>JAPTHN010000003.1:102095359-103456383 GCA_026936325.1 Platynereis dumerilii
CATGGTAACGCTGGCTTCTACGAATGTCAACAAGTGTGGTTATCTTATAATATGTAAATGGCACTGCCATGAAATTCGCGCAGCACTTTAAAAAGTTTTTGTAGGACTTTCATGTTAATTTAATATTCAATGTATGAAAGGAGTTAAGTAACTGTTTCAGAAAATTAGAAAGACAGATACATGGAAAGACAGAGAAAAATGTAGAATAGCAAGATAAACTAGACAAAAAATATAATAGATAAATAGATAAATATATTGATAAATAGAGAGGTGAATAGATAGACAGATAGATAGATAGATATGATGACAGACAGATAGATAGATAAATTGATAGATAGATAATTAGCTAAATGGTTAAAAGGCAGACAGCACTGAAAGCTGCCAAAGTCAAGTCTATGTTAGATTGTTGATATTACATAATAGTATAAATATATAGTAATACAAAAACAATAACATTGCATGAAGATTATCTGTTCACTGTTACATAATCATCAGTTTATAAGATTATGTAACTTTAATTTTGTTATGTTTTCTTGTTGTCTGATTGAAATTAAATGAATCACATGTTAATAATTTGATTTAGCTTGTCAATGCTAATAATTCACTATTCCATAAGAATTATTGGTACAGGATATATTACTAGAGAAAATTGAATTTTTAAGACACTTTTGAAGACGAATATGTTATGTTTTGTTAAATACGAAACTAAATCATTGATAAGAAGCTGGACCCACTTGACCTAATTCCAAACTGTGGAATGTTGATGTTGAGACCATCACTGCACAGATTTTTGAGTCTTCTCTTGCACTCAATTCGCTTCGCTCAACGGCCTTCGGCCGTTTCGCTGCGCGAATATTAATGATGTTTTTAAATGGTTTGTGATTATAAATGGTATAGCCCGACAATCCTGAATGCTACAAATAGGCTATGTACATGTTGTGCAAATGGTTTTTGTTTCAAAATATGATCCAGGAAGTTATCTTAATTTCATAAATTTACATTTCATACCATTAACTTTAAAATGCTCTCCCAATAAAATATCAAACCAATTTCATTGTTTCTCCATGTTCTCTGTCCCCAAGCTCAGCATATGCACCATTGTAAGGGACAATCTGCACGATTCCTACAATCTGTGCATGACACAGACTCCATTGCTTTGTTTTGGCTATTATTTATCGGAATGGTTTCCCTGGAGGTGTGGAACTGTGAATTCCATGATAGTAACATCAGAGCTGTCCAACACCTTATGGGGGTGGCTAGGGAAGGGGGGAGGGTAATAGGAGTTAATTATTGCTTTTGTTATAAACCTCTGGTCAAGCTGAAGTCCAGTGAGTGACCTACAAACATGAAAGAGACGTTTAACTTCAAAAGAACTTAACCCTTTGTTAATATGTTCCCCTAATCATTTTCACAGATTCGTGTTTTGTAAATTTCTATATAGACAAGACCGACACCCAGAAATCACTTAAAAGAAAGTCGAAGGAAAGTATTGAGTTTCAAAGCTACAAGACGTACCGAAATCTGTATAACACCCTACGAAGGAAGGCCAAATTCGCATATAATAATGAACTAATAGAACAAAACAAAAGTGATGCGAAGCGACTATGGGCTATCCTGAACAAAATAACGAGGAAAATGAAGAACAAAAAGGACATAAGTGACGAAATCATTGTAAATGGAATCAAAGAATCGAACCAAGTCCTTATAAGCAATGCATTTGGAAAACATTATAGCAAATTGGGCGAGAATCTAGCGAGAGTAATTAAAGAGAAGGGAGAGACAGGTGATCCCTTGAAATTTATGACTGACAAAGTTGACCAGAATTGTTTCCTCTACCCAACGACGCAAACTGAAATTGAGAAAATTATAAAGAGCCTGAAAACCAAAGACAGCTCAGGTTATGATAACATCTCAAACAAAATGTTGAAGAAGATATACCCTAGTATTATACCTGCGCTTGAAATTATTTATAATAAATCATTACAATGTGGAACTTTTCCAGAAAATATGAAATTAGCTGTGGTGAAGCCACTGTATAAAGGGAAAAGTAAAACTGAAATTTTGAACTATCGTCCTGTATCTTTACTCCCGGTCTTATCAAAAATACTTGAGAAAATAGTTCATAGTAGAGTAGTAAAATTTTTTCTCAGGCATAAAGTGATCTATGAAGGTCAATATGGCTTTCAAAAGAACAGGAGCACTACTGACGCAATTCTGGACCTGACAGGTAACATTTTAGAAAGTTTTAATAAGGGACATTATACTCTAGGCCTTTTCCTGGACATGTCAAAAGCATTTGATAGCATTGATCACTCTACACTATTGAAAAAGTTGGAATTCTATGGCATTCGAGGCACCGTCTTAGCATGGTTCAAAAGTTATTTAGAAAACCGCAGAATCAAAGTTAGATACAAAAGCGCCATTTCCCGTTGTTATCTCATGAATTACGGAACGCCCCAGGGCTCAGTATTGGGTCCTTTGTTGTATCTTGTTCTTGCGAATGATCTTGTTAAAAGTCTGAAATTTTGTAATTGTATTGTTTTTGCTGATGATACGACTGTGTTTGCCAGCAGTAACAACTTGAAATTCTTATATAGAAAAGTAAATGATGATCTGACTCGCTTGAGCAAGTGGTTTGACAACAATTCCTTGACAATTAATGTAGACAAATCTAAATACATATTGTTTAGACAAAAGAAAAAACAACTAGGTCAGTACGGAATTTTGAAAATGAGTGGATTAGAAATAAGTCGGGTAAATAGTATCAAATTCCTAGGTGTGACCATAGATGAACATTTAGAATGGAATATCCAAGTGAGAAATGTTATGACGAAAATGATAGCTGGAAACTATAGTCTGAAAATGGTCAAAAATGTGCTACCAATGAAATCTAAATTAATGGTTTACCATGCTAATGTGCAAAGCCACATAAATTATGCTTTGAGTGTCTGGGGGCCAATGATTAAAGAGAGTGATATTAAGAAACTTACAGTGCAACAGAATAACTCAATAAGGATAATTTTTAATGTTGGAAGAAGGACGAACCTAAGTAAACTTTATAAAAAAACATGCATTTTAAAAATTAAAGATCAAGTTAAGCTGGCATTGTTAAAAATCTCGTTTAGATATTCACAAGATAAATTACCAATACGTATTACCAATTTGTTTAACCTAAGTAATCATGATTATCTCACAAGACATAGAAATAGTTTAAGGGCACCACACCACACTACCTTCCAATACAATCAAAGTTTTCTTGGACGGGCACCTGGTTATTGGATAAGTCTGCCTGAAAATTTGAAAAATAAAACAAGGGTTGGGTCATTTATAAAAGGTGTTACAAAAGAGAAACTAATTGATTACTGACATCTGGCAGTAAATTATATTTATTTATCTTATTTATAGATTATATGTATGTGAAATTATGTTTGTTTGTGTGTGCTGACTCTTCTAAAAATCAATCTTACTTCTGGCTAATTTCATATCACGAAGTGACTGTTGTACGATTACAAGTACTTTTTTTCTGTTCCTTTCTTTTTTTAATTATTTGTTTTTTGTGTTGTTCTTGTTTTGTTTAAATGTGGGTGCATGCCAGGCTATGCCTGTAACAGTTATTCAAACTTGCATGCATCCACTTCAAACACACTATTTATGTGATACTCACGGATAATATATATATGTATGTACATTGTGTTTGAAAAAATAAATAATCTAATCTAATCTAAAAAGAAAACACAGAGAGATTGATAAACACGTGACGTATACAGTTGGCTATTTGACACCTTCCAGTAATATGAAAATCGCGCGGTCAAAAGCTTCATTGGGTGTGAAAATACACTGATTTGCATGACATCAATGATTAGGGTTGTCATTGTGACTTTTGAAACTGATACCACGATATTTCTTGTTATTTCTTCTGTCATGGCAATTGAGTGACATGTCATATACTGTGATTCCTAAACTTTTGGCACAGTCAGAGGGCAATAGTAATAAATATCAAATTAGGGTTCCTAACTTGATTGGAGAATGCTATGACTAAAATCTCATATGCATGGGTGTGATAAAGACCAAAAGTTCTACTTCGTTGAGTCATGCAGTGTAAAAAAGGTTAAATTTAGGAAGGTAAAAGAAAAATTAAACAATGAGTGAACATTAATTAAGAGAAAATAAAATTCCAGTTGGAAGGAAGGAAGCAAGGAAGGGAAGAGGAGGAGTCGTGGAGAGCAGGAGGACAGGAGCAAGAGAGAAGGAAAGAAGAAATGAAGGAAGAATAAAGGAAGAATAAAAGAAGAAGTAAGGAAGAAGGAAGCAAGCAAGCAAGGAAGGGGAGGAGAAGGAGAGCAAAAATTGGGGAAGATCTCCATGGGTCTCGTGTGCGACAGATTTGCTGAAAAATGCAACAAAAAGAAGTCCTACACATTTCATAACATCGCAAGTATATTGGAGATTGAGGATTGAATTGCATTCTAGTCATTGGCAGACACACATTTGGGATCCTAATTCCACTTTGAACATTGGCGAGGGAAACTTGAGAAGTGGTACAACAGAGGGGTAATGGGGGGTAAAAGGAGGGGGTAAAGAGGGTAAAGGAGGGGGTGTACACGATCTTGCACAGGTGTGCTCCCATGATGCTTTGCGATCACCAGGTGGAGCTGCCTCCAGTTGTCAGGGCAACACCAAGGCAGGTACTTCAACCCACCCCAAGGTTTACAGTCGAAGCATCTCAACAGGGCCAGTGTTGTGTCTCACAACAAGTGATCTGACTCTGATACATTCGGTGAAATGTCTACATAGATCAAAAGTTGCTTCATCTACTTGCCTGATTCGAAAAACAAATTCTTATAAGGCAGAAAAAATCATTGTACCAATGCATGGTTTAACACGATTAACATAACACTTTTAAAAATGATCAATAGATGAGCTATATTTAATTAAGGTAAGATTCAGATCATATTTGCCAAAAAATAATAGTTTTGAAATACATGTACAAAATGAAAGAAATTTACTTAGATGTCGAAAAATAAAAGTCCCGAGTCTATTGCCAATGGAATGCATGAATACAGTAACATTGGGCCCTTCTTAAAATCATTTTTAGCACGATATAAGTTCAGAAATGATATCAGGAATCTCCAAAACGATTGGGGAAGATCTGAAGCTGCAATCCTTTTGTTGCCCGACCAACCTGACCCCCATGGCAGATGCCTCGTTGCATGCAAAACTGACCACTGTCCACTCAGGTCCTCCAATGTCACCCTGATGACCTATTTCCAATTTCACCTTGCAAATGCTGCCTTCCTATTGGTCAGTCAGACAGGTGGACACACTGATTGTGCACAGACAGACTGGTCAGTGCAGTCTGTCTTTGCAAAACAGATTCTATCTATTGTGGTGTTATTGCAGCCATTGTAGCAGCCATTGTGAAGTCCATTGTGATGTCCATTGAACAAGGATACTCATCTGACCCTTCTGAAGGTCGGTGTCCTCTTTGCCCAAAATGCATTGTCATCACCCTTTCATGTGTGCCTAAGCAGGTCCTCGCTTATGTAGTACCTGGACTGACTATATAGGCCATTCTATGGATAATGCAGAAAAGGATTCCGTTCAGAATCCCTGAAATAAGTTCCACATTGATAAATCTTTTTTTTTTCATCAGTTGATGAATGAATGAAGGAATCTATCAATGAATCAATCAATAAATATCATCCAATCGATCTGACCATGCATGAAGTAAGCAAGCAAGCAAGAAAGGAATCGATCGATCAAGCTATCTATCTATCTATCTATCTATCTATCTATCTATCTATCTATCTATCTATCTATCTATCTATCTATCTATCTATCTATCTCAGAGCCCACCAGGCACCAGCCATGATCTCTCAAGACAAACTCCAACCCCAAACACCATTGCAACCTCACCTGGCGAATTAGGGTTCTTTGAAGGCAATTGGGGAGGAGAGGGGGGTGTGCCCTCAACATGATGAGAGAAGCAACTGGCAGATCATTGAAGCCCTCTTGGGAGAAAAGGGTCTTTGAAAATACCCCCAAGATTAATTGAAGGGTTGTTTTGGAAAGGAAGACATGGACCAGTTGGAGGTAGAGGATGAGGAGTAGGCCTAAGGAAGGAAGGAAGAGAGGGAGGAAGAAAGGAATGAAGAGGGGAAGAAAGGAAGAGAGGAAGGAAGGAAGGATGGAAGGAGGAAGGAAGGAAGGAAGGAAGGAAGGAAGGAAGGAAGGAAGGAAGGAAGGAAGGAAGGAAGGAAGGTGAAAAGGTGGAAGGAGAGGAGCAAAAGGAGGGAAAGAAGGATGAGGAGGAGGAGAGGACAGGAGAAGAAAGAAGGGTACCCAAGAAGGGTAGGAAGAAGATGCGCAGGAAGGAAGGAAGGAAGGAAGGAAGGAAGGAAGGAAGGAAGGTGAAAAGGTGGAAGGAGAGGAGCAAAAGGAGGGAAAGAAGGATGAGGAGGAGGAGAGGACAGGAGAAGAAAGAAGGGTACCCAAGAAGGGTAGGAAGAAGATGCGCAGGAAGGAAGGAAGGAAGGAAGGAAGGAAGGAAGAGGAAGGAAGGAAGGAAGGAAGGAAGGAAGGAAGGAAGGAAGGAAGGAAGGAAGGAAGGACGGGAGGAGGAGGAGTATTATTAGAAGCTAATCAGCTGAAAGAATAAAGATAAAAGGAGGAATTAGTCAAAATCAGTCTTTATATTTTGGGTGCACATAGCAAAATATGTTTACAGGTGAAGAGCAGTACGCTGGCGCCACAGGTGAGCAAATCACGTACTATTGAAGGAACTGAAGTAAACAGCAACTCAGATTGAAATCAAGCAATAATTTATTGGCATAGAAAAGGAAGACATATTATACCCGTATGTACAAAGTGTAAACTATTTCATTGGTCCCAAAATGGAATATAAAATTCTGGTAAGAGTAAGGAAAATGTGTATATTATGGGTTTTGTAATTGCACAAGCATTTATCCTTTTTATGTGAGAGTTTGTGTATAACCATCAACAATTGAAAATCAGGCAGCATTCAGTGATTTCAGTCAAACAGATATGGAAGTTGGACTCGCCCTACACCTAACAAAGTTCAAGAAAATGTAGATTCAAAAATGCAAAGACTTGCATCAGCAGACCATGCAATGATTGAAAAACAGCATTAATATTTCAATTAGAAGTACATGACCATTACAGTCATTAACAAGATGTAAACAAGCCATTAAGTACTCGATCAACTAAAAAACTAACAAACTTCTCTGTAAACTTTGCATCATTCTGGAAGTTCAACATATAGCAGGTATTCAGTTGTGACAATATGAAGTATTGCAATATTGCTTTACATATAATGTAACAGATTAATGATTCATATAACATCGATTGTACATACAATATATGTGAATAAACTAACGTGATTGCAATCAATGCAAAACAACAGTACAAGGTAAGTGCAATTAATAATAGACTGTATAAATTACAATTGTGCAATAATTCAATTGCTCAGCAAGATTGAGTCATAACATTGTTAAAGTCTTTGAAACAGTGCAAAAATGTAACTACACTGTATAAATATCATATTGCACAGAATAAATAGTGTATAAAACAAATATAACAAAATACGATGTAAGTACTTCGTGCACTCTAAAAAATGTCGGGACAAAATTGGTTTTTTAGATTCAAAATGTTTTTTTGAAAAACCAAATTTCAATGCAAAACCATTTTCAGAAAAACCATTTTGAATCTAAAAAACCAATTTTGTCTGAAATTTTTTAGAGTGTGGCAATGGCATCATTGGCATGAACTGTGGCATGAATTACTTGTAAGTACTTTCAAATGGCAAGTTTTGGCAGCTGAGTCGCCCAGGAATGGCGGCAAAAACTTTGAAAAAAGTGAAAAGTTATCGCAGGATTCCAGAGCAGCCTCCCTCCTGATGTTTTACAAGAAGCGACATCCGAGAAAATGTTTTGGAGCAAGTTTTGCAGTTGTACTTCTTGATGTCCGTGTGCGTCTGGAGGTGAGCGCGCAGGTTCGATCGGTCGGCAAAAGCACGAGAACAATGCGAACAACGGAACGGCTTCTCTCCTGCAAAATTGGAACAGACGTTTAGAATTCATCTCAAAAAGGGGGAGCACATCAGCCTTTATTTGAAACAACACATACATGTAGATCTACTGCATTTTCAGATATAAGCAGTTTTTTTGGAGCTACAGACTTTCCCAAAGATGTGTATCATTTTGCGCTTCTACAGGCAGACATGTGTTAAAAAAAGAAGCCTTTTCGTTTCGGTTTAATGACGGACAAAAGAAGACTTTTTGCGTCTTTATATAGCATCTCTTAAATGAGGATAGTCCCACTAATGTTATATCGCCAACTTAAAAAATCATGCAACAACAGTGATTTTAGAAACTCCCTATGATAAAAATAGGATGTGTAAGTTGAACAACCTACCAGTATGGGTTCTGATGTGTCCCTGCAGCAGCCAAGGGCGGGAGAATGCTTTTCCGCAGAGGGGGCATTTGCAGGGAAGGGTGTGCGTCCGGATGTGCATCTTCAGCGCCCCTAGTGAGACGTACGTTTTGTCACAAAATTTACAATTGAACTGTTTTTTGATGTGGCTGGCACAGTGGAATTGTTTGTGTTTGGAGAGGCCGCTGAATGTGGCGTAACTTTTGCTGCACGCTTCACAGACGTATCTCGGAGGCTCCTCTCTTCTGCGGCGAGGCGTCTCTGCATTCAAGTCCAACGCGAGGCTATCTGGGCTCCAGGGCAGCTTCACCGGGCTGCCTTGAGGAGGGCCAGGGATCCACGGAGCTTTGCCTGGACTCCCTGCACTGCTCCCTGGAGAGCTGCCTGTACTGCCGGACACCGAATCAGGAGATAGTTTAGTGACAAGATTAAGCGGAGTGTTCAAATCGTGGCCCCACGTCGTTCGATGGGAGTCCATATCCCACTTGAGGTTAGGCAGAGGCCGTAGGACCTCCGGCTGGATGACGGGATTGGTCGGGTAGATTGGTTCAGGGATGGGAGCTCCCATATAGGGGAGATTTCTTTGGTTTTGGGTTGTTGGGGGTGAATTTGGGTTGAACATTGGAGGTTGATGGGGCGAACTGATTCCGTAGACACCCATGTTATACTTCAAGCGTTCTTGCAGCGCCCTCATGTGGATTTCTTGTAACCTCTGGAAACTGAGCGCCAGAAAGGGGTGAGACTGGTTTCCCCAAGAAGGATGGGTTGGCCCCGGATGATCTCTGGGATACTTCGGCCGCTGAGGGTGACCGTTCAGCATCATCGGGATGTCATGTGGTAATGACGTCACTTTGCAAGGTTCCGGAATGTCACAGCATGACGCTTGACATTGCGGAGAAGATTTGATGTCATAATTGTGGCTTTTTATGATGTCATCATCTGTGTCTTTATCATCTGAAAAGAAAAGTATTATAAGAAAATGAGAACTTCGTCAAGACAAAACATTCTCTGGGATGACGATTCTGAAAAATTAACCTTTTTCAGAAAATTTTGAAGCAGTCACTGAAGTCGCTTAATTTCCAATCAAGTCAACTTCAAAAGCAAAATTTTGCAGCCCTGGGTCTTTTATTGCCATAGCCATACATGTTTTCAGTTCCATCTCATATTGGTGTTTTGAGTGGTCCACCTGAGGCAAGTCTCCCCAATCTATTTATCTATCTATCAAGGAGTGTAACAAACAATTATCTAATTATGGCATTTTAGTGTGACAAATTAGCCATTACTTCCATGATGGCACCATGGTTTGGGGCAGTGCAGTAAATTCCTTTACACTGGGTGCACTGGTGCTGCTAGTGCCATAAATTGATAATTGACCAATTAATGCTTAATTAGTGCTGTCCCACCCATTGTCTGCGCCTGTCACTAGTCATTTCATGTCCTTTAATTAGTTCCATTTCGCCCAACGTGTGGCGCTCCAGTCAGAGGTGACAGCTGGTGGTGAGCACTAGAACTGCACAGCAGACGAGAGTTCAACTCAATTTCATCTTTTTCTTATTGATTGAGGAAGAAAAAGAACATTATAGACACTTGCTAGGCAAATAAACATATTAGAGCAATTACGAAGCGCCGTCTAAAGATACCAGTGGGTCGTAAATTTAGCCAGGCAAATTTGCTTAGGTTATTGGAATTCAATATTATGCAGCACACTTTCACTTGCACATGTTTGCTTTATGGATGCATCCCTCATAACACAGCTTGTAAAACGGACCAAGATCTTGTGATCACTGTGGGACCTGTTGCATTTAGCCTTGCAATCTCAGCAGTTGGCCCAGCGCCAAGAATATGGACAGAAATTGATTGAAAAAAGATTTTTCGGTGAACATGGTTTAAAAACCACTCATTTTAGGGCCTTTAAGTTCTAAGAATGTAAGTAAGGCTCTGAAGGTGTCTCCGTTTACAGATACTGACCAATTAAGGGTCTGGAAAAAAGAGCTAAACAGTTTACAAAGGCTGAATGCAAGGAGACAGAAATCCAATGTTCATGGTTCTCAGTTTTAGCACAGCATTTGGCTTCCAAGATTTTGTGATGAATCAGATTATTACCAGACTGCAAAGACAGAGGGTCGCACCACACTTGTTGCTATCATAGATAGCAGTAGCAGTTCTTGGAACAAGAGCTATTATGCTGTATACATGTCATTTTTGAACCCACACTTTCAAAATGCATTCACTTACCATTTAATTTTGGAGATTCGCAAGAAACAGGAGATGGGCTGCAACTTGGGCTACTACTCCTGACGTCATCATAATCGTTCGTGACATCAACATCAGTTGGTGACGAGGCTCTGCTAGACGGTGATGACGTCACCACGTCGATTTCTACGTCGTCTGTAACGTCAATTTCCACGTCATCTGAGTCGTCACAGATGTCTTGTGAAGTCAGTGATACCACTTTAGAACTGGCTGGAAGAGTTCCAATACCTGCCATTTTGTGATAAGGTTGAGAAGTCTGCTATTTCTAAATTGTCCTTTTTCTTAGCTGATATTCATTGTGGAGTCCTGTATAACCATAGTTTCTAGTCTTATAAAGCCCATCTTTGAAATGTTAAATGTAGGTCCATTCTAAACATTGATTTCCACAAACTAAAACGTTTTCTCACTGTGTAAATCTCTCATGAAAGTTCAATGTTGAGGAAACTTTCAAAGTTTCCAAAGAGTACAGATGTCCAAGTGTAAAGTGGATTTTTTTCTCAGGTCAAAACCGATATGTTGATAAACAATTTGTCTGTTCCACTTTCAAAAATCACTGCTTTTATGTCATTCTTGTTGTTCATCCATTCCGAATTGTCATGCCTTATTTTAGTACCATGCAATGTGTGAGGTACACCATGTATGATCCAGCTTTATATCAGTTTTATATCACTTGCTAATAAAATCCCATCACATGTTAATTCCTTCAGATGTTGATCCCATATGATACCTCAGCCTCCCCATCCCAGCCTGCCCCGCATCTTCAGTGATGTTCTCGACTCAGCAGCCCATTGGATCACCTGGCAGCTGGGCCCGCCCATCTTGAGAGTAGGGATCCAACCAGCCAATCAAAACGTTCCTTTCTTCCCTTGGAATGATGCCATGGAATGATGCCATGGAATCATGTGGAATTCCATTATATGAAGTAAAGTGCCTGCTATAAATGTGTGACAGAATAGGCCCACTCAGTTTCTTCTATCTAGAAGTTGAATCCATTTTATCAATATAGTACTTAGACTTTAGAATTTTCAAAATTTGTAGTTCCTTCAAAGTTCATTCTAGATAATTTTTTATTCTGCTTTATTCTATTCTATTCTGTTCTGTAATATTCTATTCTTTTTTTATTTTTGTCCAAATTTCTCTAAAAATTACCGTAAATTAGGAGGATCTATATTATCCCAAATCGACATTCTTTTTTCTCCTTCTTTTTTGTCTTGTAGGCTAAGTGAAGCAACAAAGTAACAACAGTGATTTTTCTTACAAGCAAAATACCCTGAAATGGGGGTAGGGGAAGGCAGAATTATTTTATATAATTTTTTAACATAAAATCCAGCCTTATAGTGAGTGAGAAAAGGTTGCATGCAAGTCTTTGTGGATGGGCACCCTGTACTTTGTCTGGGAAAGACGAAGGGGTCATGAATTTATAGGATAATCCCCCCTATAAAGCTACAGTTTAAAGACTGACTCTTGACAACACAACAATCAGCAGAAACAAACTTCAAATTTGAAAATTGACATGAAAAATATTCCATAAGTAGTATTTTTGAGGAAAAATAATTCTGATTAGTCATACTCTAGGCCCTAAATACCACTACATGTATTATCACACTTTATACAAAGCCTAACAGTTGTTTTAGAGCTCTACTCACCGGAAAAAAAAATCATGAAAGCTATTAAAAAAAAAACAAGTTCAGAAACAAAATTAATTTTTTAAAAAGTGGGATAAACACCTTGAAGTAGAGCATGGAGATTAAAGAGAGCTTGAGTTTGTGGTTGTGGATTTTCTCATCCATGAATTGTTTGCCCATCCCACCTGTGCCCTCGAGGCAAGTGAATGCTTTCAATGAATTTATTTTCCAGGCTCACTCGCAATAATCACTGCAATGGTTGCAAATGCACTGTAAAATTTGTCGGTGTAAAGTTTGACTGTTTCAATACTTTATATTCACTCATTTGATTTGGGGACATATACTGTATGTATAAGTAATATTTTAAAATTAAGAATAATGGAGACACAATTGGCGTATAAGAGACGTTTAAGAGACCGGGGGGTATTGATTTTACCCCTGAATTTCTTTTATATATATATATTTCGGCACCCGAGCGCCAGTTAAAAAAAATTATTTTTTTTTAATTTGTGTTGCGTTGACAAGTATCAAGTGGTGAATAACCTTTTTTTCACAAAATTCCAAATTTTCATAGCCCCTGCCCCAACTGGTCGACCCCTAATGTTGGGGTTGGAGTTTAGGCCTACCCCTGAATTTTGAGCAACAATGCATTCATTTTGACTTCGATAGCTCAGTTGGTATAGTTTGAAGTTCTGCAGATTTTCAGAAAATTTGACTTTGTGAAATATTTTCATACCAAAATTATTCAAATTTTGAGTATTTTCAAACCATGGTGCAGTTTTTAGAGCCATTGCTTATAAATGATTCTTTGATCAATTTTATAATTATCTTGTTTTGAAAATATTTTCCCCTACATTTAACTTTGCCAGTGCGCCACTTGTACACAAGGCTGGGAGGGGGGGCATTCGATAAATAATCTCGACTTTGATACAAATACTTATAAGGCTGTAAAATCGATCAGATACACCTGGCAATTATGGAAAGATCTTCACAAAAGCAAAACTAACACTTTTAACCTCCCTTCAGGGCCAGGCTAATGTCACATTCATCTATACACGGCCAAAAATACATTGGGCCAAGTCACCTGAAATCTGGGTTTAATCCGCCACAAAATTCTAAAGGGAAAAACCAACAGCTGTTAATGAAATGATCTCCATTGATTCAGTGTAATTGGATTGATATCGTTGGTTCAGGTTTTGCTGATTGAAATCAGGTTATAATTGAGAGTAACAACAAGTTCAACACGTTAAAAAAAGTCCCCATTGGACATGATTGTAAAAGATGGATTTCTTGTCTTATACCATTCGACACCTCTGTCAGCCAATCACATGCCAGTATTCCAGGGTGATAATATCTTTGTTGTCCGCTTATCGTCTCATGTTTCATTGTTTGAGTGTTTGTCTCTTGGTATTACTATTAGCCAATTATTCGCAATGGGACCGGTTTTTTGTGTTTATCACACCTCGGGCTAAAGACCTCAGGTGATACATCATAAAACCCCTCTCCCATGGTGAATAACCTATACTCTTGGAAGAATAATCCAAGTTATACCATTTGACACCTCTTTCAGCCAAACACATGTCAGTATTGCGAGGAAATAGTTCCCATATTCTTTGTTGTCCGGTTATCCTCTCATGTTTGACTGTTTGAGTGTTTGTCTCATGGCATAAGCCAGTTATTCACCATGGGATCAGGAATATGTGTTTATTACACCTCGGGCTAAAGCCCTCGGGTGATAAATCACGTATTCCCTCTCCCCTGGTTAGTAATCTATACTCATCTATCCATTTGTACTTACTTCTCGCCCCCATCGCTTTCCAAAAAAAATATCCCTCTCTCCATATTCCCTTTAAGTTGAGACAGATTTTAGCTGTTACGATATTTTAGTTGCTTCATTGTAGCATTTCTGTGTGTTGTATATCAGATACACTTTGCTAGCTCTGAGGTGTAGATTTGAAAAAAGAGACATATTCATACAATTTGCGTAGCGCAGGTAGCAATTGATTCAATAGAGAGCGTTGAATGGGAAGGGCAGGTGTTGCGAATATTTATTTTGCTCATTTTAATGATAGTCATGAGCGGCGTCATGATGCACAAGCCTTGCACAGATTGCATGACTCCGACCGTCAATAACATACCTGCAGTTGGAAAGAGAATCTCAAATCCTTCCTTGCATCGAAACGTAATTATTTTCACAACAATTGGTCATTTGGTCTAATGATCTCTCCTCCTTATCTTCTTCTTTCTCCCAGTATCCCCTCTTTCTCTACTCCACCCAGTTTTTCCCAATACTACATGCGTCCAATGCCACTCCCACTTCTCTTGCAGTCCCTCATTCTCACATGTTATCTCTATCTCATCTTCTTCAACCTAAATTTTACCTGATTCATTATTTTACTTCTCATCATCATCCGTGCTAGCTCTTCACCTTGCTATTTTTCTGTTCTCCCCTTCATTATTTTCATTCACCACTTCAATCTCCCTTTCATTCTCACATCTATATCTCTACCCCATCTGTCACCTTATTCTCCTCCTGAGTCTCCACTTCATTATTTTCATTCTCCACTTTGATCTCCCCTTCATTCTCCTCCTAAATCTCAACCTCATCTGTCACCTTAGTCTCCTCCTGAATCTCAACTTCAATCTTTTGATTCTCCACTTCCGTCTTCCCTTCATTCTCCCTCTGAATCTCCACCTCATTTGTCACCTTCGTCTCCTCTTAATCTCCACTTCATTATTTTCATTCTCCACTTAAATCTCCCCTTCATCCTCCTTCTAATTCGCCACCTCATCTGTCCCCTTATTCTCTTCCTGAATCACCACTTCATTATTTTCATTCTCCACTTTAATCTCCCCTTCATTCTCCTCCTAAATCTCCACCTCATCTGTCACCTTATTCTCCTCCTTAATCTCCACTTCATTATTTTCATTCTCCACTTAAATCTCCCCTTCATTCTCCCTCTGAATCTCAACCTCCTTTGTCACCTTATTCTCCTCCTGAATCTCCACTTCATTTTTGCATTCTCCATTTTGATCTCCGCCTTATTCTCCTTCTAAATCTCCACCTGATCTGCCATTTTATCCCCCCCTCCTTAATCTCTGCTTAATTATTATCGTACTCCACTTCAATCTCCCTTTCATTCTCCCATCTATATCTCCACCTCATCTTACACCTTATTCTCCGCCTGAATCTCCACTTCATTATTTTCATTCTCCACTTTAATCTCCACTTCATTCTCCTCCTAAATCTCAACCTCATCTGTCACCTTAGTCTCCTCCTGAATCTCCACTTCAATCTTTTGATTCTCCACTTCAATCGCCCCTTCATTCTCCCTCTAAATCTCCACCTCATTTGTAACCTTATTCTCCTCCTGAATCTCCACTTCAAACTTTTCATTTTCAACTTCAATCGCCCCTTCATTCTCCCTCTAAATCTCCACCTCATCCGTCACCTTATTCTCCTCCTGAATCTCCACTTCATTATTTTCATTCTCCACTTCAATCTCCCCTTCATTCTCCCTCTAAATCTTCACCTCAACTGATACCTTATTCTCCTCCAGAATCTCCACTTCATTATTTTCATTCTCCACTTCAATCTCCCCTTCATTCTCCCTCTAAATCTTCACCTCAACTGATACCTTATTCTCCTCCTGAATCTGCATTTCATTATTTTCATTCTCCACTTCAATCTCCCCTTCATTCTCCCTCTAAATCTTCACCTCAACTGATACCTTATTCTCCTCCAGAATCTCCACTTCATTATTTTCATTCTCCACTTCAATCTCCCCTTCATTCTCCCTCTAAATCTTCACCTCAACTGATACCTTATTCTCCTCCTGAATCTCCATTTCATTATTTTCATTCTCCACTTCAATCTCCCCTTCATTCTCCCTCTAAATATCAACCTCATCTGTCACCTTATTCTCCTCCTGAATCTCCACTTAATTTGTTTAGTTCTCCACTTTAATCTCCCCTTCATTCTCCCTTTAGATCTCCACCTCATCCGTCATTTATTCACCTCCTTTATCTCCACTTCATTTTTTCATTCTCCACTTCAAACTCCCCTTCATTCTCCCTCTAAATCTCCATCTTATCAGTCATCTTATTCTCCTCCTGAATCTCTGCATCATTATTTCATTCTCTACTTTAATCTCCCCTTAATTGTTCTTCTAAATCTCCACCTCATTTATCACCTTGCTATCCGCCTGAATCTTCACTTTAATTGCTTTAGTCTCCACATAATTATTTTCATTCTCTGCATAATCCTCCACCGCATTTTCTCCTAAATTTCAAATCTGAATTTCATTTTCATTCTCTTCTAATTCTTCACTTCATTCTCTTCCTAAATCACAACACTACTATTACTACATATCTGCTTCATTGATCTGCACCTATTAGTTAATTCTCTACTTAAGTCTCCAACTGAATATCCACTTCATTTCCATATTATTTTCTGTTTCATTTTCCACTTCATTCTCCTCTTCGATCAGTCTCCTCTTCCTCATTTTCCGCTTCATTTTCCCCTTCATTTCCTCTTCATTCTGTCCTGTCCTGTCCTCCGCAATTCTTCTCTCCTCTTCTGCTCTCCTCGACTCTCCTCTGCTCTCTTTTCTTCTCCTCTGCTATCCTCTGCTCCCTCTGTTCTCCTCTGCCCTCCTTTGTTCTCTTCCACTCTCATCTGCTCTCATCTGCTCTCATCTGCTCTCCTCTGCTCTCCTCTGCTCTCCTCTGCTTCTCCTCTGCTCTCCTCTGCTTCTCCTCTGCTCTCCTCTGCTCTCCTCTGCTTCTCCTCTTCTTCTCCTCTTCTTCTCCTCTTCTTCTCCTCTTCTTCTCCTCTTCTTCTCTTCTTCTCTCCTCTCCTGATCTCCTCTGCTCTCCTCTGCTCCCCTCTGCTCTCCTCTGCTGTCTTCTCCTCTGCTCACCTCCTCTATTCTCCTCTGCTCTCCTCTGCTCCCCTCTGCTCTCCTCTACTGTATCCTCGATTCTCCTCGATTCTCCTCGATTCTCCTCGATTCTCCTCGATTCTCCTCGATTCTCCTCGATTCTATTCTCCCCTGTTCTACTCCACTCTTCTCTGTTCTCCTGTGTTCTCCTCAGTTCCTCAGTTCCTCTTCTCTCCTCTTCTACTCTCCTCTGCTCCTCTGCTCTCCTCTGCTCTCATTTATTTACTTCTAGGAACAGACACAGTTGTCATAACAACCTCTACAAATAACCTGCTGGGGACAGGTGCTCCTATTATCGTCCATCAAGAGAAGAAAAACTTCTGAAAAAGCCAACAAATTTATTGAGAGGAGAAGAACCCTAGACCTGCTGAGAAATGCCTGGAAGTCAAGTCTTGTGTTCTCATTACATGTAGTTAGACAACAACACATTCTGAGTCACAGGAATGCAGGAAAAGAGCAGAAAATGAGCAGGAAAAAAGGCTAGAAATGTTGAAAATCACTAGAAAAATGCAAGAAACATTACTACTAATGTGTCAATGCATTTTGCACATTGCTGGAGAAACTTACCAGTGCTCTGGATTGCTGGTTTAATCATAGTTGTGGTGTACACCTGAGTTATGCCTCATTCTTTCAAACACAAAATGACAACATTATTAACTTTTGTGTGGCCCAGCAATGAGTCATAGATTTTCTATAGATATATGGATGATTGGGACTTTACATCCTATATTTATGCACTTTGCTTGCTGGAACAGAAAGAGTAGGTCAACCTGGTTTCTGTCGATGAGGGGAAGGATGATTGAAACTGCTGTCTATCATAGGCCCAGGTGACCAGCAAGAGTTGCATTAATTTTGAACATGGGATCAGCTACTGCAAGCCCTGAGAGCTACCAACCGTACTACTATACATGTAGATAGATAGATAGATTGATTGATCGACTAAGTTGACTGATTCATTGATTGACTGACAAGCTGGCTATTCTCTCGACCCATCATACATCTAATAAAGGGTTGGCTAAATATGAAATATATCAATTATCAATCATCAACCATAATAAGTTCTTAATAACACAGGCACAGATCACAGCAATCGACAATTACTCCATGATATAATTCCCTGATATGTCCACATGTCATACAATTCCTTCAGGGCATGTCATTACAGGACTGTTGATAATAACCTGTGTTGCTGAATCATTTCTTTTGGCACACCTTTAGGGAGATGATTAAGGTACCCTAGTCTAACTTGACTAATACTTTTTGTTGGAAGTTTCACTACTTTCCACTGAATTGACGATGTGAGAAGAAAAATTGAAATTAATACCTATTTTCACAATTCTGGCTTTCGGTCAAGCAAAGAAAAGTGGTCACTTTTCACACCAACTGTGGTGGTGCTGATGGCAAAAATGTCACTGAAGGGTCGAGTCTATGTCTATAGGTTGTGAATAAACTTGTGATACTACTGGTAGCCACTTCTATTTCTTTGACTGTATCATTTAATTCAAAAGCAGTTTTGATGATTGTGCACTGAAATTGACATTGCATTTTTCTTGAGTTGACATTGTAAAATTGTTCATCAGGTATTCGGGATTTTTTATAAACTTTCATTGTGACAATATTTCAACACCTTTAAAACATTTATTTTATGGATAAATAAAACCACATGATCACTGAACAATGCAGTTAGGTTAATAAAACCACTAACCTGAACATGCTAAACCGCCCTTTTGGCCGCTGGGTGGTGTCAAAAAGTGCCATAAATCGTTCCATAGAGCACTCGTCGTGGGTGGTGATAGGAGGAAAAAAATAGTCACAAAAAACTGCAAACAAGTAAACTACAATTACATAAAAATGCTGCAACTTAGGTCATCAATTAGGAGGAAAAAAAGGAACAAGATAGATCGAAGAGTAATTGCCAAGACAGATGGTCACAGGCAATGTTCTAGCTTTTATTTCCTCTCTTTTTCTATCTATTTTTCTTAATTTATTTTTTCCACAACACATGGAAAGTGGCAAGTTTGAAATTGGAAAGGCATCCAGTGTAACATGTAGTTCATTTCATGCATTCTTCTTCTAAAAGAAAACTAATTAACACTTACATGTTATGCTCAGAAAAAATGAATCATTTAGATGATTTTGATGATGACAAAATTGGAATAGAAAAATGGGAGTGAAGCTTAATTGATATAATGTTTTAAAAAAAGGGAGAAATAAATTATTTTTATTTTTAAAGTCATGATATCTTAAATTTGCAGCTTTGATGAGTCTATTGATAAGGAAAAAAAAGTTAATGTAAAGGATTGCTTGGTTGGGTAATTTCATCAATGACAAAACAATTTTTAAAAGTCAATCATCTGCTATCCAAAACTTTAATTGAGTGTTTTCAGAAACAACTTCTCTAAATATTTCCAGAAACATTTTCTGTATCACTCAATTCCAATGAATAGTAGGGGGGCATGTGTCATTCCGTAAAAAGTTTCATGTTAGAGCTATGTATGATACACCGTTTCGAAGCTTGTGCAATCAGGATTTCAAAACCGGATGTTGCCATTTTTTCAAAAATGTTTCTGTTGCCATGGTAACCAATTGTTGTTTTGAGGCTTTCAAATGAATTTTCTCATATACACTGTTCCATTAAAGTCAAATTTATTATGCAAATCATTCTAATATTATCAATTTTTTATTGTTCAAAGTATTATGCAAAATTATCTATTCAAAGGATTCTTTGTTGTTTGGTTGCCATGGTTACAGTCATAAACACAGCTTCGTACAGTTGATTATTAGGCGAAAAAATGTCATTTTCCACTGCTTTCTTAGTTTGAAAATGTCTGAATCTCATCTAACGCATGGCGAAGCAGGATATTAAAAGTAGTATATATATTTCTTTAAACATGCACATATAAAAAAACAATCATTGTGTAAATTAGGCCCTATATTTTACATATTCAGAGTGGCCCGTCGATCCCACAAATCTACCAACGAAAAATGTTTGTATTGAACTAAAGTATTATGGATGAAGCTGCAGAAGTTTTAATGTTAAATCAATGTATGACACATCATATCAAAGCTTATAGATTCAGGATTTCAAAACCTGATGTTGCCATTTTTTCAAAAAATGTTTCTGTTGCCATGGTAACAATCGTTTTTTTGAGGCTTTCAAATGAATTTTCTCATATCTACTGTTCCATTAAAGTCAAATTTATTATGAAAATCATGCTAATATTACCAATTTTTAACTGTTCAAGGTATTATGCAAAATTATCTATTCAAATGATTCTTTGTTGTTTGGTTGCCATGGTTACAGTCATAAACACAGCTTCGAACAGTTGATTATTAGGCGAAAAAATGTCATTTTCCACTGCTTTCTTAGTTTGAAAATGTCTGAATCTCATCTAACGCATGGCGAAGCAGGATATTAAAAGTAGTATATATATTTCTTTAAACATGCACATATAAAAAAACAATCATTGTGTAAATTAGGCCACATATTAAACATATTCAGAGTGGCCCGTCGATCCCACAAATCTACCAACGAAAAATGGTTGTATTGAACTAAAGTATTATGGATGAAGCTGCAGAAGTTTTAATGTTAAATCAATGTATGAGACATCATATCAAAGCTTATAGATTCAGGTTTTCAGAAACCAATGTTGCCATTTTCTCAAAAATTTTTATGTTGCCATGGTAACCAACTGTCGTTTTGAAACTTTTCATGCAATTTCTGATATACTTGAGTATCTTAAAGGAAATTTATCATGTCAATCATTCTCTTTTTCATCCATTTTCCATCTTGAAAGTTTTATACCATAATATCTTTATGAAAGATTTGTTGTTGTTAGGTTGCCATAGTTACAGTATTAAGCACTGCTGCCCGTGTGCACATTTATGTTAGAATGACGCCATTTTGCACAAATGTCCCTTGTTTGAATCGTATAAATCTCACTTTAAAAGTACATTGCCAATGTACAGCTGTTGCTGATATGTGGCACTGAGATCCCAAAAGGAGTTAAAGGTTGTTCCTCTTTTCAAGACTATCAGTAAACATCTGGTCCAAGTTCATGGATATGCAGATGACCATCAGTTGTACATGTCTTTTAAGCTGGAATAAACATGCCCTGGGATAATGCCATCAGACAAATGGAAAACTGCATTAAAGATGTCAGACAATGGATGTTGCTATAGGCGTAGAAGAGAGGGGGCTGGGGGAAGTCGATTTTCATGCAGTTTCGGACAGAAAATTTTGGGAGTTTTTATTTTTTGGGGCAATTTGGGCAATACTTTTCGGGCAGCCCCCCCTCTCCCCCAAATTAATTGACCTCCTACGCCTATGCGTGACACAGTTTTGAAGCTTGTGAAATCAGGATTTCGTAAACAGATGTGTTTCTGTTGCCATGGTAATTGCTTGTTGTTTTGAGGCTATTGAATGAACTTCTGCTGTAGCCTAAATCTTAGTGTTTCAACAAAAAATCATCATGCAAGCATTTCTAGTTTTCTTTACTTTTTTATCTGATCATGCAATATAAAATTACAAATGATTCTTTGTTGTTAGGTGCTGTGGGTACAGTTATGAACACAGCTTCTTTGAGAACATTACATGAGAAAAATGCCTTTTCGCACCACCTTTTCTTACAAATGTAGTTTTAAAATTTTGAGATCTCACCTTAATCATGTGTTAATAGTGGCGCAGGAGGATAATACACTTTGTGAATTTATCAAGCAAGTTATCCGATCCCATGAGTGCAAGTGGCTCCTGTATGTGAAAGTCTTTTTTATTAACAAAATATTGCATATTCCGCTTTAAGAAACAAATCTGGAGGACAAAAAAGACAAAAGAATACACCATATTGATCGAAAGCGATAGGGATTTATAGGCTATGTACAGTGTACACTGAGCGCCATTAAAAACGCAACATTGCAGAATGGCTAAAAAATGGTACTTCCTCTCAGAATATCACAATGAAATGTTGAACATAATTAGAATTTTCCATCAGGTATACGGACAAAAAATTACTGATTTCTGAGAGCAAAACTCTTGTGTCAAATTAAGTCGTCGTTGCTATTGTTGAAAATACAAGTCACAACATTTCAGGATCTCCTGATCATAAATTTCAATAACTTTTCTGTTCTTTCTACAATATTTTTTGATTAGTCGGGATAGTTTACGATTTAAGTTGCTTGTTGGGATGGAAAAAAGTGATATTTGACCCAACCACAATTAAAGGTGATGAAATTTTTAAAATGTTTAGTGTCAATGCTGGCCTGCCCCTTACAGGAGCTTTTTGTTAAAATCTTCAAAAGAAGATGCTTTATTCAGATTTTTAAAACGTTTTGTTATGGAATGATTGTCTGTGTTTTTGTTTCTATCCTGGGTTTGCATTACAACCCTATTTTTCAGTAGTTTGCTTTCATGTGCTTCATTTCCAGATACGGACGCCTACATTTTGAGTTTTTAATTCAAAATCGCCTTTATCCTCAATATATTTTTTTTTAACGTTCACTGGACATTTTTTTGTGTAAGTTATGTGAACATTTCATACGATTATTCCAATTCAACAAGCCACTGAACCAACTTGTCCATGGGCTCATTTTCAAGGGAAGTACGGTCCGTGAATTGATGTTTCAGACAGAGCTCACTAAAATGAGTAGTGTGTAGTGAAAATTCAACCCTTTTCCATGATTTGTTCCACAAAGGCTTTTAAGATCATACATGAGGTCTGTGCCAAATTTTATAATTATTGAGCTGCAGGAACTTGGAAAATTTTGTTGTTTAACAATGTTGCGTTTTTAATGGCGCTCAGTGTATGAATTATTATTTTTTCTAATTAGGTCAAAATCATGCCCTTAATTATAACTGTGATGTCCATTCATATCCATATCCTGTTAGAAAAAGGTGGTCAAACACATATTTTGAAATTCATTCCGAAGTGTACCAGGATCTCTTCATCCTCCGACATGGGTAGCAATCCATGGCAAACAGGCAGTCCCAATACAATATGGGAGATGTGCGAATGCGCACTGTCGTGTCTTGGCCACAGGGCTGGTTGTTTCAGTCCAGGTGTTTCCACTCACCACCACATTGAATTGTTGGGGCCCCGGACCTACGGGGGTGGGGCCAAAGCTATTACATCACAATTGGGGTAATAGATATTAATAGATATTGATAATACACACTGCTGAGTTCATCTTAAAACATGTTTGCAAGATTTTATGCTACATAGGTGATGATGTAAGTGATGCAAGAACCTGATATCAGAATTACTGCAGATTTCTTTGAATGTCCGATGGCAATGGCCAGACAGCCTTTGTTTGACCTGCCTGTTACAAATACTTAAAATAATTTTTCAAAAAAGCTACCAAGTTAGTAGTTTAACCTATTGATATAATATACTGTTTTTTTCCTTTAATGATAGTAATTCTTCATGTAGTGAAACTGTATACAGCTGTTTAAAGTGTGTCGCATGCTGACTATCTCAGAGACTAATAAATGAGTCAAGACTTGTGCTTTGCAACAGTGCATTACTTATTGTCTTATATAATGCCATATATATGGGCAGGATATACCCTAATGTTCATAATTCATCAATTTTTCTGCATATTAGCTTGCTGACTAGAATGCCCAAACTGCGATATCCTATTTGATAAAGGGCACCTCAAGAGAGATTTGGACATTGTCGAAATAGTAAGGTTGATACAAAATAGCATTTTTTTCTTTCACATAAATGTGCCAAGGGAAGCTGTGTTCATGAATGCAACTATGGTACCTCTTGACAACAAAAAAATTGTTTATCATGGAAATTTTGTACATTACCTTGAAAAATAAACAAATCTATCAAAACTTGAATGATGTGAATAATGAGTGAACATTTAAACACTTATATCAGGCAACCAATTTTAAAATCTCAAAGTAACAATCAGCTACCATGGAAACAGAAACATATTTGAAAATATGGCAACATCATTTTGAGACTTCTTGAATCCGCAGGCTTGAAAACGGTCTATCATACAAAGATCTAACATGGAAATTCGCGGTTTTATCAATAACAGTGTAGTTCATTACTATTTTTTTCACTCCATGAGACCTCTAGGACTCACATATCACCAACAGCTGTATATGGGCATTATATATATATCTCTGCCATTTTTTCTGTTTTCTGCATACATGCTTGTGTATCAATTCACTATGTGTAAAACCCTCCTTTGCCACTTTCAAGGTGAGATATATATATACAAAGGTAGCGCAAAATGACATTTTTCTCATACCAATTTTCTTTGCCAAGCTGCATATGTTCATGGCTATTACTATGGTAACCAAACAACAAAATCATTCATAAAGGTAATGAACCTACAGTTAGATATCTTGTAACATTTAAAATCAAGATAGTCATAGTGATTTGCATGATACAAACAGCAGAAGTATATCTGACATTAAATACTCAAAACAACAATCTGTTACCATGGCAACAGAAAGATTTTGGAAAAAAATTGCCACTTCAGTTTTTGAAACCTGATCGCACAAGCTTCAAAACGGTGTATCACATGTATACCTAACATGAAAATATGCATGACTTTATACATAATAAATCAGTTCTTCACAGCCATTTTTTGTTCATCACTCCTTGTGGGATCTCGGGGCCATATATCAGAAACAGCTGTATATGGCCAAAATATGCCCTAATTTTTTTTTCAGCATATTTGCATACTAGAACAAATCCCTAAGTTAAATATCCTCCTTTTGTACTTTTTAAAGTAAAATTAGACATTTCGAAACAAGGAAAAGGGTGCAAAGTAACATTTTTATAATAAAAATATACTGTAGGGAGCTGTGTGTGTGACTGTAACCATGGAAACACAATGAAAAGGAGTTATATATAAAAGTCATTACTAATTATACTTGCTAAGATATAAAATATATCAAAGCAGAATGATTTACATAATAAATTTTAATTACAAAATTTAAATATGTCAGAAATTTGATTCAAGAGGTCCCAAACAACAATCCGTTACCATGGTAACAGAACCTTTTTTGAAAAAATGGCAACATCCGTTTTTGAAATCCTGACATCATAAGCTTCGAAACGGTGTACCATACGTAGCTCTAACATGCAACTTTCTACGGAAGCCCTTTTTCTGACACATGCCCCCCTACTAGAATGCATCATCATGCAGATGCCAGACTACTGACATTTCAAAAATGGCACATCAATTGACAAGATAATGAAAGGATTGAAGGAATAAAGAAGAAGAAAAAATAGAAAAATGGAGCAGAGGAAGGAGAAGAAGAAATATGGAAGGAGAAGAAGGAGATATCTGAGTATAGATGGAGAAGGAGCCAGAAGCAGAGAAGAAAGAGCAGAGGAGAACGGAAGAAGGAAAGACAAATAAGAAGAAGGAAAATGAATAAGAAGAAGGAGAAAAATCCGAAGAAGAAGAATTAAGGTAAAAGGATAAACAGGAAGGAACAAGAAGTAGGAAAATTCAGAGAAGAAATTCATGGGAAAAACAATAAAGAAGAAGAAAGGGAAATTTGGAAGAAGGAGGAGAAAAGAGGAAAACAGAAGAAGACAAGAATTTGAATGCAAAGAAGCAAAGGGAAGAATAAGCATACAGGACTTACATGTAAACAGGAGGAAAGGAAGGAGTTTGGTACAAAAAGGATGAAGTGGGGGGAGAGAAGAAGAAGGATAAAGATAGAATTGGGAAAATGACAAAGGTGAAGAACCGGCAAAGAGTGGAAGAAGAAAGAGGATAAATTGGAAATTAGAAGAAATAGAAGAAGTCCAAAGGACAAGAAGCGAGACAGAGAAGAAAGGAGGGTTTTAGGAAGGAGGAGGAGGGGAGGGGTGATGATGAAGTCAAGAAGAAAAGAGGAAGATGAAATGAGAAGATGGATAGGCAGGTTTGGGAGGGAAGATAAGGAGAAAAGGACAAGATGAGAAAAGGAAGTACATACAGGAGAATAAGAAGAATACATTGTAGGAAGAAAGAAATGTGGCCATGGTCAAAAACACTAAAAAAGGTCTTCCACAGGGAATGGAAGTTAATTGATCAAAACATTATTTTGAGCTAACCCTATATGCTAAGATACCAGGCAGATTTTAGTCCTCAGAAGTCAACAACAATGTCAACATGACCTAATTAATACAAGGTGGAGCTGTGAACACATGTCACGTGCAGTTGATGTCCCCTTGGAAACAATTGTGCCTCATTTTTGAGCAATTAAAGACTCAGTCGTGTGACATATGGAACTGGAGTGCTTCTCATTCGGCTGTGGTCAGATTCGTCACAAAGGGATGTCGTCTTCGATTGTCTAATTGTTTGCTTAGAGACAATGTTCAGACATTTGTGTCAGTGCCATCTTGTGGTCAATCAATGAACCACTTGTGCACCAGGTGACGCCACATGCAATTCTTTTCCTAGGTGGTCAAGTTGAATATTAATTGATTTTATTCAAAGACAGAGAGACCTGAGACCTGTGTCATTGATATAGAAAGAAGGTGGGGCTGCACAATTTGCAATATTTTACCTATATGTAAACTTTTTGAGGAACAGAAAACTTTAGATCAGAAACATGACAAAAGAATGTTTCATGCAGTTGGGCTCATATTATCTCTAATCATAAACTTATGGAACTTGTGTGGGTGCCAAAAATTGAAGGTGCTTCTAAAAAAGTCCTCTCATGTTTTGAGGCAGTCCTCGATGATGACAGTCCAGGTGATTACAACACTCCAATGGGATAACTTATTGATGACATGCTATAATTAGCAAGCAAAATCCTATTCCCATTTGCTTTTTTGAAGCATTTGTGAGAGTCAGAAGCCTGCAGATCATACAACAGTGGATCTTCATGACTTTTCCAAACTATTGCGTTTTCTTGGCTTAAATGGCAGTGCAGCAAATGTCTGGGTGACCGCTAGATATTGATGTTTCCGTCAGATAAAATCTGAATGCTAAGACGAAGAAATTTCATAATGTAGAGATGTAGAGCTTGCTTGTGACTTAAGAAAAAATGTTGTAAAATCCACTTGCCACTAACCCAAGCTGTGTGATCCTGGTGTCATATAGATCTACCTTTTGCTTTTATTTTGCTGTTAATAAAAACTTTGATGGAGCACCTGGCCGCACCTGCAGTATAGAAAGAGTTGACAGCCAGCAAACAAGACCATTGCTTTTGAAAAACAATCAATTTATGATTTATTCCTTTGTGGCAAAGTGTTGCTCGCCATCTGTGAGCTCTTTGCTTTGCTTTCACCTGTTCACAAATAAGTGTAGCTGAAATAACTGCCACCTTTGTCCGGCCTGATTTTTGCCTCGCCAGCTAGACTATTTTCACAATAAGGTAACAATTAGCCCTCAATATATAATAAATGTAATGTAATAACAGGTTATGGACTCAAGTTGGATAAGTCGTTAAATGCAACTGGGACTACAATAATTTGCATTAATAATAACAAGTTCTCCAACCAGAGCGTTGTCATCCTCCGTCATGTCATTATGGAGGAAAGCCTCAATGGATGGATGGATGAGTGGGGCTTAACATCCTGTATTTATGCACTTGGCAAGCTAATTAGGACAGGAGGAGGACATAGCAATAAGGCGAAGGATGACTGAAACAGCCGTCCAACATAGGCCCAGGTGACCAGAGGAAAGCCTCAAAACATGAGGACTTTTCTCAGAACTTTAGACATTCGCTTTTTGGCAGCCATGTTGCATTTACGATTGGAGATAATATGAGCAGAACTGCTTGACAACTCTTGAGTGTCTTGTTTCTCAATCCTGTTGGTCTCAATATAATTATTTGAACTTTTCGTAAATTGACCAAGTCTTCCATTTCAGATTAGCTACTGAAGAATATTGACATACTCATCCTTAAGAAATCCTAAATTTCGATCAGATGATCATTACATGTATCCCACCTGTAGAATATTGACCAGTGATAATGTAAATGCACCTAAGTTTTAAAAAAAAGATTTAAAAAAGGCACATTGATAACATCTCATTAAGATCATGAAAGAGTAATCACACTAATCAAGATTTTTTTTTATTTCTTGCAATGGCAAAAACTGAAGTTTCATTGCACTTGCAAAATACTATAAAATATCCTGTCCACCTTCAATAGCTACTTCTTAGAAAAATTGCAAATTGCAGAATTGCTTTTCAGATGACAGCTTGATCAAATAATCACCAATCTGTGCAGATCTACTAAAAAAAGAAGCTAATTTAATTCGAAAATTGACATAATTATAGATTGACCTTCTTGTGCAGCAGTAAAAAAGAAAAGATCAATGAAAAATGGGTTTTGGCCAAATTTAATACTATTCAGTCTCATCCTGTTGTCGAAACCTTAATTGATTCATATCACGAATGTGACGTTCTATTATCTGCTCTGTGTTCCTAGGTCTGTGTTGGTCATGTCACAGAGAAGGCTGAAAAGTTCGTATGGCTCAAAATGACAAAAAACCAAGGCTTATTTTTCACCCGGTAGAGGGCAACGTGGTTCAATCTTGCCTACAAGGTGTCCCTCTGGTGATCTACTCTGGAACTGGTGTACACAATGAGTAAACTGACTTGATCAGAGCTGTGAATGGGTCTAAAACAAAGTTGCATGTTGCCTATTATTAGTGAATCTTACATAGATCCGGGAATAAATTGCAAGAGAAGACTAGTGTGAATGTGGCCAGGTTGTTGTGATAGGCCAGAATTTTGATCCCAGGCCTAATCTTAAAATCAGCTGAAAAATCTTTTGACATGTGATGCAAAACATACAAATTTTATGAAGCCTAGGTGGCCCCCAGTGGTCGAAATAGCCCATGTCATTTGGAGGGGTCCGTCACTGGCAAGGCCCGAAGGGTCGAAGCTTTCGGGGCTGGAGGTCCGCGTCGCCAGAGGTACACGAGCCACCGTAGGCTCCCCAAAAGCTGAGGGGGTTATGAAAAGGACAACATGCACTCTAAAATGAATTCTGAGTGTTTTAAGCATGTATTATCCTGGAAAATTACTTTTGAAAACCCCATTTCTGGACAAAATCCTGCACATCTAGTATTTGAGGGGGTTTTTTGAGGACCCCCCCCCCCTTGGTCCCTCTAAAAAATGTATTTGAGGCGGTCCTTATAGCATTTGGGGGGTCAAGACCCCCTTAACCCCCCTTATTTTGAACACTGGTGGCCCCTTGATAACGATACTTGTAGGTATCTTAAACGGGTCACCTATAGCTCATTAGTATTCTTGTTTTTTCTTATTCCTCTGACTATTGATTTGTATACTAATGAGCAAATAAATGATTGAAATTTAAAATTGAATTGAAGTTGAATTGAAATTGATAATGAAACAAAATCAAACATTAAATATATCATTATGATTGACGAAGTTTCAAAAACAGAAATTGAAAGTAACTGTGTTCCCGAATCATCAAGCAACAGTTTATGAATCATATCAGAAATTCAGAAATTTCATCAATCAGGGGACACAATCCATTTATCAACTGATAAAATCAAGTTGATGACATTGTCATGAATCTGACATTGCTATTAATTACATTGATGTGACATCAGGAAAATAGGCCTACATCCCTCTCAAAATATCAAAATACTTCCACCCCCCCCCCCCTTATGCACTTTATCTGGCATGGTTAGAGTTGTAAAGGCAGGTGATGTGACTTCAGAAGTCAGGTTGGCCCAGGTGTACACAACCCAGAATGCAACCCAAATAAAAAGGGGTTTGCTGACTCCAAAGGGTTGATGGCGATTACAAGGGTCATTAAAGAGAGAACGGACAACCACTGCAGTTTAGGGTTCAGTGGAGCTGTGCTAATGTGAACAGGGTGCCCCAATGTGCAAAATTCACTACCATCCGCCATGGAACTTGGGTCGGTGACTATAAAACATTAATTTTATCATTCAAATAATTCACCAATCAATTAGACGATCAGTAAGTCAGTCCAGGATGTGTTATAAGGGTGCTACCTTGAAGAAACTAGCTAGTTACTTCAAGATGCTACTAATCCGTGGTCAGTCAGTCAGTCAGTCAAAAAAAAAAACAAGTTAAATTTTGATCAAAGCAACCTCTTCATGAAATTCGTGTTTGCTAAAATGCTAATTGATGTGTTATGTCTGTGACTTATAGGACTATACATTCAACGATGAGTAGGCCCTAAAAGTTCAAGAAATGTAGCTGATTAGGTATTCATAATTAGGCATATGTAACTTTAGTTGAGTTGTAATTTAAAAAGTATCTTTGAAAGGTTTTAAAAGTTGACCTACAGCATTAAATAAACCATTTTGTAATGTTAGACACTAGCTTATGTGTTCAATTTTGCTCTTTTGAAGCTTCAATTGTACTCGTGATGTACTCACTACGAGTACGAGTACATTAGCAATGTACTCGAGTACGAGTACGAGTACTGTACTCATGATTTGGCACGAGTACTGAGTACATGCGAGTACTTGGAAAATGTACTCGAGTACACAAGTACACGAGTACATGTGTACTCGTGCCCAACCCTGGTGGAAAGTGATGACAAATGTTGTAAATTATGCCTTTGGGAAAGAAAAGACCTAACCAGAGAAGTCCACAAAATTTATTCATTGCTAGTCTAAGACAACTGTCTATTTCAAATATTGCTCCATGGTGTAAACATCCAACCTTGGGGAAATCCTGTTTGCAGCCATGCATGACTATCTGACATCTCCTGAGCATTTGAAGGTCTGCAAACTGAGTTAATTCGCCCAGAACAAGGCTACGAGACTCCTCTAAGTCCTCCTGTCCATTTGTCCAAGCTTGAAATACCAAGACTCCTAAATTATATCAGCTCGTCAGTCCTGCGTACGTTTCTACTTTACCATCTACTCTGTTTGCTGATCTTTTGTAAAAAGGGCAAATTGAGAAAGTGGATTCACAATCGTTTGCAATTGGTCTCAGATGAGAAAAAATGAGGCAATGACTCGTGGTGTGGGGAAACAGATCAACACAAAGTAAAGAGACGGTATATGTTTGCATGGGCGTAGTTTCGTGGGGGACGGGGGGGACATGTCCCCCCCCCCCCACATATTTGACCCCGGGGGACATAACATGAAATGTTGAGTGAAAACAAAATGTTTTATGGTAATGGCCCTTGGGCTAGCTTTGGTAGGGAGCAGTTCTGAGAGGTCTACGTGTCCTACACCTTTCTTCTTGGGCAGGTTACCATGCCATACAAAAGTTGGATTTCTTGACCGTTTATTCGTGAATCCGAAGGCCGATTACCACTGCACCACCGCGTGTCCCCCCACATTTTCCGTGAAAATTGCGCCCCTGTATGTTTGAGTCCCGAACATATATCTATTGTCAAGTTGTGTCTGCCTTCTGCCACACCCGTCCCTCTCAGGTCCCATTAGCGTTAGTGTCACTTGCAGCCTCTTTCTCAATCCCTTAATTGCCACTGTGACGTCATAATCGGACGTCTGACACCCAAAATGGAAGGTTAGGACGTTGTGCCATCTGGTGTAGAGTTGGAATTCAATCAAGAATTTAAAAATACTCTTAACTGAAGGAAGATTTAAGATTCAGATCATGATGTTTAAAATGTCACTTTTGATTATACAGTAGTTATAATATACCATTTGTTGAAGTTGGACTGTGAAGCTGGGCAGGAACTTCGGAAGGGAAAGAAGAAAGAAAGGTGGCAAGCAATTCAGCATGCTGGAAGGTAGCAAGGAAGCAATTAAGCAAAGAAGCAAGCAAAGAAGCAAGCAAGGAAGCAAGGAAACAAGGAAGCACGGAAGCAAGGAAGCAAGGAAGCAAGGAAGTAAGCAGAAGCAAGGAAGCAAAGAAGCAACGAAGGAAGCAAGGAAGAAAACAAGGAAGAAAGAAAGGACGGAAGCAAGCAAGAAAGTGGATCCACGTGATGGAAGTAAGAGAGGGTCAGCATGAAGGAAGGGGGGAAGGTGGAATGAAGGAAGGAAAGGAAGGGAAGAAGGAAGGAAGGAAAGAAGCAAGGACCAGCATATAGGAAGTAAACAAGTAATTAATTCAATTTCAAAAAGCTAAAGACATTGGCTACTTTTTGTTTGTGATAATTACTTTTACAATATACTATTTAGGCCTAATTTGCCACGATAGCATTACATCAAAACCGCATTGCCACCTGTCATCGAAAAGGGAGGTAACAAGATGAAACCAAAAGTAGGCCTGAGCCTGTATGTCATTGAAATGGGCAGTGTTATTTTAAATTGATCTGGAGGTGGTTTTCCATGTTTTTATTTTTTCTGTATTGTCTGAACTAATCATCTGGGTTTCCCCCTCATTTTTCATACACTGAGGTGTCAACTGCTTTTGACAGGTTTGTCATTTGCTCCTGAGAGCCTTTTGTTAAAAATTCCAAAAATTGGCATGGAAATAACTTTGAGTTAATTTGTTAACACAGCTGAGTTGGTTTTAATGAGAGTACCCTGATGTGATAAAAATAACAAAATCAAAGGCACATACCTCAAAATGGCATTAAAAAGACAGCATTTGACAATTTTTCTAAAAATTCACTTGTTAAATGGAGCATATGACGCAACAATGGGAGTGTCCTTTGATAGGGGATACCCCAAAATAACTCCCCAAATGTGGGTTCACTTTAATCTTGAGGGTTTGGCTCTGCCTTATTTGGCAGCTTCGTTTTGGCTCTTTTGAGCTGGTCATACCTGGGTTTCATGCATGTCAGTTTTTAGAGAAATATTTATGAAAAATTGGACTCATATGAAATATCAAAAGAACGCAGGTAAGTGGTATCCCATTATGGATTTGTGTGATTTTTTATGATTAATTGCATAACCAGAAAAAAAAAGAAGAAGAAAAAACGCAGAGAAAACCGACTACCAGTGACACGAAATATATATATGACTTCCTTTCTAATAAGTTAGCCTATATGACCTCATATTAGGCCTATAAAAACAAAATAGACAATTTTCAGCAGGGATGGAGTGAGGGCCCCTCAGATGAGATCTAAAATATTTTACATAGGGCCTATTATTTTTTGTTAATGCCAAGTTGCGTCATGTCGAGGGTAATTCGCTCAATGACATGATATAGTCATAACCCAAAATTCTCTAGATCTGCCCATGATTTTCAGAGTTCATTAAGGAAACTGCAAACCCATGCTTGGCATTGATGCAGGCTTAACTCTTCCTGTCCAGAAAGAACTTCCAGGAACTGCATGTAAAAGCATTTGTCTAAAAAATAGCTGCACATCTCTGCATGATGCCAATGCTTACAGGAGTTGGGGGGGGGGGGTCATGTAATGACTTTTTTCCTTGTTTTATTAATGGCATCATTGGTCGCATGTGTGTTTAACTGGTAATAAGATTAAACTCTGATATTAAGGTCAGACAAAAAGGGGAGGAGGGGGGAGGGGGTTGAGTTCCCCCCAGGGTGCAGATTTTTTTCCAAATCTCACAAAATTGGGGGTTTGAGAAATGCACATGTTGGACTCCTCTGCGCAGGTGCGACCTGTACAGTGAGCCTCGATGTCGTAAACAATGGAAAGAGAACAATAAGAACAATACCCCAGCAGCCACCTGGCGGCCATTGTGTCATGTCAACAAACCAGTCACGGTCCGTTGCACTTGACTGGTCTAACCATTCGGGGGGAACAAGCTCGGTGCAGAAAAATCCAAACAAAAACTGAAAATGCAAGGGCATTTCCTGGAACATTTTGTTGATGTGTGCAGTTATGAAATAGGGCATAACTCTAGTTTAGAAATATTAAATTTTCAGAAATTTATCAAGTCCTCGGCAAAACAAGTTGGTCTAAGCTAAAAAAATCATGGTCCTGTTGACTTCTTTTTAAGATTTTAAAAATATTTATTCTTCCAGGCAAAAATTTAGATCCATGTCAGCTGCACTTTTAAACTGAACCCTATATAAGCTATATATTACAATTTGATAGGGCTAGGCTACTTTTGTAAAATAGCTTTTTTTCTAATTTTCAATTCCTAATAAGTATGTAGGCTTATGTGCCGTTGTTGGCAACTAGTCTATTGCATATTTAGGCAGACCTTTGTCCTTTATAGGGCCTACTTACCTTTTTCTTTCCCTTTTTTTCAACAAGGACAAAAAGTCTTTAATTTATACAAGTTTCAAAGTCAGTCTTTTTAACTAAAGTAGGCCCTACATGTTTTAAAATGTGAAATTACAAACCCCATTGTTACAATCATGCACCAAGTCCGCGTGTGGCCAGTGAGCATTTTTTCTGCTGATGCTCAAATTTGGCGGGAAAGTTAGCATCACAGCTACCATGGCAACCACATGCAGCATCAGCCTCCTGGTGGCAGGTGTCATCAACATGATGCTAACATTTGCTCAAAGATTCAGCTGCCATTTCCTACCCCACCCTTCCTAGAAAGAAAATAAAAGAGAAAGTCTCAGAGAAAAAACAAACAAACTGTAATTAAGCAATAATTTTGAAAAATTAACCAACAGCCAAATATTTGAATTTTCAAAATATGCCCTAGCCCACATCATTTCAAAATTAGTTAAATTTATGGATGTGATGTAGGCCTAACTATGAATTAGTTCTTCGTTTTTGTTTTTCAACTATTTACTTTATAAATCTGTCATTTTTAATAAATCAAATAAAGGCAAAACAAGAAGGACATACTTAAAAAAAAAGTAAACTTTGGCTTTAAATGTCAATAATTAATGGCTAAGAAATAAGATATTATCATGATCGCAAAGATTACAGAACACTTTGCAGGCTTGCACCCACCAGACTCACTAAAATGTGAAAAGTTGTTAGCATGAAGAATTGACATTTTCTGACAGGTTATGACAACTGCTTTTGGTGCCCTGGAGCACCGCAGGTTTCGAACCCTTGTGCACCCCCCCCCTTTCTGAAAACCCAAACCCTTGTCATATTCTGATTACCCTTCTGTAGATTTCCAGGAACCCTAGCCTCCTCTGTGCAGGTGGTCTGTCCATCTATCTCCAATATTTTCTCTCTCTCTGTCCCCTCATTTCTAGGTTCACCCCATCCTGTCCTGATCTCCGAATTTTACCAACCCACCTGTCCGTTATCATATTACAGGGTTCAGTGTCTAACCCTTGTATTTCACCCCTTGTTTTTTCTCTATTTATTTTGGGGAGGGGGTTATTATCAACACCTTTCAAACTCTAAACATGTCCTTAAGCGTTCGAGTGGGTGCTGGTAATGTGATATCACAATGATGGATTGCAGATTTTGATGGTTGGTTGATATAGGCCTTCCAATCTGCAGCAACAATTAAATGGGGTAGGACGTTTGTATAAACATAGATGGAAGTTTGTATAAATACAGATGGAAGTTTTTGTTCTATAGATAGATAGATAGATAGATAGATAGATAGATAGATAGATAGATAGATAGATATAGATAGATAGATAGATAGATAGATAGATAGATAGATAGATAGATAGACAGACAGATAGATAGATAGATAGATAGATAGATAGATAGATAGATAGATAGATAGATAGATAGATAGATAGATAGATAGATAGATAGATAGATGTCGAGATCATAGCATTTCGCTACGGATGACACCAGGGAGCCTTGCAAACAGTGTGCCACTCAAGATTGAACTTCATATGAACTCCCTCAATTGGCAATACCTATATGGGTGAAGTCATTTTAAACGAGGCCAGCCAGGATTTTGACCTTTAACAGGACATACAAAATGTTTGGCTAGTAATATATTCTTTAAAATTCTCTGAGATGTAGAATACAATTTTGTCATCATAATAAATCCACTTTTACATGAAATTATGGCTTCATCATTGAGACCAGGGACTGCAAACTCTCAAAATGGTCCATTTTTGGGGATGTCAAACGTCACATTTTCAAACAGTGTTACTTTGACAGCTGATGGTTAGCAACTGAAATAAGTTATGCTCAGTTTTATTAATTTTAGTGACTACCTATGTACCTGAACTTAACTTTTTTAATTCCATTTGGTATGTGAAATGTTCTGGGAATATTTCTCGGGCCACCGAAACCTCCCGTCACGTACATCATAAATGTCAAACATGGTAAATCCAGAAAAAACATTTTCTAAAAATGGGTTTTTTTCCTATTTAAGTAGCGTTTGGATGATTTATTTTCCACTGAATCAAGAAAGTCTATGATAAATAATCACATACCAGTCAGCTTTAAAAGGAATATCCAGCTACAGTTAAATGGTTGCTGTCCAAACATGACACCTGCAATCACTGAAAAAATTCTCACCTACAGGACGGCATAATTTCAAACCAAAATTTTGACACACCCAGTAATATATTTGTTGGTTTGTATGCTGCCAAAATAAGTATTCCACAAGATTTACCTAAAATGTTTAAAAGGATATCCTACAGAGCAGCAAAGGCTGTGATATGGAGGATGCAAATTTTGAATGTCAATAATTCTGGGATTCTCACCTACAGGACAGATATGATGTAACGTCACTGATAGAGGTGTTCTCATCTTCAGAGAAGCATCACATCAATCAAAATTTTTCATTTTGCTGTGAATAATAAGTTTTCTTTCTGAAATTGGCCTTGCATGAAGATACAGGACTGTCAGACAACAAAATGTGTCATATGTCAAAAGTATCAAATTGGTACATCATAATGGACAGTACATCATTATTGACCAAGAAGTAATTATTGGTCAATTATGATGTACAGATGAATTTTCGAGCTTTCTGATATGAAAAGATTACCAAAGTAGAGAAAAGTTGTGTTAATTAAATTCCCAGACTTCTGTTGTCCTTGTCATAAAATTTCACACATGCATTTCATTCTTATTTGACAATAACATAGATTCTTTGATGTACATCATATTTGACACTCGTAATGTCAAGTATGATGTACAGCATAAATCTTAGATATATGACAGTAATCTCTACATTAAATTAAGAATTATAATATATTTTGCCTAGCTTCATTTACTAATGCAGTTTATCTCAACAATACATTGTGTTTGATTTCGTTCAGCTAAGATTAATAGGCGTACATCATAATTGACACTTCATGTAAAATTCTTCTGATTATTTGTATTTTTACTGTTGTTATGAATGAGGATTTTAACAAATCTAATTTACCTTCCTTATTCTTTTATATATTTTAAGGAATTTCAGAGAATTTAAGTTCTAGCTTGAGTCGGTTATTCATATTCAATATTTGGTGCATGTGTGTAGCTTCTGGCAGCTTATTTTCCAGCTTCTCTTGGTGAAATTTCTCTTTTGTGTTATATTAGGGGGAATTAACATTTGACACTTGTTTGTTTTATTGAAATGTTTATAATTTCATTTACTGGTAAAGTTTATTAATACACAATTTGACATAATTTTTGAAACTTCGTCAATTATGATGTACGTGTGACAGAATTCTCACCTACAGGACTATGTCAAATATGATGTAACACTAAAAATATGCCTATATCTTTTACACAACAGGTTAGATGGCTTGGATTTTACCATTCTCTCACACATTCTGTGTGTTTTTACATTTTAATCGAAAAATTTACTGAGTATTCCTATGTGCTTTATTTTGACACAACATCGAAGAAGCAAAATTGACGAACATATATTTTTGTTCCGTCAATGTGTGTATTTCAAAGCAAAATGGTAATTTGTCAGCTAAAATTGTTTTAAATGATCATCTATACCTGGAACAATGATTATATGATCAATGTTTGCTATTATCAACAATAGGGATTAAATAAATTGGAGTCAACCAAAATTTCTCACCTACGTGACGACATAGACTCACCTCAGCAAAATTCAATTTGGGGCAGCGTCAGTGTAACTCAAGGACATAAAAAGTATATTTCATAAAAATTAAGACTATGGAGCACAGGCTGGGTAAGGAAAACATCCTAAAACATGCATTTTAAAATTTACCCTTATGTGACACTTTTGGCCTCATTTAAAATGACTTCACCCATATGGTAAAGCGTTTGTTACGTAGCCCAGGGCGTCATTTGGATCCTTAGATCAGGTGCACAACGTCATTATCCTTTGATCTTTACGTAATTAATGACGTCACAAAGGTGTGATGAGTGCCAGGTGCAGGCAATATCTCACATGAAGGCCTAAAAGTATTGGGAGAGTAGGCCTATCAAATTGTCGGTATCCCTAATAAAGTGATGCACTAGACAATGGTCATGCTAAATTATTGATATTTTAAAACAGAAACTTATGATGAATGGTATTCCCGGGTAATAGGCCTAACACATTTTGAGTGACTGCAAATCAAGGACAACCACTTTGCAGTTTTTGGCTTTCCCTTCCGTTTCTATATAATATAATAGGCCTATGGGCCTGTCATCATTACATTGAACTATTGTCTGGATTTACCTGTTCACAATTTGGGCATCTAAATTAAAATTCGAATCCCACATCAAAGAACTCCATTAGGTAACCATTACCCAATCACAGAAATTTGGAATCATCAAATTTCTAATTTGATCTCATTTTAACTTAATTGAAAAAGTTCTGAAGGAAAGGGGGTATACCCAAGATGCAATTCAACCCCAAATGGGCTGGACTCCTTTCAGTTGATCACCCAGGAATAGAATGGAACAGGTGCCCCCTGAGATGACGTCATGTTATCTCACTGATGATGTCACTACTGAAAAGGAGGCTGGTGAAAAGGACACGTGTGTGACGTCACAGTGGACAAATGGATCCCCGGGAGTTCCCCCTGGGAGTTCTACCAATCTGGGTGCTTCTGGGTCCCCCTGGGAGATCTTCATTTAATGACACTTTATTCTGAATATAGACCTACAAACCCAGGCATAGACCAACTGTCATTGAACTGTTCTGATAGAACTTAAAAAAAAAAATTCAACCATGTGATACTAGATCCAGGCGTACCACTCTGAGAAAAGCAGCAATGCAGCTTCACCGAGAGTTCGATATTAATTTAGGTCTGTGAAGATGTACACAAGTCATGAATCTAAATTCTTTGCAGATTAAAAATAAATATATGTCAATTTTTATAAGTTTGTGCTTCCAAATAGGCCTAGTAAATCTTAGATAAATTAATTATTTGAGTAAATAATTATAATTTTTGCTGGGATAGGATATTGCATAATCATGACATATCACACTGTGTTGCCTGAGAATTACTTGAGCCAACTTTGGAATAGGCTAACTGTACCTAATCAGTAATCACTAACTAAAACTTTGAGGGAATCTGTTGAGTGTTGTTTTGTCAAAAACTTTCAATTCAAATCCCACGCTCAGCAGACAACGCTGCAACTATAAACACCCCCTGGTGGAGGATACACATTATGACATCATAAGCTACTAGGGGGCAACCCAATGACGTCATTTAGAAAAGGCGCGCAATTTAATGAGAGGGGTAAAGTTAGGACAGTGGAGACTCATTTAAAAGGGGTAAAAAAGTCTGCAATTACGCCATCTATTGGGAGGGAAAAGTAATAAAGTAAGCTCAAATTATCAGTTACATCAACAGTATAGCATTTTGAGGTATAAAGTAAATTTCAAGCAAGCGATTGACTAACTTACAAAAGAGGTTTCTGGTTTCTAAATAATTGCCACCTAACACTGACTACCTGTTGGCACAAAGGTGGGAACAACTTGGAATTGAATCATTCTGGAGGCAGAACTTTTGGCCAACCAGTAGCCATCCTACATAATAAGTGGGATTGTAATTTCCAATTTCTTGATATTCTCATTGAGCCCCATGAAATATGCATGCATGGAACATTTTGTTTGTATTCAAAATGGATAGATATATCTGAGACTTCTCCTGTTAAGCTATTTATAGGAGAAATGGTGAAAACTTGATTATGAGTGTTCAAATGAAAATTCAGCTTTCAACTTTAACTGACATCATAGTAACATGCATGCCTGATAAATTCTTAATCAGAATATTTAAAATTAGCTTAGTTTTTACTTGGTAGCAAAAGCTTGTCTTCAAGCAGACACAACATTTTAAAAGCTTGCCTGGGACCTTTTGAGAGTTACCCTTAAACAGGTGATCAATTGAAAAGAGGATTTTTCCAATCTTTAGAATTTCTGACCTTGAGAAGTTATGTAATTGGTTAAACCGTGAAAATCTCACTTTAGGGTACTCTGTGCAATTAGGGGATTAACTTGTGACGCCATTGATACAATGGGAAACGTCACGTTTAAGACGTGCGTTATGCAAATAAGGTAAACGTTATGTAAATGTTGAAAGGACTTTCTCTAAATGTTGATGTTTGTCATGAAGTCTTTTGTCACTTCTTTGAGTGGAAGTAGTCAGCTGTGAGAACCTGGTGGTTAATTTGTTGACAACAGATGGCGCCAATGATATTATTCTTCAAGTTGAGGGAAAAGGTCCAAATTGCCTTGAAATAGTGGATCGACCTTCGTAAATAATGCAGGCTGAAGTCAGCTCTATTCTAAATTAATGGAGATATATATCTACATAGCATAGGCCTATATATAGGCTAGTTTCCACGTTAATAAACAGTATTTTTGCCAGATATATTTCTCCTCATTTTTGGTACCTTGATACAACCATCCTCAATGAAATGTCCAATTTTAACTTCATATATGATTTGTGGCAATTGTAAGATTCACTGCAGGTGCCAGACAATTGTGGTCATAGTGTTTTTAGCAGTTGGATGTGACATATTTATAATACGATTTGTTGATCACAGTTCAAAATATACGTTGTCTTGATTATTAAACTATTGACCAAACTGCATTTTAGATTCCTTCGCAAAATAATATTTTCATTATCTTGGCTGTGCTGCAAGCCTCAAACGTTGGTATCGTGTCTTGGAAAACAACAAAGAGACATTTCTATTCACATTTATCACAGATTTTATTTACAGCACAAAATTGGATTTCATCAGGATTAGATATATTACATCTTACAAACTATGCTATTAGCTCTTATTATTTGGAATGACGGCATACACGTCATCCCCAACTGAGATGGTTCCTTCGAAATCTGCGAAGATGTATCTTCCCATGGAGGGGCCTGCTCCTTTGGTCAGGGGGAGGTTTCTGTACCTGAAGTGGATAAAAAGGTGAAAAATATTATCATTAGTTTTAAAATCTTTTAAAAAGTTTTAGCAGCTACCATGCAGAGACTGACACAATGATGAGATGACGAGGCTGCATGTCAGTTGACAACAACAATGTACTCAAACTTTGATTGAATATATATATACACATGTATCTTGATGATATTAAGCTGTCTAATAAAATCCTATATATATATAAAAAATCCTATATATATATATTCCAAAGAGCTCCAAAGGGTGGAGTCATTAATTTTACCCTCTTCGGCATAGAAACATAAGACATGCACTTGTGAATGAGATTATGTAATCACACATGCAATTACTGTAAATCATAATCCTGCACAGTTCAGAAGGGCCAACCGTGCATGCCCAATATCTGAACCCATCAGTCAGTTATTTTGCAAGAGAAATATTAAAGTTCTGTCAGTAAATAGCGTACGTTTTCAAGGTGGCTAGAGGTTCATTATTAGCACGTTTTTCTCCCTTCTCCTGGTCAACCGTTGTAAGAAGACATCTGCAAGAAAAAGGAAGAATGTCACTCAGTAGTTAATCTGATTTGGTGACCAAGAGTCTCACAATTTTAAAACAGAGCTATATATAACTCGAAATACCTTGGACACTCTACGTAATTTCTGAATTTGACCTCTCCAATGTATATTTGGTCCCATAAGTCCTGTAATTCAAATTAATACAAAGACAACATATATATTTTAAAACAAACAACTGTGAAACTTGCAGTATGCTGTCTTTAAAGTGGAAGATTTTACTTTTAAAAAAATTATTAAATTGAATTTATCAATTTTTTTTTCAGTCAAAGGTGGATCGGAAGTGATTCTATACCTCTTCGTACGGCACGCTTCCAGAAATGACGATTCCGGGCCGGAAGTTCTTGGTGGTCATCTTCGTCTTCATCCGAGAATTCAAGTCGTTGAGGGAAACTTCTGTCAATATGTGGTAGTTGGCAAAATCCACAAAAGCGGCCTGGAAACAGAAAGAAAGAGGAAAAAAATGGAGATGGAAAAATGAAATGTATGTTGGAAAAGTTTAAATCTTAGGTTGAAAATGACATTGAAAAAAAAAAAGAAGACATGGAAATGAATGGTTTTGAAAAGGAAACTCATGAAGAGCATACCACCACTGATTGAGAATGTTGAATTAAATTTTATTTTCACTTGAACTGCAATGAACTTTATCAACAGGAATATCAAGCTGAATGAGGCCTAGTCATTTTGAAAACTTCACAAAATTAACTGAGGAAGTGCAAGAAAGTGATGGACACAGGTAAGTGAAATTTAATCCCAGTACCAAGTCTAGCTAGGCCTACACTGGTCTAAAACAGGGTGCCCTGGCTTATATCTGAAATCTCCAGATATACTTCTCATAACATCTAAAATTTTGATTAATTATTAATAGTCACAATTTTAGATAGATCAAAAATCCATTCTTGGATGATCTGAAAGGTGGTTAGGTGAGAGTTGTTGGTCTGAGGCCTGACTCAGCGGTTGCATGCTCAGTTGTAACCACTGACTCTGGGGTTCGAGTTCGATTCCATATCCGCGTTACCGCACGTTTGCATCTCGCGGCTTCTCGCCCCGTTACTTTGGTCCTGTTATATTATCAGTGGAAAACCACATAGCACCATCAGTTCCACACCCTTCTTTCTATTCTATTTTCTTTCCCTCACCTTCTTCCTGGCTGCTGCCACCTCCAGTGCCCGATTTAGGTGTGTGGAGGCCCCTGTGCTGAGAAGTTGAGGGGGCCCCCGAAATGCGTTACGATGAGATGTCTCTGCAACTTTTGGAAGGGTCTGTCCTTGCATGCGCATGAAATTTGGCTAAATCGATAAAATACTAAAATAGATGAATGTGTTAGTTTACTTAGATGGGACTTTTTTAAAGGGTTTTCTGTCTCTTTAATGTGGTAAATGCCTGAAAGGGCGCAGGTAGTGTCAGGCAGTCCATAGCAATATTCTCCCACGAACCAGACTTATTCTATGAACTACATACTTTTGTGTTTTTACTTTGTATAAACCCTATAGTGGAAAGGCACCATGCTGAAAGATAATGTTGCAAGTTGCGCACCAGAAACACATGCATACAATTTTAATGAATGGTCACTAAATGGATGGCAGAAAACCTTTATAAGGCCTGCAATCAAACCAAGAATTAACATTGATAATCAAGGACCAATGGAGGTGAATGATCACAAATGCAGAAAGAATTGTCTCATCTTGCAATAGAAGTTCCACTATCATGTCCTGCTGAATTAACCTGTAAATATATCTACTGGCATGTCTGAATATGATGACCTTTTCTTTTATGTAGTTTCTTAATTGTACTGTATTTTGTACATGATGCTTTTAAAAATATGAGAAATTTCAGAACCCATGTAGTATATACAACAGCAAAACAAAAATCTATGAACACCTTTGACAAAAAAAGACTACAAATTTGAAATAAAACATTAAACCTGGGGCACCTGACGGACTGAGGGCAGAGTGACAGATGCCCCCAGGAGTGGGAGGGGGCCCCAAGAGTGGGAAGGGGCATTCCAGAGTGAGAGGGGGCCCCCAGAGTGAGAGGGGGCCCCTGAGAGTAAGAGGGGGCCCCCAGAGTGAGAGGGCCCCTGGCCCCTCAGAGTGGGAGGGCCCCCCCCAGAGTGGGAGGGGAGCCCCCCAAGTAGGAGGCACCCCCAGAGTGGGAGGGGGGGCCCCCAAACAGGTTGGGTCCAAAAATTAGTTTGGCCCCCCCCCCAACCTGCTGGGAGTTTGGGGCCCCCCAGGTGGAGGTCCGGCAGGGGAGGGAGGCCAAGAGAGGAAGGGAGAAGCATAGGAGGCCTGAGGGCCCCCACATATCAACCACAATTTTCCGCTGGTTCAATAGATCGCCTGTTCACACCATCAACATTTTTGGTTAAAAATGACAACAATTTTGAAATATAATTACATTGGAGGGCCACATTTTAATCATACATAATGCTCTACTTGTTGCACAATTAGGTTATGTCTCAGATCGGCATCATTCGCGTGAACTATAATACGAATTTGCTATAAATTTACGCGTGACCTGCTTGTGTGGGGGCCCCCTTAAATGTGGGGGCCCTGTGCAGCCGCACACTCCGCACATTCCTAAATCGGGCACTGGCCACCTCCTCATACCCTTTCGCCCTGTGCAGGATGTGGGCCTTCTGCGGAGTTAGTTGCCTCCTTTTCAGTCCTTCTGCCAAATACACCAGTTTCAGGGGCTCCCCCAGATATGACGTCAGCCATTCGGAAACCTCTTCTCCCAAATCCAGACCCTCCAGAGACTCTTGACTTAATCTGGAAATTTAAAATCAGATAGTTCATACTTTGCGACTTTTTTGACATCAATTAATTATAACAAAAGTGGAAAAAATTATTTCGGAACGTACAATTTTTTAGGGGGTTTACCTGCAAGACTGGATGACCTTCCTGACAGCGGGTTCCAGTGACACTCGTATCGAGGGCATCCCGGGCGCCTCCAGTCTGACTGTGGTGTTATGGACGCTGGTTGTTATGAACGCCATCTTTGGTTGTTGCCTCATTGTCACGTATCTGCCATCTTCTTTTACAACCATCAATGTTCTGCAAGATATTTTGAAATCGATTGTTACTGCAACCAAACCTTCTAGTAAGAAAACAAGATGGTAGCACTCTTTTAGAGTGCATTGGCCAGCCGCCATTTTATTGTTTTAGACATTGAACGCGTTGGTAAACCCAAATGGTGGTGTGCAATTTGTAATGTCTATCGTGATTCTATGCTTTATGTCTTGACAGTATATAGTGTTATACACCATTAGAAACCAGATAAAGAGAGCTTTCCTTTGATATCAGATACATTGCTGTAGCTTAAATAGGGACAAAGATATAGGCAACTGAAAATTCGGTTTTGTGTATCTGTATCGCTGAGACCAGTTGAGTGAACGCCAAACTCGGGGGTGGATATTGCACTACTAACACTAGTAGGTTTACTGAAATTCCTTCCCTCTTTTTTTTTTCTATGTTTGTAAGACTGTAACTCATATGAAAATCTTCTACTTTGTGTATACCTTTATGAAATAATTTCTCCGACGATAGAAAGTTTCATAAATCGTCATGAGAGGCAATTTTGAACATTTAAATTGACTGAGGATATCAGTCATTTTGATTTGAACCAACTGAACAATTTAATGACCACATGGCAAATCAACTCTGACGACTGAGCAATAAAAACTTGGAATCCTTGTCAGTGATTTGGTTTGATGTGATTTTGATTTGTCTTGGGATAGTTCGACAAAATCGGACTCAAAATGAAGTCCAGGCAGTCTTGGAAGTTTGGAACATACTTGTGATGGACAGACTCGAGCCTAAAAATTCAAAAATTTATGTTTCGGCTAGCTAGGAGTATAACTCCATTGCACAGTGCTCTTTTGCAATGTACTATAAAATGACAGTGTACTGCATGAGCTATACTTTGTACTCCAGACAACATGCTCCTGTCTGGCCCACTGAAACTGATCCCAGCAAATTTCTCTCCTGTTTATAAACACTGCAAAACACTGAAGACAGTTTTTAATACTTTTGCACAAAATATATGCATATAATGTAAAAAATGAAGTAAGTAGTATTACACTGCTCATTGGGAACTGTACTGTACTGTTTCTACTTTGACATATCATGACATTGGTACACTGCCTTACTCAGTTAAAACTTAATAGGACATGGATTGTGCAATCACTTTTCTCTCTATAAAAGTTTTTTTTTTCAAATCACAATTATGCAATGTAAAGTCTTGTATGGGCAGACCAAGGAGAGGGAAATACAGGAGTTGGGGGGGGGGGTTATATCCCCCTTTCAACAGATCAATTATCCATATTGCTATTTGGCAAAAATTTTGGTCTACAAAACTCTAAACTCAGCTAATCAGTCAACCAATTTATAGTCAAGGAGTCAATATGTCAGTCTGCCACTCAGTCTACGTATCAGTCAGTATGTTAATCAGTCAGTCAGTCGTCTAACACCCAGACATTCAATCAGTCAGTCAGTCAATCAGTAAGTAGATATCGGTCAGTCAGTCAGTCAAGTCAGTCAAGTCAGTCAAGTCAGTCACTCAAGTCAGTCACTCAAGTCAGTCAAGTCAGTCACTCAACTAGTCAGTTAACTAATAGTCAGACAACCAGACTGTTAGTCAGTCAGGTCAGTCAGCAAGTGAATGTCAGTCACTCAGTAGGTCAGTAGGTCAGTCAGTCAGTGTGTCAGTCAGCCTTGGCCTACTTACAGCTACTCACCTGTCCCCCACTTTTCCATGCACTGGCCTGAGTCCCTCTTCATTGCACGCTGCTTTCTCCAGTGATATCCCCTGACATGACTTCACAGGGTGATACCAGATTTCTGTCACTTTCCCCACATGTTTTGCTGCTGATGGTAATTTCCTGTATCCAAGAATCAGGTATGCATATTTGAAAGCAGCAGAGGCACACAGGCCTATGAAGAAGTCCAATTCAGAGGCCATGTCTTGTACACTTCTGTTTGCCTCTGTTATGAATGTAGGCCTCCTGTGTTGTTGTGCTATTCCTTGGCAATTCTAGGTCAACTTTCTAGGTTATCTGCTCAGTTGAGGATCCAAATATGAGGTCGGGTAGGGGTTTCTTCAGTGGAGGGTCCAAATATAGGGGAGGTTTTCTGCACTCGTTGAAGAACTTGTTCTACATTGTGTGAAGTCCTATATTTATTAACATAAATTGTATATACCACGGTATAGGCTCTGTGAATCTGTAACCTAAACTCTAAAATATGAACTCTAGTCCATGAATGTGGATGAGTGCAGGCTAGTGTTTGTCTGAAGTCAGATGTAGGCCTAATGATGACTTGATTAAGGACACCTTATCATCAGAATATGTAGAAAGGGTATACTTGTTTTACTTTTACTAAACTTACTTAAATCACTTGGAATTAAAAATATAATGAAAAACTCTGATGATGATTTAAAAGCAGCTCAGCTCGTATAGGCATTAAGTTGTAGGGTCAACAGTTCATTTTTACACCTCACTAAGTTTGAAGTCACATAACATGCTGTGTTTTGCAAGGTCCCTTGAAGCAAGTTGAATGATGTAGACTTGTTAGGTCATAAACCATGTAAGGTTGTGACCTCCATATGATATCACACTTGTAATGAAAACTTCAAGAAGCTGCTAATTGTGTCTGTGTTCAGTGGGTGGACACCATTGATTGTAGCAATTAGGTCTTTCCTCTGCAGGTAAAAGCTAATTAGAGCTCCTTTCATCTCGCCCAGGTACTTCACAGGTATTTTACAGGTGCCAAAACACTTTAGATACTTTTACTCTGCATGCCAAGTTGATGGGACTCTTTATCAAACATCATTTAACACAAGAACAATTGATTGTCAACAGACATTTGGTTCAGTCATAAAACAATAGGTGTGACGTCACACTGAGTGATAATAGGGAGTCTTCGTTACCGACAGGTGGCAGATAGAATCGTTCCTTTGATGCCAGCGCCTCCTGGACATCAAACAGAAAAAAGGTGTGATGCTTACATAACCTCACTTGATATTATTTCACACTTCATGGGGTTCCCAGTTTTCTATTGGTTTTGGCAATCATTTTTGGCAATTTGCAAGTTTTTGTGAATTCGCCATTTTCCGCTCAAGTCAGTTATTGAGTGTTTCACACCTAGTTGTCAAGGTCATCAGGGGGTTGGGGCACCTGGGAGTCCATTGGAAAGTATATTGCATTCAATTGAAATTGACTTTGGGGCAAGTGAAGTGGATAATGACAAGCCCTCAGTAAACTAACATATTCTTCAATGAAAGGTCATTATAAAGGGTCTGTTTAACTGTTTTAACTTGCGCTGGTATAAAATGTCCAAAATGCGATATAGGCCTAGGCCACACTTAAATTATTGAAGGACACTGTGCAAAATTCTTCACTCTCTGCAAATTCCTGTACCAATACTTGGTAAGAATTCTGCACTTCTGCAAAAAATTGTGATTGGTACTTCTGCCGGAACTTTATGGTTCTCTTATAGATTTTTTTTAACCCAGACTTTTAACATAAGGTTTAAACTCCTGCTTTTTCAAAACTTGCGACATGTAAGAATAGAACTAAAGTGAAGTTAGCCAACTGGTAGTCACCAATATTTGGAATACTTTAACCAAACAGTATTTATGATGCTTACGAATGACGCCAAGTCCTGTTAAAATTGTATACACCCCCAGGGCAAAGACATGAGGCCAGTTATCTCTCATCTCAATTCGTTTCCAAGACAACAGCTTCTGCAGATGGTAAGAAAAACATCTTCATCCCTCAAAGCAATTTAATACAGAAAGGCAAGCTGCTCTATAATGACAATTAAACTCCGATAAGAATGCACCACGCTTAGATAACAATCATATCTGATGAAATTGAGTTAATTGCCAAAAATTACGCCAGAGGGCTCATGTGTAGAGCACGTGCCCATTTGAATTTAAATATCCATTTTCAAAAATCTGCTCTTTTTTGTTAACATATAATTTGTATCAACCAAAGTTTAGGCCAACTCCAATAACATGATAAATCAAACTTCAGTTTTGTAGTATTAATGTCATTGCATACTTTGAATTCGAGCCATAAAACACTTTGGTTAAATTTCACATTTTTATTGTTTTCATTTTTATCGCAATAAATATATATAAATAAGACATTGGGTATAGACAGGTTTAGCAAAAAAATGCATAAAAAATAAAGGCTATGACTCAGATCTAAATTAATGACTAGGCAAATCAGATCAAGACGAATGTATAACTAAACAGCTATGAATAACAATACATGACTAATAAATAACTAATATATCAACAAATATAATATATGACTTTAAAATAACTAAAACTAATAGCTTGTTTCCTTTGTACATAAAGCACCAATCGGCCTGGTATCAGTGAGATCAAAGTAGGGACTAGCATGTGAAAGAAAATTGAAGTTGCAATGTAAAAACAGTGAAAATACCAAAGTCTTTCATTTACAATAGCAAATGAAGTGATAAAATGCAATGTCATATATATTTACAGCGCTCACAAATATGCAAATAGACAGAAGTATATTAAGCAATTGTCTTTGAGATCCATGAGATCAGTTGCATGAGTATTTACAATGAGGTATGAATGTCAAGATAAATGTCCAGAACATGGACAATCTCTCTCTTTTTGAAGAAGGAAATTTCCCAAGTGAATATCTTCAGATGATATATTGAGAATCTAGACAAAATTAGATATAAAATATATTTTCTTAGTGAATGTCATTAGATGTTGTTAATGCATCCTCCATCTTCATGCTTCAGCAACAGAGACATCCTAGAGAAAGTTTTCGGACATTTCTTGCAGTTGTACTTCTTGATGTCCGTGTGGGTCTGGAGGTGAGCGCGCAGGTTCGATCGGTCGGCAAAAGCTCGAGAACAGTGGTTGCAGTTGAAGGGTTTCTCCCCTGAAAATATACAAAAGCAACGGATAAGAAATGTGTTTTTTTAAACAATCATACAGTTGGTATTAATACTTATTCTACAAAATACATAGATTAGGGCCTCCAACTTCTAAGGAAATAGTCATGCATCGAAGTTATTTCCATGGACACTAATAAAGTTTTCAATATATGATTATTGCTTCATGAGTGAAATTACTAAAATATCAACTTTTATTTTGAGGCGTCTAGCGCAGGATTTCAACTGTAGACTCCAAAAAAGTTTTAATCCATATGATTTCTATTAAAGTAGATCTACTATGAACATTCGTTCACCATCATCGAAGTGATTAGAAATTTCAACTTACCAGTATGGGTTCTGATGTGTCCCTGCAGCAGCCAAGGGCGGGAGAATGCTTTTCCACAAAGAGGACATTTGCAGGGAAGGGTGTGCGTCCTGACATGCATCTTCAGAGCCCCCAGTGAGACGTACGTCTTGCTGCAGTATTTGCATGAGAATTCTTTCTTGAACAGCGCAGAGCAGTGGAATTGTTTGTGTTTTGTTAGGCCGCTGAATGTTGCATAACTCTTGCTGCAATCTTCGCACTTGAAACGTGAGATATCTCTGCGAACGTTCTCATGGCGGCCATCTTGGAAGCCGTCTTGGTAGCCATCTTGGAAAATGGCTGCTGGTCTGTTTTCAGCATCCCATTGAGGTGAATGTTGCATCTGCAGAGATCTTTGCACCGGTTTCATCTCTTTCAATTGTTGGAGTTCTTGCAAATGGTTCACTGAGGGCCTGCTAGGGGTCAGCACAGTGTAATGTTGTGACGTCACATGCACTTCTGGCCTTTTATGGGATTGAGGTGGACTTGCAATGTGATTGGTTGATACATTGAGAGGTTGCAGTACTGTAGATCTCTTGGCTTCACAGTTGATTTCATTGAATGCACTTAGTGACCTTTCTGCACTTGACTTGACCTCTTGACCTTTAATTATACTGACGTAATTGTGAGATCTTTCTGATGCTATCCTGGTGATGTTGGTGAAGTAATGCTTGCTTGGAACGTTGTATGGTGACATCCTGGGACTCTTGGGTCTTCTGTTTTCCAAGTTGCCATGGTGATGAGCACGTGGGGTTGATGATGTCACTGATCTAAGAATGTCCACTGCCGCTGTCAGGTTCTTTTCTGTCCACTGACTGGTGAATCGGGGGTCTATGATTTGTGGTGAACTTGCTTCTTGGACTGGGCTTAAGGGGATCCTTGGGGGACCTCCAGATACTGGGCCTAATTGCTTGTGTTGCACTTTGTATGAGGGAGAATCGTGTTCTGATGTTGACAGATTCAGGGGTGAAATCTCTGGACTAGTCAGGGTAGGGTGGAAGAAATTATCTTGATGTACATGTTGGACAGTGTTCATGGGACTTTCATGCACCCTTGCGTGTGTGACATTGCTGCTTGTACCCCTTTCCTGGGAGACGCCTTCTTCTGCACCCCTTTCCTGGCTACCCCTTTCTTCCTGGGAGGTCATTTCTTGGAAAAATGGTCTCTTTATCAGCGGCAAGTGTTTGAATGACCTGCTGTCCCTGATGCATCCCACTTGGCGCGTGCCGGGGGCAGGTGGGGAGCTGTTCTCACTTGCCGTTTGGCCCATCGTTTGGAGCTGAGTGGTGGGAGAGGGGGGAGAGGAAAGTCGCATCGTTTTGCTGTCAGCATCTGCTCTTCCAGGGACCAGCTGGAGCGTCTGGAGGTTGTCATGGTAACCAGAATTGACCTCGAGGCTCCTGCTCAGCGATGCCTGCTTGGGGGCCTCGGGGGTTCCGGGTGAATTAATTCGAACACCTGAAATCACGGAGAACAAGTTATCAGATCATGAAAGCAAAATCATAACAACAAAAATATTCGCTGAAGAGAACTTTTTAAATAAGCTCTCACTTTTTGCAAGTTCATAATTGTCAGTTATTCTTTCAAATAACCCTCATGAACACTGCTGTGGTTTAAACTATATTTAAAACTTTCTGAAGAGCACACAATTTTGTGACAATAAGACCAAAAAGCTATTTTGTCCTCTTTCTGCTTATAACTTTAATCACATCATAATGCTCTCAACTGTTTTGTCCAAATTCTTGTAATTATTCGCATTAGCAGTTATTGCCTGTTAAACTAATTCTTCACAATGGCTTTGTGTTTCCACAGGACTGCCTTTTAACCATTGACAAGCCACCATAATGACTGAAGTTAACTCATCATCCTTGTTTTCACTTATGTCAACTTTAGTGAGAGAATTTTGATGCTTGTTATCAATTATTCTCAATGACAATGTGATGAATTTTAGATAGTGACATAAAATCAAAACTTGCTAATGTAATATTATATCTGAATGTAAAGTTATACACTGGATCAATAATTCAAATCAGATCCCAGTGCAGCTTCTGGTCGGTACTTATCCATAATCTATTCATTGCATGCCATTAGAGTGACACACCTGCCAAATTTATTTCCAGATATTTATGACATCTGATTGATCCAGATCAAAGTTGTGATCAAAATTCATTTGCTTCAAGCTATAGGAGATCAATAAGTGAATATAAATGATCCTGGTCGATTCAAGATAAAGTGTTACAATAAATATGGTCATAAAAACGAAGCAAGTTTAAGATTTTATGCAATAGTGCCTGGAATGAATTGAGTTAATAAGAAGACGTTATGTGAAGTTGCTTTTCAAAGAAGGTGATGAATTCCCTGAAGGCAGTCAGAGGAATACTTGACTATAGCTTCAAGCCAACTCTTTAGATTGTGAAGACATTATAAGCAATGGTTATATCAGATCTTTGTGCTGCTTATGCAAAAGAATGCAGCACCTTTGGAATCTGGCAAGTTTTGAACTTATATCTTGGACTTGTGGTTTGCTTTGAAGTTACCACAAATTGTCTATTCTATAAGGCTATGTAATTCAAGTCAATTTAAGTTAAAGTACCAGCAACAAAGAATGTCAATCTGTAACCAAGTCCGAAGTCACCAAAACATTTCAGTATCATCCTAAATGAAACTCATTGATCGACAGTGATCGTTCAACTGCGGATGGTATTCAAGTTTATTTTGGGTGACTTAGAACATTTGAGATGTCAGCGCTTCTACTCTATCTTAATTAGGCCTACATTCTAGTGTTTCATTCCCTAATCCGACTGAAAGTTCTTAAAATGAATTTTCATTTGCTAAATGTTATATAATGGCAAAAAAAAGCATCAAAGACAATGTCATTCTGCAGCGAGGTCTTTAAAAGTAAAGTGCCTGTAAAAATCTGTAGTGCAGAGATTTCATATCCAAGGAACAAAATAAGAAAACTGGACTTACATTCATCAGTGCTCCTTGGTGACATCAATGGATCAGAATCTTCGATCCCTGAATCTTCAGAGATCCTTCCGGGGGATTGGTGACAGGAAGGGGTAAAGTAGACTTCCGGAATGACATCCTGTGTCCTCTCCTCCTTGAGTAACCTGTGCTTTCTTGGTTTGATGAGAAATGATCGTGGCATTGTGAGAGTTGATCTTGATCTGTTGTGATCTAATCCTTGAATGAGGAATGCTGTCAATCAGTGCGTATTCCTATGTGATATACTTGTGTTCTGTGATGATGGGCACATCTGTGATGCTGTACATCCAAAGTTAAACTGATTATTTGAGATTTTTGGCTCCTGTCATATTAGACTGGTTCCGCAGCGCCATATGCAGGTGTATGGTAATGATCCAACCCAGCAGCCAATCAGGAGGCAGATGTCTGGCGATGGACCAATCAGCGACGAGCAAGATCTGCACCTGGTCACCCATGGTTGCATCTGATTGGTCGCACGTGCTTTTTGTTGTCAAACAGGTGGCCCAGAACCACGTGCGTTCCATTCTATTGTTGTTCGAAGTGGGGGACCCCCCTCGTTCTGCTTGAATGGTGAAATATCAACAGACGCGGAACGGGGATTCCGTGACCATGCAAAATGACATCACAAAGAGGCTGCTGGAATGGCTAAGAGTCTTTTTGGAATGACACTGGAGTTCCCTGGAATGACAAATAAAGGAATCCCCATATAAAGGAAACCCCCGCTAGAGAGCGCATTCAAAGCATCCTCTCTTTGGCCCGGGGCTCTTGCATAACCTTCCTACTCCCATAAATTACTAAAGTCAATAATGATCTCTTTATTCACTTGCCCTTCAATTTCAAGATAGTATTGCATTTGGGGTGGTAGTGGTTTCATCTAGCATTTTTGGACTTGGCTGTATATTCAGTTGCAGACCAGCTTCTTCAAACTCAAAATGTGGTGTTCACTGTTCAGCCTAAGTATTCTAAAAAGCCTAATTTGTTTAAATAAAGCCTTAGCCCTATACAATTGCCTTATTTTGTCGCTGATGTCTTGTGATCAGTCCTAATAAAAATACGTTCAAATCCTATGATCAAATCAAAGACTGACCAATCAGAGGTGATCAAAGAAACTCAATTCTCAATCAAAGAATAATCACTGTATTTGATTGAGAATCATTCTCATAATGATATATTCGCCCGCCTTCTTATTTAACCCAAATACCGAGACTAAATACTAGTAAATAGGGATGTTTAATTCCTGCAATGTTAACTGGACCAAATGAATCCCCTCCCTTTTCCCCTGTGAATTTCTGTGGTTTTTGCTTCATGCATCTGCGATCGTCACGCATGACTGAGCGAGGGTCAGACATCAGGGTCAGATGAGCGCTGCCCTTGTTGTTTGGGGGTGGGTTGCATGGGGGGGGGGGGGGTGGACAGGTGTCGTACTTGCACCCTCCAAAAGTGTCTGATGCAGTGGCTCAAGTTTATGATGTCCAAATCTCTGGTTTTGGCGCAAGAAGTGGACAAATTTATACATCTGAACATGTGCAAAAGAAATCCTTCGAAATTTGACTGTATACTGCACCGAAAATATCTATGACCAAAATGGGTCAGTGTAAAATGCGGACCAAACGGACCATGCGGACCAGACACAAAACAAACACAGGAGGGTGCAGAGGAGCATTGCTTGTTTAATCAAGCTAATAATACAAAGCCAATCAAGCGGAAAATGCGGACCAGATGCGGACCAAGTCAATAAGCAAGATACAGACAATATATCAGCCTGATAATTGAATTAAAAATATAAATATTTATATTAAATTATATTAATTTTATATATTTTTTTATAAAAAAACAAACAAACACAACCTATATCTGCAGACCAGAATGCAGACCAAATGGCAGACCAGAATGCAGACCAGAATGCAGACCAGAATGCGCTTTTAAAAGGAGAATTCTGGTCTGCTTTTGGTCTACATGACTAGAATTTTGGTCTGCATGATAGGAACCTTGGTCCGCCTTTGGCATGCATGATGATAATTCTGGTCTGCATTTAGTCTGCATGATGAGAATATACTAATAAACTAAACCATGCAGACCACAGTGCTGACCAAACCCTGGCAAGTTCTGCATGCAGACCAAATACAGACCAAATGCAGACCAAATCATGCAGACCAGAGTGCAGACCAAATACAGACCAGAGTGCTGACCAGAGTGCTGACCAGAGTGCTGACCAGAGTGCTGACCAGAGTGCTGACCAGAGTGCTGACCAGAGTGCTGACCAGAGTGCTGACCAGAGTGCTGACCAGAGTGCTGACCAGAGTGCTGACCAGAGTGCTGACCAGAGTGCTGACCAGAGTGCTGACCAAATACTGACCAGATCTGCAGACCAATTGCAGACCAGAGTTCAGACCAGAGTGCTGACCAAATACTGACCAGATATGCAGACCAAATGCAGACCGAAATCTAACCAGATCTTTGAGATCAAGGATGCAGAGTTGGCTGTCAACATATTGCCTGTTAAATTATATTTTTTAAATGTTTTAATCTCTTTTTTTATTAATAAAATTAAAAGATATTATTTTTATCTATTTATAGATCTAATATTTTAGATCAATATGCAGAACAAATGCAGACCACTTTAACCAATTAGTATGTTTGCCTTTTTATGAAAAATAATTATTTATTAATTAATTTACCAAATTAATTTTTTTATTGGGTTCATTAAATCTATTTAAATCATATATCCTTGTTATCCAGTTGGTCCGCATGGTCTGCACACTGTGCACAGTTTGGTCCGCATGATTTAACCCCTCCAGACTGGTCAGTGTTGGTCCAAGGCTTGAACCAACAGACTGGCTGCCAGAATGTCTGGTCCGCATGGTCTGCATGGTCCGCATTTTACACTGACCCGACCAAAATGAGTAAAAGTAAAGTCGAATGACTAAGTTAATTGCTCAGACAAAAGGTGAAAATTGACTTAAATTAGTCATGTGACCAAATTCCTTGAATGTGCTCATAAGTCAGTCAATTTACTAAAATCATAATTCATAAGTTTGCCAATTTACTAATAAAATTTGTCAGAACCTGGCTAATCAACTGAAACATAGGCCTAACATCGAGTTGGCAATTACAGCACATCATCTTTTGATCCCAAGCGAAGCCAGTGTGGAATTTACATCGTGCCTTTCCAAATGTTGAAGTGCCTACCCAAAAGCACTTGTGTTGGCTGTTAGTTGTAGGCCGATACTTCCAGGTAACTTGTTCCACAGTTTTGGTGCTGTGAAAGAGAAATTTTTTCACATGTCTTCAAATTTGTTGTGGCTGTTTGAATGTAGTTCTGTGAACAAAAGTTTACTGCTCCTTATTATGGTCTTGGGTCTAAGTTTGATGAGTTGCTGAATGTACAGTGGCGCTTGCCTGTTTATTGTCAGTTTATTTTATTCCTGCAGGAATAGGCAGCCAATGAAGTAGTAGCTTGTTATGTAGAAGACTAGAAAAAATTAGAAGCCTGATACTCATTTAATTGAGGTTCGCCTGTTATTGCATAGGCGGGATTTAATGCTGAAGAAGAAGAAGAAGAAGAAGTTGTGTCATCCCACACTGTCTTGTCGTTTCAACCTCTCCATGATCGAGAACAGCTGAGTTTCGCTAAATGCTGCATGAGATATGCCTTACAAAAGGCCATTACCAAAGCAATTAACTGTAATAGTCGTTCGGAATTAAGGTGTTTCGCAGATTAAAGTAGGCTTTTCACCACACTTCGGTAACTTGCTTTAGTCCATGGTCACACCTAAATTTCTGACATTCTATGTCGTTTTTATTGAAACGTTATCAAGCTTGGGAGTTCATTCAGTTGATGTGGTGTGCCAGAGCCAATCGAGAAGTTTGTTAGTTTTGATGGAGAAACATGCATTTATCCATTTTATAAATTGCTATTTCTTGATCTGTGATGTTTTGTTTTAATGATATAATGAGTTCCTCATCATCAGCATATTTCTGAGCCTCAGTTTGATTTTAAGAACCTAGTACATTTTAGTTTTGGGGTGAGATTGTAAATCAATTCTGATTATAACGTTTTGGATTTGGTAATAATATACATGTATATCATGTTTGTTGCAGGTCATAGGCTATATCAAACAAGTGGAGCATGTAAATAAACCGACACTTTGTATTGTAAAGAAAATAATTTATTTCTCATGCAACCACAACCTGAATAAACCGTATTTACGTGAACACACAACATGGAATCACGAATAACATAAAATTAACAAATATAAATTTGAGCTTCAATCTATAGTGATTCTCTCTATACCAAAGATAGTGTTCTCTTCACTGATTCCAGTCTGGGACCCTGAAAATGAGGTTGTTTTTAAATTATCTTTCAAATAAAAAAAATTATCTGTCAAATAAAAACAAGCATATGAGACATTTGATAGCATTAATTGAAGACAAAATTTATATTTTTACATGTTAATTTTATCAGGGCGCAGTTACATTACCGGGTGGTCACAAAAAAACTTTTGATATTCATTTTCCAGGCTGCCATAATTGAGTCCGTGCAACGAAGCCAAGTATGTTAGATCTTTGGAAAATTAATTATTAAAACGGGTCATTTGCTTTTTTGATAGTAGACAAAATGGAAGCAAGGAATGCTCCTGCATTTTTATTACTCTGGGTTGATCATGGCCAATCAGCAATTTTGACCTCTTATTGTTTTCATTTTAATTGTTATTTATTGACTTCTTGTGTGTCAATATAGCCTGCATGTTCTTGGTGCATTACTCATGTGATCTAGCAGGATACATTATTTTTATACAATTACAATCAGATATTTCCGCAAAATTATTTTGATTTGACCTATAATGGAATGTGGATTTATACCTGGTGACTCTGTCTGCTGAGGGGAGTGTTTTGGTTGTCCACTAGGCGGAGTGCTCTCCTTGTCTGCATCTTGGGCGACACCTGGCGTTTTACTGGTTCAGTCTGAAAGAACAGAGATATCCAGGATATGAAATGTTGTTGCAAAAGGTCTTTTGGCTGAGATTGTTTGAATTTAGATCGTTTTCCACTCAATACAAGTAGTATTCAGTGAAAAAAAGAAGAAGCTAGGATTACACACAAAAGTTTGATTAGGCAAGTTAATAATTTCCAGTGTGGTTCATCAAGTCACACAATATAATAGATCAATGTTTTCTCATCACATTTTGGAATGGCCAGGTCTGCAGGTTACATGACTATATCCTTATTCCTCAAGTTGTAAGGTTTTTTTTTAGAAATTGGCTCTAATTTTCTTGTATTGTTCAAACCTTGATTTGGTTACATGACTGTAATCCCTCATTATCCCTGGTCATGAGACTGACATCCCAACTGACCCAACACTTCATTTAGGTTGAAGAGATGAATCATCCTTTAATACTTTGTCAGAACAGGAAGATGCCACGAAATTCTCCACGTTCCTATTAATTATAATTTATGAATCAGAACCTGCTTGGAGTGGATATAATATTATTACCTCAGTACTTTTCAAGAAGCACGGGGCATCGAAATCCAATCTTCTTCTCTTTATGGAGGGTCCCGAGGGCAGATCTTCGACGGGGGTGCTCAGAAAATCGAGGTCAAAGTCTCGGAAGATGTCATCTAAACTTATGTCAGTCCAATCTACTTCCGGTTGTGGGCACTTCCGTTTACGAGGAGCATCTTGCAAGGGAGAGAGAAGCAGGGGACAGGAAGTGAGAGAACTCCAATCTTCCGGTAACTTCTTGTTCCTCTTGGGGGATGGAATGGGCGATAGTGGGGCAGGGGTAGTGGTGAGGGTCAAGTAGGACCTGAAGTCAACTGAGTGAAGGTCACGCTGCAGGAAGAAGTCCTCGTGGAGATCGGTTGTGACACCTGGCGACGGACACATGGCCTGGATCTCTGCGAAGTGCATCTGGAAATATGCAAATAACAGTCAGGAAAGTTAAAAAGCTTATTCATCAGAAACTAGGCTTAAAATTGTAGTGTACTTTGCCTTTTCGGAGTCGGATCACTTGAAAACTTTCACCTGACTGGACGTCCTGACTCATCAAAATATGCCTATTTATTTTACTCAGCCCCCAAAAATGAGGAAAAACAACTGTACACAGTAATAAAAACTTGATTGAAGCCTTGGTAACTATTTCATTATTGACTTTTTACTAAATTAATCTTTCGAATTGAACTTTACTGTATCAGAATTTCTGAAAAATGATATTGATATTCACCTTCTTGGATCTCTTGTAAAACTTGGCCATCTTAAAAGTTTCAAAGGTCAGGTTAACTGTGTCAAAGGTCAAAGCTGGATCTCAAGGTCAAAGCTAGGTCAAGATCAGGGTGAAGGTCAGTGTTCTCGGTGGCTGCAATTGCTGCTATGACCTAACTGGGACCTTCCATCTTAAGTACCCTTAGGTTAATTGCTCAATTTTTCTGCCTGCGTTTTCATTGGTCCTTGAAACTACTCAAGTCACGTGACCTAATGCAAGCTGATTGGCTGTTGAATTGACACTGATCCCGCATTGGTCGACTGCTCTATTTAAAATTAATTGCAATTGAGCGACCACATGCTGAGTAGGCATGAGTGTCAACGGTTCTAGGGTTTTACTGATTGCAATCAACTGACAAAAGAAACTTGATTAGAGAAGGGTCAATTCAGAGCCTTTTAGAAATGTTTAATAAAGGAAGACTTAATTTTTATTGTCAATTTTTATTTGTATTTTTAGTTTGTTTTCTTCTTTTGAAGACTAATAAAACACAATACAAATACAATAAATCCTTATATATATTGATGTGATAATTGTGATAATTAATGTGACATGCAGTTAGAAAAAATGGGTTTAGTTTTGAAATAAAATATTTAATTTATGAAATTGAAAATTAGTTTCTTCTGATAAGCGTCATATGTCTATAGGATGAAAAAAAGAGAAATTAAAATTGTATGCATCTGGTTTGATGCATAGCAAAATAATGAAAGGCCCTAAGTAAATGGGAAGAAACAATCAATTGCCTTTTTTGAAATTCTTTATTTACAAAATTGTACATCATACAATAACATATTGACATTTAAAACAATAGTTATTTAGTGTGAGCAACTTAAAAAAATGGTTGATTACTCTACAGAATCCTAATTTGTTTCTTAATTTAGAATTTACTTTATAAGGGTTACCATACATGGGCTCTTGTTCTGACACTATTTTCCGCAAAGTAGGTAACAATAATGAAAAAAAAAAAATCCTCAACCAAAGACAATTACAGTTAATGAATATATAAAGATAAAGATCTTTACACAGATAATTGAAAACAATTAAGTTTATAAACAACTATACATATGGTAAAATGATATCAATGGTCTCATTAATGTCATGGATGTCTAATAAAAACTCATGATAAAAGGTTGTCCGACAAAAGTGGCAGCTGCTTGAATTACGAAAGCTTTTTTCGGTCTAATTAAAATCTAAATCTTAAAAGTGATCGTAGCTTCAGACGCAGCTCAACGTTGGCATGGCAGCTCTGCCTCAGGTTTCGGCCGCTCAGTATAGGCCTAGCACAATGAATGTCAGTTGAGTTCAAAATTACATCTTTATTTTTCGCAGTATTTGCATATAATACTGAGCAAATTTGCCTCTTTGCTCTCATGTGTCTTTTTTAAACAATACATTACAAATTTATAATTGTCATAGTTTATGCCTGTAGATGTCCATAGGCCTACAATTTTACCCGTATTCATAATAGACCTATAATGCATAATCCAAGACACTTAAAAACATAAAAGATCAATACAATAGATAATTATAACAGGATACACATGTTATTGTGTTATGTCAATTCCCGAGTTATATAGGCCTCATTATGATATTCAATGGCTCCTCAGAGTTCAATCAAAGACGAGTGCTGTCTCAGCAGGACCAGTTGACAAAATAGAATAGAATAGATCTTTTTCATGGTCACAAAACCCTTCAAATGATAATCTAATGCTAATAACATTTAAATTGGTGCAAGTTTTGAGTCTATTGATCTCAGGCCCAAGAAATGGGATAATAGCCAGCAATCAGTGTGAAACAACACAACAAGATTAAAATCCAGTCAACTCTTCCTTGAGAGAGCCTCATACACACTGTCAAAGATATAAGAGCAGAGCCGTGGACTTTTTGTCAACGATTTCTTAATTGGGACATTTTAGCATCCATTTGTTTCGGCGATACTAGCCTAAGGCTAGAATTTATGTTTTGTAAAACCGAAAAGAAATAAAAATTGTCCATTGTCTGTTGTCTACATGGGACTATATTTACTAAACCTTCATTGCAGAGGATATCTGGAGAGGGCAAATTAATCATATTGCCCTGTAGACGATAAAATGCAAGGTAAGAGATCAAAATTCTCCTAAATCATGTCAACACAGAAAACTTTTACCAACTCACGTGGCAATTTTCAAGCCATTTTTAAAATTTGGTATCAACAGTACCTCATCACATTTATGAGTACTGGTATCAAATAACTCTAATGACCGGTGTACTATTGTAAATAAATAAATAAATAAATAAATAAATTTATTTTGCTTCCAAGTATTGTATGGATTTAGCTAACAATGACTACATAGCTGTCTACAAGTGGACTGCTCTTGCATTGCCACTTCTTTTTCCAGCCTTGGCAGATCAGAACATATGCTGTCTTATGTTGCCACCTAGTGACTAGTGTGCCATAACGCGAGCTCCTGCGAGCGCCAACATACTTTCAACCAGAGGAACACACAATTTTGTCTGGAAGACACCGGGGCTGTTTCTGAGTGTGCTGATGGCCTAGTCGACTTCCTTAGAGAATGTGATTGCCGAGTCTGACTCTGGTATACATCGATGTTGAATAGAAATTTTGTCAATGTGCAATGAAATTGGAACTATTTCTCGGGACAGAAATGATGTAGCATACAAAATCAACTTTTGTGCCAGGTGGCAGCAGCATGCAGTTCTCATTTTCACCAGACTGGACTACATAGACAGTTCTGCATGCTGTTATGTTGCTGACAACAATTAGATCTATAGTAATTTGGCTTTTTTTTTTAACATGTGCTTTTCTCAAGACATTTTTATGATCGAACAGGAAGTTCAACAACCGTGGCCACCTTACTTTAACTACCCATGCATGTTCTTGGAATCTCACCTGAGGTCATTTTGATTCTTTACCAGTTCCTAGAGAGCTGGTCAAGTGGGCTACAAAGACTATCAAAGCAAAGTTTTTAAGCTTGGCTCTTAATTGTATGACGGTACTATGACCTATTTTTGTCTTACATAAAGTCAATATAGTTATATTATTTTTCAGAAAACAAATCCCTCCAAAGCATCTTCTGTTCCGACACTTGCTGCGTCATCATTGTCTATTTCATCTGTGACACAATTCTCTTCTTTGTCCAAATCGAGTTTTGAATTGTCTTTCACTTCAGTCACATAAAACTGTTCAGAATCCGTGAGATTTTCTTGTGCCGCATCTTGTGTGGAATTTTCAATTTCAGCCAAGTCAGGGTTGGTGGTGGCAGCAGCGTCTACTTGATCACCATTTTGAAAAGTTTGCTCATTTAAATCTCCACCGACAGTTTCTCTATTTTCTAATTCAACGTCTCGATTTTCGTTGGTCAATTCAGAACTTTCGACATTTTCATCTGATATTTGTTGGTGTAAATTGTCATTTTCTGTTGTAACTTCACATTTGTTGGTTTGTTCATTCTGTAAGCTGGTTTCTGATTGGTCTGTGTCGTTTGGAACGTTTTCTGATTGGTCAGCAGGTTGTGTGTTTGTGATGTCATCAAACACCAATTGTTCTTTCATCTTTGCACTTGATTCCATCATTCTCTCGGTAGGGGGCTCACTGCAGGCGATTGTGACATCAGTTCTCACTGTCTCAGCCTCAGTCTGAAGAGATAAGGAAAAGTGCAATCATGATACATAATAGTATACATATATAATGATAATTCCGTATTTGGAACATTTGAAATAATATCTCTCAATTTCTTTTGTATAATTTTTAAAGCCACGAAGAATGATAAGTGATATAATCTCCCTTTTAATTTCATACCTTGTAGATTTACCTTAAGACATAAAACGACTTTTGTAGGTTTATCAGATTGATTTTTTCATGTCTGATCTAAAGGTCAAATGTGTTGTTTATCTTTCAAGTAAGCCCCTATCCCATAAACTTTTATCTGTAACCAGGTACAGATGGGAATGTGATAGGCCTACATGTAGCTGGCGAGACTTGACGTCTCCAGAATGAGATCCAAGCCTCATTGCTACCTCGACGTCTACAGTCTCTGTAAATTTGATATGCAAAAAAAGTGAACTGTTGCACTGTGAAAATGGCACTTCGCGAGTCATCATAATGATGATTTGTCATGTCATAACCTATACTTTAATAGTTAAAATTTGATTTAAGGAGAGCTAGGAGACTAATCCTGCTTGTTGTTGACAGACAAACAATAGGATTATGCATCTGGTGTTTTTACTCTAAAATCTGTTATGACAAGTCAAATGGCCTTCTCTTTATCATGACTAATCAAACAGCCTCTATGTTTCCCATGTTGAATGCAGAGAAGATGATACTTCATTCGCTATCATGAGTCACAAAGTGCCATTTTCACAGTGCAACAGTCCACTCTTTTTGCAAATCAAAGTGACAGACTGTTATTAATGTCTTATGGCGAAGTACCAACCTGCGTTTCGTGTTTGTCCTGTGCTTGTATTTCAAGTGCAAGGTTCTGATCAGATTTCTTCATTTCTTCTTTTTCTAAAAAAATAATTTAATGTGCATTTTAGGGCAGAATACTCATTCGCGGAAAAGACAATACATGTAGTTAATTTGCATAGAAACACTTCATAAATGCCTTATGTAGGCCTATATTATTTGAAATTATTTACCAGTATTTTGGCTATCATTGTCAACTTTCTCAATTTCAATTTTGGCGGGGTCATTTTTGCTGACGTCATCCTTCTGTGTCGTGCTCAGTGGCGCCTCTTGTGTCTGCTGTAAAAACATAAAGTTCAAGGATTCAGCAAATGAAAATTAAATTTACTGGAAACCTATAACCAGCTCAATTGAATTATTATTAGATTGAATACCTGTCCTACTGCACTTTTAGATCTGTCATTCATTCCCATATAAGAAGCTAGCGAGTAGCTGAAAAAGAAAATGTTGGAAATATCTGTCAATAATTAACATATAAGTGATTTGTGAAGTTTCTACCGAGAACAAAGTGCTCAACTTATTTATAGTTATTTTTGGCGCGATGATGTCTGGCTTGTATGGTTTGCACTGTAACATTGCAAATGCTTTGTCTCCGTGTCTCCAATGTAATGGTACTTTTATCACTCCAAACAATTAAATCATAACTGTAATATTTTTCATAAAATTTGATAATTCTTGCTTAATTGCTGCACATGTCATTCTCCAGCATCAAATTGACATTAGGCCAATTATTAAAGTGCATAAATCCAGGAAGTAAAGCTAAAATAATCCATCTATTCAATAGTCTCACCTTGATGGATGGATGTTTGGGGCTTTACGTCCTGTATTTATGCACTGGGTAGGCTAATTAGGACAGGAGGAGGACACGGCAATGAAGCAAAGGATGATTGAAACAGCCGTCCAACATAGGCCCAGGTGATCTGGCAAGAGCTGGATTCGAACCCTGGACCCAGCGATTGGCAGTCCAGCACCCTACTGCTAGACTAACCCTCCCCCCTCGCGGTCCTCACCTGGCGGAGATAGCAGCGTTGATCTTGGCGTTCTTCTTGGCCAGCACCAAGTCCCTCAGTCTCTGGATCTCCTCCTCATCCAGGTCGTACTTGCTTCCGATCTTCAGGGAAGTCCCGCACATGTAGTACATCCGGTCCACCCGGTGAGATCTGACCTGCGGAAGAAGGATGGTGGAAGGTTAATTCACTTAATTGATGGATGTATGCAATAATGAGAGTCTCAATTCATGGATCAGTAGATCTACAGTTCAGACATGACGGTATTCACAGAGATAGATTGTAGATAGATACTATAGATAGATATGGTAAGTGCTGCCCTCTAAGCCCAGTTCTGGGCCCTTGATTGATGAGATGGGAGATAGAGAGGGAGTCCTCAACATATTACACATTTACCCCATGTGAGGGAGCTTTTACTTGTCCAGCCCAGACACTGATACAAGGGACCGCCAATAACATCTCATCCGAACGACATCCAGCTGGGATTTTATTCATGAAGGTCCACTGAAAATTTAGAATGCTATTATTAAACCAAAGAAATTGGGGGGAGGGAGAGTTGGTCCAAGTAGTGTGCTGGGCTGCCTAGTCACTGGGTCCAGGGTTCGAATCCAGCTCTTGCCGGGTCACCTGGGTCTATGTTGTATGGCTGCTTCGGTCATCCTTTGCCTCATTGATGTGTCCTCCTCCAGTCCTAATTTGCCTACCAAATGCATAGATATAAATATAGGACGTACAGCCCCAATCATCCAAGAAATAGAAGTCTACACCATTTGTGAGGGTTCAGTGATGTCACATGTTCCCCAGAGACAAGTTGACGAACACTTCAAAAGTTCAATGATTAGGCCTAAAAACAGGAGCTGATGAGACACTGGTCATCCTACTATGAGTCGTACTATAAATTCATGGACCCCTTCGTCTTTCCCAGTCAAAGTACAGTGTGCTTATCCAAAAGTCTTACATGTAAATGGTAACCATTTCTAGCCCACTAGAAGAACATAGGCTGGGTTTTATGTTCAAAATTTTTGTTTTTAAATATTTTGCCCCTCCCTGCCCTGATTACACGGGTATTATGCAAGTGTTCTCAAACAGCAACATCTAAGGACTGAAAGTCACCACCAACTCCACTGGCTGTTTATTTCTATCAATTTCTATACATTACAAAAGAGACCAGTTTCAGAAGTGTTATAAATAGCCACCAAACATCGAATGCTGCTTTTATTTCCACATTTTCTCCAAGGCCTTTTCATAAACATTTGCTTTTCTTTTGCATTGATCAGGACAAAGAAAATCTTTTCAAATAAGTATAAAAATTGGCAGTGACAGCACTTCGGAAAACTGCTCCTAATTGCAGCATGGCCATGTCAAAATTTAATTATATCTCTCAAAGGGAGGAGGCCATTATGTCTATGAAGAAAAAATCTTGGCAGTCTCAAGCACTGTATTAATTATGCTATTCACATGTTGTCACCAAAATTCACTGCAGAGTCAATCTGAAAATCAAAAACATACCCATTTAATAAAAAAAAAGAAAGGTCATCAAATTTAATAAGGTAAGTTGTGTGCATGTCATTGCAGGTTCACCACATATTAGCCATTTCATTTCGGCTTACTATACACTCGTGTAAGCTGTTACCAAAAATGGCTTGAAAAGCTGAACTGGGTTCGTAATTATGATTAAGTGAATCCAGCTTGCAGAAATAACTATCAATTCTACGAAAATCAGCCTCATTTTATTTGGGAGATCTTTCAGGAAAACAGTCGATGCATTAGCCATCTATAGTGATATTACATCCTCTAAATGAATTAATGCGGCTTAACAGAAAATCAGAGGATCACAAATGTCAGCATGTTTACATACAGCACAATGTGAAGTATTATGCGAAGGTCATGGTAAAGGTTAGAATCCAAGACATGATATTCCAAATTATGATTAAGCAGATTTTGCAGAAATGGCAAAAAATTCCTTTTTTTGAAGCTGAGCTCAAGAATAGGCATTGTATACTTGGGAAATGAACTGCGGAGTATAATTATGTCATCAAGGCTCTCCTCTTTATACTAGAATATATATATATAATAAATATATATCTGGAATACTAACAACATCTCTTTCTACAAGAATAAAATGTTTGTTGCTTTCATTGCTTTGATTTTGTCATCGTATATTGTCTGGCATTCAGTCATGATCACACTATCATTATTATTAAGCACATGAAGTATTGTTATCGCAAGTTGATAACTTATTGGCGATATTCTTATGCCTTCACTTATAGCTGTTACCAAAGATGCCTTATAGGTGAAGACCTGTTACAGAAATAGCTCCACTGTTCATGTAATAAGCCTCATCGTATGAGAAACCTGCTGTTACAGCCTAAAGGTCTACATGCCCGATTTGCAAATTTGGCTGCTTTTTGCATGCCAGACACTAAAATAGGTCTTTGTCATAACATCTACTCCCCTCACTATGCTTTGCCAATATCCCTCACAAAATATCCAAAAAGTGCAACCAAGCCACATTTTCTATTGAGCTTTTCCAAAAGTTCTAATGTGCTATGTTAGAAACTTTGTCATAATATATTTGATAGCCGTCTCTTCAACATAAAATAGTGACCAAATAGGGTCTCATGGTTAGGAACTATTTGGGACACTATTTGTTAGAACTTGTACTCACAAACCAGCCTTCCAAAGTGTCAAATCTACCCAGGCATTTCATATCATGACTGCCCTGTGGTAGACATGCAGGTGGAGCCAATCCGGCACCTGCAAAAGAAAAGAATCATCCATCTATACAGAAAGGCAGACTGGCCAAGCTTCAAGGAATTCCTCAAGAAGGAAATTGATCAACACCAAGACGTCCTCAAACTTGATGTAGACACCATCTGGAACTTCTTCAAGAACATCATTGAAGAAGGCACCGCCAAGTTCATCCCGTCTAAAGTATGCGGCCGCAGAAATAAGCTTCCGTTTATCACCAAGGAGATCCGTGGCATGATCAGAAAAAGAAACAGGATCTACAATAAGATGAAACAGGCACTGAAGGACCCCAAAGACCACAACTGGGCAAGAAAACTGAAGGAGAAGCACCGAACCCTGAAGAAGGAAGTGCAGAAGAAGATAAGGCAGTCCCACTGGACATACGTCGAGGATATAGTCTCAGAAATAGATGAAACAACAGGCATCAATAAACGCTTCTGGACGTACATTAAGCACACAAGAAATGAAAACCTGGGAGTCAGCACCTTGAAAGAAAACGGATCCACCCTCGTAGACAGCAAGGAAAAAGCAGATGCACTAAACAGGCAATTCGAATCAGTGTTCACCCGAGAGACACAGATAGATAGCCTGACCATGGACAACATACAACAATACCCAGATGCACCAGCACTGAACATCACTACCCCGGGTGTATCAAAACTCCTCAAGAACCCAGCAAGGCAGCGGGACCAGACAACATAAAACCGGTCGTAATGAAGGAATTGGCAGATGACATCAGCCCCATCCTCACAGCGCTCTTCAACAAAAGCTTCCAGACAGGAGTAGTTCCACTAGATTGGCGTACAGCAAATGTAACACCAGCCTACAAGAAAGGGGATAAGAGTAAACCCAGCAATTATCGGCCCATATCACTCACCTGCATCTCGTGCAAAATAATGGAGCACATCGTGACCAGCCACATCATGAAGCACGCCGACCAACATGACATCATGTATAAACATCAACACGGCTTCAGAAGTATGCTCTCCTGTGAGACCCAGCTGATCGAGTTCATAGACGACATCGCCAACAACATGAACAGCAAACGACAGACAGATGTGCTGGTGATGGACTTTTCAAAGACCTTCGATAAGGTCGGCCACCTTAGACTCCTGACCAAACTTGCAAAGTATGGCATCAATGGGAGGCTAAACAGGTGGATTCAGTCATTCCTGTCTGGGAGAACTCAAAGAGTGGTTCTGGATGGTCAAAGGTCATATTCAGCGGATGTCTTGTCGGGTGTTCCCCAAGGATCTGTGCTAGGCCCATGCCTTTTTCTCTACTATATCAATGATATAGCCTCGGAGACCAGCTCTGCCATCCGTCTCTTCGCAGACGACACCATCTGCTATATCGCCATCAAAGAAGATCGAGATGCACAGACTCTGCAAGACGATCTGGACAAACTGGGCAAGTGGGAGGAAAAATGGCAGATGGAGTTTCATCCTGAAAAGTGTGAGGTAATACGTATAATGCGAAACCGCCGCAATGTCATAAATCGCGACTACTACCTTCACGGCCATAAACTCAATATCGTGGATAAAACAAAATATTTAGGGGTATCCATCACAAATGATCTAAGATGGAACAATCATATTGATACCATCACCAACAAAGCTAATGGCTGCCTTTCATTCCTAAGGCGCAACTTAAAAATCCCCTCCCCACGTATCAAAAGTAATGCCTATCTCACTCTTGTGAGGCCACATTTAGAGTATGCCTCCGCAGTATGGGACCCCTACACAGCAAAAAATATCACCAAAATAGATGCTGTGCAAAGAAGGGCTGCCCGATGGGTTCTGTCCAAACATCGACGAGGCCCAGATACAACCCCAGTATCTGCCATGATAAACCATCTCACTTGGCCCTCCCTAAGCACCCGTCGACGCACCAACAGATTGTCAATGCTTTATAAAATGCTAAATGGTCTGGTAAACGTAAAACTACCAAAATATCTCCAACCTCCATCCCATAGTCATAATACCCGCTACAGGTCAAACCATACTATAACGATTCCCGACTCCACTGCCAGCTCCCATCTAAATTCCTTTTTCCCAAGAACAGTAAGAGAGTGGAACAATTTACCATCATCCATTGTAACATCTCCAACTCTCGATATCTTTAAAAATAAATTATCAAAATTCAATACAATATAACCACCTTATAGCACTCTGTTTTTATCCAGCACTGTAAATACACTGCACTCTCTATCCTATCTTTATTCTACTTTTTGTCTATCTCTACTTTCTTAGCAGACTTGTCGCCTTGATATAATAGTCAACCAGTTGACTGCATCAAGTATCTGGCAGAAGCAGAAGAAGAAGCAGAACTTTTGGCTGTCAGCACTGCCATCTCTTCTAAAACACAAGAGGGCACTCCAATGTACATTGAAGTGCATGCATACCAGGGCCTCCGAAATCGAAGCCCCCTCTGCTGGATATTTTGGAACAAAAAATAGGACCCAGAGAATAATTGGCAGCTGCCAAAGCACCATATGGTCTGCCAAAGCTTCATATGGTCTGTCAAAGCATCTGATGAAATGTCATCTGATGAAATAGGGTCTGATGAAATATCCAAATAGCATCTTGGGGGATATTTGACCTTTTCAAATATCCTCATAGTGCTATTTGGAATATCCAAAGTCTTTTGAAAAGCACTTTTTAATATTAGGCACAATGGCAGTAGAGACACTGTCACAAGCACCTGCCATCTCCAAACAAAATTGACAAATTGGTTGAAATGTAACATAAAAATCTACATATTGCCAAAATGAATATGGCTTATTGGCTTTGGGTCAATTCCACTTTTGGGACAATTGACACATTTTCAGGCCATATCACTTGCTAAACCTAACAGAAAAAATTAAAAGAGAATCATGTGGCTACTCTATATCATTCTTAGTGCCTCAAAGTATAAATAAGTGAAGAAAACACCTTCAGAGATCAATTGCTGTTTCTGCTAGTAAATGGAATACTCCTGTGACTTATGGGACATTTTTGACCTCAGGTTTTTGGGTGTGTAAAACCTGCTTATCTTGATATATCTGTGTTCGAAAGCATGCTATACGTTTTTATCAAGGGGCGTTTACTTCCGACTGAGTGTGGCTTTCAAATGAAACACACTTAGATTTTACATTCTTCCTAGGTTGGACATTCGTTATTTTCTGGCGTGATTGATGGGACAAATCACAGTGACTGAAGGGACAGCTGTTCAAAGAAAATTATTTGGGTCATGATTATCTAACTCAGGGTAAACATATTCAAAATGTATGTTGTCTATAAATATTCAGATCACTAAGTGTAAATAATGCATTTTATTTGGTAAAAACGCCAAACTTCTATGAAATAAACAGGCACACACAAAGGAATAGTTTTTATGCTTTTCTTCAAATTATTAGTTCTGGGAGGTGGGCATATAGTGCAACGAGTTCAAACAAGAGGTAAAGTTGAAATAATGATTTCATGTTTCCTTTAGTGACAAATTGACCAGCCACTTCAGTGTCAAGAGACTGGACCTTCCCAGACATCAGTTATTTTCTATATATCGGCCAAATGTAATAATTTTCATACACTGTAAAATTTGAAAACTGTGTTGAAGCAATAATTTGAGCTGTCTGAGAATGTTAATAATTTTCAAGCTATGATAGCTCAATCCTATAAGTTGTCAAGGTATGATAGCTCAATGCTGTAAGTTGTCCAAACGAATTATAACATTAAGCTGTTAAAACATGAAAGCTTCATTTTGAATAATATCCATTTGCACAAAGGTCTGTTATTTTGAACTCACCAGGAGCTTTCACCCATATCCCATGGGCTTCTTCAGCTGTCTGAGCTGGCTCAGTTGGTCACATGACCGCCCATGGTCAGGTCATGTGACAGGAGGCTGCAGAAAATTGGTGGGAGATCCCATCCCTGGTCCCGGTTAAGTGATGGCTTGTCTCTCCTGATGGCAATCGCTTCCTTTACTTTCCTCTTCAACCAATGCTCCTCTTTCCCAATTACTTTCACACTCTCCCAGTCAATTTGGTGTCCTGTATTTTCCTGATGTTCATGCACTGCCGATGTTGTTGTCTTTTTGTGTTCCTCTAATCTCTTCTTTAACGATCTTGCTGTTTCCCCGATATATAGTCTACTGCATGTCTTGCATTTAATCTGATAGATGACTCCCGTTTTGTCTTCTTTTGGCGTGGGATCTTTAGGATGGACTAGTTGTTGGCGGATGGTGTTGACTGGCTTGTGGTACGTTGACACTCCATGCTTTCGGAAGATCCTTTCCAGAGGTTCAGAGATGCCCTTGATGTAAGGTAGCCCTACTAAAGGTTGCTTGGTCCTCTCTGTTGTTCTTTGTTTGTCCTCTGGCCTCTTCTGTTTCTTCTTTGGAATTGACCACATCCATGGTGCGTAGTCATTCGATGATAACGCCATTTTCACGTGCCTAAGTTCTGCTTTTCTGTCTGCCTCTTCTGTGACCAGATTTTCCGCTCTGTTTAGAAGAGTACGCACAACTGACCGTTTGTGTTCCAGGTGGTGGTTGGAATTAAAGTTGAGGTACTGGTCAGTGTGCGTACTCTTCCTATAGACTGTCGTCTTAGTGCTCCCATCTTCAAGAACATGCACTAGTACATCTAGGAAAGGAAGTCTGCCATTTTCTTCTTCTTCGTGTGTGAACTTGATGGATGGATTGATGTTATTAAGATGGTCTACAAAGTCTTTGATGTCATAAGCGTGGAGCATGGTGAAAGTATCGTCCACATATCTGTACCAACTGAGCCAGCTCAGACAGCTGAAGAAGCCCATGGGATATGGGTGAAAGCTCCTGGTGAGTTCAAAATAAAAGACCTTTGTGCAAATGGATATTATTCAAAATGAACTTCCAAAGGTCAGGATTAAGCTTACATAGTTGGATGAAAGCTTCAGTTGTTGCAGATAGCTTGACATCTCAGTCATGCCACATATAGTGCCATCTATAACAAGCGCTTCTAATAAGACTGCATTTAGTTTTAAATAATTATTTACTTACAAGAAAAAAGAACATTTATATTACACTATCCCAGAGAAAAAATGAGTAGCACACCACTATAGCTGGTTACTTTTTTTATTTCTATCTCTCTTAAATTAATTTGTGGGAGTAATTAGATGCATGCTTTCACACGTCAACCAACATTTATACCACTGTTTGCTTTTTCTGGCCAATCAGAAGGCAGGATTTCGCTCTGATATAATGCATATCACAGCTCATACACCTGACTATGATATTGCATGCTTGGCTGACTACAAGTTGACAAAATCGAAGGAAACACTGAAACAAAACTGACCAACAAAGGATTAAAACTGAACACAGACAGAAAACAAGGAGAAAGATTGTATCAAGTGTAGCTTGTCTCAATAAAAAGGCTGCATTCACTCTTTTTTATACCAATATCTTAAATAATGGTCAAATAGGTATAAGGTCACTTGATAAAATAGTTCATTTTGGATAGGCAAGCTGCAAAAAAAATAGCGGAGCAGCAGACCAACAATTTTGGCCACATTTGGCAAGGCAAAGAATTATTTTTTTCTTCTTAATTTGGGGGCTACCGCCCCCCAACCCCTGCTCTTTGCTTTCTAGCTTTCTAGTACTTTTTCGAATGTATTTCGTAACTTCAAAAGGAAACTTGCTCAGCGACTGTAATAATCAGCCTCACCAAAGAGACCTTGACTGAAAGGGCTGCACTATCGACCTACCTATCTATCTATCCGTCTATCAATCCATCTGTCTATCTATCTATCTATAAAATTAATCTATGAAATTAATGTATTTTGTTATTTCTATCTATCTATCGATCTTTCTATCTATCTTTCCTCTATCTTTCTATCCACAAAATTAATGTATTGTACTATTTCCTGAGAACAAAGAATTCTGACCTGTTGCCTTCAGGGCTGCCAACCTTCAAATGAACTGAGGAACATGAATGTGCAACAGATACAATGAAATGTTGTCAAACAAGAAGGATTGAAGGCAAACAAAGGGATTTAAATTAATTTGTTTTGTACTTAGTGGTATAAGTTAGATAACACCCTTATTTGTGACGATATGCAATAATCCTCGGGCTAAAGCCCTCGGATATATTGCATATCGTCACAAACGAGGGCGTTATCTATTACTTCCAAGTCAGAGTGTGTTCAAATATAGGCTTCTAGCACTGTATACCAACTGAGATGAGCCACAGGCCATGGGATTTATTCACAAGAAATTAATTTTTAAATCTCCTTGTGATGCAATGGTCTTTGTTGAATGCATCTTGGGCCTGTCCATGGTGTGCTAAAATGAAGCATACTGGATCAGGTGGATCCCCTTGAGAGATCAAACAATACTTTGGGATTACAGCCCATATTCATGAATAACTTTATAAGACAGGTCACACTAATATAAATCAAAACAACTAAAAATAAGTGAACACAGCTCAAAATTTTGAGTTGTGTCAGCTTGGATCCATAAGTCAACAAAACTCAATATTTTCAGCTGTAAGTCAACACAGCTCATTGTTTTGAGTTTTCTCAGCTTGAGTACCTTAGTCAACATAGCTTAGTATTTTGAGCTATCTCAGCTCGGTATTTTGAGTTCTCTCAGCTTAAAACATTAATCCATGTTAGCTCAATCAACTTGTGCAACCATCTCACTCAATCAATTGAGCTGAATCAGTGCCTCCAATTTTACAGTGTAGCTGTGTGTACATGGACAGAAACTCATTATAAGACGGTAAGTATCCGAAGTGTTATAAATAGCCACAAAAAATTGAATGCTGCTTTTACTTCCTTATTTTCTCCAAGGCCTTTTCATAAACATTTGCTTTTCTTTTGCATTGATCAGGATAAGGAAAATCTTTTCTAATATTAAAGTATATATTGGCAGTGACAGCCCTTTGGAAAAACTGCTCCTAATTGCAGCGTGGCCATGTCAAAATTTAATTATATCTCTCAAAGATATAAGGACTTGTCACAGGGACGAAACCATTATGTCTATGAGGAAAAGGATCTTGACAGTCTGAAGCACTGCTTTAATTTTGTTATTGACATGCTGTCTCCAAAATTTCATTGAAGAGGCTACATTAGCAAAGATGTATACTTTTTAGAATGAAGCAGCAAGTACACATGATATTTAACATCTTCTTTAAACAGATAAGCCATCTTTGAAGTTCCAGTTGCCAGTTGGTGTCATTTTTGATGAGACATTAAATTTCCAAAGGCCTATCGCTGCCTCTTGTATCGGTGTCTGTGCTGGGCAAGTAAAGTATCTCTCACATAGGGTAAATGTGTAACATGTTGAGGCCTCCCGCTCTCTCTTCAATCTCATCGATCAACCCCCGTAAGTCCCCGAAAAGACTTGGATTAAAGCGGTGCACATCATCTTTTTGGCTTTTCTGCCCTTGTGCGAGGTGTTACCAAAGATGGCTTGCCTGAACCGAATGCATAATTGTAAGCTATTCAGGCGAAGCATAGACTGAAGGTCAAGTTAAAGGTTAGAATCATTAAACAAGATATCACACGTCAGGACTAAGGTCGATTTTGTACAATGACAAGTCTTGTGAACACATCAACTTCCTGGCAGTAACAAGGTGAGAGCCAAAGGAAAAACTTGTTTATAATGCAAACCAGATGAGTGAGATGACAATATAGTACCTAACAGGCTGTTCCAGACTTCCACAAAATTTCTCTTTTGATGCATGATGGCCTAATTCCAAGTGAAAAGGATTGACTTAATGGGTGATATAATTTGATTTTGAAATGACAAATTAGAAGCAATTTTAAAAGAGCTATCAATACCAAAACTCACTCTGAAAAAATTGAAATAGGGATTTCATTTGTCCTTTCATGGCAAATAGACCTCCCATTTCAGTGTCAACAGACTGGACCTTAATTCTAAACCATCAGTAATGTATAATTCTAATATCGCCAAATGTAATAATTTCCACGACTGTGCTTATATGGACAGAAACATATTACAAGACAGTAAGTTGCAGAATTGATATAAATAGCCACCAAACTTCGATTGCTGCTTTTACTTCCACATTTTCTCCAAGGCCTTTTCATAAACATTTGCTTTTCTGTCGCATTGATCAGGATAAAGAAAATCTTTTCTAATAAGTACATTGGCTGTGGCAGGCCTTTGGAAAACTGCTCCTAATTGCAGCATGGCCATGTCAAAATTCAATTATATCTCTCAAAGATATAAGGACTTGTCAAGGGACGAAGGCATTATGTCTGTCAAGAAAAGGATCTTGGCAGTCTCAAGAGCCTTATGAATTATATTGAAATCTTTTCAACGTAATTTCACTGCAGAATTTACACTTTCAAAAGATTTTTTATAATATTTTATATTTGGTTATGTTGAATTCTCCAATGTTCAGTAGAGCCCTTCAACAACCATCTCACAAAATGGTTCTTGTTGAGATGCTGTCAATGGTTTTTTCGACATTGGGCATTCATATGATACCATTATGTTTAACTTCCTAGTTTGGACCATTGAAATGTTTTTAGTGCAAAAGAAAGATTATTAAATTAAATAAGGCAAGTCACCATATATCATGATTGCTAGTTCACCACTAACAAGCAATATCGTTTTTGCTTTGTTACACTCTAGTAAGCTGTTACCAAATATGGCTTGTAAACCTAAAATGGATGCATAATTATAAGTGAATCAAGCTTACAGAAGTAACTATCATTTCCATGAAAATCAGCCTCATCTTATTAGGGAAATCTTTCAGCAAAAAAAACAAACAGAAAAATTGATATATTAGCCATCGTAAGTGATTATTACATATATATCTATCCTCTAAATGAATTGATGCAGCTTATCAGAAAATCGTAGGATGACAAAATGTCAGTATGTGTACATTCAGCACAATGTGAAGAATTGTGGGAAGGTCATGGTAAAGGTTAGAATCCAAGACAAGATATTCCAAATTATGATTTTAAGTAGATTCTGTGCAATAAGTTTAAACAAAATTTGGCCTATGTTCTCAATGTCCATGTTCGTAGAAATAACAAGGTGAGTGGCGATGGTAAAAGTGCAAATTACTGAAATACGATGAGAATTTATAGCAATACAGGGTGGTCAAGAAAAAAACTTGACAGCCTTTCTTTGATGAGGCACACAACACTTTGGAGGAACAAAATTTTCGGTTGTTTGTTTTGTCATCATATTTTATCTGGCATTCAGTCAAGATCACATTAAGTGCACTCATGAATAATTCGTATTGCAAGTTGAATTTGGATGATCTCCTTTTAGCGATATCCTTATGGATGCCTAATAGGTGAAGACCTGTTACAGAAATAGCTCTGCTGTTCGAGAAACCTCATGGTATGAGAAACCGCCATCTCCAGACAGAATTGACAAATTAGTTGTCTGAAATGTGACATACAAATCTACATATTACCCAAATGAATATGGCTTACTGGCTATGGTAAACATGATACCAAGTCAGTCAGATTACATTTGGCTTGTTGGCTTGTGGAGTACATGTAGATCAATTGGTTGAGGTAAGGTCAATGTTAAGGTAAGACAGTACCCTTTGCCTGAACGTCAAAATAGCTTGAGGAGTTGAGGAGCTTTAAGGATGTTTTACAAAGAGGAGTATGTCAAGTATTTAATGTACAATGGAAATGGTGTGCACACTTGAAGAATTCTTCGTTTCTGATATGAAGATATACTGGTCCGGCTGGTCGGCTGTTAAATAGCATACTATCAAGCCACTCCCTGTAGTTCTTGTTCAATGGAACTTCTGTAGGCTATCTTGTGGGACTGGCGATGAGGTCCAGTGATACCTTGTAACTTCCTCTTGTGACTGAGTGAAAGTACTGAGTCAATATCTAACGGATAGCTGTGAGAAAAACCCGAGGGTAAAAATATTCATGAATTCAAGTAAATCCCCGAAGATCTGTTTTGCTAAGATCTGTCGAATCAGCCCTGGTGTGTCTGACTATTCCCGAATGCATCTGTCGGACAATTCTCAAGTGATCTGTCTCATAAATTCCCAAGTGATCTGTCTCAAAAATTATCTTGGGCTTTCATCCAAATCTCCTGCTGATTCACCAATGCATCGCAAGCTCTCTGTTTCTTGGGTGTTAGAAACATCTTGATAAGTTTTATCTTTTCCAAGGCTTCAGAAATGAATTCAAATGATTGATAGATGCCTGAAACATGAATTTCCAACTAAAGGATTAATTTTAATCAGAATCCTCTAAGTTCCATGTTATGAGTCTTTAAAACCAATGATCAAGTATTTTGATTTGTTTTCCTTGAAAGAAAAAGTTGACTCTCAACTCATTCTTAGATTTCCGTATCTTCACGTTTTAATACTTTTTTTTCTTCTTTTTATTCTTAGAAGCAAATGGCTCCGTTAACTTTCTACAATGCCTTTATGTTATATACAATAGCGGCAGTATCTGCTCAATTTTCAATCTTCAGTCTTGTTACTTGCCACTCCTACATTGCCACTAAGATTGCAGAATGTACTCGATCCAGTACACACTAACTAACACCACAGATAAATTTCAGTAAGACGGTAATCTTCACATCTGGGATACATTATACAAAGTGCACATTTATGTGACACTACGTTATGGGTTGTTTTTCAATCGGGGTACGCTCTGGAAAGTCACACGATATCCAAAATACCAGAAATACCATGCATATATGTGGAAAAAACGTTACACAGAATGATTAAACATACTGAGACGGACCTACAGTAGCGAAAAAATTATTCAAATCGGTTGATAACTGCCCGAAAAAAATTTATTTGTGTCATTTTGACCAAAATTGACTGTCTCATTTGCAAATTAGGCAAATATCGCTTCAGATTTTTCAGTCCTGACCAAACAGTAAGTTTTAACCAATGTGAATATGCTTTCAACATGGTCCCAAGAGTTCAACATTAGAATTACATGCAACAACTATGATTAGTCTCTTCAGAATCCTGCATTGAACACATGAAGGTCAATTCCGTCAAATATTGTCCTCTCCGAAATAGGGTCAGCAAAACAGCAATAACATTAAATCAAGAGTATTTTTATTTTATAGAAATACTCCATCAATAGATTAGACAAAGTTTTGGTAAGTGTTTCACTTCAGTTGTACGAACTGCACAATGCTCGTAGCGGAAAATACCAAAAACAGCTTTCGTCAAATAAACTGTCCTCTCCGAAAATATGCTGTTCTCTCCAAAAATGTCTATTTTCCTTGACACGCACAAAGTTCTTGGCCAAAATTAAGCAAGTGAGATGATTTTTCATTGTCAGATATATATCTATCCACTCAGCACAAGCCCATACAACTGGGTGTTCTATAAATCAAGTAATAGAGGGATGAGCCTTGGTCAAATTATCTACAACAACGCAAAAAGTCCAAAAAAAAAAAAATTCAGAATACTTGTAGCCCTAAAATTTTCAGAAATCCATGGCTCTCTGATTGGGTATAATGATATGAATACTTATATTTCCCTGGCATTTGAGCCAATGAAGATATTACCAATACAGGTTCTCATAGCAACAAATTGAGTTTATAAATAGGGAATTGACCTTTCCAAATCCTGAACATGCTAATTTTCCTAGCCAATATTACATTATCGTCATTAAACATAGTTGCTATAACCTGCGTCTTCCATATCTTTGGACTGTGGTTTTGGGAGCGAAGGCCTCCACAGTCCCTCGAAACCCAGAACCAGAGAGGAAGTACTGCCTGCTGCTGCCACCTGGTGCAAAGTTAGTTTTGAATGCTGCTCCTAGAACTAGTTCCAACTTCATTGCAAATCCACAAAGTTTCTGTTCAATATCGAGGCAAAACGAAGTCTGACCAAGCAATGATGTTCTCTAAAAAGTAGATTTATGCCATCAGAATACTCAGGAATAACCTTGGTTTCTTCCAGACAAAAGTTGTGTGGGTTCCTCGCACTCAGGTTCTTTTGACCACTCGCTGAAGCTCAAGAAATTCCTCACTGGGTGGCAGTGCGTTATCCTTCTGCTTGATATAGAAAATCTTTTTATCATCCTTCACTTGAATCTGAAGCTATTACGCAGTATCCTGCGAATGCTTATTCTTGACTATGCCTATATAATCAGACTGCCAATCTTACTTGCTGAAAACTTCATATCAGGCTTTTGAGCATTGTGTAACTTTTACTTTCAGACTACGTTGTCTGGGAAGTTTTAAACTTCGTACAACATAGCTACATTAACCTTATGATGGCTTGTAGTGAGATATATGTCATTCAAATATGCACAGTCCTGGACACTTTTAAAAGAGTAATCTCTTAATATCTTTTGAGACTGCGTCATCAAGAGGATGAAAGGATTCCATTAATAAACAATGTGTAAGGTGAAAGGTATTATCATATCTGGAAGTATGAGAAAGAGTAAAAAATATTTTGAAGCGTAATTATTAACTTTTACACTACATTTTTATCATTTTTGCATCTTTTTATATCTATTTATATCTATTTATATACTTTTATATTTACATATGACTATTATTTCTGTGATACTGTAAACCGTTTTAGAGCAAATTGTTGGATTTTAAGGTATACAAAATAAATTATTATTATTATTATGTTGTTCTGAATTTCAGCAAAACATGTATATGATTAATTATTGTAGAGACTATTTTGATTTTCCTTGAACTAGTGTAATTATGCATAGCGTCATCACATACTTTTCATTTTTTAACATGTCTCCTTGGTTTAAGATTTATTTCTGAATGTCAAAGTATTGGTAGTAACAGCCCTTTTGAAATGAAGTCTTAATCAAAATTAACATATATTTAACAATATCATTTTTCATATACGAAAGACAATTATGCCTCAGAAAATGAAATGCTTCTTGACAGGCTTAAGTACACATCATGCCAAACTCCATTTGTCTTCAAATATAACTGTTTGAATTGATGCATTAGAAGATGCTATTATATTTGCATGATATAATTTTAGAAATGAGTAGAACAAAGAAATTAATGTTATTTTTATCCAAGAATGATTTTGAAGATATAATTGTAAAGACAGTGATAATGTTGAAGGAGACAGGCAGTGAAAACAAAGTCCACAATACCAGTCTTCATTTTTGTGCATTACAGTCATCTAATGTGCGACCGCCAACCAGATCTACCTGAGAGATTTCAGGGTTTTGGAGCAAGCGTAAGTGCCCAAAGCAGAAAATATGGTAGGGGGTCAAATACTTATTTTCCTCACTGTAGATTGGAAACTCCCCTCAAATCCCTGCTCCATGTTAGCTGGATTTATTATTATCCTGAGTGCACATCACCCCATTTCTGGTTGCACACTAAGCCAAACCAGGATCAGAGGCCCGTCATCCTCCAGTGAAAGAACTTCACTTCCATGAGAAATTTAATTACATTTTGACATGACGAACAAGCACTGTTACAGGTGCAGCATCGCCCATGCCAGACATGACTGCTTTGCATCAGTGTTATTGACAATGAGTATTGAAATAAAAATAAGAAATAGATAGACAGGTTAGATAAATGATAAATAGATCGATTAAAATTGGGCCAATTAACAACATGACAACAGTGACATGCATGCATGTTGTGATGATACAATAGACACACAAAAAATTCCTTAATTGTTGAAAGCAATACAAAATCGAGGTGGAGAATTCTGACAATTTTGAGTCTCCCAGTCAATCATTGGTCAATGTTTACATTCTGAAAATTCCACGTGGATGGACCTGGTCCATTAAATACAAGCAAAGCTGAAAGTCTATGAGTCTACTAATTATGTAACCCTGCCTTAACACCTCAGAATATCATAATCTAGCAAAATACATGAATTTATTCAACTGCCAACTTCATACAGGTTGATACAGATCTAGCAAGTGCTATCAACAAACCTCCGTGCCTGTGCCAGTTGTGATTGCCGAGCTGCTGCAGGAATACTGCAGATGGCGTGATAGTACAGTAGGTTGACAGCGATCCTAGTGGCAGGTCCGTGAAACGTGTAATGGCGACGCAAAAGCAGCCTGGCTTCCCTTTCGATGGGCTTTTTGAGCTGGTGACAGTAAATTGATTTAACGGGGATTAAATGAGGAAAACTGTACGTTGTGCACATCTTCAGAGTCATTTATGTGGAAAACACACGAGAAGACATTGTGGAATGGCCTGGGGAAGGCCAGAGCAATGGTTGTTTCACCCCTTCAGTGGATTTCAGCACTAAAGCATAATCGCCCTATGCATAGCATAGCATGGGCGATAATTAGGAGCAGTTTTCAATAGGGCTGTCACTGTCTGTACTGAAAGAGCTTTTTTAATCCTCAGGAAGAAAAATTGTGTTCTTAAAAAGGCATTGTAGAAAATGAGGAAGTACAGGAAGTGTGTCTCTACGTGATCAGTCTAGTTGCTCCAAACTTTCAAAGTAATCTTTTCGTTTTGAGAAAAATATCTTCTTTCCGATAAATAAATAAATTTGGGGAAAAAATGAAAAAGATAAGACATTGTCTCTTATGGATAAGTTTCGTCCTTGAGAGGATTTTATGAACTAGTGAACCTGTGTTCTGAAATACAAACTAAATGGAATACTTTTTAAACAAGAAGAACCATCAAATGAAACCATACTTTTGCCGGCATACCAAGAATGTGGTGTGAGGCTATGCGGTAATAATAATAGAACAAAATATGTGCTCTTGCGAAGAGCGCAATAAGTTTCGCAGGCCACTCGTATATATATGACATAGAATACCAAGCATCATGTTAACCTTTGGATATGGCCAGCTTAAGCTCTCTTCATGTGAAGTGACAATGTAAATATGCCCACAAGATTCCAAATCCACACACTGGGTTTATGCCTAAAATAAATTTTCTTTTCCATCACATCAAAGTATTACATTGAGTTTCATTCTGACATCTTAGCAAGACTTGGAATTTAGAAATGTAAAACATAGAGTGTGTACACGTGCAGAAGATGATCCTGAATGCTGTACAATTCCACTATAGGTATATCTTTACCTGTATAATGTGGTATATATATAATAGCTAAGCAAGATAATATGTGTACAACATTGCGACTCAGATTCCTGTAGCAAACAGGCCTGTTGCTAAGTGCTGTACTATCCAAACTCCCTCAGGTTCTCGATCAGATAGATACATTACAAACATATACTTCGTACATCTTCTGGGATGGAAAACATGTTCCAACCATACCTGCTACCTCTTGGGACTAATGAAAGTACTGAGTCAATTCGAGACTGACAACTCAAAGAAAATTGGAGAGTTCAGATCTTCCTGATTAGACATTATCTCAATACAAAGTGAATAATTATCATGAATAAAATCCCCTGGCATTTAGGGGCACTGAAGGTATCTCTAATACAATTTGTCAGCATGACAAATCTGTCCTGATAAATGGGGAATTAACCTTTCCAAATCCTGAAGACCCTCATTATCTTAGATATACCCTCGTTGCTCGTTGTTTTAACCTGCGACTAATAATTGTCTTTTCATCACCTACCCTCCTCAGCATGAGCACCATCTTAGAATGGGTCCACGAGTGTTATTTGGTAAGTGACACTCCTTCACAAATTCTGTGACTAATGGTTTGACTATCGGAGTGCATTTAAGTACAGGACATGAAGCCCCAATCAATCTTGCAGATAAGCAACACATTACAAGCTGTTGCAGGCTTTAGAAACATCAAGGTGAGTTCCCTGTCAGCCATGAGCAAAATGTTCCATTGAGGTTGAAACAAGGAATTTGATCACCATGATTACATGTCTTGCGTGTGTTTTCTATGTTTGAAAAAAAAAAAAACAACAACAACACATTTTTATGTTGCTGAACTTAAATATGAAACCTCTTTTGTATTCCACTTTTTCATTTTTAGGAGCAGGATCGTTTACAATAAAAAAAATTGTCTTTGTTTTTTCGAATTTATCTTTGTGTAATCTTTCTGAAATTCTGCTTGATAAATCTTGTTATCCTCCAACACATGTGAAGTAAAAGCTTTAAAGCCATTAAATGCAGCATACTATAGATGCATATTCATGACTATGTATATATAATTATATATCTGCTGATGCAGCTTGCTAAAACTTCATATAATGCTTTTAAGCATTGGGAAACTTCGACTTTTAGGCTATACAAAAACTTTTCTTTGTATAATATAGCCAAATTTACATTATGGTAGCTTGTAGTGAGATTCTTTATTCATATATGCGCAGTCCTCGACCTTATTAAAGGAGTAATCTGGTTTAAAATATCTCCTAAGGCTTTTAGAGGATGATAAGGTATCTTGCTTACAGAGGATGAGTTACCAAACTGAAGTTCTGTTACTAAAAAAAACTTTGCTGCTCATATTAAATACACGTGAAGTAAAAGCTTTATATATTTTTACCACTCGAAAACCAGCTCATAGCTGATGTTTATTGTTTATTGTAATCGAGTTTAAATAAAATTTATTCTTATTCTTATTCTTATTCTTATAAATGAGCCTTTTCAAATAAGAAACGTGTCATCTTCAGATATAAATGACAAAATTAATTAGATGTTCTAAAGTCTGACATGTAGATAAACATATTACCAAAAGTATGTGGCTTACTAGCTTTGGCTGTCTGTGTCAGTACATTGAAAGGAACATGACCCTCAATGCTGTACAATCTATTATTTCCCTGCAAAGAGGTATACAAATATAGTTAGCTTAGATATGTGTATAACATCGAGATTGAGGCTAATGTAGTAAACAGATCTGTTGCAAAGTGCTGTACTATTCAACCAGTCCCTCGGTTCAGGATCAGACTGAATTTACAACCTTTGTTTATCTTTTGGGATAGACAACATGTTCTAACAATACAAAACTCATGCGACTGAGTGAACGTCAATGCCAGATAGACAACTCCAAGAAAAATCTCTTGAGTAAGAGTATTCATGAATCCAAACCCCAAAAGATCTTTTTTTCGACGACCTGTCTGATTGGCCCTGATGTGTCTGACTATTCCCAGCTGATGTGTCCAAATAAATCCCCAAAGATCTGTCAAGATCTGTCTGATGAATTATCTTGGGCTCTCAGCCAAATCTCTTGCTGATAACAAACGCATCACATGCTCTCAGTTTCTTGGTTGTTAAGAACATAATATTATACAGTTATCGCACAGCACCGAGTGCAATATTAGTCACCGAGGTGCCATAAAAACTGATATTGCACGAGGTCATGTGCAATAACTGTTATATCATATGGTTTTTTGTGGCAAATGCAAAGAAAAGGGCTGGAATTCCTTGTCCAAACACGTCTTGTATTTCTTTTGACAAGCCTGTTTTAAATGTATCGCGTCAAAAATCAATGACTATCTCACTCACAAAAATTTTTTTTGCAATATTGAAATACAAAAATTACATAGGCCTACTTGATCATGGATATTTTTCAGATTTTTTTCTTAAACTTTATAGTAGACTTTAGACACAACAAAGTCACTGAAAAATCGGCGAAAAGCTGTTTTTCGGCCACTTAATGCTCGATTCTGAAGCAACAAATAACATAACCAGCACAAAAAGATATCCACGTAGCCCTTTAACAGGCGCATCTTTTGCCGTCAAAACCATCTTCCTATCTGCCTCCGTTGCCGTGCAATAAATGTTTTAGCAACATTGAAAAACACAATCTTTTTGTCAGCTTGTGACTGTAGCAGCATGAAAATATGGTGCTTCCTCTCAGGTCCGTCCAATCTCTTACATGTTAAATTGAGCGTGCAATAACATGCGTGCAATATCGTAGAATATTGCACGGCTGTCGGCCAATGGGAAGCGAGTATTTCCGCTAGCCATATGATATAAATGTTTACAGCATGAATTTCCAGCCAATAGATTATTTCAAAGTAAATGTGTTACATTACCTCTGATGAGTGTTTTTAAATGACTGTTTTAACAATTCATTTCCTGGTCTAGATGTTAAGAAAGAAATGTTAAGAAATAAGCTGAACGCAGGTCGTTGACCTCTATGTTCAGATCACTGCTGTTGAATAGTTAAATAGTACGTGCGCAGGTGGACGGAAAAATGTCAAATAGTGTTTGTGGACGGAAGAAGAGTCAATATAAATTATATACACTATATACAGTTTGTACAGTATGTACAGTACAGTGGGACGGCCGTGGCTGCTCATACTGCCTCAGCTCGCCGGTTCTGGACGGATTTGGTATCTTAGTACAAGTATTTGTTGGTCGATCCAGCTGAGAGAGAAAAATTAACATATACTGGCCTTTAGTAGTCCGGATGGTAAAACTGTTTGGTAACTTCGACTTAAGTGGCCATGGCTGCTCATACTGCCTCGGCTCACTGGAGATGTCTTGCTTCTGTTTCAAATCTGCCTTGTTATTTTTATGGATAAGGTATTAGGTACTTAATGGCACTTTAAAAGTAAATTTCCGAACTCTCCGATAATCATATGTATCTTTGAATTATGACATTTGTATTGAATATGTTGATTTTTTTAAACAATTCTTCAATAAACTTCCCACATCGGTTGTATCCTATCTTATATTTTTGTTGTTTGCTCAGATTTTCTTTTTGTATACAAATCGCCAATTCTTGATGAATCTGGCCTTGCTATACATCAATCTTCATCTTTTCAAAAGCTCTACAGATTTTTATCTTTACAGAACTATCTGTTACTTCTAACACCCCATCCACACATGTATGCTATCCACACAGCTCTATTCACGTGCCTGCCATGGTAGTAGTTGGTTGTTCTCCCTGGGCTCAGAAGAGGGAGGCATCAAATAAACAATTAAAAACAGGTTCTTTGTTACAAATCAGGACACTAAAAACCAAGTTATTAAAACTACACAATTTCAATCCTTTCTACTTTCCCCTATCGACTGGCTAATTCTATATATCCTTATCCATATTAGAAATTACGCTTTTTCCATGATTTTTCTTTCTGCATAGGAATCCTCAATTATCCTTGGATCAGGCCATGTCATACATCAATCTTCCTCTTTACTCTTCCTTTACGGATTTTTACCTTCACAGTACTTAACTTCTATGAGTTCTTAACCTACAGTAGTTCTTGGAATCCTCCACTCGCCAGACGGCAACACCTTTCCAATCATCTTTTACACTGGAAGCCAACGCATGTCAGCGCCACAATCATAAACCACAATACTGCACACTGCTACTCATTTGTAGGCCTATCTCTTTATTCCAAGAAGCATGGGGGTCCTCTAGTGGAATATATAATTGTAGTATTTTCCTCCTAAAAAACTCTGAAGTTGCAAAAATAAGATTACAAAATGTACGCATCCAGGTGCATATGCTGCCACACAGTAACCTTAACATTTGGGATACATTATACGAAGTCTACATCGTTATGAGACTATGTTATTCTAGCCATGGCTAATAATAAGCCTTCTTTATTCATACAAGCACAGTCCTTGTCACTTTAGAGGGGCAATCTGTCAAACTAGTCTGAGATTCGCTGCTTCGTAAACAGAATGGAAATTATCTGAAACAAGATTATGAGAAATATATCTGCGAACAGGAGAAATGTCTAGTTATTCTGGTAATCATAAGTGTGATACTGCTAATACATTACAAATTTGGAAGGCTCAAATCCACTGATCAGATATCTCTGGGAAACTGTTTACTCTTGATATAGGCTAAATATGTGTGTCTTGATATTTTGAGCTGAAACAGATGCTGCCTATACAGTTTGTTGAACATGAAACATGTAGACATAAAATAGGAATAATTTCAAGGTAACATAGAAACGGTACAAAGAAATATGCCTGCAAGGCAAAATCTGAACAAGCTAATAATCTAAAGTAGCTTTGCATTAATTTTTATTTATTTCATATTTTAAAAAATCAGTCACATAAACTTTTTTCCTAAAATTCTTTTTATCAACATTAAAACTATCTCTCCAAGCTCAACTTTGACAGTTATAGAGTGAGTAGGTCCTACATCATTATTTGTAAATGACAGGCCTTCCGAAATCTCTGTCAATTTTGCCATGTAAGAAAAGAGTTATGCATGTCGATATTGACAAAAGAACTATTATGTCTGAGGAAAGCTGTAGTAGGTAAGTCAGGCAGTACTGGTGACGAACAGCACAAAAAGACAAAATGACTGACGCTATCTTACACTCTACTAACGATATGTCACATTACTCAAGATTGTGCTTGATAATTATTCCCAAATGAACTCACTGAAAATTTATCTTTCGCAGATAGCAAGCGGAGAGCGTAAGCCCATCTGTCTATCTGCAGTGTGCTCTCCAGTTCGTAGCATTCTAAGATTTCCGCTCTGGCCGAGTTACATGGACAGCAGTTTCAGTCATCCTTTATCACTCATTGTTGATTCCTCATCATGTCCTGATTAGCCTTCAAGATTGCATAAGTGAAGGACATGATAGAAGGCTGACAATGAAGCCCAAATCTATTATCTATCTTGTAGATGGCAAGTTTGCAACATATCACAAGGTCTCATTGGTTTCAGAAACATCTTGATAATTTCTGTCTTCCTTTGAGATAATGAATGATTGATATTGAAAGCAATACCCAGATTACACGTTTTTCAAGAGTGTAGAGAGATTCTCCAAGCTATTTGTGATAAACGCAAAGTTTAAAGACACTTGCATGTTTGAACAACACATTTTAATAATGTGCTGCTGCAACCTGCCTATTGTTCTAAGACTACTTTTTAAAAAGGATGGAAATATTGTCTAAAGAAGATTGTACAATATCAAAATTTTGCCTTAGAATTGATATGAGAAAGTATCTTGATGTATTGAAATAACCTTTGGCAATAACAAATATTACATTACAATTAGATTCAGGAGCGAAGTGGCCTGTCTATATTTCATCCAAAATATTAGAATATCATGAAGAACATTCGTTTTAATCATCCTCTTAGTGTTATTGCACCCAGTCACACCAGGATTCATTTACCTTGTTTGACAGGTCTTTTCATAAACAATAAATTTTCTCTCTCTTTGATTTAAAGTCTATGAGAATATATTGAGAGTGACAGCCCTACTGAAAAAAGTCCTAATTAGCCATGTCAGAATTTGATTATACTTCATCTGAAATCATTTCTCATATATTGGCCCTGAGCTAATACAACTTGGAAAAGAAAATATCTTAAGTGCACATACAGTATGTCTGATGAAATTATGCAAGTCGCATATTTCAGAGTAGTATGCAAACTTTTGAGCCCAACATCAAATCCTTTTCACATAACCACTAGATAGGGCTAGGAAATCTTCCATGTAATTTTCATTAAGATTTATCAGGGCAAAATTAAGTTATGCCATATTTTCAAATATCTTGGTGTCTGACGAAATTATGCAAAATCCACATGTTATGTGGAAATGCCTCAGTGAATCTTAATGAAAATTACATGGAAGATTTCCTAGCCCTATACAGTCATTATGTGAAAAGGATATGATTTTGGGCTCAAAAATAGTCATACTACTCTGAAATATGCGACTTGCGTAATTTCATCAGACATACTGTAATGCCAATCTCCTCTAAACTTGAGTAATCATCATGTTGGAATTGACGTAGTAGCTTAAACTTATAATTACATATTTTGCAGTGAAAAGTTGTTATGGTAATTATAGAATGAGTAGAACTTCGAGTGCAATTGGGTTAACGTAAAGCTCGAAATAATATTGAAGCTGAATTGATTGAAAGGCATTGAAAATAAAGGAGACACAAACGGTATAGGATGAATGGATGGATTGATAATTTAGGCTTGATGTCCGTATTTATCGGATGTGGTAGACAAGATTCAGATGTACGGGAGACGGCCATGTGCAATAGAACCCTGTTGTGGGAATGGGAACAGGGACATTTGCAAGGTGAAAAAAAAGGTTAACAATATGTCAGTGCAAAGACCCGATGCTAGGGCGGGGGGAATCATGTCTGTTCTCCATGAGAAATTTAATTCTATTTTGACATGACATATTAGGAGCAGTTACAGTTGTGCTTGAAAGTTTCTGGACCCCTGGCACTTCTTACCTTATTTGTGCACATCTCCCAAACAAATGCAGGAAAAGCTCTTAAATTGGGTTAATAATACAACTGAACACCATCTTTTTTATGTAAACATATATTCATAACAAATAATGACATTTAAATATGATTTTATGATGAAAGTCTCCAAAATTGCATATTCAAAAGTTTCTGAACCCTTCTGAAACATATGCAATCAAAAACTTGTATGGCCGCGTTTTACCAAAATAAATGATTCCAAACACTTCTTATGGCTTATGGCTACCAATTGGCAGATTTTCCGTGGGATGTTTGACCTTTTTTCAAGAGAGCATTTTCTTAACCTTCGTAAGCCGGTGGGCCATCTGACGAGAACGACTTTGTCATATCTGACCCAGGCATATTAAATCTGTTTTGATTGGGAAACCATCCAGGCCATTCCAGAACCCTAAATTTGAGAGATTTTAATAAATTCTTAGTGGATTTGCTTGTGCACGTTGGGTAATTTTTCTGCTGGAAGACCCTCTCGTGGCCAAGTTTCAGGCTTACAAGTAAAAGCTTTACATTTTCTAAGCAAATATCTTGATATTTCAAAGAATTCCTTATGATGTCAACAATAGTTTATTTTCCTGTCCCATTTATAGCAAAACAAGTCAATACCATAATGCAGCCACCATTATCTTTCATAGTTGGGTGGGTGTTATGTTCCTTGAAAGCAGGACCTTTTGGATGTCCGACAGATCTGTTTTGATTGTGGCCAAAAGCTCAAAGAGACCTGACCATTTTTCACTAAAAAACCATCTCCATGGATTGTATGATTATTTGAACGATGTCCAAATTCTGACAAATATCAAGATATATGCACTTAGAAAACATAAGCTTTCCCTCACAAGCATGAAACTTGGCCGCAAATGGGTCTTCCAGCAGTACATTTCCCAAAGTATACAAGCAAATCCTCTAAATATTTATTAAAACCAGTCAAATTCATGGCTCTGGCATTGCCTGGACCAGTTCCCGATCACAGACAACTAGATATGCCTTGTTCAGATTTGACAAAGCAGTCGACGTCAGACGACCCTGCAGCTTACGAGGGTTAAGAAAATGCTCTCTTGAAGAATGGTCAAAAACCCCACAACAAATCTGCCAATTGGTAGTCCATAGCCGTAAGATGTGTTTGGAAGGATTTATTTTGGAAAAAAGGGGCCATACAAATTGTTGATCGTACACATTTCAGAAGGGTTCAGAAACTTTTGAACATGCAGTTTTAGAGACTTTCATCATAAAATCATATTTAAATGTCATTATTTGCTATGAATAAATGTTTACATAACAAAGATGGTGTTCAGTTGTATTATTAACCCAATTTATGAGCTATTCCTTCATTTGATAGGGAGATGTGCACAAATAAGGTAAGAAGTGCCAGGGGATCAGAAACTTTCAAGCACAACTGTATAATAGGGCTATCAATGCCAAGATTTAGTGACTTTCTATCCTCAGTTTTTAAAATGAATGTTTTAACATTTCATTTCCTGGTCTAGATATTTTGCTTCTGAGTCAAATCTGCTTAGTTTTTGGGATGGATAAGGTGGTAGGCACTCAGCACTTTAAAGTAACTTGTCGAACTCTCCGATATACATATGTATCTTTGCATTATGACATTAGTAGGCCTAATGGATATGTTGATTTTTCTTGGACCAAACTCTTTAGTAAACTTCGCACATTGGCTGTATGAAATATACACATAATTGTGGCATTTTCCTCCCTGTATAATTATTGCTAGGAGTGACTCGCAATCTTCTTACCTACTAACATTTGGGATACATTAAATGAAGTCTATATCATAATGAGACTACTTTATTCTAGCCATGGCTAATAATAAGCCTTCTTTATTCATACAAGCACAGTCCTTGTCACTTTAGAGGGGCAATCTGTCAAACTAGTCTGAGATTCACTGCTTCGTAAACAGAATTGAGATAATCTGACACAGTATTACTAGAAATATATCCGTAAACAGGAGAAAAGTCTGGTTATTTTGGTAGTCGTAAGTGTGATACTGCTAATACATTATAAATTTGGAAGGTTCAAATCCACTGATCAGATATCTGGGAAAATGCTTTGTCTTGATATAGGCTAATTATGCCAGTCTTGATATTTTGAGCTGAGAAATACCCTGCCAATACAGAACAAGAAGTCTGTTGACACTAACAAATAAGGAATAATTTCAAGGAAACATACATTGTATGTACAAACAAATATACTTGCTTGACACCATAGTAGGTGTATTTTGCAAGGCAAAAAACCTGAATACTCTAATTATCCAGAACAATATTGCATCTTCCTTATTTCAGATTTTAGTAAAAACCAGTCACATACAACTTTTTCCTGAAATTGTTTTTATCAACCTTTAAATGATCTCTCCTAGCTCAAATGTCACAGTTTAAGAATGAGTACATGATATTTGTCAGTGACAAGCCTTCAGAAATCTCTTTCGATTTTGCCTTGTAAGAATTTAATTATATATGTCTATGAAGAACCGTTCCAACATCGTCAGAGAGCTATTATCTCTGAGGAAAGCTGTAGTAGATAAGTCTGATAGTATTGGCGACGCACAGCACAAAAAGACAAAATCACCGATGCCATCTTACACCCTACTAATGACATGCCATATAACTCAGGATTGATCTTGATAATTATTCCCGAATGAACTCCGATAGTAAGGGCAGTTTTAAGTTAGCCCAGTTGGTAGCATTCTAAGATTCAAAGCTTGTGCCCATGCAGTTCTAGGTTCAATTGTCTGGCTTAGTTACAGGGAAGCAGTTTCAATCATCCTTTGCCAATTATTGTTGTTTCTTCATTGTCATGTCCTCCTGTCTTCATTTTTGTAGAGGTGCCATGACCTTGTGGATAAGGTGCTCATCTGGTAACTGAGAGGTTGCAGGTTCGACTCCAAACCATGGCATGCACAAAGGAACTGGGCAGATCCTCCATAAATAAATATTTGCTTCACTTCCCCCAGGTGTAAATGAGTACTTGGCAATAGGCAGTGATGGCGTTTGTAGGGTGACTTAGCATTGTGTGCGCTGGAAACAGCTGCCTGGCTGTATACTCCCCGGGGAGTCGAGAAAGGCTCATGCTTGAACAGGCCTGCCAAAGGTGTATTTGTGAAGTATGCTGAGACTGACTTCGTTTGTGCAATTGACTATAAAAACAAAAATATCCCCACACCAGGGGACCAATAATGTATACAAATACAAATACAAAATACAAATAAAAAAGCCTACATTCACATTTAATTAGCCAACCAAGCAAATAAATACAGGACGTAATGCTCCAATTATCCATCGTTCCTCATAATGTCCCTTCCAGACTGCATAATAGTGCAGCAGATTTTCCCTCAAAAACAGAAAAACCCTGCACATTTTGATAAAGCTATGAAATCTGTTACATAGATCTATACTCAAGGTCATAAAGCTTTAAAATTTAAGCATTGTGGGCATTCTGGAAAATACTTCTGGTTGCCATGGCAACCGTTTTTGGTCAAGAATATCAGCATTCCATGAATTTTATATTTCATGATATATCTTAACCAGATTCATATGCTGATTTCATCTAAAATAAATCTTACTTTTTAATGTGTTATTACATTCAACATGTTGTGTATTCTAATTTATAAATGGTGATGATCCAACTCAAATGTTTGACCAGTATCCATGAGAACAATTTCTCATTATATAATAATGCCTTGGAGTGAACACCTTTTGTACTAAGCACTGGGAGAGCACTTCAATAATGTAAGATGCAAAATCCCTACCACTTTGATTCTTTCTCATACACAGGATCTTGTCACCTCAAACTCTTGGTGATTTGGTGATATTAAAATTTGGTATCTATCGCAACCTGTTTTAAAAAAATTTTTTAAATTCATAATTAGTAATATTCAATTTCGAGATCGATGTGAGGCATATCAGTACAAACATTATATATCCTTGTATAAGCAATTAAAGTGGCATATTTCAGTTATTTCCTCCACCTGGTCAATTTTCTGTGGTAAGGTTGACATGGAAACTAATAATTTCCTCAGCAAAACTGATATACTTCACTCTAAAAACTAAAGTTCTAATAAGATACCAATATTGGTATTTAAGCTTGTCCCGTATTTTGAACACCTTTTGATTATTTAAAAAACCATTAACAACTGATATTTTCAAAAACCAGTTGCATTTGTGCAAGAAAAAATCAATATTGGTTTTTTGTTTAATTTGCAGGAAGTCAGAAGTGGATATCAATGTTTCAAATTGCAGCTACTGTAATTCCATCATAGAAATTCATTAATACTTACATGCATATAACAGAAAACACAACGGGTTTTTTATTCCTTGACATTTGAAAACTTTGGGATTTGTCACTAATTGAAAATTAAACTATTTTCTGCACTTACAACAACCATCCTATCACTAAAAATATCAAAATTGATTCTCCTATTATGCATTGGTTGGTATTTTATAAGACCTTTTTAAAAATTTTGTGGTATGGATAACGGTGATATTGGTACCCAATTGCAGGTTTTCGATATCATTTCATAGAAATTTCTAAATACCAATATGAATTGTAAACTGCTATGAAAATAGTATTTCAAAGTTTCTGGATTGATATACTGGTGCTATCCGAGATACTGGAATGAATCAAATATGATAAATCGACTATCAGAACCATCCCACATGCAGGCAGATCATTATGGAAAATACCAAATTTGATTTATTATGATACAAATTTTTTTAATGGAGGTTTACCAGTATTTCAGCATTAGTATCAATAAATAATCAATATTTTCACATTTCTCTTAAAATATTCTGTAGATAAAAGTAAAAAAACAAATAAAATGATTCCATGGATCCGATTTCAGGGTTTATTTTTACATATACACATTCACAAAAATACATAATAATTGTATATTTTGATATTACCAGATAAAGATTTATTGAAAAACCAATATTGACACTCGTTTATCACACTTTGGCCTTGGAAATAAAAACATCACAGCTGTCATTGGTAATCAAACACACGGAATAAAAACATCACAACAGTCACTGGTAATCAAACACACAAAATAAAAACATCACTGCAGTCATTGGTAATCAAAAACATGAAATAAAAACATCACAGCAGTCATCGGCAATCAAATCAAACGAAAGCAGAGATTAACAAAGGTATGAATTGGTTGAAATAAAGACACATAACTTCTAGAAAACATTATATTGTTAATGATTGGGGTTATATTTCCAAAAGTGGCAAGTCCCGGTGGCAATGCCAATCTAAATGTCAGTATCATTAGTTTGTATCAAAGTCTTCAGTTGCCAATCTTGAGGATGGATGGATGATTGGGGCTTTTCATCCTGTATTAGTGCATTTGGTAGGATCAGTAGGAGGATGAAGCAAAGAGTCCGGGTAGAGCTGAATTCGAACCCCGGACCCAGCGATTTGCAGCCCGGCATGCTATCACGAGACCAACCCTACCCTCTCAGTAGCCAAGAGGATATTTTTTGTCATTATTAATGCACAGTATTGGGATGGTATGATTGTTGGTTGAAGTTTTCCTTCTCGTATCACTATTTATGCTTTTAGGTCAATTCGGATGGATGAAAGGTGAGCGATTGTTCTTGAATCGAACCTTGCAGTGTACATCATAGGGATCCTGAAAGTTGAAAGTGGATGAGCATTGGTATCCAAATATCACTTCTATGCAAACAAAAAACAAACAAAAAACTCAGTCAAGTTAGTCATTATTTATACATCAAACACTCTATCTGCAAAACCTTCAATGGAACTATTGGTGCTAAAACTCCACATTTCATTAGTGACTAACATTTATAAAAACTTCCATTATTTTGTAGTTTCCCTACACACTGGCAGAATATGAATTCTGAATTCTTGTCTTCTCACTGTGTGTTTTACCAGTAAAAGATCTCATACTGTTCGCACTCACCTCAATATTGCAAAAAGGAAGTAGACATTTTCCTTTGGAACTCTAGGTGGGGCAAGGTAACCATTTCCTGATGAGATCTGAAATAGTAGGTAGATACATTCATGAGTTTTTGCAAGGAGGATAATGCCAAAAGTATATCAAATAACTTCATTCAATTAAATCAATTCTTCTTATAGCCTTAATTTCTTCACCGCATTTACAGGGTTGTGTGTGAAACAAGCAAAAATGTTTCAAAAGAGAACTAAAATCCCATATCATACCATTGGCACAGCATACCAATGCAAAACTTGCCAAAAATACTTATTTTTCGTGGAAATCTTTCACTCCATTAAATGCCAAATTACACAATTGAAGAACAATAATGCTGTTCTTCAGAGTACATTTAACTAAAAATACTAAATTTCTGATAGACAATTTCTCACATTATAATATTTGGCAGTTTTTTTTTCATAATTTTGATGGATCTTCAATTCAACCCGGCAGCTGGTGGCACAATACCCAAGTGTCCCCTACAGCAGACTACTGGTGAAAATTATGGAACTGGGTATTCCATATACCAAAACAATTTCATGCTGCCTTAAATTATCATGAATTCTTTCACAGGTAGAATGCAATATTCACAGTATTGAATGCCTTGGGTCATTGTTATATCAGAACACTATCAATGTGTTGGATTTATGTATAATGTCATACATATGAACCAGACATTGTGTACACCTTACCAAAATAAACACAGTTGCATCCAGAGTTTAATTAAGGAATTTAAGAAAAAAAAACTTACCAAGTTCTTCTCAATCTTCTGCACACTGAAATGCACACACTTCCACTGCAGTGTTGAGACTAATGAACTCTGCCTTAAACCTTCTTAAGTCTTGATTGATAAACAAACAGCTTTTCTTGTCAGGCGACATGTTCACAGTTTTGTGTTCTTAGATGAGGTCAACCAGTGAGTGAGCCCTGAGAGATTATTAAAATACCTAATTGGATATATTCCAGTAGCCATGACTAATATACAGCATAGTCAGTCGTCTCTCTTAAAACTTCTAAATAAAGTAACACGCATGAATTTTTAAAACATGAACCACAACATTAACATTCTAAACATCTCAAATCATTGTTCCACAAGTATATTAAAATGGATAATAATAAAAGTGCTTTTTCAGAAGTTTGGTTTCTATAAATACCAAAATTCCCCATGACCAAAACCAATTTTCATGAAAAATACCACTTGCTCTGTAGAATACCAAACATAGTTGAAAAATATCAAACTGGTTTTTTATTGTACACACTGGTTTTGCAAAATACCACTAATATCCAAAATTTTTTAGAGTGTTGCTAAAAATAAAAATATTGAGCCTCAAACATCAGGTATACGTAGCACAAAGCAATAAGCTTTGCAGTACATGCATTTAGTTTGAAAAGTATGGTTACCAGGGAGCAGGAAGCAAAAATGGTTACCATGGCAACCAAAAGTATTCTCCATAATGCCCACAACATTCAAATCAAACTTCAACACCTTGGGAACCACTGTTCCAAATTTCATAACTTTATCAAAAAGTGCAGAATTGTTTTGAAAATCTGCCGTACTATAAGTAGAACATGATAGAAGGCTGACGATAAAGCCCATATTCCACCCAACCATCTTGCAGGCAGCAAACCCATCACAAGCTCTCATTTGTTTCAGAAACATCTTGATAAGTTATTGTCTGCCAATAAGATAATAAATGATTGATGTTGAATCCAATACCCATATTTCAAGTCTTTCAAGAGCGCAGAGAGATTCCCTAGCTCTTTATGATGAAACCAAATGTTTGAAGACATTTGCGTGTTTGAGCAACACATTTCAATAATGTGCTGCAACAACCTGCCTATTGTTCTAAGACTATTTCGTAAACAGGATGGAAATATTATCAAAAGAAGATTGCACAATATCAAAATTTGCCTTAGAATTGATATGAGAAGGTATCTTTATGTATTGGATTAGCCTTTGGCAATAACAAATACTTAATTAAATTCTGGAGCAGAAGAAGACTATTTGATTATCCTCTTAGTGTAATTGCACCCTGTCACGTTAGGATTCATTTTCCTTTTTTGATAGGTCCTGTTATAAACATTAATTTTTTTCTCTCCTTGATTTAAAGTCTATGAGAATATATTGGGAGTGACAGCCCTATTGAAAATATCCTAATTAGCCATGTCATAATTACATTATACTTCATCTGAAATAATTTCTCATATATTGGCCCTGAGCTATTACAACATGGAAAGGAAAATGTCTTTTGACAGGCTCAAGTACACATAATGAATGACAAACTCTACTTGACTTGAGTAATCATCCTGTTGGAATTGACGTCTTAGATTAAACTTACAATTATATTTTGCAATAAAAAGTTACATGTGCAAGAAGAACCACCAAACAAAATGTTCTTGTAAATTGATGTTTATCACCTTGATAAGCATGAATATAATGTGTAATTTACTATGTCGTCCCCATACTGAATGGCAATCATAGCAGTTATCGTATTAAGAGTGTTAACCTCTGGATATGGCAGATCTTGAAGCCGCATCCTCTGGATAATATTATGGCAGATCTTCAAGCCGCATCAAGTGACAATGTCAATCATATTCATAGAACTGACGCTAAATCTTTGCATTCTCCTATGTTCCATCTTAGCAAAGTACAGTCTTTATTTGCAATAATAGTTAGCTGAGGTATGTCTACTACATTTGAAAGCAGTGAACATGTCTGCTTCTGACTGAATTTATAACCTTTGTTTATCTTTTGGGACAGACAACATGTTACAACAATACAACTTCCTTATGGGACTGAGTGAAAGTCAATACCAGACAGACAACTCCAAGAAAACTCTCGAGTGATCATATTCATGAATCTAAACCCCAAAAGATCTGTTTTTTGAAGACCTGTCTGATCAGCCCTGATGTGTCTGACTATTCCCAATTGATCTGTCTGATAAACTCCCCAAAGATCTGTCTGATGAATTATCTTAGGCTCTTAGCCAAAACTCTTGCTAACAAACGCATCACATGTTCTCAGTTTCTGGGTTGTTGAGAACATCTTGATGAGTTCAATTGATCTGTCTGATAAACTCCCCAAGATCTGTCAGATGAATTATCTTGGGCTCTTAGCCAAATTTCTTGTTGGTTACAAACACACTACATGCGCTCAGTTTCTGGGTTGTTGAGAACATCTTGATGAGTTTCATCTCCGCCTGGGTTTCAGGCAAGATTGATTAATGTCTTCAACATGAATTTCCAACTAGTAGATTCTTTTTTTTTTAAATACAAATGTGTTACATTCACCCTGATGAGTGTTTTTAAAATTGATGTTTAAATATTTCATTTCCTGGTCTAGATCTTTTGCTTCTGTGTCAAATCTGCTTGTTTATTGGGATGGAGAAGGTGGTACACACTTTAAAGTAACTTGTCAAACTCTGCCATATGCATATATCTTCGCATAATGACATTTTCATTGAATATGTTGAATTTTTTTGACCAAATTCTTCAATGAATTTCCCACATTGGCTGTATGAGATATATAATTGTAGTATTTTCCTCCCTCTATCGCTCAGAGTGACACTTTCAATCTTCTTACCTTCAGGGTCTTAAGTTGCAAAAATCAGATTACAAAATGTACACAGGTGCATAGCATATATGCTGCCACACAGTAGGTAACCTTAACACTGGGGATACATTATACGAAGTCTACATCATTATGACACTACGTTATTCTAGCCATGGCTAATAAATAATAAGCCTTCTTTATTCATACAAGCACATTCCTTGTCACTTTAGAGGGGCAATCTGTCAAACTAGTCTGAGATTCACTGCTTCGTAAACAGAATTGAGATAATCTGACACAGTATTATTAGAAATACATCCGCAAACAGGAGAAACGTCTGGTTATTTTGGTAGTCGTAAGTGTGATACTGCTCATAGATTATAAATTTGGAAGGTTCAAATCCACTGATCAGATATCTGGGAAAATGCTTTGTCGTGATATAGGCTAAATATGCCAGTCTTGATATTTTGAGCTGAAAAATATGCTGCCAATACAGTTTGTTTAGCAAGAAGCCTGTAGACACTCACAAATTAGGAATAATTTCAAGGTAACATATGTACATTGTATGTACAAACAAGTATACCTACTATTCAGGTTTTGCCTTGACCCCAAAGTAGGTTATTTTGCAAGGCAAAACCTCAATACGCTAATTATCCAGGGCAATATTGCATCTTATTTCAGATTTTAATAAAAAACAGTTAAACAACTATTCACTAATATCATTATTTATAAAGATTTAAATGATCTCGCCTAGCTCAAATGTCACGGTTTGAGAATGAGTGCCTGATTATTTGTTAGTGACAGGCCTTCAAAAATCTCTTTATTTTTAAGAATTGAACTATGCATCCAGATTAAGAACCTTTCCAATTTTGACACAGGGCTATTGTCTCTGAGGATAGCTGTAGAATAGGTAAATCAGGCAATATTGGTGACAAACAACACAAAAAGGCAAAATAACTGACGCTATCTTACACCCCACTAACGATATGTCACATTACCCAAGATGAAGCCCATTTATTCCACCAATCCATCTTGCAGATAGCAAACTCATCACAAGCTCTCATTGGGTTTAGAAACATCTTGATAATTAATTTTACTGCCTTACTATATAAGATAATTTCATTGAATGACTGATATTGAAACCAAAACCAAGATTCCATGTCTTTGGTGCAGAGAGATTCTCCAAGCTATTTGTGATAAAACCAGAGGTTCAGAGACATTTGCATGTTTGAACAACACATTTTAATAATGTGCTGCAATGACCTGCCTATTTTTCTGAGACTACTTCATAATCAAGATGGACATATTCTCTGAGAAAGACTGTACAAAATCAAAATCTTTCCTTAGAATTGAGGAAGTATCTTGAAGTATGAAATAGCCTTTGGCTAAAACAACTAATTATTTTCAATTATATTCTGAAACACAGGTGCCTCTTTATTTCATCCAAAATAATAGAACATCATGAATAATATTTTATCATCCTCCAAAGTTATTTTTATCATCCTCCTAGGTTAATTGCACCCAGTGATGTTAGGTCTTTTCATAAACATTCAATTTTCTCTCTCCTTGGTTTAAATCTTTGCACTCTCCTGTGTTCCACCATCCCAGGGTACAATGTTGATTTTCAATAGTAGTTGAGATATGTGTATTACATTTGAGACTGAGACTCCTGTATTAAACAGGTCTTTTGCAAAGTGCTGCACTTTCCAACCAGTCCCTCGGTTCTGGATCAGACTGAATTTACAACCTTCGTTTAACTTTTGGGACAGACAACATATTCTAGCAATACAAACTTCCTCAGGGGACTGAGTGAAAGTCAATACCAGACAGACAAACCAAGAGAACTCTCTCGAGTGCGAGTATTCATGAATCCAAACCCCAAAAGAAGATGTTTTTCGACGACCTGTCTGATTGGCCCTGATGTGTCTGACTATTCCCAGCTGATGTGTCCAAATAAATCCCCAAAGATCTGTCAAGATCTGTCTGATAAATTTTCTTGGCCTCTCAGCCAAATCTCTTGCTGATAACAAACGCATCACATGCTCTCAGTTTCTTGGTTGTGAACATGAGTCCGAAGGACTCGTGTTAATTCAGAGCAGACCTGACACTCATGATGTTCATAGCTGTGAACTACACTGTCATGGGGTTTTATTATATTACAGCATGAATTTCCAGCTAATAGATTATTTCAACGTAAATGTGTTACATTACCTCTGATGAGTGTTTTTAAATGACTGTTTTAACATTTCATTTCCTGGTCTAAATGTCTTGCATCTGTTTCAAATTGAAACTAATACCAAGATTCCATGTCTTGAGTGCAGAGAAATTCTCCAAGCTATTTGTGACAAAACCAAAAGTTTAAAGACACTTGCGTGTTTCAACAAAACATTTTGATAATGTGCTGCTGCAACCTGCCTATTTCTCTAAGACTACTTTTTAAATAGGATGGAAATATTCTCTAAAGAAAATTGTACAAAATCAAAATCTTTCTTTAGAATTGAGAAGGTATCTTGATGAATATTTAAGTAGCCTTTGGTAATATAATAAGACCAAATGGGTATGGTGGTATTTTGAGATGTACTCCACGAGTTGAAGATATCCTGAGTCCTCTGTACCCACGAGTGCGTCAGCACGAGTGGGTACAGAGGACTCAGGATATCTTCACGAGTGGGAGTACATCTCAAAATACCACCATACAACCATTTGGTCTTATTTATACCCCATATAGTAACTCAAAAGAAAGCTGAACTTCACTCTGATGATCAATACTCAACAGTGGCCTCAGCCAATCAGAGCACAGATAGCAGCTCAACTGATGATGTCACAATGTTGTGACGTCACCATGGCCATGACGTCACAATGGTAAACAATGCAATGACATCATCAACAATGAACAAACCATTGAGTATACAAAAAACCATGTGGTATACAACGCAATACCACATGGGATATATCCACTGCTTTTTCATGTGGTATTGTAAACATTATGGGGTATTAACAAATATTTCTTCACAATTTGATTCTGGAGCATAACTGTCCTGTCTATTCCAGCCTAAATATTAGAATGCCATGAAGAATATTAATTTTAATCATCCTCTTAGTGCAATTGCACCCATGCAGTCGAATTAGGATTCATTTGCCTTTTTTGATAGGTCTTTTCATAAATATTCAATTTTCTTTCTCCTTGGTTTAAAGTCTTTGAGAATATATTGGCAGCTACAGCCCTATTGAAAAAAAATCCTAATTAGCCATGTCAGAATTAGATTATACTTCATCTGAAATCATTTCTCATATATTGGCCCTGAGCTATTACAACATGGAAAGGAAAATGTCTTTTGACAGGCTTAAGTACACATGAAGCCAAGCTCCACTTGACTTGAGTAATCATCATGTTGGAATTGACGTAGTAGATTAAACTTATAATTACATATTTTGCAGTAAAAAGTTGTTATGGTAATTATAGAATGAGTAGAACTTCGAGTGCAATTGAGTTAACGTAAAGCTCGAAATAATTTTGAAGCTGAACAAATTGACAGGCATTGAAATTAAAGGAGACACAAACGGTACACTATAAATTTTGAATTTTGAGTTAGCTTAATTGATTGTGTGAGATGGTTGCACAATTTCTTTGAGCCAAGATAGCTTGTTGTTTGCAAGTTATAACAACATAAAGATTAATATGTAGATGGCAATGCCATAGATTCGCGGAGCTCAAATTAACTGTTCTTATTTTGAAACCGTATTATAGTATACAAATATTGACTGATTTCGAGGGCATTAGTCAAATCTATTTCCCTCGAGGGTGTGTAAGTGAACACTATTTCACGAGGTCGAAGGCCGAGGGAAATAGTTGTCCTTTCACACAGGAGAGTAGATAAGCAGACGCATAGCCTACATTGCACTATTATTACTAGTTTTGATGAGTTTTTTTTGGTCTTTACTAATTAATGCCCTAATTTTATTATTTTCCTGCACTATTGCAAATGTATGGAAAATTTTGAAAGAAAAATGTTGAAAAAAAACATTTAGGGAAAGAAAATTTTAGAAAAAACAAATTTTGGAAAAAAAAAATTGGGTCAAAAAAAGATTGGAAAAAAAAAAGATTGGAAAAAAAAAATTCGTAAAAAAAAATTTTCGTAAAAAAAAATTTCGGAAAAAAAAATTTTTGAGGAAAAAAAATTTTCGGGGAAAAAAAACAAAAAATTCTGAAAAATTTTTTTTTATCAGAAAACAAATTTTGGAGGGCAATAGTCCTGGTCAATATTATACAGTTATCGCACAGCACCGAGTGCAATATCAGTTTTTATGGCACCGAGGTGACTAATATTGCACGAGGGCGTACCCGAGTGCAATATTAGTCACCGAGGTGCCATAAAAACTGATATTGCACGAGGTGATGTGCAATAACTGTTATATCATATGGTTTTTTTTTGGCAAATGCTAAGAAAAGGGCTGGAATTCCGATGTCCCAAAGCTTTTTGTGTTTCTTTTGACCTGCATGTTTAAGATGTATCTCGTCAAAAATCACTTATATTTTTCACACTTTTGAAATCCATAATCCATAGATGATATATTTGATGATGGGTCTCCTTAATTTTTTTTCTCAAACTTTGTAGTTGACTTAAGACCTCTAAGCACAACAAAGTCACTGAAAAATGGGAGAAAAAACTGTTTCTCGGCCACTTTTAAATGCTTTATTCTGATTAAACAAATAACATAAACAGTACAAAAAGTTGATATCTACTTCACCCTTTAATATACGCATCTTTTGGCGATCACAATAATTTTTCTATCTATTTCTTGTGCTGTCCAGTGACTTTCTTTAACTATTTAAAACCAAAAAACGATCTTGTTGCTGCTGCAAGACTCAGTTTGTGTTTCTTTCGAACCACATATTTAAAATGTATCTCATTAGAAATTGATGAATATTTCACTCACAAAAAAAAAGTTCACACCTTTGGAATCGTCAAATTATATACTTGATGATAGATTTAATTTTCGATTTTTTTTTAAACTTTGTAGCAGACTTTTGACCTCTAAACAAAATAAAATCACCAAAAAATCGGCAAAAATGCCGTTTTTTGGCCACTAAATGCTTTATTCTGATAAAACTAATGACATAAGCAGTACAAAAAGTTGATATCCGATTAGCCCTTTAATGGACGCATCTTTTGCCGCTAGAATCATCTTCCTATCTTCTTCCGTTACCGAGCGGCGGACTTTTTAGTATAATTGAAAAACACACTCTTGTGGTCAGCTTGTGGCTGCAGCAGTAGACCTCTCCAGAATTAGACTTTTTCGGATTTCAATGCCTGTCTGTACCTTTTCCCATGCTTTTGGACATGGGAAAGCCAAATATGACAACCATTTTTGTCTGAGATGATGGGAAGCATTGCCGCATGAGCCCTGAAGTTTTATCATTTTTTATGTTCGAAATTTGTCCAAAACGCCCCCTTTTTTGTCACATTTTTGACCATATCTTTTTACCTAATTAAGATAGAGCCACAGTAATGGTACCAAATGGAAGCTGCTGAAGTGGGCTATTTGATAAAGTAACATGGATATTCTTTTACATGAATCTTTAGGCTTTAAAAAGCCAAAATATGCTAAAATCATGAAAAATATGTATGTTATTAAGCATGCTTAGGCTATAAATAGGTATAAAATATCACCAAGTGAGCAAAAACCAGGTTTTATGTTAAACCTGGTCTTAAGCACATTTCCTACTGTATAGTGTTGCCATTCTGTCTCAGAAATTGGGTATTGTTAGACCAGGTCTAAGCTTTACACTGCCTACACGCTGTCTGTGAAAATGCCTGTATGACAATGCTGCTGAACCAAATCTGTTGAACAGACTTGATATTTTATTTTTGGTTTACAGACATTTACAAGATGCAGAATTGTCAGGATCCCATTTATGACTACAGTTGTGAAATAAAGAATTAATTAAGATCATAAATATGTCATGCAGACATTCTTAGATAGATACACATTTAGCATAAAAATAATTTTTCCAAGGACACAAAATGATATAGATTGGCAACCCAAAAGTAAATGTGCATTAGTTTTGAGTTAGTTGTGTTGCTATCTGTCTTAGAATGTTGACAGCATTCTTTAGAAAAGCACACATGGATGTTAGAGTCAATACAGTCAGTAATTTGTTATGCAAAAAGAGTGAACTGTTGCGATGTGAAAATGGCACTTTGTGAGTCATCATATTGATGATTTATCATGATCATACCCACTACTTTCAATGTTAATTTGATTTAAGGAGACTAATACTGTTTGTTGTGGACAGCAAACAAACAATCAGATTGTTTATTTTGTGAAAATTATAAGTTCATAAGAGGAGTAGGACGTCTAAGTTAGTCGGACACCTTATTGTCGGGTTCTAACTAATACTATGACATACAATACAATTGCCTCTTCTAGTCTTTTTGATCATGATTAATTGAAAGACTTCCATGGCTCCCATGTTATATGAATGATGAGGACACATCATCGGCTACCATGAGTCACAGAATACATTTTTCGCAGTGAAAAGTTTTGCATAACAAATTTGCAGACTGTGAGTGTTTTGCAACTAATTGCAATTAGTTCAAGTTTGGGAGGGAGAAGCCTTGCACTGAGGATAACTGGCTCTCTTGTAATGGTGCATCAGTACTGTATAGTGTGAACATACAGGAGGCATCACCTATTTGACATGGTTCTTCGGTCTGCCCAAACAGTGGATGGTACAACTGACTTGAAAAGGATAATGCACATTTCAGAAAAGTGAGGCTTATAAACACAAAGGAGTGAAAGGAGTTATGGTGGTACATCAAGTTTGTTGTTTGCATGAGCTGCTAGAAGTAGAGACAAAAATGATTCACATGCCTACACCTTACTAGACTCTTTATTTTTAACAAAGATGTAGACAAGAAATATACTTAGTGGGAACATGAATCACTGTTGTAAAACCCAACATTTTTACACCATACAAACAGTGATCACTTGTACGCAACAATTGCATCACCAATCTAATCAAAATTAATTGATTTAAGTAAGAATGCATCTTATAACATTGGGCAGAATAGTAAAAATTATTTTTAGAAAGACCAGAATTATTTGATGCACCATACCATTTGTACATGAATATTTGCTTGAAAGGAGCACTTATTTCAATTTATTAGCCATGAATTTACTCAATTTTCTTAAATGAAGGTTTCTATTTCAAATGATTGTTATACATACTGTGATCTCCTTCTGGCTTCGTACTACAAGGAACATAAGTATGATGGCTTGCAGTTGGCTACATCAGGTATTTTACTGAATAATTGTCGAATTAGTACTGGCTCTTGTATTAAAAGAAAATTTCAAGCATCCCTGTTAGAGAATGATGTTAGAGTAGGACAACAAATTGCTGAATTAATAATCATAAGAGACAGCTTGTGTGAGAAGTTTAACTTAAATAATTCTGAGATCTGTGATGCTATAGAATATCTAGCAACCAGATGATCTGGTTTTTATGTTATTTTATTTTTATTTAGTTATTTATTTTATTTTATTTTATTTTTCTTTCTCTTGCCTTGTGTTATTACTGTTATTATGTATATTCTATTAAGTTATGTGTTTTTATATGTTTACATACAACTGTATATTTGTTTATACGAATAAAGAATAATAATAATAACCAACTGGTGGGTAACTCAGTGAGGTTTGCCACTTTACCAGGTTTGCAACCAGACAGTTATATCTACTTGAATTAGTTGATTTTATTGAGGCCTATTATTATATTTATCATGCATGGGCATTCAATGCAATGAACATGTTGGAACAACCTTTCACTTCTTCCTATGTAATGGTATTGTGTATCAGATTGTTCTGATCTTTTATTTTGATAAGAGTTCCTATTCTTCTGATTCTTCTGTACCATGTTATAAGATGGTCAATACAAGTTTTTATTTAAACTCAGTTCATTACATATGGGTTGGTAATGCTACATGTGACAGACAGCAAAAACAGTTTTAAAACTCAATATTAATATGCACAATTTAATTTTAGGTTACGGTCAATACCTTATGTGCTCTTAGTACTGTCAAGCTATTAGCCATTGAAAAAGGTGTAAGTTTGCATAAATGTGTCATCAAATGTAAAATGTATGTTGTTATATCCTTATGATCCTAATTAATCCCTTATTTCACTACTGTAGTCTTCCTGACCATGCTTTATGATGTGAAAGTCATTCAACTAATCATGAGACATCAATTCTGTTTATGATGTTGAACAGATTTGGTTCAGCAACAATACCATCGGCCAGAATTCACCAACATGGTGTAGACCAGTGAAAGCATTAGCCCTGGTCTAGAAATACCCAATTTCAGTGACAGAATGCCAGTAATATGCAGTAGGAAATATACTAAAGACCAGACTTTACATAAAACCTGGTATTAGCTGAGTTTGTGAAATTCTATGTATATCTATGGCCAAAGCATGTCAAGTTGCGAGACTTTTTTTGAAGATTTTAGCATATTTTGCCTTTTTATAACCTCAAAATCATGTAAAGTGAATATGAATGTTTTTGTATCAAATAGCCCACTTTAGCAGCTTCCATTTGGTACCATTTGTGTGGCTCTATCTTTATTAGGTAAAAAGATATGGTTGAAAATGTGCCTAAAAAGGGGGCTATTTTGACAAATTTCTAACATAAAATATGATAAAACTTCAAGGCCCATGCGGCAATGCTTCCCATCATCTCAGACCAAAATGGTTGGCATATTTGGCTTTCCCATGTTCAAAAGCATGGGAAAAGTTACAGACAGGCATTGAAATGCAAAAAAGTCTTTTTTTGGAGAGGTCTACTGCAGCAGTGTGAAAATATGGTGCTTCCTCTCAGGTCCGTTCAATCTCTTACATGTTAAATTGAGCGTGCAATATCATGCGTGCAATATCGTAGAATATTGCACGGCTGTCGGCCAATGAACAGCGAGTATTTCGGCTTGCCATATGATATACTAAAATAATGACTGACATGTGACCAGCTCTCAGCCAATGACAGCTCTGCTTTCATGGTCGAGGTATAATAATGATAAACAAGAACACAATCAGTTGGGCCTAAATTAATTGATGCTATTTAAGTACAGTAATAGCAATCAGCTTTTAAAATTCACACCTCAAATAAACTTCACACATCACTGCTCACAAGCAGGCTGCTGATAGTTCAGTCATTTTCCCTGGGTGTGGCACAGCAAGCATGATGCTACACCGGTGGCGACACCTGTTAGCAAAATAAGCTTTTTTCATGCAGACGACATAAATGAGCATAAATATGTAATTTTCAAAACGGAATAGGATAGTTCAGAACCAAATGGAATTTTTCAGACGCTACTGCAGTATTGCAAGAGAAATTCAGGGATGTTTACTTTTACCGAAACTAACTGTTTAATCAGGGACCAACTCCATGGCAGGTACAGGCAGTCCTTCATTCTCACTCCACTGACAGATTCAAAATTTACTATGAGCTGTTGTTAAGCTAAGTTCGCTGACGCGACGGGCAGCTTCGCCGCCCGTCGCTACGCGAATATCATAACTCAAAATAGCAAGCTATCATGGATGATGGCTCAAACAAATTGTGCAACCGTCTCACTCAATCATTTGAGCTAACTCAGAATTTCAGAATTTACAGTGTAGGATGAATGGATGGATTGATGATTTAGGCTTGATGTCCGTATTTATCGGATGTGGTAGATAAGATTCAGGTGTACGGGAGACGGCCATGTGCAATAGAACCCTGTTGTCGGAATGGGAACAGGGACATTTGCAAGGTAAATAAAAAGGTTAACAATATGTCAGTGCAAAGACCCGATGCTAGGGCGGGGGGAATCATGTCTGTTCTCCATGAGAAATTTAATTCTATTTTGAGATGACAAATTAGGAGCAGTTATAATAGGGCTATCAATGCCAAGACTTAGTGACTTTCTATCCTCAGTTTTTAAAATGAATGTTTTAACATTTCGTTTCCTGGTCTAGATATTTTGCTTCTTTGTCAAATCTGCTTAGTTATTGGGATGGATAAGGTGGTAGGCACTCAGCACTTTAAAGTAACTTGTCGAACTCTCCGATATGCATATGTATCTTTGCATTATGACATTAGTAGGCCTAATGAATATGTTGATTTTTCTTGGACCAAACTCTTTAGTAAACTTCGCACATTGGCTGTATGAAATATACACATAATTGTGGCATTTTCCTCCCTGTATAATTATTGCTAGGAGTGACACTTGCAATCTTCTTACCTACTAACATTTGGGATACATTAAATGAAGTCTACATCATAATGAGACTACTTTATTCTAGCCATGGCTAATAATAAGTCTTCTTTATTCATACAAGCACAGTCCTTGTCACTTAAGATGGGCAATCTGTCAAACTAGTCTGAGATTCACTGCTTCGTAAACAGAATTGAGATAATCTGACACTGTATTATTAGAAATATATCCGCAAACAGGAGAAAAGTCTGGTTATTTTGGTAGTCGTAAGTGTGATACTGCTCATAGATTATAAATTTGGACGGTTCAAATCCACTGATCAGACATCTGGGAAAATGCTTTGTCGTCGTATAGGCTAATTATGCCAGTCTTGATATTTTGAGCTGAGAAATATATGCTGCCAATACAGAACAAGAAGCCTGTTGACACTTACAAATAAGGAATAATTTCAAGGAAACATACATTGTATGTACAAACAAATATACTTGCTTGACACCATAGTAGGTGTATTTTGCAAGGCAAAACCTGAATTCGCTAATTATCCAGAGCAATATTGCATCTTCCTTATTTCTGATTTTAGTAAAAACCAGTCACATAAAACTTTCTCCTGAATTATTTTTATCAACCTTTAAATGATCTCTCCTGGCTCAAATGTTACAGTTTAAGAATGAGTACATGATTATTTTGTTAGTGACAGGCCTTCAGAAATCTCTTTCGATTTTGCCTTGTAAGAATTTAATCATATATGTCTATGAAGAACCGTTCCAATATTGTCACAGAGCTATTATCTCTGAGGAAAGCTGTAGTAGGTAAGTCTGGCAGTATTGGCGACGAACAGCATAAAAAGACAAAATGACCGATGCCATCTTACACCCTACTAATGACATGCAATGTAACTCAAGATTTTGCTTGATGATTATTCCCAAAAGATCTCTGATAGCAAGGGCAGTTCTAAGTTAGCCCAGTTGGTAGGATTCTAAGATTCCAAGCTTGTGCCCATGCAGTTCTAGGTTCAATTGCTCTTGCTTAGTTACATGGGAAGCAGTTTCAATCATCCTTTGCCACTGATTGTTGTTTCTTCATTGTCGTGTCCTCCTCCTGTCTTCATTTTTGTACAGGTGCCATGACCTTGTGGATAACGTGCTCGCCTGGTAACTGGGAGGTTGCAGGATCGGCTCCCAACCATGGCATGCACAAAGGAAGTGAGCAGATCCTCCATAACTCTTTGCTTCACTTCACCCAGGTGTAAATGGATACTTGGCTATAGGCAGTGATGGCGTTTGTAGAGTGACTTAGCATTGTGTGCGCTGGAAACAGCTGCCTGGCTGTATAGTCCTCGGGGAGTCGAGAAAGGCTCATGCTTGAACAGGCCTGCCAAAGGTGTATTTGTGAAGTATGCTGAGAGTGATTTTGTTTGTGTAATGGACTATAAAAAAGCTGACATTTACATTTAATTAGCCAACCAAATGCATAAATACAGGACGTAATGCTCCAATCATCCATCCATCCTCCTAATGTCCCGATTAGCCTTCCAGACTGCATAGGTACAGAACATGATAGAAAGGCTCATGCTTGAACAGGCCTGCCAAGGGTGTAATTGTGAAGTCTGTTGAGACTGACTTCATCGGTCTAACGGAATATAAAAAATCCTGCATTTACATTTACATTTAATTAGCAAACCAATTGCATAAATACATGATGTAATACTCCAATCATCCATCCATCGTCCTAATGTCCTGATTAGCCTTCCAGATTGCATAAGTACACAGAACATGATAGAAGGCTGACGATAAAGCCCATATTCCATCCATCCATCTTGCAGGCGGCAAACCCATCACAAGCTCTCATTTGTTTCAGAAACATCTTGATAAGTTATTGTCTGCCAATGAGATAATGAATGATTGATATTGAATCCAATACCCAGATTCCATGTTCCGTGAGTGCAGAGAGATTCTCCAAGGTATTTGTGGTAAATACAAGATTAAAGACATTTGCATTTTTGAACAACACCTTTTAATAATGCGCTTCGACAACCTGCCTGTTGTTCTAAGATTACTTCATAAACAGGACGGAAATATTCTCCAAAGAAGATTGCACAAAAACAAAATATTTTTATTGAATTGAGAAAGTATCTTAATGTATTGGATTAGCCTTTGGCAATAACAAATACTTGTAATTAAATTGTGGAGCAGAAGAAGATTATTTGACCATCCTCCTAGTGTAATTGCACCCAGTCACATTCGTATTCATTTTCCTTTTTTGACAGGTCTTTTTATGAACATTAAATTTTCTCCCTCCTTGATTTAAAGTCTATGAGAATACATTGGGAGTGACAGCCCTACAGAAAAAAGTCCTAATTAGCCATGTCATAATTACATTATACTTCATCTGGAATCATTTCTCATATATTGGCCCTGAGCTATTACAACTTGGAAAAGAAAATATCTTTTGACAGGCTTAAGTACACATAATGCCAAACTCCGCTTGACTTGAGTAATCATCATGTTGGAATTGACGTAGTAGATTAAACTTATAATTACATATTTTGCTATTAGAAGTTATTGTAGATTGAGTAGAACATGGGAGTGCAATTGGGTTTCCTTAAGTCGATAATCTAAGAACAATGTTGAAACCGAGTAGACTGAAAGGCATTGACAATAAATGAGACACATGCAGTACGATGAATGGATGGACGGATAATATACAGTGTAGGCTTGATGTCAGTATTCATCCAGTGTGGTAGACGAGAATCAGGTGTACCTCATAGACTCGAATAGAACCCTGGACCTACTGATTGCTCTACTTTGAGTCCGAGCCACTGAGCTCTCCTTAATAAAATGTTGTGGAAATGGGAACAGGGACATTTGGAGTGGAAAAAATGGTTATCGTTGAGTGAAATGACTATGTCCCATAAGAGAAATGACTACCGATAGGAGGACCAAGCACTAGGCCAATGCCGTGGATGACTGCGGTGTCTAGTGGTGAGTGGGCAGAATTGAAAAAAGCGCACCTGAGTGAGAGTGAAACAACAATTCAAAGTCAGCTACAAATTACCGTAGAATGGGGTAAAGTTGGCAATCCGGGGTAAAGTTGGCTAGCTATTTTGACCCACTTATTGGCAGAAATGCCAACTTTTGTCACTGACACAGGTATCTTTCGTAAAGTTGCCATACGTGTCAGTGAGGAAATGTTGACATTTCTGCCAATAAGTGGGTCAACATAGCTTGCCAACTTTACCCTGGATTGCCAACTTTACCTCGTTTTATGGTAAAGAAATAAATAAAGACATCTTGTGTCACTCACCTGTGTAACCTTTCGCAATTCCCTACTCTTCTCCGCGCTCTCTCGCTCTTGTTCAAATCGGATGACTTGGTCGCTTTTTCCCCAATTGGAACTCGCCCCCTCTGCCTCTAGGGGATTCCTGTCTTTTCCCTGTGGATCTGTGGAACTGCTGAGCATCTGGAGAAAGAAGAAACACAGGAGCTATTTATAGACACAACATGTGCTTGGGTTCTTCAATCGAGTTTCTGTTCCTGAATTCAGAACTCAGAAGTTTTCAGATGCATTATGCAACAAACGCATGCAGAGAGAATGTCTCAGATTCTGCATTATTTGAAGACTGCAAGTTTTTAAAATGCAAATATTGTGGACTTTTACAGATTCAGAATTTCAGATCCAGATTCAGATGTTTTATTTGTCTCATCATGCAAAATAAGAACATCGGAGACCCCTCTAAGGCTCCCAAGAGCCGCTACCAAGGGGCCACCAGTCAAAATATATTACCATTTATATTTTAGTATCTGCATTAAAGTTTGTTTGAGCTAGTCATATAATCATTCAGTCAGTCAGCCATCAGTCAGCCATATGTCAGTCAGTCAGTCTGTCAGTCAGTCTGTCAGTCAGTTGGTCAGTCGGTCGGTCAGTAAAAAAGCTTTGACTAGTGTTTTGGTGCTGTATTTTATAACATTAAGTGAAGATTACACAATCATTCCTTTCAACATGAATCTAATTTAAGACCTTACCTTATTGGAGACTGTCGAGAGAGTGGTCCTAGCTGACTGAGCCTGCCTTTTGGTCATTTTTGGAAGAGAGGACTTTCCACTGCAAAGGGACAATCTAGCTCTTAAAATATTGACAGATTTGTCAGAAGGCTAGCAGCCTACATACCAAATAAATATCTTCTTCTTACGTATTTTCTATATTTGAAATTTCAAAGAAGGAAACTGTTACCTGAAGGCTGTGGCTGGTCTGGGGCTGTTTTCATCATATGGAAGTCCTATCTGAAAAATTAGATGACTAATATAATTTCACATCTCCCAAAAACAATTTAATTAATTCGACAGAGCAAAACAACTCAAAAAGCAATTCTGGTAAAAAGAAGAAGAAGAAAGATCCAGAACCCACTATATAATTATACTACTCGAGATGGGGGACCCAAATAATTTGCAAATGAAGCATCACATGAAAACTTTAAGAAGTTAAATGAAGCGTACAAACTGCAAACTAATCATTTGCCAATTAGACCCTAGACCTATTAATAACTTGTTTGTATAATTTTTTCACTTAGCGTTGTCATCCCTAATGATGATTTTTCACAATCCAAATGCTGGTCCAGTCAATCAATCCGCGTACTCTACACACAGAGTTCATATTTTACATCATGCGTAAGAGACAGCAGCAGTGAGCTGCCACCGGCAGTGAACTATACCAGAATTCAGATTCAGCAAGCGACGTTATGAGATTAGCAAGCATTCTCAGCTGGTAGTTGAACAGAGACTTAAAAACATTGTTTATATAACAATGCGTGTTTGGTTTAAGCTGTCGGCAACATCCAGGGGCGGACTGGCGGCATTTCGGGCCCCGTGGCAAAATAAGTCTGGGGGCCCCCAAAGTTCTTTCTGTCGGCGTTAGGCCTATTTCGCAAGAGAAAACAAAATACTATGGCATAATATAATTATGGTTTGGTAAAGAGCAATTAGGACTGGACCACATGTAAGAGGCTTCTTTCCTATTCAGATAGATAATTTTGTTTCATCTCAAAATCATGATGATAAAGTTTGGCTTTTCAGTTTTTTTCCTCAAATTTATTTTTTTTTACATCTTGAGTGGCCCCCCCTAGTGGATGGGCCCGTGGCAGCTGCCACTCTGCCACATAGGCCAGTCTGCCCCTGGCAACATCAGTGTTAAACATACACACTGATTTACTCAAAGATTTCTGCATAAGATTGTTTGATTTTAAGCTGTCAGTAACACAAATGTAAAAACACAGCCTGATTTTAAAGAGCAGATAAGTGGATTAACTCATGCATGGAATTGGGTCATTGAAAACCACCAGTCTCCTCCAGCTAAAGTTATTTGACAGAGAGAGACTGTGTCAGTCTGCAATCTGCGAGAGTCTGAATGGAAGTGTTGTTGATCACACCGGACAGGAGGTGACCCTGACCCGTAGAAATACATAGAATGGACATGAGGCTCTAGCAGAAGCAGCCAAATCCACCATCTTGGAACTGCCTGGCAGCCTGGAATATGGTAACCGTGATGTCACCAATAATGGTGACGTCACTAGTAACAATGGCATCATGTCACGTCACAATCAGCCAAACACAACATCTTGTTGCTCCTGTTGTGACGTCACAATGACGTCATGTCTGAGGGCAGTTCCAATATGGTGGATCTGGTGACCTCATCTCGAGGTGGTGTCATACAGCCTCATGTCCGTTCTATGTATTTCTATGCCTACCGAGCCAAACAAAATCAGTCCAATTGAGTTCCAGGACCAAGGTTTGAACTCGCGTCATCATGTGCCAATGGATTTGCAGGCAAATGCTATTACCATCAGGCTAAGGAAAGGTTTCCATTGAAATATACCAAATGCAAACAAGCAGAACCATAACATATTTTGAAGTCTTCTCAGTCTTGGCAAAAAGCCTGTGTCCACACAACTGTTTTTGCTAAAGTTGATATGTCTATTACTGCCCAGACAATTGGTCTGATAGTCCTTTTTCCCTATTTATCGCTCGCAAAAATACTGGGCCAGACTAATCAATGTCATTGTTACGGCATAAAAGCCTTTGTCGTCCCATCAAGGCATCTAATTTCCAGTACAATGACATTTTTGCCCCCTTTCCTGTTTCTGTTTATGTTGGTTTGGCAGGATAAATGGGCTATTGTGCAGGGCTATTGGTGTAGTGCAATAGTTGTTAGTGATACAGTCACATCAATGGTGTTTGACAGATTACTTGGGAAGTCTGCCAGTGAATTATGTCATTTGATACTTCTTATATTTTACGAGGTCCATTGTATTGTGGATTTATTTGCTTTTATGTTGGCGCAATTTATGTATTTCCATCCAGGTGCAAACTTTTAGCGGCTTATAGAATCTTTGTACAAGTTTTGCTTGTGTTTTACGCCTCTGCAGCACCTTAGTGGGCTATATTGAGGCAGGCGATCGCCGTATGATGATGAGATGAGAAGACTGTGAGTCTGGAACATACCCTATTAATTCAGGGATGCCCAGGGTCTTTCAGTTGCCCCAGCATAGAATACTGGATACAACCCGCCTCCATTTAATGTCCCATGGGCTCGGACTAAAGTGAGTTCCCGGGGTGAGATTTGAACCCACGCTCTCAAAGCCAGTGGACAAGCAGTCTTGACGATTAGGCCACGGGGGAACTGAATCTTTGTACAAATACAATGCATGGTTTGACTTTTTTCATTGCGTTTTACCTCAATATTGTAAATCTGAGACGTTGATCGGCGTAGATACTTATTAGAATTTCAACCTGTTCACAGATGATCAGATCCAAGCCATGATATAACGGAATTAACATAAACCACAGTTAGCGGGAGAGTTCTCAACATGTCACATATTATTTTAGTATTCACCCCATGTGAGATGGAAGCCCATGCAGGCAAGATCCTTCAGCGGGCAGTCGGGAACCTCAACCATTCTGCCTTTTAAAATTTTCGCAGGCTAAATCCAACATGGACGCCTCAATTGGAAGACGACAATATAGCAATCGAATCTTTTTTCGGAAGCCTTCAACTGCTATGTTTTTTTCAATACGTGCATAACTGTAGTGTGGAAAAGATTTTTTTAACAACAATGAAAATTGGTTGCCTTTGGTGGCAAATACCACTCTATTAGTTTTTGCAGTTTAAATTGACTGAGGAAATCATTGATCTGTAACAATAACATATTACAATTTGATTTTTGGTTAACCGTGGGTGCGTCAGACACAATACAATACAATACAATACTCACAGGTATGACAACGTTCTGGATATACTCCACTGGAACGGAAGGAGAGAGAGACACCTTCGGCATGGAGGACTTGGCTCTCATCAAGGTCCTGGCTGAGCACTTCCTGTTGCTGGTGGCGCCCCCAGCGGACAGGGCAGAGGTCTCTCTTGGGGAGTAGGACCTTTTTCTAAAAATAGAAAAAAAAATACAAAAATTAAAAATTGAAAAGGATTTTTTTTGTTAAATTGAACAAAATAAAAAGTGGGTTTCTTTCCTATATAAAGATTATATTGTTTTTGCTGAGAATAAAAGACGTTCTATTACCCGTCGCGTTCGATAATAAAAAGTTATTTAACCTTCTAAAACTATGTGAAAATCACATGAAGGTGAATTAAAGAATGCGGACGCTAATGAATGTCTAATGGTTTTAGACGTGAAGCTCCGAACGTGTTCATTTACGACGCAGTAATGCATAGGCATTATTTTGAAATATTTCATTCAGAGTCAGACGTGTTAAATTTAATTAAGTAATGGAGGCAGAGTCATTCCAGGAAGAGTGAGCAGGAGATTTGTTTAGAAGAGAAAAGTTATGAAAAATATAATGCTTCCTGCCTTTGTCCTTGAAGCATAACTACTACATCTAATATTCCTTTCAAAATAGTAATAAGATGGAGAAAAATAGCATAAAGAGGACAGAAAATAGATGAGGACAAATAAAAGGAATTAAATCCAAGGAGACATTCTCAAATAATTTTTGAAAAATTGACTGACTTTTTGGACAAATTCTAAATTTCTCAAGCAATAGAATGGTGATAAAAGTAATTTGGCCGAGACAAGAAAAAACATGAAACTTTAGGAAATGTCGGAAATCTAAGCAACCAAATCATGGCTAAATCAGATCTCCAAAGCCAGCAAAGGTGTCATTACACATTAATCAATGTTGTCTTTGATCATCAAATTCTCATTTACCTGGCACTGAGAGCGCTGGATGACTTGAGTCTGACCCCGATCTTAGAGGCATGGTCTATTAGTCCTGTGTCTTGGTATTGCACCTTCTTGAATAAACCTTCCTTTTCGGACTCAGCTGTAAATTAAAAAAATTAATGATAATATATTTATGTAGGTTGAGAATTAAATATATATGCTTTTGTCCGCCAGTCCACTACAGAGCCAGCCTGATCACTCACTTTTTTTCGAAACTCGATGGTATTCAACCTTCTTGGCCAAATTTATGGCTTCACAAGTTCACATTGTTTCTCTCCATATTTACATCATTTCACATTTTGTGGAATAGAATCAGTGTTCCAGAACATCTCCGACGAGGCTCTTTGGTCTGCCTGAAGTGCTCGTTAGTCCACTATATTCAGTTGAATATCTAATAATTGTGTAACCTGAGGATGATTTTAATGTCATCCATGTCTCTGATATGCTATCTTGGCATTTTGAATTATAATGTCATGAGACCAAGACTAGAACTAGCAGTCAACCTTTGAAAAGGTAGGGAATAAATCGACTGGGAAGAATTTGGGATTATTGGCAAAATATTGACTAAATTTGACCATAATTAAGAGGATTAATAACCCTACAATCAAACGTTTTTCCTTCAGAATATATATTTACCCCTTGCGGCCTTGATTATGCAGGTAAAGTATCACACAAAATCAAAATTTTACTTGCGCTATGTCTCTAAGTCAGCATACTGATAATGTGACAAATTTGAAGAAAATCGTCCTATTCAATCAAAAGTTATAGCTATTTACCCCTTCTTGGGGGAAATTACAAAATGCCAAAAAACAACAACTTTTATGATCATGTAACACCAATAGTGAAAAGGTAAGACCAAGTTGATGCTTAATAAATTATCAAATATACAAGAAATGCTAAGAATACATATTAACCCCTTTCCACCTTGATTACGGGGGTAGTGTACTCCAGAACACCAAAAACCTACAAGCACCATGTCTCAAAATCATCTGACGGAACATGTGCAAAGTGTGGAGAAAATCGTCCAATTCAATCAAAAGTTATAGCTATTTACCCCTTTTTGGGGGTAATTACCTAAAAACAACAACTATTATCTTGCAACACCTACATTGAAAAGGTAAGACCCAACTGATACCTAATATGCCGTTAGATATGCAAGAAGTGTTCCGAAAACACATTTACCCCTTTCGACCTTGATTATGAGGGTAAATTACCCCCACAGCATCAAAATTGTACTTGCACTATGTTTCCAAGTCAGCATACTGAACATTTGAAAAATTTGAAGACAATCGTCCAAGTCAATCAAAAGTTATAGGAATTTACCCCTTTTGGGGTAATTACCCTAAAACATCATTTTTATTGCATGATAAGATTCCAATTCATGAATACTTCATACACACCAAGTTTCATCAAAATCCCTCCATTCAAACCAAAGTTAAAAAATGTTTTCACTTTTTTGACAAAACACCCATTTTTGAATCAGTCATAACTCAAAAACCCCTTCTCTGATCAAAATATAAAACCCCACTTACCATGGGTATTTAGTCAGGCTATCAATTACAGCAAAAACCGGGCCTCTAACCATTATAGTTTTCTCTGAAAACATGAGCAACTGGTTTTCATCAAAAGGGGGTAAATACCCTTTTACCCTCATAGCACAAAAATGGCCAGATATGAAAAATGTAGCAAATCATGTTTGTATAAAGATTCCTTAGACTTGAATCTGTAACTTAAATATTAAGAGAGATAATCCACTTTGAAAATTTAAAAAATTTGACTTTGAGATGACCTGTGACCTTGAATTCAAGGTCAAGGTCAAAGATTTTTTGGAAAAAAAATCTACTAACCCATGGCTATATATGTACCAAATTTCAAAGCTCTAGCTCAAAGTGAAATAAAATAATAATAATAATAATAATAATAACTAGACATTAGATATTCCCAGTGCAACTGGGAATGAGCATTCACCATTTCATCACTCAAGAGACTCACAATTGACTTTATATTGACTTTATATTAGCGTTAAATGACTTTGCATTGACTTCATATTGACTTCATATTGACTTCATATTGACTTCATATTGACTTCATATTGACTTCATATTGACTTCATATTGACTTCATATTGACTTCATATTGACTTCATATTGACTCCATATTGACTTCATATTGACTTCATATTGACTTCATATTGACTTCATATTGACTTCATATTGACTTCATATTGACTTCATATTGACTTCATATTGACTTCATATTGACTTCATATTGACTTCATATTGACTTCATATTGACTTCATATTGACTTCATATTGACTTCATATTGACTTCATATTGACTTCATATTGACTTCATACTGACTTCATACATGTGACACATCTAACGGCAATTGTGACACTTACCTGGCACGGTGCTAGCTGTGCTTTATTTTGCCAGCCGCAACGGATACCAAAATATTGAAAATCTATGGAAATTGAAAGTTGAATATGTCCAAAATAAAGTGTGTGATCCAAAAATGAAATACCTCTTACCATGGACCCATCTCTAGGGAACATAATACACTTGTCAGCATCATCCTACCATTTTCGGTTTCTGAGAAGTAGTCCGGCAAAAAAATTGGTGTTTTGTCAACTTAATCGGTTGGGGTAATTACCCCTTTATGAAATTGAATAATGTTTTTGTTGATATTGTTCAAGCTATTGATAGGTTACATAACACTGAAATCCAGACCTCTCTATCTTCATTAGTTTCGAAGTTAGCCCTTTAAAAATCTCAACTTTGATGTGACCTCTGACCTTGAAAAATAGGTCAAGGTCAAAAATATTTGGGGGATCATAATATCTCACCTAGCACTATCCATCCACCAAAGGACAACCCTGAACTCAACCGAAAATGACGGAAAAATAATAAAAATAAAAATAAAAATAAAAATAAAAATAAAAAATAAAAAAATCTACAAAAATAATAGCATTCACCATTATGATGGTGAATGCTAATAAAATCAAAGAAAACAAGATAAATCTCCCGATGGGTCGATTTATAATTATAATGTTCCATTCCCCTTCCAGCCATCTTTCCCCTTCTAAGTTATATTAATCATCTTTGATGTATTTTGAGATATTAAAGTAACCATCCTTAGTTTCGTGAAATCAGCTTGTAGACATTTTGAAATTGATAAGTCACGTAAAGGCTATGAAATTACTAGAATGTGTAGGAAGATGAATGAAAAGTTCTGATAAATAAAATGACTATTGCTCTCTTGTTAGTGAGGTAGTGACATTTCAGAATATCACGACAACAGCATCTCCTACCTTATATGGTTCTTTGTTTTAAAACTGGCAGACATCTTGTTTGTAGAAGCCTGTTGATTACAAACTAAATTTGACTTCACTTTCTTTATTCCAAGGTTTCAGCCAGAAATTTAGTTCATTTACAATATTTGATCTTACCTAACAAACTTCATTCAGTCATGAGGGAAAATGTGATGAGATGAAGACAATTTAATAATACTTCGATCGAAATATTAAAAATGTAACAGGTTACCAGACTTCAGAAATGAAACAGAATGGGTTTACATTTTTTTGAAAAATTAGAAAGAAGACCTTTCTGTCAGACTAAAAATAGCCCAGATATGAAGGGTTTACCCGCAGTTTTAGAACACCTTAAAATATTGGAAATTTATCAGATTAACTCGGTGACAACTGCTTTGATGAAATTGATTTTATGAAATTAATTTTCTTCTTCAAAGAAGAGGTTCTGTGTGTGATAGAAGACATCAAAGAAATGTTAATGAAGATCTTGCATCTGAATTTAATTAGCTATAAATATAACTTTTGGAAAATATATCCAAATTTTTGGGCCAAACTGATGTTGGATAATGCTTATATCAGCCAAGAAAGAAGTGAAAATAATGTTGAATTTAATAAAGAAGCACCACCATTATTAAGAGACCTTACAAAATGCATGACATTTCATTAATTTACCACAAATCGCTTTTCAAATCGGTCTGAATTAAAACTCATTAATGTCATGTAAGCCTCTAATCGCTCCATTAATTCAAATCGATCAAATTTGTTTTGAACTTTGTGAGGGCTAATTATAGTTCAACCATAATCACAATATTAGAGAATTAGTTCTGCCTGTTGGTTTGGAATGGAGGCAGGCAATGGGTAGTTCATGGTGAATCAAAACATAATAAAGCAAAACGTTCATTCAATGTAGATAATTTCCTTTATATATATAAGTAATCAGTTAAGTCAGAAATTAAAAAAATTCAGGAAATCACTGGAAAATTATAGATCTTTGCAAATTGGTGGTCCACAGAAAAGATCACTTTTCTTATTTTCAATTTGCAAACTGGCTTTGCCACATCATCGACAGCTTTCTGTTGGTCTCCTAATCTTCTTATTCGATGAAGTAACTTTAGTCATTTAATTAGTTTGTTTATTGTCACCTGTGCTGCTAGATATGATAAGCACTGAATCAACTGATTAACCATAACTGACGCAAACAAAACATTTTTAAGCCAGTGACATCACACTGCCAAGTTGAAAGTTTTAAATTTTGAAACTGTTGGGACCGCTAATTTGCAAACAGCTCTAATCAGTCTGCTCACAGACTCTGAACGAACAGCATGGCTGGAGAGTCTGCCAGAAATCGGATGACCTCCAGCTGACACATTTATTAATATTCGAGTAGGTCAGGTCATGTCTAGGTAGAGGGACCTCATCACTTGTGCTCATACGCACAGCAGAGCTGCCAGCAACATATAAACAAAGCGCAATCAACAATTTTAAACTATCAATGAGTGCACATGCACTGCCAATGAGCACCATGAAATTATGAAGTTTTCAAATCCTTTAACAGCTATTGCCAGCATGATTTAAATGATAGTTTAGGGCGTTCTCCAACGAAACTAATTGAAACAACAAACGGACAACAATGAAACACTAAAGCATTCATTCAATTGCTTTGAGAGATCTGAAACAGTTAATTATGTCTATCACACCAAAGAAGAGTTAATCTTTTTGTTACAACTTCACAAATAATGTATGTTGTGGTCACTGGTCAGGGCAAGCTTAACAAGCTTATACTGAGAAGTGAGGGTGCTCGTGCCTGGCTGCCTGGCTGGCTGCCAAACAGGGACTACTCACACTTCCCTGGGCAGGAAAAATTATGACTCCGCCAAAAAAAAAGTTCCACAACAAGTGCCACTTTGCAGCAATAGCAGCATTCCAATAATTAAGTGGCCGATTGATAGTTATTTAATATTCAATTCTAGACCTAATTCAACAGACCAAGTCGTTACTCCACTTCCCTTAAAAAAGCGGTCGTTACTGCATCTGAAATCAGGCAGAGTTCACTGACGATGTCAGCTCACTGCTGCTGTCTCTTATGCATGATGTAAAATATGAACTCTTGTGTGCAGAGTAAGCTCTAATAGTTACCGAAGTGTCAAGATGTGTTGGGTGGACATCAAATTAGGCATCCATGTCAAAAGTGCCATTAAATAAGTGTTTTTTTTTTGCTGGTTCATTTGAGTTTGGTTCATTAGAGTTTACGCAACATGTTAATAATGTGATCATGAGATTCACGGGACTTCATCTGACAGCATCATGACTCCCTGAGTGCAATTTTCACGGTGAAGGGGCTTTCCCCTCCCTTAGGGACTGTTCAGAATTTCTGACTGGGGGGGGGGGGTGGGAGTTTTGGCCAGGGAGGTACTAACTAAGAAATTTTAACAAAGAAAAAATTTAAAAAAACACACATAAACTCATTTTATTTGGACTTTTTTTTCACACAAAAGTCAGCGAAAAGACGCTAATCTGTATGCGTGGCCGTGCATAACATATATATGTGTGTATTGCTTTGTATGTCGAGGAGGGGGGTACTAAAAATACACGTGGGGTACTAAAAATCCGCATGAAACCCAAGGGGATCAATTTTTGACGGGAAGTTCCAGCAAAACTCCCCCCCGTCATAAATTCTAAACGGTCCCTTATTAATAGTGAACCTGCTATAACTTGTACTAAACGTTTCTCTGTCTAAGATTCATAACACAAACAGGTCCTTGACCAGTGGCGTCCCTATGGGGGAGCACGGGGGGGCACGTGCCCCCCCCATATTGGACCTGTGCCCCCCCAGGTGCCCCCCATATGAACTTTTTGACTTTGGCTAAAATATACAGTTAGTATAGTGGGTGCCCCCCCAGAGAATCGCGTGCCCCCCCAGGTGCCCCCCCGCTCGAGACGCCCTAGTTACGCCACTGTCCTTGACGTCGGTGTTAGATTCACATGGCATCCACACTACTATTTGTTTGTTGCAGTACTTCTGTATACATTCATAAAGTCAATTAGGTTGTTTGTTTGCTTGTCTGGGGAAGTGAGTATAAGTTTCTTACCCATAGTTGTGTTTTTTCTTTATATATCCTTAATTATCCATAATTCTATGTCCTATAAGTCCATGCTAATATGATGTTTGTCACCTGATACCATTATCCAACTGGAGTGGCCCAATCCCGTTCACTTGATTGATTGCCAGATTAGTGTTGCTAAGCAGACTTACAAATGCACAAGACTAAGCATATAAACTGCTCTATTGACATATACTGTGCAGTGTGTATTAAGATTGGTGTGGGTCAGTGAAGACAGTGAAGACAGTGCTTATGCAGTGTTATTGAACCAATATTACTTCATAGACCTGATTTTGTAGTCATAGACTTGACCTGATCAATTACAGATGATTTCATAATTGTAGACACAAGGACTGACTGTGAATCTTTTCTTGGACATGTTATCCAGTGGGGTAAAGTGATATCATAATTATTTTTATGTCACTTTTCCCTATACAATACATGTCCTAGAAAAAAATTCACGTTCAGTTCTTGTGTCTGCAAATATGAAGTCATCTGTTATTGCGAGGCAGACAGTTTTGGGCCCATTGCTCAATGAATAGTCAAGAAATTTGAAATTACAGCCCACGATTTACTGTTTATGTAACTTGGAACTCATAATCATTTTTTGTTTCTTAAAAAATACAACAGTTAAATCTAAAAGTGTCATCAAGCTTTAATATAAGTCTCAGGCCAGCTTGAGCCAGTCAGATGTTTCTTATTGTTACTTTGTAACTGACAAATGGCACGTTAAAACCTGAAGTCCCTGTTGAACTTGGTACAAAAAAAAATGCACACATGCTCCATAATTTATAATACCTTTGTCCATATGTGCTTGTGTGTAGTATTGTGTACGGGCATTTGCATACCAACTTCATCATGTTCTTCATGCACAAAGTGTCAGGTTTAATTCAATGTCATGCAAGCTTTGTTGAAGGACCTTCATGAGCCATTTGTAATTTAAGAATCCCAAATTTACATCCAAGATGGCCTTATCATACCTTGCAGCTCATTGCATGATGGTGTATTAGTGGCTGCGGTGCTGGGCAATTGAAAGGTTCCACACATATTGTGTAGGGTAAAAGTGGGTAATATCACGCAGGTGGGTATTATCACGCACCTAACTTAATAGCTATTTAAATCATCAGCTTTGTAAGAGATCTCTTCTGTAAGGTATGAAAAACGTGCATGTGATAATATTGATCCTATCCGATACTATTTTTTGCTTGGAATTGAAACTGACAAGTTTGCAAGATCCTTTTAGCAAATTTGCGCATTTTTGCTGACTTTTAATGCCTTTTATTATAAAATTCTCAAAGTTTATGATAGTAAATTGCAGCTAAGATTTTTGAGATACATTGAGTGGACAATCATGACGTGATAAAGACAAAAGACGGAATTTCAAAAGTTTAATTCACAAAATGATGGGCTTGAATAAGTCAGTGGTGTACATGTACATATAATGAGCATACATCAGGGGTAATATCACTCATGATCTGGGGGTTGTATGACGCATATTTTGGGGGTAATATCACGCAAATTTGGGTATTATCACGCACCCATTAGTACCAAATAACCCATTTAGTAAGCAGCGAAGTTTCACTTGAAACACTTCGACTATAATATTGGATGTTGGAGAAATTCATCAATTGGTCTCCACCAGAACTTAATCACTATTTGAGTTCTTCAGTCAGGTATTTGGTTGGAGGGGAGGGGGAGGCAACAGTGGCATTGCTTTGTCTTAAAATGTTTTAACTCTTTTTGCAACAAATTTGCTCAATTTTTTCTCTTTATAATTCCCCAGAATATTAGGATATATAATGCAATTCAATGAGCAGCCTCGGATTAAAACCACATATATTTGGATGGATACCTGATAGATGGTTGGGCTTATGTCCTGTATTTATGCACTTGGCTATTAAGGGCTGGATCAGGACAAAGCAATGAGGCAAAGGATGATTGAAACTGCCATCAAACATCTGCAGGGCCAAGTGACTCTCATGGTTATCTGTCTTATTTTGGCCAGCTGATGACCACTTATGTTAGCATGTGGTTCATGGAACAACCTATTTTAAAATACATAGAAAGCTACATGGGGCAGAGAAAGACATAATCTAATGTAAACAGTGGGGCATCAGACAATGCAAGTTGGAAAAAATGCACTGGAAACTTCTTGAAAATAATGTATACACTATACAGACCACAATTCAGCAACTGCATACAGGAGCTCCAACAAATGTTCACTGGATTCTCATTAGTCAATGGTCATCAGAGTAATTTCAATTGGGGAGGGGGGTTCATAATAAATTTAATTTCTATAAAAATCCCGTTTGTGATAAACAACAATCGAATTAAGGAAACAATTTATAGTTTTATGCTGACCACAGTATAACCAAATAGATAGCTCACAAGTGTCGTTGTAAATACATTCATATTTTGTGGAAATATAACTCTTCTTTTAAATAATTGCTCCCAATTTAATAATCTTGGCTAATGTTATATAATTGACCTTATAATTGCACACTGGTCACTGTTGGTGAATTAAGGCATTACTTTAGAGGCATATGAGGTCCTGTAGATAACACATGTATATATGATAAGGGTTAAAAGCAATACTCCTGGAAAAAAATAGTCCCATTTTCTTAAAGAAATCAGTCTACGTCATATAACACCTCATCTTGCGTGATATTAAACAGAAGTGCGTGATATTACCCACAGCTAAAATGACCTTAGTTACTTTAACTGAATGTAAAGTGTGCTAAGATGCTGCCGACCAATGAAATTTGATATTTTTGTATTACCTGAGTTCAATATCAATTGAAATCTTTACTGCAGGTAATGACAAACATAATTCTTCACAACTAGCAGTCGATGACAAACAGGCCTGTGTAATATCACGCACTAGGTGCGTGATATTACCCACATTTACCCTATTTCATCCTTCGTTACTGGCAAGAATCTTCCTGAGGTGGCTGCACTTTCCATAATTGACATTCACCATCGACATAGGTAAATTAGTAGTAATTTGAATATGGAAAATTTGCAATACTCACTTGTAAAGTAGCTATCATACACCATGTACAATAGACAATAATTAGATTTGACCTTTTTGTCAGTTGAAAAGAAAGTGGAATGGAACAGCTACAATTACATTCACTATAAGCCACTTCCACCTCACCAGATTGGGCAACCCATGCAATTTCTCGATTGCATGACAATAAAACTGTTGTTGCGTTGTCTGTGACATTCGCAATCAGTGTCCCATAATTACGAATTAGCATTTTATTGCATTTAATGTCTGTTTTCAAATGTTGTGGGAGTGCAACAGACAGCGTTTTGCAAAATTATTTGTAATGTGGAATTCCAATTTCGTTTTGGTAGTGCACATTTTTTCCCTTAAACCAATCGCAAATATGGAAAAATGGCCAATATTGCTCAATAAGTACAGGTCATTCACCACGGGAGAGGGAACATGTGATTGCACCACACAAGGGCTTTAGCCCGAGTTGTGATAAACATATTCCTTACACCATTGTGAATTACCAGACGCACGCGCAATTCCATTAGATTCTACTCCCAAGCAGTGTGAGTAGTCACAGAAGAGCCAGCTCGAGAGAGGTCAACAACCATCGGTTTCAGCCTAAACTGTCTACAAGTCTACAAGATACCATGAGATAAACACTGAAACAGGTAAACATGGGAAGGATTAGTGGACAACAGAGAATATGGGAATTATCATAATGAAATACTGGCTTACAGAGTTGTCAAATAATGATAATTCTCAAGCGATGTCCTGTTAGTCAGCCTAATCATGCCTCTCCATTACCATCCTGTCTCTTCTTTTCCATGACATAGTTGTTGAGAGGTCTGGTGGCACTGTCAGCCTCAGCTGGGTGACAGCTGTTATGCAAGCAGGTGACCGGTCAGGTTGCCTGCCTTTTGCCGCTGTTATTTTTCTTATTAAGCAAAGCCGATTGTCTTCTGCCACTAGCCTTTCCACATCATGAAACATCTGGACTGCATGGGTCTTGCCTTGCCAGGTCTGTGCCACTCTGTATCTATTACCACAATGTAAACCCGGCAAAATAATTTTCCGTCCTTTGGCGAGATGTTTTCCTTTTGCTGTAAAGCCTGTAATCGTTAATGTGTTATCCTTTGTGGTGATTGTATCAACAATTGAACCAATTGTCGTGCCGCTTAATTAAAATCATTCGAGATGGATACATCATTTTTAGATAATCATCTTCCGGCCTCAAAAATGTTGAACTACATCCTTAATTTTGACATTTTAGTTATGACTAATTTGTTTGGTTGCTTGAATGAGGTTGATTATCTTCAAGCACGAATCTTCAATTCAAAATTTTGTTGTAGAAATTGTTCTTAGAGGCCCATTTCTTGATATTTGCCTTGATTTTTTTCAGCAATTACGCCATCCGGATTCATATGATAATTTCAAAGTTTCTGGTCTTTTTTTTGTGTACAATGGAAATCTTATGGGAAATATAGGTATTGCAAATAAATTCTACAGAGACTGTTTTTGCATAATTCAGTGAACCCTCATACATAATCTCTGGCAATTCTATGTCTACAAAATCTAAATTTGTCTGCCTGATGGTTGGCCAACAACAGTGACACAACGCTTGCTTTGATGACCAAGTTTTTTCGAAAGTCAGAAAGCGTTTAAAAATTCCTGGTGTGCAAATCTACAATCAATTTGTTAGTGTTAGGTTGTGGCCAAATAAAACGTACAGCTCCACTCCCTCAATGACTCAGGGGATTCCTTGAAAATCATTTGATGGTTGTCAAATAAGACGTTGGCAACTGAATGGGATGGTGGGAAGGATATTGAAAAAATTGTGAAATTGTGAATGCAATGTTAATATTTTTTTCTTGATTTTAGAATTTGCAAGTTTTATTCGATTTGTTGCTGAGGCTTCTTTCGCAAAAGTCCCCGCTTTAGAAAAAACAATTATCTCCAATTACATTACATCGGATAATTAGTGTCTGTGAACTTTTGTGTACATGCATGTGCATACTATCTTCATCATATTCATTTATGCACAAAGTGTCATGTTTAATTCAACCTCATGGAAGCTTTGTTGAAGGTCCTTCATCAGCAATTTGATAATGCCAATGGTGTGCAATTTACATCCAAGATGGCCTTATCATACCTAGCAGCTCATTGCATGATGGCGTATCATTGGCTGCGGTGCTGGGCAAGTGAAAGGTTCCACACATACACACTGTAGTGTATCATTCAACCTTCGTTAATGGCAATAATCTTCCTAAAGATGGCTGCACTTTCCACCATCAATGAGGTAAATTAATAATCAGTTCAATAAGGAAATTTTGTGCTACACGCAAAGTGGCGTTCATAGACCCAGTATACAGTGCCGCCTGTAAGTAAGTGAAACGCATGATATTTTGCCATTGCATCAATGTTAAAATCCTTAACCAAAATGCTTCTGGAAGGACGAACTCTCATTCGTTGACAGGAAAACTTTTTGGGTCATAAAGGCCGATATGTGAGGCATACATGTGGGATAAAAATAGCAGCCAATTTTCTTTGCTGTAGTCGGAGTTAGGTATGGGTTAAAGTCTTTGATAAGTAAGTGAAACACAGGCCCAATGTTAAAACATAGGGAAGGGTGGTAATTCGCATTATGATTTGTTTGCTGGAATGAGATTGATTATTTTGGGAGTCGAACCATCAATTTGAAATTCGTTGTTGTAGAAATTCTTTACAAAACAATTAGTTCTGTAATGTGGTATGGTTATGAATAGATAGCATCCACAATACTGTGAATTGAAGATTAAATATCAACCTTGATTCTGGCAGGATGCATTTGGGAGATTTGAAGATAATTGTGGCAATCAAGTGCCTGAATGAATTTGAAAATCTCAAAAGGTCTGTTTGTTTTCAACTACATGTATTATGATGGATCAGTCTAAAAAAGTATTGGAAAATCAAATTAATTAAGGTGTATAATATATATAAACTTTTATTGACATCCTTATATCATAACAGATACATGTGTCATCAATAAAAAAATACAATGATCATCAATAAAAATACAATGAAAAACAAACTACAATGCTAAGTCTATTCTAAATGCTAATTGTTGTAATTTTACAGGAAGAATTAGAAAAAAAACTATAGTTGATAAACAACGGATTACGCAATATCATAGTATATCAATATCATGAAATGCTTAATATCAATTTTGTTACGTGATATTTTACAAATTTATATCATATAAATATTTTATAGGCTGGTCCCAGTCACATTTTGCTATAGATGTAATAATGTAATACTTAAAATGATATATGCTACTTGAAATAGAAAATAAAATAACAGCCATTGAGATTAGTAAAACACGCAACATTGTCATCAGAAAACAGTTTCTTTTCCAGAGCTGTGTACACAGACTCCGTGCGGGAAAAACAGGTGTGTCTCACTATTGGCACTGAGGCATAGCATAAAAATTTGGGTGGCTCCTATTGCTAGCCTAAGGATTTTGATTGTTTATTCATTTGGTTTATTCTGTATTTTCTATTATCCATAATTTTGTTTAGGTAGGAACCTAGGGTTTGTATTATTTCAGGTCTTTTATCTGACATAATCAATTAAAATTTTTGGGTTTGATCGAGATTATTATAGTGAGGTATTAGTCTCATCACTTTGTACAAGAGCTCTGTTCTTTGGGCAGTATTATAATTGCATGTTAAGAGGCTGTGCAGTTCATCTTCTACATCACCTGTGTCACATTTGTCACATTTTCTCAGCTCTACAGGAGTTTTAGGCATATTATGTCTGCCTGTTTCAATTTTTAGGTTATGGGAGCTTACTATAAATCTAGCTATGTTGCTGTATGTTTTTTTAGAGAGGTTAAGATTTAGGTAGGGTTCTAAACAGTAGCTGTTCTTAAACAGTTTATATGTGCGAAGTTTTGGAAATTTATCGGAATCATTTATTTTTCTGAAAATTTGAGTTTGTTCTTTAGCATACAGTTGGAATTTTACTTCCTTTATTAAAGAGTCAGGTTCAAATGATGCCCAATTTGTAATGTCAGCATCACTCATTACTTTTCCTATTTTGCTATACCAGTTTTCTTGACCGGCACTGTTAAGCTTTTCCTGTATAGATAGGCATTTGTTTAGAATATCATGACTTGGGGTACTTCTAACTCTGGCCCAGTATTTTACAGTTGCTAATTTCTGTCTTAATATTGGAGGGAATCTACCTGTCTCTGCATACATGGCGGGCGTTGGCGTTAGTCTTCTAACGCTAAGGATGTGCTTAAGGTAGCCAATCTGTATTTTCTCAATTTTAGTTATTTCAGTTTTACTAGACCAAAACATGCTGTTATATTCTAGGATTGGAAGGACATAACTATCAATAATGTATAATCAGTCGCAGATCTTTCAGGCGAATGCGAAATTCCAATAGTGGTCCCTGTGTTATAAGACCGCCCCTTCTGCAGTCATGTAGCGGTCTCTCGTGGGGGTGCAGCCTCATATTGGGGTGCAAAATGCACTAAAAATACTACTTAGTGCGGGAGGAAGGCGGTCACATAAGACAAGGCGGTCTTACAACAGGGGGTCTTATAACGCAGGGACCACTGTACATCTACAATTGTCAGTCCACACATACGTATGTATTTTCCTTCTTTTATATCTGAAAACTGATTCTGTGTCCAGATACATTATTCCTTTTGCATCATAGTACATTTCTGTGTAAATTTGCTTTCCAGGAATATGTCATCAGTATCAGTGAATCAGTCTGAGGCAAACATCATGTATTCTGCAAGGAGAAATAATACACTCCATTATATTTTTATCCGGAGGTTTTCTCCTCAGGTCTTTTTAAAGCCTTCTTGGACTTGGCACAGTCTATAACAGACTTGGATGCAGACATAGTTTATTTCTACCTAGAAAAAAGTACATTTTTATTGTTTGGAAATCTTCTGGAAGACAATATTAATAATGATAATGCAAATGTACCAAAAAGTATAGCTTCTGCAGATGTAACTAAATCAGTAAATCAAGACAATACAAAGCCACAAAGTGCATCCAATACCTTTTTAAGAGAACTGAATAAAATAATATTACACTGTGACAGAAAATGTCATCTGATATCTTACAATGCATATTATGCTGACTTGTAAGCAGAACATCAAGCACCCTTTGAGGGTCAGTGACCTTTGGTGAATCATGGTGATATTTTGAAGAAATTTCCATTTAATCTCTTGTGACATATACACTCATCGGATGCATAAATCTAGCATTTTTGTAATCTAATATTCTGAGGAGTTCTCATTGGACCACAGTGGCCGCATCTGATCAAGATTGATCATGACGGTTTTGGCATAACTGATACTTTGATAACAATTTTTTTTGCATAAAAAATTCTGTTTGAGTAAACTAAATTTTCAATGGGTTCTGAACTTCTGATGTTAAAAACCCATTTGTTAATTATTGAATGCGTTTTGGGGAATATGATATATTACATATAAAATTACAAAAGAAAAAACAAACAATATAACAAATTGTCTGGCGCATTACACAGTGTTGAGATCCTAGAACCTGACATGGCAAAGGGCAGAGGAAGTAAGTTAAAACAAACCAGAGTCAGGTGTAAGGAGGTGTGAGACTTTGGACTCGCATGTGACGTTAACATGTAATTTGTGTCAACTTATCAGTAATTTGTGTCAACTTATCAGTAAGAATCTTTCACAATGTTTTGCCATTGCACATACACTGCTTCTCTTCAGTTTTATTTGAAGAATTCAGTTCCTCATGCACTTTTCCTCATGAGGTTCCTCTTAACTAATGAGCATATCTGCCTTTGTGAAACATTGTGACAACGACACCATGTTTTTGAAAATTACGCAAATGTATTGCAGAAATGATGTTGTCACAATGTTGTGTGTCCGATGGGTCACTCCAAATTCTTACTTCTCATTTGTTTTTTTCCTATGAATCAGCAACTTTTTAGAACTTGAGCCTGTAAGGCATTCATTCCCACTATGAGTCTTGACCCTGACATCTGAGGCTATATTTTATCATGACATATCATGCCTGACATCAATGATCAACACCTTTCTTCAGTATCATTGCAGATTAAGAACTGACCTAAATCTCTGCCAGATCCTTTCACTCCAAGCGCAACCCAAGATCCCCCTTTTCAGGAAAGCGACTGATACACAAGCCTGACAAGTGACTTTTCAGCCCTTCAACAACTTGTTTGAATGTCAAAGGCACATTTGTAGTTCTATTTCATCTTCTCGCAAATGGGTGAGGATGTTGTGTCTGGCGCCCTGTATTTCTTAGTTCTATTTTGTAGCTTGCTTTGGAAATTAATTAATTATTTATTTTACTGCATGACATCCTCAAATATCTGTTCTAAAATCAAGCAACACCGTGTTAAAAAACCCCCATCGCTCAGAAATTATTTAGTTAAAGAAGTGGTCATTTGGATTCGTCCCATGCATATCAACAATGTTAATAATTACCAATTTTTTTATTTTGTCAGAATGGCATGACACAAGGCAAACTGCCTTGGGCAGATGCAAATTCAGCAGAAAAAAATGTATTGAGGGAAATGCAATCCCACGTCTCTGGAATTATCTCGACTACAATTTCTAATTGTTTTGTTTAGCAATTACTCTCTCAACACTGTCAATTTAAAGCCCTTCATATTTATGAGGGTGTTATGAGTGTATAAGACAAGAATAAAATACCATTCAAAATGGTGAATATTTTTAGAATATTATAAATTTATGCAATATTTTCTCAGATAATGTCCAAAAACAACTTTTCTCGTAACTTTGGTCTTCCAATTTATCATGTTTACTTTCTTCATTTTTCTGTCTGCATTGGATCTCTCTATTAGCCTGTCTCTTGTTGGACACCGGCAAATCAAATTGATTTTCCGTATCAGCCACTGCTTGATCAAGATGTCATTTCTCAGGCAGTAGCAGACTGAGCAAGTGGGCACTTTCTGACATTATCACACTCCTTGTGAGATCATTGCCAGTCTCATTAAGATTCTTAATGTTAGATCTTATTTTCCTGGGTATCAATTGCAGCTCCCCACTTTCTGCCAGGGAAAAAGGCAATTTCTGATAAATATCAATGAGAGAGTCATTGGACAATTTGTAGAAGCCTCCACCTCTTTCCATTGTATAATTGATTGATTGATTTCCTTATTGTAAAAAAAAAGAAATACAGAAATGTAAAATAGAACAGAAATTTTAAGAAATATATGGAGCAAGGAGACCCCCTAAAGGCATACTGTTGCCACTGTGAGGGAGCCACCTTTGTCTTAGGAATATTTTGAAATAATAACTATTATATAATATTTGTAAAGAGGAAAGATTTTAGAGGAAAAGTGAGTAAAAATGAAAAATGGAAATGAAAAAGTTAAATAAAATTAAAATTGCAACATAAATGTAGGCCTAACTGTAATTTAGAATGGAATTTATCTGTCATTTTGTGATTCTAAATTTCATTGTTGTATTTTCACTAAGATGTCTTTTCATCCTTATACACATACATTGTACATGCAGTTACATTGTAGCCCCTGTGTTAATTTTTTCCTTGTCCCGATGTAAATGGCATGGCCATGAAATTCACGCAGCTCTTAAAAAGTTTTTTTTCGAACTTTTGGTTTTACCATAACTTTCATTAAATTTATTTCATATTGAATGCTTGAAAGGCAGTTATTTTACTGATTCAAAGAAATTGGAAGACAGATATATAGAAAAATAAAGAGAAATTTAGACTAGTAATTATTAGAAAGATACAATAGATCAAAAATAGAATATATAGATGGATGGATAGATAGATAGATAGATAGATAGATAGATAGATAGATAGATAGATAGATAGATAGATAGATAGATAGATAGATAGATAGATAGAGGGGATAGCAGATAAATAGGATTAAGAATAAATAGAATTTATAGATGATCAGCTGAATAGTAAAAACGATGACAACACTGAAAACTGCCAAATTTAAGAATATGCTAGATTGTTTATACATAATAGTGATAGGTAAAACAATAACATGATCTGCTTGTAGATTAATTGCTCACTGTTACATAATCATCAGTTGACAATGATTGTGTAACCTTAATTTTGTTATGTTTTCTTGTTGTCTGTTTTGAAATGAAATGAATCACATGTTAATAATTTAATTTAGCTTGTCAAGGTTTATAATGAAGTATTCCATAAAATAATAAATACAGGGAATCCTAATGGAGAAAATTGAATTTTTAAGACACAATATGAATATATGTCATGTTTTTTAAATTCGAAACTAAATCATTGATAAGAAGCTGGTACCTCTTGACCTAATTTCCTGCTGTCGACCATTGATGTTGAGACCATCAGTGCACAGATTTTTTAAATCTTTCTTGTGCTCAATTCGCTTCGGGAAACAGCCTTCGACTGTTTCGCTGCGCGAATATTAATAGCTACTTGCTGCTCCCATTAGGTTGGGCTAACCCGGTGATTTTTCATTGACAAACTGTGGAAGTCTATCTGCAGCGACAGAAAATTCAGTTGAGTAAGCAGCCCTACAGTTCTGCCCAAAAGTTTACAAACCACGATGAAAAATGACCTATTTGTCTATTTTAAGGGCAATTTAAAAAAAATAGGCAAATTTTACATGAAATATAATGCACTGCATGCGGCTGCACACTTCTGAACCATTGAAAACGCAATAGCAATGAGATTCTGTGACATTATCGGTCAATTGTATTTTATGACATTTTCAAAAGTTTACATACCCTTTTGTAATATCATATATTTTCTCCCTTGGGATCATGAACAGATCGCAGGATTTTACTACATCATTCCAAAAGTCCTCAGAGGACATAACCAGTGATTTTAATCCATTCTGCTTCACAGAATTTCTGTAACTCCACATTTATTGTTGGTCTCCGCCGGGGCACGGCTTGTCTCTGATCATTCCATAATTTGCCATTAACATTCCAGTCTGGAGGGTGTCAAAGCACTGGAGGACCTTTTCTCAACTGTCCTGGAAATATTTTTAGGCAGAATTAGTGAAAGGTTTTGGAATGTTGTCCTGTCACAGCGACTTGTTACATTCCGTTCCTGATTTTCACAATGTATCATGTTTCTTTGCTTCCAAAATTTTAAGGAAATCAGTTATGTTAAACATTTCTTTAGTCTTGATGAGTCTGGCGATATTCGAACTGAAACAGCTGCAAAGCATTGAAGGTGCCCCATCCTGGTTCAATTTGGCAATGGTCTCCTTTTTATCGTAAATCTAGATAAACTCCTTGCAAACACAGTGCAAAGGATTTTGATGATATAACACCTCAGTCTCGTCTATCCAAGAACATTTTGGCAGATGGATTTGGACTTACCAAACTGCTTTTGGTGTACTGCAGCCAAGTTTGTCCCATTATCACCCCCTACCTGTTGGAGGCATGTCTATCGGGCAGGGGCTTCTACAGAGGGGTTTGTGGAAGCGGATCGCTTCCAACAGAAGCCAGGGGGGGAAAGAAATCCCCCCCTGAAATTTTACTGATAAATGCGATGAACAGAAACTTTCGATAATGGAAGATTTTTTCGTAAAACAACTAAACAGTGAAAAGCAATAAACTCTCTCCCCCCCTGAACTAAACAGGAGAGAAAGAAATCCCCTCCCCTTGAAATTCTCCAACGAAATAGGGGGAGAAAGAGAGCCTCTCCTGATATACCAGAAATACATAGAGGAAAAACGTAATACCCCCCTGAAATTCTACAACTAGACAGTGGTGAAAGAAATCCCCCCTCTAAAATTCCACTACTAAATCGGGAAGAATGAAATCCCTTCCCCCCTCTGAAATTCTTCAACTAAATTGGGGGGGGGGGGAGAAAGAAATCCCCCTGAAATTCCAGAACAAAAGAAAAAAGTAATCCCCCCCCTGAAATTCAACAACTGAAACCAGAAATAAACAGAGGAAAAACAAAATCCCCCCTGATATTGTACAACTAATCCGGTGAAATGTAATCCCCCCCTGAAATTCTACAACTAAACAGTGGAGAAAGAAATCCCCCCTCCAAAATTCCACAACCAAATGGGGAAGAATGAAATCCCCCCCCCCTGAAATTCTTCAACTAAATTGGGGGGGGGGAATGAAATCCCTCCCTGAAATTCCAGAACTAAACAGAAAAAAGAAATTCCCCCCCTCCTGAGAAAGAAATCCCTCTGAAATTCTAAAACTGTACAGCGGAGAAAGAAATCCCCCTCTAAAATTCCACAATTAACTAAATGGGTAAGAATGAAATGACCCCTCTGCAATCCTACAACTAAATGGGGGAGGGGGAGAAAGAATATCCCCCCGCCCTGAAATTCTAAAACAAAACAGGAAAAAAGAAATCCTCCCCTAAAATTCTACAACTGAACAGGGGAGAAAGAAATCCCTCCCACCAAGATTCCACAACGAGACAGGGGAGAAAGAAATCTCCCCATGAAATTCCACAACTAAATAGGGGCAAACTAATTCTCCACCCCCCCCCCCTGGTATGCTACAACTGAAAAAAATTCTGCAGCTATGGGGAGGGAGAAATTCCCTCTCCTGAAATTCCATAACTAAACAAGCAGAGAAGCGAATCCTCCCCCCAAAATTCCAAAACTAAACAGAGGGAATGAAATCCCTCCCCCATGAAATTCCACAACCAAACAGGCAGAAAAACCTATTTCCCCCCTGAAATTCTACAAGTAAATGGGGATAAATATATCCCCCCCTTAAATTCCCCAAATAAATTCCACAAAAAAATTCAATGAGAAAGAAATTCAAAAACTAAACAGGACAGAAAGAAATCCCGCTCCCTTATATTCCCCAACTAAATGGAGGGAGAAAGAAGTCTGCTCCCCCTCTGCAATTCTCCTTATTAATGCAATGAAGAAAAAAATGTATTGAAATGGATCATTTTCTTGTAAAACAACTACAGTACAAATTTCTAAATGTGGCTCAACTTAGCTGTCTATAGCTATTCATTTCTAGTCTTATCCATGTCTATCCACAGCTATCCATTTGTATTCTTTTGTATACACTGGAAGCTCTTTACCCCTTGTTTAAACAATAGTAATTGTGGATAGCTATGGATAGCTATGGATAAGTGTAGCTAGGTTTAGCTTAAAATGGCTATGGATAGATAGCTAAGGCTAGATTTTAAATGACGAGCCACTTTTAGAAATTTGTACTGTAATCAGGCGAAAAATAAGTCCTCCCTCCATCCTGATAAACCACTGATTATTGCATGCAATGAACCAAAAGTGTGTGCAAACACTGCAAAGATGTGATATTTTTTTTTTATAGATAGGCAAATAGATGGTAACTTGCTAAATCCTTTGGGGGGGGGGAGATTACCTGCATAGTCCTAAGATACTGATAAATTTAGCAACTTCCACTGGAGCACATAATTGGGGTTTATGAAGGTGGAGTACATGATGCATCCAACCAAGAATTCCAAATTTTGGCTAAAATAGTGAAGGTGCCTTTCAAAGTGGTATAAGGGAGCATCACCACATCTATAGTTGACCTTGATAAGATTCAAAAGGAATTCCATATTTATGAGCAAGACTGTATTGTTATTGCAATATCTCAAGCACTATTGATATCGACTAAACATATTTAGTATTTCTGAACATTTTTGGTTGCTGAATGTTTAAAAAGATGTATAAGCGGTCATTTAATAGAGAGGTTTTGCTACACGTTTCCGTGTGACGTGTACGTGTACCAGTGCTATCTAATTACATTGTTGTCATGGCAAACCCCACGTATACGTCACACGGAAGCGTGCAGCAAAACCTCTCTAATGTGTCCGTAAGTGGCTGCGGCAGTGCCGAGGAGGAGGTGCACATGGAAGAATAATGCACGGCTGGGGGGATGGGGGGGAATATGCTTCGTTGCCTCAGGGGGGGATAGAAGCCCCTGCTATCGGGTATGCAAGCAAAATAGTACCATTCGCAAAGTGAACCAAGGACAAGGTGGTACATTTTGTATACATAGTGGCTATTTCAGTGCAAACAGCACTGGAATATTGGTCAAAACTATTGAAAGTTGTAATGCTACTGATTTCCATAAAATTTTGGAAGAGAACTGACATGATTCAGTGTGAAAGTTAGGAATGGAGAGCAACAAGTGGCTGCATCAGGACAACAATCCGAAACCTTCCACTAATTCTGCCCAAAAATATTTCCAGGACAGTTGAGAAAAGGTCCTCCAGTGCTTTGACACCCTCCAGACTGGAATGTTAATGACAAATTATGGTATGATCTGAGACAGGCTGAGCAATGAACGTGGAGTGACAGAAATTCTGTGAAGCAGAATGGATTAAAATCATTGCTTATGTCCTCTGAGAACTTTTGAAATAATGTAATAAAATCCTGCGATCTGTTCATGATCCCAATGGGGAAAATATATGATATTACAAAAGGGTATGTAAACTTTTGAAAATGTCATAAAATACAATTGACCGATAATATCACAGATTCTCATTACTATTGCATTTTCAATGGTTCAGAAGTGTGCAGCCGCATGTAGTGCATTGTATTTCACGTAAAATTTGCCTATTGTTGTTAAAATTGCTCTGGCAATGGATAAATTGGTCATTTTGTGTCAGGGTATGTAAACTTTTGGGCAGAACTGTATATGAGACAAAATAATGTGTTTTTGTTGCTTTTTTGTTTATTGCATAAAACTTTTACAAAGGTAGGTATTGATTCTTGTATTAATGGAGATTACTGTATCATGACTGTACGAGAAAAAAAAAGTTCTACATTTTCTATTTAATCAAAATACAATAGCAATGTTATCATAGCTATTAAGCATTACAGTGCATTTTATAACAAAGTAACTGGGAGACCAAAATTTAATGGTCTCCCAGAGAACAAATTTTGTCTCCCATTCATTGCTAAATTGGTATCACTGAGAGACCAAATTTTCCACAGACTCACCTGTTTCTATATCAGTAGTTTTCTTTATGGTCTTATGGTCTTTACAATATATTTCTGCTGATGGCATCTTTCTGATTTTTAATTTTCGGAAAAAGTGAAACTCCTTTTGAATAAATCGGCAAAATTCTTCAGTTAGCAATCAGCTCAACATTTCATGCTCGTTTCCGCAACAATATCAGGAGCTATAATTACATTTTGCTCATCACGGACCAGTGTATAATTTGGGTTTGCTTTGTCGTGGCATTGCTCATTGGTCTCCCATTCTAAAATCCTTTAAAAATGCTCTGTTCAGCACATAAATATTTTAATTACATAACTCTTCTGGTCTCTATATCAAGTGGGCATTCTGAGGTCAAAATAGGTCAAATTGCCTCAAGGTAGTTTCTATATAACTGTTATTATACAGCTCGTCCAGCAGTTACAAATTTATTTTACCTTTTCATACTTGAGACATTGATCTGGAAATTTCATATAAAATATGTCATTATTATCCATCCAATAACTATGTATCCTTCAATTTTTTTCATACACTGAAGGCTTGATGTCATGCTGGGAATTGGGTGGCTATTGGTCAGTGGAGGTGTGAGCTGCAAAGCTATATGTCATGCAAGGCTTTTTTGGTGATGTCAAGCTATATGTACATTCTCATTGGTCGAGAGAGTCAGCTGCATGACATCAAGCAGTTGCTCTTAAATTATACTAAATTGTCATTGTGAAGGCTCCAGGGTTATTATCATCACTTAGTCAATGACATACATGGATATTCAAAGCATGCCATGTGATGCCAGGGAGGCATGATTTGAAATCTTATTGGAAGAAGATGAGGAATGGGAAGGTTTCATAATTTGTAACAGAGAACATCTGATCCCAATATCTGTTCTCAATGTGCATCAACTGAATGCATGTCACTAAGCTGGGGGAGGAGCTTAGTGAATAGCTGTAAAACACAAACAAGACTTCCACTAAATCTCACAGCTGGTTGAATCCCACCTTGACTTTCAATGCATTGTTTCACCATGCTCAATCACCAGGAACCAAATCTATATCTGAAACTTGACCAACTGTTTGGATACTCAGGTGCAATGAATAACAAAAACCAACAAAATTCCATTGACATGGAACTGTTAAGGATTTGTTTTTAAAACTGTTTGTTGGTGCTAATTATACCAGCCAATTTGATTCGCTTGTCAGCATGATGTCAAGCTCTTCAGCTGCACATCACACAGAGCTGCCAGGCCAATAGCCATCCTGTACCAGCATGACATCATGCTGTCGGTCTAAGGAAAAAAATGGAAGGATACATAGTTATTGGATGGATAATAAGGTACATAATTCTAAAATCTATATAGTGTTAGATATGTCATATCGAACCCATGTTTAAGATAAAATATCATATTTCAGCAACACATACATGTATAATTTAGTGGCAAATCAATTAACACATAGATCTGTGTAGATGCACTTGATAATACATAATTACCTTGGCATGCAAATTGCAATCTCACCATTTTGGGGCTTGAGTTTCATGCGGATTTTTAGTACCCCACCCTTAGGTTTCACGCGTATTTTTAGTACCCCCCCCCCTCGACATACAAAAACAATATACACATATATACTGTTATACACGGCAACGTGTACAGATTCGCGTCATTTCGCAGACTTTTGCGCGTAAAAAAGTCCAAATAAAATGAGTTTATGCGTGTTTTGTAATATTTTTTCTTTGTTAAAATTTCTTACCCCCCATTGGAAGTGTTGTTAAAAATTAATACCCCATTTGAAACATGTGTGAAAAGTTAGTACCCCCTCGGCCAAAACTCCCCCCCCCCCCCCCCCCCCCCCAGTCATAAATTCCGAACGGTCCCTAATCTTCTCAAGACCCATGTCCGAACTGGCAAAAGTGAATAGCCTCTCTGTCCTCTTCACCGGAAACTTCCCTGGCCTAAAATTATCCAAAATGATGGGGATCTTGTGGAGGTTAAATTGGAAACATATGGTGGTTCTTTGCACCGCACTCATATATATCAGTGAGAATTTATTTATCTACCACAAGTGACATCATCTTTGTTTTTATCACCATGAAAATCGGCATGCAAGTGAAAGCTGTGTTTACATTATGGTTAATGGTGTTATTTTTCAAGTGCCAGAATGGACCTATAATGTGATAGGTGGACACTCCATTACCCAGCACTGGACGGTGCACGGTGTGCAAAATTGGTGCAAGCTATGATGATATAGGTCAAACTGGCCAATAGCACCTATTGTGGACAGTTTCATCATATTTCATGTCCTTGCAGTTACATTATTGACAGAGTGGCCAATAATACCACAACCACAACTCAGGTGCAAAGTGGGGCACTCTGCTCAAAAGCTGTCATCATAATGTTTGCATATTCACTCCAGGAACAGAGGAAACCAACAAAGCAATACAGGATTAAATAAATACAGCATCAAAGAAATTGTTTGTAGACAGACAACAAAACTACAAACAGTACACAAAAATACTTGATCCAGGTAGACCAAAAGCATGTTGGTAAACATGCTTGGTTGAATTTCAGGTACTTTGTGTCACCAACCAACAAAACAATCTCTGCCTCCCAAACTTAACACACGAGTTTCTGCAGTGGTTTTATTGGCTAATTTGGCCATGACATAACAGCAAATCTGTGATGAAGTTGTCTACAAGAAACGCTATTGGCCAGTTTGACCTATGACATCATACCTAGCACCAAAATTGCATAGGTGCCAGTTGAGTCTCCAGCTAAGATATCATAGGTCCATAATATGTAAGACTTCTTAAGGGCAATTGTAAGAGCTGTAAATTTCCCATTACTATAATTATAAAGAAGGCCAAAAAGAAAAGTTCCCCCGGGTATCAATTTTTGATGGGAAGTTTCAGCAAAACTCCCACCCCCCCCCCCCCAGTCATAAATTCTGAACGGTCCCTTATTGTTGTTATCATTTGAAGTACTACACGTAGGGGAGACCGGGGTTAGTTGGCACACTCATTTTTATTTTTGCTCTGGAGAGCAAACTGTACAAGATATTCACACCAAATTTTAGCATGTGATAGTGAGCGCGTTTAACTCAATGATCAGCCCAAGAGATTTGTAAATGATTATTGAAATTTGTGTCACAGACACAAACTTCCAGAAAAAATTTTGATTCAATTAACCCCGACCCCGGGGTTAGTTGAAGCGCCATAAAAATTTGGAGACAACTTCTTTTAAAAGGGGTTTCCTTTGCATAACTGATATCCTTAAGATGACCACCAGCTTCAGTACAACACTCATTTGAACAAAAATTGTATACTGTAATTTACTAAATTTTTTGTCTATTTTTGGCAAAAAGCTGGTTTTTCCGTATTTCCCTTTCAGGAATGCAAACATGCACTGTAGTAGTTCTAAACTGCAGTAACTCCAACTAACAATGACTTGCAAGGCAATTTGAACACTCGAAATCTATGTTATGGCCAACTCCACCATGCATGATTCAACTAACCCCATCACACCTGGAACACAATATTGTCTTATTTTTCAGTATTATAAAAGTCAAAAAACAAAAAGCTTCTGGGTGTGGATTAGGCATGGATTTACTTATTTAGAAATAAGGTTAGTTCACCTGGATTAAAATCATAGCTACACTTTAACCCCCCTCGAAGATCGAGTAGACAAGTTACTAGAGCACCCAAAAAACAAACTTTCTTGCCTACAGAATTAGCATTTTGAAATTTTGAATGAATAAAGGTATGATGACATGTGCCAATAAACAGGGTATCTACAAAAAGTACCAGTTTGGACAAAAATTTAAAATAAAGCTGATTTTATGCCAAGTTTCAACTAACCCCGCGATTCAACTAACCCCGGTCTCCCCTACATGTATGAGGGACCAACTTGTTGCTCAATTGAATACAAAGTTCACATGAGATTTGGCAGCAGTGCTCACTATGTTGACTTTGTTTTTGCCACATGTGTTGAGGGTCGACCAGCTATAGCGGGCAAACTGGCCAGGAAATGCAATATCCATCCCATTGACATTGCTACCTGTAACTTTATTGCTGTATATCTATTAAGTGAAAATCGTTTAAAATGAAACAATCACATAGATACGGTCTCTATTATCTAAGACACATTCTAAAACTATAGGTATTTTCGACAAAACCTTATATCTCACTTACTGTCGGGTTTGAGATGTCCACCCTGGCTAAAAATTTTGTCCCAGGTGGTCCTTTACCAAAATTAAGTGAGTGATTTTGTGGCCCTTTTTGGCATGTAATAAGAGAGGCATAAACCAAAATATTATAAATGGTTATTACTCGAAATTCTCGAAACAGATGTTTTTCATAATTGTTTCTGTTTGAAATGTTTCCTGACCTTGCTCTACACTTTTAGTTTGAAAACCCTGAACCAAGGGACACAGTGTGCTGGTTCAATGTGGAGTTCACATTTTGGACCTTTGACCGTTTGATTTTCAATACTTATTAACATCTGTTCCAAGATTAATCTAAAAACTCGATAAAAATGATAAATGTTGACATGATCCTTATGCCATTTATATCCAATATCTATATCTGTATCCAGGGACAGACGCATGGGGGGGAGGGGATGGCGGGAATGCATCCCACCCGCTAAACCAAAGTTTTAATATTTTTACATGTTAATTTTATCAACACGCAGTCGCGTTATGTCGCAAACTATATGCATTACATGACGCGATTGGTCAATAGACCCCCCCCCCCACTGGAATTTTCTGGATCCCCCCCTGTCTGTATCTACATGTTGATATAAAACTTCATATTATGTTCATTGCAACACAAAGAAGTCATCATGGATGCACCAAAATATTCAATCGAAGAAGCAGCCAAAATAACTGGAAGAGCAATGGTAGAGGAGCTATCGTATGAAGAAGTTCTAGAAGTCTACAGAGAAATGGCCCCCACATTTGACCAGGTAACATTGATGTCATTTTGTGGTTAGATGAGACAGACAGATTCCTGGAGCAGTTGAACAATATGAAAACAACTAATATATATATTTTAAAATGGCCAAAGAAAAAATACACAGGTATTTTAGTAATAATTGGCAGAATGAAACTCTGATGTCTCCTAAGTTGAGATTTTATAGCTTATGTAAGACAAGTTATATGGTTGATCCTTTTGTTATTAAGAAAAGAAAGAAACAATCTCGAATAGCACAACTGAGATATAGTGTACTACCCTTAGCTATAGAAACTCGAAGGTTTAATGATGTGCCTATTGAAGAAACTTTTTTTTTGTTATGTAACAACGATTTGATTGAATCTGCAACTCACTTTTTGTTTTATTGTCCTTTTCATAACAACATAAGGTAGAATTTCGCTTTTGGACAAGATAAAACTTTGAATTTTGAAAAGCAGTCGTAATGAGGCCTAATTCATAGATCAGTATGGATCACTATAAGGGGCAGACCAGATAATCTTGGGGGAGGGGGGCTGTGTATCTTTTGTTTAAAAACGTTTGTTTCCCACATGACACTAAATAAAAAAGTTTGTTCGGCAAATGTAAAAAATGTAGCTGTAAACCGCAATGTTAAAATGCAAATTAAAAGTTTGTCGCTCATTTGCATGCGAAAAAATGTTGTTCTTCGACACATCACAAGCAAAAAAAGTTTGTCCAGGGAGCAGGGGTAAAATCCAAGCCCCCTAGGGTGTTTCAGGTGCAATATATACAGTAGAAGTCACATGTAAAATTATGGCCCATTCTATAAATACTTACCTTTACCAGAATTCACTTAAAGTTTATATGTAATTCCCCATTGGCGAACCTGCAAATCCTGCAGATATATTAGTAATAATTGGCAGAATGAAACTCTTGCCTGGACGACTGCCTGTCATGTGAAGAAATGTGTTTAGTGTGCTGCCTGCTACTCGTGTCATTTGTGCAAATAGTGATTTCAATGTGAACATTACTTGTAACCAAAAAGAATCTGATAATGTTAAAAATAATCATGACAATGTTGTTAATATGGAAACTCATAAAGATTATGTAATTAATATTCATAAGATCCGTGTTCCTGAAGTAGCAAATGTCCAGGCTAACCATGTAAATTGCCAAGTTGAAATTAATTCTGATAAGAAGTTTGATGAAATAACTATACAAAATTATAACATTATTGAAGCAGTTGACATTCCTAGAATGTCTGATGAAATAAGACCAAGTTTAGGTGCTAGCCATATTTATGGAGTCGCTGATGCAGCTCAGAGTACAATTGATATTTTTGATGATATGCCTCAAGATTTAGTTAATGAAGAACAACTTGACAAAACTTTAAGTATAATGGTATGGAATATTCATGGTCTTGGAGATAAACTAAATAATAGGGAATTTCTTGATTACATTGGAAATAATGATATCATACTCTTTCTAGAAACTATGAAGTTAGATAGTTATAAACCAACATTGAAAAATCATATATACTTTCACTTTCAAAGGAAATTTCAGCATCGGCGAGCCCGTAAACCAGCAGGAGGCATAGGATTGTTAGTTTGTGCTAAACTATTTGAATCCGGGGTTGTTAGTATTGCTAGAAAGTCTGACTTTGCAGTTTGGTTGAAAATTAAGCAGATTAATCGCTCCGATATTTATCTTGCTGCTATCTACATTCCGCCTTTGGACTCTTCATCAACAATTTCTAGTTTTCAGGATAACAATGCATTTCACTTGTTGCAGGATGATATTACACATTTTAGCCAAATTGGTGATATAGCACTTTGTGGCGATTTCAATGCTCGTACTGGTAGAATTTCAGACTTCTCAACGACACTGGGGAATGATAAACATAGTCTAATTGCCAATTATTGTGAACCCACATCGCTTATTTTTCCTAACTATCAAAGGTACTCTGATGACAGTAAGGTCAATCGATATGGAAAAGAGCTGCTAGAGCTGTGCAAATCAAGCGGCTTGAGAATTATGAATGGTTATTTTGATAGGAATAGGAGCACAGGAACCTTCACTTGTTACACTGCAAATGGTAAAAGTTTAATTGACTATCTGATATGTGATTCACAATTTTATCAGAACATATCTAGTTTCAAGATTGATCCTCTTAATAGTGATTCTGACCATAGGCCGCTATTGTTTTCTTTGAAAATGGTCAATGTTGATGAACTGGTTGCAACTGCTAAGTCAAGTTCTGATGAAGGTATGCATGCTTCAAATATAAAGTTTTATAGATACAAATTTGACTTGCAAAAGGCAGCTAAGTTAATGCCAACATTGAAGGATGTCCAATGTTTGTCACTTTACGACACATTCATGGATTGTATTGTTTCCAACACAGGGGTAGATAATACGGTTACTGAATTATATAGTTTATTAGAATCTGCAATTTCTAAAAATTTCCAGAAAAAATATCTGAGAGCCGCTGCTGACACATTTCCAAGAAATGAATGGTTTGATTCCGAATGCAAGTCTCTCAAACGAAAACTCAATGACTTCTCTAAACATAATGATTTAAACTCTACATTAAATCATGCAGAATACAACAGTTTAAAGAAGCAATATCGTTCCACTTTGCAAAGAAAAAAACGACTTTATCAAAATAATATAAGGACAGAGTTAAGTACTATGGAAAGTAATAATCCCCAGGACTACTGGAAATTTTGGGATAGATTGAAAAGGAATAATATTCTTTCATTCACAAGCAATATAACTCTAAATGCTTTTGAGACTTATTTCTCAGACATTCAGTCTCCGCCAATGGTTGCTCAAGAGAAATTTGATATGCAGTTTCTAATTGAAATAGAGCATTATATGAGTTCATATAACACCACTCCACACCCGTCATTTATTACTGATGCACCAATCACTGCACATGAGGTAGAAACTGAACTGAGGAATCTTAAGACTGGTAAAGCACCAGGAATTGACGGCATAAGCAATGAGTTTTACAAATATTTGTCTGATTATTTAACTGAGCCTCTGACAATTACATTTAACTATATTTGGGAGAAAGGTACTTATCCTGATAAATGGGCAGAAGGAATTATCCAACCCCTGCATAAAAAAGGCAGTCAGAGTGAACCAGATAACTATCGCAAATTAACTTTAATGGCTTGTATGGGAAAGGTTTTTGAATCAATTGTTAATAAAAGATTAGTTTTTCAGGAGGAAGCAACTAATTCAATTGATCCATACCAATTTGGTTTCTGTAAAGGATGTAGAACCAGTGACAATGTATTCATTATAGATACATTGATGTCTTATCACAAGCACAAGAAAAAACCGCTGTTCATAACTTTTGTTGACTTTTCTAAAGCATTTGACTTTGTAAACCGAACCTTCCTATATTACAAATTAATAAAAAAGGGATATGGAGGCAGGTTGCTTAGTGTCATTCAAAGCATGTTCTCAAAATCAGGTGCTAGAGTTAGATGGCAGGGTCAGCTTGGATCAAATATTGATAGTACCCATGGTGTCCTCCAGGGTGGTTTTGTCAGTCCTAAACTGTTTAACTTATTCCTATCTGATATGAATGAGTACTTGGACCAAAGCAGTGGTATTAAAATCAATGATGTCACATTCACTCATCTACTATACGCAGATGACCTGGTGCTGGTCTCTGGCAGTGCGTCAGGAATGCAGAAATTGTTAGACAACCTTGCATCGTACTGTAGGAAATGGCACTTGTTGATTAACTCAGATAAAAGTAAGATAATGGTAGTACAGCCGAGTAGACGTAAGGCAACAAATGATCCTTCCTACGACTTCTCAATAGGTGGTGACAGTCTGGAGGTAGTCGATTCCTATAAGTATCTTGGACATATAATCAGCAGCACAGGCAAAATTTATGAAAAAATGTATGACCATCTCTCAACTCAGGCGCAAAGGGCAATGCATGCACTCAAAGAGCGTGTTAAATCTACTGTTGGATATCTCCCAGCAAAAGTCTATCTAAAAATGTTTGATTCACATGTCATGCCAATTCTTGATTATCACAGTGAAATATGGTTCTCAATGAAAGAAATAGGTGTACTGGAGAAAATCCAATTGCATTTTCTAAAAAATCTTCTTGGTGTCAGACTTCAAACTTCCACTGTAGCAGTGCTAGCTGACACTGGGCGTTTTCCTCTGCTCTGTAGACAACAGGTATCAGCATTAAAATACCTGGATAGGTTAAAATCAGGCAACTGTCCTACTTTGCTTAATGAATGCTATGAAATACAGAAATTGCTACTGATAAAGAAACAACCTTGCTGGCTGGCGAGAGTTGAACAGATAACAGGAATGCTAAATTTAAATGTGAATGAAGGTATCAATGTGAATAGAACCGTATCAAAATTGTATGATCAAGCACAAATTAAAATGCTAGCTGAAATAAATGACAGTGGTAAAAATCCAAAGCTTAGAACATATAAATTATTTAAGAAAGACTTTCGTCTAGAGCCATACCTGAACATAAACCTCCCAAAATGTCTCTATCAGAGCATTGCTAGATTTAGATTAAGTTCTCATAACCTTCACATAGAACTAGGTAGACACAAACGACCATATATTGTGGCAGACGAACGTCTATGTAAAAGATGTGATGTGAATATGGTAGAAGATGAATTTCATTGCCTAATGATTTGCAAACAATGGAGCTCACTGAGATGTGACCTTTTTGAAATTGCCTCCCAGCATATTGAAAATTTTCTTGTATTACATCAAAATGAACAGTTCCTACATATACTAACTAACAAAAACTATGAAGTAAATTTTGGACTAGCAAAATTTTTAGCCATTGTCTTAAATGCTGATAACATTGTCTAAATCTGATCTTTATGATAATTATTTGTATCACCATTGCACAAATCGCGAGTGGCCACAGGTACTGAACATACGGTACTTACATGTCATGGCAGTAGGCCTATATAAATTGTTCCTTTTGTATATATGCATGTATGTTCGTAGCTATTGTTAGTATCGTGATGTTTGTATTCATTTTGTATGTGTGTGTATATAATTTTTTTGGTGCATAATTTGGTGCTAGTCATAAAGGTGTGTTACTTGTTCATGGTGCTCAAATTGACATTCTGTGTATATATTATTATGTGCTTGTGTATGGTCATTTTGGATAATGAAAGTAGACTGTGAGAGCTCGATGGTGCGGTCTCATAGCGGTTGCCGCTGGCCCCGTGCTTCGGAGCTCTCACGCCAACTTAAATTAATCAGCTTAGAACATAAAATAGCAATAATCTAAACATTTTATATTCTAAATGATCAGTATTAATGCAATTGAACTTTACGTATATATGCTGCTACTATATAATTATATTAAATTGCTACAGATAGAATTCTATGAGACTTTAATATATAAACTGGTTATGTTTCTAAATGTTTTATATCTTATTAAATGTGTCAGTATATATATCTTTCCATTTAGTTCATGGACATATCGTTATGGTGCTTTTAATTGCAGTATTTTCATTATTTTATGTAAATTGATACTTGACATTCTCCCTAGATGTAGTTTATAGTCACTGTCCCTCTCTCTTGTATATATGTATCTTCTGTCTTTCTTTGTGGTTATTTTACTGTCATCACACTTGTATCTTGTTGATATTTCGTTGTGAATAAAAGAATATATATATATATATATAATCCATAGTTTCTGAGTAAGTTTTGAGAGTGAAATTCAAATCTGGCATCAGTTATTTTACAACAGGTCTTCCTAATGAGCTAGGAAGTGTTGAATAATTATAATAAAATTCTGCTATTTCATGCAGATTTTCACAAATTCGACAGCTTCTCGCGGCTGGCAAATGGGTTGTACAAAAAAATAACACCAGATTTGAATTTCCCTCCCAAAACTTATTCAGCAGCTGTGGATTGAGAAAAGAATATTGATTTCGTCATTGGTTTTTGAAATATCTTGAGAACTTTAATGTTCGCCCATAGGGAATTACATTATAAAGTTCAAGTGAATTCTGGTAAAGGTAAGTATTTATAGAATGGGCCAAAATTTTACATGTGACTTTTACTATATAACTTTCAATACCAGACCAAGGTCAAGCTGGATCGGAAAATATTGGGGGCCCTGAAACACCCTACCCCCCAACTATTAACGCAACACACTGACAAAATGAACCTCAACCACCCTGAAAATCATCAGTTCCATCAAGGAACCGAATAAACATGTTTTATAGATCTGTAGAAGGAATAATGAGCACTGTTTTCATATGGTCCAGCTATATACTATACGCTCTTCACAGAAGCAAGAAAATTAGAACATTTTGTAAAGTGGCTGCCATGGGTCAACCAGATCGAATTTGAAGTGGCTCCCTATCTAGATATATTGTTTAAGATGTTTCTAAACTGTGTGCCAAGTTTCATGCTTCTATAGTATGTATAAATGCATTAATTACTACTCTATTCATGACTTTGTATACTTTTTGTTGCTAATAAATCTGCCTCGCTATTACTTTTGCGGCAGTGACCATTAAACAACAGTACATGACGTAAAAACAAAGTTCTGTTTTCAATCCTAAAATGGCACTTTTTTGTATTTTGTATTCGATACGGTAGCTGCAAATCTCCTAAAACCCCCAATTTGAAAGTAGATATTGATGACCACATATGTAAAACAAACGCATTCAAACGTTCAACCAAATCATATAATATTTAGCGGTGGCATAAACTCTTTGTACTTTGTATTGTAGTATCCCATTTGCACAACTGAAAAATTGGTCAATTTCCTGGATTTTTCTCAAAAGTGGATATTTTTGTGTGTTTTTTTTTTGTAATTTTGTAATTGCCATGTCAAAGTAATTTCTGGAGGTTGTTTTGTTTTTATTATTTACAGTAGGTGAAATAAGTGCTTGTTTTCAGGAAAAAATGCTTGAAAAGTGACTTATGTGATATCAACAGTGTGTCTACAGAAAAAAAGGACAGTCAACACAATTTGATTTGTTTACAGATCATTTATGCCAAGCATCATTTTTCAACAAAACATGATTTGTATCTGAAAAGTATAATCAGAAGAGTCAAATTACCCAATATTCGCACCCCTTGCTGTAGTAACTTCCTGCAGATGAGACCAAAATGATGTGAAAACACGTTTGATGAACTCCGCCAACATTTTGCCCCATGCAGACATGATGGAGGCCTTTAACTTTACTGCGAGGGTTGGGATAACTTTCTGGATGCTGTCTCCCAATTTGCCGATAATCCACTGGGTCCAGCTCAGGAGACAAGGGGTGGCACTCTACCTTGCTCAGTAGGTTTGTTTTGAGGCACTCCTGAGTCTTCTATGCAGTATGAACAGGTGATCCACCTTGTTGGAAGATGATTTTGCCACAAAATAAGTTTTTTGTCAGATGCCATGGCATCACAAATTCTTTAACAATGTTGTTATAAGCATTTGCATTGATTCCAGTGCTCTGATCAATGACTATTTCAGACATTTTTGTGATTTTCTTGTTACCAGATGACCCCATGTTGAAGACCAAGTGTTAGGTCCCTAATTTGAATTGTCGTCAGCTGGAGCATCAGCAAATGTCCCACTGCTCACAAATGATTCATTCCTTCTCTTACAAGCACCATAAACGGTGACAAATTTCTCATCAACAATGAGGAAGACAGGACAACCGTAGTAGCAACGCAGGCACTTTTGCATATCATGCTTCCGTTAGCCTTTAGTAGTTGCAATAGATCGAATATGGCTGACTATCAAATCCACTCTCATGACAAGACTTATGGGGCACAAAAAAGAAGACAAGTGACTGTCCTCTTTTTCTGTAGACTCCCTGCAAGCTGACCTGCTACGAAACTTTCTGAATCAAAAGAATATCAGGACTTCATTGGGCATCCTGGACATACAAAGAAATGGTTATCGAATCAAAATAATTAGCTGTTATTGCAAGATTTGCAAATATCGATGATTTTGAGGTCTGTTATGGTTACATGTATGATAAACTTCAACGGCTTTGTGCCACCCCTGAATATTGATTGATTTTGCTGAATTTTTTACACAATACCTTCTATCTATATATTATTAAGATCATGCAGAATACAACATTCAAATCAGATAAATTTAAAAGAAATTGTGTTTGGACCACCCTAACTAGCCTATTGCACTTGGATTTATGTGCCTAGAAGTTAAGAAATGACAATATTTAGTTGTAAACAAAGAATCTTTGTACCAAAACGGACATTAGGAATTTTGTACATGTGAAATGTCAACATAGAAGTTCTAGATTGACTTGACTTGTGTTGTGCTGGTGTACCCTGGATCAGCCGGGGCAGCTTAAGCTCCATCTTTTGTTGTGGGAGCTACACTTTTATTTTTGCTGGCCACTATATGATGATGAGATACGCTATTAATTCAGAGATGCCCAGGGTCTTTCAGTCACCCCAGCATAGAATAATGGATACAACCCGCCTCCATTTAAAGTCCCATGGGCTTGGACTTAGGTGAGTTCCTGGGACGAAATTTGAACCCACGCCCTGAAAGCCAATGGACAAGCATTATATTTGCAGGTGCATGGGCTGTTAAAACATTTCTCCATCCCTCTCAGTAATTGTTGGGCTTGAAGGGAGGGGTCAATCAAATCAAGATCATCGTAACTAGACTTCTCATCCGACATGATTTCTTAAATTATGAATCAGTAATTTTCTTTCTTTCAGGTCTTGCACCCTCACTACCGCAAAGGACCCCAGTATTCTGCAGAGGCCCTTGCTGACCAAGTACCAGAAAGTCTCAGATTGTCCTTCAAAGTACTGGACGTCGGCGCGGGAACAGGATTTGTCGGTGAAGAAGTGAGTAAAATAAGGCACTGTGACGCGCATATTACCCTGAAAGATACACTAAGCAAGAAATGTAAAGAAAAACATAATATATCTATTTTTTCTTTCAAATGAAGCATCTTGATTGAATGGAATTTTGTAAGTGAAAGGGTGGTACAAACTTATGTTCATTGTTTTATTCTTGCGCAACGTATACCATACACTGCTGATGAATAGTCTCACTGAAATTGGCTCTCTACAAATTCATGTCTAATTGCTACACTTATCATCAAGCTTGTCTTTGTTTGGACTATAAAGTCTCTTTTCATTTCCAATACAAAATTTACTACACATGTTTTCCTTAATAGTTCAGTAACTTTTAAATAGTTTGGGCCACATGGTAACAACTAACACCAGTGCTATAGTATTCATGTAATTTTTGTGTGTATTATGCATGTAAATAATTAAATTAATCTGCAAATGATGTGTGATAGTGCGCCTCCATGATCGTGACAACATGTAGGTCAGGTTAGGTTTTTATTACCTTTCAGGGTTCAAATGAAATTTGTTATTATAGGGATAATCATGTACATGTTGTGCTATAATTGTTGTAAATGGTGACTTCAGTTGTGATTAGGGATGGGTACCGAGCATCGGTGCAACCGAAATACCAGCCAAAATAATCGATCTTGGTACTGCCGAAATCAAAATAAAATTTGGTACCTGAAAACGGTATTTTTGTTGAATGAAAAGCCATATTTCTGTCCAAAAAGTTACTTCCAACACAATCACGGCACTTTTCAGCATCCATCTTGCACATTAAAGTCACGTCTCCAGTGAGATTTGACCTCGTGGCCCCCTCTTGAGTAAACGCATGGACTTGTAGCAGATGATTCTTCTGATGTTTTCATTGTGAGCCATGTTTTCTTTTCTGTTTCGTGTCGTTTCTGGTATCGAAACCGGACTGTATCATTTTGAAAAGTATCGATATTGGACCCGTCCGTACGTTTAGCAACAGTACCTATCCCTAATTGTGATTTCCCTTATTTTTATGAAAAGGCCAGGACGAGGTTGCACAACCTATATTCATTTACTTATAATTACTTGGTATTCATTTCTCTTTCTCTATAACTTCAGCTCAGGAAACTAGGGTTTGATCAGATAGAGGCACTGGAGCCCTCAGAAGAGTTGCTGAGTCAGGCCATCAGGAAAAATGTCTATAAGAAAGTCTACTGCGTAAAAATTGGAGGAGAACCAGTTGACATTAAAGATGGTGTGTAGCAAAGGAGTTTTTATGCCTGGCACGTTATTCTTTTTAGTCAAAAATGGGTGTCATTCTCAGCAGACACTGACTTCAAAGCATACCTAAGATTGTAAAGTCATGCCCACCCAGTGTACTGGAACTGGCGATGTAAACAACCACAAGCAGCATGCAAATGAGCAATATATGGCAGAGTGAACTTTTTTAGTTACCTGATTGTTTTCTTTTATACTGTGGGAAACTTTAATTGTTATAGACTAATAACAATTGGATAACAAAATGAATGTTTATACTTTTTAGTTATCAGTGCCTCTGCAAGTTATACAGTGGACAATGGGAGAATCAAAACAAAGTGATATAAAAAGTTTAAATAATTAATCACACACGGTGTTTTTGGACATAAACAAAAAGCTATGTTTATGAGAAGTCACATAACCAATCAGTTAACATTTTTTGGAGAATCCAAACAATCCAATTCAAGGAGTCCCTCTGACACTTCGTGTCATCCGCAAAAATAGTGACTCAGGCAGTCTGATGCCCACCACTTTTAGTAATATTCGCGCAGCGAAACGGCCGAAGGCCGTTGAGCGTAGCGAATTGAGTGCAAGAGAAGACTCAAAAATCTGTGCAGTGATGGTCTCAACATCAACAGCCTCTAAACAGAGCATTTTTTAAGGATTTTCGACTGGGAGACCTACGGAACACGGTAGCGCCATGATGCGCGACATATATCAATCAGCTGAATATACATTTATAAGATATGTGTAATGACATGCTTGAGTTAGGGTTTTTGAACTGCTGATCTGACTGCTAATTAAGGCTTTCGGCCGATTTCCATCAAAACAAGTTAGGCAAATTTTAATTTATGAGAATTGGAAATCAGAAAGATAGTGTTAGCAGAAGTTAATTGCTAAGACAGTAGTAGTTATAGAATAGTTTTTGATATGGAAAAAGGAAGAGTAGCTTGAAAACGCACCCAAAACAAAAAACACATGGAAAACCAAATGTCATTTTAAAGAGAGTTTCTGGGAAAATTGGTCTCCCAGTGATGCATTTGTGGCCATAACTGGGAGACCAAACCTGTCCACTGGGAGACCATAAATTTGGTCTCCAAGTTACTACGTTAAAAAATGCACTGCCTCTAAATAGCCCACACTGGTGCTGATGGGGCGTAAAACACAAACTCAAACAAACTCACTCAACATCAACAGTCCACAGTTTGGAATTAGGTCAAGTGGGTCCAGCTTCTTATCAATGATTGAGCTTCGTATTTAACAAAACATAACATATTCGTCTTCAAAAGTGTCTTAAAAATTCAATTTTCTCTAGTAATATATCCTGTACCAATAATTTTTATGGAATAGTGAATTATTAGCATTGACAAGCTAAATCAAATTATTAACATGTGATTCATTTAATTTCAATCAGACAACAAGAAAACATAACAAAATTAAAGTTACATAATCTTATAAACTGATGATTATGTAACAGTGAACAGATAATCTACATGCAATGTTATTGTTTTTGTATTACTATATATTTATACTATTATGTAATATCAACAATCTAACATAGACTTGACTTTGGCAACTTTCAGTGCTGTCTGCCTTTTTACCATTTAGCTAATTATCTATCTATCAATTTATCTATCTATCTGTCTGTCATCATATCTATCTATCTATCTGTCTATCTATTCACCTCTCTATTTATCGATATATTTATCTATTTATCTACTAATTTTTTGTCTAGTTTATCTTGCTATTCTACATTTTTCTGTCTTTCCATGTATTTGTCTTTCTAATTTTCTGAAACAGTTACTTAACTCCTTTCATACATTGAATATTAAATAAACATGAAAGTCATGGTAACACTATAAGTCCTACAAAAACTTTTTAAAGTGCTGCGCGAATTTCATGGCAGTGCCATTTACATATTAATATCTTCATGAAATTGCTTGATATCATACATGCCTGCCCCGCTTATAGAGGTTCTAAAAATATGAATTACAGATGCAGAGTGACCCTTCGGGATTAATTGCTTCCAAATTCATGTAATGACACTGGAGTGACATAAAGTGTCCGGAAATTTGAGAATGACCCTTATATCACTTAAGGGTGAAAGCACAGTAAAGGCCTCAATTGCGTTTTGATCAGATAAAAGTAAATTCAGGGTCCTAGAAACTAATTTCTTACATAAAGAAGAAACAGTGCAGTATTTAAGCTTGACCAACAAGTAAATCTGAGAAATTTAAGCATATTTCATGAGCATACAATTAAAACCATGCTCTTGGCAGACCTGTAAAGTGGGCATAATTTGTCAATTTTAGCATGTAACCAGTGGCCCTTTTTCTGAAGCACCGTTTATAGCAGCAATGCAGTTGCCTAATATTTAGTTCACATTCTGCCGGTGACATAATCTGTTTACTGTACCTCCCTAGCCTTCTGGAGGGACCATTGCCTGACTTTTCAATATGATAATTATGGCAGCCATGACGTCCAAAGGAAAAGTCTGCTTGTAACATATTTTTTCAAATTTACAGTCAGGGGTTCAAAAGGCTGGCTGGAGGGTATTTTTATGTGATGATTAGCCGAATTTGCTACTTTTGCCTAGATATGATATTGGTTTAATGAATTTCAGCAAAAAAATTCTAATGGCCACTGATGATTGTAAGATACAAGAAGCTTTAATGGCTAAAATCGATGTCCGTCCATTACGTCCACAACAGATTTTTTGGTAATTTACATGAATTATATACCAGCTAACACATCAACGGAGATTGAAATGCATTTCTATCTTTCTCTACCTATGTATGCAACTGAAAAACTTAAAAACACAAAGAATTTAACTCATGCACTGGACACCAGGCTGAAAAGTGTAAATGTCCGTCCATTACGTCCACAAAAATGTGCAAATTGGTCTGCAGACTGATATTTGGAGGTCTGGTTTGTCACGAATAAAGCAGGGATAACACGTTTAGTGACAAATTTAGATTATTTTAGTGAATACTGACAAGGCTCAAAAGTTAAATTTGTCACAGCTCATGCAAACTGTCCTTGTCACATCAGTGAAAACTGTCGAAAAGCCAATGGTCAATTTCAGCAGAAAAACCGAGAATTTCATAAAACTTTCATAATGTAGTTCATAGCAGCCCAGCAAATGCCTGTCTTAATTTATTAGACAAACATAATTCTGTATTCTACACATTGTTAGGTTCAAATTGATGTACTACACTTGCACTTCTGATGAAAATAATTCTTAGGTCATAGGGGCCAAATATTGAGGCGCTTACTGTGCTTTCACCCTTAAGGAATTCATTGCAGATAGCTATTTATGTAATATTATATATAAATATATGCAGTATCCCCAATAACTGAGCACCCTAGCCACATATTGACTAGTTTGTTAATAAGTTAGGAACTAACTTAAGTAATCCAACTTAACCAGCATATGATACCCCCTTGGCCTAAGAAAATGTGTATGTAAAATTTCATTGGTGCACACTTTCTTATTTGTAAGTTTTGAGGGTTTAAACATTATGGTTCTGCAAAATAAGTGAGTACACCCTTTGGGAAATAAATATGGGAGTGATCTAAAAATTGGCAAGTTTTACATGTTAACATTATGAAAATTTTGTACAAAGCATGTCATTAAAAAGAGAGTGATTCCTTGGCATCAGAATATGTTGCCTACTCTGCCATTCGTAATGTGGCAGTAGAAATTGGTTGTCCTTTGTCATAAACTTACTTGATGTGATGTAATTTACACTGAAGATGCCATTTTGCAAAAGAAAAATTTTCATGCCACTTATATGCCATAATAACTAATTTCTCAAGTCATTCCAATGTCTGTTTTGCATTGGGTGTACTCACTTATTGGGTGGCACTTTAGCCTTTTAAAACTTGTAACAAATAATTGATCGCATATCCTTCAAAGTTTACATGTACATTCTACTAGGTCTAGGCTGTATCATATCATGAACTTGGTGGATTATTTCACTTGAGTGTCGAGCTCTGAGCAAATTAGTCCTGGAGTCGCAGGGGTGAACTCATTTACCGTGGATATTGTATATATATGAATGATGAAATAGTTACCACTGGACGTTGGCTCACTCTTCTGTAACTTGAGGATCTCATTGCAGATACCCTGGACGGCATAGTTTCGAATGGGTGTTTTGGCGGAACCCATATTCCATGTGAAGCCATGACTGATTTGATTCGAATGGTAAAACCAGGTATGTACAATGTGAATATGCAGTGAATGCATACAACAATTACAAGATTCATTGTTGAGTGATTTTAAAATACTATAAAAAATTACCTTCAAAAGTACCTCCTTGTGAATAACAAAACTTTTGCAATTCCCAACTGTATTTTCTGCCACATTATTTTTTTGTAGGATTATTGTCTATTTTATTATAATAATTTTTTTCTGTTCTGACGGTAATTCAATTGTTCTAAAAGTTCTAGAGTGGACCTCATGTAACCTTTTTCTTTAATGAAGGCATGTCAATATATACAGTTCTGCAGTATCATGAAAATGGATAATGTGATGTTAGTTATTGTGATTTATGTCTTTAACAATTATTTTTTTCCGATAAAGAACTTTCTCATGGTGTTGATGTATTGGGTGAAAAAATCAGTCATTGTTTAAATTGAAGTTCTTGAAAAATAATGAAATATGACAAAAGACGGGAAAAAATGGTACTTGGTGCAAATACATTGAATTTTGCATTGTGAGTAAAACATCTTTGGAAGCATTAGAAAGCATCAAGTCATTGTATGTCTATTAAAGCTAAGCTTCTCTGCTGCTTGTTTATTTAGGTTGTTAATAAATTGATAGGCCGTGCAACATTCCTCATCGATAGATATTAAAACTAGAGGGTCCCCCATACAAACTGCCAGCAGTGTGTGATTCACTGCTGCAGAGTGCAGCTCTCCTATCCGCTCCTCCTTTAATCACGGTGTATAAATATATAATTATATATATTTATATGTTTGCTTTTTTGTACATTTTTTGTTATTAAATTGTAATAATTTTTGTTGATAGTGCCTCCCTCATTCATCAATATTTCTTTTGTAGTGCAAGAAATTTATAGCTCCAAGAGGCCAACAGAGGTTGTGTCAAAAGGAGTGGGACGGAACTAGAAATGTGGACAGTGGAGAAACAGGCAGCTGAATTACACTTTTTAACCATTTATTGAAAATTGAGGTCACTGAAAATGTATGTTATTGGGGAAAGGTATCTTAGGAAATATATTGAAAGAGGATGTTAGTAGTGATGGCAGTATGAAGCGGCACTATCCGGAAATTTTACACAGGGTGTAAATTCTTTCAGACGAACACTATATATCCACTGCAGCTTGGCAGGGGATAATAAGACATCCTTGCCAGTAGATTTCATCTGCTGCCACATGCAATTTTTTTCTATCTGGTGTTTGTCATGATTTTTTCCGATTGGCACCCCATTCTGCATAATGTTTATGCCTAAGCTCCTGTTTGCTTTTGATATTTATTTATTTTTATTTATAGGAGGAATCATTGTTATAAGTCTCCGAGAAATCCGCCTCACAACATCAGCAGAATTGAACAATAGATTTGAACCATTTATGAAGAAACTGGAATCTGCGGGGGGTTGGAAGTTGATCAAGAGGGAGGTCAAACCTGAATTTGCCTTTAATCAAAATGGAGTGATCTACACTTATAAGGTGTGCACCGCTGGCACAGTCGACATGAGTATTTAATGATAAGGTCCTTCACTGATCATGCAACTACATCTACACATTCTGGTGGGAGCACAATTACAGACAAATTCCTTCGTGCTATCTCAAAGGCTAAATAAGCCCGAGTAAGGCTGAGTTATTGCATTTAGATCATCATGTTATAGATATACTTTTAAAAACATTGCTAAATTTCTTGAAATGTTGTAATTATACAAAGTATGCCATGAACTCAATAAACCAGATTCGGCGACTCATTCAATTTCTTGATTGCCAACAGAGCTGTTGTTGTGTTGTTTGTGAAATCCACAGAATCAGACTCAGACTCAGACTCAGACTCAGACTCATTTTATTCTTGCTCTTTTAAATTATAACAAATACAATAAACACATATATAAATTATTCATAAATTTTCCATAAAAAAAAAAAGAGCAATGGGACTCCTCGAAGGCAATAATTTGCCGCTGATAAGGAGCCCCAATGTTTAGAAATTGTTTAAAGGCACAGTGGGTGGCGATGTACTTTACAAAATTCAATAAAAGAAATATAAACAACTATTAATAAGAAAGAAACACAGATTTTAAAGTCGAATAAAAAATAAAAGTAATGGTGGGACGATGGAATTCAGTTACGAGGGGATGGAGCTGTGAACAGAGCAGTATCTCATAGTGAAATCAATTTCTATTACAAATATAACAGTGATCAATCGAACAAACGGGATCATAACTATCTAGTAATTTAATCTTAATGTAATTTTTATATCCATGAAAGCTATGTGTAAAGATTTTGTTTCTGAAATTATCTTGCATGGTATTAAATATTTTAATAAATTTGTATTTCATACCATTTCTTGCAAACTCATGTCCCACAGCAGGCAGCCGCAAAACCGAAGCATTTCTAGTATTATAATCATGTTGAGTCAAATTCATTCCAGGATTGACAACCTCTTTAAAATATTCAGGCACAGGACCATTAATTAAGCGATAACATAGTTTGTAGTCATGCAGTGCACATATATCTTCTAATTTTAAAATATTCAGCTGTTTGAAAAGGATGTTCGTATGAGCATTAAATTTGCTGTTGGTAATAATTCTGACCGCTTTTTTCTGTAATTTAAATAAATTCTGAGATCGCCAGCCCCAAAGAGTTATGCCATAATTGAAATAGGATGAAATCAGAGCATTATATATGTTAAGTAAAGCATCAGTTGGTAAGGTATGCTTGAGTCTAGATAAGATACCTACTGTTTTACTGATTTTTTTTGATAAGGCAGTGACATGCATTTTCCAACTTAGATTTGTATCCGAAATTAATCCTAAGAAATTGAATTCATTAACATATTCAATCTTTGTGTCATTAATGGAAATATCAGGAGGAGTTATTTGCCTTTGGGGTGTATGAAATAGCATTGCCTTTGTCTTACTAACATTTAGTGATAGTTTATTTAATTTTAACCATTTATCAACCTTGTCTAGTTCATTATTGATATCATTTTTCATTGAAACATAATTAGTATAATTAAGAGACGCAAAAAGAGTTGTATCATCCGCATAGATAATTGGTGTTAAGCAGTTAGTAATAGTTGGTAGATCATTGAGATAGATAATGAATAACAGAGGGCCTAATATGGAGCCCTGTGGGACTCCACATTTTATTTTCATTAAGTTTGATTGTACACCATTCATTTCCACATATTGGAATCTGTTACTAAGATAACATTGCATTAACTGAAAAGATATTTCATTGAATCCATAAAATTTGAGTTTATGCAATAGGATTTTGTGGTCCAGTGTGTCAAAGGCCTTTGAAAGATCCATGAAAATATTGACAGGTGTATTATTTTGATCCATTTCTGAAATTATTTTATCCACAAGCTCCATTGCTGCAAATTCTGTAGAGTGATTTGACCGAAAACCGTATTGACTAGGAAAGAATAAATTAAGTTGATCAAAGTGGTTATAAATTTGATCAAACATTATACGTTCAAAGACCTTTGACACACTAGGGAGCACCGATACTGGGCGGTAATTATCAAACAGATAATTTTCTTTTTTTTTAAATAATGGAGTAACTTTTGCAATTTTGAGTTTATTAGGGAATTTTCCTGAAGCAAAGGACTGATTAATGAGAATCATCAAAGGCAGAGCTACTTCATTTTTAATAAACTTGAGTAATTTGTTTGATATCCTATCTAGACCAGTACTGGTTTTTGGCTTTAGTGAGTCTATAGCTTTGATGACTGTGCCTTTGTCAATTGGATTAAAACAAAAGGTAGTTTCTACTGGAGAACTTAAATAATCCTTGAATGATTTATTTTCGGGTAGTACAATATTCTCTGATAATTTGGGACCAATATCTATGAAATACTTATTAAACTCATTGGTAATTATTTTTTAATCAGACTGCATATTATTGTTAATAAGAAATTCCTTAGAGTAATCATTTGGATTTTTAGACCTATTCATTACATTGTTGATTGTTGACCATGTTTTTTTAATGTCCGATTTGAATTTGGAAAAGCAATTAGAGAAATATTGTTTTTTTGCAGCACGGATGGTTTTTTGAAGGATCTTTGAATACGTTTTAAAATTAGTGAGGGTATCTTGATATTGAGCACTACTTTCCGACAGTGATTTCAGTTTAATATAGAGTTTATCTTTATAGGTAATAGACTTCAGTATAGCATTTGTCATCCATTTAGACTTCTTGTGTTTGTACTTATTGAATCTTACATATTTAACAGGAAAGTGAATCTTTATGTAATGAGATAGAATATTGTTAAAAACATTGTAGTCATTTTCTGAATTCTCTTGGCCTAGCATACTGAATTTATCCAGAGCCTCCGTACTATTTATATCCTTTTTAAAGTTTTCATAATTTTCAGGAGTTTCACTGAAAACCTTAACGAACTTATCGAGACATTTATCACTAATCAAATAGTCTAGTGAAATGAAATAAGGCAGATGATCTGAAATATGTTTTAGTAGTACCCTGGCAGTTGTGGGTGAATAGTCGTTTGAAACTTTAACAAAAAAATTATCTATTAAAGTACCACGTTGTTGAGTAAGACGTGTAGGCACAGTAATTTTAGGAATGTATCCATTAGATATCATATTATCCAAGAAGTCATTTATGGCATTATTATCTTTATAATTTAACAGATTAATATTGAAATCTCCAGAAATAACTACATATTTGTTATTTTTTAGTTGATTGAATACCAGAACTAAGTCTTCTATAAATTTACATATATGTTCATGATTTGGCCTTGGAGGTCTATATATGTTGCCCACAATCAGCTTCTTCTTAACACCATGGGTGTCTGTGACATAGATCTCTATGAGCTGACCATCCCAAAACTCAGAGTTAATATCTAGATTAATACATTTAAATTCATATTGCTCACGTAGATAAATAGCTACTCCGCCATGTGCACTGCATGACTTACCAACAGAAATGAGGTTATATCCTGGGAGTTCAAATAAAGATAGGTCGCTGTCTGCTGTGAGCCAGGTCTCCTGCAAGCAAATGGCATCAATTTTACTATTAGAATCATTACATAGCTCTAAATAAGTTTTCAAGGATTCAAATTTTGCATTTAAAGATTGACAATTTAGACTAATAATTTTAAACGAATTTTTTTTCAAACCTAGTAAACGCATAAAGTCTTCCTCAATATTATAGGGAGAGTTTTGAAATAAGCTTGGTTCACAGTTGGCATCCCCATCGTCATCAACCACATCATGCTCCATCAAGTCAATTAGGGACCAATTCCCTATAAGATTTGGTAAATCTACAGAGGACATATAATTTCATCACAGGAAAAAATCGCCATCCACTGTGCCTGAAGATATATAATAAATAACATGACAAGTGAGTAGACAAAATTGTAAACAAATTCGAAAAAGGGCAAAGTGTAATGAGCACATCTGATAACATCTAAAGTTAAACACAAACAGTACATCACAAAGAGAGAGAAAATTGAAAAAAAAATGATAGCACAGAAAAGTAGAAGCCTTGCTTGACAAGCCATATATATATAGTCGAATTATACTTTTTTAAGTCTTTTAGAAGTGAAAATACAATACATCTGCAAAATTGTGAATTCTTATTTAAACTAGAAAAAGGGAGTTAATTAACTATCCATTCTTAGCTATAGATTTAAAAGTTTGACATTGAACCAAACACCAAAAGAAATAAAGCTGAAGTCAGAAAGCAACATATTCAACATAAGACATGTTAGTTAAAAATATCACTGTATAAAAATTACCAAAAAGAAACTTACTGTAAAAAGAAAATATCACCCTTAATTCACTTACTCCCAAAACACTACTACAACAGAACAATAAACAAAACCAAAAAAAAAAAAAAAAAACCCCGTTAAATACATCCATTCTTAGTTTTCATAAATCTTGACAGAATTGCCATTTACCGCAAATACCCATGTTAGACAACAAGATTTACAGATACATACATATTACACATATCATACTAACATGCAAATCATCAAGTAAATATCAGGGACTTACAAATCTTACAGAAGTCACACATCACCAGATTCATAACGATGTAAAACATATTCAATAGTAGCAACATTAGACATGGCAAGATAAAGCAACAATGGTGTACATATCTAAATTGTTATATATCAAACAAAAACTGAAAAGGATTTATAATTACAAAATTGTCATCTACAAAAAAATCACTCCATTTTTAGCTTTGAGTAAACACTAATTTTCATTTAGATATTCAAACTTATATATTAGCCATGCTTAAAAAAAACAAAAAAAACAAAACATGGTAATGGGATAGTTAAATTCTTAACATAAAAAAAAAAAAAAAAAAAAAAAATTCTCTAGTTTAAAACTTCGTCCCAGCACTTTTCAGTTTGCAAGGTTAAGCACACAAATATGGACATGAAGTATGGGTATATAATTAATAAGTAAATCAAACACTTAATAAACATCAAATTAAGCCAATCTGTTAGACAACCAAAAAAAATTAGTCTATCAGTGTCCCACATGTCAGGGCTTTATTGGATTTTGTGGATATTTGTCGCTTGAAGCCAATTATATTATTTTCCAACTCGGTTCTGTCATTCTTTTCCCAACATAACATTCAATTACTATTTAATCTCTTCCAGGGGCTTCTATCCCCCCCTGAGGCAACGAAGCATATTCCCCCCCATCCCCCCAGCCGTGCATTATTCTTCCATGTGCACCTCCTCCTCGGCACTGCCGCAGCCACTTACGGACACATTAGAGAGGTTTTGCTGCACGCTTCCGTGTGACGTATACGTGGGGTTTGCCATGACAACAATGTAATTAGATAGCACTGGTACACGTACACGTCACACGGAAACGTGTAGCAAAACCTCTCTATTAAATGACCGCTTATACATCTTTTTAAACATTCAGCAACCAAAAATGTTCAGAAATACTAAATATGTTTAGTCGATATCAATAGTGCTTGAGATATTGCAATAACAATACAGTCTTGCTCATAAATATGGAATTCCTTTTGAATCTTATCAAGGTCAACTATAGATGTGGTGATGCTCCCTTATACCACTTTGAAAGGCACCTTCACTATTTTAGCCAAAATTTGGAATTCTTGGTTGGATGCATCATGTACTCCACCTTCATAAACCCCAATTATGTGCTCCAGTGGAAGTTGCTAAATTTATCAGTATCTTAGGACTATGCAGGTAATCTCCCCCCCCCCAAAGGATTTAGCAAGTTACCATCTATTTGCCTATCTATAAAAAAAAAATATCACATCTTTGCAGTGTTTGCACACACTTTTGGTTCATTGCATGCAATAATCAGTGGTTTATCAGGATGGAGGGAGGACTTATTTTTCGCCTGATTACAGTACAAATTTCTAAAAGTGGCTCGTCATTTAAAATCTAGCCTTAGCTATCTATCCATAGCCATTTTAAGCTAAACCTAGCTACACTTATCCATAGCTATCCATAGCTATCCACAATTACTATTGTTTAAACAAGGGGTAAAGAGCTTCCAGTGTATACAAAAGAATACAAATGGATAGCTGTGGATAGACATGGATAAGACTAGAAATGAATAGCTATAGACAGCTAAGTTGAGCCACATTTAGAAATTTGTACTGTAGTTGTTTTACAAGAAAATGATCCATTTCAATACATTTTTTTCTTCATTGCATTAATAAGGAGAATTGCAGAGGGGGAGCAGACTTCTTTCTCCCTCCATTTAGTTGGGGAATATAAGGGAGCGGGATTTCTTTCTGTCCTGTTTAGTTTTTGAATTTCTTTCTCATTGAATTTTTTTGTGGAATTTATTTGGGGAATTTAAGGGGGGGATATATTTATCCCCATTTACTTGTAGAATTTCAGGGGGGAAATAGGTTTTTCTGCCTGTTTGGTTGTGGAATTTCATGGGGGAGGGATTTCATTCCCTCTGTTTAGTTTTGGAATTTTGGGGGGAGGATTCGCTTCTCTGCTTGTTTAGTTATGGAATTTCAGGAGAGGGAATTTCTCCCTCCCCATAGCTGCAGAATTTTTTTCAGTTGTAGCATACCAGGGGGGGGGGGGTGGAGAATTAGTTTGCCCCTATTTAGTTGTGGAATTTCATGGGGAGATTTCTTTCTCCCCTGTCTCGTTGTGGAATCTTGGTGGGAGGGATTTCTTTCTCCCCTGTTCAGTTGTAGAATTTTAGGGGAGGATTTCTTTTTTCCTGTTTTGTTTTGGAATTTCAGGGCGGGGTATTTTCTTTCTCCCCTCCCCCGTTTATTTGTAGAATTGCCGAGGGGTCATTTCATTCTTACCCATTTAGTTAATTGTGGAATTTTAGAGGGGGATTTCTTTCTCCGCTGTACAGTTTTAGAATTTCAGAGGGATTTCTTTCTCAGGAGGGGGGGAATTTCTTTTTTCTGTTTAGTTCTGGAATTTCAGGGAGGGATTTCATTCCCCCCCCCCCAATTTAGTTGAAGAATTTCAGGGGGGGGGGATTTCATTCTTCCCCATTTGGTTGTGGAATTTTGGAGGGGGGATTTCTTTCTCCACTGTTTAGTTGTAGAATTTCAGGGGGGGATTACATTTCACCGAACTAGTTGTAGAATATCAGGGGGGATTTTGTTTTTCCTCTGTTTATTTCTGGTTTAAGTTGTTGAATTTCAGGGGGGGGATTACTTTTTACTTTTGTTCTGGAATTTCAGGGGGATTTCTTTCTCCCCCCCCCCCAATTTAGTTGAAGAATTTCAGAGGGGGGAAGGGATTTCATTCTTCCCGATTTAGTAGTGGAATTTTAGAGGGGGGATTTCTTTCACCACTGTCTAGTTGTAGAATTTCAGGGGGGTATTACGTTTTTCCTCTATGTATTTCTGGTATATCAGGAGAGGCTCTCTTTCTCCCCCTATTTCGTTGGAGAATTTCAAGGGGAGGGGATTTCTTTCTCTCCTGTTTAGTTCAGGGGGGGAGAGAGTTTATTGCTTTTCACTGTTTAGTTGTTTTACGAAAAAATCTTCCATTATCGAAAGTTTCTGTTCATCGCATTTATCAGTAAAATTTCAGGGGGGGATTTCTTTCCCCCCCTGGCTTCTGTTGGAAGCGATCCGCTTCCACAAACCCCTCTGTAGAAGCCCCTGATCTCTTCATTTCAATGATCTACTTGTGTAGAGTCTGCTCCGATGGTACTGTCAGGGTCAGCTGGGTGACAGCCGTTATGGATGCAAGTGACCAATTAGGTTGCCTGCCTTTAATTTGTATGTGGTTGTTATTTAGCGAAGCCAATTGACTTCTGCCCACGAGCGGAAGTACCAGTTATTGATAGACATGGTATATATCAGGACTTGTAGATTGGTTTAATCCATCCATATACTAGCATATGACAAGTCCAAGAAATGCCCTGGACACGTGTGTTTTGATACATTTGTCACAGATTCTATCAAATTTGACAGTTGACTAGACGAAAAACATTTTCTCAAAATTCAGTTATTGTTGGGTATTGTTAGTTCTGTAAGTTGGAGAATCATTCTTATATATTTTGATGTCATGTCTAACTGCTAAAAGCACACATAGTAACAAACAATGTATAACAGTTTGTGATCGCTGCCACGGTTTATTCTAAATCGAATTCGTCATGTGACTTTGGAAAAGACTCCCACTAGTTTTGTATTTCTTCAAAATATGCAAATACTATGAAAGAAAAATACTTTGCATGCCAGAAAATTATCAAAATAGGTAAGATGTGCAAGATCAACTATTGCATTTGCACCATATCTGTGTGTTATTTGCAAAATGGCTCTTCTTCTGCAATCTCGAAATTTGAATTTCATGCGCTTGTATTATCTTATAGAGTATCTAGGTATTCATGCGCATGCTTCTACCACTGTGCTGGCCATTCCGCATCATAAAAACATCTAAATTGCTCGCTACTGTCTTTGCAGGATGTACCACCATGCTTATCTTGCACAACTATTTTCAAAATGAAAAAAAAAATCTGTAAAATATTGTCCTGTTGCTGCAGTGGTGTTTTTGGTCATTGTGGTTAAATCATTTGCTTGTATGGTCAAACACAATGCCCTGCTATGCTTGTTGGAAAGCATTTAAAATCGAAACATCAGTTTGGATAGTTATCATACCACCTACAAAAGAAAATGATAAGGATACGCATCTTTAATTTTTACTGGATTAATTTGTTTTTCACACTATTTCTGATTTGTCTGCAGGAATGAGAATGGTGTTCTTGCAATCATGAACTGTCAATTTCACATTTTGTTGACAGTGTTGAGATTCAAGAACCTGACCTGGCAAAGGAAGTAAGCCAAAACAAACCAGAGTCAGGTGTAAAGAGGTGTGAGACTTAGGACTCACATGTGATGTTGACATGTAATTCAGTGCATTTTTTGACATAGTAACTGGGAGACCAAATGGTCTCCCAGTGGACAGATTTGGTCTCCCAGTCATTGCCAAATTGATTTCACTAGGAGACCAATTTTCCCAGAGAATCTCATAAATGTCAGTATTATGTCACATTTGGTTGTGATAATTTGTAGTTCCTGGGTTCATTTGAAAGGATGGCTTATTCTTTCCAAATCAAAAGCTATTCTCCATAAATCTTTGCAATTGTACCTCGGCTGATTTAGTCTTTCTGGGTTCCGATTTTAAAAAATTTAGGATTTGTTGAAATTGTTTTGGATGAAATAAGCCCAAGTCATGAATTAGATGTTAGCTCAACAGCTAAAGGTCCCTTTTGCTAGAATGTCATTTAAATATAGGCCTATGGATCTAATGGGTGTTCAGCCGAACTATAGATGTTGCCCATCATGACGTTACAAAATTCCGTCTGTCTCCCAGTCGAAAATCCTTAAAAAATGCTGTGATGTAATTCATGTCGGCTTATCAGTAAGAATCTTTCACAATGTTTTGCCAATTCACATACTCTAATTCTCTTCAGTTTTATATGGAGAATTCAGTTCCTCATGCACTCTTCCTCACCAGGGACGGACGTATGGGCGGATGTATACCCCCCGACCAGACCAAAATTTATATATTTTACGTGTTAATTTTATCAGCGCGCAGTCGCGTTATGTCGCGAGCTATGCGTCATGCGATAGCGCGATAGACCCCCCACCGGAATTTTCTGGATCCCCCTCTGTTCCTCACTGGAATGCTCTCTACCGATCGGTACATCTGCCTTGGTGCAACATTGTGACAACGACATGTGTCACCATTTTGTTGTAAATTACGCAAATGTATTGCAGAAATGATGTTGTCACAACGTCGTGTGTCCGATGGGTTTCTCTCCAAATTTGTACTTCTCATTTGTTTTCTTCTGATTAATCAGCAATTTTTTTTTAACTGGAGCCTAAAAGGCATTCATTCCCACTATGCATGTGTCTCGACCCTGACTTTGCAAATAGAATCTGAGGTTATATTTAATTATGACATATCGCGCCTGACATCAATGATCAACACCTTTGTTCAGTATCATTGCCAAAGATTTACAGAAGATCTACATTTCTGTCAGACCATTTCCAAGTGCAACCCAATATCCCCCTTTTCAGGAAAGCGACTGATAAACAAGTCTGATAAGTTATGAGGTGATTTTTCAGCCCTTCAACAACTTGTTTGAACGTCAAAGGCACATTTTCGGTTCCATTTTATCTTCTTGCAACGGGTTGCTGATTGGATATTCATCTCAATCTGGGAATCTCACATACATCACAAATCCAGAACAGTTGTGGTACCTGCGTTATAAGACCACATGTTGTAAGACTGACTGGCCTCATGTGACCGACTTCCTCCCAAACTAACTGGCATTTTTAGACATAGGCGTACGGCGCGCACGATTTTGGGGGGGGGGCGAGCGACATTTGTCCGAATTTCATGATCTAAATTTATAAACATTTCAAATTAAATTGCCTGGAAATCATGAATTTTCATAAGTTTTTATTTAATCATCTTCCCGAATTTTTTAGCCTTTTTGCCAGAATCTTACTGTTTCCCAAACTTTTGGGGGGGGCAATTGCCCCCCTGCCCCCCCCTCCAATACGCCTATGTTTTTAGAGCATTTTGCACCCTGACGAGAGACCGCACCCCCACGAGAGCCTGCTTCATGACTACAGAAGGGGTAGTGCAGGAAACACTGTACATGTATATAATATATATCATTCGAAATTTATCTGTATTTTTTCATAAGTAGTGGGATCTTAAAATTGCAGGTTTTCACTCCTGAAGTCATATTCAATGTACAAAACAATATGGCCTAGCCCATTCAGCCAAAAATGTCCGACAGGAAGTCCCCTATTGAGACTCCTTGTTATGCTAATGAGACTACCGATTTGACCCAATATGCAATCTTCGTATTGGAGAGTTTTTGAGCAAGAATAACTAGCCTAAGCCGCATCAGCTGACCAAAGATGGCTATACTGGACACTGCATTGCATGCCAGCGCTGCATGAGACTGTGCACCATGGCCAATCCCATTGGCTCAGAAATATGACGGATACATGCACACCTTGCACAAGTGTGCATACAGATATGTGCAATTTTGTTGGTATGTGCCACATACATGCCCGCCCCCACCATTTTGGACCTATTCTCCCCCAAGTGCGCCCCATATGAACTTTCCAACTCTTGCTAAAATATAAAAATAGCATAGCCCTCCAGAGAATCGGGTGCCCCCCGCTTTACACCCTCCAGTTTCGCCACTAAACTATGTGCGCTTGTTTTATTATTTTTTTCTATGTTCAGATTCCATGCCCTTCAGACATGTGGCCAAAAAACTAGTAGACCCTCCTTGAAACATGTGTGAAATGTTAGTACCCCCTTTTGCAAAACTCCCAGGCCCTCAGTCGTTAATTATGAACGGTTCCTCATTCCTTTTGTATCATTGAATATTTCGGTGTATACCTATATGAATATGCCTTTCAGGAATACGTCATCATGTGTCCCAGACTATCAGAGAGAGGTAAACGCATACATCTGTATATGCAGAAATACCCCACCAAATTATAGGCCTATATTTTTCTTAAGATTTTCTTCCCTTGTCATTTTTAAGCCTTCTTCTTCAAGTTCCTAAGACTCCATAACAGCATGTGTACTAAAAAGTATGGCTTCTACAGATGTACGAGGGGCGTTCAGAAAGTCTGAGTTTTTTTTTTATATGGACATTCATTTTCAATCTAGAACTATGAATTTTTCACAGGATAAAATTCAGCATATTATGGAATGGATTTCCAAAATTTGCCATGGAAACTGAAAGTTCAGCTTCTTGGGGCAGATAATACTGAAACCACTAAAGCCAATGAATTTTGGCTGTGAGAGACCTCTCTCTATCACCTGCATTAGTGAGATTGACAATATTTGACACAAGAAATATAATATTAGCCTCAAAAAACACTCCCAAGCTCACCAGAAGCATTGATTCATACACCTGACCCATTGAAGTAAGTGTTCCTTGAAGTCCTCCAAACAAAGTTCTGTGAAAGAATTCCAGTCATCCAAAGCCTTTTCTCCTCCAGTGCCTGAAACTATAGCCACCATGGACAAAAGTAAGGGAAAACCAGGACTTATGTAAAGCAGCATGTCACAGGATTAGCTGGGATGGATAATGCTGTCCATTTTGGTCTCTTGTTCATACTAGTGAATTGACCATTTCCTAAGTATTGACCCGGCTCACATGTTCCATGTAGGGGTTAAGATATGGCGAAATAGAGCGGTCCTACATGGTTGTGTAAGCTGGATCAGCTTATAGGGATGGGAGGGTGGGAATTCGCAACATGCCACTGTCCCCTCCGTATTGGCCCTATTGGCTCTCCTATCAGAAAGCCACCAATTAGGCAATCTCGCACCTTCGCTTCCGACTTCATTCTCCACCTTTGTGGTGTCTCTCAAAGAACTGACTCATTCCACATGTTCGGGGGGGTCACTAGCTTAGGATATGACCATTTCCTAAGTATTGACCCGGCTCACATGTTCCATGTAGGGGTTAAGATATGGCGAAATAGAGCTTTTCCTTTGGGATCTAGTAGCGCTTCCGTCTTGTATGATCCCAGCATAAGTAACTATTAACTCTTATTACCAAACCTCATTACCAAAACTTATTAATAACCTCTATATACTTTAAATCTATAGCCATATCTTATTAACAAAAATCCCCCAGTCCTATTAAATACCACAAATTTATGTGCAATGTGTTTTGCATTGAGTTTCTGTACAGAAGTCCCTACATGCTTCCTTAAGCTGTGGTTTCCAATCCAATTCTGGAGTCAAGTTAGCCTTTGAAGGTGTAGAGATCTGTTAAGTTCATGGGGTGACCACCATTTCCAAGTAATATCGGCAGTGGCGGGGGGGGGCACCTTGGTGGCACATGATTCTCTTGGGGGCACCCCCTATGTAATTGTATATTTTAGCAGGCACAGGTCCAATATTGGGGGCACGTGGCCACCAGGCCCAATATTGGGGGCACGTGGCCACCAGGCCCCCATTGGGACACCACTGAATATCGGAATGCTGTCAGATATATTCGTAACTTCAATGAAATTTCTGTGACTCCAATCAAATTTCAGTGACTCCAAAGATGTGCAGTTTTTAAGGTGTGCAGTAGGGCTCTGCATGTTTATCAAATAGTCGATTAGTACAGATACTGATACAGATACAGATATACTTGATCGCATGGCGAAACTTGTCTCATACAACTCATACAGTGCATTAACTGTTAAAAACCCGAATAACACTGGGCACAAACGATTTCAAATAACGATTTGTGTTACACCTCACAGAGCGCAGTCTGCTTCCTGATGTAAATATTCAAAGTATTTATACAAAGTATGACTCTGATCTTTCAGTATATTCTTTGCCTTTTTTATAGCAGTGTCTATGTACAGTTCATCAAATCATTTTAAATTTATGCATCCAAGTCTTAAAGCCAATCTATTTATCTTTTCGAGTCTGTTCTGATTGCATTTTGTAATGTTACCAAAATAGCGTATTGTGCAGAATGTCACAACTGACTGAATAATGCTAGAATAAAATTGAGTCTTCACAGTTGTATCTACTTTAAGTGTATTCAATTTTCTCAAGAAATACATGCGTTGACCAGCCTTTTTTCAAATTCTTTCAACCTCAGCAGCTCCGCACAACTTATCATCAATAATTGTTCCCAAATATTTATACTCATGAACAACTTCAACACTTTCATCATTAATCATCACAGGTGGTTTTATAGTAGAAAATTCCGCCCAAGTCAATTATGAGCTCTTTTGTCTTTTTCACATTTAGATTTAAAAAGTTTTCAGTACACCAATTGTGGAAATTTGCGATCTCATGAAAATACATTTGAGTATCATTTACCGAATCTTCATGCATAAGTCCAATAATTACAGTGTCATCACCATACTTTAATCTTTTTATAGCCTGATGTATATAGTGTAAACAGTTGCGCTGAGAGCAGACATCCCTGCGGTTCTCAGGTGTTCAAGGTCAGTGATGTTAGATAGATCGATCATGGTCAAAATTCCCAGGAAGCGTTATGACCATAAAATCGATTATGTGCCATCAGTGTTTAAAGCTATGTTTAACACATATCCAATCTATGTTATATTTGGATTAATTCCAAAATTCATCTTGAGGTCTTGTGAAAATACCATGATAATAAAATGGCACCAATATTGTGCCTTGATCAGCATTCGGACTGAAGTATTTGTCCAAGATAGTGGAACACAATCCGTGTTTCATTTAAAACAATGTGTCAGAGGGCACGACAGAATAATCAAATGAGAATGGGGAAAAAGCCCAATTAATGATTATTCACTATCATCATATATATGTATGTCAAAATTAATAGGTCATACCAAATCGATCATTTGCATTACTACCATACGAGAGGCATTATTTTAGAAAACCTTTTACATATTTGATTTACGGAACTTTGTATCGTGTTTCTGTATATATACATACTTTGCCGTCTTTAAACGGGTCCTGTGAGCAGTTTAACCGCTATTAGTGGCCCAGTCAATGACAAAATGCATGATAGCGTACCAGTTTGTAGTATTCGCCAATGCCCAGTAACCAATATTCAGTTCATAGTAACTTCCTCACCCTGGTAGGTCTTTAGAAGAATTTATTAATTAATTTTTTTTTTATTATTTTTTTTTCCCCATACTTGAATCTATATAATTTGCTTGTCGGTATAAAATTTCCAGTTTCGTTTTCATTTGGACTGGTTACTATCTGGCCAGTGCGACATGGATCCGTGGTTAGATCTGTATGACTGATTGTGGTTGGCCATAGAGTGATCCTCCCTGCATCTGCCTTACTATAGGGTACAAAGGAAATTAAGCTTATATATGGCTGTGTCACAATTTTTATGAGAAGACCATGTAGGCCTACACTTCAGTCAGTGTAACGGTTGCCTTGGTAACTAAATTGCATCTTTAATAGATACGTTTGTTGATCAGAATTAAAATAAATTCTTAGGCTCATTTGCAGGGACTTGAAAGAAGTGCTGTGGGCCTAATCAAAGCACATCATAAGCAACACAAGCATGAAGAGATTGAGTTGAATTTTGTGACGTCCCAATTTATAGCTGCCTTAAATTTTTCAGCCCGCCAGTTTTCATGACCTTATCATGTTCAAATCCACTGTTCTCAGGTTTGGCACCTCAGAATGACCTAACATATTCAGAACTGGTTATAAATGTTGACCTTTCAAATGAGCGATCGCAGTGACAAGTGCCAAAATGCTTATGTGTGTGTCTGTTCAAACAGTGCTTTTCCAAACATAGTGGATGCATAAAAATAATCACACAACTCTTGACATATCCTTGCTCCACCACACCTTTTGAAGAGGGCTTTCCCTGTCATACAGTGCACTATAATGTTGCAAGGGAATGCAAATCAACAATCATCCATAGTTGATGGTTTCAGCTCAATACGACAAGCTTGATATACACTTGTCAGTACCAATTTTGAAGGAGATCTTAGGGCCATCTCCATAAATCTGAAAAGAGCACGCTACATATACAATGGACCTAATCGATTGTACATATTTGTCATGCTTGTAACATGCAAGTGCCTGTTTGCAAGGAATGATTTGAAACCAACAGGATCCGAGGATTAAGCTAAATTCAGTGAATTGGTCAGTTGGAACCCTCATCTTCCCATCCGGGTCACGCTGTTCTTCCCAATCTACATTGTACCTTGCTCTGTTTTACAGTGACTGCATGAGTGACATAGAATGATAAAAGATCAAATGCATCGTTTTTTCTTACCTGCTGTTCCATCACATTGTAATACAGCACTGCTTCAGTTATAATGGATATTATAGCACTCTATGTCTGGTTCTGTCTCTTTTGAAGGTTTGTACTGACCCAGTAAACACCAATAACTGAGGAAGAAGTCATTATTTGAAAAATGATTGCCGTGTTCACAACACAAGGTTTCTTCATATCAGCCGAATCAACATGATAAAGGCGTCCATGTTGATTGTTTTTTAAAAATTATTTATTTATTCTTTAAAATATATATTTGTATTTCCCGATAAGCAACCTATTCTAAGTGAAGAAGGCTTGGTTTTTTCGTGATATCATCAGAACTTTTTCCGTGAAGGTAAACACATCCTATTATTACTCGTGCAGGCACGGAACCAATTACATTGGTTTTGCTTGGCATAAAAGGGCCATTCTAGGTATGTTATCGCTTTTCCCTGTAATACGGTGTGACACTTGTTCCAATACTGAATATCACTCTGAGCATAAGTGTAATTTTGCCTAAAACATACTTTTGCAGCTTTGAGTAACACTACAAGACTGGGCATATCTCTAGCCTCAGGTTGCACTAATTGTGTATCGTCCTGTAGATTTTTTAAAATCAAAAGTGGGGGTAGCCAGGTTGCTTTTTATCCAAGATGTCAAGGAATCTTAGGAACTTCTTTCTATCCCCTACAAATGTGGTGACTTTTGGGTGAGTTACGCCAATGACGTCATACAAGTCCTTTTGTTTATTGCAAACTAGCAATTCCTTGACCGAACATTCAAGAGCAAGCCCTCAAGGGTTCAAATTCAAGTTCAAGTTCATTGAACGCCAAAAATGAATACAATACACATATACTTTATAAAGTGAATCGCAGACGGTAGGCAGATAATATAGTCTATGTGCCTTTACCAATACTATAATACATACTATAATACAATCAGTTTAATTAAGACATATGAAATAAATAATTAGGATTGAAACCGTGGTACCAGATTGTATCACTTATGTTTCTGCCTCCCAGTCAAGTGTGGGGCCTAAATTGAGTTGATTGTTGAATACCAAACAATGTGAAACTTGGAGTAAGTTAATTGTTTGATACCTGTTCGTTACCATTCCATTTATTGATAAATCCTTTCCAGTTTCCCCTTTTGTTGTTTTTTTTTTTTTTTTTTTTTTTTTTTTTTTTTTGGGAACATTTTGTTGCCCAGGTCATACCAAGCTAAAACAACAGAATAAGTTATTATAATCACGGCCATCATAACCTGTGGGAAGATTTCAAATTACCAATTTATTTTTATTCAGTTTATTATTTCTTTTTTTTTTTTTTTTTTTTTTTTTTTTTTTTTTTTTTTTTTTTTTTGAAATATTTACAGACACACTTGGTCCCGAAAAACTAATGACACTTGCAGACCAATCTATTCGATTGTTTGATTACTTTGTAAACTTTGGCTTGGACTAATCAAAATTGATGGCTTTTGACAATACCATATACATGTAAACCTGTCATCTTTTATATTGGCCATTTACAGCTAGGGGGGGGGGCGGGCTTATTTCATATCTTTTTGCCTGCTACAATTTACGTGATACATATCACACCTCAGCATATTCTTAGATCATACATTGAGGTAGTTCGAAAACAGTGTAGGGCAGCCAATAATGCAATGCCATTAAGAAAATTTTTGCATGGGTTTCCCTGTACCTTGAGCAGCATTATCGATTATTTTCCAATATGACAGCCCCTGTCGCGTTCAATATGAACAGCATTCATGTTTAAGGGAAAGGATACACCCTGAGACTGATGTACCACTTCAATGCATCTTGACCAGTCCTGTGAGGAGTATGCTTCAATGGAGCCTGTGGATCTCACTGCATTGGCCTAACACTGTCTCTACAAGAATGGACACTGCAATCCATGTATGGCGCACTCAGCGGCAAATGGCATGTGGCCCCTTTAACTAAACTTGTCTGGCTAAGACACTGTTCAGTGGTCTATTTTAACTTTGATAGCTTCTTCGACAATAAAAGTACATAATTTTTTAATCTTCAAGTGAAAAAATTGTACTTTTTGTTTTGCCACATTTTGCAGATCCTAACCAATGTGCAGAGTCTGGCCCTGGCACTACCCATAATGTGGTGCCGGTCCTATTAGCAGCCCTAGTGCATTTGAATATGATATGATGTAACTTCTACATTGGCCTCTAATTCCATTGTGGGGTAGTTTCTCAAACAGAACAGCAATCATTCAAGAGCATGATTACCATTTGTCCAGAGTAAATATAAAATAACAATGAATTCAGGGGCTTCTATCCCCCCCTGAGGCAACGAAGCATATTCCCCCCCATCCCCCCAGCCGTGCATTATTCTTCCATGTGCACCTCCTCCTCGGCACTGCCGCAGCCACTTACGGACACATTAGAGAGGTTTTGCTGCACGCTTCCGTGTGACGTATACGTGGGGTTTGCCATGACAACAATGTAATTAGATAGCACTGGTACACGTACACGTCACACGGAAACGTGTAGCAAAACCTCTCTATTAAATGACCGCTTATACATCTTTTTAAACATTCAGCAACCAAAAATGTTCAGAAATACTAAATATGTTTAGTCGATATCAATAGTGCTTGAGATATTGCAATAACAATACAGTCTTGCTCATAAATATGGAATTCCTTTTGAATCTTATCAAGGTCAACTATAGATGTGGTGATGCTCCCTTATACCACTTTGAAAGGCACCTTCACTATTTTAGCCAAAATTTGGAATTCTTGGTTGGATGCATCATGTACTCCACCTTCATAAACCCCAATTATGTGCTCCAGTGGAAGTTGCTAAATTTATCAGTATCTTAGGACTATGCAGGTAATCTCCCCCCCCCCCAAAGGATTTAGCAAGTTACCATCTATTTGCCTATCTATAAAAAAAAAATATCACATCTTTGCAGTGTTTGCACACACTTTTGGTTCATTGCATGCAATAATCAGTGGTTTATCAGGATGGAGGGAGGACTTATTTTTCGCCTGATTACAGTACAAATTTCTAAAAGTGGCTCGTCATTTAAAATCTAGCCTTAGCTATCTATCCATAGCCATTTTAAGCTAAACCTAGCTACACTTATCCATAGCTATCCATAGCTATCCACAATTACTATTGTTTAAACAAGGGGTAAAGAGCTTCCAGTGTATACAAAAGAATACAAATGGATAGCTGTGGATAGACATGGATAAGACTAGAAATGAATAGCTATAGACAGCTAAGTTGAGCCACATTTAGAAATTTGTACTGTAGTTGTTTTACAAGAAAATGATCCATTTCAATACATTTTTTTCTTCATTGCATTAATAAGGAGAATTGCAGAGGGGGAGCAGACTTCTTTCTCCCTCCATTTAGTTGGGGAATATAAGGGAGCGGGATTTCTTTCTGTCCTGTTTAGTTTTTGAATTTCTTTCTCATTGAATTTTTTTGTGGAATTTATTTGGGGAATTTAAGGGGGGATATATTTATCCCCATTTACTTGTAGAATTTCAGGGGGGAAATAGGTTTTTCTGCCTGTTTGGTTGTGGAATTTCATGGGGGAGGGATTTCATTCCCTCTGTTTAGTTTTGGAATTTTGGGGGGAGGATTCGCTTCTCTGCTTGTTTAGTTATGGAATTTCAGGAGAGGGAATTTCTCCCTCCCCATAGCTGCAGAATTTTTTTCAGTTGTAGCATACCAGGGGGGGGGGGGGGGTGGAGAATTAGTTTGCCCCTATTTAGTTGTGGAATTTCATGGGGAGATTTCTTTCTCCCCTGTCTCGTTGTGGAATCTTGGTGGGAGGGATTTCTTTCTCCCCTGTTCAGTTGTAGAATTTTAGGGGAGGATTTCTTTTTTCCTGTTTTGTTTTAGAATTTCAGGGCGGGGGGATATTCTTTCTCCCCCTCCCCCATTTAGTTGTAGGATTGCAGAGGGGTCATTTCATTCTTACCCATTTAGTTAATTGTGGAATTTTAGAGGGGGATTTCTTTCTCCGCTGTACAGTTTTAGAATTTCAGAGGGATTTCTTTCTCAGGAGGGGGGGAATTTCTTTTTTCTGTTTAGTTCTGGAATTTCAGGGAGGGATTTCATTCCCCCCCCCCCAATTTAGTTGAAGAATTTCAGAGGGGGGGATTTCATTCTTCCCCATTTAGTTGTGGAATTTTGGAGGGGGGATTTCTTTCTCCACTGTTTAGTTGTAGAATTTCAGGGGGGGATTACATTTCACCGAACTAGTTGTAGAATTTCCGGGGGGGATTTCGTTTTTCCTCTGTTTATTTCTGGTTTCAGTTGTTGAATTTCAGGGGGGGGATTACTTTTTTCTTTTGTTCTGGAATTTCAGGGGGATTTCTTTCTCCCCCCCCCCCAATTTAGTTGAAGAATTTCAGAGGGGGGAAGGGATTTCATTCTTCCCGATTTAGTAGTGGAATTTTAGAGGGGGGATTTCTTTCACCACTGTCTAGTTGTAGAATTTCAGGGGGGTATTACGTTTTTCCTCTATGTATTTCTGGTATATCAGGAGAGGCTCTCTTTCTCCCCCTATTTCGTTGGAGAATTTCAAGGGGAGGGGATTTCTTTCTCTCCTGTTTAGTTCAGGGGGGGAGAGAGTTTATTGCTTTTCACTGTTTAGTTGTTTTACGAAAAAATCTTCCATTATCGAAAGTTTCTGTTCATCGCATTTATCAGTAAAATTTCAGGGGGGGATTTCTTTCCCCCCTGGCTTCTGTTGGAAGCGATCCGCTTCCACAAACCCCTCTGTAGAAGCCCCTGAATGAATTTACAGCCTTTTCACCAGTCACATATACATGTAAGTCACGTCAATCACGGAAATCACCTTCCTGTCGGCAGCTTGTACTGGGTTATACATTTTGTATAGGACAACTTGTGCAATGACTCAATTAATACCATACATTTTATTTTGAATTGATACCCAATATGCTAGTATTCCATGCTGTCATGTGTTGGAAGTCTGGCCTCTTTGTAGGCCTATCTCAGTTATAAGATTCAACTAACCAATCTACTGGCCACTGGTCAATATCAAATAAGAGCATAATTTAGTCTAAGCCAATTCCTTCCCCCTTGGCCTATTCTGTCAGTAAACCTGGAAACCATGTCTATTTTCGTGATATGTTGTATCTTAGCTCATCTTACTTGTAAGTAACACATTCATTTTCCCTGATTTTGCTGTGCAATCTGCACATGAGTGTTTCCATGTTCTTGAAATAGTATAGAGTGCCCCCCCTCCACCCGAGGCACCCCCCTTGTGAAACACATAATCTGTTTCACTAGAGACATATGTCCCTGGGAGGTGACCACAGGCAGAGGGGTACAGAACCCTCATGTACTTGAGAGCTCTGTATGATTTAATTATATTTTAAATAGATGTAATATTGAAACAATCTAGCAATTTTTTCTTTTAGTTAGCCTGGGCTATGCCCACGGCATGACAAATCACAACTGCATTTTCCAAGAATTCCAATTCCTGGCAATTCAACTATATCTGTCAACTTTCAAGAACAAAAATTCAGAATGAAGTAACACATATGTTTATCAGTGCCTTTGCTCATTTCCATAGGTGATCAGGGCCCACAAAATGAAGTGTTAAGATTACCTTGCTTTACATTATTTCATGGGATTTCGTCATCAATCGATGATATCAACAGAGATTACCAAAAGTACCCACAACAACCTGAAGTATCATAACCGAAATCTGTAGATTTCCATGATCAAGTTATGGCTTTCTTTGCAACCACCATGTAACTCATCTTTTAAAGTAAAACTGTATTCAGTGCATCACTTACATTGTACAACTGCACTTCCATGCAGCCTTTATTTAGCTGTTTATTTTGTTTATTTCCTGTTTCATGGTAGCATTTTCAAGATGGTTACTGAACATGCTGAATGTATCATAACTATTATCTACAAGCATAACTCATTAAGTTAATTTGAGTGCATTATGATCTGATTTCCCCAAATGTGATTAGTCACATTGCCACACTCTGTCCCACTCTCTTCCCTGTTTGAATCCTTGCACCTGCATATAAGCATTTGCCTAATAAATGAAATTTACAAACAAAACATAATATTTTCCAAAAAGTCTTACTTATCAACCTTTAGGATCACACTCATAATGCTCATGCAAAGCTCTTCACAGCTGTTTTGCAGCTTGCTCACAAGAGGCAGCACCAGTGACAGGGGAGTGGGGGGGGGGTGACATATATGTTTTCTTTCTTGTTCTTCTTTCTTTCTTTTCTGTCTTTGCTTTCTCTTTTCCATCTCTGTGCATCCTTCAATACAAAGGATAGACCATTTAATTACTGTTCCAATTATTATATTACTCCATTTGATTCGACCTTACATTACATGATCCACTTTTCAATTAGGACTGGATTAAAAAACCCAGGGTTTTGTATTATAATGCAATAGATGTCATCATTCCCTCTTAACTGAATACAAATAGTAGAGCAGTGGTATGACCAAATCACTATTCTAGTCATTGTCTTAACAAATGTTACCCATCACTCCAATAGGTACATGTCATCACTGTGCAGGAGGGTGCCATCACCCAGGAATCCCTGTATGGTCCTGCAGGTGCACATGCACTCCTCCCAACTGAGTTTACTGGGCCACCCTCCCTGCTAGGTGAGGGGGGGGGGGCTGTAGAGGGTACACTGGCTAATGTACCTTCTTGCTCTCTAGCGTGGTCATTAACTGTCATTGCCCCAGATACCATGTGTGGCTGCTCCACTTGCCTTATATTCTTACTAATAGAATTGTTCTTATTTAACTTTCTGTGCAACATTTGACCACAGAAGGCCACCAATGTATGAGTTAGTTAACTTAGTTTCAAGGAATCAATCCATTAAACTGAAAACTAGTCAGAGGGAGAGTCTCAATTACATGTGTGTAATAAACTTACATATCACACACAACTTCAGCTAAGTTTTAATAAATAGTCCACCTAGGCATCTTACAACTCCCAAGCAAGTAGAGACCAATTTCACAATAACATGGCCATCATATATATATATTCATATTCATCAACAGGTGAGCCAAGATCACACAGCATGGCTACATGTTAATAAATCACAAAGACCAAGATCACAACAGCATGGTCATAGCCAAGATCACAACAGCATGGCCTTAAATGATTACTAGTTTTAAGTAGACCAAGATCACTTTCAGCATGGTCACTCACATCAGCCAAGTTCACAACAGCATGGCTTCAACATTACAACACAGACCAAGATCACAACAGCATGGTCTCCTGCCAAGATCACAACAGCATGGCATTAATACAACTACCAGTTCATTACAGCATGTATCCACATCACAAGTCACACTTAAATCCATGTAAATGCCCAGTATACTGTACAGTACACTGGCACTAAGACACAGCATGATGGAGCGCTCTGGAGAAGCGTCCATCCTGCTTGGTGTCTCTCAAAGAACTGACTCATTCCACATGTTCGGGGGGTCACTAGCTTAGGATACCATGCTTTCACAAGTCCGTATGTAGTCAGGGAAACACACTTTTGCCTCCTGAATTTTCCTCGCCAAATCTGGCATGCAGGAGTGCTTTCCTACATGGGTTCAGTGTAAGAGTACACACATTTGGTGTGCTTGAAAGCATATTTAGAATCTAATAACATCTTTTTTGTGTCAAATATTGTCAATCTCACTAATATAAGTGACAGAGAGAAGTCTCTCACAGTCACAATTTCTTGGCATTCTTGGTTTCAGTGTTGCCTGCCCCAAGAAGCTGAACTTTCAATTTCCATGGCAACCACAGAATCACTTAAATATGTCCAAATTGGCCCAAATTTTGGAAATCCATTCCAAATATACTGAATTTTATCATGTGAAAAATTCACAGTTCTAGATTGAAAATAAGTATCCGTATGAAAAAAAGCCTGGAACTTTCTGAACGCCCCTCGTAACCCTCGTAACTAAGTCAAGAAAGCAAGGTAAAGAGGAAGCAAGGAATGACTTTTTTATCAATTTTTTGTATCTCACTGATTTGCAGACACATGGAAGAGCAGCCTTTTAGAGTGAATGACCTTTGATGAGTCATGGTGATATTTGATATATATCCATTTAATCTCTGTGACACATATAGCCAACATCAAGTCACTCAACGGATGCATAACATTAATATAGCCCATCTGTAATCCAATCTTCTTGGGAGCTCTCACTGGACAACCGTGGCCGCATCAGATCAACACTGATCATGCATTTTTGCATAACTCATACATTGATGATATTTTAATCATGAATTTTACGCGTAAGTTTGACAGTATTAAATTGGTTTTATTATCTCTTTCACAGCTCATGTTTTTTAAAAAGTTTGTTCTGCAATTAAACCGTGACATCACCAGGGTATCTGTGAATGTGATTGGTCTAATCTTCAATCTGTAACACCCAGTTTAGGGTTTGGCATCACTGTTAATGACAAAAAAATTTAAAACTGCCAGTCAATGTTTAAGGTTTTTTTTAAATGTACAACCACAACAAACAACTTTTGTCTAAGTCGAGTATAACACCTTACCAGAAGAGTCTCTGTTAAAGTCTGTTTCATTGTTTCCTAAACAAAGTCAAAGTCATTGTAACTCTCCCTTGAGGATAAGAAGCTGATAAGTAATTTGTTTGATTCGGTTACAATTCATTGAAGCATCTATCAACCAGTGCAGGTATCAAAGACAAACAAGCTAAACATTCATAATTACTGACATGACGCTTGCTATTTTCTGACTCTCTTTTCAACCAATTTCAACTATAACTTCTATCAATACCCTTCTGCTCTCACAAACATGAAGGGAGCCCCATAGGATTGAAAATGCCGAGAAAGCAATTCCCAAAATGAAACAATTAGAATTGTAGATGAGATAATTCCAGAGGCATTGTTTGCCTTTTCCAAACTAGATTTTCCTTTGCTGAATTTCCATAAATATAAGGATGAAAAAGGGTTAGACAGCCATCTTGGAAAATATCCTAGATGGCCGCAAAGACCTTCTCGTAGATTTTGAAACTACGCTTTTCAGAATCCTTAGTCGATTATAAGCTTCCAAAAATATATTGTCCTACAATTCTCCACAAATTGCAGCCGAAAATCCATAAGGACTGACTTTAAGTCCAAAAATGGTGTCTCTCACCTTAATTTTATTTGCAGACTTACCATTTTATTGTAATAGATTCTCCCTCGGGCCAAAATATTCAAGATACTCTGCCATACATTCTTTCACATCATCTTTAGACAATCCAAATTCTTTTTAAAAGTTCATTTTGGCACCATTTTAAACTGAAAATCTTTTTGAACAATTAAGTTGGTCAAACCCCAAAAATGGTCGTCCAGTGAGGTTTTCTTCAGGGTCAACACTACTCTTAAAGTGGGACCATAAGCCCTCATTTTCACAGAGACTACTTATCCCATTTAGCTCATTCAGTCTAAGCCAATGTTCAGATATGAAGAAAATGACATTGTTTCTATCTTGGAATATATCCAGGACATCATTCAAGGAGCTGTTAAGTCCATTACAATTAAGGCTAAGAATATGAACTGATTCCATTTTGAGATAGATAGAGAGTCTGTTCAGTAGGACGGGATCCAGTACCTTGGATCATTAAACACAGAATATCGATTTGTCGTAGTTGTTGGGTGCAGCCCACCTACACCATACGAATGCATCAGGTTGAAAGGAACTGGCGAGGGGACACTGCAGTGTCCATGTACTACATTTGGAGGAGGGATCATGGGTGCCACGGAGTTGTGAGTTGGCACTTGCACAATCTGAGGAATCGCCGACGCCTGGGTAACAGAGGATGTTTCAGATTGGGTTGGCTGCACAGAAGGAGACTGCAGAGGGGCTGTCACGGCATTGCTTGACTGTCTCTTGAAAGACCAATTTTTCTTAGTTCCTTGGGTCTGGTGCCTTGGTGGAATCTGTCCTTGCGGCCTCTGCCTCGTTCCTTTATTATTGTGGGTCTGGCGGGGATTTTTCTTAGGCTCGTACGGACGAATTCTTGCATTTTTGGGCCAGTTACTTGGATTATACATAGCGGCTTCAACCGACTCATCATCAATCACGATGCAGAATGAGCTATGATCTGGATTGCGACAATTAAGCTTAATGACATCAGTAATATTAGTGATTCCACGGTCTCTCAGGTGATCTCTCATTTTTTCGGTTGAAGTCTCATTGGATAATCTACCCACATACACTGATCTACTGTCCTGAGATTGACCACCAGAAATACGCAACTGTGCATCAGAAGACCAACGAATTTCATTCCTTCGGGAGTTAGCAGTCATCAAATGACCTCAACGGACATCATTTCTCTGGGACCTTGGCAACTGGAAGTTTCCAGTTTGTGCTGCGTTTCTATTGTCATTCAGAGGAACTTGCAGGATTGCATTTGAAGAACGATTGTCATCAACAGTTTCATCGGACCTTCGGTCGCCGGCCAATCCATCAGTCCTATCAGTTCCCGTGGCTGCGTTATCATTTCCAGCATTATTGACTTCATCACCAGCGGCAGCATCTGCAGTAATCACTGCAGCATCAACTTGTTCAGGAGGATTTGCAGGCCTATTATTATGCACCTCCTTTCTAAGATCCTCTACCTCTTTTTTGAGATTATCTACAGTTTCTGTCAGGGTTTTAATTGTTTCATTGAGACTCATGCAGATTTGAACCAAATCCCCAACAGATGTACTTTGCGCTGCAGCTTCATTAGAATTGGATGCTGATGCGTTGGGCATACCGTGTGACTTCACGGTCTTGTCTATTCTCTTGTCAAGGATACCATTTGCTATACAGCAACCAAGAATATAAATGTCTTGCGCAATGTTCTCATTCTTTCTTCTATTGAAAAGTTCACTATTTGCTTGTGAGGAAAAAGTCTGTTTGACACTTTCATGTAGAGAAGACCGGATGGGCAGAAGGGCATCTGGCAATGTGTCTCTAGGAGCTATACCGAGCAGGAACTCTTGTATTTCAACAGAGTCATATTCAAAGATTTCGTTAATTTTCTCCAGGAAAGCAGCTGGAAGATCTTCTGGGCTGACCCGTGTCAGGTCTTCAAACACAGTTGTCATGTTTTCAATAATATAATGTATAATTGTGGCATTTTCCTCCTTGTATAATGTTTGCCAGGAGTGACACTTTCAATCTTCTTACCTACTAACATTTGGGATACATTATACGAAGTCTACATAATTATGAGACTACGTTATTCTAGCCATGGCTAATAAATAATAAGCCTTCTTTACTCATACAAGCACAGTCCTTGTCACTTAAGATGGGCAATCTGTCAAACTAGTCTGAGATTCAGTGCTTCGTAAACAGAATTGAGATAATCTGACACAGTATTATTAGAACAATATCCGCAAACAGGAGAAAAGTCTGGTTATTTTGGTAGTCGTAAGTGTGATACTGCTAATACATTATAAATTTGGAAGGTTCAAATCCACTGATCAGACATCTGGGAAAATGCTTTGTCGTCATATAGGCTAATTATGCCAGTCTTGATATTTTGAGCTGAGAAATATATGCTGCCAATACAGTTTGTTTAGCAAGAAGCCTGTAGACACTAACAAATTAGGAATAATTTCAAAGTAAAATATATTATATGTACAAACAAATATACCTACTTGACACCAAAGTAGGTTATTTTGCAAGGCAAAACCTGAATACGCTAATTATCCAGAGCAATATTGCATCTTCCTTATTCCAGATTTTAGTAAAAACCAGTCACATACAACTTTTTCCTGAAATTGTTTTTATCAACCCTTAAATGATCTCTCCTAGCTCAAATGTCACAGTTTAAGAATGAGTACATGATATTTGTTAGTGACAAGCCTTCAGAAATCTCTTTCGGTTTTGCCTTGTAAGAATTTAATTATGTATGTCTATGAAGAACCGTTCCAATATTGTCACAGAACTATTATCTCTGAGGAAAGCTGTAGTAGGTAAGTCTGGCAGTATTGGTGATGAACAGCACCTTAAGTGCTCATTTCTATGGTTGTCAGAGTTGGAATTTGTTAGACAAAGTTGTGAAGGATTTTCAGACAATGTGGAATAGATGTGTTAGAAGAATTTTAAAATTACCAAATTGTACTCACACTAGACTGCTTCCCATTCTTTTAGATAGTTTAAGTGCCTATGACCAAATACAAGTGAGAATAGTGAAAATAGTACAATCCATGTTAGAGTCAAAAAATGTGAAAGTCAGATATTTAGCTAATTTAAGTATTAAAAAGGTGAACTCTGTAATAGGAGGCAATATTATGACAGTTTCAAGAAATTTAAATTGTGATGCTGAGTCTGTGATATTGCTTAATACTAATGATATAAAGCGAGTGTTCTACTCCAAGTTTAATGAATGTGATACACAATTAGCTAGTCAGATTTTAGAATTGAGAGGTCTAACAGTACCTGGTTTTAGCAATGATGAACTTTATACCGTTTTTAACTTTTTTTTTGTGTACTAACTGATTTGTTTTTATTTGTGGTTGTACACAGTTAAGTTTTTATCTACTTAATTTTATTTTTGTACCTGTATACCAAATTGTAATATTTGTGTATGAATAAATGATTTATATAAAGACAAAATGACCGATGCCATCTTACACCCTACTAATGGTATGCCATGTAACTCAAGATTGATCTTGATAATTATTCCTAAATGGGCCAATAGCAAGGGCAGGAGTTGGCCCAGTTTTTAGCATTCTAAGATTCCAAACTTGTGCCCATGTAGTTCCAGGTTCCATTGCTGCTCTGGCCGAGTTACATGGGAAGCAGTTTCAATCATCCTTTGCCACTCATTGTTGTTTCTTCATTGTTGTGTCCTCCTGCTGTTTTCATTTTTGTAGAGGTGCCCTGACCTTGTGGATAAGGTGCTCGCCTAGTAAGTGAGAGGTTGCAGGTTCAACTCCCAACCATGGCATGCCATAGGAACTGAGCAGATCCTCCATAACTCTTTGCTTCACTTCACCCAGGTGTAAATGAGTACTTGGCAATAGGCAGTGATGGCGATTGCAAAGTGGCTAAGCATTGTGTGCGCTGGAAACAACTGCCAGGCTGTATACTCCCGGGGAGTCGAGAAAGGCTCATGCTTGAACAGGCCTGCCAAAGGTATTTGTGAAGTCTACTGAGACTGATGTCGTTTTTAAAAAAAGCCTACATTTACATTTAATTAGCCAGCCAAGCGCATAAATACAGGATGTAATGCTCCAATCATCCATCCATCGTGATCCTCCTAATGTCCCGATTAGCCTTCCAGATTGCACAAGTACACAGAACATGATAGGAGGCTGACGATAAAGCCCATATTCAACCCATCTATCTTGCTGGCGGCAAACCCATCACAAGCTCTCATTTGTTTCAGGAACATCTTGATAAGTTATTGTCTGCCAATAAGATAATGAATGATTGATATTGAAACCAATACCCAGATTCCATGTCTTTCAAGGGCGCAGAGAGATTCCCCAGCTATCTGTGATGAAACCAAATGTTTGAAGACATTTGCATGTTTGAACAACACATTTCAATCCTGTGCTGTAATGACGTGCCTATTGTTCCACGACTATTTCATAAACAAGATGGAACAATTCTCTAAAGAAGATTGTACAATATCAAAATTATGCCTTAGAATTGATATGAGAAAGTATCATGATGTATTGAAATAACCTTTGCCAATAACAAATATTTCTTTAATTCGATTCTGGAGCAGAAGTGATCTGTTTATATTCCAGCCAGAATATTAGAATATCAAGAAGATTATTTGACAGTGCTCTTTGTGTAGCTGCACCAAGTCACGTTAGTATTCATTTTCCTTTTTTGATGGGTCGTTTTATGAACATTAATTTTTCTCTCTCCTTGATTTAAAGTCTATGAGAATATATTGGGAGTGACAGCCCTATTGAAAAAATCCTAATTAGCCATGTCACAATTACATTATACTTTATCTGGAATCATTTCTCATATATTGGCCCTGAGCTATTACAACATGGAAAGGAAAATGTCTTTTGACAGGCTTAAGTACACATAATGCCAAACTGCGCTTGACTTGAGTAATCATCATGTTGGAATTGACGTAGTAGATTAAACTCATAATTACATATTTTGCAATTAAAAGTAACTATATATTGAGTAGAACTTGGGAGTGCAATTGGGTTACCTTAAGTCTAGAATCTAGGAACAATGTTGAAACCGAGTAGACTGAAAGGCATTGACAATAAATGAGACACATACAGTATGATGAATGAATGGACGGATAATATACAGTGTAGGCATGATGTCAGTATTCATCCAGTGTGGAAGATGAGATTCAGGTGCACCGGATACGGTATTGCACAAGAGAACCCAGGACCTACTGATTGCACTACTTAGAGCCCAAGCCACTGAGCTCTCCCCACTAAAATGTTGTGGAAATGGGAACAGGGACATTTGGAGTGGAAAAGGGCTTAAGTATCGATAAAATGACTACGTCCCATGATCCCATAAGAGAAATGACCACCGATAGGAGGACCAGGCACTAGGCCAGTGTCGTGGATTACTGCAATGTCTAGCGATGAAAGGCTGAATTTATATAGCAAACTTGTCAGTGAAACAGACAATTCATAGTCAATTACAAATTGGAGAAACAAAGAAAGACATTTGTGTAACTCACCTGTGTAACCTTTCTCAGTTCCCTGCTCTTCTCGACGCTTTCTCGCTCTTGTTCAAATCGGATGACTTGGTCACTTTTTCCCCAATTGGAACTTGCCCCCTCTGCCTCCAGGGGACTCCTATCTTTTCCCTGTGGATCTGTAGAACTGCTGAGCATCTGGAGAAAGAAGAAACAGAGGGGCTATTTATAGACACAACATGTGCTTGGGTTCTTCAATCGAGTTTCTTTTCCTGAATTCAGAACTCAGAAGTTTTCAGATGCATTATGCAACAAACGCGTGCAGAGAGAATGTCTCAGATTCTGCGTTATTTGAAGACTGCAAGTTTTAAAAGGCAAATATTGTGCACTTTTACAGATTCAGATTTTCAGATCCAGATTCAGATTCAGATGTAAAATTAGAACATTGGAGACCCCTCTCAGTCTCCCTAGAGCAGCTATTGAGGGGCCACCAGTCAAAATATTTTACAATTTACATTTTTATCTGCATTTAAGTGTGTTTGGGCTTGCCATATAACTATTCTGTTAATCAGCCATCAGTCAGCCATCAGCGAGTCAGTCAGTCAGTTGGTCAGCTGGTTAGTGGGTCAGTCAGTAAAAAAGCTTTTACTTTGTTTTGGTGATGTATTTTACAACATTATAGTAGACGAACTTCGAGTGCTTACAAATGACTGGTTTCAGAGCATCAATGAGGTCACTAAAGCTGTTGCTTCAATCTTTACCATTGAAAGTGTTGGTTCTTTCACTGACTCATAGGACTTCTAATGACGTGTATAGATGCAGCAGTGACCAATACCTGGCTCAGTGACGTGTATCAGAGCAATGCTAAGTGAAGGGGCAGTAGAACAGTTGTAATATAAAGTGCAGTGACTGAGTCATAAACCTGACCCATTTGACAATAATCATTGCTCTCTTCACAGCGTTTTTCTGGACTGAAATATAGATAATTTAGATAATTGTTTGTGTTTTTCCTCAAAGAAATATTTGGAACAACAAACAGACAACAATTAAACATTCAAACATAGATACAATTGCTTTGAATATCTCAAACTGTGAATTCTCTTTGTCACACCAGAGGAAGATTAATCTGTTTGTTATAACTTCGCAATAATGAAGCACTTGTGGTCAAGATGGCCAGGAGTAGCAGATGCCAGGATCAGCTGGGGATCAGTGGCATTTGAACTTGAACTTGAACTTTATTTGTACCAAAATGAATACATAAATATAATATAATCATAAGGCACATTGACAGTGATCAAGCTCTGTTGATTGCAGGCCTATTACTCAGAGAGACAGGAGTGAAGTCACTGGTGAATGCTTTGACACCTATCACACAACATGGTATTGTATGGGCTGTGAGTCAGTCACACGTTTATGAGGTATCAAAGTTATGGTCACTTGACATGGCAGGGATAGGGCTGTGATGTCAGTAACAGCCTATAGGTGTATTGCATGTAAGCACTCTAAGTTCGTCTACTGTAAGTAAAGATTATACAATCATTCCTTTCAACATGAATCTAAGTTAAGACCTTACCTTATTGGAGACTGTCGAGAGAGTGGTCCTAGCTGACTGAGCCTGCCTTTTGGTCATTTTTGGAAGAGAGGACTTTCCACTGCAATGGAACAGTGTGGCTCTTAAAATATTGTCAGATTTGTCAGAAGGCTAGCATCCTACATAACAAGCAAATGCCAAACATCTTTATGTTCTTTCATATTTGAAATTTCAAAGAAGGAAACTGTTACCTGAAAGCAGTGGCTGGTCTGGGGCTGTTTTCATCATAAGGAAGTCCTATCTGAAAAATTAGATGACTAATATAATTTCACATATCTCAAAAACAATTTAATTAATTCGACAAAGCAAAACAACTCTGAAGCAATTCTGCAGGGGCGGACTGGGAGAGAAAATCGGCCCTGGAAATTTCAGTGGAAAGCGGCCCAGTTAGGCCGGTCTGATGATACTGGGGGGGGGGGTTGTAATGGATTTTACTCTGGAGACAAACTTTCTTTTTCAAGTGTGGAGCAATGTCAAACTATACTTTTTCAAAAGGTCAACAAATTTTTTTATAAAATTTGCTAAAGGAGGTAGGCCTATAAGACACTTTTTTTCATGCAGTGTGTCAAACAATTTAGACTCCCCCCCCCAAAAAGAATCATCTGGCCAGCCCTTATAGGGCTTCATCTTTCTTGCCTGTATATATATTCCTGTTCTGCATACAATTTCTTTTTTTCATAAGAACAAAGAGTCAGGTCATATCAAGTTTTTGCATATAAATAGGCAAAGTCATCGAATTATAGCTAATCCTTTCCACATGGCAAATATAGGTTGGCCTGTAGACATAGCTGGCCTATGAGGTGTAGGCCTATGTACAAGAAGTTTAACTGAAGGGCTGGCGGATTTTTTTGGTCTTTATAAATTGATAGCAGGCGGCAGGCCCAATGGCCATTTCATGCATGTAAACTTGTAAAGGCTTATAGGCCCACTAAAATTCCCTATAAGTGTATTCAAACAGTGCAATACATTCATAAATTGCAGATAGGCCAAAAGGCCTATCATATCTACCTACCAATAATTGACAGTAAACACAAATAAGCAATCATCTAAGAACTATGATGATGTTCAGAATAAAACGTTCTTAAGATCTACTAATTACAAAAGGATAAAACATAGCCAATTTCGGAACTATATCTGAGTAGGCTCACTGCAAAAGAATGAGTCAAACCAGGATAGGCCACACAAAACCAGGAAAAAACAGTCCAATTATAACTATTACAAACTTTAAAACATTGTGATCACAACAAGTGATAACGATGAAACAGTGAAATACTTCACAACTGATTATCACTCCTATTCATATTTTTGTATTTACATGGCATTATCAAATCAGCTGACAGTCATCTCAGAAGGTAATTATGCTCATTCCTATCACATCTACTCATTGTTGTCATTCCAGTCACCTCACTCACCAAACCTCTTCATGTTATTATTCCCAAACACGTCCCTTCATCAATTCAATCAAATTGCAAATTATACAAATATGTTACTTATTTACATCCATTTACCAATATGGCATCACTTGAAGAAACCATACACGATGAACAGTTTGATCATGCATCCCCCCTAATCACGCAATCCTATTACTATGACAATTCATTCCTTTCCCAAGATCATTCACATGATATAAAAATTCTTAATACTAATGCTAGAAGTCTCTTAAGAAATCACTCACACTTTGAAACACTTCTGACCCAACTCTCTTCTCAAAATTTTAACTTCGAAATCCTAACTTTCACAGAAACCTGGTTAGATAGCCTCCTTGAACCATATGTTAAGTTTGAAAATTATGTCCCTGCTATGAAACACAAACTCCCAACTAAAGAAGGTGGTGGTTTAGCAATATTTGTAAAAAGTGATATTAAATTCAGAATTAGAAATGACATATCCTTCCCTATAGATAAACAAAACCAATTTGATGGAATCTTTATTGAAATAGATCCAGACAATAGTTTAACTCGCCCTCTCGTCTTAGGAAATGTATATCGTTCACCCAGTTTTAACAGTATCACAGATTTTAGTCACAATATGTCAGCCATAGTAGAAAAACTAAATAGGGAAAACAAAGACATAGTAATAACAGGAGACCTTAATATTGATTTAATAAAGAGCACCACACACAAAGAAACATCAGATTTTCTGGACAGTATGATTTCAAAAGACCTGTTCCCAAAAATTACAGTCCCAACCAGAGTCACACACACTTCTGCAACTTTAATAGACCATATTTACACAAATAGTAAAGACCCATCAACAATAGCTGGTACCCTGAAAACGGACATTACTGATCACTTTTCTAATTTTATTTTACTAAAATGTTCACGTTCAAAAGTAAGACCAAAATATATCACTTATAGAAATTACAGTAAAGTGGCAATAGAAAAGTTAAATAATGCCCTCAATGAAACTAACTGGACAGACATACTTAATGAGACTAACGCTGACAAAGCATATGACAAATTCTTGGAAAGATACAATTCGCTACAAAATGAACACCTACCTCTAATCAAAACTAAGTTCAACAAATACAAACATAAACTCAACTCATGGATAACTAAAGGAATATTAAAATCACTTAAAACAAAAGATAGATTGTTCAAGAAAGTAGTTACTCTACAAAAGAGCAGGAGCACTCAGTATCAATTCCATAAAGATAAATACGATAAATATAAACAAGCATATAGTAAGGTCTTAAGAGTAGCTAAACAACAATACTGGATGGAACAGTTTGAATCAAACAGAAATAACATAAAAAATACCTGGAAAAACATAAATTTACTTCTTAATAGAAACAATGACAAGTCAAATTTTCCCGAATTCTTTTTAGATGAAAATAATACCCAAATTGTGCATCCAGAACAAATAGCTAACAAATTTAACAATTTTTACGTTAACCTTGGACCAAACTTAGCAAAAAGCATCCCCCCTAGTCAAAACATTTTAGAACCTACGAATAGCCAAATTTCCCCTCACAGCTTCTACTTTACTCCAGTAACTCCTATAGAAATACTAAAGATTGTCCAGAACTTAAAACCAAAAACCAGTTTTGGATTTGACAAAATAAGCCCCAAACTATTAAAGCAAACAGTCTTTCCAATAGCTGACCCTCTTTGCCACATTATGAACCTCTCACTTTGTACAGGTATTGTTCCTCTTCAGTGCAAAATAGCAAAAGTATTACCCTTCTTTAAATCTGACAACCCTCACATATTTAAAAACTACAGGCCAATATCTCTCCTACCAGCATTCTCTAAAATTCTTGAACGGCTAGTGCACAACAGACTCTATAAATATCTTAAACTTAATAAACTTATAACACCAGCTCAATATGGCTTCCAGGAAAATCTCTCAACAGAAATGGCAATATTAGAATTACAGGATAGAATAGCTAATCAACTTATCAACAATAAATTGAGCCTTGGGGTATTTCTTGACCTTTCTAAAGCATTTGACACCCTCGACCATAGTATTTTGCTTAATAAATTGGATAAATTAGGAATTAGAGGTCTCCCAAAATTATGGTTTAAAAATTATCTTACAGATCGACAGCAATATGTCCAATATACAGACAACTGCTCTTCCAAACTGCCAATATCATGCGGAGTACCCCAGGGCTCAATATTAGGACCATTATTATTTCTTCTATACATAAATGACATTCCCCATCCCACCAGTTCTAATATTCTACTTTTTGCAGATGACACTAACCTAATTTTCCATAGTAATGATTTGCAAACATTAATCAACACAACCAATGAAACTCTCCGAACTATCTCAATCTGGTTTCAAACAAATAAACTCTCACTTAACATCAACAAGACTAAATTCATCCTATTCCACAAACCAAGAAAGAAGACTAATGACAGAAACATAGAAATTAAAATCGACAACAACAGCATAGAACAAGTTAAAGAAATAAAATTCCTAGGTGCCCACATAGACAGTACATTATCATGGAAAACTCATTTAACAAAAAAAGCAAATCAGATTCTCAAGGTAAATGCAATTCTATCACGCCTGAAAAATACACTGCCGAAGCATACATTAAAGACAATCTACAATAGTCTAATATTTCCACACTTGTCATATGCGATAACCGCATGGGGTAATATAAACAATAGAGAAATGAAAAGGTTAGAATTACTTCATAAACGTGCTATTCGAAACATCAGCAAAGCCAAATACAATAGCCATACTAATAAACTTTATAAAGAGTTAGACCTCCTAAAAATTAGAGACATTTTCTACCATTCATGTATTAAGTTTTACCAGAAAGTAAAAATGGATAAGACCCCGTTGTACTTTAAACAACTCCTCCCGCAAAATAGCCATTTACATACCCACTCAACTAGAAATAGCCATAATCTACATATTTACAATAGGTCAACGGAATTGAAATACCAATTAATTAATGTGAAAATCCCGCTCTGTTGGAATGAACTACCAGAATATCTAAAGCATAGCACTGATTCTAGAACAGTTGACCACAGAATTAAATCACACCTAATCTCTAAGTATTCTCCTGACTGTTATATCAATAATTGTTACATTTGCCAAAAATCATAGAAAAAGTGATTACCCCCCCCCCACTCATCATTATTTCATTAGCCCTCCCACCTCTCCCCCTCCCCTCCCTATCTTTCCACCTCCCCAACCCCCCCCCCCCCCCCCCCCCCCCTCAAACTCATGCCCATAGCCCATGAATCCATCAGTATAGTTCACAAATCATACCTATATACATCCACTCATTATTGTGGGAGCACACTTACAGACGAAAGTCTTTGTGCTATCCCAATGGCTAAATTAGCATTTTATATTAAATCAATGTTATAGATATATTTAAATACTGCCAAATTGGATGAACAATTGTAATTGTACAGCTTATGCCATGAACTCAATAAAATACAAAATACAAATACACACACAGACCCTTAGGCCTAGGGCCAGGCAGAAATGCAAACCTTTTGGATTCTTCAGTAGAAATATGATATTTCAAACAACTTTAAATTTTAATATTATAATTTTTCAGAACAATTAACTCCTTTGATGTTTGCACCATTGGAATTGTCTTCTCAAGACGATTCTAATGGTACCAAATACATTGGGGTTGGGAAAACGGGAACCAAATTCATGAGAATTTTTATTTTTTTTAACTTTTTTGTATTTTGGTCAATTGGCCCACACAGGAGCATCGGCCCACCGGGAATTCTCCCGGTATCCCGGTGGGCCAGTCCAGCCCTGCAATTCTGGTAAAAAGAAGAAGAAAGATCGAGGACCCACTATATAATTATACTACTCGAGTTTGGGGACCCAGATAATTGGCAATCGAAGCATCACATGAAAACTTTAAAAAGTTAAATCAAGTGTACAAACTGCAAACTAATCATTTGCCAATTAGACCCTAGACCTATCAATAACCTGTTTGTATCATTTTTGCACTTAGCGTTGTCATCCCTAATGATGATTTTTCACAATCCAAGTGCTGGTCCAGTCAATCAATCCGCGAGAGTCTGAATCGAAGTGTTGCTGATCACACCAGACAGGAGGTGACCCTGCCCCATAGGAATAAATAGAATGGACATGAGGCTCTAGCAGATGGAGCAACCAAATCCACCATCTTGGAACTGCCTGGCAGCCTGGCATTTGGTAATTGTGACGTCACCAATAATAGTGACATAACTAGTAACAATGGCATCATGTCCGGCACAATCAGCCAAACACAACATCTTGTTGCTCCTGTTTTGACGTCACAATGACGTCATGTCTGAGGGCAGTTCCAATATGGTGGATCTGGTGACCTCATCTCGAGGTGGTGTCATACAGCCTCATGTCCGTTCTGTGTATTGCTATGCCTACCCAGCCAAACAAAATCAGTCCAATTGAGTTCCAGAACCAAGGTTTGAACTCGCGTCATCATGTGCCAATGGATTTGCAGGCAAACGCTGTCACCCTCCTGCTACGGAAAGGTTTCCATTGAAATATACCAAATAAAAACAAGCCAAACCATAACATATATGCTAGTCTCCTCAGTCTTGGCACAAAAAGCCTGTATCAATACAACTATTTTTGCTAAAGTTGATATGTATATTACTGCCCAGACAATTGGTCTGATAGTCCTTTTTCCCTATTTATCGCTCGCACAAATACTGGGCCAGACTAATCGATGCCATTGTTAGGGCATAAAAGCCTTTGTCGTCCCATCAAGGCATCTAATTTCCAGTACAATGACATTTTTGCCGCTTTTCCTGTTTCTGTTTATGTTAGTTTGGCAGGATAAATGGGCTATTGTGCAGTGCTATTGGTGTAATGCAATAGTTGTTAGTGATACAGTCACATCAATGGTGTTTGACAGATTACTTTGGATGTCTGCCAGTGAATTATGTTATTTGATACTTCTTATATTATACGAGTTCCATTGTATTGTGGATTTATTTGCTTTTATGTTGGCGCAATTTACGTATTTCCATCCAGGGGCAAACTTTTATAGTGGCTTATTGAATCTTTGTACAAATATGGTATGACGTTTATTTCATTGCGTTTTACCTCAATATTCTTAATCAAAGATGTTGATCAGCGTAGATACTTATTAAAATTTCAACTTCTTCACAGATGATCAGATCCAAGCCATGATACAATGGAATTAACATAAACCACAGTTAGCGGGGGAGTTCTCAACATGTTACATATTATTTTAGTATTTACCCCATGCGAGGGATCTTTTATTTGCCCAGCACAGACCCTGATACAAGGGTCCGGCAATTTAGTCATCCGAAAGATATCTGGCTGGGATTTTGCTCATGAAGGTCCTCAGAAAATTTTGAGTACCCCGTGCACCAAGATTGAAATATGTTCAGAGGCTAAAACCAACACAGATGACTCAGTTGGAAAATAACGATAAAGCAATCAAATCTTTTTTCTGAAGCCTTCAACTACAGTGTTTTCAATAGACCACACAACTATAGTGTGGAAAGGATTGTTATAAAAACAATCGCAATTGGTTGCATGGTGGCAAATACCTCTTGCTTACCGCTCCATTAGATTTTGCAGTTTAAATTGACTGAGGAAATGAAATCATTGATTTGTAACAATAACATATTACAATTTTTATTTTTGGTTAATCATGGATGTGTCATACACAATACGATACAATACTCACAGGTATGACAACGTTCTGGATATACTCCACTGGAACGGACGGAGAGAGAGACACCCTCGGCATGGAGGACTTGGCTCTCATCAAGGTCCTGGCTGAGCACTTCCTGTTGCTGGTGGCGCCCCCAGCGGACAGGGCAGACGTCTCTCTTGGGGAGTAGGACCTTTTTCTAAAAATAGGAAAAAAAATACAAAAATTGGTAAGAATTTTTTTTGTTAAATCGAACAAAATAAAAAGTGGGTTTCTTTCCTATATAAAGATTATATTGTTTTTGCTGAGAATAAAAGATGTTCTATTACCCGTCGTGTTCGATAATAAAAAGTTATTTAACCTTCTAAAACTATGTGAAAATCACATGAAGGTGAATTAAAGAATGTGGACGCTAATGAATCTCTAATGGTTTTAGACGTGAAGCTCCGAACGTGTTCATTTACGACGCAGTAATGCATAGGCATTATTTTGAAATATTTAATTTAGACTCAGACGTGTTAAATTTAATTAAGTAATGGAGGCAGAGTCATTCTAGAAAGAGTGAGCAGGAGGTTTGTTAAGAAGAGAAAAGTTATCAAAAATATGATGCTTCCTGCCTTTGTCCTTGAAGCATAACTAACACATCTAATATTCCTTTCAAAATAGTAATAAGATGGAGAAAAATAGCATAAAGAGGACAGAAAATAGATGAGGACAAATAAAAGGAATTAAATCCAAGAAGACATTCTCAAATAATTTTTGAAAAATTGACTGACTTTTTGGACAAATTCTAAATTTCTCAAGCGATAGAATGGTGATAAAAGTAATTTGGCCGAGACAAGAAAAAACATGAAACTTTTGGAAATGTCGGAAATCTAAGCAACCAAATCATGGCTAAATCAGATCTCCAAAGCCAGCAAAGATGTCATTACACATTAATCAATGTTGTCTTTGATCATCAAATTCTCATTTACCTGGCACTGAGAGCGCTGGATGACTTGAGTCTGACCCCGATCTTAGAGGCATGGTCTATCAGTCCTGTGTCTTGGTATTGCACCTTCTTGAATAAACCTTCCTTTTCGGACTCTGCTGTAAGATTAAATACAATGTACAAGTGAAAAATCATGCAGGTTTACAATTAGAGCCTGCTCACTGACTTTTTCAAAAGGCAATGGTGTTCAACGTCTTCGACCAAATGGCTTCGCATTGTATTTTCCTCTCAGTATGTACATCATTTCACATTTTGCGGAATACAATCAGTGTTCCCGAACATCTCCAACGAGGTCCTTTGGTCTGCCTGAAGTGCTCTTCAGTGCGCTTTATTCAGTTGAATATCTAATAATTGTGTAACCAGAGGATGATTTTTATGTCATCCATGTCTCTGATATGCTATCTTGGCATTTTGAATTATAATGTCATGAGACCAAGACTAGAATTATATGTTCCATTCCCCTTCCAGCCATCTTTCCCCTTCTAAGTTATATTAATCATCTTTGATGTATTTTGAGATATTAAAGCAACCATCCTTAGTTTCGTGAAATCAGCTTGTAGACATTTTGAAATTGATAAGTCACGTAAAGGCTATGAAATTACTAGAATGTGTAGGAAGATGAATGAAAAGTTCAGATAAATAAAATGACTGTTTCTCTCTTGTTGTGAGGTAGTGACATTTCAGAATATCACTTTTAAAACGGGCAGACATCTTGTTTGTAGAAGCCTGTTGATTACAAACTAAATTTGACTTGACTTCCTTTATTCCAAGGTTTCAGTCGGAAATTTAGTTTATTTACAATATTAGATCTTACCTAACAAACTTCGTTTACTAACCAGACATGCTCATTTAGAAATAAGGGAAAATGTGATGAGGACAATTTAATAATACTTCAATCGAAATATTTAAAATGTAACAGGTTACCAGACTTCAGAAATGAAACAGATTGGGTTTAAATTTGTTTGAAAAATTAGAAAGAAGACCTTTCTGTCAGACTAAAAATAGCCCAGATATGAAGGGTTTACCCGCAGTTTTGGAACACCTTCAAATATTGGAACTTTATCAGATTAACTCGGTGACAACTGCTTTGATGAAATTGATTTTATGAAATTAATTTTCTTCTTCAAAGAACACGTTCTTGTGGGATAGAAGACATCAAAGAAATGTTAGTGAAGATCTTGGGTCTGACTTTAATTAGCTATAAATATAACTTTTGGAAAATATATCCCATTTTTTTTGGGCCGAACTGATGTTGGATAACGCTTATATCAGCCAAGAAAGAAGTGAAAGTAATGTTGAATTTAATGAAGAAGCACCACCATTATTAAGAGACCTTACAAAATGCATGACATTTCATTAATTTACCACAAATCGCTCTTCAAATCGGTCTGAATTAAAACTCATTAATGTCATGTAATCCTCTAATCGCTCTATTAATTCAAATCGATCAAATTTGTTATGAACTTTGTTAGGGCTAATTATAGCTCAACCATAATCCCAATATTAGAGAATTAGTTCTGCCTGTTGGTTTGGAATGCAGGCAGGCTATGGCTAGTTCATGGTGAATCAAAACATAATAAAGCAAAAGGTTTATCTTATACAGATAATTTCCTGTATTTAAGTAATCAGTTAAGTCAGAAATTAAAAAAATTCAAGAAATCACTGGAAAATTATAGATCTTTGCGAATTGGTGGTCAACAGAAAAGATCAGTTTTCTTATTTTCAATTTGCAAACTTGCTTTGCCATATCATCGACAGTTTTCTGTTGGTCTCCTAATCTTGTTATGTGATGAAATAACGTAAGTCATTTAATTAGTTTGTTTTTTGTCACATGTGCTGCTAGATATGATAAGCAGTTATTAGAGTTTTTTCAGTTAAGGACCAGGGACCATAGACTTAGACCTCAGAGGACCAATTAGTTGTTGATACAGATTAGTTGACCATGCATGGCTTCAGTAGTTATAACAAGTAACTGAAAATATCAAACAATTAAGTTGCACTTGACGCTTTGAATAAGATGCCTTAAGCTTATGAATTTACGAGTGCAGATAAATTTTCATATTGCACGATGATAAGTGCCATATTTGTTTTATTACATGACCAATATATATATAACGTTCCATTCTGAAAGATATTTTTGAAAAAAAATGTGAAATTTTTTTTCCTTAGTGAAAAAAAAAAAAAATATATATATTTTGGAAATTTTTTCTTCAATAAAAACTCATATTGCACTATAACCAAACAATATGAAAAAAATCTGGAAAAAAAAATTGTTAAAAAAAATTTTTTGGAAAAAATCTCATATTGCACTCGAACCATGCAATATATGTTTTTATGATGTCGTTATGTGACTGATTTTGGCCAATCAGCATCATTCTAACATAGTTTATTATAAATGTACATCTGGGCCCTTCAACCAGGTCTTTGGAGTCAGAGTCCGGAGTCGGAGTCGTGTAGTCAGAGGTTTTTGGGTGGAGTCGGAGTCAGAGTCGAACTTCGATTTTCAGGTGGAGTCGGAGTCGAAAATTACAGCAATGACTCCTGACTCCTAAAAATAATTAATATGATTTAAAAAAACACAGTGACAAAAATGCGAAATGAATCCCAAATTTGACATAAAACTTCCTAAGCTAGTATTTATGTAAAAAATCCTATTAAAACTTTGTAGAATGACTTTTTCTTCTCTGTTAACCATGTTATACGTATGAGCAATAATGCTGATAGGCGGAGTCGGGAGTCGGGAGTCGCTTTTCAGAAAGCCAAAGGAGTCGGGAGTCAGAGTCGGTTCACTTATCACGTGACCCCAAAGCCCTGCCTTCAACTCAATGTAATTCCATCCGTGGTGTTTTTAACAACCTAATGGTTATTTGATGAATTTACTCTAAGAGGGCCACCATTTTATCTCAAGGGGAAAAAGGGGGGAGGTTCGAGTTCCTTTAAAAATAACTTGTTGCATAGCTTTCATGGGCAGTCTTGAAATAAATAATTTCTGGTGGGGTTTTTTCTTAACAAAGAGTTGCTTGATTTTTGAATGAATATTTGATGACTTTCTGTGATCGAAATAGATAATAATTACTGCGGCTGTTACCGTGAAATAAATAATTTCCTGACTCCAACCCCGCCCCCCCCCCTGGAAATTAAGTGGTCACTACCTTAATTAAATTTAGCCTACACACATTGAACAACAATTGTATCCTTCATCTTCTGTCACTCAGAAATGTGCAAGTTTCAATTTATAACTAGAGGGGCAAAATGTGCCAAGTAAATTAATTATGCATCGTCAACAAGAATAGCCTGTCAGCAGACACTAACTTGATATTTAGTTCAGCCTACGTGGGCCCGTGAAAGCCCCAACCCCCCTCCCCCCACTAGACTACCCTATCTGGATCTGTCACATTGACAAGATATTGCAAACAAGATTATATATTTCAAGTTTGCTGTTATTCACAGCATGGAATTATTCAAACTTACTGAAATTCAATCCTATTGTTTGTTTGTTGTTCTCTGTTTCTCTAAAACCTATTGTTCCTCAGCAATTGGTCTGGTTTGGTGGGATTTGGTGGTACTAGCTCTGTTACACTCACTTAAGGTGGTCTTAAGTCCATGGTCTATCGTCTAGTCCTTAACTGAAAAAACTCTATTAAGCACTGAATCAACCGATTAACCATCACTGACACAAACAAAACATTTTAAAGCCAGTGACACCACACTGCCAAGTTCAAAGTTAATTTTGAAACTAAAAGGATCGCTAATTTGCAAACAGCTCTAATAGCTACCCAAGTGTCAAGATGTGTTGGGTGGACATCAAATTAGGCATCCATGTCAAAATTGCCAGTAAATATGCGGTTTTATTTGTTGGTTCATTTGAGTTTGGTTCATTAGAGTTTAAGCAACATGTTAAAAATGTGATCATGAGATTCATGAGACGTCATCTGACAGCATCATGACTCCAAGTCCGCGCTCTGCTTCTGATCCCAGAAATGCATGTAATGCCATATACATCCCTGAGTGCAATTTTCACAGTGAAGTGGCTTTTCCCTTCCTTAGGGACTGTTCAGAATTTATGACTGAGGGGTGGGAGTTTTGGCTGAGGGGGTACTAACTTTTCATGTTTCAAGGGGGGGGTATTAATTTTTGACAACACTTCCAAGGGGGGAAAGAAATTTTAACAAAGAAAAAAGTTAAAAAACACACAAACTCTTTAGTTGGACTTTTTTACGCGCAAAAGTTCACGAAATGACGCGAATCTGTACGCATGGCCGTGTATAATAGTATATCATGTGTGTATTGCTTTGCATGTCGAGGAAGGGGTACTAAAAATACGCGTGAAACCTAAGGGTTGGGTACTAAAAATCCGCATGAAACCCAAGGGGGGCATCAATGTTTGAAGGGAAGTTCCAGCAAAACTCCCACACCCCCCAGTCATACATTCTGAACTTTCCCTTATAAAAAGTGTTTCTCTGTCTAAGATTCATAACACTAACAGGTCCTTGACTTCTGGTGTCAGATTCACATGGCATACACACTAATTTGTTTGTTTCAGTACTTTTGTATACATACACATAAAGTCAATTATGTTGTTTGTTTGCTTGTCTGGGGAAGTGATTATAAGTTTCTTACCCATAGTTGTGTTTTTTTCTTCTTATATCCTTAATTATCCATAATTCTATGTCCTATAAGTCCATGCTAATATGATGTTTGTCACATGATACCATTATCCAACTGGAGTGGCCCAATCCTGTTCACTTGATTGATTGGCAGATTAGTGTTGCTAAGCAGACTTACAAATGCACAAGACTAAGCATATAAACTGCTCTATTGATATATACTGTGCAGTGTTTATTAAGACCTTGTGTGGGTCAGTGAAGACAGTGCTTATGCGGTGTTATTGAACCAATATTTTTATTTTTGTGTCATAGATCTGTAATTACGAGACAGTTTGGGGCCCATTGCTCAATGAATAGTCAAGAAATCTGAAATTACAGCCCACGATTTGCTGTTTATCTAACTTGGAACTCATAATCATAGTTTTTTTTCTTTAAAAATGCAACAGTTAAATCTAAAAGTGTCTGCAAGCTTAAAAATAAGTCTCCGATCTAAATAAGCCAGTCAGATATTTCTTATTGCTGTATTGTCCCAGTTGAACTTGTTACAAAAAACATAGGCTGCGCGGCAGCATACCCTCGGCTATTCAACAGGGTATTCTGAAGCCAGTTAAATCCATTGACATACTGGCGGCGAGGTTTGGCAGCAGGACAACCAACACCCCCTCAAAACAAATATTGGAAAATAGTTGAAACATGGGCAAAGACTGTGAAAATTTGAGTACATGAGATTATACACCTGAAGTGGTGTATAACTACTATCTTGCATGGGGTGGCTGGTAACTACATGAAATCTGGATAATGAATTTCAGGCAAGTGAGCCTATTGGTGGACTACAGCAGAATAGCGGTACTATAAGTCTATAACTAGAGCTCAATTTGACGGCGATTGGCATGGATTTTGTTGCCATGTTATTGGTTTAATGAGACTGAGACATGTAAGTCACCAAAGTTATATTGCAGACATACTTACTTACTTTTTATGGCTGTCAGAAAGTGTTTTTAGACGAATGAAACATCAATTTCTCTATTTTATGTGATGTTTTATTGTGTTTAATTTTGACAAATTTCCCAGCATTAGCATTCAACAGATTTAAGGTAATGAAAAGAGATTTGCAATGAAATAAAAGGGTCACATCATTGCTATGTCCTCCTCATGTCCTAATTAGCCTACCAAGTGCATAAATACAGGAGGTAAAGTCCTAATCATCCATCCATCCTTGATTCTCTGGATGTATTAGATTACACAATATAGATGATCAAACAATCATTCATCAATCAATCAATCAATCAATAAATCAATCATTGACAAACAATCAATCAATTTTAAATCAATTTCAATCTATCTATTCATCTATCCATCTATCCATCTATCCATCTATCCATCTATCCATCTATCCATCTATCTATCTATCTATCTATCTAACAACTCAATAGTGCAATATGAAAATTTATTTGTTGGGATAAATTCATAGTGGATCTATCAGTCAAAAAATAATTAATTAATCATTCATTACAGATACTTTTTAATAAGACTAATTCACCTACTAGTTAACACAAAAAAGGTCAAAATGCTGTCCAAACTTGGGGGTATAAGTATAACAATAGCTGAAAAGACAAAAAAAAAGGCCTGCATAGAATATGAAAAGTCATATCTCAGTTTCTACTTGGCCTATATTTCTGATTTAAATCGGAAATTTTATTATATGTTTAAGATAAGGAAAAAACTAAGGTTATCAATGCAGTTTGAACATATTTCTAAGAAGAAGGGAATTTTGCTAGAAAGATCAGGGTACCATGCAACTCTGCTTCTATACCCTCCCCCTTTGTTCTTTGGTTCGGTCATTGGAGAGGATTAGTGACATCATGTTACATAATGTCCATTCAACAAAAGAGCTCTGTACCCCTTCAACAAAGCAGTGACACTTATTGTCTTCAAGGTGCTAAAATATGCTTAGGATGAGTGTTGTCAATAATTAAAATACAGATTTATCCAAGATTAAATTTCTTTGAATATAAAATGAAACACTGAAATTCATGGAAATAAGGTTTTGTTAAATGCCAAGTAAATTTCTAAATAACCTTGTATTTAGTGGAATAATTTCTGCAATCATGATTTGATAATATTTAGTTTTTATGCAATATTATAAATAAAAGCAGGCTGACATTAATCTAATATGTTTCTTTTAATTTACATCACTGAGGTTACATTTGAGGGTAACAAGTGGGGGCTTTGAGATTTCCTGTCAAAAGTTTTGGTTAGGCCCTCTGAGTCAGAACTATGTGCATAAAGCATATTTGTATATACAATTATGTAATATAAATAATTTATTATATATATTTAACCACATAAATTCTGAGGAAGAATGAGATAAAAAATTATACTTAGGGCACATTGTACGGCACGTTGAGTAACCATGATCCAAAATTGACTAAAATGTGCCAAGTAATTTTCTTTAATAACCGTCTGTATAGAGGTCTTATTGCCAGTCTGTCTGATATGTTCACATTTAATTCAAAATCTAAATAAAGTAAGCTGACAGTACTTCATGTGTTAAAATGTGCATAACTGAGGTTAGATTAAAACCATGAAGTCAGAATTGAGAATTAAAGACGTCTTGTCAAAATCTTTAAATACAGCGTAGAAGAAAACAGCAAATGTGTGTTTCTTAATATGCTAAATGCTTGAGAGTCCACTAAAATTGACATTTCTTTCTTTCTTTTTTATAAATTTACATCACTATTGTTAGATTTAAGCAATAGAGCCACAAGTGGGGGTTTGAGATTTAAATGGTAAACCCATGAGTCAGAACATTTACTATGTGCATAAAGCATATTTATATATATACATAATTTATTATAGTTAACTTCAAATTATAATTAGGACACAATGTACGCCATTTTGAGTAACCAAGATGCAAATTTGAATGAAATGAGACAATTCAAAGGTCTACAGTTTTTTGTCTATTTTTAGCAATTTCTGTCTTTTTGTTTTCAAATATCTGATGATTTTAATAGATATATGCATGAAAACCATGTATTTCATTCATGTTAATTCATTTTGTTCATATTCAGGAACATAGCATGACTTTATTAGAAACAAAATGGTCAGGAAGTTGATATTTTCACATTTTTGTGAATTTTAAAATTGTTTTGTTGGCCTAAAATATTGCATTAACTACATAATGGCCATAAAAGTTCCTTCTTGATAGGTTTAATTATAACACCTTTCGGTTTTTACCAATATAGTTATTGCCATTTTGGTGTGAGAGACAAAAAATCAAGAAAAATGTGAAAAATTACGCATTTTTTCAGTATTTTGGATTTTGTGCAAAATTCGTTAGATTGACCCTCTAATCGATTCAAGCAGTTAAAAGAGCTATATTTTAGATAACTAAATATGAAATTTCAAACGTCTAACTCCAAAATTAAGGGAATTACAGAGGGTTGAAAAAAACCCATTTTTTTACATTTTTGGTGCATTTTTTAAAATCAGTTTCAGTAAGAGCATTCAGACCCCCAAAAGGCACAACTAGGGTATATAATACATGTTATGGTAGATTTTCATGCCAATTGGTATAACCGTTTCCGAGTTCTGATCCGGAAAAGAAAAAAATAAATTTTTCCGAATTTTCAATATTTTACAAAAACTGTGGTCATTGTATAAATATGAACTATAAAAGGCACATTAACACTATAAGACCCATTTATGTGTCAAATTTCATATATATAGGTGCAATAGTTTTGTCACAGAGGCCAATACACATTGTGTGACGCCGCCCGCCCGCCCGCCCGCCCGCCCGCCCGGCCGCCCGCCGGACGGACAAAAATTTGCCATACTAACTACAATACCCGACGGCAATATACATTGCCGAGGGTAAAAATTCACACATGCTTCAGCATCTATAATATATACCTTTGTCCCTGTGCTTCTGTGCAATATTTTGTACGGGCATCATTTTCTTCATGCACAAAGTGTCATGTTTAATTCAATGTCATGCAAGCTTTATTAAGAGACCTTCAAGAGCAATTTGTAATTCAAGAATATCAATAATGGCAAATTTACATCAAGGATGGCAAGCTTATCACACCTTGCAGCTCATTGCATGATGGTGTATCGATGGCTGCTGGGCTGGGCAAGTGAATGGTCCCTTAAAAAGAGTGTTTATTTCAACCTTCAATAGAGGCAAGAAGCTTCCTTAAATGGCGGCATTTTCTCAACCTGAAATTCACCATCGGCAGAGGTAAATTAATCAGTTGGCTATGTAAAATTTGGTATAGATGCAAAGTGGTGTTCATACACCCCGTACCATGGATAGTGACAATTGACCTTTTTGTCAGTTGAAAACAAAATTGAGTGAGACGGCTACAATTACGTTCACTATTAGCCACTTTCACCTCACCAGATTGGACAACTCATGCAATTTTTCGATTGACAATAAAACTGTTGTTGCGTTGTCTGTGACATTCGCAATCAGTGTCCCAAGATTGCGAATTAGTATTTTATTGCATTTTATGTCTGTTTTCAAATGTTGTAGGAGTGCAACAGACAGCATTTTGCAAAATTATTTGTAATGTGGAATTCCAATTTCGTTTTGGTAGTGCACATTTTTTCAATAAAACCAATCACAAATATGGAAGAAGGCCAATATTGCTCAATAAGTACAGGTGTGTATGCCCAAAGCATATACAATCACTCACAAATATCCACAAAAGACTGTCATGGATTTTGGCTTAGTCTTTTGACTTTGACCAAAGAGTCTATTTGACTATTAGCCTGTTTGATATTAGGCTCAATTTTCATTGGCTGTTGGATATTAGATTGGAATCTCATTGAATTCTCAGTGTGTCCAATGAGAATGCAGCTTAATATCCACTGGCCAATCATGGCTCTGTGGATATTAGGCTTGACTGTCATTGGCTAGGATATTTGGCCGGATTCTCATTGGACAGGATATTAGGTGGCATTCTCATTGGACAAACTATTATCTACATTGCCCCCTACTGTGGATATTAGGGTAGATTCTCATTGGTCAAGATGTTAGGGTGTATTCTCATTGGTCAGTTCACTATAATCCAAAGTTTGAAATTTGTCAAAATCCACAATAGTATAAAAGAGTTATTACGAGTGATTTGGCATGTATACAAAGTATAAGATCTTTGCCAAAATCCACTATAGTCGGGAGCGAGCGATAATGAGTGATTTAGGCATGCGCCCAAAGGACCTATATTTTGCCCAAAGGCCTCGCGGATATTTTGAAGGATGCGATGACTTTGGGAAAGTCATGCCAAAAGGAGTCGTAATGCCCAAAGGCCCTATAGTTTGCCCAAAGACCCTATAATTTGCCAAAAGACCCTGTATTTTACCCAAAGGCCTAATATCCATGCCCAATAGGCCTATTGGGCACAATAGTGGATATTGGCGGTAACAACAGGTCACTCACCACGGTGGACCACGGGAGAGGGAACATGTGATGGCATCACACAAGGGCTTTAGCCCGAGTTGTGATAAACATATTCCTTATACCATTGTGAATAACCAGCTTGTACCATGAGATAAACTCTCAAACAGGTAAACATGGGAGGGAGGATTGGTGGACAACAGAGAATATTGGAATTATCACAATGAAATACTGGCTTACAGAGTTGTCAAAATAATGATAATTCTACCAAGCGCTGTCCTGTTAGTCAGCCTTATCATGCCTCTCCATTGCCACCCTGTTCTTCATTTCCATGACATAGTTGTTTAGAGGTCTGGTGGCACTGTCAGAGGCAGCTGGGTGACAGCTGTTATGCAAGCAGGTGACCGGTCAGGTTGCCCGCCTTTTGCCGCTGTTATTTTTCTTATTAAGCAAAGCCAATTGTCTTCTGCCACCAGCCATTCCACATCATGAAACATCTGGACTGCATGGGTCTTGCCTTGCCAGGTCTGTGTCACTCAGCTGACATATTTGTTACCACAATTTAATCCCACAAGGTAAATTTCCATCCTTTTTCGACATGTTTTTCCTTATGATGTAAAGCCTGCAATGTATTGTCCTTTGTGGTGATTGTATCAATAATTGAACCCATTTTTGCACAGATTAATACGAATCATTCAAGATGGATACGTCATTTTCAGATAATCATCTTCCCGCCTCAAAAATTTTGGATGACATCCTTAACTTGGACATTTTAGTTATGATTAATTTGTTATTCACTCAATTTCTGAATTGGTCGTCCGAATGAGATTGATTATCTTGCAAGTATGAATCATCAATAAATTACTTAAAAGTTGTTGTAGAAATTGCACTAACAGCTTCAGTTCTTTGCAAAACAATTGACTGTATAATCTGTTGCGTTGAGAAGGAGATAGCATCTGGAATATTGTGAATGTAAAAATATTAACTTTGATTTTTACAGTACTTACGTCATCCAGGATTGATATGATAATTTCAATGTTTCTGTTTTATTGTGTACAGCGACAATCTTGTTGAAATATAGGTTTTGCATGTAAATTCGACAGGGACAGTGTTTGCAATATTCAGTAGACCCTCAAACGCTATCTCTGGCAATTCTATGCCTACAAAATTGCACCTAAATTTATCTGCCTGATATGGTTGGCCAATCACCGTAACACAACTCTTTCTCTTCATCCACCTCTGAACATGGAAGTTCCTGCACTCCAAAAACAGGTTTGCCAACTATCAGTCAATGTATCATTACAAGATTGTACTAAATTTGCCATTCGACACCCCCAGCACAGAAGTACTGCAGACGCTCAAGTGGTTGACTTTAAAGAAAGATCTGACTCTCACAAATGCATTCAGATGTTCAAATGTTTGAACTCACTGTCACCTGAGTATTTGTCATCTGTGTTTGAATATGTAAGCCATGGATATAATACAAGACAGTCTGGTCAACTTAAAGTGTTAAAGTGCCATACAAACATGGGGCAGCGTTCATTCGTACATTCTGGTGCTATTTTATGGAACAGTTTACCTTGTAATATACGTAGTTTATCTAGTCTTGATGCTTTTAAAGCAAACCTTTTGAAACACATTTTAAATAGCAGAGTATGATGTTTTTATGGAGTTGATGGTTTTACTTTTTATCGTTTTTATCTTTCACTTTTATATTGTAATTGTTTATATTTATACATTAGTTATACGTTAGGGCCACAATGAAAAACAGATGATTACTTCTGATTGTGCTACCCTGCTTAAATAAAAGTATCTTTGACTTTGACTTTGTTTGAGGGAAGTTTGGTTGCCACGACCAAAATATTGTTTTGATAACCAAGTTTTTTGGATGATCGGTTGGCATTTAAAAATTCCTAGTGTAAAAATCTACAGTCACTTTTGCTAGTGTTCAGTTTGTGGCCAATATAACGACCTTTTGTTATAATTCCCAATCACAGTGACTCAACATTTACTCTCTCTCTCTGTCTTTGATCAAGACAGTTCCTGAACTCCTGTAACAACAGATTGGTCAACAGAAAACCAATTTTACATTGATTGAGAGAAGATTGGTTGGCACATCCAAAATAGTTGAAGTAACCTAGTTTTCTGGACAATTAGTTGGCATTCAGTCAATCATTGCATAGTCACCCTAGACCCAGTATATCCCGAGACCCGAAAGGGTCGAGGGATATACTTGGTCAAGGATTACTATAGGGGATAGCGGGGCACAGTGAGATGGCAGGCACAGTGAGACAATGTCCATAGAGTCTAGCTGGTAGTGTTTACAGATCAAGCCACTTTTGTATAGTACAAAAAGTAAGTAAGTGAAAGTCTGACATATATCCAGAATGCCTATACACAGCATATCGAGAGTGGAATTTCAATATTTCGGTTTTAGCCAGTAAAATTAAATAATTTTTCTAAACGACCTTTTGTTATAATTCCCAAAAAAAAAAGATATAATGCAAGTCAATTGTTAAAAAATGTTAGAGGTCTTGATCTAGTCAAACAGTTAAGAATTTTGAATGTCCGTCAGCGTAGAAATTATTTCACAGCGGTTCTAATGTTTAAAGTGATACATGGGCTGGCCCCTAATTATTTGTGTGATGATGTTATTACACAGATTCAGGTTTCTCAGTGGGTTACACGCAGATTTGACGAAAATAATGTTTGTGTTCTTCACCATACTTCTCAATTGTATAGTAATGCTTTTGCTGTCAGGGGACCATTGGTATGGAATAGTCTGCCTTCAGATATTAAGTCCTCGGGAAGTCTGTGTGTTTTTAAATCTAAATGTAAGAATTATTTTATGAATGTTACTTTTTAAACTGTATATATTTTATCTTTTGTTAGTTTTTTTTACAGCCTTCTTTATATACTCTCTGTTGTTTTTAAATCTTTGTCTTCCTTTTACCCAGGGCAATATTGTAAAACAGTATTTTTGTGCTGAATATTTTACCCTGTATAAATATGTTTTATAAATAAATAAATAAATAAATTGCCAGGGATTCAGCCTTGATTATTTGTCTTAGTTTAGTGAGATGATGAACCACAATACAGGCATCCGGTCCGCAGGATTCCTAAAATTTCATAAAAAGAGCTGCGTGGGGCACAGTGAGACCTGACCTGAATGTAAGGCATAGCTTACAATTCACTATTAAAAACAAAATGCCTGCTGTAAACTACGGATTTTAGTGAGTCATATCCAAAGAGAACCAGCAGAAAGAATTTTGATTAGTATGTAACAGTTGCGGCAGGTTAAATAAGTAGTGCATGTGTCCTGTGCGACGAAGTTTCGAAACAGGCTCAAAAAAGAACCTGCTTTTATAAGAGTACAGTAGTTTCTGTGGCAACAATTGATAGAACAATTCCGCAGGTCCTAAGGGTCGGCCGTTATGGCAGCATATGCCATGTCTCACTGTGCCTCACCTGCTGTCTCACTGTGCCCTGCCTAGGGTGCACAGTGAGATACTTAACGAGCATGGACGTAACTCAAAATTTCTCCAAACCTGCAAAAGGTAGGAAACTACCGGACAATATACCCAATGTCATTATCTATAATGTGGACCTGACCTCATTTAAGTCGTTACTGCCAACATTTTGGAACACTTGAAAATAAAAAAAGTTACTCACTGTGCCCCGCTCTCCCCTACCAGGGATATACTGCCCCCACCCATGATGTAACCTTTTTATCCCATGTCTTTTTTTAAAAATACTTTATTTTATATCAATGTAAAAACAGTTTGAAGCACTTAATGTCAATGCAGCTGCGCTACAAAAAAAATCAATACCCTTAATTGGCAGCACTTAATTGCCTTAAATCACAACAATCAGCAAATATGCTGGTATCTACATGCTAATAAGCATATATAGGGGCACTGTTGTTTTTTGATTGGTCAGTTACAGTATATCCCTGTTAATCTCATTATCTTTCAGTATATCCCTGCTGGCTAATTAACCAAAGGAATTTGATTGGTAGAACTAAATATATCCCTGTTTTTTCTGTTATATTTCCCTCTCTCAATCTGTATTGCCCAAGGAAAAGCTCAGTATGAGGGACAAAGTTGGCTAGACATGGGATAAATTTAAAGCCAAGTCAAAGTGAAATAGTGAAACTAAAGATATTTTTGTACAAATGTGCATAAAGATGTGCGCTTAAGATAGAGTGTCTCAGCTCCAAGTACTTTTCATATAATATGCTTTTAGAAAGTCACCATGAAATGGCGATTTCTTGTCTTTGACAGCTTTTTTTCCCTAAGTATGTCAGAGTCAGTCTTTTACATTGTGTCTTGTATTCAATCATATACGAAAACTGATACATTATTCTTTTTGCATCATTGTACATTTCCCGATAATCGTATATTCGCTTTCCAGGAATCTGTCAGGAGTATCAATGTGAGGCAAACATCAGCAAGTATCTATAAGGAGAAATATCACACACCATTATATTTGTTAAGGCTTTCTTCTCTCCATAGCAACACAATATTATGTACTAGAAAGTATAGCTTCTACAGATGTAACTGAATCAAGATAGCCAGGAAAATACAAAGTAAGCAAGTGCAAAGAAATGAATCAAAATAATATCACGCTGCGACTGAAAGTGACGTCTTATATCATACAATGTCCATTATTCTGATTTACTAGCAGAAAAGTGCAGCCTTTACAGGTCAATAACTTTTGGCGAATCATGGTGATATTTTGATGAAATATCCATATATGGGCCATTCTCAAATTTTGGGACAAAATGCCCTGGAACATTGTGGTAACGGAGTGGACTTTTGATGCAAAAAACCTGCTTTTTGAGCAATTTAAAGATAGAAAAAAATGAAAAAAAGTATGTAAGTCTTATTTTCAGAAGTACTTCATCTAAGATCAATCGTTTTTGTAAATAAATATCGATTTTTTTGTGGCAACGGAGTGGACAGGAATGGGTAATGGAGTGGACAGGAATGGTTTGGTTTTCTCTTAATAGTGCATTCTATTTGGAAGATACAAAGCTATGATTGCATTCTATTGAATCCTGTCACCCTCAGCAATATATACATAAAATTTCTTTGAAAAAGTATCACTGGTAAGCTCGGAATTGGAGGGAACGGAGTTAAGATTTTAGCGGGACCAAAAAAAGTTCCAATGAAAATCATGCCTTAAATTGTTGAATACCTGTTTAATGAAAATCTGAAAAGCGATGGTAGTTTGGCGCATGTGCATCTTACGACATTGAATGGAAATTGCTCATTAAAAACAATAGCGAGCCGAGCTATGCCTAGTAACGGAGTTGACAAAAAAATTAACATTAACTAGTGACATGTCTTTTACATCAATTAATTCAAAGAAATGAAACAAGAAAAAAGTTAAATATGATGAATATATTAATTCAAGTCTATGTTCTCATGAATATTGCATAGATACTTTGGAAATGATTGTACTTTAGGAGGAAAATTAACACTTGATTTTGTCATGTCAGGTCCAGTGACAGGGAAAAACCACTGATTTGGCACGGATTACTGGGCACAATGCACCAAAAAAAGTCTAATAAATGACTTTTTGATCCAAATGCAGTGGTTCTAAATAGAAATATGAATAACAGATGTAGAGTGACGCTTCAGATATTAATTACATTCAAATTAATGTCAGGGAACTGGAGTGACGCAAATTGTCCCGAAATTTGATCTGTGACATAAACATCAGATCACTCAACGGATGCGCGAATATAGTCTCTTGGTAATCCAATCTTCTTGGGTGCTCTCACTGAACCCCGGTGGCCACGTCAGCTCAAGACCGATTAAGGCAGTTTAGCTAGAACTCATACTTTGATTACATTTTGAACATGAAATTTCCACGTTTATAAGGTAGATTTTTTTTAATAGGTTTTGATGTCACAAACCCATTTGTTAATTATTAAATAGGTTTGGGTGAATATGTTTGAAGTAATTGGATACTTGAAAGTGTCATCTGGTATGCGTTATCAGTCAAATATATATTGCGTAATTCAGTTTCTCATGCACTCTTCCTCACTGGGATGCACTTACTCTGCTAATTCTTACTTCCCATTTCCTTTTTCGGATGTATAAACAATTTTCTAGATTTTGAGTGTAAAAGGCATCCATTCCATTTTGGTGTCCTGACTATCAAACCTTCAAACAGAATGGGAGGCTATATTTTATTCTGACATATATTACTCCTCACATCAGCAACTTCCTTCAGGATGATTGCCTGAGATTTACAGAGTATCTAAATTTCTGTCAGACCCTTTCACTCCAAGCGCAACCCAAGATCCCCCTTTTCAGGAAAACTACTGATAAACAAGTCTGATAAGTAATGAGGTGATTTTTCAGCCCTTCAACAACTTGTTTGAATGTCAAAGGCACATTTTCGGTTCTATTTTATCTTCTTGCAACGGGTGCTGATGTCTTGTCTAGTGCCCAACATTAACGCTTCTTCAAGCTGTTAGTCAATGCTACGGCTCACAGTGGTTCACTGAGCTCCAATTCATTGAGCCCAACATGGCTACTTTACTTGATAACTCATCATGTTTGGCCCATTTGATTAATGCGTGTTTCTGAATCACTTTATTTTGATTTATTTCAATCATATGTTCATCTCAATCTAGAGGTATATATTTTTCACTATTTGGCATGTACACGAGTTTGTGTACCTGCAAAAACGAACATATACACGAATTTGGCATTCGTGTAATAAGTGTGAAATATTGCAATTCACGAATTTGTGTAGGTGCAACAACCAACATTGCAACCTTAAACTTGGCTAAAACTAACTCTCAACCTAATTTTGACCTTAAATTGAAAGATATAACACCTCCAAGAATGTTAGTAATGGCAGGTACACAAATGAATAATAAAGCACAATGTCATACACAAGCGTTAGTTATTACACATACAAGAGCACCTATGCTCGTTTTTACACCTCCACAAATCGTGTACATGTCAAATAATGAAAAATATATACATGCAATCTGGGAATCTCACATGCGTCACAAATCGAGAACAGTGGTAACTGCTTTATAAGACCCAATGTTGTTAGACCGACTTGCCTTATGTGATGGACTTCCTCCTGCACAACGTGGTATTTTAGAGCTCCATGCACCCTGACGAGAGACCTCATTCTTATGAGAGACTGCTTCATGACCGCAAAAGGGGGTTGTGCACTGTGCAGGGACCACTGTACATGTATATAATTCAAAATTCATCTGTACTTTTTCATAAACAGTGGGATTTTGAAATTTTAGGTTTTCGTTATCCAGCGTATTTCAGTGTCATAACAGTATGGTCTAGCCCATTCAGCCAAAAATATCCAACATGATGTCCCCTGTTTGAGACACCTTGTTATGCCAGTTACAGCAACCAATTTGACCCAATGTGCAATATTTGGATTGGACAGTTTATGAGCAAGAATAACTTGCCCAAGTCAACTGACCAAAAATGGCTATGCTGGACACTGCATCGCATGCCAATCACAGTGCCCAGAAATATGTATGCATACCTTGTAAGCTCTTGTACAATTGTGCATACAGATGTGCGCATTTTTGTGAGTTTGTGCCAGTGGTACGTGCCCCCCCCCCCATATTGGACCTGTGCCCTCAGGTGCCCCAATATGAACTTTCCAACTCTGGCTAAAATATCAAAAAGGCATAGTGGTTGCCCCCCACAGAATCGCGTGCCCCCAGGTGCCCCCCGCGCTTGAGACCCCCCAGATAAGCCACTGAACTATGTGCATTTGTTATATATATTTTTTTATATGTTCAATTTCATACCCGCCCTTCGACATGTTGTAAAAAACAAGTAAACCCCCCTTGAAACATCTGTGAAACGTTAGTATCCCCTTTGGCAAAACTCCCAGGCCTCAAATCGTAAATTATGAACGGTCCCTTATTCCTTTTGTATTATAGTATATAATCTGTGTATATTAATATGCCTTTCAGATATATGTCATCAGGTCTACCAGACTGTCAGTGCGAGGTAATCATATGCATCTGTATATGCAGAAATACCACAAACCATTATATTTTTATCTGAAGATTTTCTTCTCTTTCTAAGCTTTCTTTGTTAAGTCCAAGACTCCATAACAGCATGTGTACTAAAAAGTATTGCTTCTACAGATGTAACCAAGTCAAGAAAGCCAGGTAAAGAGAAAGGAAGGAATATCTTTTTTTATCAAGCTATGAATAATAATTTTATATCTCACTGATTTGCAAACAAATGGAAGTGCATCCTTTTAGGGTGAATGACCTTTGATGAGTCATGGTGATATTTGATATATATCCATTTAATCTCTGTGACACATATAGCCAACACCAAGTCACTCAACGGATGCATAACATAATTATAGCCTGCCCTATCTGTAATCCAATCTTCTTGGGAGCTCTCACTGGACAATGGTGGCCACATCAGATCAACACTGATCATGCATTTTTGCATAACTCGTACATTGATGATATTTTAATCATGAATTTTATGCGTAAGTTTGACAGTATTAAATTGGTTTTATTATCTCTTTCACAGCTCATGTTTTTTAAAAAGTTTGTTTTGCAATTAAACCATGACATCACCAGGGTATCTGTGAATGTGATTGGTCTAATCTTCAATCTGTAACACCCAGTTTAGAGTTTGGCATCACTGTTAATGACAAAAAATTTAAAACTGCCAGGCAATGTTTTTTTTTCATGTACAACAAACAGCTTTTGTCCAAGTAGAGTATAACACCTTACCAGAAGAGTCTCTGTTAAAGTCTGTTTCATTGTTTCCTAAACAAAGTCATTGTAATTCTCCCTTGAGGATAAGAAGCTGATAAGTAATTTGTTTGATTCAGTTACAATTCATTGAAGCATCTATCAACCAGTGCAGGTATCAAAGCCAAACAAGCTGAACATAATTATTTACATTACGCTTGCAATTTTCGCTTCTCTTTTCATTTCACCCAATTTAAATTATAACTTCTATCAAAACTCTCCCGCTTTCAAATTCATGAAGGGAGACCTATAGGATTGAAAATGCTGAGAAAGCAATTCCCAAAATGAAACAATTAGAATTGTAGACAAGATAATTCCGGAGGCATTGTTTGCCTTTTCCAAACTAGATTTTCACTTTGCTGAATTCCATAAATATAAGGGTGAAAAAGGGTTTGGCAGCCATCTTGGAAAATATCCTAGATGGCCGCTAAGACCTTCTCGTAGATTTTGAAACTACGCTTTTCGGAATCCTTAGTCCATTATAAGCTTCCAAAAATATATTGTCCTGCAATTCTCCACATATTGCAGCCGAAAATCTATAAGGAAAGACTTTAAGTCCAGAAATGGTGTCTTTCACCTTAATTTTATTTGCAGACGTATCATTTTATTGTAATAGATTCTCCCTCAGGCCAAAATATTCAAGATACTCTGCCATACATTCTTTCACATCATCTTTAGACAATCCAAATTCTTCTAAGCTGTAGACGTGCTTCCCATCTTTGTTCTGTTTGTTTTCCTGAAGGTGGCGCTGCATGTTCTCCATCACCTCTGGTGTTATGTCCCAACCAAAGTTGGCGTAGATTTCTTTTACTGCAGCCAAGGGATCTTTCACCATCTCAGAATACGATACTGGAAACATTCGATCCTGGTAAATAATTTTTTGGTAGTTTTGAAATGAATGATTACTGTAAGGGGTATTTCTATAACCTTGTGTTGCTTGATTTAGGAATGAATATACGGGGACTTCGTACACTTGAGATAAATAATTATTGCAGCCGTTTCTGAGAGGTGGGTGATCACATATGCCAGGTCTGTTTTATAAGAGAGATTCATCTAACGCACAAATAACACATGTGTCCCCTTAAACTGCTTTACCTTTGATGTGGCTTTCATGGCTTTTACCATTTTGGAACTTTTAATTCCATAGTCCTTAAGTGAGTATTCCGCGCAACATCTCTTGTCATATTCAAATCCTATGCTGGCAGTATACTGAAAATATAAACAAGTTACGCGTAAAAACAATTGGTTCTTCTTTGCACCTTTCTGGGGCTCCATATGAATACCCTTTTTAAAGGTTCATTTTGGCACCTTTTTAAACTGAAAATCTTTTTGAACAATTAAATTGGTCAAACCCCCAAAATTGGCTGTTGGCTTATTTAATAAATCAACTGAATGGTACCGGAACACTGTAAATTTTGAATTTTGAGTTAGCTCAATTGATTGAGTGAGATGGTTGCACAATTCCTTTGAACCAAGATAGCTTGTTGTTTGCAAATTATAACAACATAAAGATTATCATAACTCAAAACGGCAAGCTATCATGGCTCAAACAAATTTTGCAACCATCTCACTCAATCATTTGAGCTTACTCAAAATTTCAAATTTTACAGTGTATAGATAGTCAAATTACTAATTTAGTTGATTGTTTTTTAAATTTAGTTGATGAATTAACTTTGTCTTTTGACTATCATACTTTGCCATTTGACTAATTGATTTTGTTAATTTATTAATATAATTGATCGATCATATTGACCAATCTAGTTATTAAATTAATTAAATTAGCATCACCTCAAAATTTATATGTTATTCCTTACCTTTTCTCCGAAAGAGCAACCTGATCCAACCATATCCACAGCATTTCTGAATGGGAAGATGAACTTTGCTTTGGGAAAGACTTTCAGGTATGTGTCGATATAAAGTGTATGTGTTGGTGACTTTAACAGAGGCACTTGATCACTTTTTAATCCTGCAAGGAAAATAATGATTCAGATTAAAATTCACGTGAAGGAAACGTGTTAATGCTATGGAAAGTTAAGCTACCTTTATAATAAATGCATTTTAATGCATCAGCATAATATTCATAGACTTTTGTAGCAAGATCTTCTGGTAAATTCCAGGTGAACTCCCGCAGTTTCCCAAATGCAGGTATTGCTCCCCAACCACTGTCCAACATTGCAGCTCGTAATATGAAATAGCATTCCTCAGGGAGATCCAGTGAAACCTTGTGAATATGAAACATGTCTGTGAGGCCATCTGGGTGCACGTGGCCTGAAAAATAGGTTGTATAGGGATAATTTTTATGGAGAAGATATTATGCTGAGGCTATGGCTATGGATATTTATCCTTTGGCCATATAATTTTTAATTCCCTGTCCCTTTGAAATTTTTCCCTGTTCTGCAGGTCTGGATGGGGTTTTACATCCCCCACGTTCCTCGGCGCTTCAGCTTTTGATTTCCATTTCCCTAGGCCATTTTACTTTAGAATTCCCTGTAACCCACACTCCCCTTATTACTCTCAAGCTCTGTACTTCATATATATTTTCTTTAATTAATTTCACCAATCTAGAAAAGTATGCAGCACATACTTAAGCATTCCTTGGCTTTCTGATATCTTTGGGTGTGTATCCAGTCAGTTGGTCTCCCAGGGGGGCACGGCTGCAGCAGTTCAAAGGCCATTGGGGCCACAAACCTCGGGTCGCAAGAAAGCAGTCTGTGCAACATGGTGGTTCCAGAACGCGCCATGCCAACAATCACAACTGGATTGATTTCCGTCTGATGATGATAATGAAAATGCTAATGGTAATTTATAAAGCACCTCTTCCTGTAAACAGATCCGAAGTACTGTTAATTGTAAGAAAATACATATTTCTTCACAATATGAATACATTGAAGTATTATCCAGTTACTGTTAACAAAATATCATGTAGTAATTTACTTCTGTATCCTGAAAATTAATTTTCTGACTTCCAAAATTGCATTTTGCAAAATTCAGATCATTTAGAGTGGAATATCGTGTGGCAGTGGACAAAATATCAAGAGAGAAAAATAAATAAAATAATAAGGTTATTTGCGACCATAATTTTGACCGGAGAGGGTGGCTTTAACATAGATTTAGAAGTGAGCACTTACATTTGAAATATCTGGTTTTTGAATAATTGCTTGACCGACTGCTGACCTTTGTCTCACATGATCCCTGTGTATCAAAATTAAAGCATGTGCACTTTCATATTTGAAGAAAAGGCAAAATAAAAATATTATTTACATGGTGGGACTCATAATTTAGCACCAATTCCAATTTTCTGGTTAGACATTTTCAAAAGTAAATGTCAGAGAAACATGCAACTGGCCATGGATTAAGTAAATGTTATCAGCTTTCATTTCGGTCAGTCTCCTCTCTTTTGAACAGGAATTGGTCTAACAATGAGCACCTAATAAAAAAAGTGACTGGTCGGTCATTTTGGCCATGCCAACAAAAGTTTTAAAGTTTCAAAATATTTCACTTACATATCTTTTAGATGCGACCCATGTGTAACAATTGTATATCTCCTGATAAATGCCATGGTCATATGCAAAAACCCGGTTTTTTTTCAAAAAGTATAAAAAGCCTGCTTCCTAGACTATGTCAAAAGCTTCACCTGACATATTCAGTTACTCTCCAGTGAGCAAGTGAGTGAGTTCGTGTTTTACGCCCCATCAAATAAACAAATGCTGTGATTGGATGAAAATGATTTGACCCCTGAAGTGCATTCCCACCAGAGGCAGCACGTTCCAGTAACTTTTTCAGAGTGATAGATCAGTGCTACTGGGACACTCCTTTTACTTTAATGCACAATACATTTATAATGAATAAGAAACATTTTATGTTTCTCCTGGACCTCTTTCTTTACTATCTTAGAAAAATGGCATTGGTTCTATAAGTTTGGGAGGAGTGACTGCACTCATGAAACAAAGTGTATTGCAATAAAATCAGCCACCAGGATCAGGACTGAAGTGATTGGTGCCCTGGTGTAAAGTCTCAAATCTCATTTGTGAAAGTGAAACTGGTTTGGGCCATGACTGTTATTTAGAGATTTCCCAGGATCCCTTATACTGGCGGCCATTGTGAGACCCATGAGCCTATATAACCATTTAAGGTTTGGAAAAAGGTGGTATTCATCAAAATATGGAGGTGACATCCAACTTTGATCTTCTTTAAATAACAAGGCAGATGCATGGAGCAAGAAAAACAACAGGTAGGACTTGGTCAATGCTTTTAATTCTGTCAATTTGAGGGCAAACCAGCCTAGGAAAATGGGTTAAATGCTAGTTTCACACTCTGTATATCTACTCATCACAAGCTCATAACAAACATAAGGTGATTGCACTCGTGCTTACACTGGTTTGCCTGCAAAATATTTAATGAAATCATTTTTTCTAAAATATTTTTAGGTCTGACAAGATTCTGTGTTCCTTAAGCAAGATTCTGTGTTCCTTAAGCACCAATAAAACTTTAAACGACTGTTCTCAAACAGCTTTGTGACAAACTGGACATGGGGTGTCATACGCCACTTTAACTGTCCATTCTATTGAAAATCACAGGGCACCAATCAGTGGCCGATGGGCTCCTCACCAAATGAAGAACGTTGTGTGAATGTTAAAAGGTCCTATAGCATCATTTGAGACCATTTAATCAAGGTCAGGAGACAAAAAATTATCACCCAATCACCCAACCATTAACATTGGTCCTGTCATATTAAACAGAACGTTGCTAAGCAAACCCCATGTCCAGTTTGTCCAAAAGCTGTTTGATAACAGTCTTATAGGGTTTTAGTGGTGCTCAAGGAATGTAGAATCTAATTCGATCCTAAAAATACTTCAGAAAACTTTATTTCTTAAAATATTGTGCAAACAAACGAGCAGAATTCAGTTAGTGAAGCAGTTGGGATCATGATAATGTCTTTTAAATGCATAATAATCCAAATATTTGTTGTATATCCCGAAAATGTAAATATCTTGGTCAACATGCCACACGAAAACCCACCTCAATTGCTCTTTGACATTATTTCTCTGGCTGTTGCTTAGATTGGAAATGCTGTTGAGTGCATCAATGTACATGTTGAATTGTCGGATGAAGAATGGATTGTCTGCTTCCTTCCTTTCTTCTTCAGTCAATGGCTCCTTGACTTCTTCCATGGTCAGTGGCACATATTTCTTCAATGCATCCTCAGACATGATGTCTTTTGTACAAGTTAACACCAAATTACAATGTATATACATATATACGTTCACTCAGTGCATGCATAGATTATTAGATTATCCTGAAATAAAGTATGATCAATATTGTGATAAAATACCTGATTAAATACGGCAGCAATTTTATGTAGACTTCGAGAACATCCTTTACTACCAGACGGCTACAAGTACTTTCACTATTAGCCACTTCCACCTCACTAGATTGGGCAACTCAAACTATTTCTCGATTGACAATAAAGCTGTTGTGGCGTTGTCTGTGACTTTCTCTATTAGTGTCCCATAATTATGTCAGTACATTTTATTGCATTTTATGTCTGTTTTCAAAAGTTGTGGGAGTACAATAGGCGGCATGTTGCAAATTTAAGTGTGATGTGGAATTCAAAATTTGATGGTGGCAGCGCAAAATGTCCAATATTGCCAAATAATGATAATTCTATGCCGGTGCTGTCCTGTCAGTTGGAACTAACCATACCACTCTATTCCCATCCCATCCTATCATTTCTATGATGTAGTTGTGTGGAGGTCTGGACTGTCAGCGGCAGCTCGAGCTGGATGACAGCTGTTATGGATGCAGATGACCGTTTGGGTTACCTGCCTTTTGTGGCTGTTCTTTAGCCAAGCCAATTGACTTCTGCTACCAGCCTTTGTATTCCGCATCATAAAGTATCTACAAAATTGATGTTGCCGAGGTCTTGTCTTCGCAGGTCCGTGCTAGTCAGCTGGATTTTTCTGTTACCAACTTACCACTGTTTAAACAAGCCAGATACATTTCCCTGTTCTGATGGTTGATGAGATGTTTACCTTTTGCTGTTAAGCAGTAGTTGTCAATGTGTTATTCTTTGTAAAGATTGATCATCTTGCAAGTACGAATCGTCAAACAATTTTTCTTGAAGAAATTGTACGATTGGCCAATGGCGGTATTCCTTTTTGACGAATACATAATTCTTGAAATTTTTATGCATTAGTATATGCATGTGCATGCCACCTTCCATTGGCGTAGCCAGCTGTTTTTCCGGGGGGGGGGGGCAAACCACCAAGACATTTCCCCAAAATTGTAATCAGATTTTGGGAGTCCGTCTGAAGATGTGGGAGTCCATATTCTACAGCTTTTCGAATGTCGCGCATTGTAACGCAATGTTAAAAAATTCTTTCAGAATCTCATTACTGCCGTGGTTGTCCCTAATTTATTAATGATAACTTTGTAATATGTCTGAATAATACAGTGAAATGTCCGGATAATATTGTGAAAATGCTAAAAAGTTGGGAAATGTTTAAAAAAGCTCAAGAAATCACCTTCTTGGTTGTCAATTCAGAAGATTTTACAAAAGATATAACTGGAAAAATTAAGCATTTCTTTGCAAAAATAGGAAAAGCTAGGATCGAAAATCGAGCATAATAAATGTTGAAAGGAAATAGTGAAATGTCTAAAAAAAAGAAGCAAAGGAAATCAATGTGCCCTATTTTTTGTAATTCAATAAGACTTTTAAAGGAAGATATATACAGTGACAAAAAAAATCAAGGATTCATTTTCAAAATTAGGAAAATCCAGGACTATAAATCTGACAAGGGGGGGGGGAGACTCAGAATAACCGATTCTATGCATTCTGTTGAGATATGAACATGATAAATGATTTTGAGAATTTTTCAGTTCACAGAAATATCACTGCAAAAATTATGGAGAAAATTTCGTTTTTAGGAACCTTTTTGGTTAGGTTCAATAGAAATTTTGGGGCAATATAAGATAACAGACCGACAATTATTTATTTGCATGACCTGTGTAACAAAAATATACCCAGCCCTATATTTGCTTACAGGTCATCAAAACAGTTTGGTTTTTTTAATTGGTAAATTTAAGGGAAATGAGGTGCAAATTTGCAAAAAAGTCGAATCAGAAAACTGGAAAGCTTGCAAATTTTGTTCGATGCATATTGTAATGAAGAAAATTTACAAATACCTACCTTAGGCCTAGCACAATTTCCTTTTATCACAAAAACAGTCCCATATGCGCCAGTTAGCCCTACATTTTGAATTTTTTTGTGGAATTTTTTTGCAGATGCATATCATTCAGACCCAGAAAAATGGGGATATTTTGAAGAAAAAATGGGAATTCTGATAAAACACTCCGTATAAATTCTTTTCTTTCAATTTCTTTTTATTTCCCCATTATTCTTTATCATTTCCCTCAATTCTGGTCTTTTCCCTCAATTCTTGTCATTTCCCCATTTGCTTAACATTTCCCCATTTTGCTTATCATTTCCCATTTTTCTTACCATTTCCCCATTTTCCTTCTATTTTGGGCAATATATCTGCAAAAATTTCCCCAAAATTTTTTCAGGGGGCAACTTACCCCCCCTGCCCCCCAGCTGGCTAAGCAACTGCCACCTTCATCATGTTCGTCATGCACAAAGTGTCATGTTTGATTCAATGTCATTGTCATTCAAGCTTTTTTGTCGGACCTTCATGAGCAATTTGTAATTCAAGAACGCTTACGCTTTCAAATTTGCATTATGGTTGACAAGCTTATCAGACCTTGCTGCTCATTGCAAAATGCTGGTGTATCGGAGGCTGCTGTACTGGGCCCGTAAAAGGTCCCACACATGGAGAAAAGGTAATGGCAAGTACATGCCTAAGATGGCTGCACTTTCCATTACTTCTCTTACACCCAATATGAGACTTCTGATGTACAGTGAGGAAAATAAGTATTTGACCCCCTACCATATTTTCTAGTTTGGGCACTTGCACTTGCGTCAAAAATCTGAAATTTCTCAGGTAGATCTGGTCCAACATTAGAAGACGGGTAATGCACAAAAATTAAGTGAAAGAAGCATTATGTAATATATTTGCATAAGAATCAAAATAGTCTTCGGAAATAAGTATTTGACCCCTTCGTTTGCAAAGGGTTTTTCACCAGGCTTTACAAAACAAACACTTGGAAAACTATCGTAACTGAAATTTATTGTAATTAAAACCTATTTCAATTGTTTTTCACCCATTTAATTTAACTTTTTATGCCCTTAATTACATCTCCTAAAATTTTGTGGTAATAAGTTCATTTTGAAGATGCTCGGTTGAAAAAAAAATCACAAGACACCAGAGACTTGATTTTTGACTGACACTAGTCTGGTGTTGGTACACAGACCCTATGTAATGATCTAGGGGTGAAAATTTCAATAATTCATGACATTGTGTGTAAGTAAACAAAGGACAAACTTACCACTGGGCGATGCCGATCTGCAGGGCCACTGAAATCTCACCTGCACTGGAGTCCATGAGTGCAAGAACCATTTTAGAAAGTCCTAGACTAACCAACAATGATTTAGCAAAAGCTCTGAAAGTAGTTTACAACTCTACCAATAAGAGGAAATGACCTGTATAACATGTCTCGGCAAGCTGATATGATGAAGTATGGCTATAGTGCCTCTGTTACAGAAGAATCATGACAAAGCTTGCTTAGAATTTATAATTGATCATTTGGAACTATTTTGCTGACAATTGGGGAAATTCTAAACAAGCTTTGGCATGATTCTTCTGCAACAGAGGCACCATGACAGCAGTGCATCACGTCGGCCTACTGCGACATATTGTACTGGTCATTATCTCATGCTTGCAATGTTGCAAACTGCTTTCAGAGCTTTTGCTCACTCATCGTTGGTTAGTCTAGGACTTTCTAAAATGATTTTTGCACTCACGGACACCTGTGTAGGTTAGATTGTCGTGGCACGGCAGACCAGCATGTTCCAGTGGTGACTTTTTCCTTTGTTTACTAACATGCAATGGCATCAGTTATTGAAATTTTCACCTCTAGATCATTATACAGGGTCCGTGTACCAACACCAGACTAGTGTTAGTCAAAAATCATGTCTCTAGTGTCTTGGGATCCTTTTTTTTTTCAACTGCGCATCATCAAAATGAAGAAATTACCAAAAAATTATAGGAGGTGTTATTGAGGGCATTCAAAACAAACAACATTGGGGGAAACAATTGAAATAGGCTTTTAATGCAATAATTTTTAGTTTTAGTAGTTTTCCAAGTGTTTGTTTTGTAAAAGTCTGGTGATAAACCCTTTGCGAGCGGAGGGGTCAAATACTTATTTCCGAAGACTATTTGGATTCTTATGCAAATATATTACATAATGCTTCTTTCAATTAATTTCTGTGCATTACCCGTCTTCTAACTTTACACCAGATCTACCTGAGAAATTTCAGATTTTTGACGCAAGCGCAAGTGCCCAAACTAGAAAATATGGTAGGGGGTCAAATACTTATTTTCCTCACTGTAAGTGTATAATTTTTCTTCAGTTCATTATATAAGCGTGAACCTTTTTCAAATCCTCACACCCTGTACCATTTAGAGTGAGATTTGACCTTTTTGTCAGTCAAAAACAAAGCTACAAGTGTTATTACATTCACCTTTTGCTACTTTCACGACACCAGATTGGGAAGCTCACGCAATTTCACAATTGCCAATAAAACTGTTGTTGCGTTGTCTATGACACTCACAATCAGTGTTCCATAATTGTGTCAGTATTTTATTGCGGTTTATGTCTGTTTAAAATGTTGTGGGAGCACAAAAAGGCAGCATTTTGCAGAATCAAGTGTTATGTGGAATTCCTATTTCATTGTTACAGGGCAAAGTTTTTCACTCTAACCACTCATAAATATGGAAGAATAGCCAATATTGCCCAATAACATTAATTCTCTTTCATGGCTGTCCTGTCAGTCTGCACTGACCATATCTTTCTATCACCATCCTGTCATTTCAATGATCTAGTTGCACATAGAGGTCAAGCTGGTGGCACTGAGAGGGTTACAGCTTTTACAGATGCAAATGACCAATTATTGGCTGACTATCTTTTGCCGTTGTTATTTGCCCTTTTTAACCAAGCAAGTCAAGTTTACGTCCTCTGTCAAATGCCGAGACGCTTATCTTCTACAGCTAGCTGGCAAGTGTGTTATCCTTTGCGGTTAATTCGACTATGCTGGTTTGATGCACTCACTTCTGTACAGATTAAACCTGATCATTGCAGATGAAAACATCATTCTCGGATAATCATCATCCATCCTAAAGAGAAAAAAATAATGGCATGCATCCTTAATTTTGACATTTAATTATAACTAATTTGTTATTCACACAATTTCTGATTTGGCTCCTGGAAAGAGATTGATCGTCTTGCAAGTACGAATCATCAAGTTTTAGAAATTGCAAGATTTGCTTAATCCTTTGCCAGATACACTATTCTCGAATTTGTCAATTGCATCATTGTACATTTTTTGTATAATTGTATTTGCTTTCCAGGAATCTGTCAGGTGTAGAAATGTCAGGCAAACATAAATTTCTATGAGGAAAAATATTACACACAATTATTTTTTAAAGGCTTTCACCTCTACATAACAACATAATATTTTTCACGAAAAACTATGGCTTCTACAGATTTAACTTAATAAAAAAGCCAGTAAAAGAAAAGGCAATCAAGTACAATGATTTGAATCAAAATTATATCACACTGCGAATAAAAAAACATGATCATGATTGCATCATACAATGTACGTTATACTCATTTGTTAGCAGAAAATCAAGTGCAACCTTTAAAGGTCAATGACCTTTGGTGAATCATGGTGATATTTTGATGAAATATCCGATTAATCTGTGACATATACACCAGATCACTCAACGGATGCATGAATATAGCCTCTTGGTAATCCAATCTTCTTGGGTGCTCTCACAGGACCACGGTGGCCGCATCAGCTCAAGACAGATTATGGCAGTTTTGTTTAAACTCATACTTTGATGACATTTTGTTTAAGGCGTTCATCCCTTTGAGTGTCCTTACTGTTCAGCCTTCAAACAGAATCGGAGGCTATATTTTATTCTGACATACATTGCTCCTGACATCAAAAACTTCCTTCAGGATGATTGCCAGAGATTTGCAGAGGATCTAAATCTTTGGCAGACCCTTTCACTCCAAGCGCAACCCGAGGTCCTCCTTTTCAGAAAAGCTACTGATAAACAAGTCTGACAATAACGAGGCGATTTTTCAGCCTGTCAACAACTTGTTTGAATGTCAAAGGCACATTTTCAGTTCTATTCTATCTTCCTGCAGCGGGATGCTGATGTCTTGTGGTGTGCCCCACCCTGGGGGGCGTTGGTACTCACTATGTTCAAGTGTACACCTCTGCTCGACTCAGTAGGCCCCCTTTTTCAACTGAAAAATTCCTAAAGTTGGGTCTAAAAATCTGGCATAATTCCTAGAGCTGGCCCCAACATTTGATTATGAACTTTTATCGAATCGCTTTGCTACTTCTTGGTGTGGCGACAAAAAAAAAATCCCTGGAGTTGGGGTATATTCGCGACGCCCGACCGCCTAGCATCGGGTCTGGTTGCCACACTTCCGGCCTAGCATACGAATCCGAAAAAATTTTTAGTACCCCCCTCCCAGTGCCCCACATACACGCTTCTGCAAGCTGTTAGTCATTTCTACAGCACACAATTTGTATAGCATAGTGGTTGCCCCCCAAAGAATCGCTTGACCTCCAGGTGAGGTACAGTACAACCATCTTAAAGTGGCTCAACATAGTGATCCAGAGTGGCCCGGATAAAGAGTGATCTGTAGTGATCTGAGATGATATAACTCTATCTGTAGTGATCTACTAATCCACTTTTAGTGAAAATCAATCATGTCAATTATTTAGGATTATAAGTCAAAGAACAGATAAAATCCATCTAACAATTGAAAATATTTATTAAGGAAACATATCCAGAAGTTATTTGGTACAGAAAAGTAAATTTAGTAATATCATTTTGATTGTTAGATACAGATCACAACAGATCACTCCAGATCGATCACTCCATATCAACCAAGATCGCCATGGATCACTATAGATCGATAGATAAGTGTCTATCCAAACAGACAAGCTATTTTACGATGGTTGTACTGTAAATGTGTGCATCTATATGCAGAAGTACCACACACCATTATATTTTTATCTGAAGATTTTCTTCTCTAGTCTTTTTTAAGCCTTCTTTGTTAAGTCAGTAAGACTCCATAACAGTATATGTACTAATAAATGTGGCTTCCACAGAAGTAACTAAGTCAAGAAAGCCAGGCAAAGAAAAGGCAAGGAAGTGCATCTGATACCTTTTCTTAAAAAGAACTGAATGAAAATAATATCAAGCTGAAAATAATAATCTTATATCTCACTGATTTGCAAGCAAATGTAGAGCAGCCTTTTAGGGTCAATGACCTTTGGTGAGTCATGGTGTTATTTTTATATATATCCATTTACCTCAGTGACATATAGCTCACACCAAGTCACTCAACGGATTCATGAAATTAATAGCCCATCTGTAATCCAATCTTCTTGGGAGCTCTCACTGGACAATGGTGGCCACGTCAGATCAACACTGATCAATGATTGTGCATTTTTGCATAACTCGTACATTGATGACATTTTAATCATTAATTTTCCACGTAAGTTAGGCACTATAAATGGGTTTTAATTATCGCTTTCAATGGTCTTTCTACAGTTTGTTTTGGAAATAAACCGTGACATCATCAGGGTGTCTGTGAAAGTTATTGGTCTAATTGTCAATCTGCAACACTCAGTTAAGAGTTTGAAATCTTAATGACAAAGGACTTTAAAACTGACATGCAATGTTTTTTTTTGTGTACAACAAACAGAAAGTCGAGTATAAGACCTTACCAGAAGAGTCTCTGTTAAAGTCTATTTCATTGTTTCGCAAACAAAGTCAAAGTCATTCTCCTTTGACGATAAGTAACATGTTTGATTCAGTTACAGTTCATTGAAGCATCTATCAACCAGTGCAAGTATCAAAGCCAAGCAAGGTAAACATACATAATTATTTAAATTATGCTTGTTATCACCTTGGAAAATATCCTAGATGCCCATTCAGACCTTCTCGTACAAATAGAAACAACGCTTTTCAGAATCCTTAGTCCAACAATTCTCCACAAATTGCAGATGAAAATCCTTAAGGAACATGACTATAGTGCAAAATTGGTGTCCTTTACTGGAATTTTATTTGCAAACGGTTATCATTTCATGGAAATAGATTCTCCCTCGAGCCAAAATATTCAAGATACTCTGCCATACATTCTTTCACATCATCTTTAGACAGTCCATATTCCTCCAAGCTGTAGATATGCTTTCCGTGCTTGTGTTGTCTGTTTTCCTGAAGGTGGCACTGCATGTTCTCCATCACCTCTGGTGTCATTTCCCAACCAAAATTGGTGTAGATTTGTTTTACTGCATCCAAAGGATCTTTTACCATCTCAGAATACGACACTGGAAACATCCGATCCTGAAATAATAATTTTGCGCTCAGTTTTGGGGAAGTAAATATTGGGTAGTCTTGAAATAAATGATTACTGTTACGGGTATTCCTTGACACTGTTTTGCTTGATTTAGGAATGAATATTCGGGGACTTGGCGAGCTTGAAATGAATAATTACTGCCGCTGTTGCCATAAAATAAATTATTTCCAGACAAAAATAATTTTTCTCTATTAAGTTGGATGACTGTGTAATGTTAAACCAAATGGTCCCTGCATTAAAAGACCGGCCTTTATATGGTCATGATATGGTCTCCCTTGGAGTGGGGGTTTTGCGTATCATCAGGGTGAAAAATGCACTGAAAAATACTTCTGTGAGGGGGGCGATCACTTAAGCAAGATCTGTTTTACACCCGAGATTCTTCTAACACACAGACAAATGTACCATTCAATTTCTAAAAACACGTAAATCTCATAAAGTTTAATAAAAAAACTGCTTTACCTTTGAAGTGGTTTTAATGGCATTTACCATTTTGGAACTTTTGAGTCCATAGTCCTTGAGTGTGTATTCAGCACAATATCTTTTTTCATATTCAAATCCCGACTTGGCGGCATACTAAAAATATAAACAAGTTACACATCAAACTCCATCTGTCGCCAGCTGGGGTCAACAAACTCCTCGTGAATCTTGGTCTGTCCGACAAGGCTAAGGTCAGCATAGGCAGCCGTCCGACTACTAGATTCGATCGTTCCACCGGACACACAGACCAACACAGACCACCCGTTCCCCCACTCATGCAGGTCCCTACAACTTCACCACCTGCACCCACCAACCCCGTCCTTTTTCATGGTGCCCGATCTCCACTGAGTAATTTCTTCCCTTGCAGTCTTAAACTATGGAACATGAACTTTAAAAGCTCCGAGCATGCATTTCAGTACAAAAAATGTATCTTCATGGGGAACAAAACTGCAGCCGGAAATGTACTGAAATGTGACATCGCTGCTCAAGCTAAGAAAATTGGAGACGACGTCGGCACCTCACAAGACTGGCAAGACACCCAACAAGGCACCATGAGTGAGCTACTAAAAGCCAAGTCCCGTCAATGTCCCCAGTTCGTACATGCCCTCATGAACTCCAAAAGCCGCCCCCTCGTTGAAGACACTCCAAACCCTTACTGGGGTCGCGGCTCGAATGGAAACGGGCTGAACATGCTTGGCAGACTGTTGATGACACTCCGAGCCGAAATATCTGCCAACAGTTTTACGCCGCACCCATCAAATCAGCCCCCTCGAAATGACTTTGGACGCAGCAACCCCCGGTTACATGCACAGCAACTGCGGTGCTTTAACTGTGGTGAGGCGTCCCACACAGTTGACACATGCGGACTTCCTCGCCCTCTCAGATGCTACGGCTGTGGTGGCTCCGGCCACAAGAGGAAGTTCTGTCGTAGCAATGCACAGTAGGAGACTGGCCAAGATAGTACGGCCGGACCCAGAACTGTTGTGAATTTTAAAAATAATGAACTTTTAATTTTAAACGATAAACTGTATGATGTTTTTAATGTTCATGTTGACTTACACACTTTTAATCGATATGGTGCTTTGAATGAATGTCGTGATGCTTGTGATATGTCTCGTGATGAAAATGTAAATAGTAGCTTTGTAGAAGTAGATGATATCATTGATGTTCCTCATGTTGCTGATGGTCTTAGTTGTAGAAATGTTTTAGTGACAAACTGTGTACCAGCAAACCAAGAAAAAGACAATCCTAGCACTAGTGAAAATGAAGGTTTGATCTCTGATAATCTCAATAATTCAACAAATAGTAATCACAACGTAATTGAAAATATTTTAATTTCAAATGCAGTAGAAAACCCTAATGAGGGCCTTTCAAAATTTGCTAGATTAAATGTCAAGAAAATGATTTTTTCACATTTAAATGTTAATAGTCTGTCTAACAAGTTTGTGGAGATACACCAAATTTTATGTAAAGGATTATGTGACATTTTATTTTTATCTGAAACAAAACTAGATAACTCTTTTCCAAATGCGCAATTTCATGCTGATCAGTACTCCATTCATCGACTTGATAGAAATATCCACGGTGGTGGTCTAATGTGCTATGTGAAAGAATCCATCCCGCACAGATATAGGCCAGATATTGCTGTAAATGATAATGGTATCGAAACTGTTGCAATCCAAATTAAAACTTCAAATAAGAATATGCTTTTCCTACATATCTATAAACCTCCAAATATAGCTGTAAAGTTTTTATCGGATGCATTAGAAACCTTGCTAAATAAATGCCTTTCTGAGTGTGAAACTATTTACATCATAGGAGATTTAAATGTTAACTTTTCAAAACAACCTAACCAACTATCCGAAACTTGTGATATGTTTGATCTTAAACAGTTAATAAAAGAACCCACTTGTTTTAAGAGTCAAAACAATCCAACTCTCATAGATATTATTCTCACAAATAATCCAAAATCTGTCAAGCAAACCATTAACTTACCATTAGGAATAAGTGACTTCCATAACTATATTAGTGCGGCAACAAAAATCCTTTGCCCAGCAAATGAACCAAAACTTGTAAATTATAGATCTTTCAAAAAATTTAATGAAGACAGCTATAGAAACGATTTAGAAACTGCACCTTTTCATGTCTCTCAAATATTTGATGATGCTGAGGATCAATTGTGGTATCATAATACCTTGTTGCTAAATGTTATTGATAACAATGCACCACAAAAACAAAGGATTGTAAAATATAAACAACTGCCATATATGAATGACAATTTACGTAAAGCTATAAATGTTAAAGCGTCACTTAGAAGAAAGTATCAGAGGCAAAAATGCCATGAGTCCTGGCATAAGTTTAAAAGACAACGAAACCTTGTCAATAGGCTTAAAAGAATCTCATTAAAGAAATATTTCGATGAAAACTGTAATACTCAGAAAAATAAAGGGAAGCATTTCTGGGAGGTTGTTAAACCATTTATGACCAACAATATAAAGACTAGCAATCAAAACATAACACTGTATGATGATGACACTCTGATAAGTAAACCGACAGATGTTAGCAATACTTTCAATAATTTCTTCGTAAATATTGCTGATGACCTTTGTGAACCAAGTGAAGTTAAGGAAATGTCAGCTGATCAGGTTATTGACCACTACAAAGATCATCCAAGTGTTAAACTAATCCAAAGCTACTCAAAAAACAATGTACAACCATTCAATTTCAGCCCTGTAAATCAAACAGCTGTCCTAAACAAACTTAAACTCCTGCAACCAAACAAAGCCACTGGTTTTGATTACATTCCCCCCAAATTCCTAAACAAGGGCTGCAACGCTATCAGTGTAAATCTCACGCCAATAATAAATAGATGTATTTTAACAAGTAATTTCCCGGACTATAATAAAAAGGCTGAGGTAACTCCTCTCTACAAAAAGTCTGACCAATTAGCCAAAGAAAATTACAGGCCTGTGAGTGTACTTCCTTCAACCTCAAAAATTTTTGAAGGAATCTTATGTGATCAGTTACTTAATTTTATGTCTCAGTCACTGTCAAATGATCTCTCGGCTTACCGTAAACTCTATAGTTGTAATAATGTACTTGTTAAATGTATAGAAAATTGGAGGAAGGCGATGGATGATAATTACCATGTCGGGTGTATTCTAATTGATCTTTCTAAAGCTTTCGATAGTTTGCCACACGGACTCTTAATAGCCAAGTTACATGCCTATGGTGTTTCAAAAGAAGCATGCTCACATATTATGAATTATTTGCAAAATAGAAAACAAGCTGTAAAATTAGGAAATATCCGCAGTGAATGGCTAAACTTAAAAAATGGTGTCCCACAAGGATCACTTATGGGTCCATTACTTTTTAATATTTTCATAAATGATTTCTTATTGGACTTAAAAAAGACATGTGAGGTTTATAATTATGCTGATGACAACACTCTGTCATACTCTCACAAAAACTTATCGGTTGTGAAGGATAAGCTTGAGCAAGCCTCTGAACAGGCAATTTTTTGGTTCAAAGCTAATTATATGAAAGCCAACCCTTCCAAATTCCAGGCAATATGTTTCAGTCGAGACAACCAACAAATAGAATTGGAAGTGGAAAATAAAACTATTAAATCTGAACCGGTTGTCAAGCTGCTGGGAATCCACATTGACCAAAAGTTAAACTTTAACCACTATGTCTCAATAATATCAAAAAAAGCAGGAAGACAAATAAATGCATTGCAAAGAATATGCAAATATGTTGACTATGAAGGCAGACTCAGGGTATATGAGGCATTTGTGGCTTCCAATTTTGTGTATTGTTCCTTAGCGTACAATACTTTCTCTCTCGGCCAGAGTCGAAAAATTGAGAAATTGAATAAAAGGGCCTTAAGATTAGTATGTAATGACTATGAGAGCACATATGATGACTTATTGATAAAAACGGGTAAAAAGATGCTGTATGTAAACCATAGAAATAATTTAGTGGAATTTGTGTTTAAAGTTATGAATAACTTGGCACCACCAATGGAAAGTAACTTTTTTGAGAAGCAGGTATCTCCATATAGCATGCGCGACAGTAACAAAATTGTACTTTGTCAGTTTAATACCATTCAATACGGTAAAAAGTCAATAAGATTTCAAGGTCCTTCATTATGGAATTCACTCCCTAACTATTTAAAATGTTGTGAAGAATTTAGTTCATTTAAGTCAGCTCTACTAAAAAGTAATTTCCTTAAGAACTGTGACTGTACTTTGTGTATACTATGTTTGAGAAACTCAATATAATATCAAATGATACTAACTTGTTATCTTAAGGAAATTAAAATCAAATGATGCTAACTTGTTTTGTGAAGTAATTTGAGTTTCACCTTATTCATTTCTCATTTGTATATATCATATTATCGCCTTATTGTTGTGTTATTTTACTTGTCGGTTAAAAGCTTTGTAGCTTATGTTTCTTGTTTTTATTGTCATCACCGACGTGAAATAAAGTTTTATCTTATCTTATCTTATCTATCTTATCTTATCTTATTATCAAAACGTTCGGGAAATGGAACGTTTGTTCCATTTTATCTTTCCTTTATCTAATTGCTTTATTCCATGTAACCACATATGCATACATTTTTATTCATTCCTTGGAATAAGGCTCAATGTCGACCCATAGTATACAACAAATCATTAGATATGGTTGATTTTTCCAAGTTAATATTTGGTGTCACACTATTTTTTGTGTGTCTAGGGGGGAACCGGTGCACATGGGACGCAATGCACATCTACTAATTTAATTCAATGATGAAAACACTGAGCAACTCTGAAGTTTGAAGCAATATTACAAATACTGTTGAGCTTAAGTCCAAGGCATGAGAGATTAGACTGCACCTACTCTTTTCAACATGGTCATAACCGTAAATTTCAACATTTTGTGCACAAGACAATAACTATAAGTGTGTAGGACAGTAAATTATACAGTGCAAACACCTTGTTGTGCCCATATTTTATGACTTTAAACAGTTCAAAACATTTGACATAAACTGTCTTGAGTGTGGTCTTCAGTATCACACAGTGCTTTACTATAAATTTATTTAAAAGCACGATAATCCACAATGTCTCGATTCACTGTGGCCTGTACACCATGTGTGCTGACCCAGGTCATTCAGGCAACTTGGACACTTACATTCTGCCATCTAAGGTGCTTGTCAATGTGCCCTGTTTTCAGTATTTCAATGAGCCCTGACATGACTGAAAATTACCCTAAAATGCAAATTTCTCCAGCACCAGTGAATGTGTTTATCAGGCTAATTCATAGGTTAATCATAGCTCTTCGTTATGATATAATAAAACCCCATGACAGTGTAGTTCACAGCTTTGAACATCATGAGTGTCAGGTCTGCTCTGAATTAACACGAGTTCGAAGGACGAGTGTTATTCAGAAGGCAGACCTGACACGAATGGTATTGTATTGAACTCATACAAGAATTGAGAAAGCTTGATTGTTTGTGGTTTTTCCAAAGAATGGTTCGAATTGAAACCCTTTGAATTGAGTTGAGTACCTCCTATGTATCAGAATACTTCAGAATTAGCTTATACACAATAAGAAAGCAAAATATCCAGATTAGCATAAATTGTTATGAGCAATGTTGTAATTCTGTTTGGGTCTGAACGGTGCCAACACTTCTGCAAGTGCTTTCTTTCACCTTCTGCTGTCTCCACTCAAATTTTGTAGGATATTCAGGCTAACTAATCCACATGTAGGTCTTTTGCAACTTACTTTATAACATACATCAAGCTTTTTGAGCTGGAGCGATGAATCACTAAGCCTGTACTGCGAAGGGTTGTTGCTTTGCCTCAAAATATATCTATTGTTCCTTACCATTTCTAGCATTGAGCAACCTGATCTAACCATATCCACAACATTTCTGAATGGCATTTGCTTTGGGAAACACCTTCTGGTATGTGTCGATATAAAGTGTATGTGTTGCTGATTTTAACAGAGGCACTTGATGACCTTTTAATCCTGCAAGGAAAATAAATATACAGATTAGAAAATAATTAACTTATCTTGACATAAAAAAATTTTCCTTAATATACTGTGATTGATAATCCAGGTCTATCAAATTGATTCTTGCGTTGTAAATTTATGTCTCAATGAATAGCAAAACTACCTTTATAGTAAATTCATTTTAATGCATTTGTGTAGTATTCATAGGCTTTTGTAACAATATCTTGCGGTAAACTCCAGGTGAACTCTAGCAGTTTCTTAAATGCTGGAATTGCTCCCCAGCCATCATCCAACATCGCAGCGTGCAATATAAAATAACAGTCCTCTGGCAGATCCAATGTAACCTTATGAATATGAAACATGTCCGTGAGGCTCTCTGGGTAAATATGGCCTAAAAAATAAGTTGAAAAAGTTAGAATCTTGTATAAGGTAAAATTCTTATAAAGAAGATATTACTAGCAATCTGGATGAGTTCTTGTGTCCCTCTGTCCTTTAGCCACATAATTTTGAATTTAATGTCCCAACATTGTTATTTTTTTAATTTTGAGTTCCTTAAGCAACAATTGTCCCTCAGCTCTGGAGGTTTATGTCCCCCATGTCCCTTGGCATTCTTACTTCTCTGTCCCTTGGCCATTTTACTCTAGAATTCCCTGTACCCCATACTCCCCAGTCCATAGCCTTATTACTCTTAGAAGCGCAAGTGAGCAGTTTACTGGAATTGGCGCTATATAAGTACTTAATAGTATTATTAAGCTCTATGTTATCTTGGTTAATCATTAATTTAAACATTACAAAAGCAATAATCACATACTCAAGCATTCCTTGGCTTTCTGATATCTTTCGGTGTGAATCCAGTCCGTTGGTCTTCCAGGCGGGCACGGCTGGAGTAGTTCAAAGGCCATGGGGGCCACAAAACTTGGGTCGCAAGAAAGCAGTCTGTGCAACATGGTGGTTCCAGAACGCGACATGCCAACAATCACAACTGGACTGATTTCCGTCTGATGATAATAATAATAATAATGCTAATAATAATTTACATATATAGAGCACCTCGTACCGTAAACTGCTCTGAAACACTGTTTGTTATTGGAAAATAATTTACTTGGGTATATTTAAAACAAACTTTCTTTCCTGTTATATTTTTGAACATTCAGATCATTTTGACTTCGATATCGTGAGGCAGTGAACAGAGTTTCTTCCAAAAGTTCCGAATGGGTGAAAAAGTTATAAATAATAAAATAAAGTTCATTTGGGGCCATATTTCAACTGGAGCGTTTTTAAATAAATAATATCTTGCTCAGTTTTGGTAAAATAAATAAATTCTTTCTTGGCAGTCTTGAAGTAAGTAATTTGTAGAGAGGGTTTTTTTCAAACCAGGACATCATCCCAAGTCATACCATGACAAAATGGCCCATAACCTTTGCTAATTCATGAATACTTCATTAACTGACCCAGTTTGAAATTGTTGCTTAGATCTGTTTCACACAGTTACAAATGGAGAAATGTGTATTGTTGAAAGGTGCTATCACAGTTCCGAAAATTCCATTGAATTATGTATTTTCACAGTTCTGAAATGAAACTGTTTGAAAGTTTGCTTGTTTTACACTGTTTTTCTTAGCTGCCAGTAATCCTCTAAGTGTCCATAATCAGACTAAATTTGCCTGCAAAATGCTTATGACCTAAATAAGCAGCCAATCACAGAAGAGGTTGAAAATAGCAGAAAGCCCTGTCCATTTTAGCAGGGCTTGCGTGGGGAGGATGGATTCAGGAATGAATATTCGGAGACTTTGTGTGCTTTAAAAAAAGAACTGCTGCAGTTGTAACCGGTAAAGAAAGAATTTTCGGCCAAGAAAAACTCCGGATTATTAAATGGCCATTTAAAGGTACCCCCTGATTATTAAATGGTCACCCACATACCCTATTTGTTGCGTATATATAGATTTAGAAGTTGGTACTTACTTTTGAAATTTCTGGGTTTTGAATAATTGCTTGACAAACTGCTGACCTTTGTTTCACATGATCCCTGTTGTAACAAAACGACAATTATCTATATGAATACATACTGACGAAAACGTTCCTTCATAACTATGCGGTGTACAGTGAAAACTTTTTTTGACAACATAAAGTGCTTAGACAATGGTACTTATTAGCAAAATTTTGTTATTTGTTAAAATGTGTAAGCCTTTAGGGTTCTTGTCACAATGTCACAAGTTCATGTTGCACACTGCTTTTGAAGGAAGGATGCTCTCCCAGAAACTCCAGCCAAGCAGTATGTGACTTACAGGGTCCAATCCAAAGGCACCTGAAGCTCTTGCGCTTTGGAGACTAGTATTATGCACTTTAAAATTTGAAGACGAGCCAAAATAAAAGGTTTATTTCAGGATACGCTGAGAGCCCAATAGAAAACAATTTTACACCTTTTTGGGTGTAGTGCAACGACTCCTAAACTTATAACCTGAAGAGTAAATGTAGACCCAAATAGGCATAAAAATCTTAGTCATCATTGTCAACATGTTCCATGAAAACCCACCTCAATTGCTCTTTCACATTATTTCTCTGGCTGCTGCTTAGATTGGAAATGCTGTTGAGTGCTTCAATGTACATGTTGAACTGGCGGATGAAGAAGGCATTGTCCGCTTCCTTCCTTTCTTCTTTAGTCAGCGACTCTTTGAGTTCTTCCATAGTCAGTGGTGCATATTCCTTCATTACACTCTTAGACATGATGTCTGTTGTGCAAGTTAACACCATATGTGTTACAATGTATATATATATATATATATATATATAAATAAGTGCTGCAAAATGTGTAAAAAAAGTCATTAGATTATCCTGAAATAAAGTTGGCTTAGTATTGAGATAAGATGCCTGATCAAATACGACAGCCATTTTTATGTAGATTCCAGAACATCCTCCATGCACTACCATTACTTTTCCATTTACACGTATATTGGCTGCTTGTTTCATTGACATTTTGGTGCTTAACTCTCCATAATGACTTCTTTATGTTGCAATGAGTCTATGCATTATCTATGTACATACAGTTAACAAACCCATTAAGTCAATATGTGCTGTATGTTACAATCATTTATTCGTGTTTCATTATGGATCGAGATAAAAATACAATTTTAAGTTTCCTATTTTTGTTATGATAAGAGCGTTATTGAATTAGGTTTGAACAATACATTATTTTTCAAAAAATCTGTCATATATTTTGATCACTTCCTTTATTGTTACTGGGACGGTGCATTTAAAAGTCAAGCGGGATTACAATTAAATGTGAGTACCATTGTTGTCACTGAAAATTATGGAATTGTCAAGAGTCTGAAAAAGTCAGGATGATTTCATTGTTCTGAATATGAATATTACTGCCAAATAATTACAATGTTTCTTGTGAGGTCATGTACATGTATGTCTTCTTAATGACTAATAGGTAGTTAGTGAGGTCATATCCTATTCATTGTACTAGCAATGCCATCAGACATGACAAATGCTGCATAATTACAATTTTTCATGAAATTTGGCAGTGTTTAAATATGTCTGTGATATCGACTTAACATAATAATGCAATAACTAAGCCATTGGGATAGCAAGAAGACTTTTTTCTGTAATTTCTCTCCCACAATAATGAGTGGATGTATCTTTATGAGTTTTCGACCCTATCATTAAATACTCATGTTAACGATGCCAGGGATGTACACCCCAAAGGTGTAGATGACTCCATTTTGATTGAACGAAAATCAGATCTGACCTCTCTCTTGTTCAACTTCCAGGCCGCGGCGAATTCTAGTTTCTTCATGAATGGTTCAAATCTGTTCTTCAATTCTGCTGATGTTGTCAGACGGATTTCTTTGAGACTTATCACGATTATTCCTCTTGTTGATATAAAAATGTTAAAATGTAATAATCAAAAGCATACAGCAGTTCATACGTGTACAGAAAATTGTATAGAATGGAACACCATATGAACCAATGTTAAAGAAAGGCTTGAAGCTGTACTGTATCTGCTACCTGTAATGTTTGGTGCAGAACTGCATGATCACTTGCTTGTGTTGTAATGAGCATATGCATTCATGAATATATAATCATATATGTATACTCATATATACATATACACAGATGGCATATGGACTATTTCACAATTTATCATGTTTAACGACCAGTTTTAGATTCATCGTAAAATTGATGGAAAAGAGTATTGAAAATGCATCAGTTGAAGGTCTGAAAACGAATGCCACATTGAACTAGCACACCAAGGTCAAGGATAATTGAGAATGCTGTCCAACATAGTCCAGGCAATCAAGACTGTGCTTTATTGAACTTGGCATCTGGCATTTGGAAGCCCTGACCGATACCATCTTGGGTAAATCTTTAACCTTGGAAACAAAAGGAAGAAGAGATTGGTGGTGAGAAACTTGTCACAACAAAGAAAACGGCCAAGATAGCAAAATAGTGCTTACTTCTTAATATATATGACATATCAAATTGGTTCAGAAGTAACCATTTGTCTTTAAACCATCAACCATTAATTGCTTATCACTAACAATCAATTTTATAAAAGTTTGAGAATGGCGTGACACAAAGCAAACAACCTTGAGTTGATGCAAATTCAGCAAAACGAAAAAGTATTAAAAGTAAAATGCAATCTCACACCTCTGGAATTATCTCGTCTGGAATTTCTGATTGTTTCATTTTGAAACTGCTCTTTCAGCGCTTTTAATTTGAGGCCATTAATTTCTGTGAGAGCATGTGAATTTTGATAGAAGTCTTATTCAAATTTTCCGAGAGAGAGAAAAAAAAAATCATATGATAACTTATAAAATATCATAAGTTGTTGCTTCTTTTTCGATTGATCTTGTTTATTTTATTTGGCTCAAATTCTAATTAGAGAATACAAGTACTGAGATTTGCTGTGATACTTTCTTGAAATGTTTGTAATTCATGAACTTTGAGTAATAGTATTTTAAACTAGGCTTTATATATATATAGCGGCAGTTGATAACTCCCGCCTCGATTCTCTTTCAATTCAAGCATTTTTGAAATGGGTACCCTTGTGGACAATTTCCTTAGAGGAACGTTGGTCTAAGGAAGCATTAAACCTCCCATTCACTTCGGGCCCAACGTTGCAAAATTACGCATTTTGACAACAAATGATTACGAGATTATTACGTACGTATATATCGTAAATATTGCGTATTTCTCCAACCTCTGTGTTAACGTACCCCACGTTGAAGGAATGGTCATTATACCCCTCTGGGGCGTCAGGCGTGGCAGGCAGCCCAGCTCGCTGTGTCTTGCGCATGCGCAAAAAGCGGACAAGAAGGCAGCGATGGCTGCAGTGTTCGTGTGTATTAGTAATTTAGACTTATATCACTCCAGAACACTGTCTATTCCACCGTAACACTGGATTTAACCAGGAATTATTGTTCAGAAGAGTATCTGGAAATACTGCCATCCATCGGATGGACTGTGGAATTTGTGTATGCTTTGGAATCACCCTGTCAATCGGCGATGTGAAACATGTGGATTTCTTGACAGCGCTTGTATTTCGGAATTAAATGGACTGTATCTAGTCAAATATGACTCGTTTGAGTGTGGATTCCATGTATACATCTAGGAGAGACCTTTATACGAGTGCTACGGTGGATTACTCGTGTTCTGGACTGATTGCTTTATGTGAACGATGTACATGAATTCGCCATGTCAACCAGCAAGCAGGGGGGCGCCGGCCAGGGGCGGAGCGCTCGGATGGGCCAGGGGACTGCCGCATTGCTTCAGGCGAACCCAGCCACCCGGCCTACCCTGCCCCCTCAGAAAAAATAAATTTAATTTAATTAAATAAAGCCTTTGAATATTGGCCCTCATTATGGTTGAATAAAGAATGCTCTCATATGATTTTACAGCAGGAATTTTTTTTAGGGGGGGGGGAATTTTTTTTTTTTTTTGAGGTCTTGAAGGGATGGGTGGTTGGTCAATTGATTGTTTGAGATCTGCAAAGAGAAAACATAAATTAAAACAGTGAGGAGAAGAGAAAAACAGGTGAAAAACAGAGAGCAGAGCCAAGCAGCAAGCACTGAAGTTGGCTCCAAGATTAGCAGACTTTTCTTCCTTGTTTTACCAAGCAGTCTGCAGTCCATTTAAGGACTAAAATAAAATAAGAATATTCACTTACCTTGTATAAGGGATTAATGCTGCAACTCTGAAGAGTTGGAAAAATCCCAATCCAAATTGGCCTGCTGGATAGGTGGCATTCAGTTGCAAGTAGGCTCAGTTCAACTCCGGTCCTAACTGATTCTCTCTTGCTCGTTTGTGGTTGAGGAGTACTTCAAAATTTTTTTTGGCCAATCTGATCTTTCACCTGTTAAGAGACATATATTTTGACATTTTTGTAACTGGTGTATCTACTATGTCTTCATGGCTTCATTCAATCATCACCAGCAACATTGTTGAAATTTTATAAACTCAAAGTTACCAGATAGATTGGAATAGGTATGGAATATATGGCGCTACAAGGCTCTCTGAGAATCAGGATCCTAGGCTCCGCAACTCTGTGCAAACCTTCAACAAACCTTTGGCAGATACGTATGAACAGACGTTTTTCCTGAACATTACTTTCAAACGTTGTCCATACATATCAAAAACGCGTTGGAGAAACCTTGGAACTTACGTATTGCCAAATGTTCGACCATACCTTTGATAAACCTATGAATCAAAAGGTATGGTCATACGTAATAATCTAAGGTTGTAAAAACCTCTCAAATGAATGTTCGACAAACCTCTCAACTGAAGGTATGACTTACGTATGGCTGACACGTTTAGCCAAACGTTACAACCAAACTTTCTTCCAACCTCTCAACCAAAGGTATGACTTACGTGTGACTCTAACGTTCGGCCAAACTATAAAACAAACTATCTGCCAACCTCTTACTAAGGTTGCAACCTACGTTTGGTTTTCAATCTGAGTGCAACGTTTGGAAATTACCTTTGCCCTACCTTTGTCATATGTTGTTTGGCCCAACGTTTGATTCTAACCAAAATAATTACGTAGCAAAAGGTTTGATTTACGTTGGTGCTCGGGAGGGTAGGCCTAAATTTAGTTGCAGTAGTTTGTGGACTTCACTGTGTAAATAAACTCAACTGCATTGCTAGAAAATTGAGTTTGAGATAAACCATCTCACAACACACTTGTTTAAACAATAAAGAAATTTATCCGAATATACCGACAGATGTTTCGAAAATGAAGATGCATTTAGGCTTTATTTCTTCAACAATGCTCTTATCCCAAAAATGAGGAAAATCAAAAATCATATTTTTATCTATATCTAAAACTCTGATGGATGATAATGAAACAGGCATAAATGAATGTAACATACATGACATGTTGACTTAATGGGTGTGCCGTCTGTAAAAACATAGTTAATGCATATACTATTTGCAACATATAGAAGTCATTATGGAGAGCAGTTAAATATGAATGAAGAAGCAATAGTAGAGAGGAAGTTCTCTAAGTCTACAGAAAAATGGCTCCCATATTTAATCGGGTATCGCTTAAAAATAAACAGAAACAATTTATGACGATATTAAGCAGACTTTATTTTAGGATGATCTAATAACTTTTGCATTTTGCAGGACTTAGCCACTTAGGCCTATATATATAATAACATGGTATTAACTGACACAACAGACATGAGGGTGCATTGAAGGAATATGCACCACTGACCATGGAAGAACTCAAGGAATCGCTGACTGAAGAAGAAAGGAAGGAAGCAGACAACCCACTGACCATGGAAGAACTCAAGGAGCCGCTGACTGAAGAAGAAAGGAAGGAAGCAGACAACCCACTGACCATGGAAGAACTCAAGGAGTCGCTGACTGACAAAGAAAGGAAGGAAACAGACAACCCACTGACCATGGAAGAACTCAAGGAGTCGCTGACTGATGAAGAAAGGAAGGAAGCAGACAACCCACTGACCATGGAAGAACTCAAGGAGTCGCTGACTGACAAAGAAAGGAAGGAAGCAGACAACCCACTGACCATGGAAGAAGTCAAGGAGTCGCTGACTGACGAAGAAGGGAAGGAAGCAGACAACCCACTGACCATGGAAGAACTCAAGGAGTCGCTGACTGACGAAGAAAGGAAGGAAGCTGACAACCCACTGACCATGGAAGAACTCAAGGAGTCGCTGACTGAAGAAGAAAGGAAGGAAGCAGACAACCCACTGACCATGGAAGAACTCAAGGAGTCGCTGACTGAAAAAGATAGGAAGGAAGCAGACAACCCACTGACCATGGAAGAACTCAAGGAGTCGCTGACTGAAGAAGAAAGGAAGGAAACAGACAACCCTCTGACCATGGAAGAACTCAAGGAGTCGCTGACGGAAGAAGAAAGGAAGGAAGCAGACAACCCACTGACCATGGAAGAACTCAAGGAGTCGCTGACTGAAGAAGAAAGGAAGGAAGCAGACAACCCACTGACCATGGAAGAACTCAAGGAGTCGCTGACTGAAGAAGAAAGGAAGGAAACAGACAACCCACTGACCATGGAAGAACTCAAGGAGTCGCTGACGGAAGAAGAAAGGAAGGAAGCAGACAACCCACTGACCATGGAAGAACTCAAGGAGTCGCTGACTGAAGAAGAAAGGAAGGAAGCAGACAACCCACTGACCATGGAAGAAGTCAAGGAGTTGCTGACTAAAGAAGAAAGGAAGGAAGCAGACAACCCATTCTTCATCCGCCGGTTCAACTTGTACATTGAAGCATTCAACAGTATTACTAATCTCAGCAACAGCCAGAGAAGTAATGTGACCGAGCAATTGAGGTGGGTTTCTCGTGTGACATGTTGACTATGTTGACCAAGATATTTACGGGTGGGGACGGCAATTTTTGTAATTTGGTGGAAACGTGAGACAAACCAACTCACAACAAATTCATACCAACAGGGACGAGAAACACGAGAACAAAACCAAAAAAGAAGGAACTAAACAAAATCCTAGTTACTAAGGGACCGTTCAGAATTTATGACTGGGGGCCAGTGGGGGGGGGGTGGGAGTTTTGGCCGAGGGGGTACTGACTTTTCACACGTGTTTTAAGGGGGGGGTATTAATTTTTGACAACACTTCCAAGGGGGGGGTAAGAAATTTTAACAAAGAAAAATTGTTGAAATACACGCATAAACTCCTTTTATTTGAACTTTTTTACGCTCAAAAGTCCGCGAAATGACGCGAATCTGTACGCATGGCTGTGTATAGCAAGATGCACCACTTGCTCCAAGCGCCCCGCCAAAGCCCTCCCTCCTTCTTGGAACGAGCTTACTTCGCAATGTGGATTCGAAGGCTCTGGACAATTGGCAGGTTATAGCTAAGGGAGGGGCTAAGATTGATGACCTGCATGCTACTCTGAATGAACTGCCTGAAGAACAGAGCTACGCAGAAATTGTTTTAGTTGGTGGTTCAGTAGATATGGAAACAAAATCGCCTGAAGATATGATTAACGACTTCACTGCTGCTGTGTCATCAGCGTCCGTCCGGGCTGAAAAAACCACAGTATGCAGTGTCCTCCCCCGGGCTGACAAAGACTTCAAAGAAAAGCGGCAAAAAGTCAATGACGGACTCAAGACTGCCTGAGAAAATGGTACATCTGCCTTTGTAAATGCAGATGAGACATTCCTACTTCGCAATGGTGCCATAAACACTGCCAACCTTGTCTCAGATGGCCTGCACCTCTCCAAGCATGGCGTGGACAACCTGCTGGAGACCTGCAAAGTGCCTATCAAGAAGAACTTGCACTCGGCCTACACGAACGTCCGGTACAAGACCAACACCCCTCTTCTGTTCAAGGGACACGAGCATCCCTTGTCGAACTTTTATCCTCTCAGCAACTTCAAGATGAATGGTGTTGCCTTTTCCACAAGTGAGGCAGCCTATGTGTACGAAAAGGCAATTCACCACAATGATCTCGTCACCGCAGAAGCTGCAAGAAAGAGCCGCACTGGGGCCCAAGCGAAGACACTCGGCGATCGAATTGCCACGAATGCATCCTGGCAGAGACGTAAAATTGACGTAATGGACAATATCATCCGATCTAAGATAAGAGTGTGCCCCGATGCCAGGAATGTGTTGCTGAAGTCCGATGATAGAGACATCATCGAGAACACTCACCATGAGTTCTGGGGCAAGGGCAAGGAGAATGCCGGAGAAAACATGCTTGGCAAGCTTTGGATGCTCCAATGTAGCAAGCTGAATGACAACAAAATCCGAAAGCCAAACATCCAGCAATGGGTCTCGCGAACACAACAGCCCAAATGCTACAAGTGTGGCGAGTCTGGACACCTGATGCGACAATGTCGCAAGTTAGAGATCGTAGACTGTTGGAACTGTGGTCATCGAGGCCACAAGCGTAAGCACTGCCGGAACCGTGTGTATCTTACTAGGTTCTCGGCCATGACATGCTGGCCGCTGTGATGACATCAAATCACTTTGATGTACTCTCAGACATTCCTGATGACTCTTTTGTATATAATGACCCCTCTTGTGATATGGATTGTATGAATGATATGGACTGCTTGAGTGAAATGGACTGTTTGAATGACTTGGACTGTTTGAATGGTATTTGTGCGAATGATGTTGTCTGTTTTAATGGTGTATGTGAGAATGATTTGAACGGTTTTAACACTGGTTCTGTGAGTGATGATGAAAATGTTATTACTGTTAGCATGAATGTCATTAGCCAACCGATACATTTGGGTGCAAGTAATGCAAATGACTGTTCTGATATTAATGCAAACAGTGATGATGTCAGTCAAAATGAAGTAAACAGCTTGCAAGATCTCAGTGTAAATGATAGCCTGATGGATGAAATTATTACAAACGAATCAGATGTTAGTATTGTGGAAAATGTTGAAAATATAAATGGCCAGAATGTGGTTTATGATGACATATATGTAAATACAAATGGCTGTAACAATGAAATTATCAAGCTTAGAAATATGTATCCTCAAAATGTGATTATAGGACATCTTAATGTAAACAGTCTTAGCATGAAAAGTAGTGAGGTGTCCAACCTGATTGTCAGTAGCAGAATTGAAGTGTTAGTATTAAGCGAAACAAAACTTGATAGCTCAAAGCGAAGTGCTCTGTATGAAATAGATAACTACTCCATGTATAGACAGGACAAACAATCAAATAGTGGTGGACTAATGATTTATGTTTCTAAAAATATCCCATCAACTATTGGAAATGTTAAAATATGCAATGATGAAATAGAATGCATGTCTGTAGAATTATGCTACAAGGAAACTAATGTAATGATAGTGGGCATGTACAAAAACCCCAAGACAAGTCCAAATAACTTTAAGCAATACTTTGAAAAAATATGTGAAGAAATTTTAGAGAAACACGAGCATGTAGTCATAATAGGGGATCTTAATTTTAACATGTTTCAGAATAATGTACTCTCACAAACATGACCAACTTTCGATTCGACAAATTTGATAAATGAACCTACTTGCTTTAAGTCCAATAATGCTACGCTTATTGATGTAATGTTGGTGACAAAACGAAGAAAGTTTTTGAAAGGATTCTCAATTGATATAGGAATAAGTGATTTCCATAATCTCATAGGTAGTGTTCTTAAACAACATGCACCAGTGCCTGCAAAAAAGCATATATCCTTCAGAAAACTTAATGAAATTGATTATGATAAAGTCAATAATGAACTAGATTATATGAACTTAACAGAAAACCTAAATGAAACTGATGTAAATGATGCATTTAACATACTACATCAGCATTTGACAGATATTTTAGATAGACATGCTCCGAAGGAACAGAAGGTAATAAGGAAAAATGACTTTCACTGCATGAGTAAAAGACTTAAAAAGGCAATCCTCACTAGAAATCAGTTTCGGAAAAAAATTTTCAAATTCAGGACGGCATATTTCTTAGCTCAGTACCGTAAACACAGAAACACTGTCACACTGATAAAACGTGAGGAGATCAAGAGTTATTTTGAAGAAAAATGCAAAGGTAGTACAAAAAATAAAGACTTTTGGAAAGCTATAAAGCCCATTTTCTCCAAAACAAAGACCAAATCTGATGATATTCCTCTACGAGAGGATGGTATAATCATAACAGACCGAGATAAAGTATGTCAGGTCTTCAATAAGTTCTTTAGTGAAATAGGGGCAGAGATAGGTATGCAGGAAAATAACCACAGACCCCTACAAGACATAATAAGTGGGTATGATAACCACCCAAGCACAGACATCATTAGGAATAAAATTATTAAACGAGCTACTAACTTTGAATTTTCAGAAATAACAGAACACGATGTTCATAAAGTTATATCAAAGCTTTCATCAAAGAAAGCTTCGGGGTATGATGAAATCCCCATCAAATTTATCAAGATGTCACGTAGATCCCTAGTAAAACCATTAACACACATAATAAACAAGTGTATACAACAAAGCAAGTTTCCAGATAGGATGAAAATGGCTAATATAACTCCACTGTATAAGAAAAAAGATAAGCTAAATAAAGATAACTATCGGTCAGTGAACCTACTAATTTCTCTGTCCAAAATTTTTGAGAAGGTACTTGCAAATCAGCTGTATGAACATATGGAATCATCTTTCCATGAATATCTATCAGGCTTCAGAAAAGGTCATGGTTGTCATGACATACTGAATCGCCTAACTGAAGACTGGCGACAAGCACTTGATAATGGGAACACTGTGGGTGTTGTTGCAATAGACTTGTCAAAAGCATTTGACTGCATGCCCCACGGTCTGTTAATAGCAAAAGTACATGCTTATAGTAACAGCATGAATGTTTGCAGACTTCTAAAATCATATCTAATAGACAGAAAACAAAGAGTAAAAATAGGGGAAACAACATCTGAATGGACTAACAATATTACAGGTGATTTCATTAGCACGCGATTCTGGTCATTCACAGTTGCCTGGGAGGAATCAATGCAAAGCAGTGACTTACTACGTTTGATATATCAACTGTGTGACGTTCTGTTGTTCCTGAACCAATCAGATTAAGCAAAAATGCTATGTATTTAGTGTGCGAAGAGCATTAGAATCGCGTACTAATGAAATTGCCTGTAAGGGTGTCCCTCAAGGATCCATTCTTGGACCTTTGCTCTTTAATATCTTTATAAATTATTTTCTGTTCCATGAAACCAACTCAAAAGTTTACAACTACGCAGATGACAACACACTTAGTGTTATTGATAAAGATATAACTAACATAAAGTCTAAACTTCGAGAGGACTGCAATGTAGCTATGAAATGGTTTGATGATAACAGCATGAAAGCAAATGCAGATAAATTCCAATTAATGTTTCTGAATCGGCGTCTGTCTTTCACAAATGAAATACTTGAACTTGAAGGATGCGACATAAAAGCCTCAAATATGATAACAATTCTCGGAATAGAATTTGATGAAAAACTGAAATTTAAAAGTCACGTTAATGAAGTATGCAATCAGACAAGTAAACAAATAAATGCTCTTAAAAGAATGAAGCATTTCATTGATAAGCAATGCCGAAAAATAGTCTACAACAGTTATATTCGTAGCAACTTCAATTACTGTCCAACAGTCTGGATGTTTTCAGGTAAAAGTAATATAGATATACTGGAAAAAACAAACAAAAGGGCTCTTAGATTTGTTGTTAACAACAGCAATGCAGATTATGAAAACATTTGTCGAGAGGAGAAAATACTAAACATCCAATTGGAATGCACAAAGACAGTAGCAGTGTTGATGTACAAAGTGAAAACTGATAAGGTTCCAAAATACATTAAAGACTTATTCAGTCGCAGGCAATCAGTTTATAACATAAGAGACAATGATTTGTTCGAAATTCCCACTTTTAAAACTGTAGGTTATGGCAAGAAATGCCTAAGATACTATGGCACAAAACTATGGTCTAAAATTCCAACAGAAATAAAAGACAAACCATCTATTAAATCCTTCAAAGATGCTCTGACAATCTGGTTGCAGGATCTTGCTAATATTTCTAGTATTGAGTTCTAATGTGCACTTTTGTATTTGATGTTGAATTTTTTATGTATTTGATGCTGTATGTGTGCTATTTAACCGAAAAGTGCTGACCTCTATTGGTGCTAGGTCTCTCGGTTAATTTTATGATTTTTGTACATAGGCCTATGCCAAGTGTTTTATCATAGTATGTTAGTGTAATTCTTAGTCTAGATCAGTAGTTGTAGTCTCATGTATTTGTTAACCTGATTTAATTATTCTTTAAATTTGTCGTACAGAAGCTTTTGCTTATTCCCTGTATATCGTTGTACATCTTGTGAATGATTGAAAACGACATTAAATAAAATTTACCTACCTATAACAGTATATATGTGTGTATTGCTTTATATGTCGAAAGGGGGGGGTACTAAAAATATGCGTGAAACCTAAGGGTGGGGTACTAAAAATCCGCATGAATCTCAAGGGGGGGTATCAATTTTTGACGGGAAGTTCCAGCAAAACTCCAGCCCCCCCCAGTCATAAATTCTGAACGGTCCCTAACATCATCAAAAGAATCCTTCAAACCTACCTCCACCCCAAGAGAAGCCATTTACACCGAAAGCGGGCTACTGGACATAGAACACAAGTTGTAGTTGGTATGGGTCAAAATCATTTTTTTAAGTAAGTGAAATGCAGGCCGAATGTTATTTAATAGGGAAGGGTGGTTCACTTACTTATCAAAGACTTTGACCCATACCTAACTACGACTGCAGCAGAGAAAATTGGCTGCCATTGTTATCCCACATGCCTCACATATCGGCCTTTATGACCCAATATGTTTTCCTCTCATCGGATGATAATTCATGCCTGGACAAGCAGTTTGGTTGAGGATGTTTAGCATTAATGCAATGGCACAATATCATGTGTTTCACTTACTTACAGGCGGCACTGTATCCTTTAAATAACAAATATTTTCCATCGAAATAATCTCTGATCTACTACTTTATAAGCAAAATAATGATTAATGCCATAGAATATATATAAGGCCACATATGTTGTTATTATGACTTGTTAAATTTGAGTCACTGTAGCAAACACGCCCTATTTTGGTGTCGTCCCATTGTTTTCGTCGACCTGTATAGGCTAATGAAAAATTAGAAGTAAGTATTCCCTGGTCACTAGAAATAAAGTGATGCTGAAACAATGTTGAATGAAACATTAAAACTCTAGCCACAGTGAAGCTCCTAAAAAGGACAAGAATGACTTGCTTTAATGAATAGATTTTTTGATAACCCATCTCAGCTCAAAAACTATGTATCTGGGAGGCTACTATTTTATAAATTTACAATAATTTATAGGTAATCAAGTCAAAACTTGAGTGGAGTTTCAAGAAGATCTGATTTAGTCAAGCTTGGACGGTTGGACCTCTGAAAACCTGCCCAATTTGATCCAGAATGGCCCTGCTGGTTCAATGTGGCTTTCAAGCTTTGGAAATTTGACTGACTGATTTTCAATACTCTTGTCCATCTGTTTCAAAGTAAATCTAAAAATGGTCGATGAACACAATAAAGATTGACATAATACGCATGCCATATATATACAGATATATTTATGAATGCATAGGCTCATTGCAACACAAAGAAGTGATCATGGACAGTTCAGCACCAAAAATTCCAATGGAGGAAGCAGCCAGAATAACTGGTGGAGCGATGGTGGATGATCTATCTTTTGAAGAAGTTCTAGAAGCCTACAGAAAAATGGCTCCTGTATTTGAGCAGGTAACAGTTATATAATTTTGTTGTAAGACAGACATATATACTTCATGCACTGTCACTACGTGTGCTTATAAGCTAAGCAAAATTTTCTGCAATGGTGTCCTCAAGGATATTCAGAAAATGCTGTAGGGTACTCCAACATGCATGGGGTATTCTGTTATTATCGTTTTCATAGCCATGTGTTTTTAGAAAACTTCGTTTTGCAGTTAAACCGTGACATCATCGGGTATCTGTCAATGTGATTGGTCTAATCTTCAATCTGTGACATATCAGTTCAGAGTTGCACATCACAGTTAATGACAAAGGAATTTAAAACTGTCTGGCAATGTTACTATTAGTGTACAACCACAACAAACAACACATGTCTAAGCTGAGTGTTGCACCTCATTGTTTTCCAAACAAAATGTGTTGCTGTTTTTCACAAGACATCAGTCATCACAATTTCAAACAACTTTTTTTGTCAGTAATTGCAACTCTCCTTTGAGGCTTAGTATTCTGTTTGGTTCAGTTACAGTGCATAGTGAAACATACATCATCCAAGTGTCACTGCACTTTGTCAGTTTCCTGAAATATGTGCTTGTAATAAACAAAATTATTCAACTAATCTCTGACATCACAGTTTTGGAATGAAGCAAATTGCGAACTTGAAAAACATGTAGCTATGAAAACGATAATAATGCTTGCGAGTTACTCTGAGACATAGAAGGTATTCTACAGTTGTATGGGTTATTCCACTTACACATGAAAGGTATTGCAGAAAACCTCATCAACACTGCCAACAATGTAAATGATGAAGTCCTGTTAAAAAAGAAATGACCTCTTAGTCAGGAGCCACATAATATTTGTGAACTATATGTCAGCAGCCCGGGAAAGCTCCTGCTTCTATTTTCAATTCCAAATGCTGTAGTCTTAATGGCTCTCAATCAATTGTAACAAAGGTATCAGTGATGTTCTTGGAGCAATCCTTGATGCGTCTGAACTGTTTGAAGTCTTGGTGGCGTCTGAGACAGAGTTCTGTGCGCTTGACTCCACAACAGCTCCACCTGCTGTCACACTCTCCCCCTTTTTGATGTTAAGAGTCCTGTTTGCTGTTAATTCCTCTGTTGACTTTAAGGAGGATGAAGATTGGTGACTTGATGGCTGTAGATGAATTCCGGTAGAGTCTTCTGAGAGCAGATCTTGATCTTGGTCGTCCATTTGGTCCATTTCATCTCAGGACATCAGGGATCCTTGGGTCCATCTGCCTTGATTGAAGCTGTAATGTCCTTGATGATGGTACACGGCTTGGGCACCGGAAAGCACCAGGCGCAAAATAATTGAAACTGACAGTTATCACTGATTAAAGCATAATGTGATGAACAAAAGAGTCCTCATTAAATGGAGTTATACTACCCAATGATAAAAGGTTAGATACATGACAGCACAATATCAAACAGTAGAATATTAATAACGTACACAAAGTGTAACAAAAATGTCCACATAAAACATAAACTCATTTACACAACATATATAATGAACAATCAACATTTAAAGAATTCCGACATCCTTGGTCCAGCTGAGCCACTCCTTCCTGGTAGCTTGTAATGAGAAGTCATCTGGGTTGTTCATTCCAGCGTCCTTGATCCAACTGAGCCACTCCTTCCGGGATGCGTGTGTAGAGAAATAACCTGGATCAGTCATGAAGCCATCAGTTGGGATCTGTCCTTGTTGGTCTGAGGTGAAATCAGGTGAACTGTACTGGCCCCCTCCCTTTTCATCAAACTGGGGCCACGGCAAGGAGTTCCTTGGATTCTCATCTGGCCAGAAAACTTCGGGGTTCTGCCTCACTAGAAACTCAGGTGGAAGCACATGCTTCGGAAGTGAGCTCAATATTGGTCCCGGCAGATAATCCCTGGGTGACTCTGCTGGAGCGCCATCTGAATTCCCATCCATCCTGGAATATCCCAACTTGTGTCTTGGGATTCCTTCCTTTTCACCTCCAGGACTGGTATCTGGAAATACAGAATCAAAACATGGCAAAACAACAGGGGAGCCACACAGCTGCGACAAATGAGCAGAACTTACACAAACTGGGGAACATGAATGCTCCTGAAAATTGTAAGACTTGTTACTGTCGCTATTACAATTGTAAATTTGAAGATTAGGAGCAGTCACATCATTTTGGAACATTTGATGGTCATCATGAAGAAACAGACCCTGATCTTTAATGGGAAGGTTGTCTTGAAGCAGGGAATTATCAGCCATAGGTCCAGACTCAGACTCAGACTCAGACTCAGACATATTTATTTTCAATAGAGAATAAGTTATGAAAAAGATAAATAAACTATTGATATGTTATACAGTATTTTTTGTTTGTTTGACAATTCTCTATTGAGGATGACCCCTTTAAGGCTAGTAGGCCGCTATCAAGGGGCCACCCATAAAATGAAATATTGTTTTTAAGTCTGAAAAAAAAGAACAAACTAAAGTCCCATGAGTCCCATAGCATAACATAAATATATGGTTGACTAATTACCAGTTATAAGTAAATGTATTGTCATAAGCTTTACTCTTAAATAATAGGTCCATGTTGTTGTGGAGAAAGGCGCCGAACAGCACCACCTTGATGCAAAGGGGTGACAAGTAAGTTATTTCCAGTCTTCCAATTCCTCTTCCGTGTAGACTTGTCAGACTCATATCCATCGTCCTTTGAAGAACTGAATGAGCCACTTCCAAATGTGGCGGAACTGTTGGAGCTTGAAGAGCTAGAGTCGGATGGGTTCCTGCATTCAGATGACTCACTGAAGTCGGATGAATAACTGAAGTCAGATGAATCAACAGAGCTAGAATCAGATGAGTCAATCGAGGCAGGTGAGTCACTTGAGTCAGATGAGCTGGAAACAGATGAGTTGCTGGAGACAGATGAGTTGCTGGAGACAGACGAGTTGCTGGAGACAGACAAGTTGCTGGAGTCAGACGTGTCGCTTGAGTCAGACGTGTCGCTTGAGTAAGACGAGTCGCTGGTAGTAGAAGTGGATGAAGTGCTGGTAAAGAATGAAGTGCCATGACGATCTCCCTTGGGTTGTCTGTGTTTTGCGAAGTTCTCAGTCCTGTAGGCAGAGAATCTTGAAGAGTAGAAACTTCGCTCATCAGGTTCAACATCATAAGCAGGACCTTGCTGCATCCATTGTCTTAGGTCGTTTGCAGGTGACAAATCATTATGAAGAGATGCTGCTTGACCGCGTTGTTTGTCACACACAGAACGATAATTGGCCAAGCCTCCAGGGATTCGGCTGAAGTCCGGAGGACGACAGTAGTCTTCTTCAAGGGGCGAACTTGAGGGCCTTGGGTATTCCATATCCCAATGTTTCACTTCTTTGGAAGGTAATTTCTTCTTCACTGCAGATGTAGTTGGGTGAAGGAAAGGGGGACGTACATCCCCAACAGATGAAACTTGTTGACGAATTGGTGCTGAGGAAAGTGAAGTCCCACCGTGTTTGCTGGAAGATGACCTTGGGATCTCATTCTGTGATGAAGATTGCAACTCACAATGTTTGTGATCTGGAATCAGAAAATGATCAAAGGACACATTTTCAATACACACATGTTCACAGTCAAAAGCATTTTTCAATTCATGAGGTTCACTTGTTGGTGGATGTTGATCAGAGAGACACTTCGTTGGAATGTCTTCAGCTCTCACATAACTTTTGGCCACTTCTGCTAACAATGCATTACGCAGTAGACTTTCTAGTGACATGAGCCGACCGGACCAAGCTTTCAGTTCATCACACACAAACTCATGAAGGTCTCTCAGAAAGAGGTTGTCATCAAAATAAGGGAGTTGCCCCCGCTGCCTCAAGATGCAGGACTCCAACTCAACCACAATTTCTCTGGCAACTTGGTACTGGGTGAAAGCACAGTAAAGGCCTCAATTGCGTTTTGATCAGATAAAGTAAATTTAGGGTCCTATAAACCAATTTCTGACGTAAAGAAGAAACAGTGCAGTATTTAAGCTTGATCAACAAGTAAATCTGAGAAATTTAGGCATTTTTCATGAGCATACAATTAAAACCATGCTCTGGGCGACCTTTAAAGTGGTTATAATTTGTTAATTTTAGCATGTAACCAGTGGCCCTTTTTCTGAAGCACCATCTATTGCAGCAATGCTGTAGCCTAATATTTTGTTCACATTCTTCCGGTGACAATATCTGTTTACTGTACCTCCCTGGCCTTCTGTAGAGACCATTGGCTGACTTTTCAATATGATGATTATGGCAGCCATGACATCCAAAGAAAAGGTCTGCTTGTAACCATATTTTTGCAAATTTACAGTCAGGGGTTCAAAAGGCTGGCTGGAGGGTATTTTTATGTAATAATTAGCCGAATTTGGTGCTTTTGCCTAGATATGATATTGGTTTAATGAATTTAAGCAAAAAGTTTCCAATGACCACTGATGATTGAAAGATACAAGAAGCTTTAATGGCTAAAATGGATGTCCGTCCATTACGTCCACAACTGATTTTTTGGTAATTTACATGAATTAAAGACCAGCTAACATGTCAACTGAGATGGAAATGCATGTCTATCTCTCTCTACCTATGTATGCAACTGAAAAATTTAAAAACACAATGAATTTAACTTATACACTGGACACCAGGCTAAAAAGTGTAAATGTCCGTCCATTACGTCCACAAAAATGTTCAAATTAGTCTGGGGACTGATGTTTGGAGGTCTGATTTGTCACGAATAAAGCAGGGATACCATGTTTAGTGACAAATATGGATTATTTTAGTGAATGCTGACAAGGCTCAAAAATTTAATTGGTCACAGTTCATGCAAACTGTCCATATCACATCTGCGAAAACTGTCGAAAAGCCAATGGTCCATTTCAGCAGAAAAACATAGATTTTCATGGAACTTTCATAATGTAGTTCATAGCAGCCCAGCAAATACATGTCTTGATTTATTAGACAAACATAATTCTGTATTCTACACATTATTAGGTTTAAAATGATGTACTACACTTGCACTTCTGATGAAAATAATTATTAGGTCACAGGGGCCAAATATTGAGGCGCTTTCTGTGCTTTCACCCTACTCAGTTTCAATTTCTTCAATCGACTGCAACGGTGGTAGTGGGAAAGGTTGCTTCTTCGCAGCTGGGCCTTCAGTCTTCTTTTCATCAGATCCAATCACTTAGGTCAGTTCCTCCGCCAGGGGATGGTCTTTTCCGAAGATGCCACTTGAACACCCATACGCAATCACTGAGTCATCATCAAGGTGCAGGCCGCTGTCAAAGGATGGAGACGTCAGTGAAGAGAAGTCCAGTTGAGTTGCTCTATAAGTCATAATTAATCTTGGATGGTCTTCAAATGATATGCAACCATACTTTATCATGTGATCCCAATACCAATGTCCAATCCCAGTTATAAATGGCATGACATCACGGTCAAGTAAATAAACTGGACGACTCATCATGATGATCTTTGCTGTTGTCTTCCTAAGGCCAGGCAGGGAACAGATGTCTTCAAAGGAGGCAGTGTTCAAATCCACAGGATACATGGTGAATAGTCCAATTGGCCTCAACAATGACGAGAGTATATACAATACATTGGCATACAATTTTTGCAGGCATCAAACTAAGTATGCATAATCAGAATGAATATCTACAAAATGTAAATTTGAAATTTTGAAAGGCCTGCACAATATATTTACAGAGACCTAATTATACAACCTCACTCCCTCTTTTTTTTCTTTTGATTGTAGATTTTTTTTTTTTTCGTGAGTGGGTGTATGTAAACGAAACTGCAAGTGATATGAATCAGAATGCCAACCACTGTCAAATTCACTCAATAATATTTACAGTTTGACAGTTAGTAGAATCAGCAGAACAACAATGAATGCATGTCAGTTTTGACAGCTTCCTAATCCACTGAATAGATCTGTGAAAACGTGTGTCTAAAGTTCACTTAAGTGAAATAATGAAATGGGGAACAAATATTCCCGTAAAATCAATACATGTAGACATGTCCAGTGCTCATATGCGCCTCATATTCGCCTCATATTCGCCTCATATTCGCCTCATATTCGCCTCATATTCGCCTCATATTCGCCTCATATTCGCCTCATATTCGCCTCATATTCGCCTCATATTCGCCTCATATTCGCCTCATATTCGCCATATATTCGCCTCATATTCGCCTCATATTCGCCTCATATTCGCCTCTGAAACATGTTTCATTGGTAACAAGTCTGTGAGATTGAAAGCAACACCATAGTCGCTTTATTTCAGTCTCAGTCCAATAGTCGCCAACAGGTATTATCATTCACATTCACCTCATACGTTGTGGTTGGATTTAAAAAAACAAATTTAATTGTATACTTCAGGGAAAATATGACATGAATATGTATACAAAAGTTGTTTAGCATAGACAGTGACACAAAGGACCAACTAACTTGACAGGGTCTTAGAATTGCGTCTCAAGGTGGCAGCATGGCTATAAGTCCATCGTCGTGACACTTCGGAAATATAGGTCATTTTCTTGTAGTTAAATTTATACTGCATCATGCTATGTATCCAGTTTATTCCTTAATTCAATCAGTTAAAATCAATGAATTCACAACTGAATTGCAGGCCATGGCAACATCTCAGTCATCGGGAATCGCCTTCGTATCGTGATTAAAACTTTCTCACATTCATAATCACTCCATAGTCGCCTCTAAGGCACCTGAGTGACAGACACTCCTATAATCACTTGCATAACCGAACCATGGTCGACTGACAGTCAAATTCTTAATCTCAGTCTCAATATCACAGTCACCAATGGGTGTTGTGATGATCAACCTCCCCCTCTTCTTTTTGTTTCTCACTGTTACACTCGTTTTGCATTGGAAGCAATGCAAAGTTAATCCACGTATAACTGCATCAAACAGAAATAACAGCTTAAAAACTGCTGTCAACTGTTTCTGGCGACTAAAGACATTTTGTAGATTACAGAGATTACAGTTTATAATCACCGAGGAACAAAAGCTCTACTAGCATATGACAAATCAAAGAAATTCCCAAGACATGTGTGTTTTGATATATTTGTCACAGATTCCATCAAATTTGACAGTTGATTATGAAAACCGTTTTCTCAAAATTCACAGTTATTGTTGGGTGTTGTTGGTTCTATCTTATGTCTAACTGGTAAAAGCACAAATAGTAACAAACAATGTATAACAGTTTGTGATCACTACTGTTGATGTATGTTAATTAGAATTTGTCATGTGATTTTGGAATAGGCTCCCACTAGTTTTGTATTTCTTCAAAATATGCAAATACTATTAAAAGAGAAAATATTTTGCATGGCAGAACATTATCAAAATTAGTGAGATGTACAAGGTCAACTATTGCATTTCCACCATATGTTATTTGCAAAATGACCCTGCTTCTGCAATCTGCAAATTCGAATTGCATACGCTTGTATCGTCTTATAGGATATTATTGGTATGCATGCGCATGATTCTGAAGGTGTATTTCAGTGTGGGATGGAGTATTTCTGAGAGACTCCGGGAAGTTTAGCTGCAGATTAGATCACATAAGGAGGATTATATTTTTTGTTGAAAAGTCTTATATTAGCAGTACTAAAAACAATGATATCCAACAATAATTTTTTTTAAATGCCAGTTTGAAAAAATAATGCCTTCCAAGTGGCCTCATATATGACAAGATATCATTTATCTTTTCCTTTTTTACAAATGCACGTGTTGGAACTTTAGTTACAAAAATAATTCACATGTTGACATAAACACATTCATTTCACATCAATGAGCATACAGTATCCAGTAGAAATGAGTACAAACCTCGGAATAGAGTACAGATTGGGCCTGTAGAGGCCCATCATTATGAAATAATTCAAACAAAGGTTTTTATTATGCATTTATATTTTGTATTCACCGGAAAATGCTCTGTGGTTGCTAGGATTTGAAAGGATTTGTAAGTCTTTTGTAATATACATATTTTTTTAGTCATGATAAATGTGTGTGGGTGTAAACTTGGCAACATCCATCCTTTCACGTCATTCTCATGTCATGTCTGGCTCAATATAATCATCTTTTATGACATCCTTTTGTTTAGTAGTTTTGTTATGTGTAAACAACAATAATGTGATAAATATGTGCGTAACTCCTTGAAAAACAAAATTCATAGCCAAAAAGAAAAATTTGGTATTTTGTATACACGTTTTGTTCAAGATGGAAACTTTACACCCGATACATGGCGCGTGATTGGACTGTTGAAACATTTCCCATTCCTCTCATTGTTCAAAGGAGGAGTCAATCAAAGATGAGGCAGTTACTAGCCTTCTCACCAGACATTTCCTTTTATCATAAATCAGTTAATTTGCTTCTTTCAGGCCCAGCACCCTCACTATCGCAAAGGACCGCAGTATGTGGCTGAGACCCTCGCTGACCAAGTCCCGGGAAATCTCAGGTCATCCTTCAAAGTGCTGGATGTTGGGGCCGGAACAGGATTTGGCGGTACTCAAGTGTGTTAAATGTATATAACCCTGAAAGAGACATACACTATGCCAGCAAAGTACAGAATAACGGAATATATCTATATATATATATATACATGCATTTTTATTTTCAAATGAATCATCTTGATTGAATGGAATAATGTCATAAAAAGGGTCTAGAAACCTATGTTCCATTTTTTCTCATAATGTACTATACAACGCTGATGAGCAGTCTTATTGAAATTGACGCAATACCAATTCATGTCTGTACTCTCTAGTGGCATCGCACAATAACTATTTATTTTAATTACTTGGTTATCATTTCCATTTGCAATAATCAAGCATACATGTTTATCTTTAGCTCAGGAAACTAGGGTTTGATCAGATAGAAGCACTGGAGCCCTCGGAGGAGTTGCTGAGTCAGGCCATCAGGAAAAATGTCTATAAGAAAGTATACTGTGCAAAAATTGGAGGAGAACCAGTTGACATTAAAGATGGTGAGAATTTGATATTGGCGGGAATGCAATTTTCTGGGGATGCAGAGAACCCACTTTACAGATACTGTGTTTTAATATTGGCTGACGTTTATTTGTCTCTATACGCTACACATGATAGGAAAGAGGTTTACCTGCTCAATATTTTTTTTCTATTGAAAGATTTGCATCGCCAGCAGACACTAATTTAGAAATATATCTTAGACTGTCAAGATCAGGTACAGTGTAACTGGATTAGCTGGCTGCTTTGAAAAGTGATGGTAAAAGTAGCCCTGAGACCCTGCGTGTAGCGCAGGGGTCATGAATCACTACATAGTAAAAACTTGAGATTTCAGCATACCCTTCAGGAGGATCAGAATGGTGTCATTGTTTTGGCTCTATTGATCATTGTGATTATCTCACAATAATCTCCATGTATTTCGCTGCTGATAGCACATCATTTCAGCCCAGAACGTCCTCACATACACTGTGGACAACAGTTTTAAATTTTCTAAACCCCATAAAAACTGTCTCCTCAAGAAAATAAAATCTCTGCTCAACAGTGATTGGTCTAAACAGAGCAGCAGCACTGTTATGATGTCATAAACACTGGTGACGTCACAATCTCTGGTGATGTCATAGCAATTGTGTAAACAATCATGTTGTGACATCACCATACAGCTGTCACTCTCTCTTAGCCAATCAGTGCGCAGTTTCACTACAATGTATAAGAAAAACTCATTATGCTCAACTTCAATGCCTTTGTATTGTAGGTGTCAGTGTTCTCACAAAATTGAAAATATGTGCTATCAGCAGCAAAAATTGTCTATTTTTAATGTACCAACACACAATATCAGTAATTCATTGAAAACTTAGCTTCAGCCATTCTCCTAAACCCTTGTTGAAAATCTCAAGTTTTTCCAATGTAGCGACCCATGACCCACGTGCTAGCACACATGGGTCCCAGGGCTATGGTAAAAGAAACAATGACCGTCTACCAATGTATGATGGTTCACTCTTCTGTAACCTGGGGATTTCATTGCAGATACTCTGGATGGCATAGTTTCAAATGGGTGTTTTGGCGGAACCCATATTCCATGTGAAGCCATGACTGATTTGATTCGAATTGTAAAACCAGGTAAGCCTACAATGCAAGTATACGGCAAATGCATGCAACATTTACAAGACTTTTAGCCGTAAAATGTACAGCTGCGGAAAGTAAATTACAGCGGCCGAGATTTTGACCAATGATGGCATTTTATTGCCCCATCACGGAAACAGACGCGCATGGCTGCAAAGATTTAAAATTGTCTATTCTCACTGATAATGAAATATTTATTTTGCAGCCATGGATGAGATATCTGTGACGTGTTAATAAAATTTCTCACCGGTAAATAATTCAAACAGAATTATAGATTTAAATTCCATAGATCTATATACCTCCAGTTTTACTGAGAATTTCTATATTTTAGCAATTTCATGTGAAATTTAGAATCAAAGGACAGTCACTGATGGGGCAACCTCTGTGTCAGTGGGAATTTTGCATATAGATCTATGCCGGTGGCCCAAATCCCCTCCCTTTTGATACATATAAAAATGGCCTGGAGTGCAAGATTCAGTAAATTTTTAGTTGGAATTCCTGAAAATGATGCCATATGACAATAGTAAAAAAAGAACATGTGAGTGAGACATCTTAAGATGCATTGGCTAACAATCACATAGCTATTGATTCAAATTTCCTCCCCCTAATTATCTAGGTTTTCAGATGATATATATTTGAGAGATTGATTGGCTGTACCTCATTGATAGCTGTCAAGATCAGGCATTGGTAGCAGCTACAGCCTCAAGCCGATTTGTTGCATCAAGTACAGAGAAATAAAGTGACAGCAATAAAAAGGAAAGAGACTTCCAAATATTTTGAGGAAAAGTGTCAGGAAGGGACAAAAAATAAGGATTTCTGGAAAGCTGTAAAGCCAATTTTTTCAAAGTCAAGGACCAAGTCAGATACTATACCATTGCGTGAAAATGGTGAGATAGTGACGGATGAACAAAAAGTATGCAATATTTTCAATAACTTTTTCCAATGTATTGGATCAGAAATAGGTACTCCGGAAGACAACGACAGGACTACACAGGAAATCATAAGCCACTATGACAGTCACAGTAGTGTGGAATTGATAAAAGGTAGAATCGTGGGAGATAATAATAGGAGTAGTTTTCTATTTAGGTTTGTGAGTGAAAAGGAAGTGGCAAAAATAGTTAATACACTCTCAAGCAAAAAGGCAGCAGGTTATGATGAACTGCCTGCAAAACTTATCAAAATGACAAGTAGGGAAATTATCAAACCCTTGACATTGCTAATTAACAGGTGCATACTCGAAAACAGATTTCCTGACCAAATGAAAAGGGCCAATATTTCACCACTTTACAAAAAGAAAGATAAGTTAAATAAAGACAATTATAGATCTGTGAACTTATTGCCAGTTATGTCAAAAATTTTTGAGAGAGTGCTATATGATCAGATTTATGAGTACATTGCTCCCTCATTCCATAAACACCTGTCAGGGTTTAGGAAAGGACACAGCTGTCAAGATGTTTTGATTAGAATGACAGAAGATTGGAGGGAAACCTTAGACAAGGGATTAAACATAGGAGTCATAGCCATTGACTTGTCCAAGGCATTTGATTGCATGCCACATGGACTTCTTTTAGCAAAGCTCTCAGCTTATGGATTCAGTGCTGATGCATGTGAAATGATGAAATCTTATGCAATGAAAAGAGAACAAAGGGTTAAAATAGGAGAGACATACTCTGAATGGGTTCAGAACATCAAAGGGGTCCCACAAGGTTCAATTCTAGGCCCCCTGTTGTTCAACATCTTTATTAATGATTTCTTGTTCTCTGACTTTGAAAGTAAAATATACAACTATGCAGATGACAATACTCTAAGTTGTGAAGACTATGACCAAGCTGTACTGTGTAGAAAATTAACACAGGACTGTATTAAAGCCATGAGATGGTTTGAAATAAACAACATGAAGGCAAATGCCAGCAAGTTTCAATTAATGTTTTTGAGTAGAAACAATAGTCAGGGCATTGGGACAATTCAAATTAATGATATTACATTGGAAATGTCACCCTCAATAAATGTACTGGGAGTAGAAATAGATAAAGAACTTAAGTTTAAACAACACATTGATGATACATGCAATAAAATTGCTAAGCAAATAAACGTCTTGAAGAGAATTAAGAACTTTTTAGATAAGAGAGCTAAATCAGCCATCTACAACAGTTATATAAGATGTAATTTCAATTACTGCTCTGTTGTGTGGATGCTTACCAACAAAACTGAAATCGAAAAGTTAGAGAGGACAAACAAAAGGGCACTTAGGTTTGTTACTAATAAAGGTCACTTAAGCTATGAAAACTTATGTAAAGAAGAGAAACAGCTTAATATATTCAAACATTGTGTGAGATCAGCTGCAGTATCAATGTATAAAATTAGAAAGGGCAGTAGCCCTCAGTATGTTAATGAAATGTTCAGAGTGCATGAATCACAATATGAAATGCGAGATAACAATAAGTTTTCGCTTCCAACATTTCAAACAATCAGTTATGGGAAGAATAGCTTTAGATACTTTGGGGCAAAGCTATGGAATAATATTCCTCTAGAAATTAAGAACAAGGACTCACTCAACACCTTCAAGTTTGCCATTACACAGTGGTTGTTAGGTAATGACTTATCATGCTTATCTATGTTGTGAGTCTACAACAATTGTTTCTCTTTCATTCCAGGACTAATGCCATGAGAGAGCCTTGACGAAATGGATTATTTTAAGAATAATGAACGTTGCCAAGGATTTATCTATATGTAATATAGTTTGAATTTGGACTTTTATATGCATATGCGAATTTGGACTCTATATATGTGTGTGGATTTGGACTCATACAGATGAACTGAATTTGGACTATGATGATATATGACTATCATATTTTAGTAGTGTAGTATTCTGTCGTACAGAAGTTTGTACTTTTATATATGACGACAATAAATAAACAATTACATACATACATACAAGTGTTCGCCATATAACTTTGTCCTGTTGGACAAATATTGTTGTTCAATTATGCATAGTGTTTTGTGCATAAACTACTGTTTGATCTTATTGTTATTTTAAGCATTTTTTGTTCTTAGGAGGAATCATCATTATAAGTCTGAGAGAAATCCGCCTGACAACATCAGCAGAATTGAACAACAGATTCGAACCATTTATGAAAAAACTAGAATCTGCCGGGGCCTGGAAGTTGATAAAGAGAGTAGTCAGATCCGATTTTGCATTTGATCAAAATGGAGTCATCTACACATGCAAGGTGTGCATTCCAGGCACCGTTAACATGAGTATTTGATGATAATCACTCATTATATTATAAATACATCCACTCATTATTGTGGATGCACAATCATAGACAAAGTCTTCTTGCTATAGATCCAAATGGCTTATTTATTACATTTATGTCAAGTTAATATTATAGTTGTATTTGAACACTGCTAAATTTCATGAAAAATTTTAATTACCCACAATATGCCATGAGCTCAATAAATGAATAAGTAAATGGAATAAATAAATACATGTAAAACCACAAATGTCGTTTGAAGTTTATGCTTGGAGAGAGTTGATGTTTTACAGATTGGTTTTGAATAAAGTTTACATTTTAATTCATATGCAACATTTGTCCTTTTTTGACCTGATTTGTCATCAACAGTTGTGTAAACTATAATTCTGACATCATACAAAAGTAGGTTGTATTGATTGCAAAATATTGATCCTAGTTATTTCGGGTATATTTTTTCAGATTCACAAATTTTTCCAAATTCTAAATTTTCACTGGTCATATGCTCTATTTTCAAATAATATTATGCTCTCTCTGTTCCCTTGCTATTCTTTGGCTGTTAAATTCAGGTTCATGGAATCACTTTGATTTTCCAGCCTCTTGACAATTCCACAATTAACAGCGACAGCAATGGTCCTCAGCCTCCTCCCACTTTTCTTACTGGACTTTTAGATGCAATCTCGATGATTTACAGGCAATTTCATTAGTACGCGATTCTACGACTCTTTAAACACCAAAATACGCAGCATTTTTGCTTCATCTGATTGGTTTAGAAATAACAGAACGTCACACAGCTAATATATCAAACGTAGCAAGCATATACATTGCATTGATTCCTCACAGGCAACTTTGAATGACCAGAATCGCATGGTAATGAAATCACCTGTAACAGAAGTTAGACATCACCAAGATACTTATACCATTGGAAAAGCTGGTATGTAATTGACAATTTTGCATGTTAGCGCCCGGCTAGGGATTAACTCGGTATACAACAGCAAACAATCTGATTATTGTTGATTTTGCAAAAATTATAAATTTAATTAATAAAATATATATAACAGCCATGGGAAAACCCCCCTTAGGGTATATTTTTGCAAAAATGAGTTTTCATTAGTTTTGCATCAGACATGGTCCAAATAATAAGTCCTGAAAATTTGAGGTGAATCCGTTAAGCCTAACCCGAGAAAAATGGACTTTAACATGATCATGTCATGAAAATTGGCAGGTCAAAAAAACTGCTAAAAATGGTGACGTAACAAAATTCTGCAAGTTTTGACTAAATCTGTTACTGTTTATATGTTTCTTGCTTTGATGTGTTCACATTATTCTTTTTGGAATCTCTTTGAATAACTTCTTAATTTTGTTTTTTCCACAATTTTTTTTTTTTAATGCAACTGGTAACCATGACAACATGATTTGACTTAAGCTTTTTCATCAAAAACATATTAAAACCATGCAAATTAAGACTTTCTAATTCTGAGCATCAATTTCATTTCATCTGAAAAAAAAAGTCAATCAAGGCATATTTGTCTGATTTACATCATCATATACATTTTGAAAGATAGCCTTTCTTATTACTTTTTTTTTGGGGGGGGGGAGGGTAGGAATTACATTTATAGCAGAACATTAGACCCAGATGTGTTGTCATCCAGCAAAAAAGTTTGCAGCTTTCTCACTGAAATATTGCAAATCTGTTCGTATCTCAGTGATTTGAATGTGAGAACTGATCTCCCACAATAACCATAGGCGTATCGGAGGGGGGGGGGACAGTAAGATTCGGGCAAAAAGGCTAAAAAATGTGGGCAGTATATTAAATAATCACCATCGAAAATTAACGATTTCCGTTCAATTTAATTTGAAATGGTATTAAATCTAGATCTTGAAATTTGGGCAAATGTCGCTCCCCCCCAAAATTGTGTGCGCCGTATGCCCCTATGACAATAACTCCTTGGTTTACTTAATTCACCCAGGTTTTAGATGACTAAGGGTGAGCCTACTTGGATTTACTAGATACAGAGATCTGCATTGCAGAGTTTGTAACATATTGTACTCCATTGAGAGCTGACAGGCTTGCTTGACCAGGTCTGCCAAATTGCCAATCTTGGGTGAAACTTTTTTGTTAAGTTTCTTCAAGTTAACATGGTGGTTGCTATGACATTGTGGTGTAATGTAAAGAATGTACATTATAATATGTTTAAGGCATTTGCCATTTCTGAATGGTGACAGGACCCAGAGAATCGACTTGCTGAAGTGGGTGACACATACGAGTTAGTATAACACGAGGTTGTCAAACCGTACAATTATGATTTTATGGTAAGGCAGGAGGGCAATGAATGAATTAATTTTATGTCAACCACAGGAGAACAAAATTACTTTAATTTTGGCAGTTTGAGAAATGTAGTCTTGTCACCACAGGTTCTATCTTGCTCATTGAAATGAGTTGCTCAATTTGTCACAGAGATACATGCGGCATCATTAGTGATATCATAGAATGCTGATGTTACATGAACAAGTGCAAATAATTTTCTACAATATAATTGGTTGATTAAATCAATCAAATTGCAATTTTTTTTTCACTTCAAATGGAATCTGTTCATATGAATATTATTAGTCTAGTTTTTTTTATCAATTTACTTTAAATAAGGTGTGATGTATTCTAATGTATTGTTCAAGATTAATTTGACAGGCACATAGTGCATCTCCGACACTATCATAATAATTATACTTTTTAAAGTTATTTTGCGACTATCTATTATTATCTATCCCTTGAGAAAAGGTTTCAGTCCATTACACTGATCACAGTAGCCACAAAACAGTTCTTACACCTGTTTGCAGAGGCGTCACAAAGAGTAAAGGCAAGGGGAGCACGTCTCCCCCCCCCCCTTCACATGCTGCCTATGCCCCCAGGTGCCCCCAGGTGCAGATGCCCCTCCAGAAAATCCTGTGCCATCTTCTTGTGCTCCCCCTCCCGACTGAGCTTGCAAACTCAGGACTAGTTACACTGCTCTTATCATCATTGAATACATATGTATTATTGAATACCTTTGGCAATATGTTGATGTTTGATATCAGTGTAGAGAGTCAACAATGGTTAAAGGTGCTTAGAATTCCACTACTGGCTCCGAGGGTGTGGGTTCAAATCCCAACCCGAGAACTCACTTCAGTCCAAGCCCAAGGGAAAATGAGGCGGGTTGTGTCCTGGACATCCCTGAATTAATAATGGACCTGACTCCTAAGTCATCTCATGTCATCATCATCACACATAGTAATGAGCAGCTCCCTCCGCAAGAAGAAGGTTGAGCTACAGGGCTCATCAGGGATAACACACAACCAGCAAATAGATTTTTAATGCCAATATGCTGCATAAATCTACAGTATTAATCATAATTTCTCAGTAAGGAGGTACAAACTTTTCCACAAAAATTTTAAGGACAGGGGATATATATGACATTTAAACTATAGAAGTCTGATAGTTCCCACAAGATCTCAATGTCCATTGGCGGATCCAGACACGATAGTCTAGGGGGGGGCCCGGACGTGTTTCGCCTGTCCCGGGCCCGCGTTATCGCAATTTTTCTTCAAAATGCTACTATTAATCTTGGTGGTCTAGGGGGGGCCTGGGCCCCCTAGGCCCCCCCCCCTGTGTATCCGCCCCTGATGTCAATCTAAAATTCTGTGCTCCTTGACAGCATCATGTATGAATGTCAATTAATGTATAAAGGGGGATGGGGGAAGGGGCTATAGGCATATTATCTTTTAACAATAAGCTGAAGGGTGAAGGGGAGGCCCAAGAGTTGGGGGGGGGGGCGAGTCTAACTTTAAAAAAATATACCAAACAAGCTTGTTTTAACTTTCTTTGCACTGTGACTAATTTCACTCAATTTTAAAGATTGTGCATACATATGTATGTATATATATAGGCCTAGTGAAACACTGTCTGTGTGACTTCCTGTGTACGGATAACAGCAAATGACTGGTTTTCATTTTGTTTTGTGCTCTAAATAATCACCATGTTGCTTGTAGGCTACATTATAAGTTTATTGTGTGATGATGCATGTCTTTTTAATTACATGTATGCATACTCCATAATAAGACAATGTTTTTGGCTAAACGTGGATCATCTGTAGATCACCGGAAATCAAGTTGTATCACTTCTGGTCACTGAGCATTGACCTACAACAAAAATAGCCAACAAAATAATATGTAAATGGCACTGCCATGAAATTCACGCAGCATTGTCATAGAACTACTGCATTATCTTTAACTTTCCATGCGGAAGGCCAATTTATCTTTTTAAATGACTGGGCACAAATAGGCAGATACTAGATAGAATATATAGATAGATAAGATCAGATCTATAGATTAGTTAGATAGTTAGATAGATAGATAGATAGATAGATAGATAGATAGATAGATAGATAGATATAGATAAATAGATAGATAGACAGATTGCACTGACAGCCGTGTAATTCAAATCTGTGTTAAATTTGGATTTATAAATTTGGATCTATTATGTTAAATTGTTGATGTTACATAACTGAGATAAAAAAACCATAGCTATTCAGAGATGACTGTTTACTATTAGACTGTTACATAATTTGTTGATAGTTAATGAAGATTACGTAACCTTAAGTGTTATGATTTCTTTTACTTGATGAGCCATCTAAGTCATTAATTTTGTGTTGACTTTTAATTTTCCGTCACTTCTTACAATCAGGGGTATGGAAATAATTATTTCCAATGTTGATACACATGTTGATTTAAATCCCTGAAATATGCCATGGGAGGTTGTCATACGACAAGACTGAAATTTTAAAGCTATTTTGGAAGATATTTGAGGTATTTTAATTATTTACCAAACTAAACTCTGACTAAACTACTAGCTCCACTTTTATGGCAACTACAGGCACTTCCTGTTCAGGCAGTCACTGTAGACAGGAGCACCACACAGAATGAGCTGTCCTTGTGCTAAGTGAGCTTCGCTCATGGCTGCCTTCGGCAGCCATGAGCTGCGCTCATATAAATAGGCCTAACTATAAGATAGGCCTAACCATGATTAAACTGCTTTAAAAGCCAGTTTTATCAGTTGATCAATCAGTTGCATAACACCCAACAATCATGTTCTGGTTGAGCGCACAAGAAGGTCAAACTTATTTATTAGCAGGCATTATTATTTACCTTTTAGAAATATGGGGGGGGGGGTAGGAAATATTTAATTTCATTCAATAATAAAACGGTTATCTACAATTAATGCACGCAAGGTAACAGGCCTATATACCTAATAAGATAATAGGCCTACATAGGCCTACATGTACACAGATATCCAGAGCAAATAAAAAAATCCAATCTTCTTTTGATATATAGGCCTATTTTAGTAGATGTAATGGCAATAAAGTAACTTTTAAAAAACGCACAATTAAATGTGTTCACAGCACTGGCCTGTGTGTGGAAGTTATTTTTTTATAAAGACCCCCCTCCCTCAAGCAACGTACACAGAAGCCACGCACAGTAGTGTCATGGTTGAGCGCACCTGCAAGGCAGCAATATTTTCGCGCCACCCAGGCCCTGCAGCAAGCTGATCTTTGTGACGTCATCACTCTGCTAGCAGGCAAAATACCATAAGGTGGGTTTTCGCGTGATGGTACTCATATTATTTATATATATATATATAAATTTAATTCAAATGTATGATAGAAGAAACGTATCACGTCTAAGTCAGTTAGACACCTTTTTTGACACCAAATCGGTATATAACTAGTGCTGTTTGAACCCTCTTTGAACTGGATAACTATAGGGCTTTCGGAGTTCTCTTTCAATTCAAGCTTTTCTGAAACCGATGACTTCAGGTATTATGTTAGATCTATGCATTTTTACCCTCGGCAATGTATACATTGCCGACGGGTATTGTAGTTACTTTGGGAAAATTTGTCCGTCCGGCGGGCGGGCGGGCGGGCGGACGGGCGGGCGGACGGGCGGGCGGACGGGCGGACGGGCGGGGCGGGCCGGATAACGGGCGTCCCACTTGTGTATTGGGAGTAATGCCAAAACTATGGAATGTATACTTTTTATTTTTGGGACATTATTATATCTTTTATCCTAGTTGTACCTATTAGAGGTTTAATCCACATGAGATTAATACTTTTCTCACAATTATTGAAAAATGTGAAAAAATATTTTTTTGTGTATTGGGTGTCAAGCCAAAACTATGGCATGCATATTCATCATTTTTGGGTAAATATTGCATCTTTTATCCCAGTTGAGCCTTTCATAGGTCTAATCCCCATGACATTAATACTTTTCTCACAATCATTGAAAAATGTGAAAAATTGTTTATTTTTTGTTTCTGTGACAGAGCTAAAAAACTGCAGTACTTTTGACACTGAAATTGGCATATTGTATGTATTAAATACCCAAGATGTGTTTTTTGTGGGTCTAAATGCTCTGAGAAAGTTGAACGGACGACAATTTACCAAAAATATGAAAAAATACTATTATTTTAAACTTGTATAATTCAGTCAATTTTGAAGTTAAATCTATGAAATTTTCCACTTAGGTGTCTAACTTATGCCTCTTTAAACATCTCTAATCAGTTGGAATGTTGGTCCTATGAATTTTTATAAAAACCCAAAAATTCGAAAAAATGCCAATTTTCCAATATTTCTGCATGAAAAGCCAAATGGTAATGGGTAAGTTAGTTAACTTTAGGTCTTATTGTAGTTAGACACACTATTGACTAATATTCACAGCCATTGCATGAGTTGTTGCAATTTTTTCCATTGAAATGTATGATTGAAAAAAGGCAAAAAATCATTAAAATGTCTATTTACTCTCCATTTCCTTCTGATGTCATACCAGTCGTTGACATTTTTTTTGTCAAAATAAACCTGACATGTTTCACATCATCATCATGCTGATTTTGAACAATATGAAAACTTTTATTGGCAGCATAGGTCAATATTAACAAAATTAGATAAATATTAAGGATTTTCAGATAATCATATATCAGTAAATATTGGCCCTGGTCAATCAAATTTGCCACAATTATGTCTAAATTTGACTTTTTCTACCTCTCCTCATGAAATATTATATGACACTAAATCTTTTTAAAACTGCCAATTATTATAACTTTATGGTTAATATCTAAACTCAGTGATGTAAATTTTTAGAAGATGAATAAATGTCAGCCCCTTTTATTTAGTTGTTTGCATGAAAATTAAATGTGATCGAATCAGACAGATTGGCTTTTGTTGAATGGAGCACTGGAGAAGTCTTGATTATGTAATGTTATGTCACAGGGTAATTGTCTTCCCTGCTAATCCTTTGACAAGAAATCTTAAACTCTCAATTGTAAAGTTCTTAATGGTTTAAATCTAACATCAGTTATGTACATTTTAACATATAAAGTACTGTCAGCTTACTTTTATCTTGGTCTTTAATGAAAAACATATAAGACAGACTGGCAATAAGACCGCTATGTATATATAGAGGGTTATCAAAGAAAATTACTTGGCATGCAAATCCAATTTCTGCAAATTTCAGTGTGTAATTTTACATTTCAAGACATTATTGGATAAATCTGTCTTTTAATTCATTTTAAAACTCACTCCAATTGTATTTTTAGCATTTTAAAGAAATATTGTTTAGGGGGTAAAAGTGTCATCATTGGAAGGGGTCCAGTTTTTTTGTGAATGGGCCTGGAGACAGTATGTCTGTGCTTCATTGTACCCCTCCCCTCCAGCCATTCATGTTATGTAACATTGTGTCACTAATCCTGTCCAGTGACCAAAGCTGGGAACAAAGGAGCACAAAAGCAGTGCACAGCACCCTCAACTTTTTAACAAATTTTCTTTTTTCTTAGAAATATGTCCAAACTGCATTGACACCAACTTAGTAGTCTTATATTGAACAAATAAAGAAATTTCCAATTTTAATAAAATATTTAGGCCAACTAGAAGCTGAGATATGACTTTTTGTAGCCCATACAGGCTGTACACAGAGTTGGGACATCTTTCTCTTGTTTTGTTTTTCTTTACAGCTATTGTTATTCTCAAAAGTTTGACCAGCATTTAACCTTTGTATTAACTAGCAACTTGCTTAGTCTTAAAAGATATATATATACTGGCATAAACCTTGTTTTAGTGTTACTATTTACAATGGTTTTGGTTGGAGACATCTTATCTATAATTTATGTTTTTAGACCCATATTCCATATTTGTAATTTATGATAAGAATAGCTAAGACTAGATAGACTAGATAGATAGATAGATAGATAGATAGATGGATAGATAGATAGATAGATAGATAGATAGATAGATAGATAGATAGATAGATAGATAGATAGATAGATAGGTAGATTGATAGATAGATAGATAGATAGAAAGATAGAAAGATAGAAGGATAGAGATAGATAGATAGATAGATAGATAGATAGATAGATAGATAGATAGATAGATAGACACATGTAGATAGATAGACACATGTAGATAGATAGATATATATATAGATAGATAGATAGATTGATAGATGCATACATAGATGGATAGATTATTAGAGTAATTTTAATCCTGTACAATTTCTAAAGCTTTATAATGATTCAAGATTCCTATACATGGATATATCACAAAATCCAATCATCAACTGGAATTATTCTATTTTCTCAATTTAATCTCTTTTTACAAAAAGCACAAAATCAGCCATAGGCCTACTTGCCTGAATCACATGATCCAGATTTCATTTTGACTAGAAGATATATCATTTCAAGTTTAATCTCTTGGTAACCATTGACTTTCAGTGATGTTTCATTGGACCCCCCCCCTCATCACAGTGGCACACTTCTGAGGTGTGTGAAGTATGCCACCCTCCATTCTTTTGTCAGGTTACATAATGGCATTGCATAAGGTGATTAAAAGATTGGGGTACAGCAGACAATAGCCAATTGATATGGGTGTTTAGCAGCTGAGGAGGGGGACTAAGGAAGCCCCTTTAACCCCTTTAAGGGGAATGTCTGCAAGGATAATGTAATTTAACTGAAATTGTTACAACATCCAACAATTTACATGGCTACATTCTAAAATGGATCCAGGATCAAGATGATGTAGAACTGAAGTCAATGACACTGTTTGATTAGATATAAGATTTACAGACAGAAATTTATTGAACTGATAGATATCTAATTTTTGTTCAAACAATAGCTACCCTTATTGCAATTCAGTTTTATGCAGTTTAAATGAAATAGTAATTTTATCTTTTCTGCAGGAATTATGACACATCTTAATAGAAAAACTGATAGTTGGATTGATCAAACTACCAAAAATCTATCTATCTATCTATCTATCTATCTATCTATCTATCTATCTATCTATCTATCTATCTATCTATCTATCTATCTATCTATCTATCTATCTATCTATCTATCTAAACAGTCCCCTACATGTCCTGATCGTTTTCTGACTGTCTTTATCTCAGTTGTTGTCCATTTCTAGCTGTCTTTTTAATGGTCATTACCTGTCTATTGTGCACTGCATTGCTTTATTTTCCTGTCTGTCACCACTGTATATTACATTCAGACAAAAATAAGTTTGATAAAAAACCAACTTTCTAAAATGGTAGTGGAAGAGGGGATGAATTACTGTGGGTAATCCATGCCGGATAATATTGTTCTTAATATTGTCACCGAAACCAGTCATCTTCTTGACTTCATTTTTTTTAAATTTTATTTCTCAAATTGCTCGTTCACAAAAAGGCACAGATTTTGCCACAGGCCACCAATAGGCATAGTGGAATACTTGCCTGAATTTCATTATCCAGATTATACCAAATTATACCACTTCAACAGTACAATGTAACGTCTTGCTAATTGCTAACCATTGATTTTCAGTTCATTTGATCTTGTGCCACACTTTTTGACTCCTTGCCCAAATTTTAACTGTTTCCCCTCTTTTTCTGGGGGGGACCCATCCTGCAAGCTGATTGCATGTGGATTTTGAATTCCCGCCAATACAAAATGGCAGACAGGAAACATTTATATTATTTTGCTCACAGCTCTTGGCCATTCAATGAAAGTTTTTCAACGGGAATTTCATGTTCATGAGGATATTAGAGTACCCAGTGGGGTCCTGCCTCAATGTATCCCATTGTCTGGAGAATAGCCGCTGAGTAGCCGAGGGTATGCTGCCGCGCAGCCTATGTTTTGTAGTTTAGTCTTATTCTATCACCAATGACTGAGGGTGAACATCACCAATGACAAAGCTATCATCAATATTCTTAAGAATGTATTTTTCTCAGACGTATTTAACAAATGGGTGTCCCACAAAACTATTTTGCCAAACCTAGATTCGGCTGCCTCTCTAGCTACAACTGCACTGGCTGCTAAATATTTTAAGTCCAAATTGAGCAGGAGATTGACAATCTCACAGACAATAAAGCAAGCAATCAGAATATACTGACAGATTTTTAGAAAATAAAGTAGTATTTACTCCTTAATCCTTCGATAATGCTCTTATCCTTAGAGCTAAGAAAAATACAAATCTTATTTTTATCACAATCTAAAACTCCGATGGATAATAATGAAATGAGCATAAATGAGTGTAACATACAGGATAAGTTGACTTAATGGGGTGTGCTATCTGTATATATGTATACATAGAGAATGCACAGACTCATCGCAACCGAAAGAAGTCATCATGGAGAGTTCAGCACCAAAATTATCAATGGAAGAAGCAGCCGAGATAAATGGCAGGGCGATGGTAGAAGGGATGTCTCATGAGGAAGTTCTCGACGTCTACAGAAAAATGGCTCCCATGTTTGATCAGGTATTGGTAATTATTTTTTTTCAATAGCGGTAGAAAGGTAACATATATATCCAGAACTGTATGTTATATGAAATGCTTGTGTGGAAGTTAATTTGGTAATAACAAACTAATTAATTTTTTTTTTGAGATCTATGCATCGCATTCAAATTAACAATAGGCATAGTACTTTGAGTACCCATTAAGACAAATGCTTGCTTATTTTGACCCTTTCATTGTAACAAGTTTCACTTTTGTACAATGACACCAGGTTCATAAAACTTTCATGCTCCTTTTTGCCAGGCGCTGCATCCCCAGTACCACCTTGGACCCCAACATGCCGCAGAAGCCCTAGCGTACCAAGTCCCAGGGCATCTCAGGACGTCCTTCAAAGTGCTGGATGTTGGTGCTGGAACAGGATTTGTTGGTACCCAGGTTGGTAAATTAAAGTTGTCCCGAACCATAAAATTCTTACCTTAATAATTGTGATTTTATGTGTATAATGGCATACAGTTATGTTTGGGAATATTTCAAACTTTTTAATTTTCTGTTTTCTTTTGATTTCTCCTTTGAAAAAACGTATTCAATCATTTCAATTTCATAATGTAGAGTTCCTCCCTGGATCAGTCATGTCATTGCCAATGACGTCACAATGACCATTGTTAAAAATATATAGCTACAACTCTGAACTGACTATTTTTCCATGCGTACCCAAAATAAATCTAGGGCCCCTTAGGCCATTTGGATGGTTACAAGAGGCAGATATTTAGACTCCTACACCAAAAAAGATTTACACACTAAGCAGTGTGACCGCAATACACACGATAAAAATTAGAAGTTTTTTTGTTAAGAAACTGACCTACCATTCGGGGTAACTTTAAGGCACAGCCATTCACGTATCTTTTAATGACACATAGATTTCTATGCAACGAAATGTTTGAACCAATATGTAAAAAAAAAATAGCCACCTGTGGGACTCTCTGACAAGTGAGTAGATATTGAAGTGTTACTATCCTTCCAGAAAGTACATAGAATTTGACGAATCTTGCAAATTTGGTATGTGGCCTCACACTGCTGGGGCATCTTGATTGGCTGTGGTGTGAAGTGTGATGCAGTGTTGGTATATGATGTAGTGTAGAGACTAGAGAATAGCCATATATGGTATGTGACATAGTATGAAAGTTTCATCAAGCATAACAAATGAAACACTATAAGATATAGCCAGCACGGGCATATCTAGAAATGGTCACAGAGTTGATCCTCCCTGCCTTTCCCTGAAGAGTAAATCCATCCAACAAATGATTTGTAATAACAACTGTATATCCCCTACTTGAGACACCCTAGCTGTACCACTGACAGCTAACAGAAAGCAACATTCAGATTTGGCAGTTAATGAGCAACAGTTGTTTTTTTTACTTACAAAGCTTGTATTCTTCTTACTTTACTTGTACACACATAACATGAACTGATGTGCCAGTGTACTACCTCACATATTTCATATGATATCCTATGCAGAGTGAGCCATTATTGGCTGAACAACCTGTGACCTCATGTGGACCACCTGGTTTCCAATGCTAACCTAAGGGAACTGCCATATGATGTCACACTCCACATTGCAAGAAAAAATCACTTTCCACATACTTTCTGGAAGGATAGTAATTACTGTCACACTTTAGCTTTGAGTCTGTTAATTTTAGCCAAACAGTATGTGATACTGGTTCTCGATGACTTGGATTTTTTCATTATGATTACTGTCATTGTTATTTTGTCAAAAGTAATTCTCTGACCAAGAGGACATCGGGCAGTCTCTATGGTTAATTCTTTGTAAAAATTTTCTTTGAGTAAATACTTTTTGAGTCTTTGTGTCTTTGTTAATGTCATTCTTGCCTGTTATTTGCTTTTTTTGGTAAAAAGGGACACAATTAAGTTTATGTAGTTTCCAAATTTTTATATTAGTTCATACCTGCACAGCTCAAATTATTATAATCAGATCATTCATCCGTGTCACTGTTCAATGGAATTAAAGAGGACCCTGATAGGTGATTCAATAATCCAATTTAACATGCCACAGAACAAAATAATATTGTTAATCATTTTCATCCCGATTTAAATCTAGTATTATGTATTCATGATATTACATGGTATATAATACAAAATAATGCATACAATGACAATGACACATAATTTATTAAGGTATTTAAGCAAACCATGACAATTTAACAGTTTAGGTTATTAATATAATTATAAAAATAACTTTCATTTTCAAATAACAGAAGAATAAATAGAGAAAAACAATTAATGAATTAAATCGAATAAATAATGAAACTTACGTATTCACTCAGATCGATTGATTGGCAGCGGCTGGTGGTCAGAAGGAGACTGATGCCCACAAATATAGCAATCAGAAATGGAGCAATTGGTTTCATAAGAATTTATGAGGTTTTGCTTGATATAGAATTTGAAGCCATCGAAGCTGTGGGTAGCAATTTTTTCTTTGTATCGTGTACACATATTATTAACAATTTTTGGATACCTGTTAGTCCTGTTACTCATACCATTTCTTGCGAAGTCATGCCTCACAGCAGGAACTAATAAGTTGCTACTTGAATGGCGAGTAGCATAGTAGTGAGTATAGTTATTGGAAAGAAATTGTTGAGACTGAAAATATTGTGGAAGCACATTATTTTGAATTTTATAGCAGAATTTGAAATCAGGGAGTTTTAAAATATTGTATTGCTTAAAAAGTGGGCTGGTATGGGCATTATATTTCGCCTTAGCTACTATTCTCAATGACTTTTTTTGTTGTTTTATAAGTTTATAAGCTTTCCAAATCCATATAATTAAACCATAGTTCAGATAAGAAAGTATCAGTGAATTATATAGCATACATAGTATATTGGAAGGTAAGAAGTGTTTTAGCCTATTCATTATACCAATGGTTTTTTGACATTTTCTTAGAAATGCTATCAACATGCTGTTTCCATTTTAAATGTTTGTCAAGTAAAAGGCCCAAAAGTTAATTTCATCTACAAATCTGATACGAGTTTCATCCATGAAAAGATCAGGCAATGAAATATTTCTCTTTGCAGAATGGAATGCAATGGCTTTTGTTTTATTGATATTTAAAGAGAGCTTATTTAATTTTAGGACTAATGCCACAAGTTGGTAAAATTCGAAATTTTTGGTCATGCTGCGCTGGCCGATAAATCAATAATAACTGATATGTTTTCTATGTATCAGGAGATTCAAAATCCAAACATTTGAGGTTGTAAATGCGTTTTTATGATGACTAGGCCACATTATGCCAGTAAATTTAAACATGAATGTGGAAAAAATACTAACTTAAAATGCAGTTTATTCAAAACGAACCTTGGTTTCTTCAAATACTTCTGTAGCATAGACTTTTTAAATGACCACTATGAAACTTCCACAAGTTCTGTAGAATAATATGCTTATCACACACAAAATACAGATTTTTCATTCTTTTACCTTATCAGACCTTCTTCTGTGGAATTAGCAGGTAACGCTGAAAGCAAGTGTTGCAATTTTTGTCGGCCATAAACAGAGGGTTATTATACCATGAAAGGTTTGACTAAAAATCATATTGTACATACCAATGGAAAGCTAAGCTCAAGTGCAACAAAGCAATATCAAACAAGTGATATTTCGAGCAATGAATCTTTATCACTAAGTATTTTGACGAGACATGTCTGAACATACATTTTTACAAAATGTAAGAGTTCCACATTTGTTGTCAGTGACTAAGACATGCCTCTAATATCATGATAGTATACATTTACAAATACTTTCTATAAACCAACAGATACCTAGGCTCATAAGCAACAAAATCATATAAAAAAAGTTAACTTTCTATCGACTGGCCTTCATCGAGAAGCATGTAAAGAAGAAAGGTCAGCATAAATATTACAAAATGTGAGAGCGTTGCATTTTTTGTCAGTCTCAAAGATATGGCGCTTAGGCCATGAAAGGTTGGACTTTCTAACATGCTCTATACACTAATGGAAAGCCAGGCTCATGAGCATGAAGAAAATACCAAGAATGCAAAAATTTCAGCAACAAGCCTTCATCAGGAAGCACCCGAACAAGGGAGTGTCGCGCTGTTGTCAGTCTTACTTATGCCATCACAGGTTCTGGCTCAATAGCCTCAGCCAATTTAAGTGATATTTTCCTGATAGACAAGGTCATGAGCAATGCATTGGTATATCAAATGTTCGGAAAATGTTTGGATCAATGGTTTTTCTGTTGCATCAAAAATCCTAGTCCACTTTTTAGCTTCACCTGGGACACACCAACTGAGGATTACAAAAGGTGTATTTATAAAATATAGAAACATCCAGTTGCCTTTTTTCTGGATTCATAAGATGCCCAGCTAGTTAGGGAACAGTAATGCATTGCAAGTGTGATCTTAAATTCATCTCTTTTCCAATTCCTGTATTTGAAAGTTGTATGCAAAAATTGTACATGCAGAGTCCAGATGGGACATCAAAAATTTCCCTAACTGCAATCATGTATCACTCATTATTTCAAGACCAGTGACTAATGGATCCACTAACTGTTATTCCTATGAAAGAAGATATATTTGCCTTTAATATGATCTATAATACTAGCACAAATACCATCAGGGGGCTGAGATATGACCTAAAATGTATGACTATATTGGCCCAAAACTGAAATTTTACCAATTGACGGCACTGGACCTTTAACCAGTCAGTCACTGACTTTAATTCTTCATTTATATTTGCTGTCATAATATTGTCATTTCCAAAAGTATTTAACGTCGCAGAAAGAGTGGTATCATCTGCATATACTATAACAGGATAAAATTTATCAGTAGCATTAATCATGTCATTAATATAAATAATGAAAAGAAGAGGACCTAAAATGGAGCCCTGGGGGACACCACATCATAATTCAAGAAATTCGGAACTGGTTTCATCAATTTGGACATATTGCATTCGATTAGTCAGATAGCTTCTTAAAAGGTTATATGAATTATTTTGTATTCCATAATGAGCTAACTTATGCATTAATATTTCATGATCCAGTGTATCAAAGGCCTTCGAGAGGTCAATATATACATTAATAGGAATTATATTGTTGGCCATCTCATAAATTATTCTATCTGCTAATTCCAAAGCTGCTAATTCAGTAGAATGTGCTTGCCTGAATCCATATTGACTGGAATAGAAATTATTACTTTGCGAAAAAGTCATATATTTGATTATATATTACTCTCTCAAAGACCTTTGATACACTTTGAAGAATTGAAATAGGTGTGTAGTTAGAAAATATTTTATCATCGTCTTTTTTATGGAGAGGTGTGACTTTAGCTATTTTTAATAATTTTGGAAAGGTACCATGTTCTATTGAATGATTAATAAGAAGTTTTAAAGGGTTAGCTAATTCTTTTTTAACCAATTTTAACATTTTATTAGATATTTTGTCATAACCACAACTGGATTTAGGTTTTAGAGAGTCTTTTATTTTGATTATTGTGTATATCTCAATAGGTCTAAAATCGAACTGCTGCAACACTGGGTTTTTTTTAGATAATCTTTGAATGCTTTGTTTGCTGGTCTGTTTATATTCTGTGCTAATTTAGGACCAATCTCAACGAAATATTGATTAAATTTATTTGAAATTGTGATTTTATTAGAAACTGCATTGTCATCTATCAGAAAGTATTTTGGAAATTCGTTTTTCTTCTTTGATTTATTCATTATTTCATTAATTGTTGTCCATGTTTTCCTAACGTCATTCATAAACATTTCAAACTGGTCATAGTAATATTTCTTAGCTGCCCTGATGCTACTCCTCAGAATTCTACTGTATGTTCGAAAATTTAGTAGTTTTCTGTCATAGCTTGGGTCATTAGGCTGGGGGGACTTTAGTAATGTGTATAATTTATCTTTGTATTTAATTGATTCTAATATTCCAGTTGATGTCCATTTGTTCTTTTTATGTTTGTGTTTTTTAAATCTAACATATTTAGTGTGGAAATGTTTATTCATTAGGTCTTGCAAGATGCAATTGAAGCTGTTATACCTGATATCAGGCGTTTGTCCTACTCTGTAAGAAATGACCGTGTTTTTCTGGCTAAAATAACCCTAAATTTATTGTTGTTTTACCAGTATTTTTTTAAAACAGACTTTGTCCAGGAATTTACAGTTCTTTGTCAGTTACAAAATGGCTACAAGATAAATTTACTGCGACATGTCATTCAACATTCAGTTCACGTTAATGAACAATTACTTCAACCGTTAATTTACTGGCAACTTGTAATATGCAGACAAAACATTTAAATTGGCCAAACAATCAATACACCTGGTCAGATTAGGAACTATAAACAAGAGATTGCATGGACTTCAACCACAGAACATGTGGTGCCATCATATGCTTTACACAGCTGTTAATAAAACTTAATTTATAACTTATCTGAAGGTAAGGGAACATCCTCATTCATATGATCTTAAAGATGCTGTCATTACGCAAAAGTTGTAATGTCTATATGTGACATTGACATTTGTGTGAGTCTTATGATGTGATCTAAGGAATGACACTATTAAAACCAAAATAACCCAAGCGCAGTCTGCATCAATAGAACATACCTCGATAAACTTGAAACCAGGTTCTCTTGGAAAATATCCATCCATTTTATGGTTTGTGAGTAAACTAATTGATGGACTTACTTCCCTGCTGTCAAGCAAAAGATGAGCAAGGCCGAGCCTGGAGTCACTGGCTCTCTCACTCTCTCAGCTGATTCCAGCTTCGATATATCCCTACAGCTATGCGACAGTTAAATCAAATACTATCCGTATTTTTACAGTAGATTCTACAGCCCCTTGCATTCTTTGCATTCTATGTTTGACAGATGATATAACTGTAAAATATACTTTAAATAAACTGTTTAATATATGTACATTATACCGTAATATCACTTTGTTGAATCCGCAAAATTACAGTTCAATGTACCAATCTGCATTTTACGGTTCATTGTCCTGTTCAGGTTTATTAGTACTTTTACAGTTCATAGACCTGGTTGAGTAACCACAAACAAGAAGTAAACATGGCCGCAGTGCCTTTATTGAAATTAGGCAAATTCAAGACACACAGTAGACAGTCATACACAACCATTCACACATGGATAGACATGACATACAGGAGACAGACAGACACACAGATAGAACAACATAGATAAGTGAATTTGAGTGTAGATTATGGATGCTCTGGGTTGCCCCGGCAATGTACTTGCTTAAATTATCACAGGTAAATTTATCACAGATGGTAGTCTAACCCGTATAAGGGTGAGGTAAATAACGTAACAATGGATAAAGTATGTTACCATTAATGTAAGGTAATTCTATATCACAGATAGAACCAAACCCATATAAGAGGGCGAAGTAGATAACATACCAAAACATAAATATGTTACAATTATAAGGTAAGCGTATTTTTTAGCACACTCGACCTGGACAAGGTAACATGAAATTATATAATAATAATAATAATAAGTATATGAGATATACCAGTAGGCTAGAGAAAAAAATTTTTAAATTTTTAATTTTTGAAAATTTTACAATGTCCCGCACCGAAAATTTTTTTTAATAGGTAGCGGGTGGGGGGGTCATTTAATAAATGCGACGCAGCAGATTGGCGTGCTGTGTATTTATAGGGAGAGGATTTACACGAGTTAAGTGTGAAAGCTAAACCGACACAAACAGGAAAGTCAGAAAACGTGGTAGCAACACAAGCGGAATGAATAGGAAAGTAAAGGTAAGAATAGCACTGGCCAGATTGGGTTCACTCAATCGCTCTCAGTTCTAAACTAAGCCATAATTGAGTAACCACAAACAAGAAAGTTAAGTAAACATGGCCGCAGTGCTTTTATTGAAATTAGGCAAATCCAAGACACACAGTAGACAGTCATACACAAACATTCACACATGGATAGACATGACATACAGGAGACAGACAGACACACAGATAGAACAACATAGATAAGTGAATTTGAGTGTAGATTATGGATGCTCTGGGTTGCCCAAACATTGAGCCTGTGAAATACCCAAGAGCATCAAGTGAGGTGAGAGGTGCAAGGTCGAGAAACGAGACCATGCTGCTAGGCTAAGGGTGATGGTGAACGAGGTGAGGGGCGAGATGAGAGTAAGATGAGGGGTCCGGCCTCATGTAAATTTTGTATGCGTCCGATCTCCACCGGCCCAGTCTTTGGATCTGGGTCTCGGGTAAGCCAGCCTGAGCTGCTTGTGTGGCTGCACCCGCCCGGAGCGAGTGGGTGGAATAAAGAGAGGGATCTAAACCTACCCTGCTAGCCAAAGTTTTTATGATAGAATTATAAGTGGGATAATCTAAGGGGAGCGCTGATGATGTTGAAAACAAGAAGGAGTTTAGAGGAGCAGGGAACTGATGGATAAATGCCCTGAGTGTGCAAGGTGGACAAACAGGGTGCCCTGAGCAACCAACATACACAGAGAAGCCCCTGTGGGCTGTTTTAGAAGATGAAACACGAAACAGAATCCTATCAGAAGCAGGGAAAGAGACGGAAGATCAAAGTGGAGCTACCCCAGTGGTGGGATCGATGCAGAGCTCAGAAGCTCTGAGACAAGCAAAATAATGCAAGAGTAAAACCGATGCAATCATCAGACTGTCATAAGAATTAGACAGAGAATAAATAATCTTTGAAAGTAAATGAAATCGTCTATCTCAAGGAAGACTCAGTCAAATCAATTTGACTGAATTTTGAAATATATCTGAAAAATAATCTCGAGGATCTCTAGCACCAAATGGCAATAGAAATAAGCCCTATGGGTCAATTTATTACCATACACTACTCCTTCAAACTCTCGGTATTTTGGGACATTTTCCCTCTGTTTTATAGCAATTTTCCATGAAAAACTGACATCTTTCATGGCTCATCTGAATCAGCCCAACTGATTTGACCTAGTCTTCCGTGATACAATGAAAGAGGACAATCAGTCATGTCAACATATAAATTGATTTAACCTTTTATGCTTATGCATCATTCAAAAAAATAGAAAGGTTAGTCTTAAGTAAAACTGGGTTTCAGTGGTTTGACTGAGTCTTCCACAACAGAATCTGGGATGCACAATGGGAACTTTTGAGGTAAAAAACAGTTAAACCTGCTTTGACTGAGTCTTCCATTGATTTTTTCCCTCCAAAAAGTTGTTTATTGTGCAAGCTAAAAAGGTCAAAGTGGTTTGACTGAAGCCAACTCTATAAATCTGCACAAGTCTAGTGGAAGACTCAGTCAAAGCTATGTTTTTTTCTGGGTCATCCTCCATTTTCTAGTGGAAGACTCAGTCAAAGCTATGTTATGACTGAGTCTTCCACTAGAAAATGGAGGATGACTCAGCCAAAAAATAGCTTTGACTGAGTTTTCCACTAGATTAGTGGCAGATTCACAGAGTCGGCTTCAGTCAAACCACTTTGACCTAGTATGGAAATTAAAATAATGAAGCCACTGCCTTGCAGCTTCCTGGAATAGTCAGTCAAAATTACTTTATTAAATAAATTCTACATTTTTTAAACATCATTTATGTTTCTGCACGATCACAACACCAAGCTGAACACAATGATATAACTCTCAATACAATCAGCAACGGGAAACAGAAGTTATCTGCTTATTTGTTTAGTTTTCAGAATTTCATGACTGCTGAAAATTGCAAAATTTGCTATATCTGAGTCTTCCATGAGATAGACGAAATGTGAGGGGGCTAACTTGCCTAGGTGGCGTATCAATACGTGACACTGCCTTCACGGCCAGGCGGAGCCTTGGCGTCCAGATTGTGGGTTCAATACCCCCTAGTGCAATGACCCAGGCCCTTAAGGCCGACAAGTAATTAGAAATAGTTAAACTAGCAAGCCCCTGTGAAGATAAGTAAGCTACGTATCTGAGTAAATTATTCTCCAGAAGAGGCAAAGGACGAAGCGAGAAGGTGTCGGTGAATCTACAATATCTGGAGACGGCCGCAGAGTAAGCTGCCCTTGTACGAGGTGCCCACCCAGAGGCAATGAGAGCAGATGCCCTGGCGTCGAGACCTGAAAACCGAGAACAACTAGCTAATAATCAAAGTTCATGAAGCCGTCGTCGGGCCACGTCATGGCTCTAGAGGCCGAGGGGTGGCGCCGCAAGAAGTCATTGACCTTTAACCTGCTCAGGTCATCGGCATCAATGTTATCATGAGTCGAAATGTATACAGGTGTGATAGAAATGTTATGACACTCTATTGTCATGAACCAATGCCTCACGAAAAACATGAATTCCCTCACCGGGGAGTAGGCCTTGTTCAAAACATTGCAAGTTACAGAGTTATCAATATGGAATATGACACATGACCCACGAAGCAAGGGGGCCCATGTGTATAGCGCTAAAACAGCTGCGTGCATTTCACGCCAATTAATTGAGTTTTGAAGCATCCAACTACGTGAACCTGTATACGACAAAGAGAACCACTCAATATTATCAAGGGAAGCCCCTAGCCCACGAGATGAGGCGTCAGTATAGACATGCCTAACCGACCCTAACCAATTCGGCCTGTAAATAGAAACGCCATTGTGGGCGGTGATACATTTCGCCCACCAATGGAGGTCTGATCTAGCTTCGGCAGACAATCTAATTCTATGATGTAAACGACCGACAGACTTGGCGGCTGCGAATAGCCTAGAAAGAAATGGTTTGCCGCTCCGAATGACCTTGGAGGCAAATGCACATTTCCCTATGATACTGAGTAAATTCCTCTTTGTGAGGACGCCGACCTCCAACCAATGGGTGACCTCGGATTTCAATTCCTCAAGCCTCTCTTGAGAAATCCGTAATTCACCTAGACTGGTGTCTATTACTATACCGAGGAATTCGACTACCCTGGAAGGGGGGGATACCTTCGACTGCTGAATCACGAAACCTGCGTCTCGAGCCACGGACAACATCAAATCTAAGTTGGAAGAACAATCGACAAAAGAGGGCGCCACTATCAAAAAATCATAGACATTTCTAATTGAGGATGGGCTAAGTCCCTTATGAATCATAATATCCAGCAAAGGGCCAGCTATGGTATCGAATAGATAAGGTGCCGATCGCAAACCAAAATTCAAGACCTTGCTAAAATAATACTGCGTGCGGCCCGCACTGTCCATCCATGAGAGGCCCATAAGGGGCCAATCGATTGGGTCGATGTAAATGAATTTGAAGGCGTCCTTTAGGTCCATCTTAGCCATATAGATGGCGTCGCTATCCATTGAAGTGATGAAATGGACGGCATCGTCAATCGATGCGTAGGAAAGGGTAAAGTCCTCCTGACTAATCAAAGAGTTAACAGATCCCACACTCGGATACGACAAATCATGTATAACCCTGATTTTTGAAGAATTCTTTTTCTGCAATGCCCCAAGCGGGGAAACTATGAACTTGTCATAGGGCGGGTCATAAAATGGGCCCAGCAATCTACCAGCCGCCAAATCGGCTTTTATAATAGAATCCACCTGAGTCCTGAACTCTAAGGCCGATGGCCAATTAGGATTGACGATCGTAGAATCTGTAGGAACCCTGCCTATTCTAACACCTGAGAGAATGCTATTCAAAACATCAGCTGCCCGAGTGGGCGAATAAACAAGGGGCAGATTGGAGCACAAAAACTCCACGTTAAGTGCTGGAGACCATTGAGCTAAAGGTGGCAGATTTACATTTGGCATTTTTACAGGTGGATTGGGGATCTGGTCCCTGGCAGGTGGCGCACACGTGGCGTCTGCGACACCTGGTGTCCCAGCGGCACTTTCCAAACTGGAACATATAACAAATCTCGGTGCTTTCAGCAGCGGGCTTAGATTGGCCACGAAAATTAGAACCACCTGAATTATTAGAACCACCTGAATTAGAACCACCAGCTTGAGACCTGTTTGGGGGGCCATTCCTACGTTGACACTCAGAGACTCCATGCTCAGTAGAGCCACATTTCTGACACCTGTTGGCCTTTGCCGAATTAACATCAAAAGTGGTGACAAATAACTCGTGATCTAAGCTGCTAAATTGGAAGCCTCTGGCTTGGGCCAGACGCTGGCGATGCCTGACGTCATAGGAAAGGACGCTGGCGATCTTAAATTTCTGGGCGATGTTTATGACAAAGCCCATGTACCTAGCCATCTGGTAAAACACTGAGAAACCGTAGACCTTGGTCAATAACATCATGTAAACCAACCAGGCTTCAAGCCATTTGTAAAGCGATACAATAGACCTTCTGGCCCTAACTGCCCTGACTTGTACATTACCACTTGGGTCGATAAACGACTGAATTTCATCATTAACATTACAATCAAGGAATTCATCAAGAGAAGCAAACTCACCATCTATAGCAGATGTTACTGTCCTTTGATTAAGAAACTCCATGCCCACCTCGAGTGGGAACCTGGTATGACTAGAGTTCAGAGGGTTCGCCGGAGGCCCAGTGAGGGGCTGCTGGTGGTAAGCGGGGGCACTCGAGGCCCCTACGTAAGCATTGTTCGTACCAGCCGGGTAATTGACAGGCGTCGTTGGAGGTAAATCCCAGGTGGTGGGTTCCCGTCGATTGGGTAAGTCCCAGCTGTAGGGGTCCCGTCTAGGGGGCCCACGGCCGTCGTGGCCGTCGTACGATCCATGAGAGTCCTGGGCGTCGTAGTGCCCACGATATTCCTCAAGCTGTCTACGAGACTCCTCACGTTGATGGGACGCTGGGGGTGCCCTGTTCCACAAAGGGGGAGGGAGACCGAAATTTCCTATATCAGGGGGGCGACTCGACAAAGCGTCCTGGCCCCTGGGCTGGGTCCGAGAGACGTGGCGATGATGGCCTCATGCCAAACGGGGGAGAACGAGCGTAACGACTTCCATCCAGGGGGGGCAAACTTCTATCCACGGGGGGCGGTGACCCGAACCGCACTGCCACTCTAGCTTGCTGATGACGTCGTCGGTCCATTCGATCAGGACTCAGATCGATCAGGGACCTGTGCTCGGAGAAATCCGGTGCCTGGCCCTGGCGTTGCTGGCTCCTGGAACCCCGGTGGTCCTCCATCAGCTTGTAATACTTGCAGCCTCGCCCAGTGTTCCCGTCGTGGCCTTTCACTGGTTCGTGGCAAGTTGAGCAGCGGTGCTGTCTATTCCTTCCCATGGCGGCCCTACCATTTCACTTCATCCCATCAACCCTCATACCATTTTCATGCATCCCCCTTCACCTACATTTATCATTTCACCTATCAACACCTATTTTTAAGAAAATTTTGATTTCAATTTATTTGACATAATGTATGACTTGTGGTAATTAATTAAAAGTGTAATCTTGTTTTTCTTTTTTTTCTGATAGGTGGCATTTATGGTAGCGCCATATTCATGGCAAAGTAAATGTCTCCTGACATTAAAATAATTGAACTATGTCTTTTATTCATTGTAACTGTATATTCATGTCAAATAAATATTTCTGTCTGTCTGTCTGTCTGTCTATGCTCCCACGGACTTAGGTGCCGGAGTCTTGGCCGCAGATGCCCAGTCCACAATTGACAATGGATGGCAGATGTTGTCGCCTTGGATCGTGGTCGAACGATGAACCCAATCCAATCAGTAACCAACCTGCAGGACACTACCGAATACACATTCAAAGCTGCCGCCTAATCAGACCACTGACTTCAAATTAACTTCTAGCCTCTGTACCATGGGCGCTGTAAACTTTAGGCCGTACTTTCGTCAGATGAATAACTTAGAGCAACTTTGCTCTGGCCTGGAAACTTAACAGGGGCCCAAACTGGCCGGACTGTTCACGTGCGCAGCTTGCCGACGTGACAAGACACTGCGTTAGTAGACGATGTAACAAGCGCTATTCAGTAGGCATACAATATTCACAGTGGCCCGACTAGGCTTACCAATTGGTGAAGATGTGTAAAGATGATTAAAGATGAGATGAATGGCCAGGCAGCATGGCCTCGTGTAGTGCAGGTGTACTAAGAACGAGCTCTTCTCAGTGCAACGCTCGTTTATTAAATGCGACGCAGTAGATTGGCGCGCTGTGTATTTATAGGGAGAGGATTTACACTAGTTAAGTGTGAAAGCTAAACCGACACAAACAGGAAAGTCAGAAAACGTGGTAGCAACACAAGCGGAATGAATAGGAAAGTAAAGGTAAGAATAGCACTGGCCAGATTGGGTTCACTCAATCGCTCTTAGTTCTAAACTAAGCCATAAAACAAAGTTGCCAGTTAATTTAACTGTAAAATTTAACGGGAATTTTTTGCAGTGTATTACACTGTTGAGTTTATGTGTTATTGTGGGACTTGACAGAATGGTTTGAAAGGCTTGAATTGCGGCATTATTCGAAGTTGTTACTTTGACATATTTAGAGTTATTTCGATTACTCTGGTTTTGGAAATTTAATGAAATAAAGTAAGGTAAGTGATCAGAAATTGTGTTAATAATTACACCAGCCTTTACATTTTCAAATATATTTGATATTTTTATGAAAAATTGTCAATTAAAGTTCCTTTCCTATGAGTTAATCTTGTGGGAAATGTTATTTTTGGTATATAGCCATTTGAAATAACTGATTCAAGAAATTCATTTACATAATATATCTCTTTACATTTCAAAATATTAATGTTGAAGTCTCCAGTAAGTATTACATTACGGTTATTTCTAAATTTCTTAAATATTATATCAAGGTCGTTTATGAATGCTGTGATAAATTCTATTGTTTGACGCGGTGGTTTATAAATATTTCCTATAACTACTTTATTTGTGTCATAATAATCGTTTCCTAACAATACTTCTATAAAGTGCCCATCAAATATATACGAGTTAATGAATTATCAATTACATTGAATTTATACATTTCATGTAGGTAAATAGCTACCCCTCCATGTGCACTGCTCGATTTTCCGGATGAAATGAGATTATATCCTTCTATTTGAAACAGAGAAAGGTCGCTGTCTGCTGTGAGCCATTTTACTGATATCAATTCTAGATCTCACATTTCATTATTGTTTGTCCTCATTGGGGGCCAAAGTATGACTGGTCACATTGGTCCTAGTTGGGAGAATTTGTTCGGGATAGATAGATAGATAGATAGATATGGTAAGTGCAGCCCTCTAAGCCCAGTTCTGGGCGCTCACGAGGGTTGATTGATGAGATGGGAGAGAGAGCGGGAGTCCTCAACATGTTACACATTTACCCCATGTGAGGGATCTTTTACTTGCCCAGCATAGACACTGATACAAGGGGCCGCCAATTTAACGTCTCATCCGAACGACATCCAGCTGGGATTTTGCTCATGAAGGTACACTGAAAATTTTGGGTTCCCCACCCGGGGTTCGAACCCATGCAGGCAAAGACCTTCAGCGGAGCAGGCGGGAACCTTAACCACTTGGCCACCCAGCTGCCATGGAAGTCACAACTAAATGCTCCATGGAAATATTCCCAGGCACATTCTTACATTATTTTAACACCTTAAATGACACTATATGTTCATTCTGATACAATTGACATTATAACTGTGTCTTAATTGGTTAAACCACTGCAAATTGAGGTCGAGAATTTGGATAAATCTGGCTCTCCAAGCCAAATATTTATTACCCAGTGTTTACACTGTTAAAATTCCACGCGTAAAAATCTGATCTATAAAACAGCAGCAAAGCTGACAACCTGTGAGTCTATCAATGACAATTATAACTCCTGCTACACATATCAGAATATCATCAGCTATCAAGACACATACAAAAGTTCGACTGACGACTCTACAAAAGTTGAAACTGGAATCTTACAATTGATATCAACAAACCTGTGTGCGAGAGCCGCTGTTCTTCTCAAGTAATTCCCGCCTGTAATGCAGGGCGCACCTCTGTCTCGGAGTGAGGTTTATCAGCTGTGGAAATCATACTTTGTCTATGTTTTCTATTTTATGGCAGAACAGTGATCATAGTTGGTTGGCCCTTAGGCCGGCGTCCTCTGGCAATTTAATAGTCTTTAGTCCCGACATGTAGCACCACCCATTTAAGATGGCAGAGCACATTTCTGTCGCAGTTGATGGCGGTCTGATCCCGCTGCTGATGTAGGCATCCTGTAGTTGATCTGTAATTTTTGAAGTTTTTGAAGTCTTCCCATACCCCGCTTTGCAGTTGACCATCATGTGGAGCAGATCTTCCTCATTTGTACCATTGCACACGAGGCATTTCGCAGTGTATTTCTTGGGGAAAAATGAAGCTAAGCTCTAAGTTTGAGTCCTTGGTGTACTGCAGCGCCGTCTACGTACATTGTGATTAGTTGTCTGTTTTCAAAATGCTGGTTTAGCTTTTTTATGGCAGGTACCGTCGTTTTAACGGTAACTGCCCTGAAAGTAAAGGGAGCTAGTGCACTTCTCAAATGACACAAATTTGTTAAATCAGTTGTTTGTATACAGCCTTTCACTTTGATACTGAAATAGAGTGTACTGTTGCACTGTGAATATGGAACTTCGCGTGTCATTATACAGATGATTTTTCATGATCATACACGCATTTGTAACATCGGACATCGACTACTGTAATGCCTTATTATTCAATGCCCCGAGGTATGTTGTTGGTAAACTGCAGAAACTTCAGAATGCAGCTGCAAGAGTTATTCTGTCGGCAAGGAAGTATGACCATGCAACCCCACTCCTTCAAGAACTCCACTGGTTGCCAGTATCCCACAGAATTGAATACAAGATTGCCTTGCTAACATACAAGTGTGTTACGGGTACCGCACCAGAGTACCTCAGAGAATTAATTGATGTCGTTGTCCCACAGCGTGAGCTCCGATCCAGTGCCAGAGTGACATTGAGAATACCCAAGTGCAGGACAAACACTGGGTCCAGGGCATTCACTTGGGCCGCGCCCAAGATCTGGAACAATCTGCCCCTTGACATTACATCTGCCCCCAGTGTGAACGTTTTTAAGTCTAAACTAAAAACTCTGCTATATAAGCAAGCTTTTAAAGTATAATTTTGTGCTATCTATTGTGATTTTAAAATTTATTAATTCTCTAGTCTACATTCCATTTTACTTGTATTTTTCAATTGTATTACTTGTGTATTTTGTACGTGCATTCGAGAATATTTATTTTATATGCACTAAATCAATAAAACTGTTAAACTGTTAAATACTTTCAATGTATCCCTCTTGTTGGTGACAGCCAAACGAAAGGGTTATGCATCTGATTTTCAATCCAAAATCAGTTATGACAAGTCAAATGGCCTTCTCTTGATCATGACTAATGAAACTGCCTCTATGTATAGAAGATGACATCAGCTATCATAAGTCACGAAGTGCATTTTTCACAGTGAACTGGTCCTCATTTTTTCTTTATCAAAGTGAAAAGCTGCAATGCTTGGTAATTGTTCTGCTTTTCAAGAACCAATAATTCTTTTCAGCTGAGCCAACTCGGCTTTGATCAGATGGAAGCCCTGGAGCCCTCAAAAGAGTTGCTTGATCAGGCCATCAAGAAAGACGTCTACAAGAAAGTCTACTGCACCAAGATTGGAGGCAAACCAGTTGATTTGGAAGATGGTGAGAATTTTAATAGACCAAGTTTCAATAATCTTAGGATAGTAGACAGAATACCACATGAAAATGCAGTAGATACATGTATACTTTGTGACACACAATTTTGAAGAGGATGCTAATTGGTGATGGCTTTAAAAGGACGCTTGAAGGTTGGAAAAAGTGGCTATTTGGTGATGAATCCGAAACAATCTGCGTACCACCTGAAAAAAGGCCAGACATGGTTGCTCTCTAGCTTCTTGGGTCTGCTCAAAGCACTTTTTCTAGGGTCGGTTGGTAACAACAAAAAAGCTAAGTATAATTTCATGTAAATTGTAGGCAGAAAGATTGGTCGTTCCAAGTAGCTACGAATTAAGCTACAGCAAAGTGTCAGAATTGTCAAAAAGTTAGACAAGATTTTCAACAGTACACAATAAATATTGTTCACTTTTGTGTAAATGAAGGAATTCATTGCAGATACTTATGATGGCATAGTTACGAATGGATGCTTTGGTGCACCCCTAATTCCGTGTGAAGCCATGATTGACATGATTCGAATAGTAAAGTCAGGTATGTATTTGTATTGTCTGTAATTTTTTTGTCATTGCAGTCAAAAACATTCAGTTGTAGTGGATCGTAATGACAGAAAACTCATTGTGGGAAATTGAGGAAAAATTATGAGTATCGGCAAAAACTGATGTACAGTGTAAGATATCAATGTTTAAAATGTGAATAGTCGTGAATGTGAATGTTTTGTATCAAATGCAAAACAGTTTATATTTGATATAGAACATTTAGATGTACTTTATTGACAGCACTTATGATAACGCTACAGCCTCATTGCTACAAATGACATCCAATTTGCTAAGGCTGTTTTTCATTGATATTCTATGCAGCACAATTGCATCAGCTGCCATTTGATTTGAATCATTATACATTTTTCTTTCTCTGCCTACAGGGGGATTCATTGTGATCAGTCTCAAGGAAATCCGCCTGATAGAGAATGCAGAATTGAACAACCGATTTGAACCATTTATGAAAAAACTGGAATCTGCCAGGGCCTGGAAGATGATCAAGAGAGAGGTCAGACCAAACTTAGCACATAACGGCAATGGAGTCATCTACACATGCAAGGTGTGCATTCCAGGCACTGTTAACATCAGTGTTTAATGAGAAACCTGTGCAAAATTGTAGGTAAAATTAATGTATGTGAAGACAGTTGATGATTTTACAGGCCATGCTTAATGAAGCACATGTACTCAGAGATTTGAAGAAAAATATTTCCAAAACAGTCTGAAGTCTTTGTTTTACCAACGACCAAACACTATTATAACACCTCACACATGCCTTCGGAAGAAGGTCAAGTGGTGAGTGGCGTCCCTCAAGGGTTGGTCCTCGGACCACTTCTTTTCCTGGTCTTTATAAATGACCTCCCAGAATGTGTCAACAGCAGGGTAAGACTATTTGCAGATGACTGCATAGTCTATCGGGAAATAAACAGCGCCTCTGATGTCAAGACTCTCCAAGAAGATCTGGACGAACTTGAGAAATGGGGAACCAAGTGGGGCATGGATTTCCATCCAGATGAATGCAACATACTACATGTCACAAGAAGAAGATCGACCATCACTGACAACTATCACCTCAAAGGACATAGACTGGAGACTACCGATAGTGCCAAATACCTTGGAGTAGACATCCACCACCAACTAAACTGGGACGGTCACATTGACCGAGTGGTACAAAAGGCAAACAGGATGCTGGGTTTTGTTTTAAAGAGGAATTTACAGATCAACAACAAAGACACCAAGGCAAATGCATACAAAGCCCTTGTAAGGTCAAACCTTGAATACTGTGCATCCATCTGGAGCCCACACACCATCAAGGCCACTAAGACGATTGAAGCAGTGCAGCGTAGGGCAGCCCGTTTCTGCACAAACAGATACAGAAATCAGTCGAGTGTCACCGACATGTTACATCAATTAAAATGGGACACTCTTGAAAATAGACGCTCAAAAATCCAACTAACAATTTTCTATAAAATAGTCCACAACCTCATAGATGTTAGTGCCTCTGATTATCTGATACCATAAAATAGAAATACCAAATACCAGGTCAAATCATAAATTTAAATTCCAAATACCATCTTCTAAAACCAACATATTCAAATTCAGCTTTTTCCCACGCACCATCCGCTCCTGGAATAATGTACTTGCCAGCATTGCTGAGAGTCCCAACTTACCATCTTTTAAACAGGGGCTCAGCAAACTTAAAAACATACCATAACCAAACAAAATTTTTTTTTTTTTTTCTTCATTGTATGTATTTGTTAATTTCATACTGTCACCTCTTCATCTTTTAACTATCACTTTTTCCTCCTTTACACCTGCATCCAAGCGAGCTCAAGGGAGGCATAATGGTCAAGCTTGACCGCGCCTCCTAAACTACATAGACATAGACATAGACATGTAAGCTCTCTCCTGTTTGGTTAAAAACCAGTTGTGTGACACAGTTAAGAAATCTTTGTTTTCCATAAACTCTGAAAGATTTTTTTACAAGGCTATAGGCAGTTGATAGAGCTGGGGTAACAGAGGCTGTGCTTAACATGCACATCCAGAATGGTGGAATATTTGATTTTTCCTCTTGACAATTTCCAAATTTGAGATGACAACAATGGTCCTCAGACTCCTCACACTTAATTGTAATTCCTACTTTACGTGCAGATGCACTCGAAATGGGTTTACGAAATGGGTTAACAGAAGTGTTTTAACCACCCTTGAACTGAAATAGAGCTTTTAGAGCTCTCTTTCATGGCAAGCATTTTTGAAACAGAGGTTTCCGGGTATTATGGAAGGTTTTTCATGAATGCATTTTCTGACCAAAATTACAAGTCTCAGCAAATTTCTTGAAAAGTGTGTGATATTTTCACAGTAAAAAGGTAATTTTGTTAAGAGGAAGAAGGCCCACTCCATATCATCACATGCTTGATTCATTATCACACATTAGCATGAAATTCTAAATAGGAAATCCATTATGTGCCAGCATTATGGACAATTACGAGTGGAATAAGGAAGCCTTGAAGGCGAGAGAAGAATCATCATGGTACTGGGAAAAACATCATTCTATTAGAACTAGCAGTTTCAATGTCTAGTTTTGTAGAATTAATCAAATTGATGAAAATGAAAGACATACAATGCCAGCATGCCTGCCTTGTACACATAGTCCAGTAGCATTAGCTCCATATTGGCATGTACCCGGAACAAATTAGTAACAAGCTGAAATTTTCAGGAAACATTCAGAAAATTATCTAGAATAACATACTAAAAGTCCTCAAAAATCCTCCTATTGGCACCTTGGGAATTCAAGATGGCTTCCAAGATGGCTGACTTGAGCGATTATACCATTTTTCGGCTCAAAATACTCTACAAATGCAATCAAAGTGTCATGGATTTGATTCTCAAGACCATAGAATGAACTAGAAGAAGTTATTATGTAATCAGAAATTCAACATCGTATCCAAGATGGCCGACCTTATGTTCCTGTTATAGTCAGGTAGCCAGAGGTTTATATCCTGCACCGACGGGTAAAGTTTTTTTCTCAATGGATTTAGGGTCCTTAGATCCTCCGTAAAACATAAATGGCGGGAAACGAGAGCGTATCCTTGAGCGTTTTGGGAAAATGGCCGAATTCAAAATGGTCGCCAAAACGTGCATCGGTCAGCCTAACTTTCTTAATTTTGAGTCTAGAAAGATGTGAAATACATCTATTTCAGGTAAAATAGACATGGAGAACTCATTTGTCAGGTTTTTAGGTGGTTAAGATCAACCTAATGGATATTATTTGGAAAATATAATTTTTATCTCTCAAATTTACAATCATTTTCGTGTAAGTTGTAGTTTTATAAATTATTAGGTTTTTAATGCAAGTGCATGCCAAATTGTTTTTGACACTTATATATTTCTGTAAGATATATTTTCTGCCGTTTATCAAATGGTGTTATTCTGGATAATGCTGATACATTTAAGGTTATAACATTGACTAACATGTGATTTAAGATTGAATTGGCATAAAGACATTGTCACAATAATCGCTGACACAATTTGCATTCTTTGACTTGCAAATGGCTGTTTCAGTTTATACAGACTTCAATCTGTCAAGGAAAAAGGCCCAATGTAATCAAAAACATAAAACACATGGGTATGCTCTGCATAAGGAACTATTTGACATTAAATTGAAATAATGGTTCTTCATACCAGATAAGATACCACAAATTCGCATTTTCAATTATTTCATCAAGAAAAGAACTGCTGAGATGAGATTTTTCTCCTGCACCTAAAACAGGACTATCTTTGTAGTGGAACTATAAATTTACTCACAATGTAATTTGACTCGAAGAGCTTTCAGAGACCATCCAGTCTCCTTCCCCAGTTCTAAGTGTGGATGTTGTTGTCACATGATGAGATTTTGTAGTTGTAACGTAACAAGGTGTTGTTGTTGTCACATGATGAGGTGTCACGTGACATAAGGAGCCCCCGGTATATTACCGGGAGGGTGTGATTATCCTTTTGTTGGTCATCCCTTTGACTTAATATGTAAGTCAATGAAATGGTTTTTGCTTTTGCCAAATCTGCCGATCCATTGCATCTTTGGTCATTGCAAACCCGCATATTTGATCATCGAAACTGAAAAAGGAAGTTAAAATTGGAAATGGGTTTGCGACAAATCAAGGAAAAATGCAATGATAGGAATGACTATTAGGCTGGAGGAGCGCAAGAGCAACTGAATGTGTTAATAGTCCAGACAGCAAGTCTCCATGCAACACATCATTTATGGTACAACAAATGGTATTATTACAGATTCTTCAGCGATTTGGCAGATACAGAGATTCGCATGCACAAGGTTTCTGAATCTGAGAGCAGTGTTAAAGTTACCCCGAATGATAGGTCAGGTTTTAAAAAAAAGTTTGTCCAATCCTAACATTTTATTGTGTATCGTGGCCATACTGGCCAGTTTGCAAAATTTCTTTGCTTTTGAGACATTTTTTCTTACTTAAATCACCCCCCAAATGCACTAAATGACCCCTAGATTTATTTCGGGTACGCACGGAAATAAATCAGCAATGTTGCTTGCTGTCACCTTTGTGACGTCATCACCTTTGTTAGAATTAGTTAACTTGTAACAATATAGTTTTAACAATGGTCATTGTGACGTCATCAAAAATGGATGTGCTGGAGCAGGCAGAAACCATCCAGAAAAATACCATAAAATAACTAAATAATTTAATTGGAGATGGACTCTTATTATGTCCAGTATCTTGCACTCCTCCAGCCTCCTCCAGCATCCTCCAGCCTAATTGTCATTCCTTTCATTGTATTTTCCTCGATTTGTTGCAAGGCCATTTCCAACTTCTACTTTGTTTCTCAGTTTTGTCGATCAAATATTCTGGTTTGCAATGAACGAAAATGCAACGGATTTGCAGATTTGGCAAAAGCAAAAACACTTGTACACATTGACATTAGGTGCAGGAGAAAAATCTGATTTCTTCATCTCAGCAGTTCTTTTCTTGATGACATAATTAAGAATGCTAATTTGTGGTACCTGATCTGGTATGAAGAACCATTATTTCAATTTAATTAATTTTATACTTCTTAATCCAGAGCATTGCCATGTTTTTATGTTTATGATTCAATTGGACCTTTTACCTTGGCAGATTGAAGTTTGTTAGGACTGAAACAGTCATTTGCAAGTCAAAGAATGTAAATTGTGTCAGCAATTATTGTGACAATGTCTGTACGCCAATTCAATCTTAAATCACATGTTTGTCATTATAACCTTAAATGCATAGGCGGTATCCAGACTAACACCTGCCCATATACCTATGTTAAAGAAATGTACAAGTGTTCAAAACAATTTGACATGCATTTACGTTAATAAACCTAATAATTAATAAAACTATGACTTACACTGAAAATGATTGTAATTTTGAGGGACAAAATTATATTTTTCCACATAATATCCAATATATTGGTTTTAAATACAAATGTATCTAAAAACCTGAAAAATGAGTTCCCCATGTCTATTTTACCTGAAATAGATGTATTGTACATCTTTCTAGACCCAAAATTAAGAAAGTTAGGCTGACCGAAGCTCGTTTTGGCGGCCATTTTGAATTCCGACCATTTTCTCAAAATACTCAAGGATGCGCTCTCGTTACCCGCCATTTATGTTTTATGGAGGGTCTAAGGACTACAAATCCATTGAGAAAAAAACCTTATCTGTCTGTGCAGGGTTCAATTAAAAAATCAAGTTTGGCTGCCTGACTACATAAATTCCGCCATCTTGGATAGCATCTTGAATTCCAAATTACATAATACATGCTTCTAGTCAATTCTCTAGCTTTTAATATTAATTTCCTACACTTTGATAAAATTTGTAGCATATTTTGAGCCAAAGAAACAAAAAAAACGCTCAAGTCAGCTATCTTGGACGCCATCTTGAATTCCCAAGGTGCCAATAGGAGGATTTTCGAGGACTTTTAGTATGTTATTTTAGACAATTTTCTGAACGTTTTCTGAAAATTTCAGCTTGTTACTAATTTGTTCCGGGTTAAATCTAATGCTCCTGGACTAACATGAGGATGTGGGTTTCAATGCCAATCCGTTCTTGTCCAGAGGTTATCACTAAAACGGTTGGTATGATAGCCATTCAGTATGGTGAGTGCCAGTAAGCAAATTTATCAGGAACGGGCACTGTACACTAGTATAGTAAATCATAGAATGTTACTTTAACATTTACATCACTATTGTACTTCACTGCTGCTTTGTTCCAAGATATTAAATTTTCCGACAATTTCTGCTTGCAGATTCTGTGGAGCCTGTGTTATCAGAAAAAAAAACTTTAAAATTTATTAAGGGTTTTAGGACTGAGCTGCCATTAGTGCAGGTGTGGTTGAGTTCTGTCGAAAAGATATTCAACAGAGGAGACAGCAGGTTTTGGTGATCTAACATTTTTCTGTAATTCCAGACTACACGTCACCTTTGCTGATCGTGCACACAATTAATCCAACTTTAGTCCGAGCAGAACAGAAATATCCAGATGCATTTTTGAAGATTAGCTTAGAACATGGAAGTGGTGAAGTGCATTAGTGATGTTTGCCTGTGGTAGGCTGGTGGTGCCTGGTTGTATATGTTATTAATTATACCTGAATTGATTTATTACTATTGCATTGTTTTGTGTCTTCCATCAATTTGAATTCAAACTGCGAAATGAATTTACGCATACAAGTTCATGCATGTGATTTATACAATTCTGAAACAATAATTATTCCTGACTTTCAATCAATGAATGCCATGCTTAAACATTGTTGGTGTCCATCATATTATCTCTCAGTTTTCAAATTCCATGATACACATATTATAATTTGCTGCGACACTGTTATGAAAATCTTTGTATTTCATAAACTTTGAAAAAATAAGCTTTTTTCCAACACTTGGCAGTTCATAACATCTCCAGTAATCACAAAATTGAAAAACACATTTTCTTGATGCAGAGGTAATTTGCCTGCATATGTGCAACTCCATGTACAGGCCTACAGCTGGATGTAAATAGATGGATAATATATTGAGTGTTGTTAAATAGGACTAATGTACTAGAGTTTGATTTTTTCAGCCTCTAGGTTTGTGCACCTCCTTTCCTAATTGGCCTACCAAGTGCTTAAATACAGGACGTATAGCCTCAATCATCCATTCATCCAATATTTAGCTTCTTGACAATTCCACAATTCACAGAGGCAACAATGGTCCTCAGACTCCTAACACTTAACTGAAGTGCACTCGAAATGGGTTAACAGAAGTGTTTTAACCACCCTTGAACTGAAATAGGGCTTTTAGAGATTTCTTTCATGGCAAGCATTTTTGAAACAGAGGTTTCCGGGTATTATAGGAAGGTTTTCATGAATGCCTTTTCTGACCGAAATCACAAGTCTCTGCATATTACGTGAAAAATGTGTAGTATTTCCATAATAGGAAAGTAATTTTGTTTATAGAAAAAAAACGCCCACTCCATCACATGCTTTATTCATTTTCACATATTAGCGTGAAATCCTAAATAGGAAATCCATCATGTGCCAGCATTGTGGACCGTTAGGAGTGGGAGAAGGAAGCCTTGGAGGTGAGAGAAGAATAGAATTATGTTAGATTAGAACTAGCTCTTTCAATATCTAGTTCGTATAATTAATAAAATTAATGAAAGAAGCACAACAATGCAATTTACCCATAATTACAAAATTAAATACAACCCAGCACCACCACCAACAACAAGGCTTCTTGCATTTTTGGTGCGGTAATGTAATCCCAGAGAAAATTGATTAACAGCAGCATTTTTATTTTCGCAAGGTATCTCAATATCAATGGGTCTCTTGGCTTCAGAACAAGAGGGCGCCACCAACAAGGCAAGACGTGTTTACAAAAACAAGCTGAAGAAAAGTCAATTTCAACTGTACAAAACTGGTTTAAGGACAGCTATACAGTGCCAGAAGGTATCCTAATATCACGGAAAAGTTCCTGTCCATTTCCATACGAAATTTTACCAGCTGAAGTCGGGCTTTTTGGGTCCATTTCTAATAGTCTGTGCAAGGAAGGCCAAGTCATCTATTATCGCCCATTGCTGACCAGTCATGGGGTCTGTGGACTACATGAATGTTGATGAAGTCAGGCTATTGACTGATGCACAAGTTGACAAGCTGAAAATTAATGACCTTAAATCTTCGCTAAAGACAATGATCAGACATACTGCAGAATCAAAGCTTGACATGATTTTGAAAGAATTGACTGCTGCTAGAAATGATCGAAATAACATTGCCAAGGAAGTTGCAACACTGAAAAACTCTGTTAATTCAATGAATGAGAAAGTGATGAAAAACAGTTCTAGAAATGAAATGAGGCACATCCAGTCAAATGAGACAAAGTCACTTTTGATAGGAGACTCTATTTTACGTGACATTGACACACAAAAGGTGAAAGAAACAGAAGTCAAATGTCTAAAGGAAAATGGAAACATCAGTGCTGTGAAAAATGAACTTCAAAGCATGAAACAGAATGATGTCAAGTACGAATCAATTACAGTAGTTGTTGGTACACACGACTGTGCATCCCTTGAAGATACTGAAGATGTTGCAGACTTAACAGAAAAATTCAGTGAACTAATTGATGAAGCCACCACCATCGCCCAGAAAGTCACCATCTCAAGTGTCATACCTCGTTGTGACAGTGACACTATTAGAGAAACGGTAAACAGCTTCAATGCAAGTCTACAAACACTCAGCGCGACAAAAGGTTGTGATTTTGTTGATCAGACACTGTCCTTCACACTGAGAGATGACAGCATTAACGATGGATACATTCTTAACTCTGGTCCACACCTTACTCGCTCGGGCACAAATAAGCTGGTCAAGTCACTGAAGTTAAGGTCGATAAATGAAAATGGAGATGTAACCAGACGTTGGCAAAACCAGCACTTTTCCAGTAACTCACCACAATGGCGCAGAAGTCCAGGGCAAAATGGCAACCGCGAAAATTTCAGATGTCAATTCTGCAATGAACGTGGTCATAGTAAAAACACCTGCAGACACGGCCGGCCTGTCATCTGTCGTGCGTGTGGTCAACAGGGCCATAAAGACAAACACTGCAAGTAGAGCGTAGGCCAGTGTAATGAGGCCGACGGTCAGGAACGTCAATTGCCCAGTCTGACTGAAGCATCGGTGGAAGACACTCCTGACGCCCACTTATTGACTGACTCTGACACCCTGACAGTCCCTGACAATGTTCCCTTCCCAATTTTGACGGAATTCAGACGAAAACATCTCAAGCAGTTGGTTATTGCACACCTGAACATAAACAGTGTAAGGAACAAATTTCATGAAGGTTCAGAAATACTGCATAACAACTTGTGCGATTTGCTACTGCTCAGTGAAAGCAAACTTGACAGTTCGTTTTGTGACAGTCAGTTTATGCTCACGGATTTCAAAATGTACAGAAAAGATCGTACTGAACATGGAGGTGGATTATTGTGCTATATAAGATCTGATATTACTCATAGAAGACGTTATGAGCTCGAATATTGTGAGCATGGTATAGAATCCATGGTTATTGAATTATATGTTATCAAACTTAAATTGTTCATTATTTGTATATATAGACCTCCAAATGTCCATGTGAAATATCTTGTCAATGCAATTGAACAGATGTGTGGGAAGTGTGTGTCAGAGAGTCAATTTTTAAACCTTATTGGAGATTTTAATGTTAATTTTATGGTAAATACACATCCTCTTATTGATGTTATGGATGTTTACTCACTCAAAAATATTATTGAAGGTGCTACTTGTTACAAGAATAATAATAATCCTACTTTACTCGATGTGCTACTGACTAATCAAGCCAAAAAATTCTCTGGAACTTTAAATTGTAACATTGGTGTAAGTGACTTTCACCACATTATAGGGGCAGCTACAAGGTCCCACGTGCCTAGAAATGGTGTTCGTACTGTGACATACAGGTCTTATAAAAATTTCAATGAAAATGAGTACTTGGAAAGTTTGAACAATACCCCTTTTCAAATTTGTGATATTTTTGATGATGTGGACGATAGAGTTTGGGCACACAATTTACTCTTAGATGGAGTGATTGAAGAACATGCACCAAAGAAGACGAGACGTATTCGAGGCAAGTCTGCACCCTTCATGAACAATGAACTTCGACGAGCGATAAACGTGAAAGCCATGCTAAGACGCAAATTCGAAAGAACTCGCACAACAGATGCATGGAATCGTTACAGACAGCAAAGAAACAACGTCAATAAGTTAAAAAGACAATCTATAAAGAATTTCTTTACAAAACAATGTGTAAATGTAGATGAAAAAGATTTTTGGTCAACTGTGAAACCTTATTTCTCAGATAAAACTAGTAACTCTGGTGAAAAAATATCTCTGTTTGAAAATGATAAAATTGTAAATTCACAAGAAGATGTCACTGATATTTTTAACGATTACTTCATCAATGTTGCTAATGACTTGGGTGAACCTGATCATGTAAAATCACTTTCAATTGAAGAAACAAATCAGTTCTATGAAAATCATGAAAGTTTAACTATTATAAAAGATTTTATGAAAGACCGTTTAGGTAACTTTACTATCTCAAATGTTACATGTGATTCTGTGTATAAAAAGCTGACTAGTCTAAAGACAAAAAAGTCCTGTGGTTATGATGGTTTTCCACCAAAATTAATTAAAAGTGGTGCAAGTGTACTATGTTACAGTTTTACATCTATTGTTAACCATAGTTTTAATCAAAATGTGTATCCTGACAATTTTAAGCATGCTGAAGTTGTACCACTATTTAAAAAGAAAGATGTTCTAAACAAAGCTAATTATAGACCTGTCAGTGTCTTGACTTCTCTGTCAAAGGTCATAGAGGGAATTATTTGTGATCAATTGAATCAGTATTTCATGTCAATTCTATCAAACAGTTTATCAGCATATCGCAAAAACTACAGCTGCGAGAATGTTTTATTTAGTTGTATTGAAGAATGGAAAGAATGTTTAGACAATAATGAAAGTGTAGCGCTTATAGCAATGGATTTAAGTAAAGCGTTTGACTCCATCCCACATGGTTTATTACTCGCAAAACTGTCAGGCTATGGCTTATCCACGGATACTTGTAACTATGTCAAAAGCTATTTGAATAATAGACTACAAAGAGTTAAGATTGGTAATACTAAGAGTAGTTGGCAAGTTCTTAAAAGAGGTGTACCCCAAGGGTCCCTGACAGGTCCCCTACTTTTTAATATTTTTCTAAATGATTTATTGATTAAGGTAAAAGAGACAGATGAATGTTCAATTTTTAATTATGCAGACGACAACACCTTGTCATTTCACCACTCTAATGTAAATATAGTTAAAGGTGTATTAGAAGATGCTACAGCAAATGCTATTCATTGGTTTGATATCAATCATATGCAAGCGAATGCTAGTAAATTTCAGGCAATGTTGTTATCAAGATCAGTTTGTAACATTAACTTTATTGTGAATGGTGTTGAAATTGTAACAACTAATCATGTAAAGCTCTTAGGAGTAGAGGTCGACAAGTCTCTAAATTTTGGTGTACATGTCTCAAACTTATGTAAAAAGGCAGGTAAAAGACTAAACTGTATGGGTAGATTGTCAAAATACTTAAGTGAAGAATGTTTACTGAAGATATGTGATGCTTTCATAAGATCAAGTTTTAGTTACTGTACAAGTATATGGCATTTCTGTGGTAAAGCACTATCAAAAAAATGTGAAAAAATGCAAGAAAGAGCTCTGAGGTTGACATACAAAGATTATTCGTCAAATTATTCTGAACTTCTAACTAAAGCAGGTAAATGTACAATGTATGATCATAGAATAAGAAATATTGCAGTGTTAGTTTTTAAATATCTACAAGGTGAAATGAAGCCTGTGCCAGAAAATTTTTATGTCTATAAAGAAAATATGTACTCATTGAGAAATGTCAAAACACTTGAAAGACCTAGTGTCAAAACTGTAACATATGGTATTAACTCATTAAGATACGAGGGTGTAATTATTTGGGAAAGGCTGCCCAATGAATTTAAATTAGCTGAGTCAATCGATGTTTTTAAGCAGTGTATCAAGAGACACCAGTTTAACTGTGAGTGTACAACCTGTACTAGATGTGTATGTTACCTGTCATATTGACCATTGTTTTACCTTTTTGTTAATTTTATATCCTGTCGATGAAAAGCACTTTTGTGCTTATGTTGTCTGTTTTTAATTTCAATCGACGTAAAATAAAGTTTTTTATTCTTTATTCTTTATTCTTTTTTTATTCATCTAGTCACATGGAATGTGCCAGTGAGTTTGTTTGTCCATGCATTTACTGATTGCCATGACTTCAAAATCAGCAAGTAATTTTAAATAAAGAGTATAGTAACATGACTCTCATGCACGTTACAGTCTCCCGAAAATCACGCTACCTTCTCCGGATGGGGTTTTATCTTGAGAGCTAATCGTTCACTTGTAATAATTATTTTACAACATAATTGAATGATCAACAAGTTCTATGTGACTTCAGACTCAAAAATTATTTTGAAACAAAGTCTAAAATTACCTTATTTGATTCATATGCAATCTAAGCACCCAAGCATGTGTCTGCCATGACAGTAGGAGACGATAAAGTATGTTACCGTATTCAGTGGTGGAGCAGTGAAGAGATATCACTATTGCACTTCACCACTGCTGTGTTCCAAAATAGGAAATTTTCTAACAATTTCTGCTTACAGATTCTGGGGAGCCTGTGTCATCAGAAAAAAACGGTTAAATTTATTAAGGGTTTTAGGACTGAGCTTCCATTAATGTGGTTGAGTTCTGTGGAAATGACATTCAACAGAGGAGAGAGCAGCTTTTGGGGATAACTCATTTTTCTGTAATTCCAGCCAACACATCAGGTTTGCTGATCGTGCACACAATTAATCCAACTTTAGTCTGAGCAGAACAAATATGAATTTGTGAAGAATATCTTAGAACATGGAAGTCACAAAGTGTAGTAGTGATGTTTGCCTGTGGTAGACTGGTGGTGTCTGATTGCATATGTTACTAACTATTCCAGAATTGATTTATCTCTATGGCATTGTTGTGAGTCTACCATCAATTTGAATTCATACTGCAGACTTGATTTATGCATGCGTGTATATGATTTATACAATGCTGAAACAATAATTATTCCTGACTTTCATCAGACGGATGCTGTGATCAAACTTCGTTGCTGTCCATTATAATTATTATCTCAGTTTTCCAATCAGGTAACGGAGATATTATAATTTGCTGTGACACTGTTATGAAGATCTTTGCATTTCAAAAACTATGAAAACATTTTTTTTTACAAGGCTAGGCAGTTCACAACATCTGTATTTGCAAAAAAATATAAACACATTCTCTTGATGTTAGTGATTAACCTGCATATGAGCAACTCCATGGATAGGCCTACAGCTGCATGTAAGTAAATGGATAATATATCTTGAGTGTTGTTTGATAGGGCTAGGGTACTACAGTTTGATTTTTCAGGCTCTTGTTTTGCGCACCTCCTGTCCTAATTGGCCTACCCTGTGCTTAAATACAGGACGTAAAGCCTCAATCCTCCATCCATCCAATATTCCGCCTCTTGACAATTCCACAATTCACAGTGGCAACTATGGTCCTCAGACTCCTCAAACTTAATTGTAATTCCTACTTGATGTTTAGATGCACTTGAAATGGGTTTACTGAAGTGTTTGAACCAACCTTGAACTGAGATAGAGCTTTTAGAGCTGTCTTTCACTTCAAGCATTTTTGAAAAAGAAGTTTTGGTATTTTAGGAAAGTTTTTCGTGAATGCCTTTTCTGTCCAAAATTACAATTCTCTGCAAATTTCTTAAAAATGTTTAGTATTTCCACAGTAAAAAGGTAGTTTTGTAGAGAGAAAAAACGCCCACTCCTTCACATGCTTATTCATTATCACACATTAGCATGAAATCCTAAATAGGAAATCCATTATGTGCAAGCATCATGGACCATTAGGAGTGGGCAAAGGAAGCCTTGGAGGTGAGAAAAGAATAGAATTATGTTACATTAGAACTAGTGGTTTCTATATGTAGTTTGTATAATTAATTAAATTAATGAAAGAAGCACAATAATGCAATTTACCCATATCATTTGTGAAATACGTAATTACAAAATTAAATACAACCTAGCACCACCACCAACAACAAGGCTTCTTGCATTTTTGGTGCAGTAATGTAATCCTAGAGAAAATTGATTAACAGCAGCATCTTATTTTCACAAGGTATCTCAATATCAATGGGTCCTATGGCTTCATCTAGTCACATGGAATGTGCCAGTGAGTTTGTTTGTCCATTTACTGATTGCCATGACTTCAAAATCAGCCAGTAATTTTAAATAAAGAGTATGGTAACATGACTCTCATGCACATTACCGTCTCCCGAAAATCACGCTACCTTCTCCTGATTGGGTTTTATCTTGAAAGCTAATCGTTCACTTGTAATAATTATTTTACAACATTATTGAATGATCAACAAGTTCTATGTGACTTCAGACTCAAAAATTATTTTGAAACAAAGTCTAAAATTACCTTATTTGTCCATATAATATGCAATCGAAGCACCCAAGCATGTGTCTGCCATGACAGTTGACAATAAAGTTTGTTACCATATTCAGTGGTGGAGCAGTGAAGAGATTATTATTATTATTATTATTATTATTATACAAGCATTTCTATAGCGCCTTATTCAGAATATATCCTGCTCTAAGGCGCTTCACATGTAAAATTAAGATCACAATAAAAATGTAAAATGTAGAATATAAGATAAGAGTATGTAGTATAGATTAAATACTGAAAGCAATTCTAAACAGGTGAGTCTTTAAGTGTTTTTTAAAAACAGTAAATGTTTGACAGTCTCTGAGGAACTTCGGGAGTGCATTCCACTCAGTGGCAGCGGCAAACTGGAATGTTCGATCACCATAGGAACGTAGTCTCGATTTTGGTGGTGCAAGATATAGTTCCCCCGATGAACGAAGTGATCTTGCTTGTTGACGTTCATGTATCAACTCTGAGATGTAAGAAGGCGCTAGGCCATGGAGTGCCTTGAATGTCATGATCAGAATCTTGTACTGAATTCTCCAGGTTACTGGCAACCAATGTAACTCCATCAGAATTGGGGTGATGTGGCATGTACGTTTCGTTTTGGTAATTACCCTCGCAGCCATGTTTTGGACTCGTTGTAAACGACTGGTAGCTTTCTGTGACACACCGTATAGTAGCCCATTCGCATAATCAATTCTTGATATGACACAAGCTTGAACTAGAGTCTTAACTGCTGGTTCAGTAAGGTAGCGGCGGATGGATGCGATATTGCGTAGCTGGTAATATGATTGTTTACAGACTGTTCTGATGTGACTTTCCATTGTACAGTGCTGGTCAAGTGTGACACCAAGATTCTTTACTGTTGGTCTAGGATTAATGGCAGTATCACCCACTTGAGTCATAAAGGCGGAAGTGCTTGGGAGTTTTTGTCTAGTTCCAAAAACAATCATTTCCGTTTTGTCATCATTTAATTTAAGAAAATTTCTTTGCATCCAAATTTTAATGTCGATAGCACAAGCTTCAATCCTCTTGATTGCCTGGTCCGTATGAAGCGGGTGCTTGAAAACAACATAAAGTTGACTATCATCGGCATAGAAGTGTCTTTTCAGGCCATGGTTGTCTATTATCTCTCCCAAAGGTGTGGTATAGCAAGTAAACAAAATGGGCCCCAAAACTGAACCCTGGGGAACACCAAACATAAGAGAACGAGGCTCTGATGTTGTACTGTCGATCTGGATGGACTGTCTCCTGCCAAGAAGATATGAGCGAAACCAGTCGAGGGCCTGGCCATTGACTCCAAAGGAGTATTCCAGTCGTCTGAGTAGCACACCATGGTCAATCGTGTCAAATGCTGCTGATAGATCGAGTAGAATGAGAGCAGCAATACTTCCATTGTCCACGGCAGCTAGGATGTCAGACTGAACCTTGATCAAGGCTGTCTCAGTTGAGTGTTTGGCTCGATAGGCAGACTGAAGTGAATCAAGGAGCTGATTCTTCTCTAGATGGTCCTTTAACTGTGATGCCACAACTTTCTCAATGACCTTGGAGATGAAGGGAAGGTTTGAGACTGGGCGATAATTTTTGAAGATTGTATTGTCAAGTGATGGTTTCTTGAGCAATGGTATCACAATGGCCTCTTTCATGCAAGCCGGCATGATTCCTGTTACACAGTGATTAATCATATGATGCACAAATGTCAGAAAGTTGTTGTCAGACAAACACACCTTAAGCAGATCCGTTGGAAGAGGATCAAGATGACAAGACTTGGTGGAAGACTTCATGATGATTTTTTTTGTCTCAAGGTCAGTGACTGGATGGAATGTTGACAACTTATCAACAATTGTCACTGGTCGATCTGGCTCAGCCTCTTCTGATGATGTAGCAGGCATTGAATGTCGGATTGTAGCAACTTTGTTGATAAAAAACTCAGAGAATGAGATATCACTATTGCACTTCACCGCTGCTGTGTTCCAAAGTATTAAATTTTCTAGCAATTTCTGCTGACAGATTCTTTGGAGCCTGTGTCAGCAGAAAAAAAACCAGTTAAATTTACTAAGGGTTTTAGGACTGAGCTTCCATTAATGTGGTGGAGTTCTGTGGAAATGACATTCAACAGAGGAGACAGCAGGTTTTGGGGATAAATCATTTTTCTGTAATTCCAGCCCACACATCAGCTTTGCTGATCGTGCACACAATTAATCCAACTGGTAGCTGGTGCAGAATAGAAATATCAGGACGAAAATGAAAGTTTCTTCTCATTTCTGCTGAGTTGTTTTTCTGAAGACAACGGTCTGACTTTCAGTAATCATCTTTGTTATTCATCATACCAACAAACAATACAAATGTGCGATTCAAAAGTTTGGAAGTTCTATTCAACTTATCAGTATTTTCCATAGTTTTATGACACATAGAGTTTTTAAATGTTATACTGATCATTAAATTCACACATTGGACATGCTCAATTACGTAGATACATGTATGTGACCCTCGGCACTGGCACCAAGACCACCACTCACCTAGGTCGATTGGTTATGTGACTGAAACAGGATTTATAAGCTGTTATTTCCAGAGAGATTATTACCAATTACTTACGCGTAAATATGATCATGGTTTATCTAAACTGACAAAAATCAAACAAGACGTCAGCTTTTGATGGTTTTACCACTGAAACATTCATGTATTGACCACAGAACACAAATTGTACCCAATGTCAGACTTTTTCATCCTTTAAGCAATGAAATCGGTTGATTTTCTTAATCATCGTTTTTAGTTTCTCATGTTCTTCAATGGAAACTCATTCTGACTTTTCTGCCATAGGGACCCTGGGGTTCCCTGAAGTTGTCCTCAATGTAGCCATTACCATGGTGACTGCCATGGGGTTCTGATCCTTCTTGGCCTTTCTTGTAATTTTTCAGGTGCCTGAATTTGTCAAGCTGAAAATGAAATAAAAAGGCAGAAAGCTAATAGTATGGATCACCGATAGATAAGTTTGTATGTCACTGTTCTTTGCTTGACTTACCATATCCCGAGCCATACAAATAATTTCTTCATTTTTACTTGACCTACCATGTCCTGACTTATAAAAATAAATTCACAGCTGTTTTTGCTTGACTTACCATATCTTGAGTCATGTAAATAGGACGCTCGAAGATGACCCAGTTAACAGTTTCGGAGTAAGGTGGAGTGGTCAGGGAGCCCTCATAGTTCCAAAAAGAATCAATTTCATCTGAAAAAAAAAAGTATGATGACTATTATTTGGTCTTAAGTTGCTCTAAAATAGGTGCATACCATAAAGCTCCTCAGTACAGGGTAGAAAATCCTGAAATGTTACTCTCAGGTATTTATAGGAGTGGCAGATCAGCTGATAAATTGTCTCTGAATTTTTTTTACATTAATATCTTAGAAAAATGCTAGAGAATAACTGAAATATTTGAGAGAATCTCAAGTAATTTTCCTCCAACTTCTTCTCTTTATGTGATTTAATGTAAAATGTTCATAATAATTATAATACAGCGGTCCCTGCGTTGTAAGACCCCCTGTTGTAAGACCGCCTTGCCTTATGTGACCGCCTTCCTCCCGCACTAAGTAGTATTCGTAGTGCATTTTGCACCCCGACGAGAGACCGCTCCCCCACGAGAGACCGCTTCATGACCGCAGAAGGGGCGGTCTTATAACGCAGGGACCACTGTATTATCATGTACCTCATCTAATCCTTTTTTTGAATTTGACATTTGGAATAAGCATGCATACCCGGCAAAAGTTCTTTCGGGTCAAAAGGATCTAGGTCAACTGATTCTCCATCATACTCAATGCTTTTTAATTGGTCTGTCACATACTTCAATGTTGGACAGAATTTCTGGTCATCAACCTGAAATGAAATGCAGGCAAAAATAAAAATATTTCAGAAAAAGCAACAACAATAACTTTAAATTAAAAAAGGATACATGTATTGCAAGGCTTCAATAAAAATCAACAAGACTAAAAAGAATTAAGAATGTTTTCCCTGAAATTCAGAGCTTTAAGGCCCAAATTTTCATGTTAGGTTTAAACTTGGTTTAACCCAGGGTTTAACCCAGTTAAACCCAGTTTCGATAAACCAAGTTTAACTAGAGTTTAGACCTAGTTTGAAAACCGAATTTTCATGTCTGACAAACCTTGGCTAGACCAGGTTTATGGAGACTGAGTTTAAACTCAGTTTACACCCAGTTCTATGAAACAAGAAGAAGCAAAATTTAAACAGGTAAGTAAGGAACAAAAGAAAAGTAGCGAACAAAGAGGAAGAAACGATAAACAATAAAAAGAAGAATGCTAGACGGAGAAAAATAAAAAAAATTGAAAGGGAATTAAAGCAAAATCAGGAAGTATGGTCAGAAGAAACGTTGAAGAAATGTATATGAAGTTAATTTAGACTTATTTCAAAGAAGAAAGATGAGAGGAGAAACTAAGAAGAAAGAAGAGGGAAAAGCATTCTGAAATTAAGATGAAAGTAAGAGCATAATTAAAAAGAAGAGGAAGAAGAAAAAGGAACAAAATATAAGAAAGATAACTCAAGAAGAAGAAAGATCTAGAAGAACAGGAAATAACAAGAAAGGAGATAATGAGAAAAAAAAGATGAAGGAAAACGTACAGCCAGAATTAAGGAAAAAAGCCGAAAGACAAAGAATATATAAGAAATATGAGAAAGAAAAGGTAATAAAAGAAAGAAAAGAAGGCGGAAAGGGATGAAATAGGCCATGAAAGAAGGAAATAACCGAAAGTGAAGAAAAGAGAAGAGGTAGAAAATGAGGACGAGTGCAAAAGAAGAAGCAAAAAGATGCAGGAGGTAAAAGAAAGAAGACAAAATGAAATAACAAAAGATACCAGATTAAGAAGAAATGAATAAAGAAAGAGAAGACAATAAGGGGAATATGAATAGAGAGGGAAGAACAAAATGTAGAACATCAAAAAAGGAAGATACAAACGTTAGAATAGATAATAAGTAATATAATGAATAATTATGTAAATGACAAAGGATGAAGACGGCAACACCTGGACCCAAAAGATACATTTTAAAGACAATAATGAGCTTCAAATACTTTTATTACTGTTCTCCTAATAAAAAGTTGTGACTGAAACATGAAAAGAAAAATGTATGAAAAATATTTTTGGGAAAAAAGAAGAATCTGACAAAAATGTCCACATTGGGGAGTTATTGGAAAAATAAATTTTGGAACAAAATTTGGAAAAGAAACATTTTTTTTGGGGGGGGGGGAAATGTCGAAAATTTATGGGAAGAAATGCAAGAGGGGTGGGGAATTTGGAAAAAAAAGAAGTGGGATAAAAAATACTATTTTGGAAAAAATAATCCAGAGCACAACTGATATCCTTAACTAGATCAGTGAAATGGAAATCTGACTTTGCGGACGCAAAATCCACACTGAAGGCTTCCAAAACCAGGAGTTAAACCATCCCTGAGCAGGTCTCTGCTAAAACCAGAGAAAAACCTGGTCGATTTTTAAAACCAGACATGAAAATTTCGAGAAAAGAAAAACTGAAGTTTTAATATCTTAAACTGGGTCTAAACCTAGTTTATCCACAAACCAAGTTTAAACTAGAGATGAAAATTTGGGCCTAAATGTTTTACTTGTATGAAAATTCCCAATACAGCCAGGGCATCTTCTGAAGGAACAGCCTCCTCGAAGCTGGAATACTTCTCGCAGTTCCAATGGACCAGGTGGAGCTGCAATGCCAAACAAAGAAAACAATCCTAAATGACAACAAGAAAAGCTAAGATACTGAAAGTTACATTGTTCCAAAAGTACTAAAGCCCAATCAGCCGGTATTTTGTGCAAGCGGACTTGCAATCTTTGCTTTGCTGTTTAATGTTTTACACATCGCATTCTCTAAGGAGAAAAAAGGATTTGAAATAGTCATTTTGAGTGGATTACCAAATCACAAAATATAAAGCACCCACACTGTTCGTCAAGGCAGAGTGAATCCCAATGTTGCCGGGCCCGGACATGCAGGGGCGGACTGGCGGCATTTTGGGCCCGTGGCAAAATATGTCAATGGGCCCTTACGCCCTACAATCGGCGATATTTATAATGGAAAAGCAAAATATTACAGGCATTTTAGCCAAATTGTTAACTTTAGAGTGGGGGCCTCCACATGAGAGGGTGCTGTCATTTTTAGCTAGTGTGGTTGTAACACACACTCATCAACCTGATAGCAAAATTTCGCTCTTTTCTTGAAATTTTTATTTTTGGCATCTTGCATGGGCCCCCCTGAGTGTATGGGCCCGTGGCAGCTGCCACTCTGCCACATAGGCCAGTCCGCCCCTGCGGACATGGTTTGATGGGAGTGAATTTGACTTCCGACATCATGGGCTTCAATTTTTGTCCAAAGAGGGAATCAACGTTAGACTGAAGTTTTCACTCTAAGCTAGAAGTGTACCTTGTTACATCACCATGGTTAGATAGGTGGATTTATGAAGGATTAATTATAAAGATACACAAATGACCAGCTACAGGAAAAACTTTTTCCTAACTTGCTGAAGAGGATATACCATACTATACTATGGTACACCAGTTCTGGTGTTCACGAGTGTTGATTGATGCAATGGGAGAAAGACTCCTATTTTAAAGCCATCTAGTCAGTGGTTGAATACAAGAATTAAGTTCCTATCAAAAGTGCAGTCTCACCTCAGCAGGGTAGGCGTATCCATCCACAGTGTGCTCAGATCCCTGTGAGTTCCTTGACCCCCAATGGAAGTGGAACTGCGCCAGGCAGAACTTCTCATTTCCAAAGGGACCACCACTTAATTCTGTCGATTAAGCAGAAAGTAAGAATCATCCCATATCAATAAAACAACTAGAATGTTTAGAAATATGTAAGGTATTTGAATTGATCATCGGCCCCTTCGCTATTGGAAGTGGAACTGTGCCAGGCAGAACTTCTCATCTCAAAAGGGTTCTGTCAATTGACAAAAAATAAGGAACAAACAATCATTAAACAACTACACTGTATGTACACGTTTAAAATGATCAAAGCTAACATACCTGTCCCTTTGTAATCAATGTCGACCTGAACGCCATGGCCGTTATTGGTCAGGGTCTTGATGTTCTGCGGGATGTAGTTGATGACCCAGGGCTGATTCAATTTTGGGTCAAATTCGGCGTGGGTCCTCTCCAAGTCAATTGGGGACTGGCTCATCTTGACTAACGGTGTTTGTAGGTATACAAAATTTTGAGAATCTGGAATTTCACATTGAAAACATCTTTTAACAACACCAGTGGGCCCGAAGCAGTAGGTAGGCCTCCATGCAGAATATATGGTGCACATGGAGGTCAACCAAAGGTGTTTAAGATTCGAAAATTGAGAACACATCTTGTATATTTAGTCACCCAGCTGCTGTCTACTGTGGTCCCTGCATTATAAGACTGCCACCTCTGCTGTCATCAAGCGGTCTCTCATAGGGGTGCGATCTCTCATTGGGGTACAATATGCACTTAAAATACTACTTGGTGAGGGAGAAATCGGTCATATAAGGCAAGTTGGTCTTTCAACAAAGGGTCCTATAACCCAGGTACCACTGTACTGGTCAATAAAAAAGTTCATCCATTGAATCAACTTTAAAAGTGGTTAACTTGAAGCATCAAATTCTCACCATCTGTGTTTTCTTCCTTAGACCCTCCGAGCCCCATGGTGATTCCTTCCTTTTGTTGCAATAAATGCTAATTCTATCTTTATATTATATTTAATCATATATGTAAACTGATAACAACATCAAAATAATTTCTATGACGCAATAGTCATTACTCAGTCTAGAAATTGATGCTATTGAATGTGTTCATGTTACAAAAACCAATTAATTTATATTTAAAAATCAGTGCATTTGTAACCCCTTAGTTTATTGCTCAGTTGATTTATTTTCGTCCCACTCGTTGGTTCAGCATGAGGACTGCTTACATTGTACATACCTTGTGTGTGCAAATTTGTTACACAACAGTGTTTCTTAATTGTATTTTCCATCCTTCATGGAATAGCCTCATATAAGTTTTACAATCAACATTTTAGCCAGGATGTCTAACAGCCCATTTGGCTCATTGAATTGAAGAATTGAAGATTGAAGATTTATTTTGCAATTCAATTAATGACAAAATTGCACAATGAATATTTCTTTGCTAACCCTTGGCAAGGCTTGGCATCCATTGGTAACATTGGTAACACTATATCTAAAGTAAATGCAATCATTGCCAGTGGGTGTCTATATACCATATCCGTAGAGTTTTATGAAAATTTTAGGTTTTTATGCCTTAAACACTTGACAAAAAGCGAAAATTTGTCTTATTACTTAATACACAAGATATTCGCTTCTGAAATGGCTTCTATAATGAGGGCCAAGTGAAACACAGGCGTCTTGCACTTCTGTCATGAGCATGATTGCCGATCAAACCTTCCTATCACATCCTCACATGGGATGATGAAAATTGTGAGCAGTTGAGATGAGCATGCGCAGACATTTGATTCAACGGTCTGTCAGATACGATGCATAACTTGGCACCCATTAACACAACGAAAAGTCTGAAGTAAAAATAGCATGCAATGCAAGCACCTTGTCCTTGGGCCAATGAACGAAATAAAATAAAGTTAATTCATTTCTCGTCGTGGCAAGGCAGACTGGAGTTTGTAAGCTTATTCCCAGGGGGCATGTCAGTGTAATGTTTTGGCACCCTCTTTTGGATACAACTGACAATTTTGATCCACAGTGGTGTCCCTCCCTCTTCAGAGCCCAGGGAAAACCAGGCACTATTATCACCAGTTCTTGGAAAACAAGTTTGTGATGGGTGTTAAATGCTGCTGCCATCAATTGGAGATGACATTGGTCAATTGAAATTGTATATTCAAGAGCATAAAATGTAGGTCAGGAATGTAGCACCTGCCTGATTCCAAGTATGACACAAGTGGAGACACCTATATTGGTGCTCCAATACACACAATGATAACTGAGGCTAAAAACACAGCAAACTGGCTGTGACAATGACTTCTTCATTTTTCTGTGAATATGAAAGCAAATTTCGCCTGCTTAACAGCGTGTGTATTCCCCCTATCATGATGTAACCTCATAACATACAGATCTGTGAATCTGATAGCTCAATGAAATCAATGAACACACATTATTAGGTGAAAGAATCGTTTGGACTTGTCAAAAATCAAATGAGATTTGTCATAGATACAGATACAGACAGATAAAATATATTTAGTATAAAATATAAGTCCATGCACTCATTGCAAAACCAAAAAATGAATGATATCATCCACAGCTCACGCCAACAATAAAGTTGATTTTTCATATGCTGTGTCAACAGTAATTTTTTTTCTTCCAGCTGCTCAGCGGTACCAAAGTCTCAGATGCCAAAAAAAAGTTTATAGTATAAGTCATTCTGACAACAGACTCTAAGCATACAGCACAGCCAGAAAATGGGATGACCTTCAGCTGACGCAGTTATCAGTATTCAAGTAGGTCTGGTCAAGACCAGGTAGAGGGACCTCATCACTTGTGCTCATACGCACAGCTGAACTGCTAGCAAAATGTAAGAAAATTGTAATCAACAATGTCAAATAATCAATGAGTGTATATGCACTTACTGTCAGCCTTTCACTATGGCCAAATTACAGCGACACATAAAATCCTGAAGTTTTGAATTCCTTTAAAAGTTTTTTTCTTGCATGATTTAAATGATTGCTTATAAATGGTTATCTGCAAAGAAACTAATCGAAAAAACAAACAGACAACAATGAAACACTCAATTCATTTAATTGCTTTGAGAGATCTGAAACAGGTAATTATGTCTATCACACCGCAGGAGAGTTAATCTTTTTGTTGCACTTCAAAAATAGTCTATGCTGTGGTCAGAGTAAGCTTAAGAAGCTTACACTTAGAGGGAGGGTGCTCTTGACTGTCTGGCTTGCTGCCAAACAGGGACTACTCACTATTCCCAGGACAGGAAAAGCATGATTCCGCCAAAACAAAAAGTTCCACAACAAGTACCACTTTGCAGCAATAGCATGATTCTAAGTATAAACTGGCCGATCAAAAGTTATTAAGTATTCAATTCTAGACACAATTTAACAGACCAGTGTGTTACAGCACAACACTGCTGAAAAGCTATAGTTGCTGCATCAGATATCTGTTAGAGCTCACTCACATGAGTGTGAGCTCGATTGTAGTTTCTGTTATGGATTAAAGAGGGTGCACAAATAGCCAAAGGAGGCAGCACATACGCAATTTTGTGAACCTGTTGAGCGCTAAGTTTAGAGTGGTTGTCTATCAATGTCTCAGACGGACAAGCAAAGAGACTTGAAAACAATAAGTAATTTTTATATTTTTATGATTTACATTGCTTGTTTAACAGTGTTATGGCTCATACGAGGGGCATTCAGAAAGTTCGAGGCTTTTTTTATACGGACACTTATTTTCAATCTAGAACTATGAATTTTTCACAGGATAAAATTCAGCATATTTGGAATGGAGTTCCAAAATTTGGACTATTTGGAAATTTCTAAGTCATTCTGTGGTTAGTATTAGTATTAGTATTAGTGGTTGCCATGGAAACTGAAAGTTCAGCTTCTTGTGGCAGATAATACTGAAACCACTAAAGCCAATGCATTTTGGCTGTGAGAGACCTCTCTCTATCATTTGCATTAGTGAGATTGGCAATATTTGACACAAGAAATATAATATTAGCGTTAAAAAATACTCCCAAGCTCACCAAAAGCATTGATTCATACACCTGACACTTTGAAATAAATGTTCCTTGAAGTACTCCAAACAAAGTTCTGTGAAAGAATTTCGTTCATCCAAAGCCTTTTCTCCTCCAGAGCCTGAAACTATAGCCCCTATGGACTAAAGTAAGGGAAAACCAGGACTTATGCAAAGCAAAATGTCACAGGAATAGCTAGGATGGATAATGCTTTCCATTTTGGTCTCTTGTTCATACTAGCGAATCCATGCTTTCGCAAGTCCTTATGTAGTCAGGGAAACACACCTCCTGAATTTCCCTTGCCAAATCTGGTATGCAGGAGTGCTTTCCTACATAGGTTCAGTGTAACAATACACACATTTGGTGTGCTTGAAAGCATATTTAGAAGCTAATACCATATTTCTTGTGTCAAATATTGCCAATCTCACTAATACAAGTGACAGAGAGAAGTCTCTCACTGTCGCAATTTCTTGCCATTCTTGGTTTCAGTGTTACTTGCCCCAAAAAGCTGAACTTTCAGTTTCCATGGCAACCACAGAATGACTTAAAAATGTCCAAATTGCCCAAAACTTTAGAAATCTATTCCAAATATGCTGAATTTTATCCTGCGAAAAATTCATAGTTCTAGATTGAAAATAAGTATCCATATGAAAAAAAGCCTCAAAATTTCTGAACGCCTCTCGTACACTATTTAAAATTTCTTGTCTTGTTAACTAATGTTTTAAAAAGAACTTAAAGACAACAACAGCAATCAGATACTTCTTTGCAAATTATTTTATTGCCAAAAGAAAACTGTTTGCGAATGTGAAGATCAAATAACTTCATGCTTTATTAGACTATTTGACTTATTACTAAAACATAAAGCCACTCAGAAAGTTTACATATATACGCAGCCATGTATATATCAGCCACTTGTTAAAATATAGTTATACATTTAAACCTCACCGAACTTATACACAGGCTTTGTTGAAAATTTGGAATAGGTCATGAATGTTGATGCACAGCCCTGGCACAAAACCACTACAGATGTAGGACAACTAGTTATGTAAGTGAAACAATTTTAGCTGAGAATTTGAAGAGAGTTATTACCAATAACTAACCAGTAGATATGACTATGAATTATTTAATACTGACCCACAATTAAATGCGACGTTAAATAGTGATGATTTGATCACTTAAGCGAGAGAACATCACAATTACCTAATGGCTATTTTTCTATCTAACCTTGTAGGAATAGAATTAGCAGCTTTCCTTTTTATCTGACTCTTTAGTATTTTTGCTCATTTTTTCAATGGAAACTACTTTTGATTTTTCTGCCATATAGACCCTGGGGATTCCTGAAGTTGTCCTCAATGTGGCTTCCATGGTGACCGTTATGTGGCTCCGATCCGTCATGTCCTTTCTTGTGATTGCTGAGATGCCTGAATTTGTCAAGCTGAAATAATTACAAAGGAAGAAGATAAGTAGAGATATGCAATGGATATTTTTCCAACTATCTTTACTTGGCTTACCATATCCTGAGTCATATAAATAATTTACATTATCTTTGCTTGACTTACCATATCCGGAGTCATACAAATATTGACCTTTTGCTTGACTGACCATATCATGAGTCATATAGATAACATTTTGCCATGTCATCTTTGCTTGACTTAAAATATCTTGAGTCACATAAATAATTTCCACATTGTCTTTACTTGGCTTACAATATCCTGACTCATATAAATAATTTTCCATTTTCTTTTTTCCTGACATACCTTATCCTGAGTAATACAAATACTTTCTACATCATCTTTGCTTGGCTTACCATATCCTGAGTCATATAGACAATATTTTGCCACGTCATCTTTGCTTGACTTACCATATCTTGAGTCAGATATAAACTATTTCTACACCATCTAATTATTTCCCTTTCGCTTGACTTACCATATCCGGAGTCATATAAATAATTTCACATCTGTTTTGGTTGACTTACCATATCTTGAGTCATATAAATAGGACGCTCGAAGATGACCCAGTTCACAGTTTCTGAGTAAGGTGGAGTGGTCAGGGAGCCGTCGTAGTTCCAATAACAATCAGTGTCATCTGGAAAACAAAGAATGCTAGCCATAATTTGGTTCAAGATTCATTTATTGGCCATCACATGTAATTTTTGTGAAAAACAACTTTGTACGACACATAAAAGGCATGATGCTTTTCTACCCTTAGCTACACTACTGTAATGTTACAATTGAGATAAAAAAAGCTCCTTGATTAGTAATAAAAAAGCTTTTTACTGCTTCTAGCACAAAAAATTTTGTCGTTGGGGTAAAATTCACTGCCTCTGTCTGAGTATTATCTGGTCACCCCTAAATAGACTTACGAGGCAAAAGCTCTTTCGGATCAAAAGGTTCCAGGTCCACAAATTCTCCCTCATACTCAATGTTATGGAACTGATCCGTCAGGTGCTTCAATGTTGGGTTGAATTTGTGCTCATCTACCTGAAAAGAAATGCAAACCATTAAACTATAAAGTGAAAACATTTTTTCAAGGCGCTAACCTTCAATTTCTTGTCTCTCTCAAGATGGGCGGTTTAGACATGTTGGTCAGGATTTAGCTATGGTTCTGAAATGATAAAAATTACTGTCAATCTTCATCCCCTGACCATCACTAAAAAGGACAATTTCTGAAAATGATCAGGCGATCTGCAAAGAATTTATTTTTCAACCTTTGTTGGATCAACCATAATGACTATTTCACAATTACATTAAAGTATTAACAAAAACATAAAAACAAAATTATTTTACTACTGACTAACACATTTCCAAATTAGTGTAAGATATATCTTGATATTCCAAGCTTTACAGTTGAAGACATCATATACCTGAATGAAAAACAGTTCCCCCGTGGCCTAATTGGTAAGTGGGCTTGTCAACTGGCTTTGAGGGCGTGGGTTCAAATCTCACACCGGGAACTCACTTTAGTCTGTGCCCATGGGACATTAAATGGAGGCAGGTTGTATCCAGTATTCTATGCTGGGGCAACTGAAAGGCCCTGGGCATCCCTGAATTAATAGAGTATGTGCCAGACTCACAGTCTTCCAATCTCATCATCACACGGCGATCGCCTGCCTCGATATAGCCCACTAAGGTGCTGCAGAGGCGTAAAACACAAACAAACAAACAAACCTGAATGAAAACTCCCAATACAGCCAAGCCATCTTCTGAAGGAACAGCCTCCTCGAAGCTAGAGTACTTCTCGCAGTTCCAATGCACCAGGTGGAGCTACAATAGAAAGTAATGAAATAAAAATCACTTTTAAATTACAATGGAAAAAATTGACATTCTGAAAAAGTGCATCGAGAAGATTGAAGAAGTCAAAGATAAATAATGTCTAGTCTCAGTGCATAGAAAACACAGCAGAATCACCTCAGCAGGGTAGGCATATCCATCCACAGTGTGCTCAGATCCCTGTGAGTTCCTTGACCCCCAATGGAAGTGGAACTGTGCGAGGCAGAACTTCTCCTCTCCAAAGGGACCGCCACTCAGTTCTGCAATTAAATTGCAAACTTCGACTGATGGACTGTAAACTTTTATATTTTGAGATTGAGTAAGTTACAAATTTTGAGATTGAGTCAGTCTTGCATTTGTTTTCTAATTTTGCTTTCTTTCCAATTTTACTAACAGGAATAATCAACGTAGCTTGAAGAGTAAATAGCGAAATGGGTGGATAAGGGGTCAACCAGACGATAGTTGGGGGGGGGGCGCTATGGCTTTTACCCCCGAGACGAAGCGACAACGAACAAAATTTTTTTTTTCACATTTGAATGCCCAACAAACTTTTTTACTGCAGTTTTAACATTACGGTATCACAGTTACAGGTGGAAAGAATATCTGGTCGATGCCTAAACAAAGTTAAAATACCATTTTAGCACAGTGGAGGGTAATGAGTAACTTTATCATCCAGTATTAAAAGCAAAAACAGGTATTGATAATGTTTAATTTCAAAAATAAAACCTGATGTTAACCCCAACCCTATCCCTATATAGCTCTGGCAACATTTGCGTAGACAGATCTGTATGAAGAAGATCAGATAGAAACTGTAGATAAAAGTTTTACAGGAAAATCAAATTATTTGACAACATTTTTCTTCCATACCTGTCCCCTTGTAGTTGACGTCCACCTGGACGCTGTGGCCGTTATTTGTCAGGGTCTTGACATTCTCCGGGATGTAGTGAATGACCCAGGGCAAGTTGAGGTGTGAGTCAAATTCAGCGTGGGACTTCTCCAAGTCAATTGGGGATTGTCTGTGGTGGACTTCCTCTTTTTTTGGATTAAAGGAAGAGAGGTAAAAAGGCAAAACATTAAAGTAATTGAAACCACACTGAAAAAATATTTTTTTCCTGTAAATTCAGACGAAAGGTATGTAAATTTTTTTTACATTTCTTTGATCAAATCACACAAAAAATCGATCAGGATTGATAATTTCCTTGTCTATCTCATATAAAAAGCTTTTCTGGTATACACAAAATTTTGGATGGATACCAGCTAACGTTCATTTTGTCTCTTTTATGCTAACTATTTTTTTTCTTCAGTGCAAGAAGAGTAATGCGGGGAATGGACCCCCTGCAAAATTCTACTACTTTTATTGGTCAGTTGTTAGAATTCGCATTGAGTTAGAAGGACCATTTGAAATGAATATCTAAATATCTATCTATCTAAATAGCGGAGTTTAAAGCATTGTCATAACAAAAATACAAGGCCTACTTGCCCAGGCTATGTTTTCGGTCACAGTTTTTGTTCTAAATAATCATTTCTTGACAGGCTCTATGTCTTTCAAGGTATACTCCATTTCATTCCTGACAAACATTTCGATTTCAAACTGATTAAAAAATATATTCCATTTCATTCCACACAAATACTTCTAATTCAAATTAATTTGCTTACAGCTCTAGCAATTGATCTGAAGAAATACGTTTTTTCCCAGTGCCAGAGTGGGACCTACAGTCAGACCAAGAATTATTCAGACGCTTGCTGTTTTGTTGTTATTTTAAGGAATTACCAATTAAACCAATGAAACATGCAATCAAAAACATTCTTGGCATTACATGTAACCTGCACAAAACAAATTTATTGCAAATTGGCAAGAAATGTGGTTAGAAAAGCTACTTTTGTTAACTCCATGAACTAAAAATTATTCAGACACTTTCGCAATGTCATGGAAAGTGAACTATTTACTATTATTTGTCAGTATTTATATCAAAATATTGTTCATAAACTACCTGAGGACCATTATGAGCTATTATGACTGCATAGAATGACAGGTGTGACCATCAATTGAGAAAATTAGGATAAATATTGGAGATAAACATTATGTCCAGTTTATCACATTTTCTTGCACTCTTTAACCTCAAACATGCCTTGCATTGATTCAAATTGCTTTAGTTTACCATAGAATGGTATTCTTAAAACTTTGGGTCACAATATGAAACATTAGAGGCTGCATACTAAGTTCAGTGCACTTTCGTATTTATTTGTCCAATTCTACCAAAACAAGAACATGTCCATGTGGCACCAAAATCTAACAAATTTTTGAAAAGCAAGATTCATTATCAATTTCAAGCTATATTGCATGCATGGTCCGAACTGCAACTCGATGGGGCACTTTGGACTTCATTTGGAAAGGGGGCAAAAATGTGGTTCTTCAGACCCAATCATCAGTCAATGCTATTCCAATGGAGATTGCTCCATGAAAGCACCCTATAGTTTTAGTATGGCATACCATTCGTAAACAACTGGCGTAAATGGGCTATCCTGTATATGCAATAGAGTGAACAACCTCAGGAAGGCCATGCAACTTTATTTTAAGTGATTTGATGGATTACAGTGGCACAATGGGCAAGGATTCAGAGAGCAGTTCGAGCCAAAAACAGAAGGAAAATACCAAAGTGCATAAAATTTTCAAGTAGGCCTGTATTTGAATTTTATTTAGATAGAACAGTTAACAATTGTCATTTTATCATATTCTGAAATATTTCCTATTGATATCTGAGAGATTTCAGCCACATTAATCAAGAAAATGTGATAAACTGAATCAGATGTTTATCTCACATATTCATCCAAATTTTCATAACTGATGATCACACCTGTCATCCAATGTGGCCACAATGATTCCATGGTAGTTTATTAGCAATATTTGGGATGAATGTTACTAACAGGGTTGGGTTCAATTACTTTTGTCAAATACAATTACAATTACTAATTACAAAGCATCTCGTCAGTCAATTACAATTACAATTACAATTACAGGTAGCTTTTAAACTCTCAATTAAATTACAATTACCAATTACAATGGTCAATTACAATTAAATTACAGTTACAATGTTTGACGGTAACTTGTTCGCAAATACAACGCATGCATCCTGACCCAGAGTCCGATATTGGACTTGATTGATGTCAAAAAGGCTTATTTAGAAGTTCAAAGAAGCTGGAAAACTGCCTTGAGAAAAAAGTGAGATAGACACGCAAGAAATAGAGATTTTGCCTTTGATTTTGAATGTCCAGAATTTTTCTGTAATTGATTTGTAATTGATATGTAATTGATCAATTACAGCTCAAAGTTCAATAAATTACAATTACAATTACAATTACATTAGACTTAAAATTCTCAATTACAAATACAATTACAATTACTCTGTAATGGTAATTAATTACTCAATTACGCAATTACAATTATAATTGAACCCATCCCTGGTTACTAAATAGTTCACTTTCTACAACTTTGTAAAAGTGTCTGAATAATTTCTGGTTCCTGAAATAGACAAAAGTAGCTATTTTCATCCGATTTCATGTCACTTTGCAATAAATTTGTATTGGACAGGTTACGCTTAATACCAAAGATGGTTTTGACTGCATGTTTCATTGCTTGCTTTGCAATTACTTCAAAATAATAACAAAACTGCAAGCGTCTGAATAATTCTTGGTCTGACTGTATGAAGTCATAGGTGGATGCTCCATTGCCAAGCACTGGAGGATATGCAAAATTGGTGCAATCAATGATGCCACAGGTCAAACAGGCCAATAGCATCCGTGGTGTACAGTTTCATCATAGTCTTGCATTTACATCATTGCCAGAGCGGCCAATAATATCACAACAACTCAGGTGCAAGGTTGGACTACTCCTGGGGAGGCGGCACGCTGCTCAAAATCTGTCAATTGAACCTGTGTCTGCATATTAACTCCTGTGAACTGTGGTAACCAATAAAACAATATAGGATTAAAGTAATTGTTGGTAGCTTTACACTGAAAGGAGCGGCCAACATAACTGCAAACATTTAACAAAATTCTTGACTTGACAGTTCCATATCAAATCCAATGTAGATCAGAAGATGGTTGGTGAACAACTGTGATAAATTTCCAGTTAGCCTATTAAGAATGCTTGGTTGAATATCAGGCACTTTTGGTATCACTAAATTATAAACAGTCCCCCCTCCCACTTTACACTTGAGTTTTTGCAGTGGTATCATTGGCTCATCTGGCCATGATATAATTGCTAGGCTATGATGAAGTTGTCAAACTGGCCAATAGCATTTCATGTAGACCTATGACACCATAGCTCGCACCAAAGTTGTATAGGTTCCAATGGAGTCTCAAGCTTTGACATCATAAGTCCACACTATGAAAAAAATAGATTGTTGATAGAAATTGCGAGAGCTGTAAATAATAGTAAAAATACCTTTCATATATATCAGCTGTCCCAAAGCACTTGTGGCGCTTCGGCTGAAAGCCTGAAACAATCTACTACAAACAGGCACTGCTTAAGAACCTTAAGATCCATAACCTGTCTCATCTGCCTTAATTGCCAGACATGAGCTTCATTGCTTTTGGTATTGTGAGATCAAAAATTAAAGAAATGGTACTCATCAAGTGAAAATGCGGGGTAAAAAAAAGATAAGACAAAACTTTATTTCACGTTGGTGATGACAATAAAAACAAGAAACATAAGCTACAAAGCTTTTAACCGACAAGTAAAATAACACAACCAAAAGGCGATAATATGATATGTACAAATGAGAAATGAAAAAGGTGGAACTCAAATTACTTCTCAGTCAGTCAACCGTGTCTTGGGAACACAAAGAAAAAAAAACCACAAATTTCAGAACTATAACTCAAAAACTTGAAACAGAATTCTCACCATCTACTTCTTCTTCCTTCGACCTTCCGTTCCCCATGGTGACTCTTCTTGGTGTAACAGTAAATGCAAATTATATTGAACTATATATATATATATGTAGATACATATATGGATAGTTCACATACTATCTAAATAACAGTTTCGATGATGCAATAGTCATCATTCAGTCTAGAAAATAACGTTATTGAACGTATTTGTGTCATAAAAACTACTTTAATTTGTATGAAAATCAGTGCATTTGTTACCCCTTAGTTTATTGTTTAGAAGATTGATTTTCATCCCACTCCATGTTCAATATTCCCTTGAAAACAGCAGATTCATTCCTAGCCAGTCTATGAAGAAAAAATGTGTTAGGCCTACAGTAGACGAACGACGAGTACTTACATTCTGCTGCAATTGGGCCTCAATGACTTCACAACAAGTCCTATCAAATACATTGAAATGAGGTGTCAATTTGTCATTAGGCAACTTGTGACCTCATTGGAGAGTGGAGTGACACATCAAATGGCTTGCCACAATAACATTGCAAGTATAGCTATGATCTCACTGACTGCTTACACGTCATGCAGTTTAACATGGCATGGATAGGGCTGTGACCTCACAGGGAACATTATAGTCAAATTCTGTAAGCACTTGATGTTCGTCTACTGTAAGTCATCTATGTGCACTACTAGGATTGCTTGCGTTCCTGTTCAAAGCATCCTCCCATTGCAGGGCTCATTTTCATTCACCCTGCCAGCTTTTTCCGGCGTGATTTAAATAATTGTTTATGGGTTTCTACAAAGGAACTCACTGAAACCACAAACAGGCATGCAACAATGAAACACTCAACAATCCATTCAATTGCTTTTAGAGATAATAATAATAATAATAATAATAATAGTGATTTATATAGCGCCGCTTCCAGTAGATGGCTCAGAAGCGCTTGGGTAGAAAAGGATCATTTGTAGAACATTTTAAATAAGTAGGTTTTTAGGTTTTTCCTGAAACACTCAAGGGTCTCTTTTGTGCGAACACTCTCGGGCAACTTGTTCCAGAGTTTCGTTGCTGAAGGAGTAAGCTTGATCTTCAAATCTATTTGGTCTGTTTGAAGCTGGTTCTGTTAACAAACGCTTGCTGTTACTTCTCAGATTACGGTCTCCATTTGGTTTCAGCTAAATCAGTTATTGTATGTATGAGGGTGCTTGGCCATTTAGTGCCTTCCATGCTGTCATCAGTTTAAACTGAATTCTGGCAGGAATCTCAGACTGTTGATTATATCTTTCACACCGGAGGAGAGTTAATCTTTTTGTTACAACTTCACAAAACAATATATCTTGTGGTCAGGGTAAGCTCAACAAGCTTACACTGAGAAGTGTTGATGGTTCAAAGCATCTTTGCAGAATACATTCTTGCAGTGGCGTCCCTATGAACTTTCCAACTCTGGCTAAAATATACAGTTAGTATAATGGGTGCCCCCCCCCCCCAGAGAATTGCGTGCCCCCCCCCAAGTGCTCCCCGCTCGATGGCTGCCCATGGTGGGGCCACTAGAGGTGTATCATGATTCATCAAAACTGGCTTTGAGAAAGAGCATGTCTCAGAAAAAATTGTTAAAAATCAAATTGCTGTCAGCTAAGGAAAAACGTAGCTCCACTATGGACACCCAAGAACTCTGTCTAATGTTTTAACAACGTAAATGTCCAGGAGGGGAACTCCATGAACTTTTAACAAGAAAAAGAAGCAGGTTCATCAAATTTAGTGTCAAAAGTGCACATTTTGCTGCAGGCTGAATTTATACAAAAAATGTGGTTGGCTAGGTGACAACAATATAGATTTTAACAATATAAATGCTTGACAGGAGCCTGCACGTAAAATTGGGGAATTTCTTGGATCAGAAGCAACAGTCGCACGCTATATGGATCACGATGATCATATAGGCCCAGTCAGTTGCAATAGAGCGATACACAAAGAGTTCATGCCATATACGCATGCAGTAAAATTCATGCACCTTTTTGAACTCAAATTCTGGAATGTAATCAATAGAGATTTAATCCATAATATACAACAGAAAAGTTCAGAGGTCGAGGAGTCATGGCCTAGTTATGGACAATCAGCTCAGTTCCTCTATTCCATATGAGCCATTCTCAACTCCCTAGGGATAATATGGCTAGGCAGTCGTTTCCTGCGAGCAAAACGCTAAGTTTCTCTACAATCGCTATCACACCTGTAGCCAAGTACCAATTTACACCTGGGTGGAGTGAAGCAAAGAGTTATGGAGGATCTGCTCTGTTCCTATAAATACAATTTCTGGGATTCAAACCTACTACACCTCTGATACCAGGCGCGCACCTGGTCCACTGGGCCATGGCTCCTAAACTCTTTCAAATCTAGTCACTCTAAAACAGTGTCACCAAGATCACAGATAATCTACAAAATGCTTGCAATATATTTAGCACGCGCTGCGAACAAGATTGTATTTCGAAATATAATGGTGAATCTGATTGCTCAATCGAGATAAAGGACGATACATATATACATATATGCCTACGTAAATTATATTTCACACTTTGAAAATCAAATGGGATTTGTCTCATAGATACAGATGCAGACAAATAAAATACATTTAGTTTTATTTACATGTACTTTTATGCTCTCGAGTACAGTATCATCTAGTAACTGAGACACACAGATATATATGCACATGTTAGCCTTTTATGAATGGTCGCTGAACAGTCCGACATCTGAGTTATGTTGTTCATTGATTGCTGCAACCGTTGAGCAATCCTCATTGGTCACACGCTAGAAGTCTATCGACTTGGTCTACCCTTTTTGATCTTCCGACTTTGCCTTATATGAACTAGCATATTACCCATGAAATGAAGGTGGGAGAGGGGCAAAATATTAAATATTAATTCTGAACATAAAACCAGCCTATGTCCTTCTTGTGGGTGAGAAAAGGTAGCATGCAAGTTTTTGTGGATTGGCACCCCAAACTTAGGCTGATTGAGACGAAGGGGTCCATGAATTTATTGTAGGATAAAACGAAGGTCTTCACTGATTGTGGTGGCTGACTAGCCGTCCCATACAGTCATAACTATATTCAGAGTTCACTCTGCTTTTCGTCCTCACTCCCTTTCTTCAGCTTTTTAACATGGAGATGAATTGCAGGCACACTACTTGTGTTCATCCGAGTCTCTGCAGTGTATGAGCATTGGCAGGTACTGGCAATGAGATGTCCATGGCAGTCTGAGTAGGCGTCTCGCTAAGGTAAACTTCCACTTAGTGAAACCGTGATATAAAATGGTCACGACAATGCCATGCCTGAGCGCCATAGAATTACGACAATCTGACAAATACTTTTAAAGAATTTCACTTGGAGATTGTCCCAATTAATTCAGCCAGCTGGGTGGGTCACCCCTTGTGCTGTATCTCCACTTCTTTGCTGAGATCAGAGCTGATAAAATTTCCTAAATTGGTTTCACAGCTTCGGTCAAGTCAAATTTCCGCCTCACTAGGTCTGTCTCCATTTGTAGTTCTGAATTTATGTATAGGTGGCATCTCCAAGCAGCGGTTGCTCTGTTTGAATCCCCATTGCCTTTCCACAAGGTGAATGATGTTTTTACCAAGCCAAGGAGTCTGACTTAATGGGTGTGTTTGTTGAATGTTTGATTGTTTTGGTCAGCTAGTGTTTATGTTCTTGAGACAGCAGTTTAGAAAAAAGTGCTATGTTGGTTAGAATCATAATATAATATATCCTATTATGGATTATTGTTCAGGAGTTTGGGGCTACATAGACTTTTCCAAACCTGAAGCAAAACAAAACGGGGCAATACGATTTTTTCTGGGTGTGAATAGTTTTACTCCAAAACATGCTTTTAAAGGCGATATGGGATGGATTGATTCAAAAACTAGACGTCATGTTGAAATGCTACGTCTTTGGATTAGACCTGTTTACATGGATGAAAACAGACTAACAAAGCAAGTGTTTGAAGTTGATAAACAAATTAACAAGAGAAATTGGACTAATGAGGTTTTAAAAATATTCACTAAATTGAATCTTACCCAAAATTTTGTAGAAAATTTACCTATTAACCTAGAAAATGCAAAACGTCAACTAATGGAAATTTATAAAACCTACTGGAAAAATCAAGTATATATACCTAACATGCCAAAATTAAGAACTTACAGAGAGTTTAAAACTACATTTGATACAGAGGATTCTGTATATAAAATTTATGATAGAGGTCATTTGTCTGTTCTTTCACAATTTAGGTTTGGTGTTTTACCATTAGCAATAGAGACAGAATATTTGTTTACAGCTTTTCATAGAAGAAGAAGTTTGTTGTTTAAATAATGTAAATATGTGATTATAGATGTTTTAATATTGTAGTTTCTAGAAAATTTGTTGTTAAAGTTACTTTTGAATTGTTTTGATGACTTGTAAGCCCATATAGGGCTGGGTGTATATTTTTTACACAGGTCAATAAAGAATTTGTCTGTCTTGTCTGTCTGTCTGTGTGTCTATATCGGGGAATTACAACGTGCTAACAACTAACACAGTGCCACCTACGAATAATCACGATTCACATATATGGAGACAGACCTATTCTGGCATGACACGCTGTTGTTTTTGCTTAAAAAAAGCATGTATTTTGTGGGACTAAACTTAATTCATTTTTGTATTTTTCACAGATACTCCATTTTTTTGCATCCCTTGGGAAAGTTTTGCGCAGCAAGGTGAGGTCGCACAACTGAAGGTTAATTATATTGGTTGATTGTGAATTTTGTCTGGAACTAATAACATTAAAGCTAGGAAGTTCAAACACGATTACAGGTTACATAATTTTGCGACACATTTTATGGCATTGATACATATTTCCAGATCTTGGTACGAGTGATACAGCCGGTATCTTTTTCCTACTTTTCATCTAAATGTTATCCAGATCTAAATGGTGTCTTTCCCTCATTTTAGATCTAACCAGGCATTTCGATTGCACATGAACAAGTGATGAATTATGGGAAGGAGAAGCAATGGTGAACTGTTTGGAGTATTTTACATTGAATATATAAATAGGCCAAATTATGCTGCATGTAATTCTAAAATATTTATGTTTGGAGGCCATCCTTACATACACATTTTCCACATCTAGATTTTAAATAAATTAGCCTGTTACATATTCTCTAGTGTTATTGAAATTTTCCATCTAGAAACCATTATGTGGTATTTCTAATGTATTTTGCATCCCAGGGAACTCTGTAAACATGACGTTCACTTCAGAGAATGACAGGTTCCGAAGATGAAAAATTCTATGAAATGACAACTAAGGCATGAAATTTGGTTTGTTGGCTACTCAAGATTTTTGATGGTGACATCACTCATCATGTTTCATGCAATTACAAATCATACATCAACAAATGAATGCAAATGGGTGATCAAGAATGTTCACCAGAACATCTTTTTTTCAGAATTTGTTTTAAAGATTGCAAAGCACATGATTAGGGGCAAACAATTAGTTAGCTGAAATAATTCAAATGGATTGATGAAACAACAATGTCCTTACCAAAAATACAATACTGGTGTGATAAATTACACAAACAGCCTAAAACAAGCAAAAACATCTTGCATGTCAATCTGATCAACTTTTCAAACTTTTGGCACACCATAACATTGGTTGCCCAGACTGGAAATCGAAGCTGTTTGCAGAGGTTAACAGCCCAGGTCGAGTGCTTCCACTTATTAGCTATACTACCTAAGACCCAATTTAAATTAAAAACCAACTTTGCAATTAAGCAGGGTTTAAGACTGACCTCAAGTTATGCAGAATTTTAAAGCTCTGTGAAAATGAAATCAAACTTGGGAAATGGCAGCTTTTGGGGATGAAAAGTTTCGGTGCAATTCTGACAGAAGCTTAATAAAATTTTACTATTTTCTGTACAAATGCATTTTGTTCATGACACTAGCTACTTAATTGCAGAAGCATTTTCCCATGGCAGAATTGGTTTGCATTCACAAAACAGTGAAGTATTGCAACATTCAATGCATTTTTATGAGTAACCTCAAACTGCGAATTGTATAAATTTGTCATGCCAGAAATAAGATTAGCTGTTAATTAACGCCTCAGAAATATGTGACCAGTGTTACCATGGTGCCTTGAGAGAGCATGGTTTCAAAGAGATCTCTGTTGTATTAGAACATATAATATTGTTTCAAAGAGATCTCTGTTGTATTAGAACATATAATATTTAAATATCATCTCAATTTAAGGCAATTAATCAAGGAACACCTTGTGAAGAAATATCCCAAGCAGGAATTATTTATTTCCACACAGCCCACAGGAATTTACTTATATCACCAAAACTGAGCAAGAAATACTTACTTAAAAAAACTCAAAGCACCCTCCTCTACTAGATATTAAATCCCCCCCCCCCTAATAGTTACAGGTGAAGAACTAAACTTTTTAATCTCTGCAGAATACAGAAATGTGTAATAAAGGAGTGAAACCAGTTGTAGTTCCTCACTTCATTTTTCTACTGCATATCTTACTGTAGTTGGGCAAAGTTAATTTTATGGTAAAGGACAGACTGTTCTCCTAATATCAGTGGCCCAGACTGGGTATAATTTTTTAACTATGCGTAAGGCCCAAATTTAAAATTTAAAAACGAACTTTTCAATTAAGCAGGGTTTTAGACTTGGTTTCCATTAATGCAGTTTAATGCAAAATTTAAAGTTCCGTGAAAATGACATGAAACTTGGGAAATGACAGATTTTGGGGATCTAAAGTTTCAGTGCATGTCTGACAGAGGCTTAATAAAATTTTACTATTTTCTGTACAAATGCATTTTGTTCATAACACTAGCTACTTAATTGCAGAAGCATTTTCCCGTGTCAGAATTGGTTTGCATTCACAAAACAAGGAAGTATTGCAACATTCAATGCATTTTTATGAGTAACCTCAAACTGCGAATTGTATTTGTCATGCCATAAAAAGGATTAGCTGTTAATCAACGCCTCAGAAATATGTGACCAGTGTTACCAGGTGTCATGAGAGAGCATCATTTCAAAATGCTCTTGATCGGTTGCATTAGAACATAAAATTTTTAAATATCATCTCAATTTGAGACAATGAATGAGATCAAAAATGCCAATTTCATCATTTCTTTCAGTTTCCGTTGGTACTAAAGATTTCAATTATTTCCCAAAACACCATCACAAAATGGATGCTTAAATTAAGTTTAACGGCTGATTCAAATAATTGAAGACACACAATGGGAGCATTTACCCAAATTAATGTAAGCAATATGAATAACATGCAGTGCTCAAACCTTCTTACAAAAATCTCCCTGCTCGCATTGTATCTCTTCATTATGTTGCTACCATATTTCTCATTATTCCTTCATTTCGATCTGCTGAGAAATTGCGTGCAACCAGTGAAAAGGAAAAAATCCGATATATAAGGCTGCTTGCCAGCTCCAGTAAGTTAATGTAAAAATTTAGGCTGAAATTTTGGAGGGAAAACCAGTTTTTGGCTATTTTTAGACCAATAAGGGGCTATCTCAAAATTGTCCCTCCACAAAATAGATTTTTTAGGCCTTAGAAAACATTATTAAAAATTAGTTTTGTTATAGCTGTTGCCATAGGGTGGCGCCAGGGGTGTGTGCCAAATATGGCTATTTATAGGCCTATAATGCCCTGAAATGCCATGAAGGCAAAAATATCTCCAGCGCAAGACAAAAAATATTAATTTTCATGAATATTTTCAAGAAATAATCATTCTGTGGCTTAAAACATCACAAGGGAATTAAATAATTTGCAATTTAGCCAATTTTTGCCTTAATTTTTACATTAAGTCACTGGAGAGGGGTCGACCATTTGATAATTGGGAGAGGGGGACAACATCCCGAATATAATTCCTAAATCAAGGAACATGTTTTGAAGAAATGTCCCAAGCAGAATTTTTCTATTTCTAAACAGCCCACAAGAATTTACTAATTTCACCAAAGCTGAGCAAGAAATTACTTATTTGCAGGCGATTCCATTAGTACCAGATTCTACAGTCTCTATCAACCTTGATACATCACATTTTTTGCTGATTGTTTATGATCACTAATACCTCACACACCAGATAGATTTGACGCAGCAAGCAGCTATATGCATTGCATTCACACTCAGGGCTGGATGAATCGTATGGTAATGAAATCAGAGTTACAGGTGAAGAATTACACTTACTCACATTAAAGTGTAGACAAGCTTTTACTCTCTACAGAGTACAGGAATGTGTAATAATGGAGTAAAACCAGTAGTAATTTCTCACTTAATTTTCTTCAGTATATCTTGCTGTATTTAAAAGTTAGGCAAGGCAAAGTTTTGGGAAAGCAACCTGTTCATATAGGTTAGCTGCGCTGATTAAGTGTTTCCATTTATTAACGCTGGTATTACTAAAAACTAACCGTGCAATTAAGCAGGGTTTAAGACTGAGCTTCCATTACCGCAGTTAGGCAAAACTTTAAATCTCTGTGAAAATGACATCAAACTTGGGAAATGGCAGCTTTTGGGGATGAAAAGTTTCAGTGCAATTTTGACAGAGGCTTAATAAAATTTTACTATTTTCTGTACAAATGCATTTTGTTGAGGACATTAGCAGCTCAATTGCAGAAGCATTTTCCCAAGGCAGAATTGGTTTGCATTCACAAAACAGTGACGTATTGCAATATATTTTTATGAGTAACCTCAAAATGTAAATTGTTTATGAGTAACCTCAAAATGTGAATTGTATTTGTCACGCCAGAAAAAGGACTAGCTGTTAATTAATTAACGCCTCAGAAATATGTGACCAGTGTTACCTGGGTGTCATGAGAGAGCATCGTTTCAAAATGCTCTCGATCGGTTGCATTAGGGCATAGAATTTTGAAATATCATCTCAATTTGAGGCTATGAATGAGATCAAACAAGCCAATTTCATTATTTCTTTCCATTTCAAATTGGTATTTAAGATTCCAATTATTACCTAAAACACAATCACACTGGATGCATAAATTTACTTTAACGGTGATTCAAATCCATTAAAGCAATGCAATGGGAGCATTTGCCCGAATTAATGTAAGCAATATTAATAGCAAGCAGTGTTCAAACCTTCTTACAAAAATCTCCCTTCTTGCATTGTGACGTCGCGATGCTGCCATATTGCAAATTATTCATTGATTTTTACTGAGAAATTGTGTATAGCTAGTAGAAAATAATTAGGATTACTTACATTGACATCAATGACATCACGACAAGCCCTGTCCATCAAATTGGAATGAACTGTCAATTTGTCATTTGGTAACTTGCGCCCTCAGAGTGGAGGCATGGCTTATTCAGCGACTTGTCCTGACAGCATTGCAAGTATGGGATATGACCTCACTATCTAGTACTTATATGTCATGCAGAATCACATGGCAAGAATAAAGAGATATGACCTCACAAGGCACACTAAAGTGCATTTCTGTAAGCACTTGTAATTTGTAATCAAGATGACAGACTTATGCATGACTTATGTGGCATCAGACCTTCAATTACGAATGACTTGATCAAGAGGCAGAACTTTTTCATGTTCAGTGGAGCTTGCTGGGATGAAGAATATGTCTGTAGTAGTAGTAGTATAGTAGTATATATTTATTTTGCAACATAGTATACACAGTTACAATGTTGAAATGTAAACAAGAGATACCTTTAAATATTTACAAATAAGTATACAGATAAAAGAGCAAAAATATAGATATATATGTATATGTATATAAGAGTAAAACCTATGTAAAATTTAAAATTATATAAACATATATACAAACAATATACAGGTGAAAAATGGCACTTTTACTGAAAAGATCTAATGCAGTATGGTACAAAACTGCAATGATATCTTTGAGTCTTTGAACGAATTTGAGCCATAGTCCCTGCAGTTCGTAAATTATGAGGGAGATCTCTGCTTATGGGCAAAAGCCTGTGAAGTTTATGGCTGTCTTTTTTAATAGAAATAAACAGTTTCTTGCATTGAGCTTCCCTTCTGTCGAATAGTGTAGAAAGTTTTGCCTTCAGTAAACTTTGTTCATAAGTAAGGTTTGGAAAGATAATTGACAGGGCACGTTTTTGTATCTTCTCGAGATCTTTGTGTAAGTAATTTGGCAAAGATGTGTGAAAAACTGTACAACAGTATTCCAACACTGAACGCACAAGGCTGGTATACAAGATAATCAGATCCGATGACTTAAGCCCAGCCTTTTTACACAATTTGAGCAGGTAAAGTCGCTAGCTAGCCTTCTTGATGGTGGTCGAGATGTGAGAATTCCATTTCAGGTCAGATCTTATTGTCACACCTAGAAGTTTGGCCTGTGTCACTTGCTCTATCTCCACACCATTCAGTTTTGGAGGAGGACAGCTGTTTCTCCGGAAGTCAAACACAATCTCTTTCGTCTTGGTGGCATTAAAACGCATCTTATTACTGATTGCCCAGGAATTCAGGTGTTCAATTCCAATTTGAAGGTTGTCTCTGTTGTCGTCAGTGGGAAAAATCGTTTGCAGGATGGTTGTATCGTCGACATATTTGAAAGATTTTAGGTCTCCAGGTAGACGCAAGTCATTTATGTACGACACAAATGCCAAAGGCCCTAACAAGGTGCCTTGTGGACAGCCGGCATTCATATTAACAACACTGGACACTGTTGACCCAATTTTAACTCGCTGTGATCTATCCTTCAAAAAGTTTGCAGTCCACTTTGTCAAGGATTCATGAATACCCAAGTCATTCAGTTTCTCAAGCAAAATGTTATGGTCAACCAGGTCGAATGCTTTAGAAAAGTCACACAGCAGCATTCTGACTATAGTGCTTGAGTTATCGGTGGACTTTGCTATGTGATCGATGATCATTAGTAGTGCCATTTCTGTTGATGAGTCGTTGATGCCACCATATTGGTTTGGGTCTATTTTACTTCTGATGCTGTCTTGCATGCACTTGACAGGGAAATATTCCACTACTTTGGCTGCAACAGATGTGATGGAAATTGGTCGCAAGTCATTTTCAATTGACTTTGGTGGCTTGATTTTTGGAAGGGGCACTGTATCCGACAACTTCCAAGTATCCGGTATAAATCCGTTTCTTAAAGAGGCATTGGCGATCGAGGCTAGAGGTCCTGCCAAAATATGTGCGAAGTCATGGAAAACCCACACTGGTAGGCCATCGGGACCAGCAGCCTTTTTTGTATTAAGGGACAAAAGACGCTTCTCCATGTCCCTAACACTCACGCAGAATTCATCCGGAACTGAACATTCCGAGTTAAGGAAAAGGTTGTCTGAGGATATGGGATCTAGATGACTGCTGACCGACTGGAAAAAACAGTTCACCTTGTCGGCAAAAGCATCCATATTTCCTTCTGCGGTTGACATTGCTAAGGACTGCAAGGGTTGTACTGAACTTGACTTCATGCCCAGGAGTTCTTTCATATGCTTCCACCAATCTCGACTGTTAGATGAACGAAGATGTGCCACTTTACTCCTGTAGAAAGACTTCTCTAACTTCTTGCTCAGTCTGTTGATCTTATTGCGGAGTTGTTTAAATCTCGATAGATTTCCAGACTTAAGGGCACTCTGACGCTGTGAAATTAAAGATCAATAATGATCAGTTATCCAGGGCTTGTCATTAGAGTGTCTCTTTACAGTCTTAAAAGGGAAACAACTGTTATACAATTCCTGGAGAGTATGAGTGAAACACCCTACTTTTTCATTCACATCATCACAACGGTACAGTTCCTCCCATTTCATGTTTGCCAATGAATGAGCAAACAGCACCTTCTCGTTATGGCCAGACACATGGGTTACAATTTCACTTGACTTTCCTTTGTCATATGAGCTGATGTCAGGGTGGGAAATGAGGCTCATGTGGTCAGAGTTGCCGACAGGGGCAGCAACATTACAAGAGGAATAAAATTGTCTTTTGTCAGTGAAGAACTTGTCTAGTACTGCATCTCCTCTAGTTGGCTGCTTTACAAGTTGGAAAATCTGAAGTTGGGATGCAATTAGGTGGTTTGGGAACTGGTTGAAATCTCCCACCAATGTGAGTCCGGCATAGGGATGGACTTGGCGGATGTGGTCAACGGCTGAGATAATATGGCTTGCCATGGCCTGATGTCCATCTCTTGAATTGTTATCATGGTATACAACACCGAGGATGATGCGATTGCAATAACGAGGCATGCGATTTGACCAAACTGTCAACCAGAGAGTTTCAAAGTCATCAACGACAAGATTTCTCCACACCTTGAACTGAAAATCCTGATGGACCTTTTACCGATGTGACCCAATGTTCAGTGCAAATGCTACTGTATTAGCTTGCCATCACCTGTTGCATCCAAAGAAGTTATTTTGGACGACTGAAAAATTGCCTCATTACCTGAAGAAATATATACATCAGTAAGGTTTAGAAAAGATATCTCGGGTTGCACTTGCAGTGAAAGGGCATACCAGTGATTTAAATAGTCTGTAAATCTTTGCAAAGACTCCAAAGGAAGGTGTTGATTGCAGGCGAGATATGTCATGATAAAATACAGCCTCTGATTCTATCTGGAAAGTCAGGCTCAAGGCACCAAGGTTCCCCCGTGGCCTAATTGATAAGTGCGCTTGTCAACTGGCTTTGAGGGCGTGGGTTCAAATCTCACCCCGGGAACTCACTTTAGTCCGAGCCCATGGGACGTTAAATGGAGGCGGGTTGTATCCAGTATTCTATGCTGGGGCAACTGAAAGACCCTGGGCATCCCTGAATTAATAGGGTATGTGCCAGACTCACAGTCTTCTCATCTCATCATCATACGGTGATCGCCTGCCTCGATATAGCCCACTAAGGTGCTGCAGAGGCATAAAACGCAAACAAACAAGACAAACAAACTCAAGGCACCAAGTCGGGATGAATGCCTTTTACGACTGAGGCTTTATCTGAATAGCCAAAGACCTAAAACGTATGCTTAGTCCCAAAGATTGCGGCTTTCAAAGTAAGTTCATATTCATTTAGAATTTTGTATTTTATATTTTTTTATAAAAAAAGCAAAAAAATAAAAATGTAGTTTTGCCATGGTCATGATGATTTTATTTCATTGAGTTGATGGCATTAACAAGGAAGTAAGAAAAATATCAAATATGTCTCATTCAAAATCTTAAATCCTTTCCCAGTTTTTTTGCTGTGCAGCTGAGGAAATCCTGTTCCGAGGAAGAATGAAGAAATTATTGCTCAGAGAAAGCTAGTAACACGGAAGTTTTGAATTTAATCTGCTACATGTCATACAATTCTGTAAACTGTCAGTTTTTCCATGCACTGAAAAATATATTGCACTGCAATGTTGACAGGATCTCTAAGAAATTGCTTTCGAATTAAATGGTGTAAACCTTAAAGCTTCTACAAATGCATCATCTACAACTTCCACACTTCCATGATAGAATTTCAACCTTGATCCTGGAAGCAAAATGCAACATCACATCTTTGGAGTTTTCTGTGCAATTTCAAAATGGTGTCCATTAGGCCTAATGATACATGTACACAACCCTCCAAAAGTTTGAATACACCTGGATAAGTGCGGTTTCTTTTAAAAATACTTGATTTTGAATGGAATTTTTGTCGTATATTTACGTCACACAATAAAACGAGTCACATTGAAGTCAGAAGTTGTCTTTATTTTGTAATTTTAGGTCATTTTGGTTGAAATTTATGGCTTCTCTCGATATCCCAAATTTTGGTATTTTTTAGAGTTATCTTCTAGGTTTATGAAATTTAATCATATTTAAGCGTTTCCAGAGTTGTAACATGATCGTTACAGTTATTTTAGACCCCGAAAGACCGTCTAAAAATTGGACACTGACCACTCAAAAATAGAAAATTTTTGATAATTTCGGGTCACCATGAAGTATTATCATAAAATGTATCTTCTCTAGTGAAAATTATTTTATTTGAGCTCTTTTAAGTATTGTTTTGACCCAAAAATAGCCAAAATCAGTATTTTCGTCCGATTTTAAACGGCCATTTTCTGGTCTGAAACTACTTGTAAAATCATCACAAACCAGTGGAAATGTGTAAAAAATTATAAAATGTCATAAATATGGAAGATAACGGTGCTTTTATACCTGTTTATAAAAAATGAAAAAAATGGGATATAGAGAAATTTATATAAATTTATACCAAAATGTTCTAAAATCATGAAATATGGACACCTTGTGGCTTGAATGTGAATTTTCATATTGTTTGATGTAAGTATAAAACAAAAGTTGTGTAGAAGATGAGGTATTTTTGGAAGAAATCTCACCTTTTCTGGTGTATTCAAACTTTTGGAGGGTAGTGTACCTGTTTCAAACTCTTGCTCATGGACCCTTCAGAATTTTATATTATAGAGGGGGTGAGAGTTTTAAATTGATAAAGTAGTTTGAGTGCAGATTGACATAATCGAATGAAACAGAGACTAATAATAATATGTAAATGGCACAGCCATGAAATTCGCACAGCTCTTAAAAAGTTTTTTTAGGACTTATGATTTTACCACAACTTTCATTAAATTTATTTCATATTCAATGTATGAAAGGCAGTTATGTTACTGTTTCAAAGTAATTGAAAGACAGATATATAGAAAAATAGAGAGAAATTTAAACTAGAAACTATAAGAAAAATTAAGTAGATCAAAAATAGAATATATAGATAGATAGATAGATAGATAGATAGATAGATAGATAGATAGGATAGCAAATAAATAGGATTAAGAATGAATAGAATTGATATATATAATCAGCTAAATAGTAAAAAGGAAGACTACACTGTTAGCTGCCAAATTAAAGTCTATGCTAGATTGTTGATATTACATAATCATGTAATAGTGATAACAAAAACAATAACATGATCTGCATGTGGATTAATTTCTCACTGTTACATAATCATCAGTTGACAAAGATTATGTAACCTTAATTTTGTTATGTTTTCTTGTTGTCTGTTTTGAAATGAAATGAATCACATGTTAATAATTTAATTTAGATTGTCAAGGCTTATAATGAACTATTCCATAAAAATAATAGAAACAGTGAATATTAATGGAGAAAATTGAATTTTTAAGAGACTTTTGAATATGAATATGTCATGTTTTGTTAAATTCGAAACTAAATCATTGATAAGAAAACGGTCCCACTTGACCTAATTTCCTGCTGTCGACCATTGATGTTGAGACAATCACTGCAAAGATTTTGGAAACCTTTCTTGTGCTAAATTTTGCTTCGCGAAACGGCCTTTGGCCGTTTCGCTGCGCGAATATAATCTATTTCAATTCTGTAGTTTCACAAAATGAATCTAATCCATGCAGTTCTGCATATAATTTGCTAAATCTGTCAATATCTATGCTCCATGTGTGCATGCTACCCAATTGCTTGACCAACTTCTAGGTGCTGTATGACAGATAGAGGTTCAACCATTTGTCCTGTGGTGGAAGGGTCGCGGTGCCAACTTAGTTGGTATGGCATGAAGACTCTGCCAGAATTCAGATGCGGCAAACAACGGAATGAGAAAGCAACTGCCCCTGTGGATTAGCAAGCATTCTCAGCTGGTAGTTGAAACAGATACTCTAAGGTTTTTTATATAACTTCGTGTGTTTGGTTTAAGGTGTTGGTAACATAAATTTAGTAATAGATAACGCCCTCGTTTGTGACGATATGCAATATATCCGAGGGCTTTAGCCCGAGGATAATTGCATATCGTCACAAACAAGTGTGTTATCTAACTTATAAATACCACTAAGTACAAAACAAATTAGTTTATATCCTTTTGTTTGCCTTCAATCCTTCTTGTTTGACAACATTTCATTGTATTTGTTGCACATTCATGTTCCTCAGTTCATTTGAAGGTTGGCAGCCCTGCAGGCAACAGGTCAGAATTCTTTGTTCTCAGGAAATGATACAATGCATTAATTTTGTTGATAGAAAGATAGATGGAAAATAATAGAAAGATCAATAGATAGATAGAAATTACACAATACATTAATTTCATAGATTAATTTTATAGATAGATAGACAGATAGATTGATAGACGGATAGATAGATAGGTAGGTCAATAGTGCAACCCTCTCAGCCAAGGTCTCTTCGGTGAGGCTGATTATTACAGTCACTGAGCAAATTTTATTTTGAAGTAACGAAATACATTAGAAAAATAATAGAAAACAAGGAGCAGGGGTCGGGGGCGGCAGCCCCCGAAATAAGAAGAAAAAATAATTCTTTGACCTTGCCAAATGGGGCCAAAATTGTTGGTCTGCTGCTCCACTTTTTTTTCTGCAGCTTGCCTATCCAAAATGAACTATTTTATCAAGTGACCTTAATTTGATATTATTTCAGATATTGTTATAAGAAAGAGTGAATGCAGCCTTTTTATTGAGACCAGTTACACTTGATACAATCTTCCTCCTTGTTTTCTTTCTGTGTTGTTCAGTTTTAATCCTTTGTTGGCCAGTTTAGTTTCAGTGTTTTCTTCAATTTTGTCAACTTGTAGTCAGCCAAGCATGCAATATCATGGTCAGGTGTATGAGCTGTAATATGCATTATATCAGAGCAAAATCCTGCCTTCTGATTGGCCAGAAAAAGCAAACAGTGGAATAAGTGTTAAAAGTACACACTGATTTACTCAAAGCTGTCTGTATAACATTGTGTGTCTGATTCTGAGCTGTCAGTAATATGCGTGTCAAAAACACAGCCTGATCTTCCATAGAAAATTATTGGATTTATGCAAGCATGGAAACGGTCATTGAAATCCATGAGTCTCCTCCTGCAGAAGACGGGAATTCTGTTGACCAATTAGTTCACTGTTTATTGGTAAGAATTTCTGTTAAAGGCTCTTTATGACAAGGATTTATTTAAAACCGGCATGTAAAACATCAATTTTTACTTTCATTAACTTTACAAGTTGGTTGAGGTTTTGTCAGATCATGTCATTAAATACTCATGTTAACTGTGCCTGGAATGCAGACCGAACAGGTATATATTACTCCATTGGCATCATACACATGGTTCGGTCTGACTTCTCTCCTCAGTAACTTCAAGGCCCCGGCAGATTCCAAATTTTTCATAAATGGTTCAAATCTGTTTTTCAATTCTGCAGATTCTGTAAGCCGGATTTCTCCGAGACTTATCACAATGAATCCTCCTATTTGTCGATGAAAAAAAAATTAGAATCAAAAAGCAATTTATACATAGAATGCTGGACAGAATGGAAAATCAATTACAAAAACATCCTGGCAAAATTAGACATAACAATTCGCTAAAAGCAGCATCGTTAAATCTGTAAGCAATGACTTATAATAAAATCTGTCAATTTTGAGGGAATTGTGTTTGTACATGCATTGAATTCATGCAAACGTACCTGGTTTTACAATTCGAATCATATCTGTCATGGCTTCACATGGGATATGGGAACCACCAAAACATCCATTTGTAATTATGCCATCATAAGCGTCTGTAATGAAAATTATCAAATTACAGAAAGTGAGCCTACGTCTCCCATCCCAAAAACACTGCATACCCTTCATGTTGGCCCCAATATCAATTATCACATTCTCACCATCTTTGATATCAACTGGTTCTCCTCCAATTTTTGAACAGAACGTCTTCTTATAGACATTCTTCTTGATGGCTTGACTCAATAATTCTTCTGATGGTTCCAAAGCCTCCATTCGAACAAACCCCAGTCGGCTGAGCTTCAAAAATGAATTCATGACATTGTGTTTATTTTTCCAATGGTAGATTAGGTTCCATGAATGGATGAACAATAAACAAGAGATTGTCAAATTTATAAATCATCAAAATCTATTAACTTTTTCCTCGCTCAGTGCCTGATGTTGGATGGGGCCCCCACATTTCAAACTAAGACATATTTTGCTAACTCATGCTCACATTTTGACAAATAATTCCTCAGAGACAACCTGATTACAAAGCAGTAAGAGCACTGTGTATGTTAATATGTCTGGGCCCCCGCCTTCTCTGGCTCTGGGGTGCCCTAAGATTTTATTACATGACTCTGAGATGAGTTATTTGTCACTGTCCTTTTGAGGTCCATCCTCTCCCTTGGAGCCCCCTCCCCCACAACTTGTCTTATTGCAAAATCGTAAATATTTTTGTTAAAGCACACCGATCGCAGAACCTGTATCTTAATTAAAATTCTAACAGCAGCAGAATGAATATTAAAGAGTTAAATAAACATAGTAATAGATGTATTAAATTCTGAATTGAATATTATAATGCACAATTGTGTCTTAATTTATCCACCTCAGCACCAACAAACCCTGTTCCAGCGCCAACGTCTAGTACTTTAAAGGTTGACCTCAGATCGGCTGGGACTTGGTCGGCGAGGGCTTCTGCGGCATAGCGGGGTCCTTTGTGATTTTGAGGACCCAAAACCTGTAGAAAAAGTTTAAAAAAATGATTGCAAATATACAAATGAAAAATTATGATATGTTATTATGATTATCTTGTAGGGAATTCAAAATTCAAATTGGTTTATTTCACCTCGAACGAGAACCATTCATGGAGAGCATGTTGGTATCAAAGGATTTTGTCATCCTGAAAATCGTACAGTTACCTGATCATATATCGGGGTCATTTTTCGGTACCATTCTGAAACTCCCCTGTAAGATAGACCATCTGCACATACTATCTTGATTTCCTTTTTCATTTCATTAACGGTTTCTTCCATAGACATTCCTTCTAATGATACAAACGTGTTTCCCTCCATTGTGACTTCTGTGTTCTGTGACAATGTATGCATTGTATATGTTTATTTTGTAAACCAACTCTATTGACATTTTCTATGTTGCAATCAATATATTTCATTGACCGCACAAGATAGCATGCCAATAAAACTGATTTATTGTGCTTTATTATTCCAGAAATAATGTGCGTGCACTTTAATAAATTATTAGATTAATGATGATTTTGCTGAACTGTGTTAGCTATTTAAAGATATAATGTTGCACTAAACAAGCTCAAATATTGGATTTTTGTTAAAACGAGTGAGCATTGACTTGGCAAGGCTCTGTCCTGACACCTGGTGCCAGGCCAGTATTCTTGTATACGTCAGGTAAAGGGTGAGAAAAAACATATGTGAAAGCGATTTGATGATTTCAAAAATGTTTAACAATTTAAGGTGGCTCGATACTCGTGAACTTTCCAAGATAGGATTTCTTAAAAACAGTTTAAAATGGTCCAAAATATTGTTTATAGGAAGGATATGCAAATAAAAGTGGTCGCTACCAGCCTTTTAAAAAATTTTTCTTATTTTTCCTACCGTGAAGTTTGTTCTGCCATTCAGTGGTCATGCATCCCATATTATTCAATGAGTAATGAAATTAAAGAAGACACTTCCGTGGAAAAGGTGATTACAATTTCAAAGAGATATATTTAGTTTAAAGGACTTTCCAGGGGTTCGGAATATAAGTTTCGATTTTGACAATGCTAACTTTTTTTATAAACCATGGCGCTTAAAAAAAATTGACGAGATAGGATTTTTCATTTCTTTGTCATTTATTTCCAAAAATAGTTGGGAACAGCATGATGATATAAACAAGCCTTCCTACCACACTTCAAATTGATATAAAAATGTATTTATATCTCAAAGTCATTTTTGAGAAATTAGACCTGCTTGCCGAAAATCGCCTCTAAAAATTTTCTTTTTGGAGTATCAAATTGAATCTCCGGCTGTATATAGTACTCTTCATGGCGCATCTAATGCTCTAAACGAGAAGTCTCTAACCCCAACAGAAGTGGCACAAATTGCAAACGAAGCGGCCGACACATGAAATTCTCAGAATTAAAAAAATATCATGAAGCAGTGTCAGCACAGTGGTGACGTTACGTTAGAATAGGGCCTGCTTGGCTGCGCGTGAATGTGCGTTAACAACCATTTCACATGAGTAGCGAGCCACCTTTTCACATGAGTAGCGAGCCACCTTAAGTTTTAAGAAAATCACCACATATTGGTAAAGTCATCTGTTTCACATATTTCCAAGGGAAAACAATACAAAAAGTTTAAAGTTAAAAAAAAAACGTGCTAGCACTTTAAGCAGCACAGACAGTGCATGCATGGTTCCAACACAGGCACACCGGTCACGCTTATACTAAGGAGAAGAAGAAGAAAAAGAAGAAGAAGGCATGGTTGACCTTTGACCCATGGCAGCCAGTCCATTTTAGTTTTGTTAAAATTTTTTCCATCACAGAAGGGCACCAAAAGTGACTGGTCGAAGGATAAAAACCTACAGAGAATGTAGAGTAAATTTGAATGAGATAGGTGAAAGAGAGTGGCCTCCAGAGTGCTAACAAGATTGCATGAAATTCTTGGGGTAAGAGCAGCTGTGCTGCTAACTGCTAAAAACGAATGGGGCCTGCTGGCCCACCTGCATGTATATCAGTTAGACACCCATTTTTGCGTTCGAACGTGCTTCTTAGTCAAAAATTCGTGCTAGAACCCTTAAAATTGACCTGTTGTTAATTTGATTTACTGATATCATCCCATGTTCAGTTTTAATACTATTGGGAATTAGATACAAGTAGATCAACATCCAAACAAGTTGTTTTGGAGGACTGAATAAGTTAGAGCCCGGAGTCACTGAGTTCAGACATCATGACTTGACTTGGGTGCTTGGTGACTTGACTTGAACAACTTTCATGACTTGGTAATTTGCCGTGACTTGAGTGTTTCATGACTTGACTTGACTAACTTCAGTAACTTCGGTATTGTTTTGCTTTTGAAGTTGCAGATCATCGATTAAAAAATCATCTATATAGACTAGTTGAATTGAGTTACTACTCAAATGAGATGAAATTACCTAAATGTTATCTAAGTGAATAAATCTTTTAAAAGTTATCAATATCTCTTTTTAAATAAAATTAAGGAAGAGAATGACAACTAGGCCTATAGAATTGTGCTAACTTCAGGTTGACACAATAGCACTTGCCCATGCAGGCCATGAAATTTCATTGTTTAAAATTCTAAAAAAACAAATGTATATATATAGAGAGCAAATATATTGCAAAAACGTAAAAAAAAGTTATTTATTCAATTCCCTTTTATTTACCAGATAGTATTATGTCAATGGCTAGGTACATGTGTATTCAAAGTAAAATTGCAAAGTGCAATCAGCTTTGACACCTCAGCTTCACAAGGGCTCATCCTCAATGGCAATTAGGTAAACTGGGGGTGATACAAAGGTTTGGAAAATCCAGAATTGCAATTAGCCTTATGCTTCTGTGGGTAATTGTTAAAATTATAGAGCAATCCAATTAAAGCTCTACAGGCTCTAGGCGGCGGCGGCTTGATTATCAAATGACAGTGGCGGCTTGGCCTGATCATGGCTTGACTGGTTTCCATGACTGACGGCGGCTTGATACGGCGGCGGCTCCGGGCTCTAGAATAAGTGCCTCATTTATTGAAGAGATATATATATGTCAGAAAGTTTTAGAAAAGAGATCTCGGTCCAGATTCTCGGGTTGCACTTGCAGTGAAAGGGGCAACCTGTGATTTATGTAGTCTGCAAATCTTTGCCGAGACTCCAAAGGAGAGCGTTGATATCAGGCGAGATATATGTCATGATAAACTGTAGGCTCTTATTATATCGGGGATGTAAAGCTCAAGGCACCAAGAGCTACCATGTAGGGATGAATGCCTTTTACGACAGAGATTCTGTCTGAAACATTTGCTTAGTTCCAAATATTGGAAGCAGGACTTTCAATGCAACTGCATTTCCATTTTGGCTTATTCAATGTATACATTTCTAAAAATTTAAAAAAAAAGGTCAAGAGGACTATAATTTTACCATGTTCATGGTGATTTTTTTTTTTACTTCATTGAGTTATAGGCTTCGACAATGATGTTAAAGAGAAATTTCAAATATTCTTCTTCAAAATCGTATAACTTTTGCAAGTACATTTACTGTACAGCTGAGACAATCCTGTAGGGGAATGAAGAAGGTGTTGCTCAGAGAATTCAAGTTTCAAGGACGTTTGGGATTTTATCTGCAATATATACAATGTGTCATGCATTTCTGATAGCTGACATTTTTGCAGTGCATGTGTTTTTTTTCCACAGAAAAATATATTGCACCACAATGTGGACAGGAACTGCAGATCTTCTTGAATCCCATAGAAATTTCATTTTAATTAAATGGAGTAAAATTTCTACAAATGCATCATCTACAATATTCACAGTTTAAGAATTAATCCTGTAAGCAAGATGCAACATCACACCTTTGGTGTTTTCCTCCCGGGGTTTTCCTCTACAATTTCAAAATTGTTCTGTCGGGCATTGTTTTGGCATCATAGGAAATCTCAAGCCTGTTAATCTAGACATTTGCTTCATCAGCGAATAGCTACCTATTTTTTTTGAGAGGCTTTAAAATAAGGAAAAGTTACATTTCCTTTATGATGTGGCTTTTTCATATAATATGTGGGAAGATATGTCAGTATTTACATTAATTTCCCATTTCTGAATCTCAGTCTATACTCGGTTCTGGTTTCTGAAAGACATACAGCGTTTCACATTTCTTAATTGAAAGATTCCTCGCAATTGTATTGAGTTTGTAGGAACTATATTTGTGAAAGATGTTATATTTCTTCCACAAAAATAAGAAAAACACAAATTTAGATTTGAAAGTGAAAAGGGCCTCGTCACGTTTATGTGGAATCTCAAGTTCTTTTCTGTGCTGTTGAACTGTTCTGTCCCATGTTAACTACGTGTCACAGCTTGCATCCCTATTCTCCAGCATTGCATTATTATATGCATATTGCATAACAGCTACGAGCTGTGATTTCATTTCATACTAGGTCGGATTTTCCGGGTTCTAGTAAATTTTCGTCCATGAAACCAACATTCTGTGAATGAAATATCAGATTGCAATATCTGGTTGCATAAATGAGAAACCATGCATTTAAAAAGATTTCTTACAGTTCAACTCTTGTGTTGAAAGGTAATTTGAGAAATTCAGATAAAACGTTTCATAACATACATTGCAAACTATATTGAAGTGAGGTTTAAAGTGTGAAAGTAATTTGAGTACACTAAAGATACCCGATGCAATAAAAAGAGCAGAAATTTGAAAACAGGAAGTATCTTGGTGAGAAAGCTGCTCATGCAAGCTAAAGTAGGTTCTGAGCCAGTAGCTTTCAGAAATTTCCGTAAGGCAGGGAGGCTTCGAATTGTGTTTGTTTTTAATTTCTCCTGGATTAATTCAGGTAAATTTTGATCTTGTGTATCTTTAATCAATAAAGATTCCCTTTGCAAACTTCAAAATGTTCATGCAGTTTTCGTTTCCAATTTCCAAATGGCATTTTTATCACCTGTGACAATACGCTTGGCATCTTTGATCTTCTCTGATACGTTAATGTGTCTCCATATTGAATTCAAAATTATTTGCATGAAAATGGCTTCCTCATTGCAAGTAACAACGGTGTAAAGGTTACTTTGTTTGCTTGTACAAATACTCAGACACTACACTGTATCTCTCCCACTCCATGCCTACAAAACAGTCCTGAAGCTCTCTCATGGAAATTTTGTTTTTTTTTTCGAACATTTATGGTAAAATATTTTTTTTTGAACATTTATGGTAGTCACGAAGTAGTCACGCGTGACGAGAAAAAAATGCCAGGGTCATATAAAGTGATGTCTGAATCAAAATTTTTATTTGAACCATATGGATTTCTCCACTCGCCTGTTAGCCATAAGGGATGAGACACATCGCCCTCTAAGAACACTCTCTCATTCCAACAAAAGTTTACAATTGACATCTAATTCCAGACACATTGAAGTGAAATGGCCCAGCAGCATTTCTGAGGACAAAGAGATTTTGCCTTGAAAAGCTTGGATGATGCCTGCCTTGAGGCATTCTTGCACGATTGGTAAACTCTACACTTTTGGCAAAACAAACTCATCTAGAAAAGCTATCTGTCTTGGAAAACAAAGGAAGAATGCAAGTTTGATCATGTTGATCTGAGACATAAGATGCCATCCAATGTTTAAGTTTTGTCAAATACTGAGAAAAATGAACTCATTAAAGAGCAACTCTTCTTTGTCATAGGTTTCACATCATATAACATGTCAGCATGCATTTTTCCTGATGCTTTAGTTTATGTTTAAAGAATTCCCAAATAAAGGTACATTCAATATTGAGTCAAATACACATTTCTTGTTAGTTGCTCAAGAAGGTACTTTCTGTCTGCAATCATGGGCTTCAGAGGACTCACCCTTGAGCAAGGTGTTAATGACGAGTTCTCTTCAACCACAACGAAGTATCTGGTAAATTTCACTTGCTATCAATGACATTCCTCTTCAATGGCTTGCAAATGTTTATGTTTATACTGCCACAATTGTTTCCTCATTCTAAGTAACAACGGTGTAAACAGGTTATCCTTGTCTACTCGTACAAATCCTCAGATGCTATCTCTTCCATTCTATGCCTACAAAACAGTCCTTAAGCTTTCTCATGGGTGGCCAATTACATCTGACTTATGCTCAGATCAAAGAAGTTCTTGTTTATGGCACAATTCAGTGATATCACATGAGTTCAAATCACTCTTATGAATATTAGTCTACATGACGTGAAATTATGCGGATGTGACCGATATTGCACAATGCACATTACTGCTTTTCTTGCGCTGAGTCTGGAATTGTTCTCTTTGTCTTCTATATATTTGGGTGCCATGGTTTTGATTCTACTTCCTTGTATTGTATTCACTTAGGATCAATTTGAATGTGCCATATTTTTTGTTTTACATTTGATCACTCCTACGATATTTACACTGATTGCATGATGACTATACAGGAACTCATCAACGCCTTGACAGTCCCTAGGATTGCAAGCTGTATAGCTGCCGGAATTTTCCAAGGCAATGTCTTTCTGGCATCAACAGCATCTTTCAGAGGATTTATTGGAGATTTATAGCATATTTAGATGACAGACAGACTCATTTAAGTGGCAGCACATTCGATATTGCTCTTTGCAAGACATATAATATGTTGCACGAGTTTATTTGGCAATATTGATGTTTGGTTACAGTATCATTGCAGGAAAACAAATCCCCAATTGGTTACACTTTCTGTCATTTTCCTAAGTGGTGTAAAGCTTGTAATTGGATCAAAATGATAATCACATCATGCAAATGTTTTGATGCACATTTAATGGTTATCTGAGATCATGGTTTTGCATATGAAGAGTCTTCCTCTACTTTTACAACTGTGTGAGTGGTTTTGCAGCAACAAAACAGCTTTCAAAGACATGAGGCAGGCTGGATATGAGCTCTCATGCCAGCAATGGCTTCGTTATGTGTACACAAGAGTATGTTCTCATAAGGAGAGTTTTGTATTCCACCCACCTGCCTTCAAATCTGATCTTTAAACAATAAACTCCACCAACCTATGTTTTCATCTGTCTTGCTGACTCAGACAACAGACATCATGCATTTGTCCTATGGACCTATGTTAGCAAAGGCTCCTGGGTATATTTACCCTTATGACGTAATCGTCGTGTCAACAATTCCTCTGACATGACAATCCAATTCTATGTTGCCCGGACGGAATCTGAGCTGAATTTCTGATATCTGCATCAACCCCACTCTCAGAACAATTTCGGTATGAGTTCAGCAAAGTTTACATTGTGGATCTAAAACCAGACACATTGAAGTAAGAAGCATTTCCAAGAACAAAAGAGATTTGTCTTGAACGGCTTGGATGATGTCTGCCTTGAAGAATTCCTGCACGACTGGTAAACAGGACACTTTCGGTGGGCGAACACATCTGAAAAAGCTATCTGCCTGGGAAAACAATGGAAGAATACAAGTTTGATCATGTCGATCTGAGATTCAAGATGCCATCCAATGTTAAAGTTTTGTCAAATAATGATAAAATCAACATATTAAAGAACAGTTCTTCGTAATATTTTTTGAAGAACATACATCATGTGAAATGTTAGCATGCATTTTTCAATGCTTGAGTTTCTGTTTATAGAATGGCCAATTAAAGAAATATTCAACATTGGGCAAACACTGCTAATTTTTTTGGTTAGTTGCTCAGGACTTAAGCCAAATCATTTTCTTTCATGTCACTCATAGGAAGAAATCGATCGTCCTACTGATTTGACATGTTATCTTTTACTTCATAATTTTAACAGTTTGACTGAGATCTATCATTCATCTTTATGCATCAAACTATAGTTTTTAAGGACCATTTTAGATATGAGACAAAGCAATCGATCAAGTCTTTGTGACTGACGGATTACATTTTTGATAGGACATGAGAATTTTTATATTGCCAGCTTTAATATTTGAATTATTGAGCACTTAAAGACAAAATGCAGTCTTGCTTGCTAGCCTATGTGCCAAGAATATAAAATGTTGAAGCAACGAATACTAAATCTGAGAATTTTTTTTCGTCTGACTTTGTCTGGGGCTTCTGGTGGTTGTTTGACAAGCTGTACTGGCTGGTAAGACACTGATCCTTTGCAAAGGTCTTCTAAATCTGGAATATCCTGTTTGACTTTTCCCAGAAGAAGTGCAGTAGACGACATACAAGTTCAGTAGATTGGTAAACAATGCGAAGAGGGACAGTTGCTTCAACTTGTTGGAAGTCAGTCACTGTTCATCAATATATTATGTGGACTGACTATTTCAATCAACATCCAAACAAGTTGCTTCGGAGGAACGAATAATTGCCTCATTACCTGAAGAGACATATATATCAGTAAGTTTTAGAAAAGAGATCTTGGGTTGCACTTGCAGTGAAAGGGGCAACCTGTGATTTATGTAGTCTGCAAATCTTTGCAGAGACTGCAAGGGAAAGTGTTGATATCAGGCGAGATATGTCATGATAAAATATAGCCTCTGATTATATCTGGAATGTAAAGCTCAAGGCATCAGGAGCTACCAAGTGGGGATGAATGCCTTTTATGACCGTGATTCTATCTCAAGCATATGCTTAGTCCCAAAGATTGGAAGCAGGACTTTAAAATGCAACAGCAAATCAATTTTGGCTTGCTCAATGTATACATTTCTAAAAATTAAAGAAAAAGTCAAGAGGACTATAATTTTACCATGTTCATGGTGATTTTTACTTTATTGAGTTATTGGCTTCGACAATGATGTTAAAGAGAGATTTATAATATTACTTGTTCAATTTTTATAACTTTTGCAAGTACATTAATTTACTGCGCAGCTGGGCAATCCTGGTGGAGAATGAAGAAGGTTCTGCTCAGAGAATCCAAGTCTCAAGGAAGTGTGGGATTTTATCAGCGATGTGTCATGCATTTCTGAAAGCTGACATTTTTGCAGTGCATGCATTTTTTTTCACTGAAAAATATATTGCACCACAATGTGGACAGGATCTGCAGATCTTCCTGGATGCCATAGAAATTTCATTTTAATCAAATGGAGTAAAATTTCCACAAACGCATCATCTGCAATATCCACATTTTAAGAATTAATTGTGCAAGCAAGATGCAACATCACACCTTTGGTGTTTTCCTCTACAATTTCAAAATTGTTTTGTCGGGCATTGTTTTGGCATCATAGGAAATCTCGAGCCTTTTAATCTAGACATTTGCTACATCAGTGAATACTTAATTTTTTTGAGAGGCTTTAAAAAAGAGGAAAAGTGAAATGTCCTTTATCACATAATTATGTGGGAGGATATGTCAGTATTTACATAAATTTCCCATTTCTGAATCTCAGTCTGTAATTGGTTCTGGTTTCTGAAAGACATACAGCGTTTCACATTTCTTAATTAAAAGATTCCTCACAATTGTATTGGGTTTGTAGGAACTACATTTGTGAGGCCTCGTCACGTTTATGTGGAATTTCAAGTTCTTTTCTGTGCTGTTGAACTGTTCTGTCCCATGTTAACTCTGTGTCACAGCTTGCATCCCTATTCTCCAGCATTGCATTATTATATGCATATTGCATAACAGCTATGAGCTGTCATTTCATTTCATACTAGGTCGGATTTCCCGGGTTCTAGTAAATTTTCGTCCATGAAACCACCATTCTGTGAATGAAATATCAGATTGCAATATCTGGTTGCATAAATGTGAACCATGCATTTAAAAGATTTCTTACAGTTCAAATCTTGTGTTGAAAGGTAATTTGATAAATCCAGATAAAATGTTTCACAACATACATTGCAATCTGTATAAGTAATTTGAGTACACTAAACATACCTGAGGCAATAAAAAGAGCAGAGATTTGAAAACAGGAAGTATCTTGGTGAGAAAGCTGATCATACAAGTTAAAATAGCTTCTGAGCAAGCAGCTTTGAGACATTTCCGTAAGGCAGGTGTGGGAGGCTTCAAATTGTGTTTGTTTTTAATTTCTCCTGGATTAATTCAGGTAAATTTTGCTCTTGTGTATCATTAATCAAAAAAGATTCCTTTGGCAAAGTGCAAAATGTTTATGCAGTTTACGTTTCCAATTTCCAAATGGCATTTTTATCATCTGTGACAATACGCTTGGCATCTTTGATCTTCTCTGATACGTTAATGTGTCTCCATATTAATGATGTATTGAATTCAAAATTATGTCCAAGAAAATTGCTTCCTCATTGAAAGTAACAATGATGTAAAGGTAACTTTGTTTGCTAGTACAAATACTCAGACACTACATTGTATCTCTCCCACTCTATGTCTACAAAACAGTCCTGAAGCTCGCGAATAAATGGCCAATTACATCTGACTTAAGCTCCGATCAAGGAAGTTCTTGTTTGTGGCACAATTCAGTGATATCACATAATTTAAATGCACTCTTATATATGTATAAGTCTGCATGATGTGAAGTCATTTAGCCATGGCACATGTCGCACATTACTTCAGTTCTTGCACTTAGTCTGGCATTTTTATCTCCGTCTCTCACTTGGTCTTATTCATAAAGATTCCTTGATTGTCATGTTCACGCACCTTCCATGTCAGGTTGAAACTTCAACCTGCACTCTGCAATCTTATTCTAATGCCACATTGAATACTTGGATTAATGCATTTAGTGGAAACGATGTTATGCATGTATGTAAAGTTCCTGTCTATCTTTGCAATAGCCCAATTGGGAGGCGTTGATGTCAGGCAAGATCATAATGTTATGATAAAATATAGCCGCTGATGGTGAGATTATGTTATATATACAATACAATCTTTTCTGAAGCTCTCTCACGTGTGTCGCGAAAATAGGAAATGCAATTTTGCGAAGTGAGAATTAGATCAAGCTGAGATGATGATTTATTGAAATGAAACTGAAGAGAGGTTATGAACATTCAGGTTGGGGTTGCTCATTACTTAAATGCTTTTTGAAAGCTGTAGAAATCAATCTGCAGGTATTTATCTAGCATTAAAATGCATATAAATCAATAGATCATAGATTGGGTTTGCCAGGAAAGGATCTGAGAATTATACATTGCTCCACCTGATCTGATTGTCTGGGATAAACATGGAGCCCTTTAAGAACACTCTCTCATTCCAACAAATGTTTACACTTGACATCTAATTGCAGACACATTGAAGTGAAAAGACCCATCAGAATCTCTGAGAACAATGAGATTTTGCCTTGAAAGCTTGGATGATGCCTGCCTTGAAGCATTTTTGCACGATTGGTAAACTCTACAATTTCGGCAAAACAAACTCATCTAGAAAAGCTATCTGTCTTGGAAAACAATGGAAGAATACAAAGTTTGATCATATTGATCTGAGACATAACATGCCATCCAATGTTTAAATTTTGTTAAATACTGAGAAAAAATAACTCATTAAAGAGCAACTCTTTGTCATAGGTTTCACATCATATAACATGTCAGCATGCATTTTTCCTAATGCTTTAGTTTATGTTTAAAGAATTCCCAAATAAAGGTACATTCAATATTGAGTCAAATACACATTTCTTGTTAGTTGCTCAAGAAGGTACTTTCTGTCTGCAATCATGGGCTTCAGAGGACTCACCCTTGAGCAAGGTGTTAATGACGAGTTCTCTTCAACCACAACAAAGTATCTGGTAAATTTCACTTGCTATCAATGGGCATTCCTCTTCAATGGCTTGAAAGTGTTTATTTTTATACTGCCACAATTGTTTGCTCATCCTAAGTAACAACGGTGTAAACAGGTTATCCTTGTCTTCTCATACAAATCCTCAGATGCTATCTCTTCCATTCTATGCCTACAAAACAGTCCTGAAGCTCTCTCATGGGTGGCCAATTACATCTGACTTATGCTCAGATCAAGGAAGTTCTTGTTTATGGCACAATTCAGTGATATCACATGAGTTCAAATCACTCTTATGAATATAAGTTTATATGATGTGAAGTCATGCAGATGTGACACATATCAAATAATGCACATTACTGCTGTTCTTGCACTAAGTTGAGAATTTTTGCCATGGGATTCCGTGGTTTTCCTGCCACTTTCTCGTATTGTATTCACTTTGGATCAATCTGAATGTGCCATATCTTTTGTTTTACATTAGGTAACTCAAACGATATTGACACTGATATGCATCATGACTACAGGAGCTCGTCAATGCCCTTGACCGCCCCCAGGATTGCAAGCCATATAGCGGCAGATAATTTGCAAGGCTGCGTCTTTTCTGGCATCAACAGCATCTTTCAGAGGATTTATTGGAGATTTATAGCATATTTAGATGACAGACAGACTCATTTAAGTGGGAGCACAGCCGATATTGCCCTTTAAAAGACATGTAATATGTTTCAAAAGTTTATTTACCAGTATTTCAGAAGTTTGGTTACAGTATCATTGCAGGAAAACAATTCCCCAATTGGTTACACTTTCTGACATTTTCCTAAGTGGTGTAAAGCCTGTAATTGGATCAAAAGGATAATCACATCATGAAAAAGTTTTGACTGACATTTAGTGCTTATCTAAGATCATGGTTTTGCCTATGAAGAGTCTTCCGCTACTTTTACAACTGTGTGAGTGGTTTTGCAGCAATAAAACAGCTATAAAAGACATAAGGCAGGGTGGATATGATCTCTGATGCCAGCAATGGCTTCATTATGTGTACACAAGAGTATTTTCTCAGAAGGAAAGGTTTTGCTTGCCACCCAGCTGCCTTCAAATCAGATCTTTAAACTATCAACTATGGTCCACCAACCTGCGTTTTCATCTGTCTTGCTGACTCAGACAACAGACGTCATGCATTTGTCTCATGAACCTATGTTGGCAAGGCTCCTCGGTATATTTACCCTAATGACATAATCGTTGTGTCAACAATTTCTCTGACATAACAATGGAATTCTATGTTGCCTGGACAGAATCTGAGCTGAATTTCTGATATCTGGATCAATCCCACTCTCATAACAATTTCTGTACTAGTTCAGCAAAAGTTTACACTTGACATTTAAAACCAGACACATTAAAGATGGAATAACCAACAGCATCTCTGAGAACAAAAGAAATTTGTCTTGAACGGCCTGGATAATGTCTGCCTTAAAGAATTCTTGCACGATTGGTAAACAGGACACTTTTGGTGGGCGAACACATCTAGAAAAGCTATCAGCCTTTGAAAAGAATGGTAGAATACAAGTTTGATCAATGTTGATCTGGGATTCAAGGTGCCTTCCAATGTTCAAGTTTTGTCAAGTATTGAGAAAAATGAACTCATTAAAGAGCAGCTTTTTGTAATAGTTTTCTGAAGAGTGTACATCGGTTCATATTCAGCCAAATACTAGTTCTGTGTTAGTTGCTCAAGACTAAAGCCAAATTCATTTTCTTTCATGTCAGTCACAGGAAGAAATTGATTTTCCTACTTATTTGACATGCTGTCTATTACATCATAATTTTAACAGTGTGACTGAGATCTACCATTCATCTTTATGCCACAAATTTTGATTTTTAAGGAAAATTTTAGAAATGAGATATAGCAATCAATCAACTTTTTGTCACTGAGGTTTTTTCAATTGTTGACAGAAAATAAGAATTTGGATATCACTAGCTTTTTATTATCTTGAGAGAACAAAATGTATCCCAAAAAAAAGTTTTATTGCAAAGTTCCACCTTTGAATCTTATGGGATATTGAAAACTGGATTTAAAAACCCTACTGAAATGAGTTAAGTTGCAAAGATCTGTCTACATGCCTCCATGGTATTGCATGAAAAACAAAAGTAAAGGAATAGTAAAGAAGCTAGTGTTTTTTCACGCATTTTTTCGAAATAATGAATGTACCAACTGCGGTTTTTAGGCATGTAAAATAAAATGTAAATGGGAAAAAAGTACTACATAAATATTTCATACATAGACCCAACATGCTGAAAAAGTGACTGACTTCCAACAAATTGCCGAATCGGTCCTCCTTCGCATTTGTATACTAATCTATTGAACTTGTATGTACTGTTCTTCTTTAGGGAAAAGTCAAACAGGATATTCCAAATTTAGAAGACCTTAGCAAAGGATCAGTGTTAACCAAGCGGCCACAAGAAGCTCCTGAAAAACTCAGAAAACTCACAAGAAGGAATTTATGAGACATATTTTATGTAAGAGGTTCCAATTTGTGTTTGTTTTTAATTTCTCCTGAATTAATTCGGGTAAATGTTGCTCTTGTGTATCTTTAATCAACGAAGATTCCTTTGGCAAATTTGAAAACGTTAATGCAGTGTGCATTACAATTTCCAAATGGCATTTTTTAGCTTCTGTAACAATACACTCCACATCTGAGTAATAATGTTTTTCCATTGATTTCGAAATGATATAGAAGAAAATTGTCCCCATTATCCATAATGAAGCTGGTTAACTGTGGAAAAGAAAATTTGCAAGGAACAAAAGATACAAGTATTCTAAAATCATACAAGTTTTGATTATGATGTGATTTCTTCTCTGTCTGTTGATACATTTCCGGGAGGATCCAGAAAATATCACTGGGGGGGGGGGGTATCTGTTGGGTTCTCATGTTGTGGAATACATGGCCCTTGACTTGATGTAAAGTAAAGTAAAGTAAAGTAAAGTATTTATTGACCATATTTACATATATGTACAATGCTATTTACATTTTCCATCACCAAAATGCAATATATATGGCAGGCTGACGCCAATGCAGGCGTATTTGCCTTTATCAGTAAATATATGTGAAGTGAATATCATATTAATCAAGCACAAAGTATAACCAGTGAAGCATTATCCAATATTTTTATTACAATATTTACAGAATAAATCAATTTATACAGTAACTAGAAATACGTCTAATTTACAAATTGAAAGCCAACATTATTGTTAGGTGCTGCCTCTGGTTGCCCCGCATTTGAGGCTGCCAAATCACGTTTTCTACCCCTCAGGGTTGATGGGGAAATCTGACAAGACAGCCCCGCAAAGGCAACCAGAGACAGCTGTGTAGCATCTGTTCTTTCATAATTAGAGACAGACTGACGCATTGAGATATTTCTACTTGTGTACGTTTCACTATCTTAAATCGAAATTATTCATAAGATAATCTTTCAATCGTTTCTTGTAAGTGTGAATGCTATAATTAGTTTTTACTAAGGGGTTAATTTTATTCCAATATTTTACTCCTTGAAATTTGATTGATTTTGGATATAAGTGTGTTTTACACTGTGGTACATGGAAACTATTTGACTGATGTGTTTGTCTTGGGACAATGTCAGAATTAAATGCAAACATCTCTTTAAAAATATCAGGTAGTGAACCTTTTAGAAAATTGTATAGGAACATCATAAGGCGCTAGATGTAAATATATGAAAGTTTAAGGATTTTCAGATCTTTAAATATTGGTTCAGTGTGGGCATAATATTCAGCAGATGATATTATACGTACAGCTTTCTTTTGCAATTTGATCAGATATGATAAATGACATATAGGAGCACTTCCCCAGACCTCGATGCAATACAAAAGACGTGGATATATCATAGAAAAATAAATTACTTTTAAAGTACTCTTTGGGAGAACTTTCCTGGCTTTGCAAAGGATCCCAATTCCTTTAGAAACTTTGTTTTTGACATGTTGAATATGTTTACTCCAATCCAATTTAGGATCAAGGACAACTCCGATGAATTTGGAATGATCTACCTTTTCAATACTATGGCCACTTATCAATAGATCAGGAGCTTGGGCTATGCGCCGATTGTTCGATTTAAATATCATGTCCTGGGTCTTTGACAAATTTAGTGACAATTTGTTGGTGTTCAGCCAGTCAACAATTTTGGATATATTTCATTGTTCATAGTTCTGACAGCACCTTCAATTGATTTGTCACTCACAAAAATGTTTGTATCATCTGCAAATAATGTGACTGGGTGTTGATACCTGTGGAATGTAAAAAAAACTAGAGGGTCCCCCAATACAAACTGCCAGCAGTGTGCAATCCGCTGCAGCTAAGTGCAGTTCTCCTCTCCTCTCCTCTCCTATGTACCAAAATGAGGGGAGTAGAATTAGGAGCATGGAGCCATGGACCATTATGACAGTGGACAATTACAGTGAAAATATGACGGTTTTTACTCATTTATGGAAATATGGGCACATAGAACAATGAGGTAGGAGTTTCAATGATAACTGAGTTCCATTTGCTTGGCCACTTTTGGTCATATCTATCACCAGATGGCTCCCTGCCAGTACCTAAATTTAGCTTTCAAGTATTGCCATGCAGCAGAATCGAACCCTGGACCTCAAAATTACAATGCTAGCATGCAATGCACTGAGCCACCAAGGCACATGGCTTGGAAGTGTGAAAGAAAATCTTCACCCCAATTGGGATCATAACATTATGGATTCTTTAATCAAGATTTAAGAGCAGAGCAGGGAATGGACAGAGTAACTTGATTATGCACATTTGAGAACAGCTGAAGAAGGCGGAATTTTCTCTTGAGGTGTCCATTTCCTGCCCTGCCTGATATCAGTCATTTAACAAAGTGGCCAATCAGAGACTTTCACGGTTACAAGCAAAATGTGGATCCTGGATGCAGACCAGCATGGAAATCCCACAGAACGCTGTCCTGCTGGAGTCAAGGAGGGTAAATCCGTCCACTTTTGGCTGAAACTGTATTTCCACAAAAGTGGTTATAGATACAAGAATACAAATTAGTCCAGTAGAAGGGGCATATTCCGTGTTATCACTGACAGCCAAAACAAAAACAAACATTGAAATAATTGTTTGCTGAAACCATGGCAACAAAATTGAAGGTTGGGGCACCTAAATCCGTCCACCTTGCTGCTAAATCCGTCCAGCAAGGATGGTAAATCCGTCCACAGGGCACAATACAGCCCACACCCATCATATCATTATTATTTTTTTAAGTTTTGCAATTTATTAAGTCTTAAAAAGGCTTTTGTGTTTATGTTAGAATAATGATTCACAGATTACACTTACTATACAAGAATTAAATAATAGAGGTTAACTTTACTATCAAGAATTTCAATCTACTGCCTAAATTACAATTGAACAACTCATTTAAGCCCAATCAAGTGGTCTAATCGTTCAATCCAGTTTCTTTAATCAGTGTTATACCATTTATGGATATTAAAAGTCATTAAAGTACTTTTAAACCCCATTTGAAATGGGTGGACGGATTTACAATCACCTGGTCACACCAGTCTTAAAATAATGATTGTAATTCCGTCCACTTTTATTTCCACTGTATCTCCTTTGCAGGTGTTGCAATTAAGTGATTTAACAAATCAAACAGGAATAATAAAGTTCTAAATCTCATTCAATAACTTTTTTACCTTCAATACCTTTTTTGATGATGGAAATTAGGCCTACAAAGATAACTCCCACCAACTACAAAATGGCTGTGATGACGTCACAGGCTTTCATTGTATTTTGTCTTATGTCTTTCAATGGACCTGAAATACCATTTTAAATTCCGTCAACACAACAAAAACGGCAAAATAAGTTTAAAACTAGTTACTCTTGCTTTTAAAACCCACACAAATGTAATAAATGTAATTGTATGCCCTTATCAGGGTATGGACGGATTTACCATCCTGGACGGATTTACCATACTTGACTCTACCCAAATTCCTTTTTTTATCCAGAAGGTGGCACACAAGGCTAGCTCCAATAAATCATTTTTTCCACCGGGGACCTGCTTTTTTTCCACTGTTGCTTTGTTCTATGTGGTGGGGGTTCTGATATTATGTTTTAAGATCTTACACATTGGAGAATGGTGTCTTGGAAAACATATTGAACGAGGAACTAGATAGACAATATCTCTCCCATTCTATGCCTACAAAACAGTCCCGAAGCTCTCTCATGGGTGGCCAATTACATCAGACTTATGCTGCAATCAATGCAGTTTTAATAAACATACATACATACAATGCAGTTCTTGTTCATGGCATAATTCACTGATATCACATGAGTTCCATACACTCATATATATAATAAAAGTCTACATGATGTGAAGTCATGTAGATGTTTAATGTCTGCACTAAACTTGCTCTCAGAACTGGGCTTAAAGGCTGCACTTACCATATCTATCTATCCATCTATCTATCTATCTATCTATCTATCTATCTATCTATCTATCTATCTATCTATCTATCTATCTATCTATCTACGTATCTATCTATATATCTATCTATCTATCCATGTATTAATTCAGCAAAGGTTCAGATTTGAGATCTAAAACCAGACATATTGAAGTAAGAAGACCAGGCAGCATTTCTCCGAACAAAAGACATTTGTCATCTCTTACGATTTATATATATAATGATTTCAAAGGTGAATATAGAGAAATGTTAGAAATGTACAGTCACGAAACATTACATGTTCGTAGAATTAAAAAAATAGCTTCTTAAGTTTATAAAACTATTCATTCCTTAAATCCAACTTTCATGAAAGAAATGATACTGGAAAAGGAATTAACTTATGGTTTAAGAGATGGATTTAAGGTAGCAATACCAAAATTCAATAAGATCAGATATGGTAGAAATACTTTTTCTTATAAATTATGGTCCCTATTGAACATACTTCCATCTGACATTAAAGGTGCAATAAGCATTCAAGTGTTTAAAAAGATGTTAATGAAATGGGAAGGTCCCAGTTGCACCTGCACTGTCTGTCTTCTCGCAGTCTAACTGTACAGTGAAACTGTGAGATGACTGGCACTGCAGTCACGATCTTGACCCATACAAACATAAATTTTAATTTAAAAGAAAACCAACATTGTGATTATAGTTGGAATGCAAAATAAGGGTGTTTAAAGAATTGTTAAAGACTTGATATATGTGCCTGGTTGAGTCTGCATTTTAATGTTTTTTATGTCATTTTAACTGGAGCTTTTAACTCAAAATTTGTAAATATCTCTGTGGGTACATATACAAATTTCTTTTGTAAAAAGTTCTCTCAATGATTAGCACTTACGGCCAATCTCAAAAATAATGAAGCCACACAGCCAGTTTTCCCTGAGGGTTACAAATTTTGATAACGACTGTATGCAACAACTTTATAATGCAGTCTTGCATTAAATATATTCTTATGCCAAAATCCTGAAAATTTCATGGCATTTTGTCGACAGGTTATTGAGATAGAGATGAAAGTATATCGGAAAACATGCAATTATTCACTTATTTAGCGTGACATAACCTTTTTCACCGAATGAATTCTTTTAGTTTTACAAAGTTTGACATGTTCTTCTGCTATTTTAATGAGTCGCACGTGTAACGCCAAGAGTACTTTCAAGTGGTACAGAGCTATGAAAGCTCTGTTTTTCATCTGGATTGGCTCAATATATAGTAAATCTATGAAGCTTTATTAATCTATGAACTAATCCAAGTTGTTGACTGGTTTCTGGTGGTAAAAAAGTTATGCTCGTCGCACGCTTAATAGGGTGGAGTGAAAAAAATCAAAATGTGAAATTAAAAAAACAGCCCCTCCAAAAACTTGTTAAATTAGTATTTATGACCATTTTGGGTGGTAGCACTCATTTCTGTGACTGCTACCCTGGGCATTTTGAAATCACCTTTTTCTATGTTTCGCGAGAGCTCAAAAATGCTGTTTTTTCCCTTAAAATGGCTTTTAAATGAGATAGAGACATGATTTAAAGAGCTGAAAATAGGTTTATAGATATACCAAACCTATTAGAAACACAAAAATTCAGAGACACTTACTTTACATGATGTTATATTGAAATAACCTGATTTTTGCCATTTTTTGCACTTTTTTTGGCCCCGAAATGATGTTTTCGTCATATAATTGGTTCTATATGAGCTAGGGACATGATTTAAAGAGCTGTGAATATGTGTAAGACCATATAAAGTACAGTGGACAAGGTTGGGCGAATAAATATGTTGTACATGATGCTACATTGAAATATTATGATTTTTCTTACTTTTTTTAATTCTTTAGATTCTTGGAATTTAGTTTTTGTCATTAGATAGGTTCTAAATGAGCTAGAAACATAATTGAAAGAGCTCTTTGCATGCTTTATACCATGCTGGACATGATAAATAACTTTTGGAATGAAAAAGAATGTTGTCCCAAATGTTAAATTGAAATAATGAGACAAATAAAGAGAATTTTGTGAAACAAACTCTTTTAACCTCTTGAAATTGTAATACTGGTCACAAATAGGGTTCAAATGAACTAGGGAGAATATTTCAGGAGCAGTAGATATTTTGACACAATGTTGAACATGATAAATAATATTGTATGAACAACATATGTCATTTTCAATGCAATAAAGTGATAATATGATTTATTTTTTTATCTTTTTGGCTCCCGAAACGTTTAAGCATTGGCTCCTCTTTATTTGTCTCATTATTTCAATTTAGCATTTGGGACAACATTTCTTTTCATTCCAAAGTTATTTATCATGTCCAGCATGGTATAAAGCATGCATAGAACTCTTTAAATCATGTTTCTAGCTCATTTAGAACCTATTTAATGACAAAAACTAAATTCCAAGAATTTAAAGAATTAAAAAAAGTAAGAAAAATCATAATATTTCAATGTAACATCATGTACAGCATATTTTTTCACACACAATCTTATCCACTGGACTTTACATGGTCTTACACATTAGTTGGGGAGCCAGTGGGCCAAACTGTGGAAAATCGTGGGGCCCGTCGGACAACATCACAAATTTGGTACCATTTCGTAGCCAGGAACTTGCCCGTCAAAATTCAGGTTGTTGTACTATCAAATTGTGGTATAGGTTTTGCGATAAATGCGTTACCATGGCAACGATGTGCTATTTTCAACAGATTTCTGGGAAACAGTAATGGTATCTTTCTTTTCATGTGGAGGACTGCAAAATAATCACAGCATTTTCATTTTTGGGTCAAATGTTCAGAAGGCCTGGGGCCTTCAAATGACACATGTAATTTATGGTTATGAAATATATCTGTTACCATGGAAACCATTTTCTGATGCACTCTATGAAAATTACTGACTCCAACAAGTTCTGCAATGCTGCATTTACACAATATTAGGTATAATGACAAAATTTTTTCAGAATAAGTGCTATCATATTCCATTCTTGCTACATGTAAACAATTATTAAGATGACATCATATTTAATGTTGCTACGGCAACAGAAACACATGAAAGTCATATCCGGTAAAATATCTAAATTTTACTCTCAGGCCCCTGACCTAGTTCAATAGCATACAAATATGATACGTTGTCGCACATTATAATTGTACCAACTCAAATACAGACATTAAGTTCTTATATTTCTTACCGTTACCATGGTAACCATTGAAAAATGCAATTTTTTGCAATTTGAGCAAAAAAATACAAATCCCTGCTTTGTCAAGCTAATTAATTTGTCTTGATTGTTCAGAAACATGAAAAATGATTATGCTATCATTTTCTCAGATAAAAATTGGCACTAAGAAATTCAGTTTTTAGTTGTTACCATGGCAACAGTTGAAATATGCTGTCCTTTCCATATACAAACAAAATTTATGACCTTAGATCTGCCTGATCATGTGAATTTCAATCAACCTGACAACAACTTATCAATACAATTATATTACAAGGGATATAAGCAGATTTATCATAACATGAATTTGTTACCATGGCAACCATCAAAAAGTACCTTTTAAAGCCATTACAACTTTGATTTCATATCAGGATACTCAATTCCTCATTTTATCTAAGATAAAACATGAACAATGTTATATATTTATGCACATATTATCTTAAGTCAAAAGACAGTATAAATTTTGTTGTTTCTATGGTAACCACTATAAAGTGTGATAAATTATACTATTAGACTGTCCAGTCATATGATCAGAATATATAGAGTAAATTATCATAAGTTGTCATTGCATTCATCCATTAATGATATTTTGTAAGGTGAGGGGGAGGGTTGGTCTAGCGGTAGCATGCTTGGCTGCCAATCGTTGGGTCCAGGGTTCGAATCCAGCTCTTGCCGTGTCACCTGGGCTTATGTTGGAAGGCTGTATCAATCATCCTTCACATCATTGCCTAGTCCTCCTGTCCTACTTAGCCTACCAAGTGCATAAATACAGGACGTACAGCCACAATCATCGCTTATTTGGTAAGATGAAATCATGGAGACATTTCATTACGTCATGAAGGTCATCTCCTATTGCCGCTACTGTATTGTAGTCAGCATAATTTTCATTGGCACAATATATCAGGCCATTTACAGATAATTATATTGTACATAACGGGTCCCAAGTCACCTCCCTTTGGGATGCCCTTTTTAACAGTTGAATATTCACTTTCTTCCCCAAAGTGTCTCATTCTTTGTTTCCTGCATGATTTATAATGCCATTAGTCGGCATGCATTTGCAGAAAAAACCATGTATACGCATATAATTTTAATTGGCAGATGGCTCTGCCTGTGATTTAGATTTTGTAGGGGTTTCCAGGCAATATAAGGAGATACGGGTAGATGGAGATAAGAGAAGGCTGAGCTTAGAGCAGGTAGAGATAAGAGCAGGTGGCGATAAGAGTAGGTGGTGATACAATTAGGTGGAGATAAGAGCAGGTGGAGATAAGAACAGGTGGAGATAAGAGCAGGTGGAGATAAGAGCAGGTGGAGATAAGAGCAGGTTGGGACAAGTGACGGTAGAGACAAGAGCAGGTGAAGATAAGAGCAGTTGGAGATAAAATTAGGTGGAGATAAGAGTAAGTGGCGTTTAGAGTAGACAGAGATACAATAAGGTGGCAATATCAGTACGTTGAGATACAATAAGGTGGCAATATGAGTAGCTGGAGATAGTAGTAGGACTGATTAGGTTGAGGTAAGAGTATGGAGGTGATATAATTAGATGGAGATAATACAAGGTGGGAATTAGAGCAGGTGGAGATAAGAGTATGTTGCTTTAAGATCAGGTGGAGATAAGAATAGATGGCAATCAGAGTTGATGAGTCAGGTGGAGACAAGAGCAGGTGGAGGTAAGAGTAGGTGGAGATACAATTAGGTTGAGATAAAAGTAAGTGGGGATTAGAGTAGGTGGAGACGCAATAAGGTGGCATTAACAGCAGGCGAAGATACAATAAGGTGACAATCAGAGTTAATGAGTTAGGTGGAGACAAGAGCAGATGGAGATACAAGCAGGTTGGGACAAGAGAAGGAGGAGACAAGAGCAGGTGGAGATAAGAGTAGGTGGAGATACAATAATTTGGCAATAAGAGTCGGTTGAGATACAATGAGGTGGCAATAAGAGTAGGCAGGCAAGCAGAATAAATGGCAGGTGCAGTAAAGAGAAGGTGGAGATAAGAGAAATTGGAGATTAAAGGAGGTGGATTAAAGAGCAAGTGGGCATAAGAGTAGGCAGGTACGATTAGGTGGAGAAATCCAGTATGATGCTAATGACGCAATATTTGAGACATTGAAAAAACAACCTCCTGCTCTTATATATAATAATATTTCAGCTATCGGTAACTCGATTTTAGAAGAGTGATAGTCAAGTCTCCATGTATGGAAGAGTTTAATTGAATCAGGATCCTGGAGTAGTGTTTGTGACTCCATCTTTCAAAGAAAATGTTGGTGGAGACAAGCCATATTCAGGGGGGTTGGCCACTTCAATGCTATTTTTGGATGGGATAAAAATAACAAATGACACCAAGAGGTCCTGCATGTACCTTCCAGTCATCATGAATTATTGTTAAACACTGGAGACAAGAATTTCAGACTTAGCAAAGTTCGACCCAAATAACATATACAGATGTCTGGAAAGTGCAAAACCAACTATTTACAGACCAATGAATATATATGGTTATCCAGACGTCTGTATCACCTATATTTCTGATAATCCAGACGGGATCAAATGATATGAGTAGTCCATTTGAGAGCCTTAACAGACGTCTGGAATTGTTCAAATTGTTATCTGTGCAGACCATCTGTTAGATCCTTTGAAATTGTAAGAGTCGTTTTTCTGTACGGACAAAACTGATCAATGCAGCTGCTTGATTCACTACGAAAAAAGGCTAAAAATATAAAGACGTCTGGAAATAGGCTAAATGTGAAGCCTATAGACGTCTAGAAACAGGCAAAAAATATAGCCTACAGATCTCTTAAAATAGCCTGTGTCTCTTCCAATTCTGGTCTGTAAGTTGTATTAATGGCAAAAAACGTATTCTGCAGATGTCTGGAAGAAGGCAAAATATATAGCCTACAGACGTCTGCATGGTCTGTAAATCTCAACAATGGCGCTGTTTTTTTATAAAGAGCACAGATTTGTTGAAATAACGTGTCTCTTCTACTTCTGGTCTGTAAGTGGTTTGAATAGCAGAAAACACATTCTAAAGACCTCTGGAAGAAGGCAAATACGTGGCCTACAGACATCTGCATGGTCTGTAAATCTCAACAATGGTGCCGTTTTTTATATACTAGAACAAGTACTTTTTCTTATTTTCAATTTGCAAACTGGCTTTGCCGCATCATCGACAGTTTTCTGTTGGTCTGCTAATCTTCTTATTTGATTAAGTATACTTTAAGTCATTTAATTAGTTTGTTTATTGTCACCTATGCTGCTAGATGTGATAAGCACTGAATCAACTGATTAACCATAACTGATACAAACAAAACATCTTTAAGCCAGTGACATCACACAACCAAGTTGAAAGTTAATTTTGAAAATGTTTTGACCGCTAATCTGCAAACAGCTCTAAGACTCATTTCAAGATAGATATTTTCTAGCACTTACCTTACTAATTTTGAATCAACAATTTTATAGTAAATTCCACAATATGACATAGGCCTAAACATGAAATTTGTTATGGAACAGAAGCCCACATCAAAAACTACTTGGTAATTAGACTGTAGGCTATTTCTGGGAAGTGCTGCACATGAGATTCTCTGGAAGGTGGCATCAGACCATAATATGACACATAGAGAAAATTGTACAGCCCTGAATGATGCCATAATTAATGCCAAAAATATATGACCAGTTATCATGAGAGTAAATCCATTCAGTGACATTTGTGGCCACACGGAAGTGTAAATAGCAAAGAAAAAATGACTGAGAATGAGATAATCTCCATGTTAAAGAGGTCTATCCTGGGTTACCAATATAAACTAGAGCTGAGATACTGATTTTGATGTATATGCAAAGGTATGTAGCAATATAAATTTTTGGCTTTCATCGTGTATGCGAATCCCACCATAGACATTTGGAAGTGATAATTTACATCAATATATCAGCCGAGAAAGGATTATTCTCTGATAAAGCTTCGAGGATACATTGGCCGAGGGGGTTGATTTTATGGTACTGAGGGTTTGGCATTTGTTTTGTTTGATGCTTACTAATAAGTTTAATAGGCTATTAAGTCAAACCTCGATTTGACTTCTCTTTTTTTCTTAAGTTCTTTTCTAAATGAGTATCACTGATACTCAGTCACTTTCAGTGTGCTTTTCATGAAACGCTTAACTGAAAAATGAGTCCTTTATATAATAATTAAGAATTATTAGGGAAGTCCATGTTAATTTCACTGACAAATATCTGCCAATAATTAAAGCTGTTAGGAAATACTCATTTTTGCTTCTATATCAGTATATATCCCTGTAACATGGACAACTCTATTCATAGTCATAATATTATTAAAAAAGTAACAGATTTGTTCGAAGAATTTAGCGTTTCCTTCACTTGAAACCACCTTTCTGGGCAAACTAAAGCCTATTTTTTTCAACATAATTGTGCCATTCTCATGGGCCACACTCTTATATTATGTAAATACATGAGTATTAGATGGGGTCAATATATTCTTGGCTTCAATATGATGTGTTTTCAAAGCAGTATAGTATCACATCGCATCTTCTGGAATTAATTATACAGGTATTGAGCAGTTGATGCCAAAACTTACATTTTCGCAGGATGAGATATGTCGTGTTTACACCTATACTTTGAGAAGCAGAATAGAGTTATCTTCTTGCAGATGGTACAGAAAGATGCCTAACAATCATAGCTTTAATTTTGTATATAGTTTATAACAATAGTACAAGTATAAGTGCTTTAATTTTCTAATAATTAAGTTCAAAGAGAAAAAAAATGCACAAAAATGCCGTTTCTGTCATTTTGAGACGCCTATGTTTAAATGTGATTAAGGTCGAAGTTCATCCCTATATTTTTCCTGTTATCTTCCAAGTTAATTTATTTAGGTTCTCAGGATTCCGAAAAGTATTGGTTCATTAAATTGTGGGGGGTGGGGTGTACCTGGACCTATTCTAGCCTGTGGCCTATCATATATTTACCACGGAAGCAGATTGGAATATCTGATTGAATCAGTTTTTCGTCCCAATGGCTATAATGAAATTGCTATTTTTCGTCCCAATGGCTATAATGAAATTGCTCATTGGTTGCCATAGCAACAAATACATTTTTATACTATAATCATTCCATTTGATTTTTTTGTGGTATATGTCAACTAATAATGTGCAGAGTTTACCAACAATCCAGGCAGATCTGTGCTTTGATCAATACCATTTTTTAATCGGACAAATTTACTTTATGCAAAAATTCAAAAGGCCCATTTCTAAGGTTGCCATGGTTTCAGCTGAAAATGAATTTATTAGAGTTATTTTTATCTGAGAAAATGATTTTATATCATATTCATGTTTCTGCACAATCACGGCACATTAGATAGTCTAAAAAAGCAGAGTTATGTATTTTCTTGCTCAAATTGCAAAAAAAAATTACATTTTTCAATGGTTACCATTGTAACAGTAAGAAATTCATGAATTTTATGTCTTAATAATTTTTAGCAAGAATGGAATGTGATAGCACTTATTCTGAAAAAATTTTGTCATTATGCCTAATATTGTGTAAATGCAGCATTGCAGAACTTGTTGAAGTCAGTAATTTTCATAGAGTGCATCAGAAAATGGTTTTCATGGTAAAATTATCTGCAAATGACCTGATGTATTGTGTCAATGAAAATTGTGCTGACGACAATACAGTAGCGGTAATAGGAGATGACCTTCATGACGTATTGAAATGTCTCCATGATTTCATCTTGCCAAATAAGCGATGATTGTGGCTGTACGTCCTGTATTTATGCACTTGGTAGGCTAATTAGGATAGGAGGAGGACATGGCAGTGATGTGAAGGATGATTGATACAGCCTTCCAACATAAGCCCAGGTGACCCGGCAAGAGCTGGATTCGAACCCTGGACCCAGCGATTGGCAGCCGAGCATGCTACCGCCTCACCTTACAAAATAACATTAATGGATGAATGCAATGACAACTTATGATAATTTGCTCGATATAGTCCGATCATATGACTGGACAGTCTAATAGTATAATTTATCACACTTTATATAGTGGTTACCATAGAAACAACAAAATTTATACTGTCTTTTGACTTAAGATAATGTGTGCATAAATATATGACATTGTTCATGTTTTATCTTAGATAAAATGAGGAATTGAGTATCCTGATGTGAAATCAAAGTTGTAATGGCTTTAAAAGGTACTTTTTGATGGTTGCCATGGTAACAAATTCATGTTGTGATAAATCTGCTTGTATCCCTTGTAATATAATTGTATTGATAAGTTGTTGTCAGGTTGATAAAAAATTCACATGATCAGGCAGATCTAAGGTCATACATTTTGTTTGAATGTGGAAAGGACAGCATATTTCAACTGTTGCCATGGTAACAACTAAAAACTGAATTTCTTAGTGCCAAGTTTATCTGAGAAAATGATAGCATAATCATTTTTCATGTTTCTGAACAATCAAGAAATATTAATTAGCTTGACAAAGCAGAGTTTTGTATTTTTTTGCTTAAATTGCAAAAAATTGCGTTTTTCAATGGTTACCATGGAAACGGTAAGAAATATAAGAACTTAATGTCTGTATTTGAGTTGGTACAATTATAATGTGCGACAACGTATCATATTTGTATGCTATTGAACTAGGTCAGGGCCTGAGAGTAAAATTTAGATATTTTACCGGATATGACTTTCATGTGTTTCTGTTGCCGTAGCAACATTAAATACAATGTCATCTTAATAATTTTTTACATGTAGCAAGAATGAAATATGATAGCACTTATTCTGAAAACATTTTGTCATTATACCTAATATTGTGTAAATGCAGCATTGCAGAACTTGTTGAAGTCAGTAATTTTCATAGAGTGCATCAGAAAATGGTTTCCATGGTAACAGATATATTTCATAACCATAAATTACATGTGTCATTTGAAGGCCCCAGGCCTTCTGAACATTTGACCCAAAAATGAAAATGCTGTGATTATTGTGCAGTCCTCCACATGAAAAGAAAGATACCATTACTGTTTCCCAGAAATCTGTTGAAAATAGCACATCGTTGCCATGGTAACGCTTTTATCTCAAAACCTATACCACAATTTGATAGTACAACAACCTGAATTTTGATGGGCAAGTTCCTGGCTACAAAATGGTACCAAATTTGTGATGTTGTCCGACGGGCCCTACGAATCTCCTTAAATATTGCACTTTTTTGGACCTGGCTCCCCAACTACATATTCACAGCTCTTTAAATCACGTCCCTAGCTCATATAGAACCAATTATATGACGAAAACATCATTTCGGGGCCAAAAAAAGTGCAAAAAATGGCAAAAATCAGGTTATTTCAATATAACATCATGTAAAGTAAGTGTCTCTGAATTTTTGTGTTTCTAATAGGTTTGGTATATTTATAAACCTATTTTCAGCTCTTTAAATCATGTCTCTATCTCATTTAGAACCCATTTTATGGCAAAAAAACAGCATTTTTGAGCTCTCGCGAAACATAGAAAAAGGTGATTTCAAAATGCCCAGGGTAGCAGTCACAGAAATGAGTGCTACCACCCAAAATGGTCATAAATACTAATTTAACAATATTTGACAAGTTTCTGGAGGGGCTGTTTTTTGAATTTCACGTTTTGGTTTTTTTCACTCCACCCTAACGCTTAATGCTCTGAAAAGTTTTGATCATATTCACTTTTTTTTCTGACAAACAGTAAAGAAATCAATCTAATATTACTTTGAGTGCAAATTAACATATAATTTCAGAAGTTAAAGTATGTTTCATTGCCTAATTACAAAAATTATGACATTAATGGAGCATTCTTTAAAATTTGGGGCCAGATCAGAGTCCGCGAAAAGTGCCGGTTTGCCGGTCAAAACCGGCAAAAATAACGTGTGTCCGGCAAAAATAGAGTGGTTACCTGCCCAAATGTCCGATGGATTTTCTGGAGAGTCAATGAGATGATTCAGCAACCAATGAAATTAGTGCTGGCCTTTGAAATCGCCAGTGTAATTGGAAACATCAATTACTCAAATTGGGGGTCAGAAGTGTCAAGTGGATTGCAATTCAAGACAACGATAGCTCAGCAAATTGCAATTTGCAGCTGGTATGTAGCCTGCCATTCATGACCAAGTTTTGAGGTCCTGCTAGGTAACAATAATAGGTCTGCATCAGAGTCTGATGGGTTTTCCTTGGTAATGCAAAGCGATTTATGCAAACCACGAATTGACAGACAACTTAGGCCTGGGACCAATACTAATGAACCTAGAAATAAATGTTGAATGTAATCAATATGGAATAAACTATACCTGGTATAATTGCAGCAATATAATTATATTCAATAAATTTTTCTGAAATTGTGTAGGTCTATAAATACTGGTTTAATTAATTAAGACCTTTAAGTTGCTCGACAGCAATGAGTTGGTAGGCTTTATTTTTTTGGAAGAAGTTTGGAGTAATTTTTATAATTAAAGTTACATTTCTGAAGACACAAAAAAATCAGCAATATAGATTGAAATTTTAAAAATTAGGATTTCGGACAGACAGGATTTTATCCGGGCAGACAGGATTTCATTCGGGCAGGTAAAATTCAAAATCTACCTGCCCGAATGTCCTGTATGACAAAAGCACTTTTCGCGGACTCTGGGCCAGATTGTCTGAAAAGGCAATAAACATTAACAAAATAGTTTTTATTTTGTAAATGGTTGTAATTTCCCCCCAGTTATGATTGATAATTCATATAAAATACATGTAAGTTTTGAAAAGAAGTTTCAGAAAAATTTCGAAAAATTGGGTGTTTCTCAAAATGTATAAGGTGTATTTGAACAGCAATAGTCCGGAAGACTTTTAAAAATGTGCCAGTTATTGTCAAATAAAGAAAATGGATTTACTTTCATGACAAATTACCATTCAGCCCACTTATGTTTCACAGCCATGAAAAACAAACTTTTAAAAATTATGTAATATATCAGCTGTTATCAATTATTTCCACTCGTCAAAGCACCAAGGTAAATATAGTTTCTGAAACTTAAATATGTTCTTTACAATATGCTTAGGTCATTTCATACAAAAATTCATTTTAAAATTTTGATGGTCATGTCACACTTTGGCTTCATTATTTTTGAGATAGGCCTTATGTTTAGTAGATTAGTATACAAATGCGAAGAAGGACAGACGCTGTAATTTGTTTGAAGTCAGCCACTAATCACTGACATATTGGGTGTATGTATGAAATATTTATGCAATCCTTTTTCTGTTCATTTTATCATACATGCGGGAAAACAGTAATCGCTACATTCATTATTTCAATAAATACATGAAAAAGACTAGCTTCTTTAATATTCTTTTATTTTCGTTTTTGATGCAGTACAATGGTGGCATGCAGTCAAATATAGGCACACTTCTAAATCTAAAAAAAGGTTTTTTTTGATTGCTGTTTGGCAGATCCAGCCTGTTTACTATTGATGATTCTGTTTTTAGCTCATGCATTGCAAGAGTATGAAAGAAACAGGGAAATTTCAAAATACATTTCGTTTACTCAGGTTAAAAGTATACCAGATAATAACAAGCAGTCTTGTTAATTTTCCCAGATAGTTTTGACAATAGATTTTACTATTGCAAAGTTACTTCAAGCAATAATTGTCAAAGGCAAGCTTACAGAAAAAGTAGACAAAAAATTCCAGTTTGCAATAAAGTAGATCTGCAGTATATACATTTGCACAGAAGATGGAAACTGAAGCTTGATCAGCTTGTGCTCACGATCTGCAGACTTTTGTTCATAAAACCACCATTGTCAGAATCAAATGTCAAACTGTGAGGTCTGTTTGCATAAATGGGAGATCAAGAGTTGGAAGACTCTTGTGAAACACATAGATTTCTGAAGAGTTCAAATCTATTGTAGAAGTCTTATCGAATTGATTGAGATAAACTGCTTGTAACTTATTCTATTTAAAGCGTAAAAAGAACAGATTGGGGTGCACTTAAGACTGATGTTTCCTTTTGCTCAGTGTTCTATATGAAGGAAAGTACACAACAAATCCGCGGGGTATCAGAGTACCTTTGATTGGACAGTGCTCCTATGAGCTAAAATAGCTTCGCGGATTGGAAGATTGAGATACATCCATATGCCATATGACAAACATAAAACACGCATTTTGTGTTGGAGGCTTCAGTTTGTGTTCGTTTTTAATTTCTTCAGGATTAATTCAGGTAGATTTTGATTTTGTTCTTTAATCAATGGATATTCCTTTGGTAAACTTGAAATGTGTACTCAGTGTGCGTTTCTAATTTGCAAATTGCGTTCTTAAGCTTCTGTAACAATACGATTGGCATCTTTGATCTCCTCTGATACATTAATGTGTCTCATTTGATTTCAAAATTATGTGCAAAAATATTGGTCAAAATATTGTTATCCATTATGTCTTTTTGATATGATTTGATTTATTAGTAATTTTCCCAAAGGCAATATGCTTGAAGTTGGTTTCATTTACAAAAAAAAAAAAAATCAGAAACCAAAGGTACATTTTAAAAACAGACAGGTTTTAATTATAATGGTAACTTTTTCATTTAATGATACCTGTCCAGGGCAGGATCCAGAAAAGTTCCATTTGGCGTGGATCTATTCGGTTACCGTGATGTATAGCCCTTGACCTAATGCGACTCCGTGCTGATAAATATATAGTATGTTAAAACATTTAAAATCACATCTGATGCATCCAGGATGGCAGGGATGCATCCCCCATCTTCTCCTAAATATAATTATTTCAAATGTATTCAACCAATCCAAATTGTTGAAAACCATGAAAATGTTAAACCAAATGAATACTATTGGTTACTGTACCAATTTCCTTAACCAGCAAGGTCGATTATCTGTTAGCCAACATTTTTTTAGAGAGTATGCGGATGGGTTTCAAAGTATCAGTTACAAACAACACAAATACCAATAAACAGGAAATTCAGCAGTCAGGAAGTAGTAGGGGGGCATGTGTCAGAATAAGGGCTTCCGTAGAAAGTTTCATGTTAGAGCTATGTATGATACATCGTTTCGAAGCTTATGATGTCAGGATTTCAAAAACGGATGTTGCCATTTTTTCAAAAATGGTTCTGTTACCATGGCAACAGGTTGTTGTTTGGGACCTTTTGAATTAAATTTTTGACATATTTTAATTTTGTAATGGAAATTTATCATGTCAATCATTCTACTTTCATTTATTTTATACCTTAGCAAGTATTTTCAGCAATGACATTTATATATAACTCTTTTTCAATGAGTTTCCATGGTTACAGTCATACGTACATCTCCCTTCAGTATATTTTTATGATAAAATGTTACCTTGCACCTTTTACCGTTTTTGGAAATGTCTATTTCTACTTTAAAAAGTGGCACAGAAGGTTATCTAACATAAGGATTTGTTCTAGTATGCCAATATGGCGAAAAAATTTAACATTATGGAAATTAGGGCGTATATTGCCCATATACAGCCATTTCTGATACATGGACCCGAGATCCTACAAGGAGTGATGAATGAAAAATTGTCATAAAGAACTGATTTATTATGGATAAGTCATACAAATTTTCATGTTAGGTATACATGTGATACACCATTTTGAAGCGTATGTAATCAAGAACAGATGTGGCAATTTTTTCGAAAATGTTTCTGTTGCCATGGTTACAGACTGTTGTTTTGAGTATTTTGAATGAACTGTCAGATATACTTCTGTATTTTAATGAAAATTTATCATACAAATCATTCTAATGAGGCCTATCTTTATTTTTAATTTGACAAGATGTTTTACTGTGTGTTTATTACCTTTATGAATGATTTTGTTGTTAGGTTACCATAGGAACACATACAGATTGGTGTAGAACATTTTTATGACAAAAATGTCGTTTTGGACCACTTTTTCTTTGTTTTAGAAACTTTAACTCTCACCTAGAATGCCGCAAAGGAGGGTTTTACACATATTGAATTCATTCCCAAGAAATTATGCAGAAAAAATGCAGAAATATATATATAGGCCTAATGCCAATATACAGCTGTTGATGACATGTGACTCCCAAAAGCTCTCATGGAATGACAAAATGAAAAATGGTGCTAATGAACAAAGCTATTATAGATAAAACTGCAAATTTCCATGTTAGAGCTTGATATGATACACCGTTTTCAAGCTTGTAGATTCGAGAATTCACAAAATGATCTTGCCATATTTTTAAAAATGTTTCTATTGCCATGTTACTGATTGTTACTTTGAGATTTTAGAATTAGTTTCCTAATATAGTTGTTTAAATGTTGACTCATAATTCAATTCATTCAAATTTTAATTGATTTTTGTTTTGCAAGGTAATGTGTACACACAATTTCCTTGATAAACAATATTTTACTGTCAAGAGGTTGACATAGTTGCATTCATAAAAAAAGAGCTCTTCTCTTGGAACAGTTATATGGGGAAAAAATGCAGAAAATTTGCAATTTTCCATCAACCTTACCTTGTTGACAGTGCCCAAATCTCTGTAGAAAAATGCTTTATCAAATAGGATATTGCAGTTTGGGTAAGAAAAATATCTTAGATACACTGTATCAATAATGCTATAACACTTGGTAGCTTTTTGGAACAATTCTTTTAAGTATTTGTGACAGGTCAGTCAAAGAAAAGCAAATGATGAAGCAACATCTGCTGTAATTCTGATATCAGGTTCTTGCATCACTTACATCACCTATGTAGTTTAAAATCTTGCAAACATTGCAGTAAGATGAACTCAACAGCGTGTATTGTGGACATCTATTACCCCAATTGTGATCTAACAACTTTGGCCTCACCATCCATAGGTCCGGGGCCTCCACGAGTCCATGTGGTGGTGAGCGGAAACACTTGGACTAAAACAACCAGCCTTGCGGCCAAGACAAGACAGTGCACATTCGCACCTCTCCCTTATTGCAGTAGGACTGCCTGTTTGCCACCCATGTTGGAGGATGAAGTGATCCTGGTGCACTTTAGCATGGATTCTCCTGTAGATGGGAAGCTGGACTGGCACAATCTAATTATTTGGCTGGCATGTTTAGATGATAGGACTTTACTCCACTTGGTGATGGCTCATGCATCAAACAAGGAAGGTTATAACCAAATTTACATGCTGGCAATGATTGCAGCAGTATTGCTGACCTGTCTTCTGAGAGCATATTTTCCATGTTTACATGTATCCTAGGATTATGGTACTTGCCACTGACGGAGAGGAGCGGCGACAATCTGCAAAAGAATTTCTCAAGGATTGTTCTAATCCAAAATCACAATCTCACCTGAAATGGCAACGGTCATCCTTGGATGACTGTATCAACACTGACCTCCTAACTTGACAAACCACTACAAAAAATCGCAATACAGACAACGATACCTTGTATTATGGACGACAAGCAAACTATCCTCCTTGCCATCTATCTACCAAACGTTACTCAACTTAATTGGCGAAGCTGAAGAAAATAAAGACAATATGATGACACCATCCTGATGAAGAACAGGAATGAGAAGAAACTCGAAAAACTACTTCAGCTTACAACGATTTCAGGAATGAATGTATTGGTCCTGCCTCACCACTCCTTAAACAGTTGCAAGGGAGTAGTTTTCTCTACAGATAGCCACACACACACTGGTGATGAACTAAACAAATGTTTTGAAAAACAGATTGACGTCATCCACAGCCACAAAAAGATGACCGAGAACTCCTTATTATTATGACATTCTCAGAAACAAAAACTCTCAAGAGTGAATATATCACATGGGAGCCATGTAAGAGATGCTCTTACATCCCAAATCTTAGATGTTTCTGAAAATGTCAATGTTTTGGCATATTGTGTAGAGAGCAAGAAGTTCTTGGTACTGCGGTGCCCAGGACCCACACCCAGTCACAGTCACTTGTTACGATGCTCACCCCCTTCTCACTACATTGTCTACATGCACTAAAGCATATTCAATAATTATTCATCCTACATTATAACATCTCCAAAATGGATTAATGCAAAATAAATTCTTAAGCTAACGGCAATCAGGTGGGGTCTTTCCTGAAGCAAGACAACTTTTAAACTCAGGCATTTCCAGCCACACAGACATGATAGTTGGATGCCCTCGGCCTCAACCTTACGCCTCAGAAAAGCAAAAGCTTTAACTGGAAGATTGTAGCATCGATCGATTGCATCAACAACGCCCGGACATCATGGAAGGCAATAGTGGAAGCTTGCAGAACCAATGACAGAGGAACAGAACAAGAAAGGAAAAAAATGAGGATGGACGACTGGAAGGTGAAGAAAACAAAGACTCTGAAAGAGCCAGAAGACTCGGATCAAGATGAAGAGCCAAGGGAAGAAAAAATTATGATGGATTTAGAAGAAGAACATGACAACAAAGAAATGCAGAATGAAGTGTTACTGTTATATTAAAAATATGTCCATGCTCCACTACAAGAGGACACATTACACCTGAAACAAACATGTCATACAAATACAAAAGTCCGGCTTTGAACAAAAAATCTAAAGCACTGGTGGTTGAATGGTCCGAACAAAAGATACCCAACTGATGGAAGACCAGTGCATTCCAAAATGTGAGATATTCACATGTACATTCAATGATTTCTATGGAATCCTTCTTAAACTCGATGCATGTGACCTTCTCTCAGTTGCCGACTTGCCATAAAACTGGAATGGAGATGGTAGAGAAATTGACAACCTGCACCAAAATTAAAGCATCCTGACTGTTAATTGGTCAAGTATGCCTCTATAAAGCCCAATCAGTTGCTGTTGAGGCATAAAATCCCAATACACACATGCAGACACACCCACATGCATCAAATTTGGCCTCCGGACACATCATTAAAAACCATGCAACCAAAAGAAGTGTTTGACCACCTTTTTCTCATAGGATATGGATAGTTGCACATCACAATCCTATATATAATTATTAAGGGCATGGTTGTGACCTAATTAAATAAATTCATAATTCATTAGGCTATAAATACCTATAGTTTGTTCGATCAATATGGTGTATTCTTTTGTTATTTTTGACTAAAGATTTATTTCTAAAACTCATGGGATCAGATATATGCCATACAAGGCAATATATACCCTAATTTGCATAATCTAACGATTATTTATGCATGTTTACATGTTCAATAAATCCACTATATTTATTATTCTCCTGTTCCACTATTTAGGTGAGACTTAAACATTTCAAATCTACATTTGTAAGAAAAAGTGGTGCGAAATGTCATTTTTCTAATGAAATGTGCTAAAAGAAGCATGAGAAGCTGTGTTCATAACTGTAACCATGGCAACCTAAAAATAAAGAATCATTTTGTAATGTAATATTCTATGCTACTTTATCAGATCAAAAAGTAACGAAAATTTGAAACGCTTGCATGACATATTTTTGTTGAAACACTAAGATATATATCAGAAGTTTCATTCAATAGCCTCAAAACAACACAATTACCATGGCAACAAAAACATTTTTGAAAAATTGGCAACATCCATTTGTGAAATCCTGATTTCACAAGCTTCAAAACTGGGTGACACACATAGGCCTAGATGTGATATGACATAAATTTAGTAGTGTTTTATCTGTAATCGATTGGTACCTTTTAGCCATTTTTCATTACTCCTTCTGGGATCTGAGTGCCACATATTAGCAACAGCTGTATATTGGCAATATATGCCTCAATTTAACTCTAAGCATTTTTGGGTACATTTGCACAAAATTAACTGAGTGTCATATTACTCTTTGTCATTTTTAAAGTGAGATATAGACATTTCAATCAAGGGAAATTGGTGAAAAACGGGCTGTTATTCGTATCTAAATGTGCATGGACAGCCATGTTTCTTGCTATAACCGTGGCAACATAACAACAACAAATCTTTCGTAAAGACAATATGGTATAAACCTGGCAAGATAGAAAATATATGAAAATGAGAATGATTTACATGATAAATTTTCCTTTAAAATACTCAAGTATATCAGAAATTGCATTCCACAGCTTCAAAACAACAATTGGTTACCATGGCAACATAAACATTTTTGACAAAATGGCAACATTGTGCCATCTTTAGCTGCCTCATGTAAGGCTAACGCACGTATCTTTGTCAGAGGTAGCTAATTGAGTAGATGGACTCATTGCCGGGGATCCTGCGGGAGACACCCTAGCACTTGCCACCGCGAAACACCTACTCAAGAAATACCAGAGGCTCAACAGTTTAGATTCACGTATCCATTTAATACACAATTCATAGACAGTTACATTAAGAGTCATTCGAAGAACCGATGGTAACCAACTTATCAATACATTAAACAACGATCTTAACGAATTACATACATCATTAACTAATGCCATCTCAATCAACCATGACCTGAGGTTCCTTTAAGAGTAACCCTTGATCATACCTCTAACAACAATACCCTTACCTGACGAATCGTCACCCCGTCAGGGAGACAGGTAGCCCTCCTGCTGCCTCAGCGGGAAGCGGGCTCTGTTCTGCCTGGGCAAACAAGCTTGCCCCCAGAGATTGCTACTAGGGTGTTCTGCGGCTGCGCAGAAACACCAGGGTAACTGTTGCCATGGAAACATGGGGTGAGTTCTACCCCGTTGCTATCATTGAATCTCATTACACAATAATATAATATATCACATTACTTCTATACAATAATAATATAAATGATATTACAGAATTAAGGCCTTGAGGCTCATGGCGATTTGAGGAAAGTTCCTATAAGAGGAAAGAATGAAGACACCTCTGAAGCTAAAAGCTCAGCGGTGACATCCCGACCGATCGAGGATTATTTTATAAGATGGTTTTTCTCCGGTTTGAAGAAAACATTATTTTAAACTTACAATCGAATACGGATTACATTCACGTAATAATGAATTAATATACACTGTGACTAAAAACGTAACTATTCATTGAAAAGCAAAGGTATTTCCTTTCAAAGATAGAAGCCTGAATGCTTCATGCTGATTAACAGAACGATGTAAAGGCTTGTGAATAGATTTGTGTAACTATTGAGAGGATTGTTAATCGACTTTGTACATGATACCAATTTAGGTACGGACAGAGGAAACGCGTCTCATTGCACCTGAATTTTGTGAGTGCTTTAATGAAAGTTGTGGTGACATCAGGATGATGTAACCACTACCACCGGGCAGGCGGAAGGGGGGAAAAATTTTAAGATAAAATCGGGCGTGTGCAATATGCCCATGAAAGACAATTCGGAAATAGGAAAAATTTTGAAAGGGAGGCAAGAATATGACTTGCATCCGTAAAAGGAGAGGAACTGAATGACAGCCCTTTTAATGGTGTCAATGAGGTGCTGAAAGGGGAGCTCAGATAGGAAAGTGAAATCTAAATTTTAATGATTGACAGAAAAGGACAAGTTATTCTTATGACCTATTTGCCAAATTTTTCAATTTTTATGAATCGTTGGTTCGTCGGCCAACGTTATTTTTGGAAATAGAGCCGCTAATTACATGGCTCCTCAGCAAAAGAGACTCAAGCACCAGGCGAGTCAAGTAGCCGTTTTTATCAAGGGCAGTTACGGGTATCATCCCTTGCGTGTCATTGGATATGCATAGAGCTAAACCAAAAGCATGAAGTACATCAAGACAGGACAGCCTTATAATTTTAAATGGGCTGGTATGTCCGATACCCTAAACTACAAAAGTAAGTAAGTAAAATGACATATAAGCGATAAGCGATTTTAAAAGCAACAATTAAATCATAAACGAAATATAGTCGAATCGCGAATATCAACAATAACATGGATTAAAGCGACAATTAGTAATGTAAAAGCGACAATTAGCAGAATAATAATCAAAATGATGAAGCAATAGTCCAGTATGGAGATAAAGAAGTCAATAGTGGACTATGGCTTCGTAGAACTTGTTACGTACACTCTAAACAATCCGAGCGAACTGTAGGCATAAGGCGTACAGAGAATTAAAACAATGCGAAAATAGGTAAACAGTATACTGGTGCAGTGGAGCAATATTGAAAACATAGGTACATACTAATACACCTGAGGAAACTTGTATAAGAAGGCTGGCATGCGTAATGCATAGACCAGAATAATTATCAAATGAGATTAAAGCATAAATCTATTTGATTTTAAGCTTATAAGAAATGAGATCAGATGTTTACAGAGAAAGTTCAGTGCAAGAGTTGACTTGGGATAACTGTTCGTGGACACGTTGAGACATAACCATTGGTAAAGATTTGCGTACTGAATTGATCTACTTCAATGAAAATGTGGATCATATTATCTACTTTAATTGTAATATGTTGGTTGATGCATAAATGCTTTTAATCAGCGATACACTTTACAAAATACTAATCAAGAGTCAATACATGATGTCGAAGACAACATGATCTGTATACGTGTAGACGAGAAGATTGGAAGAATCATTGATGGGAGGAGTCAGTTATATAAGTCATTGATATAGGGCGAAGGAGGCAACACCGACGCTCGGTGCGTGGTGCAGAGGGTGAGACGTTGGCAGCGATTGGCTTGTCAAGTTCACATGAGATGTGTTTGTCAAGGGCAAACGAGGTGTCGACAGCAATGTGTTTCTCAGGGTCGAATAGGGTGTTCGACCTGGCAACTTGAAAGATGCCGGACGTCGTGGACCTAACGGACGAGCTGCGAGAGTTCAAGGTCCTATTACCATCCACCCAAAACGATGAGGGGGTTGTTACTGTTCTAACAGATACAGAACAACAATGTCAACCTGGATGAGTGGTCCTTCCACCGTTCTCAGCTGTACCTAAGTGGCGAAGTGAATGGAAGCCATGAGAGACTACCATTACACGTCGGTCAATGTCATTTCGGAGGAATATTGTCTCTGTGAATGGAGCGCAGGCGAGGTGCGAACCGGAGTGGTGGAAATAGCTGGATGTGGTGCCATAGGCACGACAACTTTAGCGGAGACAGGAAATGTTCCGAGCGAGTAACTGGTATTTTGGTGATTATGCTGAAGACTCGAGGGACTGATATAGCGGCAGTACTGCGAAGATTTGCCAGTCCGGCCTCGTTGCGTGACTAACCCAGGTTAGGGTCAGGCGGAGGAGGAGGTGGACTGATCGTCACCTTGAACTGTTTGTCACACTTTTATGTTGGGGTCTGGCGAAGGAGGACGTGACTCGTTTGACACGACCTTCATGTTTTTATTCAGACGATCCCAATATCAGGTGGACCTTGATGGGTCATGGAGAAGAAGACGTCGTCATGAGTCTTTCGTGTATGCACTTTCTGAGATCACAATGTTTATTATGTGTTATGTGCTAGCACAACTTTGTGCGAGAACGCCAGGAAATGCGTGGTGAGGAAACTCTTCTGAACTAGACACAATCCATATTAGTGTCTGTCGACGGTAACTGATAGCAGGGGCAATCCGTGTTAGCCACCTGAATAAGGTAGTTACCTAGAGGAAAAGAGTGTCATTAAGAGGATGCAGGCCGGAAGGTAGTTGAGACAATCCATATTAGTCACCAACTAAAAATGAGGCCATGCTCTTCAAGCACGATTGTTCGTTGATGCTTGCTGTAGAAACAGAGGCAATCCATATTAGCCGACTGTTAAGAAGCCAAGCAGGAGATGACATCACCATATCATCATACAATGTGAGCTCGGTTGTGAATGGTGACATGTGCGACGAAGACTGCACAATGCCAAGCCAGACACAAAAGTTCAAAGAAAGTTCTGCAGTAATGTAGCCCCATGTTGGAACCAGGTCAAGGCAACGATATGCTGGCCGTGGTTACGACGGAAATGGAGTGAAACGGAGTGTTCACACTAGTGGTCGCCCCGAGATGGTGCCCTCTTCATATTGCCATGATTGCATGATAGCAATACGGCCGACTCGAAGTGGTCATACGTGCTGTCGGAACATGGAACGTGGTTCCATGCGCGAGCGTGGTGCCCAAGGAGGTGGTGCCCCAATCGACTGACTTCCGGATGTTGAATCGGACGTGTCTCTTGATAGGGTGCCCGTAACAGTAGAAGTCACAGTGGAAGCACAGGCTCTGTAACGACTGTCTCAGATCAAAGATTAAAGAACATATGCATCGAATGTGTCTCTGATCATAGGTGCCCACAGCAAGTCTTGCACTGATGTTTGACGACCAGCCCGACCAGCAACTCGTGATCAAAGAGACATTCCCGCAAATTATGTGACAACACAGCATTAAAATGGTATGCAATAGTCATACTGAAATTACTTTAAGAAACAGGCTAGGAGCTCAACCAATGAGGTTGCCGCAAACAATATGTAAGAAAAGGCACGTGATATATATATAAAATATAAATAACTTAAATAAGAGATTATAAAAGGAATATCATAATTGGTTTAGATAAATAATCTGAATCCCAGCAAGATGCTGGTCGTTAAGTGTGTATAATTAAAAGGTAAAAAGAGTTGTTTAAATGTAGATAGAAAGGTAGCAAATCACGGCAAAATTTGATGCATCATCATGGTGATCAGCTCCCCAAGATCAAAATGAATCACATCAATAAAGGAAGAAGATCACTCTGCAACGTGAGTATAAGAGTATGAAATTTTAGGATGAGAAAGTGTTGCGTAAGGCGTATGCACAGAATATATGCATACCTTCAAGCATATGTCAGTAAAATGTTACCCATACAATCGAACCAACAAGGTGTGATTCTTCACAGACTGACTAAAATATAAGGGCATGCAAGCGTGGTTATGAAAGGGTTAAAATGCAACAATACACATACAGATAGAAAAGGGAAAAAGAAATGCAGTTAGAATGCAGTTGTACAGGAAAAGTTATTGCACGAAAGTGCAGTGCAAAGGGAATTAATCATAAACATGCAGTAGGATCAAATCAGACGCTGGTACTGGTATCGTTAGGAGAGGGGGGTGGTGGAAGGGGAGGGGGGAAAGTTGGGCGGAGCAACAGTGACGTAGGACGAGTGGGGCGTGGTTCCAACTCGGTAGGCCTAAACGTGACACCAATTCCTTAATCTCATCCAAGTATTTGCCAACGCTATCACCATAGGTGATACGTTTCTGAGACAAAGCATCGAGGATAGATGCTCGACTCCTAAGCAATGAAAATTTATCTAAGAACAACTTCTCAAGTTTAGCCAAAGTCATAGGCTTCAAAGCATTACACCAATTGCGAGCGTGTCCTTCAGTGAACAGCTGCAGGCGATGCAATATCTGCTGGTCATTTAGATTATGTAATTGGACATGATCCTTGAATTTAGTGATCCATGCCTGTGGTGTCAAACTATCAGATTCTCCATTAAATACTGGAGGTTTCATCTCTGAAAAATTAAGAGGCTTAGTTCTAGGCTGTGTTTCAGGCATTTGGGTATTAAATGCTGCTGCAGAAAAAGAAGAAGGCAGGGAACCTGAACGAGACGTAGAAATTGGACCGTGAATAGATTGAGTAGCTCGGTAAGACGCATCTCTGGAGTCCTGATAGGAAGGTGGGTAGGGCAGGGATGTGCGCAAGCCAGTAAGGTCTTGTGGCTGAGATTGAGCCTGGGAATTAAGATTATTAAAAGTAGGATCAAAGTTAGGGAGGTCTTGGAAAGTTTGATTGGTTGAAGCGGCTTGAGACTGGGTAACCTGTTGAGAAAAATGTGAAGGCTGATTAGCATGTTCGAATAATAATTGATCACCAGTGCGAGCTGCAGGTGTATGAGAAAAAGCGCCCGATGTAGCATTGTAATTAGAAGGAGTGGTCACACCCGGGTTGTGATTATTCGAAGCCATATTGGAGCCAGAGGGAGATTGAGCAGAGAGGCGATGCAAAAGTGTTTGATGGCTGGGATCAGTGTAACCTATAACTGGCTTACGACTAGAATGAGGAGTGTGAGAAGGGAACAGTACTTGAGTGGTTGTATTAGCTGTACGTGGTCTAGTGACAGTATTTACAGTATATGAGACTGTAGCAAACTGAACTGTATTCGTAAGAGAAGTCTGTGCAGAAGTGAAAGATGCGGGCTGGCTTCCCTGAGTAGATGTATGAGATGGGACGGGGGGTACAGAGAAAGCAGAGGGTCCTGGAGCAGGCCGGGTGGTGCTGGGCGACGTGCCAGTCCGCGGGGAAGGTTGTTGTGCGTGGCCCGGGGGAGACGATGGAGGGTGTTGTTGAGATTGAGGCTCCTGATAAGAGTGATTAAATTGAAAGTTATTAAGAGACTGGTCGAATTCCTGGTTTTGATAGGCGTTGTTGGAAACGTTATCAATCACAGAAGGGTCCTCGGGAGGAGGGACTTGATGCTGTTGGCGGAGACCTCCCAATGAAGGAATTTGGTCGTCGCTCAAATCTGATCCAGGTTCACGTGGAGGGGTATGATGGCGGGGGGAAGATCGTGGACTGTCGTCTGGGGTGCGATGGTGATGATTATCAGAGCCGTGTAAAGAATGACTAGGAGAAACAGGAGGTAATTGGGGGTGTTCACTGCTGTTCACAGTAGACGTAACAGGAGGGGTTTGTGCAGCAGCACCAGGCTGTGAAACAGGCTTTTGTTGAGTAGTATTATCAAATGATGATGCACCAGGTTGCTGAGAATCTAATTGATGTATAAGAGAGGCGTCAGACTGACCAGCCTGAGAAGTAGAATTATCCTCACCTGTTTCAGCGTTATTAGAATTTGCAGGAATGCCAGCAATATTAGGTGGATGTTCCCGACTTTCAGAATCAGAAAGAGCTGGAGACCTATTTCTACCAAAAGACTGTTTATCAGAGTTATCACTATCAAAGGTATGGCCAGCAGAATTATTTTTATCGGAGTTATCAACCTTATCCCTAGCAATCTTTAGAGCAAGAAGTGAATTGTCTTCGTCAGAATCAGAATCGTGTCGGCCAGGTGATTCCTCACGAGATTTTAAGCTATCATGAGAAGGTGTGGAAACACGGGACCCGTCAATAATATCCCCAACTTTTACATGTAAAGGAACAGTCAATGAAGAATTATCTGGTTGTTGGGCAATGTGTTGGCCCGAGGTATTAGGCTGTTCACTTGAAAGCGATGTGTCAGTGTAAATGTCAGTTACATCGAGGTGTCCCTTATCGACCTGACTTTTACTAGCAGAGGATGAGTCAGTTTCTGACATCATGAGGGTAAGAGGGTAAAGCCATACATTGGTAGGTTTTCTCAAATACGTTTTATAACGAGCAAAAGAAGCCTCACGAAACAGAGCAAGTTCTGGTAAGGGAAGAGACAAATAACCCAGCTGATCTAGTATCGACTCATAGACATGCCATTGAGTGTTCTTATCATTAGCAGCCAACAATAACCATTTATTAAAGAGAATAGTAGGGGTGTGATGTTTGATATAACGAGAAGCACGAGCAGACAAATATCCCTCATCAACCGCTGTCTGAGCTTCCAAACGGAACTTAAGTAACCACTGCTGAAGTGTCAGCTGTGTCAACGGGACAGACATTCAGAGCGAAAATAGATGTAAGAAGAGCAAGCGTGCCGTGCATACTAGCACTTACTAGAGCAAAAATATAACTAATTTGAGGGAGATTACGTATAAAAAGAGAGCCTAAAATCAAAATAAGGGTAAAGGCTACAAAATGTGCCACAGCGATTCCTTGCAATAAACGTGGATGTAACTCATAACACATATCAACCGACGACCCGAAGAATAAGGGAATGAAGACATAACTAGAGAACCATATATCAGTAATAATGAAATAAGCAATCACTTGTCTCGCTTTAAATACATATATATATAAAATGCAGGATTAACTGTAGCACGTCACCATACATGGAGAAAAATGTCGACTTGTCCCTTCAAGTCAATAAGAAACTAAAATAACTAACTTTGGCTAGCTAAAAGTAGAACAGTAGACCTGACACAACAAAATACAACACGATACACTATCAATGATCAATGCGCACAACGGCAATAAATGAATGGAAACATGCATAAATGAAGAAGAGCATGCTGTTACTCAAGAAAACAATGATGGGATGACAATCAGTATGTGATAATCAAATTCTCTAGAGTGTTCGTTGGACGGGCAATAGCGAATTTGTAATTTTTAAAAGTAATGAAATGTTACATATTTAAGTTGCAGAGTGAGGAAAGAAGAAGGCAGAATAGCGTGGCCATGAGACCAGGCTATTAGACCTTAAGTGCCGTGTATATAAAATCTAAATAGTATGCTATGTGTTTGGAAACAGACAGACATATTGGTAATGTAACGTTAAAATGCAAGAATTAAAGTATAAGAGGAGATGACAGATAGCCTAAGAAAACATTATAAATTAAGGAAATAAGAATCAAGTGCCTTTCCTATTAATGTTTGCAAAATGAGCTCCTACCGTATTGGAAGATGTGCTGTGTTGCCAGGAAGGCCTAATGATGCGAGAGATGCCCCAGAGACTTGAGTGCGCTGTCTGGTCCGGGTCTGGATGAGGTGTGTAGGTAAAGTTGTGAGAAGTGTGGAAGATGAGAGGCAGGCATATCGAAGCTGAACATGAGCTAATAGGTAACCAAATAAAGATATGGGCGAAGCCCCTGAGCTACCTGATAAGAAAATTGCGCCCCCTATACTAGTAGGTGAATTAAGGTGGGATAACATGGCTCTGTAAAACTTCATGAATTTAAATTTAGGCTTTGGGCTCTGCATGTTTAGTAGAGCATATTAATCAATTTAATTAACGATATAGCAGAACAATAGCTAATTAGGAGACCAAAACAGCGACTAATGGCATGGCGTTGAACCAATGCTCTCTAGCCATAGCTGGCGAACCCGCTATGCATGATATGAAGTTGTGACATAATCGAATTTCCACATCAAGGAAGTGGACTTTCTTCATGCGAAGAAACCGTAGGCCCATAGCCCATAGCATTGCAAGGCTAGTGTTTCGGAAAGAAACGTCACTAAATGTGAATCTTACATCGTACGAACATCAAACATTGAGTTGCTATGTATGATCGTTTACAGATATGAAGAATTATTCCTATGCTATTTCAGAGAGTTCTGCTTCTACAGTTCGACGTGTGTTGTCGATGCCTACGTTACCATTGTTAAATCAATACATTCAATGGTACAAGAACTAAATATGTTTGCTATTCCTTAAATTTGAAAAACGTAGTAAATCAGGAGACAGTGTGACACAGCAGACAAGCGCCAAGAAGCCGCAGACCGGAATTCTCTCACCATGCCATCTTTAGCTGCCTCATGTAAGGCTAACGCACGTATCTTTGTCAGAGGTAGCTAATTGAGTAGATGGACTCATTGCCGGGGATCCTGCGGGAGACACCCTAGCACTTGCCACCGCGAAACACCTACTCAAGAAATACCAGAGGCTCAACAGTTTAGATTCACGTATCCATTTAATACACAATTCATAGACAGTTACATTAAGAGTCATTCGAAGAACCGATGGTAACCAACTTATCAATACATTAAACAACGATCTTAACGAATTACATACATCATTAACTAATGCCATCTCAATCAACCATGACCTGAGGTTCCTTTAAGAGTAACCCTTGATCATACCTCTAACAACAATACCCTTACCTGACGAATCGTCACCCCGTCAGGGAGACAGGTAGCCCTCCTGCTGCCTCAGCGGGAAGCGGGCTCTGTTCTGCCTGGGCAAACAAGCTTGCCCCCAGAGATTGCTACTAGGGTGTTCTGCGGCTGCGCAGAAACACCAGGGTAACTGTTGCCATGGAAACATGGGGTGAGTTCTACCCCGTTGCTATCATTGAATCTCATTACACAATAATATAATATATCACATTACTTCTATACAATAATAATATAAATGATATTACAGAATTAAGGCCTTGAGGCTCATGGCGATTTGAGGAAAGTTCCTATAAGAGGAAAGAATGAAGACACCTCTGAAGCTAAAAGCTCAGCGGTGACAATTGGTTTCTGAAAACCTGAATCTACAAGCTTCGATTCGATGTATCATGCATAGATCTAACATTAAAACTTCTGCAGTTTTATTCATAATATACTAGTTCAATACAACTATTTTTCTTTGGTCGATTTTACCGGGATCTATGGGCCACTCTGAATATGGACAATATATGTCCTAATTTACACAATGTTTGTTTTTTTTTCTGCATATTTGTATGTTTTAAGATATGTACTACTTTTTATATCCTGCTTCTCCATGCTTTAGATGAGATTTAGATATTTCAAACTAAGGAAAATGGCATTTTTCGCTTAAAAATCAGCAATATGAAGCTGTGTTTATGACTGTAACCATGGCAACCAAAAAACGAAGAATCATTTGAATAGGTAAAGTTGCATAATACACTTAACAATAAAAAATTTATAATATTAGCATGATTTGCTTAATAGATTTGACATTAATCGAATAGTGAAAATCAGAAAATTCATTTAAAAGACTCAAAACAACAATTGGTTACCATAGCAACAAAAACATTTTTGAAAAAATGGCAACATCCACTTTTGAAATCCTGATTGCACAAGCTTCGAAACGATGTATCATACGTAGCTCTAACATGAAACTTTTTACGGAATGACACATGCCCCCCTACTAAAGGGAGCTGGTGTCAGGACAACTCTTCAAAAGAAACAAGTTGAATACAGTGATTTTCTCCAAAAGGCATTTTTTGTCTGCAATCAAGGTCTTTCAAAGAACTCACCTTGAGCGAGTTGTAAATGATGAGCTCACTAAAGCCATAGTGAGGTATATGGTACATTCCCCTCGCTATCAATGAACATTCCACTTTTAAAGGCTTGCAAATGTTTATTTCTATGCATGCTGCCACAATTGTTTCCTCATTGTAAGTAACAATGATGTAAACAGGTTATCCTCGTTTTTAGAGATGCTTGCTTACTTGCAAGCGGCATCTCTATTGTGGGAGGATGGCTGTGAAACTGATGACAACTGTACTGCCTTGGTCATGCTGTTTCATCTCTGTCATTAAAACTTTGCCTACAGTCTCAATAGAATTTTATCTTGCGTTGATAAACTTTTGGTGTCTTTCTGAGACGAAAAAATTAATAAAGAAAACAAACAGGCTGTCTTTATGCAGGTCAAATGTCAATCACCAAAAGTAGGTCACAGGCCAGATACCCTCCAGCAGGTCTCACATGCCAGATACCCTCTGCAGGTCTCACACGCCAGATACCCTTGTGCAGGTGACAGGCAAAGGGGTAGATACTTTCATGGGCAGTCTATCTACAAGCATCTCTTAAAGTGCTTGCACGTTATTTTTGTTTATGGCACAATTCAGTGATATCACATTTGGTTCAAGGCAGATGTGGCACATGTTACACAATGCACATTACTGCCGTTCTTGCACTAAGTCTGGAATTGTTCTCTCTGCTTCTACATTGGAATTCAATGGTTTTCATGCTACTAATATACTATACTATTGTATTCACTTTGGATCAATCTGAATGCGCCATATCTTTTATGTTACATGGTCACTCAAACGTTATTGACACTGATATGCATCATGACTACAGGAACTCGTCAATGCCCTTGACTGCCCCCAGGATTGCATATTTATTTAAATGCGAAGCTGACTCATTTATGTGGGAGCATACATTGCAACCTTAAACTTGGCTAAAACTAACTCTAAACCTAATTTTAACACTAAACCATAAAGATATAACACTTCCACGAATGTTAGTGTTAGCAGATACACGAATGAATGATAAAGCACATTCACAAGTGTTAGTTTTTACATGTACACGAGCACCTATGCTCGTTTTTGCTTGTCCACAAATTCGTACATGCTCGTTTTTACACCTCCACGAATTCGTGAACATGCCAAATAATGAAAAATATATACATGCAATTGGTTACACTTTCTGACATTTTCCTAAGTGGTGTAGTAATTGGATTGAAATGATTACATGTTGTCTAGCACATCATAATTTTTAACAGTCTGGGATCTATCATTCATCTTTATGCCACAAATTATAATTTTTAAGGACCATTTTAGGTGTGAGAAGGAGCAATGAATCAAGTCTTTGTGACTGAGGTATTATTTTTTTGATATCACTAGCTTTAATATTTTAATTATTGAACACTTCAAAACAAAGGTTTTTTGATTGCAAGACTGTGTGCCAAGAATATAAAATGTTGAAGCGAAGAATACTAAATCTGAGAAATTTTTGTCTTCTGACTTAGTCTTGGGCCTCTGTTGGCTGTTTGATAAGCTGTACTTGCGCGGCTGGTAAACACTGATCCTTTGCAAATGTCTTCTAAATCTTGAATATCCTGGTTGACTTTTCGTAGAAGGAGTGCAGTACATACAAGTTCAGTAGATAGTATGCAAATGCGAAGAAGGACAGATGCTTCAATATGTTGGAAGTCAGCCACTATTCATGGAAATATTGGGTCTGTGTATGAAATTTTTATGCAATACTTTTTCCCCCATTTCATTTTATCGTACATTTCAATACGTTGTTTTTTTTCTGATTGATGTTTGGCACATCTGAACTGTTTAACTTTGATGACACTTTGATGACACTTTCTTTAGCTCATGCACTTCAAGAGTACGAAGGGAATGAGAAATTTTCAAACTTCAAAATACGTTTTGTTGTCTCAGATTAAAAGTATACAAGATAAAAACAAGCAGTCGGGTTTATTTTCCCAGATAATATCCACAATCAATTTTAACATTGGAAACCACCTCAAGAAATAATTGTGAAAGACCAGCTCACAGACACAACAGCCAAATGATACCATTTTGCAAACAAGTAGATCTATGTAGGGGAGAGCGGGGCACTGTGAGACCCTTTTTTTATTTTCAAGTGTTCCAAAATGTTGGCAGTAACGAGTTAAATGAAATCAGGTCCACATTATAAATAATGAAGTTGGGTATATTGTCCAGTAGTTTCAGGTTTCTACCTTTTACAGGTTTGGATGTTCATGCTCATTAAGTGTCTCACTGTGCCCCGTGGGACAGTGAGACTTGGCATCTGCTGCCATAACCGCCGATCCTCAGGACCTGTGGAATTGTTCTATCAATTGTTGCTACAGAAAATACTGTACTCTTATAAAAGCTGCTGGCTAGGTGATATTTTAGGTCCTTTTTTGAGCATGTTACGAAACTTCATTGCACAGGACACATGCACGACTTATTTAACCTGCCACGCCTGTTACATACTAATCAAAATTTTTTCAGATGCTTCCCTTTGGATATGACTCACTAAAATCAGTAGTTTATAGCAGGAATTTTGAATTTATTTGTGAATTGTGAGCTATGCATTACGTTCAGGTCGTTTCCAGTATATTTGGTGATGTCTCAATGTGCCCTGCCTTAAACTGTATCACTGTGCCCCAGGCAGCTCTCTTTATAAAATTGTTTAAACCTGCGGACCGGATGCCTGTATTGTGGTTCATCATCTCACCAAGCTAAGACAAATAATCAAGGTTTGAATCCCTGTCAATTGATTTGCATTATATAATTTTCTTGGGAATTATAACAAAAAGTCTTTGGCAAAATTGTATACTTTTACCGGCTAAAAACCAAAATATTGAAGTTCCACTGTCCATAAGCTGTGCAGGCATTCAGGATATAGGACAGTCTCTCACTTGCTTACTTTTTGTACTATACGAAAGAGGGTTGATCTGTAAACTGTACCGACTAGACACTACGGGTTTTGTCTCACTGTGCCTGCCGTCTCACTGTGCCCCGCTCTCCCCTACATTTAAACAGAAGATGTGAACCAGACAGGTTTCTAAGTTCAAATCTATTGAAGAAGTCTTATCGAATCAATCGAAATAAACTCTTTTGTAACTAATTCTATTGGCAGTGTAAAACGAACTGATTGGAGTGTATTTAAGGTTGAGGTTGCCTTCTTTGCTCAGTGTTCTATACTGAGGTAAGTATATAACCCCATCCACGTGGTAATAATAATAAACTTTCTTTACATTTCTCTCAGTATCTCAAAAACTATAGAATGCCCGATTTTTTATATTTTTTCTTAGCATTTCAAAAGGTATAGAATATCCCTCAATCATACCATCAAAAGGCACAACTGGACCCATATACGTTATGAGTGGACCAAATTTCATCCATTTTCTTGCAATAGTTGCCTCGTCCTGGCTTGGAAACTATCCATCCACCCGCCGCTTGGCCGCCGGGATGCCTGACCGCCCGCTCGCCAGCCCTGCGGACGGACAACATTTTACCAAAGTGATAATAATACCTTCGAACTTCATTCACTGAAGGTAAAAACAGAACTTTCATGTTTTTTAGGCAGTCCTCCATGCATGATTACAATTCAGATGTTGACATACCTCCAGTCGGAGAGCTTTTTTATGATCTGATGTAATTACATTGCTGGAAATTTGAGTCAGCTAAATGACAGAGTGAGATGGTTGCACAATTCTTTTGAGCTAACATGGTTTGTTGTTTTAAGCTACGACAATCTTTCCATTGTCATAACTTAAACCACATTTTGCAGTGTAGCAGGTAAAATAATTTTCTCATTGACTTTTACCGATTCTTGGTGAAAGTCAGAATTATGCAGATAAGACATCAGTAGATCTGGCTTTTCCAAATTACCCAAAACCACTGGTCATTCATTGTAAGACCAGTTGGTCGCCAAAATCTGAAATGAATAATGCCGGTTATGGATATAAAGCTGATAGATTCTTTTAATCAGTGCCATGTTGCATTAGAATCGATTATTTTTGTTTTGAAAAGGTCTCAGCATATAAAGATTGGTATAAATTTGTTGATCCCATCTTGCAAAGTGAAGAAAGAAATCTGGACTTTCGGTGACCAATACACTTGCTTTATATGTGGTGTCAGAATTACAGTTAAAACCTCTTGAAGACAATGCAGATCAAGCAGGTCATTGCAGGAATGAAAAAGAACACATTTTGACTTCAGACCACGTTTGAAATAAATTTATTTAAAGCCAGACTGTAGAACATCAAATTTCTACCTGCATTAATTTTACAAGTCGATCTGCAGTTTTGTTTTCAGGCCTTGTAATCAAATACTCATGTTATCATCAAATACTCATGTTATCATCAAATACTCATGTTATCATCAAATACTCATGTTATTATCAAATACTCATGTTATCATCAAACACTGATGGTAACTGTGCCTGGAATGCACACCTTGCATGTGTAGATCACTCCATTCTTGCCGAACACAAAGTCAGGTCTGACCTCTCTCTTAATCATCTTCCAGGCCCCGGCAGATTCAAGTTTCTTCATAAATGGTTCAAATCTGTTGTTCAATTCAGTAGATTCCGTCAGGCGTATTTCTTTGAGACCTATCACGATCAATCCTCCTGTACAAGTCAAACAATAATAATATCAAAGGGCAGTTTATACATAAAACATGGGGCAGTTTTTAACAGGGAAAAAAAATCCCAGCAAATCAGATGTAAAAAAGTAGAATCACGTTGTTATCTATGCAACTATTTATTTGTATGACAATTCTTCCAAAAATGTTTATGTTTACACAAGGCGCAGTAGCATTCACAATAAAGAATTATGTTTTAGATCTTCGTTGCACAGTATAAAAGCCGACTATTTAGTGACTGCAAATTTCCTAACATCCACTCCTTGTGAACACATTTTTTCTTTTTACACGTTTTTGTTGAAAATAAAGATCTTGCAATTTTTGTTCACATGCAATGCATACAGATATACCTGGTTTTACAATTCGAATCATATCAGTCAAGGCTTCACACGGAATATGGGAACCACCAAAACATCCACTCGTAATTATGCCATCATAAGTGTCTACAATGAAATGATCAAATTACAAAAGAGTGAACCAACATCCATTAGTAATTTTGCATCATATAGATTGGGTAGAAGACAGAAGTATCTGCAATGAATTTGTCGAAATAAGCTAAACATAAATCAACCGCTGAGCGCAAAAAGGGACTTAGTGTGACTAAGTCCCTTTTTGAATTATTGCATATTTCGAAAGTTCAAGAACTTAGGATTAATGCCTGTGAATATTGGAACTAAGTTATTGTAGGTCAAAATACAGGATGACACTATCTGTGGAATAAACTGGAATTTTCAAGTTTTTGTTGTCCCTTTTTGTCGCTGCCATTAGAAAATTTCACCCAACGCAAAAAGGAGCATAGTCCTGTTATGCCCCTTTTGGCGCTGAAATTTACTTAACAATGATAGTAACAATACTAGCACTAAGCTCCTTTTTGCACCGAAACAAGTCGGCGCAAAAAGGAGCTTAGTGCATCTATTGTCCTCTTTGCGCCACTGATAATGCTTTGTTTAATGCAAGAAGGAGCATTGGTCTTATATCATAAAAAGTAATAATATTAGCATCATTGTTTTATATATATTTATAGAAAATGTATATATGTATATACGTACCAAAAATCATTCAAATCAGACCAGTATCGGCCGAGCGAGAACTGAAAACAACTGTTCAAAAGTAAAAGGTCTTTTTCTCGAAAATCACAAAGACCGCACCATGTATGTACATGAAAATGGGTGAGCATACATTCAGTGGTGTGAAGATGTAAAATCTAACTTTAAATCAACCAATTATGATCAAATTTAAAGCATGCTGCTCTGGTTTCGAATCAAGCAACCATTTTGTCCAATTTAATCGCCAGGGATCATTCCTCCCAGTATGGAGCTGTCTGCCACCTAGTGGTGGACACAGAGAATCAGGCCTTCAGCCCTGGACAAATTTTAACTGATGCTTTTTGCTGCATGTTATTTCACATAAATCGCAGATTTATCGGGATTTTGTGTACTAAAAGCTTGTTTCCAATTTTTTTATTTCAGGTTAACGACAGCAGTAAATTTTATTATAAGCATGCTAATTTTGCGAATATTCCTTTGAAATGGCAGTCAATAAAAACTTTGGTAACTCATGCATCACATTCTCCCCCACCCCAAGAAAATAGTGTACCGTATATCCTCGCATATAAATCGCCCCCGCGTATAAGACGCATCCCTTCTTGAGACCCAAAAACCCCCCTCCCAGTGAAACCCATGTATAAGTCGCATTAGAAATCACTGACTCTAAATACTACAAGGCTGACGAATGAATACTTGATTTCCAAGAAATATGATGCTTTTTTGGGTAAATTTACCTTCTTTATCAGCTAAATTTGCAAGAAATTGACTCGAATCCACATTTGTTTGCTTCTATGCGATGCCATCTTGGCTGTCCTCATCACGTCATCTCTCGCTTGAGATCTCGCGAAAGCGAGAACTTGGTGAAGTTGCCGGCGCATCTTTCAAAATGGCGGATGTGAGTGACGAAAATTCTGAATTTCATCATTTTGGCCAAATTACTTTGATAATTTAGTATATTCTGCGTATAAGACGCACCTGGTCTATAGGCCAAAATTCTTGGTATCAAAAGTGCGACTTATACGCGAGTATAGGCGTTGTATCCCCGTTCCAGCTCCAAGCATCAAATTCTCACCATCCTTGATATCAACAGGTTCTCCTCCAATTTTCGAACAGAAGGTCTTCTTGTAGACGTTTTTCTTGATGGCCAGACTCAATAATTCTTCTGATGGCTCCAAGGCTTCCATCTGAACAAACCCCAGTTGGTTCAGCTGGAAGAGGAATTACATAGTCATGTTGCTGCACATAGGCGTATGGGACGGCTGTCTCGCAGGGGGGGGGGCACGCTCATGTATACCAATAATACCCTATTAGTCTATACAAGCGTATGCAATTCAAATTTGGAGATTGCAGAAGCAGAGTCATTTTGCAAATAACATACAGATGTGGTGCAAATGCAATAGTTGAACTTGTACATCTTACTTATTTTCATAATGTTGTGGCATGCAAATAATTTTTTCCTTTATGGTATTTGCATATTTTGAAGAAATGCATAACTAGTGGGAGCCTATTCCAAAATCACATGACAAATTCTAATTAACATGCATCAACAGGGGTGATCACAAATTGTTATACATCACTTGTTACTATTTGTGCTTTCAGCAGTTAGACATAAGATAGAAGTAAATAAGAATCAATCAAAAACAACACCCAACAATAACTGTGAATTTTGAGAAAATGTTTTTCATAATCAACTGTCAAATTGGATGGCGTCTGTGACAAATATATCAAAACACACATGTCTTGGGCGTTTCTTTGATTCGTCATAATTATGCTAGTATATAGCCTGAAGCCATTTGCATGCCCTGATACCTTTTGTCTCTCAGTGATTATAGTATGGCCGCCCATGGGGGGGGGGCTTTGACTATTTCGCCCTGAAATTTTAACATGGCGCGAACGTGACCAGGGCTGTGGTTCTGCCCTGATATTGGTCAGGATTTGCCCTGATGAACCATTTGCCCCGATGCCAGGGGGGCTGCAGCCCCCCCCCCTCCTGCGAAATACGCCTATGTTACTACATGTAAGTGTGTAATTTCCATATGGTAGACCAGGTTCTATGAAAATGTGAACAGTATACAGATAAACAAATAAATCATCAAAAACTATTATAACATGCTTGACCGACCGAGTGATGGATGTAGGAATGTGCTGAGAGAGCTATATTGTAGGGGCCCCTTCAGGGTGTCCCAGGATATAGTTAATCTGAGATTTCGTAAAAATCACATAATCTTTATCTTCATTGAAATTCTGAGAATCACAGAAAGAATGTAAAGGAGCTAGATAAATATAATACATGTTCCATATTAGAGTCAAGGAAGGTAAATCCGTCCAGGAGGGTAAATCCGTCCACCCCCTATTATATGGATATAAATATTCCTGCGACAGCTGTGTGAGTTTTATAGGCAAGAGAAAGTCGTTTTTCAACTACTTTTGCCGTTTTTTGGTGTTTTTAGCAATTTAAATAATTTTCAGGTTCGTTTAAAAACAAAGGATCAAATACAATCAAATCCTGTGACGTCATCACAGCCATTTTGAGCTTTTCAGAAGTTGAACTTCTCAGTATTGCATGCCTATTTTTGTTATCAAACAAATGTATTTAAGATGAAAATTAGTGAATTAGGTGCAAAATTCAGTTATTCTTGCAGGATTTGTAAAATTGTGACTCATTGAAAGGAAATACAGTAAAAATAAAAGTGAAAGGAATTACCATCAGTATTTTAGAAGTGGCTTGATTTGGGGTTTGTAAATCCGTCCACCCAAATAAAATCAATTTTATAGTACTTTTATGACTTTAAATATTCATAAATGACATTTCCCTGACTGCAGAATTTAGATAGGTACAGTTATACCACTTTGCTAAGGTTAAAAGGTTCTATAATTGTAATTGAGGGGGTCAATTGAAATCATTCAAAGTGAACTTGACCTACATTATTTAATTCTTCCATGACAAATGTAATCAGTGAAACATTACTAAAAAATTGACACAAAAACCTTTGTAAGGCTTCAAAAATTGCAAAACTTGGAAAAATAACAAGATATGGTAGGTGAGAGCTGCACTATGGCCTGTGGACGGATTTAGCATCCTTGCTGGACGGATTTACCAGCAGGGTGGACGGATTTAGGTACCCTAACCTTCAATGTTTGTTGCCATGGTTTCAGCAAAAATTATTTGAATATTTGACTTTTTTTGACTGATGACGATAGTATGAGGTTATACCATGGGTAGGTGCAGTACATCCCTAGTATACTCCCCGAGACTCCAGTATATTCCCGAGACCCGAAGGGTCGAGGGAATATACTGGGGTCGAGGGGAGTATACCAGGGATGTACTGCACCTACCCATGGTATAACATTTTTATCCCATGTCTAGGAACATTTTTTAGATATAAAGTTAAACGGCCATGGAACTAAATAAAAAAACGTCGATTCAAATCTATGATTTTACGATTGTACTGAAAATTCTTGTTTTAGTTATGATTTTCTGGTGGCAAGAGTTTCTGAGATATCGCTTTGAAATTTTGGATTTGTAATTTATGCCATATGTATCACATGTATCTGTATGATATTTAGTTGTCTAATAAAAGTTTATATATATGTAAAAAAGTACTAAAGAATTTAGTTGGTCTCGTGCTTTCAGGTCGTGAGATATAAAATAAAACGGCCATGGAACTCTAAAAAACGTTGACTCAAATCAGTGATTTTACGCTTGAAGTGAAAATTCTTGTTTCAGTTATGATTTTTTCATGGCAGGAGTTTTTGAGATATTGCCTTGAAATTTTGGATTTATAATCTATACTATATGTACAAAAGTACTGGAGAATTTAATAGATCTGGTGCTTTCAGGTCCTGAGAAATAAAATAAGACGGCCATGGAACTAAAAAAAACGCTGACTCAAATCATTGATTTTATGCTTGAAGTGAAAATTCTTGTTTCAGTAATGATTTTTTGGTGGCAAGAGTTTTCAAGATATCACCTTGAAATTTTGGATTTGTAATTTATACTATATTTGCAACATACTGTGTGAATCTAATATATCTACATTGATTAGATCCAGAGAAATTAAATAAAACGGCAGTGCAAGGCAGAAAAACGTTTCTGAAATCAAAGATCCATAGGGCTGAAAAAATACTAGTTAACAGAATTTAACAAAAATAAAAAGGGGTCCTCATCCCGATGGAAATTCATATAAATCGCTATTTGTACTACTAAGTCACTTTGAAAAAAGTAAACAAGTTTACCGAAAATCACATTGGAAAATTAACTATAACAGATGGAAAGTCGAAACTATTACAGCCCACACCAGCTTTTTTTCTGCGCTTCTAATGCTTTAATCCATGTGTCTGTAACCCCAATAGATCCTTCTAAAATTGAAAAAGACTGACAATTTTCGTGTGTTGTCAAAATTGCAAGAAAAGATGCTGAGCACGCCATACCAGATTTGGGGGGGTGTGTCTGAATACTGCTCTCTGATTGGTTGTTTTCAGTATATTCCCTGTAATTCACAGGGAAAAACGTGGTATACAGGTCAGGTGACCATATACTGCTTTTTCTCCCCGATACTGACTTTTTCCCTGCTGTATAGCCAAGGGAAAAAACAGTATCGGGGAGAAAATGTGCCTAGACATGGGATAATATGGAATATGCCCCTTCCAATGAACTGATTTTTATTATGTATCTTTTACCATTTTCTCGGAAATATAGTTTTAGCCAAAAGTGGACGGATTTACCCTCCTTGACTCTAAATTGAATACCATGCATATTGCTTATTGTTGTGTCTTATTTGACCCACCTGAGCACCCACAAACCCAGTTCCAGCGCCAATGTCTAGTACTTTAAAGGTTGGCCTCAGTTCTCCTGGGACTTGGTCGGCGAGGGCTTCTGCGGCATGGCGGGGTCCTTTTTGATTTTCAGGCCCCAAAACCTGCAGGGAGAGTTAAAACAATAAAAAGAGGTGTTTTATGAAATACAATTTTCTCTTATCAAAATATTGTCCTATGGCAGCACTGGCTTAAACAATTACCTTAATAGCTGCTACAATACGAGCAGAATAAAAAACTTATAATATGATATAGTTATGGTATCTAGTACAGAAATTTGAAATTTATTCATTTATCTATTATGAAAATATAGTGGAACAAGATAAAAAGGCATGATGCAAACCTTTTCCATCAGGTTTAGGATTGTGTAATGCAATTGAATTAATTCAATAGGTCAAGACTCTCTAATCTTGGGAGTCGCCACCCTTAGAACAATTGACCAAATGTACATGTATAGCAATTTGTTTTTCCCATTTGAAAATAACGTCGCCAGTAGGAACAGCCTCAGCTCATTGAGCTATTCTGCATTGGGGCCCGAAATTTCACTATTCCGTCTCTGGATGACAACCAAATATGACAGACTGAAAGTTAACGATGGACAAAAAAAGTATGATCTCTTATATTAAAGTGATGATGTACGTGGGGATTTATCTCAAGTTACGCTCAATGTCTGGTCTTCTTATTTTCCCTGTGCCTTCCTGTGACCTTCAAGGCAGAACTCTCCAATTTTCGAAGCCATTGCACACTTTTAAATGCCCTTATCAATGATGATTATACTTTTAAGCTCATTCCTACCCTATCATGATGCCTCCGCGGTCCAACGTCGGCCCGAAGCTGGTCGGTCACTGCTGACATCGGACTGACGCTGGGCCGACGTTGGGCCAACGTTGGACCGCCGACGCATGCTGATAGGGTACTTTATAAACAAGAGGGTAGCAACTGCAAGGTCTCTCCCACTTGCTCCCTTCCTTTCAGCACCTCTTTTGTGTCACTCAAGCTGTTTACAACAAAATCATTAAATTAGGATTTTGCTTCTAATTGTGCGCCTTTCTCCTCTTTCAAAAAAGTTATTTTCATGGAAAATAAAATTTATCAGCAACTTTTTATATTTTGCACCCTTAACAATATCTAAAATATACCCAAAATGCAATGTCATAGAAAATTGTTCTATCAATTACCATCCCTCATGGACATTAAAGTGGATCCAATATCATATATACTTCTGATCAAACATCCAATCCACATTTGACCCAAAGTTACCAGAATACTTAAAATTTCGATAACTTTTTATGGCATTAATGAGTACGTATATACTGTAAATATTGCATATTTCTCAAGCCTCCCTTGCACAGGTACCCCCCAGGGTGGAAATACGCCGCTGCATGGAGCGTATTGCGTTCACATTTAGACCAGCGCAGTGCTTACTTGCACATGTGCAGTCAATACAGCGAATCGAGGAGGGAGGCTACAATCATTATGGCGAACATTCTTTGTGTATTCGGTTATATTTCGACCCAGGGCATCGTTTATTCCATAATTTCCATTAACACAAGATTTTTTTTCTTTACTTTTTGGCTATTTACTTTTAAAATACTACATTTTAACAATTTACAGCTAATCATTTTTGATTTTTCTAAGATTATGTTTACGTAAAATTAAGTTTAACTAGTGGACGTAACCGCGAGCGGTAACAAAACTTCACCTACTGTGGTACCAGTAACTCGAAACAGACACAAGTAGATGAGCAAGTAAAAGGTGCATGGAAAAGTACACAGGAATCATACATAATTATGTAACAAGCATACAACCAAGAATACAAGAATGTTTCCTGTACATTGAGTACATTACATGCAAGTATGCACAGAAAAACGAGTACATAAACCAGTACATGAACCAGTGCATGAACCATACATGAACTAGTATATGAACCAGTACATGAACCAGTACATGAACCAGTACATGAACCAGTACATGAACCAGTACATGAACCAATACATTAACCAGTACATCCACCAGTACATCCACCAGTACATCCACCAGTACATCCACCAGTACATCTTCTGCTCTTTCTGAGAACATCGATTTTTCAGGGTCATGTAATCTCTTTGACCATCAGAAATACATGAAATTTTCAGGGTCAGGCGATCTTTTAAGCCGTCATAGCTACGACAAAATGTTCAAAGATGAACACTAGAGGAGAATTTGGCCTTTTCAAATCTGTTTACAGATTCTCTGTATCTTAATTAGAACCGGAGTTATCGCAGATTGAAATTATGGTACAATTCAGGAATATGAACTTTAGAAATACCTGAAAAACTGTAGTTTTTAACTTAAAATCACTGTATAACCAAAACGGTTCAATGGAAACATATATAATTTGCCAGGATTATGTAAACAGATGTTACAAAGAGGTCCAGGCAGGTTGATCAAAAAAGGATGATTCCTTCCTTGTCAAAATAATGATATATCATGAAAATTCGGAAAAAAACATGAAATTTTCAGGGTCCGGCGATCTTTTTAACCGTCGTAGCTACGACAAAACATTCTGAAAATGAAAACTAGAGGAGAATATGGCCTTTCCAAATCTGTTTTCAGATTTTCTCTATCTTAATTAGGACCGGAGCTACGGCCGTTTGAAATGACGCTATCTTTGAGAAATGTGAAAAAAAATCATAAATTTTTCGCTCGTTTTTTGACCTTTTGACCTTTACTGTGCAACGTAGGCCAGTCCGAGGACCTTGAAAATTTACAGGAAACTTCTAGAGTATTGTAGCAAGTATGTCTACCATTTTTGTAACAATATCTTGATTCCTTCTCTGTTAAAAAATACAAAATGTAAAAAATGCAAAAATTTTTGTAATGTTTGACCTTGAGTTTGACCTTGAAAAACATTTTCTAGGTCAAAATTTATATGCTATTCAGAAAGGCAGTAGGTAACAAAGGGGGGTCAGTCATGCATTGCAACCCTGTAGAATGAATATTTCCCTGTCAAATATGCAGAAACGTGTCATTTTTTAGCATTTGTCGGTTAGGAATATTTGAAAATTTTTCATAAATCCGGAGAGGGAGGTAGACAAAATATGATTAGATATTATGAATAAGCAGGCCAATGCTCATCTGTCACCATTAAATCACGATGATATCTTGAAAAGAACATGGTGAAAAAAATTGCCGAAAATGGCACTTTTTCAAACTTTTTTAGGTCAAATGACCTTGAAAAAAGAGGTCAAGGTCAAATTTAAAGGTCTATATGGGGTTTATACATGTATGTTTGGGGGGGTTTACTATGACATGTTAGCCGCTAACATCAATATTTCAAGGTCAAATTCTCAAGGTCACCGCTATTTGTGACGCGGTATGACTTTAAAATTATGTAACTCATGAACCGGTACTGCCAATGTAAAATAAAGAGTCCCGCAGGTGTCCCGTGAGTTCGGGCACGTTTTGGCACCAACGGTATGTCTCTACGACTTACGGATTATGAGCCACAGGGGCACATCTCAAACCATGAAAATGGACTTTGTACAAAGTGACCTTGACCTACTTTCATGAAAATGGGTCAAATTGTGTAGAAAGTGTCTGGGACCTTTCCATGTACAGGAAAGTGAAAACCGGTAATAACCGGACCCGGTACATGTATTTGAAATATTGCAAAATCCGACTTTGAGAAGCCCTGTGACCTTGAAAAATGGGTCAAGGTCATTTTTTTCAAAATAAATCTCTTGTATTTTTGTAGGCAACGTATATGAATTTTTTGAGAATTCTCCGATGAAGTTTCGTCTGGCGGAAAAATAATAATAAACTAGAACCCTGTAACTGACCAAGGTCAGTGACTAAGAATTTACCAAGCTTTCACCAGTTCATGCAGCATAGCCCAACGACAGCTTGCAAAAATATTGTGGAGCACAGTGCCACCGCGGTGCACAGTGAGACGGTGGCGCACAGAGCCACTGTTCTGCACACTGCCACTGTGCTGCACAGTGCCACCGTGACTGTGACTGTGGTGCTAAACTGCCACTGTGGTGCACACTGCTGTGGCCTAACTGCCACTGTTCTGCACACTGCCACTGTGTTGCACACCGACACTGTTGTGCACACTGCCACTGTGGTGCACAATGCCACTGTGGTGCACTTTGCCATTGTGGTGCAGCCTGTCATTGTGCCACAGTGATGCACAGTGCCACAGTGATGCACAGTGCCACAGTGATGCACAGTGCCACAGTGATGCACAGTGCCACAGTGATGCACAGTGCCACAGTGATGCACAGTGCCACAGTGATGCACAGTGCCACAGTGATGCACAGTGCCACAATGATGCAGAGTGCCACAATGATGCAGAATGCCACCATGATGCAGAGTGCCATGATGCACACTGCCACCATGATGCACACTACCACCATGATGCACAGTCGGGTTAGGTCTAGGTGGGGTTAGGTCTAGTTAGGGTTAGGGTTAGGTTTGGGTTGGGGTTTGGGGGAGGGTTAGGGTTAGGGTTAGGGTTAGGGTTAGTTTGAGGGTAAGGCATGATGTACAGTGCCACCATGATGCACAAGTGTGATAACTTTAAGTACATAATGAGAGTGAAAGCTGATGTTCCAGTCTCTGCAGAGCTACTGTCATTTAATAAGGTGTGGAAAAGATGAATTTTTCAGGGTCCACCGATCTTTTTACCTGTCGGTGTTACAAGAAAATACACATAAAATTAAATGTAGAGGAATATCTTAGCTTTCCAAAACTGCTTTTGTCATTTATGTAGCTTTATTGGAACCGGAGATATAGCCCATTGAAATAATGGTAAAATTGTGATATTTCATCGAAAAATGGTCTCTGAAAATGTCAAGTTTTGAACTTCAATTTGTTCCAGAAGGCAAACGGTTGGGAGGAGAGACTTGAAATTGCACAAACTACTGTAAATGTGTTAGGACTATACTCACAAATAATATTGAATTTTTTGAAGATGGATTTGTGAGTAAAAAAAATATAAAGATGTAAAATCATAACCGAAAACATGAATTTTTCAGGGTCCGGCGATCTTTTTAACTAGTAGAGATACGTTAAAACTTGTAGAAAACAAATACTAGAGGAGAATCTGGGCTTTCCAAATCTGTTTTTATTTTTCCTGTAGCTTAATTAGAACCGGAGATACAGACCGTCAAAGTATGGGTACAACTGCAATGTTGACAAATGAGCAGGTCAATTTTCAAGTCATTTCTTGACCTTGTGACCTCAATTTTGCAATGTAGGTCACTCCGAGGGCCTTCAAATTTTGCATGGGGCCTCTAGGGTATTATGGCACCAAATGCTGATGAGATAATGCAAATCCCTCAATTGCTTCCCTGTTAAGAAAAATGTAATGTCTGAAATGACCAATTTTGCATAATATTTGACCTTGAGTTTGACCTTGAAAAAACGTTTCTAGGTCAAATCCCATATTTTTCCCAGATTGGGATTGTGTGACTTTGGGGGGGGTCATTCAATTGTTTGAACTGCGTAGCATCAATATTTATCTCTTCAGAGGGCAAAAATAGGGTGTTTTTACATGTCGCGCGGTATGCAATATTCGTGATTTTTTAACAAATCAGCAGGAAAATATATCTGAATTCCGATTTCAGGCATCAAACAAGCTGGCTGGCACCTTCCGGAAACCAGAAGATGAGACTGATATGTAAAAAAGAAGATAATTTTCAGAATTTTTGAAAATCGCCCATATTTGAACTTTGAGGGGTCAAATGACCTTGAAAAATGAGGTCAAGGTCAAATCTGAAGGTCTGTATGGGGTTTTTGGGGTATGTTAAGGGTAGTTTGTTATACATTTGCATGACCTCAAATGACTCCTTCATGGTTTTCGAAGACCCATATCCTGTGTTACGGGTAGTCACTTCACTAAAATGGCCGCTGTTGCCAAACCGTCGCAGATATTGGAATCAAAAAGTGACGTGCAGATGCCCCCAGATGCAACGCATCCCCTGATATATTCAGCATCTCATTACCTATTGTGGTTCTTGAGATTACGTGAATAAACCTAAAACAGTGTTTTTCCGGTAGCTCTGGTTCCGCTTGAGCGATTCCAGAAATTTTTGTGCCTGAACACAGCCTAGTACTTTTGAGTAAGACATGCACTGTACAATGATGCCACCTGTAATGGTTGCCGAGTAATAGGCCATCAAAATTTTCAAAATTTCATGGTTGAAAGGCCCTGTGACCTTGAAAAATAGGTCAAGGTCATTTCTTTCGGGTGTGGCTTAGTTCTAGTCCTAGAAGCACCCTGTGACCAAGTTTCGTGAAAATCGGAGCAAAAAAAGTGAAATCGTAATAAGAATAAGAATACTACCAAAAACAATAAGAATTTACCATGTAATGGTAAATTCTTAATAATACCGATTACAAGAAACTTCACCTATGTGTAGGTGAAGTTTAATTAAGAAATGCATCATCAATCCCATACTTTTATATGTTCTTACTGACTTCTCTTTCATCTTATATACACCATATAAAAACCTTGGTTAAAAGACAAGGAAGAGTAGAAAAAAGTAAATCAGTGAAAGTAGGTGTTGCAAAATGCTAAGGATACACCACTTGTAAGTTGTGGGGGGTGTATACTTCTGGAACCCACTGTAAGACTCTATCGGTAAAGGCAAATACGTCAGTGTTGTCATCAGCCTACCATGTTTGATGCTGACAATCTTTGTTATCTTGTATGTCAATTACTATATCATAATGGTCAATAAACTATTCTACTATTCTATGCTACTGTTACCTGATCATACATTGGAGCCATTTTTCTGTAGCATTCCTTAACCGTCTTGTGTGGTAGGCCGTCTGTACATACTATCTTGATTTCCTTTTTCATTTCATTGATGGTTTCTTCCATTGACATTCCTGATCCAAAGATGTTTCCCTCCATGGTCCATTAGTCTTTGTGTTACCACAAATCTGTGCTTTCCATATCGTACAGAGACATTATCACCATTTTTTATATCGTAATCAATGTTCGTGAATCACACAGGATAAGGATATCAATAAATATTTTAAAGTAATAAGCTACTTTATGTAATAAAACACGGCATTTCATTAAAAAAAAGCCTTATTTTTGGACTTGTACATATATATATATTAGGGCCCTGCACAGGACGGGAACGGGACTGAACTTGACATAATTTGGCGGGAGTGGGTCAAAATTCGGAAAATTTTATCATTGTAATGCCTGGAACGGGACGGGCACGGGAGCAAATTTGGAAAGAACGGGCGGGATTGAGACAAAAATCTAGTCCCGTGCAGGGCCCTAATATATATATATATATATATGAGATTGATCTCTTTCCAACTCTATGATTGATTTCCAATGATATGTAATCTGGCTTGTCCAAGTTTGAGCGAGTGGGGTTCATTTTTCTAGGTCACAGAGCCTTTGGAACATGAAATTTGATAAACTTTTAAGTCAAATACTGTTACCATTGGATATTTAGGACTGCCCAGGGGCGTAATTTTCGTGGAAAATGTTGGGGGGACACGTGTTGACGTGGTTGGAAGTTTGGGCCCAGAAATGAAAATAAAATTTTTAAATATTTTTCTCAATATTTCAAAAAGTACAAAATATCCATCAATTAGAGCATCAAGAGGCACTAATAGACCATAGAGGCTACATGTGTACCAAATTTCATCCATTTACTCGCAATAGAGTCTGAGTCCTGGCCCGGAAACTAGCTATCCATCCGCCCCTACCCCCCTGACGCCCGCCTGCCCGGACGCTCGCCCAGTGGACAACTTTTGACCAAAGTGATAACAATACCTTCTTCAAACGTTGTTCGCTGAAGGTAAAAACCTTGTTTTGGAATTTTGTTGTCAGGGAACGATAAAAGAGACTCTATGTCACCCATTTCCTTGGTTTTCAGCAATTTCCAGGGAAAATATAGCACTTTACAGCATCAGAAACATGTTTTTCATTGCAAATTCATAAAAATTGATTAAGCTGGAAATTATTTTATTTATTAGGCATGCAAATTAATATTTCAAACGGAGAGAGATCCACTGTGTCCTTAGTCATTTACTTCTAAAGTTTGGAAGGGATACAGCGATCAATTTGGCCTTGGTGTCATTCAAGATTAAAGGGTGAGGAAGCAAATTTTTCAAAATTTAGCAGATTTCAAGCTTCAGTCGAAATTAAAGGCTCTAATTCTTAACAAATTAATATATGCAGGCCTTAGAAACAAGACAAAAACGATTGTTTTCGTGAAGTTTGACATGTATTATCTCCAATCAAAAATGCAACATGGCCGTCTAACCTCTTGGTGCTTCGAAAAAAAGAACACTTTCATATTTTGAGCCAGTGAGCCATGAAGACAGTATTTTAAGATGTCCTGTACGGAAAAATCCAAGGGATTAAAGTGAGAGCTGCAGGATGGCCAGAAGTTGGCCACTCAGAACCCTTGTGGACAATTTCCTTTGAGGAACGTTGGTCTAAGGAAGCATTTTACCTCCCATTCACATCGGACCCAACGTTGTAAAACTACGTATTTTGTCGACAGCTGGATACGAGATTACTACGTACGTATATATCGTAAATATTGCGTATTTCTCCAACTTCTGATGTCAACGTACCCCCCACGTTGAAGGAACGGTCGTTATACGCCTCTGGGGCGTCAGGCGTGGCAGGCCAGCCCAGCGCGTCATATCTTGCGCATGCGCAGAACTCGGAGGAGGCGGCCATGGCTGGGCCAAGCTCGTGTGGATTAGATTTATATCGATCAAAAACACCATTTATACGCCCGTAACGATTTATTTAACCATGGCCGATTGATTCTAGGATGTGTGTGGGTAAAATGACTCCTTCGGATGGACTCTAGCTGTTGTGTATGCTTCACAATCATCCTTGGAAGATGTGGATTTACTGTACAAGGGAGGAGCCGGCCAGGGGCGGAGCACTTGGAGGGGCCCGGGGGACTGCCGCATTGCTTCTTGCGTCCAGCCAGGCTGCGGCCCCCGTGGAAAAAAAATAAACCCCTTATACAATGGCCATATATATTATATGATAAAATTGTTGTTGTTGATATAGTTGGGTAGGAACGGGGGGTTCCCATGCACCCGAAAGATATATTTTTTTAACTTTGGTTTTCGGAATCCTCATAATGTGTAGAAAATATTTTTTTATGTTCCCATCGCCAATTATTGTCCCATGTCATCCGTACGGCGGCCATCTTGGATTAACGTCGAAAATGCCATAATTTTGACGAAAAATCACTAACTTCTATACTACTAGTCACAAATAGGCATATGATACCATTTTTTCAGGGTAAATCCACCTGGAGAGTTGATTAAAGAGGTCTATTTTGTGATTTGTTCAATTCTAAACGTATAAAGGTGAATATATAGGCAAAAATGGTGAATTTTTCACCAAAAAATCAATGTTTTTTTTTAATACATGAAAAGACAATTTCTTCAGGTACATTCTGATGGACAGATAGGTAAGAAAGGACTAGCTGTATATAGATCTATGCAAGACGTTTAAAATGACACCAAAATTAATATTGTATTATGAGTAGAAGCAATTCTAGGTCAAGATAACTGAATGGAAGCTATTCAGTAGCGTTGCTGACGGCACAGTTTTAAATCTCACCTGGACATCACTTCTGAAGTATTTGTTATTTATAGGCATATGATACCACTTTTTTAGGGTAAATCAGTCTGTGAAGTTGATTAATGAAGCCCATTTTGTGATTTATCCAGCCCTAAGTGCAAAAATGTAAAAAAATGTTACAAAAATGGTAATCTCTAACTTCACTCATGGCCCCACAGCTTTATTGTCACTCGTCTAAGAGAGTGACAACGCTTACCTGTGCGTATATTTTCTCGACCAGGCTTTCACACTTTTTCACAGCCAAGATTCAAAATTTGGCACCATTGCCAGACATCCTAATACCAACAGTCCCTTGCGCTTAACCTTCCTCTTTCTTCTCGGCTGTTCAACATGTCAGACGTGTGCTGGACAGCCACTTGCTTACAGTCGATTGAATGAATTTTGACATTTGCGTGGGTTTTTTAGTAATTCTAGACATTGTACTTGCTCTAATTCTTTAATATTGTGCTTATTGGTGCCAGTGCAACCTGCTTCCTGCTACATGAAACGTTCCTTCTGTGGATTCCTTGCTGCCCTGCTTGCTGGGTTGTGGGGGACTCTGGCCTAGGGGCCGTTCTCTGCTAGACTTTGGGTCCCATGGCTTGTAGGCTACTTTGTGGTCATCACCATTCTTCATCTCGGGTCCTGTCTGGCTAGCCAGGGCCCCTTGCTGCTTTGGCTCTGTCTGCCTTCCAAGACATTGACTAACTTTGGAGGGGGTAAGGGGAGATCCCTATCCAGGGGTTTTCCCTATCCTTGGCTCTGCTGTTTGAATCTGCTCTGGGCTGCCCCTGCCACTGTTCTGTCGCTACTCATTGCCCAACTCTGCCTCCTGGTTGGCTGGAACCCTCCATCCCTCAGCAGGCTGGGAGTCCCCCCACCCTCATGGTCCCATATGGCTTTGGGGACATCCATTCAACCACTGTTCTGCTTGGCTCTTGCCTTGGGCATCATTGCTCAGGGTGTCGAAGGGCCCCCGGTGCCACATCTGGAGGTGGGCTTCGGCAGCTGCAAGGGTTCTCAAGTTCAGGTCCTCTCTCCTGACAAGGCTCATCTTGTGGAGCCTCCCTTCCCTGGCTGGTCAGGTTCTCCCTTTGCCAGGCTGTTTGGCCATTTTGCTCCTTCTGGAGTTGCGGCTGCTCCACGCGTCTGGGTGGGCTCCCACACTCGGTGGGCTCTCCCTAGACTCATCGTGGTCACCACTGGGGACTTTGGTCTCCTTCCGCGGAAGCTGGCCCTCTTCCGTGAATTTCTCTTGCTGCCCTCATATCCCTCCTTGTCTTGAGTCAAGGCTGTCCTAGCATCCTAGCTGGTCCTCAAATTTCCAATCTCGCCCTGGCATGTCTTGTCCTTGTCCTAGTCTCCTCATATGACTGGGTTGCCAGCGTTGGCTTTACCCTGTGCATGGTCTTTTGTGTGCCGCTGGGGCATAAGGCGAGGGCCCCTCACTGGCTGCCTGGTCGTCTGGCTGCCTCTTCCTTGGCTGCTTCTTCATCTTTCATGAGTGTTGGGCTGTTGTCTTCCGACTCGATTGCTTTTGTTGTGGGTTGTCAAGGTTCCTCTTGATGTCTCCCTGTCTCAACATCTTACTTTTCTGTCCCTCGGGGGTTGGTTTACTGCATTGGTTGGGTTACCCAACGCTCACAACCTTGGCCTGGACTCCTGCCTGGGCAAGTACTCTCCCACATGCCTGCTGGGGGGATGGCTTCTTGCCCTTCAGCCCATTCTCCCCCAGCATTGGACCTGGCCTTCGTGCTTTTTTCCGGCCTCCCACACCTTTGAGCTGCTCTGGGGCAGCCTCCCCTTGGCAAGTGGAGACCTGGACCTAGACTTCGCTCTGGCACTGCTCACCTGGGTGATAGTTAGGGTGGCCAGGTGGCCTTTTTTTTGCTTGTTCCTCACTTGGCCTTTCTGTCTTGTGACTTTGCCTCCAAATCCTCCCACCCCCTCCCCATCATGCAATACCTCTCCTTAGTCCATCTAAGGCTCTCCCGTGGCCCAAGTCAGATGGTGCCTCTAGATGCTGGCCCTCCTGGCGGCATGACCGGCTGGTCTCCGTGTCTCACAGAGGCTCCCCGATGGCTCAGCTGCTGGAGGTCTCCTTTACTTAATCCATGTCTGTTTTTCCCTTGCCTGGGTAGGGAGATTTCTTTTGACGCTGTTGACTTGCCCTGGGTGGGGCCTCTTTTGACCTGTTGTCTCTTAATCCCTTCCTCTCCTTCTTGGGCTCTTTATTTCTCTGCTAGTAGTACGGCCACTGTTGCTGCAAGTGTGCCATCGCCCTTCGTCTGGTGGGGCCTCACTGGCCGCTGGGATCTCCAGTAGTCTCCTTGGTGCACTGGAATTGGTCTCGGACTATCCTTCCAGAATGCCCTGCCTCTTCCGTTCTGGGGCTGGTTACCCTGACGGTTGTTCTGAGGGTGGTCCTTCTGCTCTCAATGGTCAGCTGCCTTTTCGCCGACTATGGAACTGACACTGTTGGCCCTTGAGCCACTCCTGGATGCCTTCTGTGATCGTCCTTGGTACCTCTGCTTCGTTGTGTATCTCCTCTTTTCGAGTGTGGCACTTTCCTGGTGTGTGACCTTCTGGCCAGGACCCCCTCTAGGTCTGTTTGGTTGACCAAATTCCTCTTTCTTCAGACCTCCCTGTGGTCACTCTGCCCCAGCAGATGGCATACATACATCCCAGGCCACATGTCTCAGCCAATTTATGGGCTCTCGGAATTTTATTCCCTGAGGGACCAGAAAAGGAACATCCACTGATAAGGCACTTGGGTGGATTCCCAATGGCCGGCACATCATATCTCAGAGGTGGCAGCAGGGTGGCATGGCCAAAGCCCGTTAGCCTGAAGTAGGACCACCCTCGAACGAAGCAGGAGAAGGGCGGCCGAGGCTGGCTGAACTGAGTGAAGAAGCCCGAAAACCGATGCAAACCCATTCGTCATGACCAAGCCCAGAGGCCCCAGAATGGGAGGTGTACTGCAAGCATTTCTAGAGGCTATTCCCCGTAGGGATGCTCCCCCCCCCCGCACTTCCAAGCCCAGGGCACAACCAGGCCTGAGTAAGCAGGAGGCGGGAGACCAGGGGCCCTGGTCAGCCACCTCTTGCTATCACCCAGAAGTGCCCAAGCATGGACTGGACCCCTAGCTGAAGAGTGACTGACTACAGAGTATGCATAGGGCAGCAGGATATCGAAACTGGAACCCGACCGCAACCCCAGACTGCAGGCCTCCACAACTGGGAGGGGAGGAGAGCACCCAGGGTCCAATAGACGCGCTGCAAAGGACGGACCTAGTGCAGGTTTGGTCATGGTCATCCTTGTCCTGTTGTCCGGGTCCTGGCCTCATCCTCACTTCGTCTTTGGCCTTATTTCGGCAGATGTGCCTTGACATCTGTAGCAGGGGGACCCTTCAGAGGTTCCCTGTCTTTCTGCCTAGCTCAGGTTGCTGCCCCTCCATGGTGCATGAATGGCGGCAACCCAGTGGCTCTGTTGATTGCATTTCTTTGGCCTACCTTCTGAGTTCAGGCTCCCTACCAACAGGCTTGGTTGGTTCTTGCCTCACCCTGTTTCCAGTCCCTGTTGGCGGCACTGAAACAGGCCTACCGGCTGTCACCGTCTCCTGGTAAATTTAATGGATAGAGGAAGTCTTAAGCAAAAGATTGGTACCAAATCCAGGTATAGGTAACCAATACAGGTAAGTTGGCTATTTCAAGATGTCTGACTCAAGGAATCTTAAACCTGGGGGACAATTTTCAGATTTAGTGACATCATAAGAAATCAACACAATTTATATTGACTTCATAATTGACCTACTCTACAAAAAACAAGCCTTTTCTGGACTTCCACCTGGCCAAACAACAAACTTCTCCATTACCTGCAACCCTGACTACCTTCGTGGAGCACTTCCGATTTCCTAGTTTAGTTTTGTATAATGTATGTAGGCCTTTGTGACATTCCTCTTCCAAAAACGATTCAGGCTGCTGTCTCAAAATCAAGATAGTAAATGCCTTACATATTCAAGACCAAATTCATTAATTACCATTAATTTGCATATCTGATTTCTATGACCAATTCAAATTACATTTTCCAGACATCCTCTAAATTTCTATTTACTTGTGTCCAACCATTGATGTAGACCAACAATTCCAGACCTGGGTGTGACTTCGAGGAAAACTAATGACAACTTCACCATGAATGATCTTTACCAACTTAGATTCAGACCTAGAATCCCTACTGCAAATAGCATGCTGTATATTTCAGTTTCATTTTAATTGTCTTGAATGGGATACAAATATATCTAACATTTTCAAGAGTAGCTTTCCATTTGCGATCCCTGCAGGATATTGATGTTTCTTGAATTGCACGGTTGGTTAAGACCAAAAACGAAAATTACCATTTTTGAATAATTTTTTTACATTAATGCACTTAGAACTGCATAAATCACAAAATGGGCTTCATTAATCAACTTCCCAGACTGATTTACCCTGAAAAAGTGGTATCATATGCCAATAAATGACAAGTACTTCAGAAGTGGCGTCCAGGTGAGATTTAAAACTGTGCCGTCAGCGACGCTTCTGAATCGCTTCCATTCAGTTATCTTGACCTAGAATTGCTTCTACTCATAGTACAATATTAATTTTGGTGTCATTTTAAACGTCTTGTATAGATCTATACATAGCTAGTCTTTTTTTACCTATCTGTCCATCAGAATGTGTCTGAAGAGATTGGCTTTACTTGTATTTATAAAAACATTGATTTTTTTGTCAAAAATTCACCATTTTTGCCTATATATTCACCTTTATACGTTTAGAATTGAACAAATCACAAAATAGATCTCTTTAATCAACTCTTCAGGTGGATTTACCCTGAAAAAATGGTATCATATGCCTATTTGTGACCATTAGTATAGAAGTTAGTGATTTTTTGTCAAAATTATGGCAATTTCGACGTTAATCCAAGATGGCCGCCGTACGGATGACATGGGACAATAATTGGCGATGGGAACATAAAAAATTATTTTCTACACATTATGAGGATTCCGAAAACCTAAGTTAAAAAAATATATCTTTCGGGTGCATGGGAACCCCCCGTTCCTACTAGACTAATATGATAAAAGAAAGTTCTGATTTGATTTTTGCTGCAGGATTTTTTTTTTTGGGGGGGGGGGCGGTTTCATGAATTTTTATTTATTGATTTTTGTTGAACACCTGCAAAGAGAAAACATGAATTAAACAGTGAAGAGAGAAAAAAACAGAGAGAGATAGAGAGAGCAGAGCCAGGCAGCAAGCACTGAATGTGGCTCCAAAATAGGCAGACTTTTCTTCCTTGTTTTACCAAGCAGTCTGCGGTCCATTTAAGGACTACAATATATAAATATAAATAACAACATTCACTTACCTTGCAAGGGATTAATACTTCAACTCTGAAGAGTTGGAAAAATCCCAATCCAAATTGGTCTTGGATAGGTGGCAATCAGGAGAGCTGCAAGTAAGATCACTTCAACTCCGGTCTTAAATGATTCTCTCTTGGTCGTTTGTGGGTGAGCAGTACTTGGGAAAAATTTTTTGCCCAGTCTGATCTTACAGAGTTTAAGAGATTTTATTTGGTAATTTTTGTAACTGGTTTAGCTACTATTTCTTCATGGCTTCATCCAATTATCACCAGCAAGCATCCTGTTGGAGGTTTTATACACTCAAAGTTACAAGATAGATTGAATTAGGTATGAAATAGATGGCGCTACAAGGCTCTCTGAGACTCAAGATCCCAGGTTCTGCAACTTTGTGCAAACCTTCAACAAACCTTTGGCAGATACGTATGATCAGACGTTTGCCCTGAACATTACTTTCAAACGTTGTCCATACATATCAAAAACATGTTGGAGAAACCTTGAAACTTACGTATTTCCAAATGTGCGATCATACCTTTGATCAACCTATGAATCAAAGGTATGGTCATACGTAATAGTCTAAGATTGTAAAAACCTCTCAAATGAATGTTCGACAAACCTATGAATCAAAGGTATGGTCAAACGTAATAGTCAAATGTTCTTCAAACCTCTCAACCAAAGGAATGACTTACGTAATAGTCTAAGGTTTCAAAAACCTCTCAAATGAATGTTAGACAAACCTATGAATCAAAGGTACGGTCATACGTAATAGTCAAACTTTCTTCAAACCTCTCAACCAAAGGTAGACTTACGTATGACTGACACGTTTAGCCAAACGTTACAACCAAACATTCTTCCAACCTCTCAACCAAAGGTATGACTTACCTGTGACTCGAACGTTCGGCCAAACTATAAAACAAACTATCTGCCAACCTCATATTAAGGTTGCGACTTACGTTTGGTTTTCCATCTGAGTGCAACGTTTGGAAATTACCTTTGGCCTACCTTTGTCATACGTTGTTTGGCCCAACGTTTGATTCCAACCAAAATAATTACGTAGGGAAAGGTTTGATTTACGTTGCTGCTCGGGAGGGAAGTATCTTCAAGTGGAAATCCTGAATTTTATTTACCATATGGCATGGGGAACCATCCTGAGTCTACCCAGAGTCTGTTATGATATAGTTGCCGTTGGGGCAATTAACATCCAGCCATGGCAAGACATCACTGGACCTTGTAGTATGCATCAGGTGAGTGCCCCTTCACTCGCGTGAAAAAGAAATAAAGCATAATTTTTCTATATTGAGTCAAAACTCCCAAAACCTTTGCCTCAGCTTTATACTTTACCCTGAATGTCCCATCGACATCTTCTATTGATTTTGTATAGAATTTGCATTTCTTCTGTTGACAACAGAATCCGCAACAAAACGTTTATAGTTTGAAAAAAATGTCGACTGTCGAGCCATGCTCCCTGATGTAGCCCATCATTTTTTTTACTATTTCTGTCTTCATGCATTCATGGCATCAGCCCAAAAGTTTCTTTGGGGTCCTGATATATGACTTCAGGCCAAAATCATTTTGCAAAGCCGCTCTGGCAGTCTTGAGGTCCACCCGAAGCTCTGAAACCTCCCCCATCATGGAGATTACAGGTACCTTGTCAGGTTTGTCGCAAGTGACTCCAGGAATGCTCCATTCATCAGTTTATTCTCTCAACAAACTTCCAGACTTCCCTCTTATTCCTGTCCCATCATTAGTTGCCTTCATGATATTGTGTTCCAGTCGTGAGGTCAATCTGACTATGTCAGGGATAGTTTTTCAGTCCATTTGTGCACGAAGCAAATCTGACCAATTCTTCCTATTTGTCTTCTGTGGAGTCATTTTTCATCAGAGCTCATTCTAACCTTACACAATTATGGCTGATACTTCAATGATAATGCTATATTTCTTTCACAATTTTCCTGCAAATGTGAAATGTTTTATAGCACAAGGAAGTTTATGGAAAGTTTTGATTCCTCACCCTGTAATTTAAATTTCATGATGCCAGTTTCAGTTTTGCAGCGCATTCGGAGATGCCATAAACATGCCCATTTGAATTGGTTCGAGATATTGTTGAGCTGCTGGATATTTTTCTAAATATATTCTGCACTTTTTCACAAGGTCTCGGTATCAATCTCTGAGATTTTGAAATAATTACTACTGCCTAAACTTAAAATACAAAGTGGAGAGCACAAAATTTTAGCTAGTCCACCTGGAGCCTTTTTCGTTATGAACATGGCCTTTTCATCAATGCAAAAATGACAGTTAAAATCATCCAAACAATTAATTTTATCTGGTAGCCAGAAGTCCAGTGATCAATCTGTAATAAAATCATCCTATTGAAACATCCAGTCTTGAAGATATCAGCAAAATTATAAGAGGTAGTGAGGTGAACGAACTTTTGAGCCACAGCGTACAACACTCCAAACTGGCACACTTCAAGTGGCAGGAAAATGGAAAGCCAGGAAAGAGGCAACCAGGACAGTTAGAGAGTCCAAAGAAAACAGGCAGCGAGAGAGAGGGTCCAACTTCTGCAGGATATCAGCCATGCAATGGAAGGTGACCAGTCTCTGACTCATAAGCTGATTTTAAAGAAGCAGAAGGCCCAAGTTATGCACAGTGCAGCAATCAGGGTCAATGGAGGGCTGACTACGAACCAGGAAACTATCAGAAAGGTCTGACAACAACTTGGAAGGCCCTGACTGGCCAAGCCCCAGCCTGTATACAATAACTGATCAAGACTAAGGAACCGCTGTAACACGAAATGAGAAGCAACAACAAAAACTTTCTGTCAGTCCCAAAAAGAATAAATAACAAAGCTATTGAGGATCAGGGATTCTGTCGTAGTTCCCCAATTCTCTGGAAGAACTTCCACACTTTGTCAGGAATTCAATTACTAAGCTTCAAAAGAAATCTAAAAACCCATCTCTTCAAAATCAGCTATGATATCAGACAATAGTTTTTTTTCAAAGCGCTGCTGCGCAATTCAATTGAAACTGGTGCTACATAAATCTGTACTTTTATTATTATTATTATGTATAGGTGATGTGTGGACAAAACGGAAAGCAATTCTATTTAACTAGTCATATTTATTAGCTTCTGGGGTTCTGTTTTTCACTTTATTTGTATACTTCAGTTATTATTTATACTTGTTAAACTTACTCTCAATGTAAATACTTATGTTTGGAGGTAACTGGTATAACTTCAAGATGACTGATAATGTCTGATACTGAGTGGTAAATAAGCCTTAAAAGGCATAGTGAAGTCATTTTGTAACATGATCTATTGTTTTGTTTGTCTGTACCTGCCACTATAAAGAAATAAATACAATCATATATATTGGAAACTTAAAAAATCAAGAGAGGTTTGTCTCTCACACTGAATAAAACATATTTAGTATTAATCACACTGTTGTACTAATAATAAATCGAACTAAAATAAAATTAATCATAGGCTCCTAGCTTCCGCTAAATTGATTTTTCAAATATTGTCCTGTTAGTCAACTATTTTCTAACAACATAGTTGTTTTGACTCTGCCTACATTCCATATGATTCATAAAAACACTAATTGCTTGATTGTGAGCATTGTATTTGCTTTTTGTAGATACTTGTTCCACTTTTTTCTGTAACTTGAAAATTTTTTTACAATTTATTCCCCTGATCATAATTGAGATGAGGTGCTATTAATGCATTGAAGATTTTCAGTATTGCATTAGAATGTAGAACATTTTTCATCTTATTCATCATTGTTCTTAATGGAAAGTCATCCTTATTATCCGTTTTATTTTCTTAGCCACATTCCATTAAAACATAATATTTAATTTGATTTCACTCACTCAAACTTGTGGGTGTCAGAGTTGCATGGTCCTTGCAGAGCGCTTGGAAATGAGACCAAAATTGGAACTAACCAATATTTTTTTCATACAAGTAGGCATTTATTTATATACATGTGTCAAATAAAGAAGTAAAAACATATTAGTGGCCTATGAATACTTAAGTGAAAATTGGAAATGGTTATGGATGTAGTGACTCGAATTTTTTCGGATCAAGTTACGGAGACGAAAATGATATAATAAATAGCTTTTTTAAATCGAATTTGATGGTAAATACAACCTACTTCATTGCCCTGCATTTTAATGTCAGCGGTGGGCGATAATGGTGGGATTGGGCACAATTTCACAATTTGTTGATGTTCTAAGTGGCCCAAAAAGACTTTTGGAGATAGACAAAGTTTACCAATAGGAACAATAGTGTGCCAATAATTAGAATAGCAAATTACTGCATTTGGAAAAGTTGTCAGACTTTGCCCAAAGAAGAAATAATTGATTGGCTTCTGTTGCAGCCAATCTCCAATATCATGCCAAATTTTACAATTGGGCATGACTATTTCAACTATTGACATACTATTTCCCCTTTGGGCAAAATCCTTCATCTTTGCCAAAAGGAGCAACTTGCTATTCTAACTATTGGCATACTTTGCAAATCTCTAAATGTCTTTTTGGGCAGCTTAGAACATTAACAAATACTTAAATCATGTCCAATTCTGCAATTATCGTCCACTGCCGACATTAAAAAGTGGGGCAATAGAGCATGATACAGACTTGATTTTTTACCATTAAATTCGACTGGAAAAAGCTATTCTTCGAGGTCAGTTTCATCTCCGTAGCTTGACAAGAAAATTTTCTGGAATTTCTTTTGTTTACTTAAGTAAATTATTCAAAGACCTAAATAAATATAATCAGATTCTAATCGATAAACCTTAATTTATAGACAGCTCCATAATCATGAGCTAGTGTAAAGGTATGAAACAGCAATCCCCCAGTTACCAACTGGCAACTTATTTCCTTTCAAGTAAAATAATTTCTTCAACAATGACTTAAAAAATATATGTTTAGACAATTTTGTGGTTTTTCGACCTTGTCTTGCGATGTATGCAGCCTGGAATATACCTATTGTACTGATACAAAATTAGAAACATAGAACCATTGACAAAAATAAATAAATCAATGTCACTGTATCTTTAGTTAAGTATAGCAAAAAAAAAATACTCGGAGCCAATATAAAATGAATTGAATTTAAAAGAAATTTAAAAACTGTTCAGCCTTCTTTCTGGTTTTGAGTCTGGTGATAACTTCCAACTTTTAGACCCCAAGACACAAAAGGGGACGTTTTGGAATTCTTGATAGCTCATCGCCCACAAATAAGCAGTTAAGTGAATTAAATCAAAATTGCACAGATTATTAATTAAAAATTATAATTTAAACAAATATTTTCAAAGTTTTGAACTTGTAATCTAGCTGAATGAACAAGTCTCTCCAAGACACATCTATAGGTACAAAAGGTATGCCTCTATCATTACTAGAAGTCCTTCAAATAAAAAAATCCCAGCCTAACTCACTTATTTCTGTAAAGAAATGGAAATCCCGGGTCCTGTGTCCCGCATACGGGTCCCGCATATCAGAAAAGACTTGATGAGTGATATTTCAGAATCGGGCACAAATTCAATTCACTATTTGTGTATGTTCTCAGTGGCCCGAAAAAAACATTCATGGACGATGATTGCAGAGATGGGCATTGATAATTTGGTGTCAATATCTAAATCAAGTCTTTTTTACAATTTGGAGATTGGGAATATTGATTGATTGATTGATTGATTGACTTTTATTTATAGTGACAGGTACAATAAACATATACAGGCACAATCACATAAAAATATAGGTGGTACCCAACCCCTCAGGGGTTTATCTGCAACTTCAAATCACACTCAATAAACATCACCAGGAGGCTATATAAGTTTAAATATATATATATATATATATATAACATTTAAAAAAAAATACAGTATTACTAGTTATATAAAATATGTTTTCTAAGTTCCCATGCTTTCTCGATGTATACAGATACATTTTTCCATTGTTTTTCAAACAAATGAATGAATTTTTTCTTCCATAGACATATCATTAAAATCAGGAAACAAAAGATTAACAGAATTAAATAACACATTCCTAATTTCTTCATATGCTTTGCAATTACAAATAAAGTGTAGTTCATCTTGTATAGCATCACTAGTACAAATTTCGCAAATTCCCAGATTTAAATGCTTATTTTGGAAATATAGATATCGGCAGAAACAGCTTCCTCCATAGGAACTTAGGAATTAATATAAAGTGCACCCCAGAAGCTAAATCTGCATCCAATCTGGCCCTCCCTCATACGCTGCAACTTTGAATATTCTGCCAGTGTCTGGGACCCCTGCCTAAGACCAGGTGTCCACTTGGGCCAGGACAAGACCAGGAAGGGTTGGGGAAGCGAATTTGGCCATTTCAGCGTATCTTCAGCATCAGATGCTCCATTCCTGAGACCTTCATTTTGTCTGCAGACAGGGTGCAGAACACTTCAGGAAGGGTAAAAACAAGGGACAGGACAATTAGGAAGCCCTCCAGACAGCATGAGGAATTTTATTTGGTGGCAGATTGAATGCCATTTTTTCTCATTTTTCTTGACATGACATCTTGTTCTTAGCCATTTTGCACATATTTCAGTGCTTTCCTGGGACCTTCTGTGTGTTGTCTGCACCTTCCTGACACATTCTGCATGCTGTCTGCGCTGTCCTGACACCTTCAGCGAGCTGTCTGCAAGGCTTCCCAATGTTCCTCACTGTTCCTTATAGCTTCTTGGTAGTTTCAGCATTTAAATACTTCATCATGCCTTCATCATGCCTTCAGTAACTTCAGCAAACCTTCAGCAAGCCTTCCAGAACATTCCTGAACAAGAAGATGCTGAAGGGTTCCTGAAGGGTTCAGGAAAGCCAGGAAGCCTTCAGAACAAGGTCAGGACAACAAGGACAAGTCGCTGAAGGTACCAGGAAATCAATTTCAGCGTCCAAATTTTGCTCTTGAGCAAAATTTGGACGCTGAAATGTTTGCCTCTGCTGAAGGCGCTGAAGCACCAGGAAGGGTTCATATCAGGAAAGACAAGGACAGCACGAGGAAGGCTTCAGGAAGACCAGGACAACGTGCTGAAGGGATGGGGAATTGTCAATTTCACTTTCCTGGTGGTTCCTGGTCTTGTCCTGGCTATGTCAAAAACCTTGAGTCCATCCAGCAAAGAGCTGCCCACTTTGTACTGAACCAGCATCTCGAAGAACACTCATTAGTGGTGGCCATAGGCGCATGGGAGGGTTGTTCGTCCCCAAACGTTAGAATATTTAGCAAATTTCTCCCCCTAAAAGTTTTGGAAACAGTAATATTCGAGCAAAAAGACTAAAAAAATAGGACAGATGATTAACTAGACATCATTGAAAGTAAGTGATTTCCTGGCAATTTCATTTGAAATAGTTTTAAATCTAGATATTGAAATTTTTGCAAATGTCGCTCTGGTCTATGCCATGAAAGTCCTGCATATATATCATCCTATCAACATGAATTACTGCTAAGCACTGGAGAATTTCACCTGTAAAAAAGGTTAATCCAGTCTGAAACGAGTCATTTATTATCTCATTTAGATTCTGTTGATTAATACACATTTCTGGCCCCAGCCAGATAAGCCTCGGCTTTATTTGGGCCTCCACTGAGAAATAAATTTAACAACAACAACAACATTGATTTATGTTTCAGCATTCCTTTCTGGGAAAGAACATGCATGGCGATAAACATTGTGAGAGGCCGTTCCTTTTTCATCGCTCTATAATTTAGGTGGGACAGGCGCTGATTCAATGTTCTGTTTCGTGTTTCGGACAATCAACCGACTGATTTCCGATACTCTTATCCTACAATGTATATCAGGAATGTGAATTTGCAAAAAATGAAAATCAGCTACACTATACACTGTAAATCTAAAACTCAGAATAAAGATCATAAATGTCAACTTAGTCCATGAGCCATATTAATCAATTATGGACTTCGGTTGAGGTCAATATCAGGTTTTACAGACCTGACCGGTGATATTCACCGAGGCCGAAGGTCCGTAAAAACTGATATTGACCAAAACAGAAGTCCACTATTGTTTTGTTCCATGACTAAACATATACATACAGAAAATAGTAGTTATTCAGAAGCTTGAAGTTGAATTGTGGTTATCCCTGCCGGGTATAAGATGCAAAAATCATGGGTGCCATGCTCACTCCTGCCACAGCTAAAAACTCATCCGCGAGCAATGCCACTCACCTCAACTGTCCACCTATCCTTATTGTTCAGTCCTGTCCTTCTGATAACAGCAAATAACAGTAAAACAGCTCCCTTTTTTACGTTTTCTGCCTCTACTGTTGTTTTCCCACCAGGGGCGCATGCATCTCCATCGTAGTTCCGCTATTGCTCACGTTTAGGACTGGCGCCACCATCTGCCTTCCCGCCAAAAACATCCACACACTTCACTGCCTGCACCCTGGCTGACCTACTTCTACTCATCTTATCTTAGTGATCTTACCCTCATTTTACGCTCTTTCCAAGCCCTAGACGTATCAAGATGTCTCACCTATTATCCAAGCTCCTACGCGCTATCTCTCAAGTCCAATCTGCATAGCAGCATCCAATCTTCAATGCATTTTTCACTTTGGCCAGGTTCATCTTCAAGCACAATCTCACAGCAGACTACTCAGTGCACACCCCTGCTGTGTAGCATTTGGCAATGTGCCAAAATCTCACTTATTCTTTTTCATCACCAATGTACTTTCTGAACTCCATTCACATATTTTCCCTGCTCACGTATTTCTCTACCATTTCAATCAAAGCACATGCTTTCAGACAAACTGCACATTTTTTTCATTGCCCAGTCAATCTTTCCAGTGCCATCACTGGGAATCTAACTCTTCATTTTCACATATAGTGGGGGGTCGGGAGGGGGGGGGGGGCTCCATTCCCCCTAAAAATGTCCCTCAATGGGTATATCTAGTACTGAATAATATGCTTAAAATGTGTCATTTCATAAATAAGTAACTATTGGACTCTCATAAGAATGTTTTACGTTTTTGGAATCTAGAAGTAATAAATGATCTTCATGATGACTACATGAAGTATTTTTTTTGAAAACTTTTATTGCAGACTTTTTATCTCTTAATACAACCATAATCGCCGAAAAACTGTAAATATTTTGGACTTTTTGTCACTTAATGCCATGTTGTGAAGCCTTAAAGTTACCCAGCATGATAAAATCCTTTGCTAATTATAGGCGATTTTCTGTGCATTATAGCATAAACATGTGATCAATAATATTTTAACTAATTTTTCTAAAGTATTTTTGTTGATAAATAAATTATTTAATTTTTTTTGCTGCACTTTTACTTGATAGTGTCTCCAACCTCCAGCACACCGACTGCTGATGACGTCACAATGACCATTGTTATAAACATATAGCTACAAGTTAACAAATTCTTACTGATGACGTCACAAAGTTGATAGCACTCAAGATTGTCTTTTTTTTTTTCGTGGGTACCTGAAATAAATCTAGGGGTCATTTAGAGCCTTTTAAGAGTCATAAGAGGTGTAGAAAATGATTCAAAATGAAAGAAAATTTGTGTACCAAGTACAATCACCATGTCGCACAGTAAATGCAAAAATTAGAATAACTTTTTATCCAAACTGATCTATCGTTCAGGTCAACTTTAATTATTTTATCTTATAAGGACTTTTTTTAGATAATTATTTTTTACAAACAGCAAAAACGCAAATTTGTGAAATTGCTGTAATTCAAAGTTCAAAAGTAACATTTAACAATGAAGTATTATATTAGGCCTACTATTTGAATTATATATAAACTAAAAGTAGAGAGTTATTATTTAAATACAATTTGCAATATTATGACTTCTAGGTTTTTACCATGTCAAGTAATGCATCCGTCTCTTGGAAGTCTCTCCAACCAAAGGTGTTATTGCATGATCAGTGTTAACATAACATGTGTTATTGACCTGCCTGTCACACACTACCACACACAGGTGAACATCACATTATGCAGGTGGGTTATTGGCCAATCAGGTGGCTTGTTACATAGGGGTCATGGAACAAATATATATATCTATATGCGTGGACTCATTGCAAGACAGGGAAGTCATCATGGAGAGTTCAGCACCAAAATTATCTATGGAAGAAGCATCCAAAATCAACAACAGTGCAATGGTGGAAGGGATGTCTCATGAGGAAGTGCTCGAAGTTTACAGAAAAATGGCCCCCATGTTTGAACAGGTAATAAGATAGGAGTAGATATTTGAGATTGAAGTCATTTGCAATAGGTACTAGTTCGTCAGCAAATGGTTACGCTATTTGATAGGTAATAGTGCTTGTTTAAAGTTGGTATGCTTTACATTGTTACACTGTAAAATTTGAAATTTTAAGTCAGCTTTTGAATTGATTTGAGTGAGATGGTTGCACAATTTGTTTGAGCGATCACAGCTTGTTGCTTAAACTTATAATAATTTGTTCGCTGTGATAATTTAAAACAACAAGCTCTGTTGGCTCAAAGGAATTGTGCAACCATCTCACTCGATCATGATCGAGAATATAAGCACGCTGGGGTACTGAGATAATTTTTTACAATCTTAAATTACAAGCAGCACAGCAGCTGGAGGGAGTAGTAAGACAGACAGAATCTTTATACAGTCAGCACAAAAATTATTTGCACGCTTTAATTTCTCATCATATGTCACAGAAAAATGGTGGTATGATAAAAAGAACTGCCCCATGTTTTAGAGTAGTGTTAGTAGTTTAGGTACCCATGCATTTCATTTTTTACCAAAATTCATTTTCTTGGAAAATGTAAAAAAACTGAATTATGAAAACCAAAAAATATTTGCACGCTTCAGCCAACTGCCAGACACTGAATTTTTAATTATGATACTCAATTTTTTCTTTGGAACTACTGTTGTTTATGGTATATTTAGCTCATTTACATCAATTATACATTATTTGGGGTTCACAGGTTTGATTACAGGTGTTACTCAAGGAGTACACCCATTCCCATGTTTTTCTCCTACATTTAGGTATAAAAATTACTTAAAAATAGCAATTGTCATGAAATTGGTCTGTGAAGTCCTTAAAAATAGTCAAATTGTGAGAAAAAGATAAACTATTCAGGTTTTTGTGAAGAACTATGTTCAATATCTCGTCAGGAAATGTAAAAAAAAAACGCTCTTGGTGATTTTGTGCTGAGATACAACTGATGATTTTCCTCTGATGAGTTATTTAACCACTATTCAATGCATTGTCATGTATCGATTATTAAGATCCGCCCAAGCTTGTCTTTACAATAATTATGGCCTAAATTATTATGACAGTGAATAGTTGTCATTGTTCAAAGTTTATTTTTACAAAGGAAACCAATTATTGTGAAATTTTCACGCATTTAGGTCCTCCATGGGGGTACCCTATGAAGCAACACTTGTTGTAGGCTGCATAATGGTAATGATATAGTGCAAAATTCGAAAACGACTTGTCTTAATTATCTCAGCTGACTTTCCTCAAAATTATTGCAACCTATTGTTCACAGCTCACAGTCAAAATAGTCCCCAGGGGCAAAATTGAGCCCTGTAATTAAGATTTTTTCAGTTTGATTCTACTCGTATTACTGTTCTCCGGCATTTTGTGGTTACATGTGGTCATGTGTCGTGATGTCGTACAATTTGAGTAATTTTACATTTATGTGATGATTACAAGCACATATCTTTTATGTACCATCACTTATTATATATCACTGGAATGCCTAGCATCTGCAGTTTCTTATAGTACCCCAACAAATAATCTTCCTTACAGAATAAGGCTGTTAGCCATCAAAAACCTCGAGAAAACAGGTGATTTTTTTGTGTCCCGTGATACATCAGATTTGAAAAAATAATCTTGAAAGTAAGATTGCATGCCAATGACAAAAGATATCTTGTTCTGGTTTTCTCTGTATCAATACCCAATTCCTTGTTAAGCCTAACAAGCTTACATCGTCTATCTAACTATTATCATGTCTTTTGTAGAGCCTTTAATGCAAAGCAACGTCAACCTGTCCCTCTTGCCAAAAAAAATCAACATGTTTTTTTAAATTTAGTCTGAAACTCTTAATATTGAAGCTAGGAAATTCAAACATGTATCAAATAAATGCTCATGCGTTCTACTTTCAATTTCGTATCACAGATTTTGTGTGCAGGTAAGCCACTTGCTGTATAGCTTGTCTAGTTTACCCTGAAACTTTTGTAACACCTGTAAAAAACAGTCAAATTGGAGAGGGGTTATAGGTTTCAAACCATCAGAGCTGCAACCAGTAAAATTGTACAATGCGGAAAGTGCTATTTTCCAAATGCTCATAAATCAGGGTTTACTATGGTATAAAATATGGTTAGGTTTGCAATGATTTTGTGACTTCTGTGATTCTCTGAAAAACCCTGAAAAAAATGTAACACATGCACGCGTGATTGGTACAGATTTTTATGCTGGCTTCATGGCAATGTACTGGACTTCAAAAATGACCAAAAAGTGATCAAACAAATAAATAACAAGTCATAATTTACTTTCGTGCCCTCATATCATGCAAAACAGCAGGAATTTATGTTAAAATATAAGGATTGCTCTTAAATCACATACTCACTTGAGATATTGATTTTTTATCACCGCACAAAAATTGAGACTGGAGATATATGTTAGATGTGAAAGGAATTTTTGATAATTCTTAAAGTAAGATGCTTGAATTATTTCTTAGGTATATTGGTAACGTTTTGAAACCTTTTACTTGAGATTTCAAGATGAACTCAGGCTCCTAGCTTAGTTATACCCACGATGCTTGAAAATGTTTTTTGTTGGTTGCAGTATCATGACTTTGTGGATCTATGTATTAGGTTTTTGAGAAGAGATACTTCTTTTTACTGCTCAAATCAGTAAGATAATCATCTTGGCCAACTTCAGTGACAATTTCATGGTGATACTTGGAGTACTTTGTATTTTACAGCAGCTTTAGTGGAATGAAGTAGTTTTCGAGAAAAATGCATTTTTAATCTTGATTTTACATCGATTTGTGTGGTGAAACAATTTGTTTATGCCATATACAGACCTAATTATTGCATAATCGTGGTGAATTTTTGTTTTAATTGGTTGTCCTTAGTCTATTTTAGTCATTTTTGAAGAAAAAAAATGTTGGTCCAAAATGGCCATGTAACGCAAATTGTATGACCTTGTGACATGCGACCATGTAGAACATAATTACCTACCAATACCTGCCAAATTACTTTTTTAGACAAATAGACACACTTATGGAGTTTACTAATCAGTCTCATGTGAGTTGCTTGTTTCTAGCCATATTTCTATAGCCATACATAGAAAAAAAAACATGCCATTGAGCGCTTTCCCTTGGTAACACCTGCAATCCAGCTGTGAACCCCAAATAACGTCTGATTGATGTAAATGAGCTAAATATACCATAAACAACAGTAGTTCCAAAGAAAAAATTCAGTATCATCATTAAAAATTCAGTTTCTGGCAGTTGGCTGAAGCATGCAAATATTTTTTGGTTTTCAAAATTCAGTTTTTTCACATTTTCCAAGAAAATGAATTTTGGTAAAAAATAAAATGCATGGGAACCTAACCTACTAACACTGCTCTAAATCATGGGGCAGTTCTTTTTATCATACTACCATTTTTCTGTGAAATATGATGAAAAATTAAAGCGTGCAAATAATTTTTGTGTTGACTGTATGTGCTTGCAAGTTGAGTTACGTTTCAAGTGTGAGAAAAAAAAAATCATCACTATCATGTATATTTACAAAATAACTTTAAACACCAATATCCATCTTAAAAGTCATTTAACAAATGTGGAAATTTAACTTTAGACAGCAGCATCATCAATTATCCTAGCCATGATAAAATTTAGTAGTGTACAAAATAATCTAAAAGATGATATCAAAATTTTAAAGGCAACATTTCTGGACATTCAGTGAAATACCATCTCATCGGAATAAGTAACTTTCCATTCCTTCATTTTTTTTCAGGCCCTGCATCCTGAGTATCACAAAGGACCTCAATATGCTGCGGAAGCTCTCGCTAACCAAGTTCCAGAAAATTTCAGGTCATCCTATAAAGTACTGGATGTTGGTGCAGGGACAGGATTTGTTGGTACTCAGGTGGGTAAAATAAGACACAGACTCTCAAGACTCAAGACATTTATTTCTTCCTGAAACATACAGGTTGTTACAGTAAAGAGGGAGGACATCTCTAAGACAAGATTTTTGTCGCTAGCGAGATGCGCCCCCTAAAAAAAAAAAAAAAAAAGACTAGTTGTTGATCTGAGGTACAGGTTTCTCTAAATTTTTTGTACAAGTTATCCCTAAACTTAATAGACTTACAGGTGATTTCATTAGTACACGATTCTTAGGTTCTAGACCCAGGGTCATTCCGTGTCCAGAAATTTTCCACCACCCCGTCTTTGAATTGGCTGAAAAAAATATCTGTTTTTGTATGTCCCAGCAAATGAACTTCCTGAAAATTTCAGCTTAATTGGTGGAATTTTTAGGATTTGGCAGAGGTTTAAAAAATGCTGATTTTACAAGCTTTTCAGCTGTCGTTTTTGAGCAACTACATTTGTTTCTCAATAAAACAATTGATACTCAACCTAAAGCTTTGAAAAGTCGTTTTTAGACTAACTGAACCATGGAAAAGCAAAATGGATTGCTGCTTTTTCTCTAGGAAAAACACTAATGTAGCTGTGACCTTGTTAATTCCCTCCCCTAAAAATCGACATCAACTACAAAATGGTCATAGCTCAAGGGTAGTATCGTGAATAAACATGAAACTTCCAGGATATATTCTGCATATGTGTGGTCAAATGATATAAAAAAATTGGAGATACGTTCAGCCTCGTTTTTTTAATATTAATTTTTGAAAATTATTGGGCATCTGAGGCTGGTGCAACATCAAAAATAGCTAGATCTTCAGGGTAATAGATGACACATCCGTGAAATTTTCCAATTATCTCTCACATCAATCGGATATAATTCTGTAAAAAATTCAGGAATGTGTTCATCATACTTTAGGTTCTGCAGAATTTTAAATATTTTTCCTTCTTGATTGGTTGTACAATTAGTAAGTGGCCTTTCCACGAAGGATAAGCACAGTCTTTAAAATTCTTTTGCATATTCTGTATATGTATGACCGACTAGTATTAGAAGCCTCAGCTTTGTTATATTAGTTTTTCAAAATTATTTGGTATCTCGGGCTTGTTCAACATAAAAAAATGCTGGATCTCCTTGGTAGTGGATGATACATCCCTGAAATTTTCCAGTTTTCTTTCATGTCTTTGGGGTATAATGCAGCAAAAAACTCAGGCATGTGTTGGGCTAACTTCACGTTCTGTGGAATTTTCAATATCATTTCACCTTTTGAAGCAGCCCAAGGGCAGAGCAGCACTGTTGCCAAGGTAAAATTGGCATAACCTTGCAACTTTTCCGATATAGTTAAAGAAATAAACAAAATGAAGCACTGTAGGAAAAACAAAGATATGTTACAGTACATATCATTCTAATTCTAAGATTTTTTTTAGTACGGCAAAGTTCAGCATTATCATGATTTTCAGTAAATCACACAACTCAAAGAATGTGGAACATATATCTTAGATTTTTTTTATTCGATGCTTTGTTTACATTAAACATATATAGGAAACATAACTGGGAAATTTAGGAATGTGGCATCTACTATCGTGGATATCCAGCCAATTTAGATGTTCAACAAGTCTGAGATCCCAAATAATTCTTAACAAAATTTTAAATACTAATGGCATGACCCAACAAACACAAACACGTTTTTTAGACGTATTATGGACGTCCATTTTAGGTTCCGTTGACGTTTTATTAAATGTTTTTCCTGCCTCCATCTGTAGAGGCCAAGGAAATTGCCAAAAAGGTTTTTTGAAAATGTTTTGAAGCTCATTTTTGTAAAAGCTTTTTTTAGGTTTTTCAGAACATTTTTCAGAAAGGTTTAAAAATGTTTTTATTGGGACTTCCCAAAAGGTTTTGAAAGAACACATTTTAGCCATTTTTTACCTGGCTAGGCAAAACGTTTTTATAATGTCTTATTGTGGCTTATTGGTTGAACCCATAGAAATACATAGAAGGGACATGAGGCTCTGGCAGATGAAGCAACCAAATCCACCATCTTGGAACTGCCCTGAATACTGGCACAATGGACCATGACGTCACCAATAACTGTGATGTCACTTATAACAATGGCATGACGTCACATCATAATTGGTCTATTGTGACGTCATGTCTCAGGGCAGTTCCAATATGGCGGATTTCGTGACCTCATCTTGAGGTGGCATCATACAGCCTCATGTCCCTTCTATGTATTTCTATGGTTGAACCCTTCAACCTCACATTTGCCGACATACAAAGATATTACATAAAATAGAACTTGCTAACACAATTAACAGTCTGAAGCTTTAATACAAAAGCATGAAAGAAAGTCCATGCAAGGTAATATGAAATATTACATCACCTGACTTAAAACATACCATAAATATTATTACTTGAAGATCTATCTATTGAATTCTTCTTCTTGTAAAGTATATTTCCTGTTTGATTTAGTCGATACATTTAGATCACAGCGAGTCAGTGACTTTCCTGATAGTCCTTGATATCAATCCATTGGTGTTTTCATACTCCAAACATCTCAGGAACACTTTTCCAAGTAGTCGTACATTTTCTTACACGTCCAAAGGGTATCTCCAGAGGGCTTCATCATGAAACTCCAATAGTGCATTTGTCAAAAGTAATTCAACAAGTCGTTTGTATCCCTCAGAGTGCATAATGTTTATAGCATGGTGGCTGAACCAACATATATTATATTATAGTCCTTCATGCCAAAGGCAATGCGTAAAGTTTTTGCAGCTTCAAAGGTATCTCCAGACATAGCAGACCTTGAAAACATCCCAAAACAGTACATCACAGCTTTCCTCCAGCCAAATGTAATATTTTTGAATGTATGAAATGCATAGGCCCATCTTTTGGCTCTTCTTGACCTGAGCAGGATTTTACTGTTCAAATCTGAGGAACCAGGATGTAGGTTGATAGTCCTGGGTCTGATAATAGTGAGAAATGACCATGGACCTTTTCTATACATCTAAAAGAGGTTTTTCAAAGTTGTCCAGACAAAACATGCAGAAACGTAGGCACAGAACAGCTAAAAGACGTCCTTCCAAAACATTTCAACAATGTCCAGAAGTAACTCTTTTGAAGATCTTTTCCTGTCTGTCAATTGCCAATATCTGAAAACCTTTTTCGCAAACCAAATATGAGTGTATGTACAGAACGTCCAAAATACGTCCCTTCAAAACATTTCAAAAATGTTTAGAATCAACCTTTTTTTGAAGATATTTTCCTGATGGCTATATTGTGATGTCTGAAAACTTTTTTTGAAAACCAAATGCTAATGTTGGCATAACACTTCAAAAAGATGTTTTTCCAGAAGTTTTCTACAATGTCTATTAATGACATTTTTGAGGATCTTTTCTTGACTTTTAAATTGTGGTGTTAAAAAATGTTTTTTGTGAACCAAATACAAATTATATGGCAAAAAGTTTTATATACGTCTAAAAAACGTCTTCTAAAAAAATAACCCTACAAAAACGTTTTGGAAACGTCCTGTGATTGATAATTGGAAAGATTCAAGCATGTGTCATCTATTACCCTGAAGATCTAGCTATTTTTGATGTTGAACCAGCCTCAGACACCCAATAATTTTCAAAAATTAATATAAAAAACCTGAACGTATCTCCAATTTTTTAGTATGATTTTACCACACCTATGCAGAATATATCCTGGGAGTTTCATGTTTATTCACGGTACTACCCTTGAGTTATGACCATTTTTGAAGTGAACGTTGATTTTTCAAGGGGTGGGTTTAACAAGGTCAAGGGTTCATCAATGCTTTTGCTGGATAAAAAATGGCTACTTTCAAAGCTTTCCCATTATCCTGTTAGCCTAGAAACCAAATTTTAAAGCTTTAGGTTGAGTATTATTGGTTTTATGGAACAAAACATGCAATAGCACCTAAAACGATGCCTGAAAAACTTGTAATATCAGTAATATTGAAACCTCTGCCAAATCCTGGAAAATTGACCAATCCAGCTGAAATTTTCAGAAAGGTTGTCCTTAGTGATATAGGAAAATATTTTTAAAAAATCAGCCAATTCGCAGATGTGGTGGTGGAAGCCACTTGTTGATCTGACACGGAATGACCCCCCACCAAATACAATGCCTTTTTAGTTAATCTGATTGGTTTAGAAGGAACAGAACGTCACAAATTGGATTTATCAAACGTAATAAATGCTGGCTTAGCATTGATTCCTCACAGCCAAGTATGAATGACAAGAATCGCATGGTAATGAAATCACCTGTAATAATTCCCTGAGTTATCCACTTCGATTTCTTATGTCTATGTTTGTTAAATTTGACCGGTTTCTGAGGCAGATGTTTCTTGAGACACACTTTTAATATATTATCCAGTACATCATAATTTACATTTGGGTCATCAGAGTTGAATTTATCGATAGTACAGGTATCTGCAATGTCCTGTTTAAATTTTTTCTTTTGCAGCCAAGGTGGACCTGCATATACTAATCATTTTTTGCATTATGTAAATAGATCATCCAAGCAAACGAAATATGGCTGCTGATCGGAAATTTGCTGTAATAAGATTCCAGCAGACACAGTCATGAATACTGAAATAAAGACAGATCTGATCCATTTTTATGTGCCTTAATTTTTCTACTCTTGCTGCAGGAACCAATATTATACAAATACGGCATGATATGAGTGCAATATGAACATTTATTTGCACAATAAAAAGTGAGGTATCTGTTTTATTGCATGACCACTATGCTTCCAATATAATGTTCCATTCTACAACGGCAGAAACTCACATAGTGATTTTTGCAGAATAAATTTACCAAAGAAAAATGACTTTTTAAAATTGTCATATAACTTATGTATTATAGGCCTATATATAAAGGCCAACTAAATATTTTTTCTGAAAAGAAATTGGGAAAATAATGTTTGAAGAAACAATTGAAAACGAATTTTGAGGGGAAAAAGATAAGTTTGGAAACAAAAAATTTCTGGAAAAAAAAAATGAAATTATTTTTTTTTTATATGTCCAAAAAAAATTGAAAAAAACAAAGAATTTGAATTATAATTTTTTTAATATAAAGACTCATATTGCACTTTAACCATGCAATGTGAAAAAATGTGAAAAAAAATTTTTTAAATAAAATTATCATATTGCACTCAAACCATGCAATATGAGTTTTTATGATGTTGTCATTCGACGGATGTTGGCCAATCAGCATCGCTCTAGCATAGTGGTCATGTAATAAACTAAATTATTCCTGTGTCTCAACACTTACATTGCCTTTGAGTATAAATGATGAAAGAATATCATGCAAGAACCCATTGTTTTTTCGTCAGAATAACGTCAGTTGAAATAGTACATTCCTGTTTGACAATGACAATGACAAATATTTATTTATAGTACTCAATACAAAGGAAACATTAACTTGTAAGCTATTGGCCGACAAGACGGCAACAAGTTTTAACACATAACGTTAACAAATAAAATACACATGACATATTGATGTACAGTAAATTAAAATTAAAATTGTCCATGATAGCTAAAATTGTCCAAGAAATAAAATTGTCCATATATATGGTGGTTAAAATTGTCAATTTCACCTGCATAAAGCACATTTACAGGGAAGTCCCTCAAAATTTTTCATTTGAGGTTTAAAGGCAGTAAGGTTATTTGCACTTCGAATATTCAAATTAAGTTTGTTCCATAACTTGGGGCCATAGGCCCACAAGGAGTGCGATCCAAATTTCGATGTTCTCACTCTAGGTTCGTCTTTGCAATAATCCAACATATATTTTTTAGCTCAGAAAACTTGGGTTTCATCAGATAGACGCCCTGGAACCTTCGGATGAGTTGCTGAGTCAGGCCATCGAGAAAAATGTCTATAAGAAGATCCACCGTTTAAAGCTTGGTGGGAAACCAGTTGATGTCAAAGATGGTAAGGATTTTATGCTTATTTTTTCCTAGACTAACTAGAACTTGCTGGATTTTTAAATTTTTTATTTGTTGTTAATATAATCTATCACACTTTTCAGGTTTGATTGGATAGGGACATAGGGTATAATTGGGGAAATCCGGGCCCGGGTGATTCCAGCCCCAAAGATTAAAACAGCAATAAGCAGATAGAAAACATTTGCAATCAAACAAACATATGATTTATTTCACTGTGTTAGATTTGTTCCAAAACAATCAAACAATTTGTCTTTGTTTTTCTTTTGCGCAGGTTTGTTGATTACAGTAAGTGCTATTAGTTTAACCATTAAGGGGCCGAATTTGCCCCGGGAATGATATGGGGCTTGATTTCCCCCACAAAATCTTTTTTACTGACATGGCACATGCCTAAAAATATTTTCCGGTAAATAAGCAAATTCTGCATCATCCTGAGATGAAACTAAACATAATGCCACGACAAAGCTTATCTCTAGTCCACTTAGAAATTATTAATTACTCACATTATTGGTCCAATATTTTTCTATAGTACAGGGAATATATTGCAGATACCTACGATGGCATTGCTACGAATGGATGTTTTGGTGGACCCTTGATTCCATGTGAAGCAATGAAGGACATGATTCGAATTGTAAAACCTGGTATGTACCACTGAAATACATAAGTGTCATTTGGTCATATTTATATTACGTAAAAAAGTTGAAAGGATCAGTTGCACAATAATTTATGTAATATGCAGAGGAATCGGATTATATTAAAAATAAGAATTTAACCTTTGGGTGAAAACACAGCAAGCGCCTCAATTGCATTTTGATCAGATGAAAGTAAATTTAAGGTCCTAGAAACCAATTTCAGACATAAACAGAAACAATGCAATGTGTAAGCTTAACCAACATGTAAATCTGAGAAACTTAGTAATCTTCCATGAGCCTACGAGTAAAACTATGCTTTTGGGCAGACCCTTAAATTGGGTATGATTTGTCAATTTTAGCATGTAACCAGCAGCCCTTTCTCTGAAGCACAGATACCTTAATGATGTCATGGCTTAACTGCAAAATGAACTTTTCAAAAAACACAAAGCTATGAAAACTATAATAATTAAACCTCACCAAAAAAATTTCTGCATGTGAAAAAGCCGGGCATTAACTCAAAGTTCTGCAGGCCAATGCCATGCTATAAACAGTGTCTTAAATGTGTAAACAGTTGTAAACAGGGCATTTTATGGTACATTTTGAAATAATTACTATACTTAATTTTAAAATAAAATATGTGAATGAGGTCAAAGAGAGTTAGCATCCCATTTTTGGGTTCTTGGTATTAGTTCGACAACGATTTGGAGGGTTCTAACATGCATTTTTTTCAGTTTTCTAACTGACAAAAATGTATGTAAGGACCCAACAAAGAGGTGTCTAACTGACTTAGACATCATACGCTTCTTCTATTATACATTTTAACTTCTAATTTTTGCAAAACAAACAATAATCTGATTGTTTGTTTGCTGTTATAAACAGAGTTAGTACCTAGCCGGGCGCTAACACGTAATAGATAACGCCCTCGTTTGTGACAATATGCAATATATCCGAGGGCTTTAGCCCGAGGATTATTGCATATTGTCACAAACAAGGGTGTTATCTAACTTATACCACTAAGTACAAAACAAATTGATTTAAATCCCTTTGTTTGCCTTCAATCCTTATTGTTTGATAACATTTCATTGTATTTGTTGCACATTCATGTTCCTCAGTTCATTTGAACGTTGGCAGCCCTGAAGGCAACAGGTCAGAATTCTTTGTTCTCAGGAAATAATACAATACATTGATTTTGTAGATAGAAAGATAGATGGAAAAATAGATGGAAAGATCGATAGATAGATGGAAATAACACAATACATTAATTTCATTGATTAATTTTATAGATAGATATGGATAGACAGATAAATTGATAGACGGATAGATAGATAGATAGATAGGTAGGTCGATAGTGCAGCCATCTCGGCCAAGGTCACTTTGGGGAGGTTGATTATTACAGTCGCTTAGCAAATGTTATTTTTAAATTATGAAAGATATTAGAAAAATAACAGAAAGCAAGGAGCAGGGGTTCGGGGGCGGCAGCCCCCGAAATAAGAAGAAGCAGGGGTTCGGGGGCGGCAGCCCCCGAATTAAGAAGAAAAAATAATTCTTTGAACTTGCCAAATGGGGCCAAAATTGTTGGTCTGCTGCTCCGCTATTTTTTTTGCAGCTTACATATCCCAAATGTACTATTTTATCAAGTGACCTTAAATTTGATCATTATTTCAGATAATGGTATTTATAAAAAAGAGTGAATGTAGCCTTTTTATTGAGACCAGTTACATTTGATACAATCTTCCTCCCTGTTTACTGTCTGTGTTGTTCAGTTTTAATCCTTTGTTGGTAAGTTTTGTTTCAGTGTTTCCTTCAATTTTGTCAACTTGTAGTCAGCCAAGCATGCAATATCATGGTCAGGTGTATGAGCTGTGATATGCATTATATCAGAGCGAAATCCTGCCTTCTGATTGGCCAGAAAAAGCAAACAGTGGTATAAGCAAAATTGTCAGTTAGATACCAGCTTTTCCAATGGTATAAGTATCTTGGTGATGTCTAATATGCTTTTTAGACAAAAATGCATGTTAGAAATTCTAACAATTTTACTTCATTTATTTAAATATGATCAATGATAAAACAAACAGGTCATATGATGCTATTGACCCTTGAGCAAAAAAAAATGCTTTGACAATTATCTATTGATGTGAACTATCTGTAGCACAGCAGTTCATTTGTGTCAAATCTGTTCGACTTGAAAAATCGACATTGATGGTTGTTATGATTTAACGAATTGCTGACAGCTGTTCAATTTCAGCCTTAAGCCTCTTTGTCATCCTGTTTTGCCATGGGTGCATTCCACTGGCAATCCATTCTGCACCGATCCATATAATCCTCTCTGGCCTAATGGTTGAGAGTGCTTGTTTGTGAATCCACCAGCAATCACTGGCTCTGTGAGCGTAGATTCGAATCACACCCAGGAAGTCAATTTAGATAAGTAAGTAAGTAAGTAAAAGCAAGTAAAATTTTACTTAATAGTCGAGTATAAGAAACAGTACAACACAAGCAAAAATTGCTTTGATTGACTTAAAAGATGAATCACAATGTATATAAACAGTATGAAATTAATAAAATGATTAAAATATATCCAATGACATTTAAGTAAGAGCATAAAATCAAATAGTAGGCCTACATAAAATGCAAGCACCACATTGGCAAGATGGCTTCCAGTCCTTTAAAACCTTTCTAAAATCTTCAAGGTTAACATGTTTAAAATCATTGGGAAGTTTTTTGTAAATCATAGCACTATGGAATCTAAATGATCTAAAGCCATACATAACAGTGTTGTAGCTTGGTAACAATAAAAAGCCATTGCGGGTATTGTAAACATTTCTCTTTTCTTGAAAAAAGTCAGAGCTTATAAGAGGCAAACAGTTTAAGCGTGTCTTGTGTACATTCAATAATTTGTCCCTTAGTCTCAACAGGTACAGAGTATCTAAATTAGCTTTAGACAAAAGGCCACAACAGTTTTGATCAAAATCTTTAAATACATATCTCAGGGCCCTTTCTAAAATCTTTTCCATTTTTCTAACATCTGACACACTGCTATGAAAGTATACCGAATTACAATACTTGAAATTCGACAAAATCAATGCATTCACAAGTTTAAGTTTGCTATCTGAGTTGAGTATGTTGCTTAATCTGGAGAGTGCATTGACCTGCTTCGCATTCTTCACAGTTAGTTGTTTGACATGTTCAGAGAATCTAGATAGATAGATAGATAAACTTTATCTCATGAGGGTAAAACCTGTTAAGTATAAATACTTATTTACAATAGGGCCCTCAAGTCAAAGGCCCATGGGACATTTAATGGAGGCGGGTTGTACCCAGTGCCATATGCTGGGGCAACTGAAGGATGCTGTGCGTCTCTGAATTAACAAGGCAAGTGTCAGACTCACAGTCTTCTCATCAATCATCATCGTAATTGTACAGCAACCAACAGCACTGGAGGATGCTACAGCATAGGAACCTTGAGCAATGTTCCAGTATCCTCTGCCCAAGCAAGATTGTCTGTAGCTCTCCTGAGATGTTATCAGTGGAAGACTCAAGTCACTCAACTCAAATTTCCCCACTCCAGGAGACCAAGTAGTTATACAAATAAAAATACAAATACGAATGATTAATAGTGCATGGTGTTTGATTTTGACTGCACTAAGTGCTTTTGTTTGGCTTACAGGAGGATTCATTGTGATCAGTATCAAAGAAATCCGCCTGATAGAATCAGCAGAATTGAACAACAGATTTGAACCATTTATGAAAAAACTTGAATCTGCCGGCGCCTGGAAGATGATCAAAAGAGAGGTCCGACCTTATTTAGTGTATGATGCTGATGGAGTGATCTACACATGTAAGGTGTGCATCCCGGGTACAATTAACATGAACTTGTAACGGCAATGTCAAACAGTAACTCTCTATTAACTTCCTTTTTACTGGCTATGAAATACATAATGTAGCACTTGTACTCCAAAAATCTGAATAAAGGTACCTCGTACACAGTAGCTGGTGTTGTACTCTTTGGTTATAGAAGTTACATAAATATATTATTTAAATAATAATGATGATGCATAATTTTATTAAATAATCACTGACGCAATAATAAGGAATTGGTAACGTCTTCTTAAGGTTGCTGATCATTTCTTATGGTCTGATCATGGGACCACGAAATATGTACTATCACAAATGAAGATAAGAATGGTGATCACAGTAACTAGCACACATTTACACATTTTAGATATTTATCACCTGATCGGATGTGAATATCCCTGCTTACAATAAAAATATCAGGGCCTATGACATTTATAGGTTATTTCATAAGTTGGACCTGTTTTTCCCTGATATTTTTACCCGAGACCGTGTATTTCCCGAGACCCGATAACCTATTTATCCCATGTCTTTACTTCACATCATAGTCAATCTGAACTTAATGAGACTCACTTACCAAAAAAAGGAATTTGCGAGTTGACCGCATGCAGAAAAAAGTGCTGTACAGCAAAAATAAAGAAAGCTGAGTACCAAATAACCATCCAAAGAGCAAATGATTAGCTACATCTCAATTTTTCCCCAATGAAATCGGAGCAATTTTGAGCGATCTGAGGCCAAAAACACTTTTTTTTTACCCTTTCTCTTGCTCTGCAAATGTTTACACTGCCAGGTGGATTGTGCATGATGTCATGACGTCATTCTAACATCATCACTCAGGCTGCCTCTGATTGGTTGAATCTCGTATTTTCCCTATCAAGCTAATTAATTTTTGATGTAAATTTCCCTCTTCTGGTTGTATTAACCAGGGAAAAAGCTCAGTATCAGGGAGAAAATTTGCTACACATGGGATAATTATAGGTTATTACATGGCCAAGAGCTGTATCTCCCTGGTATCATCACCCGAGACCCTGTATCATCCCGAGACCCGAAGGGCTAACTTCCACTCCTCAAGGCACCTAAATAGAACATTCTCACATCCATAGTGTTTTCTATACGCTGCTAAAAGTTCAGACAAAATATTTTTGTGGAGATCAGATCTCTGCCTCTCTGTTAATTGTGTCAGGTCAGGTCAGTTGTCAGGCTAGGTCAGGTCATGGACATGTCACATGGTGCTCAGTGGCCCATGACGGTGGGCAGGCCAGCCACTTCTGCTGTGAGTGAGGAGAGAGGAACATGTGTTCTGCCCTCAACTCTTTCAATTCTTTAAAATACTAATGTAAGTGGTCTTTTATATTTGTACATTTATACAATATGGGTAAACAAATTACTGGTATTAATTTGAGAGGTTTCATTATGAATTAAATGGATGTTTTATTACTTAAGGCAGCTTAAGGCTGACCATGTGCTACTTAAGGCTGACAGATAATTAATTGCCAATTAAGTGAACCATGCAGTCATGTATATTTTGATCTGTCAGAAATGCTATTGAGCTATTTGGCTAGCAATTTTGCTATAAAATTTACTATTGTGGTAAATGAGAGAGAAGACAGAAAGACGTCCGACACTTACAGTTGCTTGAATCCAAGAGGCAGAAATCTCGGGGCTTCTCGCTGACCACGTGGTTCCAGCGGTTCCACCGCAGCGCCGCCTCGCGGACTTCTCGTCATTCACCACACTCTCCCCTCTTTTATTGATGGCAGCTGGTGGCGGGGGTCCAGGTCCGGGGGGTGAATGAAAGATCGCCGCCTCAAAGGGTATAGTTGAAAAGTGGTTAGGGACATCTTCTCTACCAGCTTGTCACTCCAGCTGCTGACGTCTATCCTCAGGGGACATAGTTGAAAAATGGGTAAGGACATTTTATCCACCAGCTTGTCACTCCAGCTGTTGACATCTGCCTTCAGGGGACATAGTTGAAAAATGGTTAGCGCCGTCCTCTTGATGACCCGATGCCCGTTGTTCTCATTAGGGCGACTTGACATTTGACATTCATTGACATTCATTAAACATTCGTCCTCAGTGGGGTGCCAAGGAGACCAGCCCAGTAATTTACTGGTGGTACACCGTTGGCCCCCCGACTGCTACTCCACTTCAGTTCCGTTCTGGAATTCAATGATATGGGTCAATCCAGTGTTAAAGGAACAACATTACAAAATATGGAAATTTGTAACTTGTCCTATTAGCCGGCTAAGGGTTCTTGTCAAGAATACGGCGCAGTCCCTGAAAGGAACCTTAATGATATAGGCAATTCCGTGTCGTCATCGTTGATCAGGCCGGTTAAGGGTGGGGCGCTACGGTGTTACATACCTGGAAGGGAGAACCCCCGCAGCGCATTTAACCGGGCTGCCTCGAGGATCACCGATGGGCAAAGCCCATGCTGATGACCAATCCACCTCGCAACAAGGAACAAGTCCATTTGAGGGGACATGGGTTCGGTGACCTCTCGGCGAAGAGTATCCAAACGGTCCAGGTACGGGGCGTCGGATTCAACCAGGATTTGGTCCATGCAGAGACCTCTCGCCGCGAGGCGATGGTGCTCTGCAGCTTCCCCAGTCATCGTTACCGACCGGTGGCCGAAACTAAACAGACACTTGGGGAAGTATTGAATCCAACGCTCCACTTCTCCACGGCCGCCGGTGAAGCAGTGCACTTGGATGACGGTCTCGGTGTGCACCCGACGTACCAGGATCTCAAGGCAGTCGTCAAGGGCGCCTTCCCCACGGCAGTGCACCACTACCGGCAGATCCGCTGGTCGGAGACGTAACTGCTCTTCCAAGCCGCGCAGCTGGGCCCGGCGCTGCCGAGGGCTGGTACGATGGTGGTAATCCACACCGACCTCGCCCACGGCAACACATTTGGGCGACAGTAAGCGACGCCGCAGCTCCGGAATCCACCGGTCAATCGGTCCCTCAGCACAGACACGGGGATGAATACCGAAGGTAGCATAGGCGTCCGCAAACTGCCTCGCGCCCTGGTCCCACTTGCACCACCGAGTCGGGAAGACAAAATTGCAGATGAGGTACTCGTATCGCATCTCCCATTCTCGTACCTCTCCCAACCGGCGATGAAAGTTGCCATCCCAGCGATCAACGTGGATGTGGGCATCCACGATCCTCTGAGCATGACGGGGGCCAGGCGTGCGATCCTCGCTGGTTGGCTCCCTCAGTCGGTTGATGTCCATGACTGTACCTGGCCGAAGATAAAACATAATACATGCCAACACTTTGGCATGCAGAAGGGCAGCGACGGCGTTGGGCGGCTGCACGCTGAATTCCTCGAGGGGGGTGATCTGCACCTGGTTACGCCGTTCCCACACTCTCATCAACAGTCTTTGTCCCATCGATAGATGAAAGGGGGACGCGTCCGAGGGATACCAGTGATGGTGACGGATGTATTGGAGCAGCTCCTCGTTCGACTGTAGACGCAAATCCTCACGGATTAAACGGAGGAGTGCATTACAGAGCCGTACCCACTCATCTGCTATCTCCTCGGACATGGCTGCCGGAGGGCAGCTCAGGCCGTGCCGGGACTTCAGGTGGGAGATGGATGACTCTTGTACTCGGCATGTCCAACAGGCTCTGTCCGGCACGAACCACCAGGGGAGATGAATCGCCTCGATATGGCGGCGTAAACGTCCGTCAAGAACCCTGAACCGACAGACAGGGCAATATGGTCCATCTGAGGACGGTGGTACAGCTCTACGGCTGACCTCCCGCTCCTCATGCTGGGATTTCGACTCACCCTGCCGTCGTCCTCGTCCCTTGTTCGGCCCCTTGTTCTTCTGTCGGGAGCGCTTAGGGGACTGCCTCCTCTCTTCCTCCTCAGAGTCAACGGCCACGCTGGAGGTCCCTGGCTGAGGATCCGCGCCTCCACGGACTGCCGGATCGGTTGTCATCGGCCGAGGGTCGGGAACCGAGGGCGGTGGTACGGTCTGTGACCGACCCCCCGCTACCCCGGCTGCCCTCTCCCGCCTATCCCGATGGATCTTCCTGAGCTTCTTTCTGCGAAGGTTTCTGTCATGAGTCCGTTTCCTCTTCGCCGCTCCTTGACGCTCGTCCTGGTCCATCACGGTGGCGGTCTCGGAGGGGGCCGGCGAACCTCGAAGAGTCTCCTCCTCCGATGACACGATGTCGTCCGCTTCCGGATATAAAAGCAGGTCCGTGGCGCGGTCGTCCTCATCCAGTTCCTCCCCTCCAGCCTCCAAACCAAACCCCGGTGGAGGGTGGTTCCGGGCGTATCCGGCTGGATAACGCGGCGCACTCTCTTCCAGCTCTTCCAGGCTAACAGTGGGGCGATGGATTGTCACAGCCAGGGCTGTACTCTGGCCATCCCCCAATTCCACGGTCCGGTCCTCTTCGTCATCCTCCAATTCCATGATCTGTGGGCCGGCGTGACCCCCGAAGTAGTCCGGAGGGAGCCCAAATTCTTCTAAGTCTTCGGCAGTGGCCCGATGGCGGTCTCGGAACCATGCCGGTCCATAGGGCGTGTCTGCCCTCACCATTTCATACACCCATCCATCTAATCCAATGTGTTTGCCGGCCACACCCGGCAAACCAAGGTTGTAGAAATCGATGTTCTCCATCACTAATTACCAACTTCTTCACTCCTGAAAGCCTCTGTCAATCTGCAACACACACACCACATAAAGCGTCTCCTGACAGGAGTCATAACACATTAATCTAACATTGAAAGCTATTAATATTCTACAAGCAACGACAAGCAAGACACACACCAAGCGAGCTATATACTACAATCCCTGAAAGGGACACACAAACTACGCCACACACTTAATTTTACGGACTATCCGTGACGTAGTCCCGCAGCCATGAAGGAACCCGTCGTTGACGACCCGAGCGGCTGGGTGGAAGACCAGTGGTGACCTCTGAATCCGATATTGGATCGGGTACATCCTGCTGGCTTCCAACCCCCGCCGCCTCAGGGGCTCTGTCGTCACCCTGGCTGCTGTGGCTCGATGGTATCTCAGTAGTTGCCTCCTCAGCTAGGTCATCATGGGCAGGTGTTGCTTCTGTTGCCTCCTCTTCGTCAAAGAGGATCGAAAGATTAATTTCCTCTTCCGCCTCATCCTCCCCCCTCCTTGCAAATCTGGGACCGGCATTCCTAATCTCCTCCGTTCTCGTCTAGCCCACAGGGGAATGTTGTCGTCAGAACACCTCCGAAGTCTATCGTGGTGCATGACTTGTCTTTTACCCCTGCGGTTAATGGTGACAAAGAGACTATCCGATACCTTCCCAACTAGGAGATAGGGTCCGACATAGATGGGTTGCAACTTCTTGGATTGGCCCTTCTTGGTGACAGAATTCAACACATAGACTAAGTCACCTACATCATAGGGCTGACAGAAGGTCTTTCGATCATACGTCTTCTTTCGAGTTTCCATGACTTCATGGAGTTTGTCTCGGGCGCACTGATGGACACTAGATAATCTATCCCTCAATTCTTGGACATAACCAGGAGGGCCAGAGTCCTCCTCTGAAGATTGTGATGGAAATAACAGGTCCACAGGCATGGTGACCTCCCTCCCCAACATCATCATATTGGGGGAGAAGCCAGTGGATCTATTGACTGTTGCCCTCATGGCCATTCCGACAAATGGCAAATACTGGTCCCAGACAGACTGTTTCCCGTCGATATGGGTCCTTAACTTGGCCAAGATGTCCCTGTTCATCCTTTCTACCTGGCCGTTGGCGCTTGGTCGATACGGAGTTGTCCTGGATTTAGCCATTTGGAGGAGATTACAGGCCTCTCGGAAAAGCTGACTGTCGAAATTCCGACCTTGATCGGTATGGACTTCAAGGGCGCAGCCCATCCTGCAGATGAAATCCTCAATGAAGCTGCGTGCCACCGTCTCAGCCGTCTGCTCCGCAAGGGCTTTCAACTCTATCCATTTGGTAAATTGATCAATCATCACCAACACGTAACGGTTCCCACGTGATGTATCCGCCAAGGGTCCCAGGATGTCTAGATGGATACGTTCCATGGGCTCTCCCGCATGGTATTTAACCATGGGAGCTTTGGGATTCTGACGAGGCCGTTTGTGACGAGTACAGGAATCGCAACTTGCGACAAATAGCCGCAAATCCACTCGCATTCCAGGCCAAAAGAAACGGTGCATTAGCATCTGAAGGGTCTTCTCTACGCCCGGATGTCCTACACAAACATGACTGTGACCGGTTTGCATGACTTCTTGCTGGAGACTCTTGGGGACAAGGACAAGGAGACGGTCCAATTCAGGAGTTGGTCCACTCCATTTATACATCAGCACTCCGTCATCTCGATGAACGAGCTGGCTTCGCATCCGCCACAGATGTTTCACGGTAGCGCTCATGGCGAACAGGGTTCGATCGTCTGGTTCTTCTCCTGTCGTGATCCAATTCAATATCATGGAGAGATCGGGGTCACGGGCCTGCTCATGAACCCACTCGATGGGAGGACGCAAGTCAACACTAGGACCGCCATCACCATCGATGGTATCAAGAGCATTAGCCCGGACGGACAACGGGACGACATCGTCGACAAAATTATCAAATCTCTCCCACTGATCATGCATTCTCCGGCAGTAAGAGCAACCTCCACAGGGTAGTTGTAGAACTGACGTTCCTGACTGATAATACGGGCATTCTTCAACGGTCGATCGACTAAGGCCATCCGCGTTACAGTGTTGCTTTCCCGGCCGATGGGTGATTTGAAAATCAAATTGGGAAATCGTCTCCAACCAGCGAGCCAACTGTCCCTCCACATTTCGGAACCTCATCAACCAAATCAGGCTGTTATGATCCGTACGGACCCTAAAGAATCTTCCGAGCAGATAGAACCGGAAATGATTGAGAAACGTCACCAATGACAGCAGCTCCTTCCGGGTCACACAATACCGACGTTGAGCGGGTGACAAAGATTGACTGGCATAGGCGATGACTCGTTCCTCATCATTTTGCACTTGGGAGAGCTCAGCGCCGATGGCTACATCGCTGGCATCCACGTCAAGGATGAAGGTTCCCGTCGAATTTGGGTACGCCAACACAGGCGCAGTAATCACTGCCTGTCGCAGATGGTCCACGGCATGCTGATGCTGCTCTGTCCATTCCAAACGACCTCCGGTCGGAGTAGACTTCACCAGATGATACAGAGGGGCACAAACCTGGGCCATGTGCGGAATAAAATCCCGATGGTAATTTACGAAGCCCAGGAATGATTCCAGCTCAGTACGGGTTTTCGGTACCACCCAGTCGACCACACTCTTCACTTTTGCCTCGGGTATGCTGATGCCTTCTCTTCCCACACGCCGACCCAGAAAATCCACTTCTGTACGAAAGAGGTCACACTTCTTGGGCTTAAATTTCAGATTGTGGGCCCGAAACCGTTTTAAAACTTCTTCCAGAGTTTCGAGATGCTCGTTGAAGGATCGACCCAGGATGATGATATCGTCCAAGTACACGAGGACGTTCTCCCAGAGCATGTTCTGCAAAACCAGGGTCATAATACGCTGATAGGTAGCTGGCGAATTGCATAACCCCATAGCTAGTCTGACATGCTCAAATAGGCCGTATTTCGTAATGAACGCCGTCTTGTGTCGGTCGTCTGGATGGATAACAATCTGCCAATAGCCACTGGCCATATCCAACGTACTAAAATAGAGATTTTCCGCCAGGGCATCCAAGCATTCCTCGATGAGGGGAAGGGGAAAACGGTCCCTGCGGGTGGCCCCATTTAGGTCACGGTAGTCCACACAATATCTGTATTTTCCGTCCTTTTTTTTCACTATGACAGGAGCGGCTGCCCACTCGGATGCGGACGGCTGAATGATGCCATTATCCAGCATCTTCTGCAGATGTTGTTGCTCCTCTCCCTGGAATCCCAGCGGTGTCCTTCGCAGTCCATGCTTCACCGGTGCAGCGTCCCCTGTATCAATCCGATGCATGATTGTTGCAAATTCTCCAAGATCGAAATCATGTTTGGCAAAAACATCGGCATACTGAATGAGCAATTTCCGCAACTTCCTCGGCTCCTCCCCTTCCAAAATATTGAGGCTGTTGTCATACATTTTCCGAAGATGTTCAGGCAGATCCTCCTCTCCGGAGGGGGACTCAATGGACTCAGAAGTCTTCTCAACACTTGGTTCCTGCTGTGACACTTCTCCTTCTGTCTCCATCACTTTCTCCACGGCCTGGGCCGTGCCAACAACCATACCCGCCGGAAAAGGAATCGAAGTAGCTGAGAGGTTAGCAACGGTGACAGACACATGAGGTGACGCTCGCAACACTGTGGGGAAGAATAGCACGGGACGCTCAAGGGGAATTGGTTCAAAGATGACATCCATTCCATCGCTGAATCTTTCTGGTACAGCACATATGATGGATTGCCCGGTCATGCTGGGAACGCTGGCTTTTTCATTTACAACGACAGGTACGACTGCCACCTGTTTCCCTGTTGGGGTGGTCACAAATTCCGCAATGACAACAGCATCGTTGATCTTCAGATAGCCTTGACGGAAGTCAAGCACGGCCCCAACTTCATACAGGAAATCCAGGCCTAAGATGACATCATCACGGATCTCTCCCACGAGTAGGGTCCAATAATATTGGCCATTTCCAATCGTCAGGGGCACCTGGTGAGCAACTTGAGCAACCATTCCCATGTCTGTTCCCACGCCGAATAGACGAATCTGGTCAGCTGGATTTGTTGGAATTCCGGCCCGTTCCCACAAGGAGGTACTAACAAGGGTGGCTTGGGAACCGGTGTCGACAGTAGCCAGAGTACGCACATTGCAAATCACAATAGGAATCATCATTGTCAAATTGCGCGGCCCATGGCTAAATTCAGGTTCCGTCGATTCGCGCGGAAATTGGTTCGGAGGACTGGTTCCGACGTGGGGCAACCCCCCAGAGTTCTCTGGTGGTACGCCTCCCTGCCGGCAAGCAGACAGTTCCGCGTCGCAATCGTGGAAATCAATCAGTCTGTCACCCCTGGACGACCTCCCAGGTTTCACTGGTGGTTCGTCCCTAAATCCCATATCTTTCATTCCTAATGTAGTTTGCACAGCCTTGCTAATAATTCCTTTATTGACGTCGAGGCAGGGTAACCTTCCCATTTCTGGTGGTCTACCTCTGCCCACACCCCCGAAAGACTGAATTAGTCCCATACCCCTAACTGGTACAGGAATCTTAAGCGGAGGGGGACGGTCGGTGTTTAGTTGGACGGTAGTCTGACCGGCGACTGCCGTCCGTTGGCTTTTGGGCTCAATGGTCGCGACGGGCAATCAGCTTTAAAATGACCAGGCTGGTCACAATAGTAGCAACGATCGTGTTCAGGTCGCCGACGACGAGGTGAAGCCGGGGGACTGTTCGCCTTGTAGGACGGACGATCTGCTGTCTGGCTGGCTTTACTGACCATTTTGGAGTCTCGGCTCGTGGAGCGACTGGTAACAGGACTCGGCGGCGGCGATGACCTCCAATGATCTTGGTGATGGATGTGGCGCACTTCAAAAGGATCGTCCAAGAAGGAAACATGTCGTCCAGTAGAGTGTGCCCGTCCGGCCGCTTTTTGGATAGCGTCAGCGTCCTTTATGGCTTCGAGGGCAGATTCGATGTTTGGAAATCGGCCTCTTACAGAGGCCAGGATGACCGAACTTTTATCTCGAACACCACGAGTAAAGGCCTCCGTGCCTAAGTCATCCAATAACTCCGGTCCATATCCCTGGTATGCAACAGAAACCATACCTCGAATTCTATCGGCAAATTGGTCCAGGGTCTCATCGACTCTCTGCTTCGTATCAGGTAACTGTCGTCGTATCAAATCTGGTCGTTCGGTCCCATGAAAACGATTGCGCAGCAAGTTCCGCAATTCTTCATAGTCGCGATGAACTCCACGGGGCAAAGTCCGCAAATAACTGACAGCCTCATCTTGCAAACAGGTAGTAAGATGTTCCAGCTTTTCCTGCTCGTTCCATCGACATATCCTAGCCAAGGATTGAAACTGGAAATCAAAGTTTTCCCACTCGCCTGACCGACCATGAAAATGTGGCATCTTCGGTCCCTGCACCCTCGTGGGCTGAGGTCCCAAGGGTCGTCGCCTTCGCCCAAAGCGGTCATCAGCAGCTGGCCATCGTACATCATCGTCTATCTCCTGATTCTCATCTTCTTCCTCCTCCTCCAAAAATTCAGGTGGTGGTGGTGGGGGAGGGCGATTCCTAGGCTGTCGTGATCCTGGACGATGGGATGCATCACTCTGCGCAGACTGAGGCGGGGGCCGAGGTGCCACTTGTCCGGTGGACGCCAATCTTGAATTATCTGCAGGAGTGATGGGCACAGCAGTCGGAGGACCCACATTCGGTTGTGGCCCTGGATACGGTACATACTCATATGCTGCAGCCGGAAACGCAGAGGATGGAGCAGGATAATTAAATGGTATATTTACCAAGCGCTGTGGTGTCTGGTCCGAATAAGACTGATTGAATACTGGCGGTGGGACAAACCCCCCGTACTGTGTGCCTGGCTGCGGTACCGTTCCTGCAGGATACACATAATGGGCTGTCGATGGATGTCCATATTCCGCAGGGTGAATCGAAGCGGCCTTTACTCCTGGATTATGCGGTACCCCAGAATATCCTGGAGTCGGTTGAGAGACCATATACCCTGGAGTGGCATATCCTGCCACAGACTGGAAGGATGGTGGTTTTGGTATTGGCCGGCTTGACGCTGGCTGGATTAAAGCAGGCTGCGCGGTAGAAATACCCTCCCGTCCTGCGGTCGGCAAGTAAGCAGATGGCAGCTTTTGATCAATCAATTTTTCGGGACGGCTTGATTCTCCAAAATCTTCATAATAATCATAATCCTGGGGATGATCTTCAGTTATTGGTACAGATGTCTGGTTGCAACTCCCTCCTCTTACCGAAGGTTTAGTCGGCGTGGCCATTGTTTTAACTTCGCCAGGGTTTTCGTGTCGCAGGGCAAATTCTTTAGGATGATGGGGATTCTGATGCATTTTGGGTATGCTTTTACTCGCCCGCATATGATCACTTGATTTCCCTGAAGTCTCCTGGCCAACAGATGAAAGACGAGCTTGCGATGGTGGGAAGTCTGACGGACATCTGGCAGGATTTTGGTGATCCAATCGCTGATTCTGCAATTTCTTGACTGCAGCTTGGTCCTGGGACTGTATTCTGACGGCAGGCAGCGTAGAAGGTGGGACTTTGCCAGATGATGATGGTCTTGAATCCACGTCCCTTCTAAGATGACGAATATCCTCCTCAGGAATTGGAGTAAGCCCAAGGGACCCCGCTCCAATTTTGTCAATATTTCGACAAGAGAGAGGTGGAAGAATTGCGTTCGCCTGACCTGCAGTTGACCGATTGCTCGCCAAATGAGCCTCCAAAACAGCTCTGAGTTGATTCTCAACCATTCCGCCAACTTCAGTATCCAACTCTCTCGTCATTGTAGGTCTTACATTTGTTACAGATGATATATCCTTCTGGGACGGCACTCTGTCACTCATTTTCATCAGCAAGGTCGTTCCAGTCGGAGTCCGTTCGGAACTATCTTGACGACCTCGAAATCCAGTTCCCTGACGTACAGTACCATTAGCAACATTCTCCGATCCCCCACGATATATTCCATCACTAGGCAGACAATCGATAATAGACCCAAAATACTGCTTACTGTACTCCTCAAGACTTTGACGTGCAGATTGTGATGACTTTGAAGGGTCAATATTCCTCGCAGTTCCTTCCAACTTTGCACTTCCATCCGATTTGGTCAGCTGGCTTGCCATACCCTGATCCATGCCTCCATTTTCCACATCCGGAGACTCACCAAACTCTTCCATAGATGCTTGTTGATGGTTAATGCCGTCCCCATGATCATCTTCATCCTGATCAACGGCCTCCAGGTAGTGTTGCACTATTTGCGTGGAGGACAATGGCGCACCCATGACAGATTGAAGTCGTGCCAAGGAATCCGCATCATGAAGGCTGAGCTGGTCTACTGGTTGTTGGCTCGACGCGGCAGCAGGAGGAGTCTGTGGCCGATGGGAACCTTGCGAACGGCCAGTATTGGATACCTGCGAGTGTCGGGATCTCCGTGAACCACTGGAACGGCCAGAGCTCGGCGTGCCATGCTGAGACCGCTCCTCCAGTTGTCTCATCAGGACAACATTTCGCTCTTCTGTGGCAGCCATCCGCAGACGAAATTCATCCATTTGTGCATCCCGCAAACGCAATTCCTCAATATGTTGCTGCTGTGACTGTTTTAGTTGCTCCATCAGCTGTTCTACCCGACTGGTTCGGCTGGCTGAAGATCGCACTGAAGATGCGTCGTCCTCATGGCCATGGTCGAGAGGCCTAGGTTGGTGGTCCGGATTTCCTTGAACGTTTGTTCCCTGGGGGTTGTGCTGGTCACCAATATTTCCCACCCCAGTTTTCATACCGTCCTCGGTCCTGGCTCCTAAGGCATGGGCACCATCCTGTCCCTCCCCCGGAGCCACAAATTCAGCAGCAGCGGCTTCTCTCTGTTGAGGCATCTCTTTTGACGCGGCATCATCCCCATGTTGATCCATCCCATGGCCATCCTTGGGCTGCTGATCTGTTACTTGGTCATCCCTTGGCTGCTGATCCGCCCATTTGACATCCAATCCAGGTGGATGCTCCGGTCCGATACCAGGTTGAGGCAAACCAAGTGTAACAACACCCGCGAGAATCCACTGCTTCCATTGGTCCTCTCCCAGCTTTGTTACCCTGGCTAAGTCCAGTACTGTCAATGGTCCATGGGTCCTGGCTTCCAGAAGAGCAGTTGCCTTGGCTGTTCCAATTCCCGGCAAAGCGAGTAGCTCTTTCAGGTCGGCAGTGGATAGGTCAATAGGCCCACTCATCGTGTTATACCACAATGTATAGTTAGAAATAGAAATGTTGGCGCTAATTAATCACGCTACAAAATTTATATTCCAATGGCTGGTTAGCCAACCTTCACAATGAAGTGGCACAACTCTCACCAATTGAAATATACTCAGCTGCTTTCTGTACTCGGGGTGACGTCGTATTAACTTATGGACGAAAGGACATTCACTGTCGCCAAATGACAACTATAGGTGCAATAACTCCAGAATTCTGTGAAATGACCTACTTCTTTATATGTAAGGGATCTAATTCAAACCAGCCAAAAGACCAACCTCCTATTTATGAGGAGTGGTACAGTCCACTGTATGAATAGACCTCCCCTATCATATTAGAATGGTCTATCACCAATAGTCGAGCTGCACGCGAGTCACGTCGAAGTTTACTCGGTCTGCCTACCAACCCTTCACAAGTGAAAGTGGTGCGACAATCCCCATAGTAATAGCTGGTACGGTCGCAATCGCCACTGTAACTAGGTATGTAGCTCAACACTTGGGTATACTAGCTGCAACCACTAACTAAGAGCTCAACCAAATGTTCAGTGCAGAATACTACGACGCACGCGAACTACGGCGGCGCCGAGGTTCAGACCCAACACTTGTATATTCAAATAACTTGACTCATAAATGGCTAGAACACAAATTGGAAGATTTGTTAACTCAACTGGTAACAGAAACTAACTGGATTGTGAAATTATTCACCCCACAAAACAATCAAGTCAATTGAATTGATATTGGTATTTATGAATTATGAAGTATGAATTAACCAATTAGACAACTTTCAACAACTTAGCTGGCTAACGATACACGCTGCCCCGCTATAGCAGTCGAATAATTACCAATTGGTCAATTAATAAATTGAATATTTAAATTGTCAGAATTCAAAGTAATAGGAGCACAAATTCCAAATTGCCCGGCGGACTCTGCAAACTTTGCCGCCCAGCCGCTGCAACTAAGTCAATGGCAACCACTCACAAAGTTCTGGCAAATAAATAAAACAATTTAGTAATTACTAAGCTAAGCTCTAAATTGATAAACTCAGTGGCTGATCACAATGTTTGTTAAACTATTGCACTATCCAACAAGATAATCAAATCACTGTGCTAATTAGATGAAGTTATTTAACTTGAAATTATTTGTAGTATTAACCAAGAGCTCAGCTGGTACGTCAAAAGACAACCTCGCAAAAGCAACTGGCTAGCACTATTTTGCAAAAAATTGAAAAACAACTGGCTAATAAATTTACACCAAATTTGTTGCAGAAATATTCAAACTTCCAAGTCACCAGGCGGGTACTGCAATCTGCAAACCCAGCACAAGCAACTCAAATGTTCAAAACTGCCACAAAATAAGATATCTGCATAAGTGTATAATTGATTGTAACTACACCAGGATAACACCAGTTTAATTTAATTAGATGTAATTGGTCAATAATTGGAGCCCTGACCTCTCTCCCCTTCGCAAAAAGGAGATGGTACAAGAAACCAAAAATATTCCAAATTACAACTAAATTTATGGGAATACACCCCAATCTAACTAGATGAAAATAGTTAATGAATGGAACCCTAACCTCTCTCCCTTCCAAGAAAAGGAAATGGTACAGGGAACCAGGAAAAAAAATTAACTAATACTGAAGTCCCAAAAAATTTAAAATTATATAAGTTGTCCTAAAAGTTCAAAGGACAATAAACTATACCCCAAAAATGAATAAAAATTAATTAAATAGGGGACTATTAAAAAAAATGAAAGCCTACCCTAATAATTAATTAAATATTTGAGAAAATTTTCTACAAAAGCAATATGGCTGCTCTGCTGTCAAATTTTTTGACAGTCTTGCAGACACTCACATGTAACACACAAAAATAAGCTTTATTAAGCGTAAGACGCAAGTGTCTGCCTAATTCACCTGCTTAAATTTTCATGTGAAATATAACACACACAAACACAAGACTTAAAGCATTATCAAGCGTGAGACACAAGTGACTTGCCTAATCTACCTGCCTAAGTGACTTGTGTGAAATATCTCAAGAACAGAAACAGACGCTAAGACAGGCTCTTAATTAGAAACTACAGCCCTTATTCCCTACCAAAAACGATAGCTAAGATATTTAACTAAATAGCACGATACCTGTCTAGGTCTGTCCCTCGGCTAACCGCCGAAAATCGCTATTTTCGTCGAGTAATTTGCGACGAAAATACCAGCAAAACAGCTGGGCTCTTGGATCCCAACGAAGTGCCGGTTGGAGCCTTCAATATATTCTGAACGCAGCAATGACAACTGCTGATACTTGTCAAGATGATGTCGAGCAATATGCAGAATATTCCAAGTACCAAGTCGATTCTGACACCAATGTGGTAAATGAGAGAGAAGACAGAAAGACGTCCGACACTTACAGTTGCTTGAATCCAAGAGGCAGAAATCTCGGGGCTTCTCGCTGACCACGTGGTTCCAGCGGTTCCACCGCAGCGCCGCCTCGCGGACTTCTCGTCATTCACCACACTATTATGAATTAATATTTCATATAGTTAAGTATTGTGGATTTATGGAGATTTGTTCCCAATGTGGGTAAATTAACACAGAAAATAAGAGATTATGTTACTTTTTGTGCTTATTAATTATTGACAATTATACTTATTAATTATACTTATTAATTATAAAGGTATTTATAGAACTATGCTTTGTTTTGCATTCAGGGCAATATGGAATATAGGTGATTATATGGAACATGGAATATGGAAGTTCAATATGTGGAGTATGGAGTGTTGGACTAGAAGTTTAATGTGGATTTGTGGTTTGAACATTGAATGTGGATAGGCCTAATTATGGTTAAAAGGCTGAATATGGATTTGTGGATTAAGAGTTGAATATGGATTAATTGCTGTATAGTTTGAAGCTGTGATGTGAACATGAACTTTTGAGAATACATAGCGGAGAAAAGCCGTATGGGAAGCAATTTGTGAATACATAGTGGAGAAAAGCCATATGTGCAAGTTCAGTTGTGTGTTCAGTGTGAACCACTCCTTTGATTAATGGAAACTTTATTAATAAATAGTTAAGAAACAAGTCCTGTGTTTGTTCCCGGTCATTGACACGTGACAAATGGCGAGCTTGCCAGGATCTGCAAACCCGTTGCGTGTTGATGGCTGGAACTTACATTGTGACTTTGTGGTGAACATTGCGAACATGACGGACCATTTAAATCCATATCCATAATATTGTCATTATGTATCCCTGTGATGTGAATGAACTGCAGCTTAGACCAAAATTCAGTGCATACTTACCCTAGTACAATATGGCGGAAATGGAACAAATACTTGATATGGCAACTCGTCTAAAATTGGAGGGAACAGCTCTAAAAAATTTCCTGATTGAACAACAGAGTATCCAGCGTGAGAACAGACAGCTTCGTAGAGAAGAGTTACAACATTTTAAAGAGCAAAAGCAATTGGAGGAGAAGAAATTGGAATTCGAAATTTTGAAACTTCGTGAACAAGAAGAACGCCAGAAGAGTGAAGAACAGATCGCAAAGCTCAAAGTATATCATGAAGCAGAAATGAATGAGAGACGTATTCGCTTGGAAAGACAAAAGCTTGACATTGAATGCAGAAGAGTCTGACGAGACGATAACCACCGCATGCTTTACAAACATAGGTCGGACCAGATTGGAGCAAAAAAGTGTTGTAAATATTGTAAAAAAGGTGGACATGATGTATCTGAATGTTACAAACTTGCTAAAAAGAAGAAAAAAAAGAGTGACTCTTACATTCGGAAATGTTATGTTTGTGGTAGTGAAAATCATATTGCGTCACATTGTTCAATGAGAAAAGATGGTAAATTATCAGCATTTGTTTGTGCCATAAAATGTATCCAAATAGATAGCGAGAAAAATGTTCAAGGTGTTGTGGAGGTGCCAATATTGTCTAGTGGTAGTTGTAGGGATGGTTATTTAGCGCAGTTCCCAAATACTTTGTCTTGTGAAGATAGAGTTTATGAATCTAGTGTAGGTTCTAGGATTGAGAATCCTGCTGTAAATACTTCTCATTGTGATGAGGAAGTTCATGCATCTGTTGGTGTTGATGCTGAGGTTGTTAATCCCTCTGGTGTTATTCCTATGTCTTTTGAAGACAATGTTAAAAAATCTGGTGTGGCAGATTCTGGGATTGAGAATCCCGTTGGTGTTATTGCTTTGTCTTGTGAAGACAATGTTGAGAATTCTGATGATGTAGTTTCATTGTTTGAGAATCCCATTGATTTTATTGCTTTGTCTTGTGAAGGCAATGTTGAGAATTCTGATGACGTAGTTTCATTGTTTGAGAATCCCATTGGTGTTATTTCTATGTCTTGTGAAGACAATTTTGAGAATTCTGATGATGTAGTTTCATTAGTTGTGAATCCCGTTTGTGTTTCAATTCATAATGGTGTTGAGTTTACCATTCCCATTGAGAAATTAGTCAGTTCCAGTAGGCGAAAAAGCTTACTCAAGAAAGCTAGAGCTCTTTATTTGCAGAAGTTGCGTGAGATAAATTTTGATCATGCTCCTGGTGAGGTGCATGGATTTTTTGGTGGTTCTTAGAGTCTAGCATTAGTATATTCATGTGATGAATTGTGTTTTTGATTGTGAGATAATTATTTTTGATACTGAGTGTGTTGTTGTTACACCCAGTCTGTGTTTTGGTCACGAGGTGGTCGGTTGTTCTTCTGAGAGTGCATGTGATGCACCTAGTTTATATTCTGATGAGAGTCAGATCAGTGTGAGTGTATTTTCTTTTGATGGTGTGAAAAACCATCTACCCTGAGGTGTCTATTAGTGAGATTTAAGTTTGTTCTGTGAATGGAAGTTTTAATTGTCCCAATATTTTCGGTGATGTACATATAGTTGTAGGTTTAACAACTGGTGCAGTGAGATGCCAAAAAATCTTCCGTCATTTGTGGTTCAGCATTTTGAAATTGTTTGGTAGTGTTCAGTTATGCTTTGTTGTTGCATGCAGAATCTTGTGTGATTTAGATTATTTCACCTTTCATTATTATACGTTTGTGAGAATTTGAAGAATATTTTTGTGAAATTTGAGAAATTCAGGGAATTTTGAGGAAATTTATGAATTTTGAAGGTGTTGATTTTGAAGTTCTTATGTGAAATTTATATAAGATAATTTAGAAGTTCAGTCTAGTCAAGTGTGTTTGAGAATTATGTGGTTGAATTTATTAGCAGAGCCTAGCTCTCATTTTTGTGTCATAATTATACTTCGTATAATTCTCTTTTAGAGGGGGGTATTGTGGAGATCAGATCTCTGCCTCTCTGTTAATTGTGTCAGGTCAGGTCAGTTGTCAGGCTAGGTCAGGTCATGGACATGTCACATGGTGCTCAGTGGCCCATGACGGTGGGCAGGCCAGCCACTTCTGCTGTGAGTGAGGAGAGAGGAACATGTGTTCTGCCCTCAACTCTTTCAATTCTTTAAAATACTAATGTAAGTGGTCTTTTATATTTGTACATTTATACAATATGGGTAAACAAATTACTGGTATTAATTTGAGAGGTTTCATTATGAATTAAATGGATGTTTTATTACTTAAGGCAGCTTAAGGCTGACCATGTGCTACTTAAGGCTGACAGATAATTAATTGCCAATTAAGTGAACCATGCAGTCATGTATATTTTGATCTGTCAGAAATGCTATTGAGCTATTTGGCTAGCAATTTTGCTATAAAATTTACTATTATGAATTAATATTTCATATAGTTAAGTAATGTGGATTTATGGAGATTTGTTCCCAATGTGGGTAAATTAACACAGAAAATAAGAGATTATGTTACTTTTTGTGCTTATTAATTATTGACAATTATACTTATTAATTATACTTATTAATTATAAAGGTATTTATAGAACTATGCTTTGTTTTGCATTCAGGGCAATATGGAATATAGGTGATTATATGGAACATGGAATATGGAAGTTCAATATGTGGAGTATGGAGTGTTGGACTAGAAGTTTAATGTGGATTTGTGGTTTGAACATTGAATGTGGATAGGCCTAATTATGGTTAAAAGGCTGAATATGGATTTGTGGATTAAGAGTTGAATATGGATTAATTGCTGTATAGTTTGAAGCTGTGATGTGAACATGAACTTTTGAGAATACATAGCGGAGAAAAGCCGTATGGGAAGCAATTTGTGAATACATAGTGGAGAAAAGCCATATGTGCAAGTTCAGTTGTGTGTTCAGTGTGAACCACTCCTTTGATTAATGGAAACTTTATTAATAAATAGTTAAGAAACAAGTCCTATGTTTGTTCCCGGTCATTGACACGTGACAATTTTGAAGATAACTTTGTAGGTACTTGATTGCAAATGACACTTTCCAGAACCTTCGATAAGCTGCTAAGTACACTTACAGGCCTATAGTTACCTTTTTCTAATACATCATTTTTTTTAAAGACTGGTGATACCTCTGCACATTTTAAACTAGAATGCTGATATCTTCCCTCTGAATTGGCCAATCAGATGGCTCAGATTTGGTATCTTCCCTGCTAGACTGATATCTTCCCTCCAAATTGACAAAGGGCCTGTATCTTCCCTCTGTTTCAGGGAAAAGGGTTAGAGATCATCCCCCCTCTAAAAATATCACCCAGGGAAAAAGGCTTGTATGAGGGAAAAAGCATGCTTGGTCATGGGATAATTATAGGTTATTACATGGCCAAGAGCTGTATCTCCCTGGTATCATCACCCAAGACCCTGTATCATCCCGAGACCCGAAGGGTCGAGAGATGATACAGGTCGAGGGTGATGATACCAGGGAGATACAGCTCTTGGCCTTGTTATAACCTATTTATCCCATGACTTTTATTTTTTACTGTTAAACCTTGAATAAATAGATCCCCCATAAATTAAATAAATGACAAGTGTTAATTCAGAAGCAGACCTGACACAAATGACTTTCATAGCTGTGTGATACACTGTTATGGGTTTTTATTTATATCCTGCAATAATTTTACCTGTGATTTTTACACAATTTTAGTGTGATAACTTCAAATTCTCAAAGTTGGGAGTAGCAGTTTGTTGTGACGTCATCAGCAGCCCGTAGTGATGTCATGACATGAACAATTACTACCCATTGTTTGCATAACAACGTCAGATAATTTTGTGACGTCACAACTGCATGGCCAAGAGCTGTATCTCCATGACGTCATCATGGTGATTGGAGATTCTATGAATAAAGAATAAAAGAATTAAGAATAAAAAACTTTATTTAAAGTCGGTATGGTTTAAAATCAACAATAAAACATAAGCGTCAAGCGCTTTTCACCGACAGGCGAGAGAGACTAACAAACATGACTAGAGAGAAGAATATTGACATGATTAAAACTTAACCTCGTGTACCATATGTTTAAATTCCTCAATGCTACCAGCATTTTTGACATTTCTAGGGAGCTTGTCCCAGACCTTGATTCCCTGATAACGTAAGCTATTAATTCCATATCTGACAGTATATTTACAACAGTTCTTTCAAGAGTGGAGTCATTTCTCAGACCAAACATATTAGTTTTAAATTTGTAGAAATCCCTAGGAATAGGCTTCATAGCACCATTTACAATTTTGAAAACACTTATTGCGAGGTTTTTTGTTCTAATTTCATATAATTTCTTTCTGTTAGATCTTAATAACAGAGTGTCATAATCATTATCATAATCTTTATAAATACATCTTAATTGGCTGTCTCTGAGAAAACCATGCAGGTTGTACAGTAAAGTGAAACGTGGCCCGAGCCGGATTTTAACGAAATTTTCACCAAACGCCCTTTAGACACAATAATGAAGGTTGGTGAAGTCCGTTTTTCTGTGATTTCAATTCTTCCTTGATTTTACCCCACTTGAAAATAGGGTGTCAAGTGTGGCGCAAAATTCCTTTAACATGGGTTTCAATGGGAAAACATGCCAACTTTAGCACTATAGGAACCAGAGCGCAGCGCATGGTTTGAAAATTTTATGATGGAGGATGATTACACATGACTTGAATATTCTAAATTCACTTTTTGTTGCGTGGAACACTCCTTCATAAGCCAGATATAAGCATTTTTAGATAGCGGAGGGTGGCAAATTTCTTTGCGTTTCACAAAAAATTAAAAAATACTAAAAATGTCATAATTCTGCTAAGATTTGTCCAAATTTGACAATTTTAGTGTCTAACTATATGTTTTGGGCAATTCCGCACCTCTTGGGATGATTTTTATTTTGATTGGAGGTCAAGGTCACTGCCTAAGGTCAAGGTTAAAGCCAATTTTTTCTGTAATTTCATGATATTTCAAGTTTTAGTCCCAGATATCTATCAAAAAGTCCCATAATATTAATGCTTATTCAGCATGAACTGATTTTATAAATTTCTAGCTGTATGTTAGTATCCTAAACTGTATCAAAAACCTGATTTTTTTAACCATAGGGGGGCGCTTTCAAATTTTCGAAATTTCATAATTTTTCCAATTTGCAGGTTAAATATTTTGAAGATGTCCATCGAACATTGTGCCTTAATAATTCAGAGTTCAATGGATTACTGCTATTGCATGAAAGTCAAATAAGGGATTCTGGGCCAGAAAACAGACCTTAGAATATGATTTGAATGTTTTCGGCGGCCATTATTGAAAATTTTGTCATCTCAGATAATGTCAAAACTAATACAGATAACAGAAAAGTTTTTGTTTCTATACCTATGTTTTCAGGGTCAAGGAATAAAACAAAAACATTTTTATCATTGTATGTTATGTACCATATGTGTAATTTGGCTGCCACAACAACAACAAAAAGTATCTTGTCTGATATCTGCGGAATATTGGAATGATTCTTCACACAATGTCTTTTGATTACCATTTAGCTTGCTTGATGGAATGGAAAAAAGTGATATTTGACCTTACCACAATTAAAGATGATGAAATTAATTCAATTTCAGTGTCATTGTTGGCCTGCTCCCTAAAGGAGCTTTTTGTTAAAATCAGCTGAGTCTTATCCGGCAAGGGTGAAAGGGTCGCTCCTTATTCTTGCAAGCCAGTTCTGTGATCAACAACCTTCCTTATGGCTCAGTTAAGGCCCACTGCAAAGTGGCCTGCCTACGTCACATGAAGAGTTTGAAAATGAATTCAGCTGCAAGTTGGGACGCTGATCTGCAAAGACCTCTGATCAAATAGTTTCTATGCGCCATGTTGGCATGTAAATGAGTTTGACATCCATAAAAAATTTCCCAACATAATATTTTCCATTTTGTCTTGAATTGTTCGCCTGATCATAGCTTTAAAACTGAACAAACATGTACTTTTGGTTTTGTATATTTATTGACACAAAATACAGTCTATCTATTTCTGATAAGAGGCAATAGCACAGCCACAAAGGCATATTTGCCATGGCTAAAATACCAGTCATTGATAAAACATGATAGTGAAGGGTTGGGGAGGGCGGGGCACAGTGAGACACTTTTTTTATTTTCAAGTGTTCCAAAATGTCGGAAGTAACAAGTTAAATGAGATCAGGTCCACATTATAGATAATGATGTTGGGTATATGGTCCAGTAGTTTCAGGTTCCTACCTTTTACAGGTTTGGAGTAATTTTGAGCTACGTCCATGCTCGATAGGTGTCTCACTGTGCCCCGTGGGCGGGGCACAGTGAGACAGCAGGCGGGCACAGTGAGACAGGGAACCTTCTGCCATAACTGCCGATCCTCAGGACCTACGGAATTGTTCCATCAATTGTTGCTACAGAAACTACTGTACTCGCACAGGACACATGCACGACTTATTTAACCTGCCGAACCTGTTACATACTGATCAAATATCTTTCTGATGCTTCCCTTTGGATGTGACTCACTAAAATCAGTAGTTCACAGCAGAAATTTTGTTTTTAATAGTGAATTGTGAGCTATGCATTATATTCAATTTGTTTTTAGTGTATTTTGTGATGTCTCACTGTGCCCTGCCTCAAGCTGTCTCACTGTGCCTCACGCAGCTCTCTTTATAAGATTTTTGAATCCTGCAGACCGAATGCCTGTACTGTGGTTCATCATCTCACTAAACTAAGACAAATAATTACGGTTTGAATCCCTGGCAATTGATTTGCATTTTACCATTTTTCTTGGGAATTATAACAAAAAGCCGTTTAGCAAAATTATTCAATTTTTCTGGCTGAAAACCAAAATATCGAAATTCCACTCCCGATATGCTGTGTAGACATTCAGGATATAGGACAGTCTTTCACTTACCTACTTTTTGTTCTATACAAGAGAGAGTTGATCTGTTAACAGTACCAGCCAGACGCTACGGGCTTTGTCACACTGTGCCTGCCGTCTCACTGTGCCCCGCTCTCCCCTATGCTAATCAATTCTGTGCACCTTTATACTAGCATATTAGAAAGCAAAAGTTTTGATACTGTTAGCATTTGAAGGACGACTGGTCGACTGCATGTGCAGGGGAGACCGGGGCACGTTGGACCTCGGAGCACATTGGACCTTGGGGCACGTTGGACCTCGGAGTACGTTGGACCAACCCCAATATATATTTTTTAAAACATGGGCAGTTATCCAAATCCTCAATAGAGACCTTTAGTGGCATGCCGTTTGGCCAAAATATTTCATGAGCATAGAAGGAAAAGTGTGAGTTCTATTTCAGGTTTCCTCATTTTCAGCATAAAAAGTGACTTTTTCCAAGTCTCAATGACTAGGTTACCCTTCTTAAAATATGGGGGATCAAGTCAGACAAGTCTCGTAAATGGAAACTGTCAACTACTTAAGTAAAGTTTGATACAAGTTTCCCGAGTTTATATTCAAACTTGTTAGCGAGGCATGCACATTTTTGTAAGAGGTTGGGATGAGGCAGGTTGGACGAGCATGGCCGGGGCACGTTGGACCATTGTAAACTCGATTGACTGACAAAAAAAAATCCGCAAAATGCCAGCTGGATAATTTCTAAAATGAATAGAGCACCTAAGTCATTCCTGTACAATATAAGGGTAAAATCAATTCAGTTGACTAATCTGTTAGCCTTTCTAGCTGAAACAAGATTTATTAAAATTATTTGGGTAAATATTCGGATATAATCATTCTGCAATGACACACAAGTGTGTGTTGTGATCTGTGAGAATAAAATGTGGTGTTTGCTCACTTTCTTCTACTTTTGTGGACTTTCATACCATAGTCCAACCTGCCCCACATTGCGGTCCAATGTGCCCTGAGTCCGGGGCATGTCGGACCATAAAAAAAAAAATTCAAATTTATTTTTTTCTACTGCTATTGAAGATATATTGGCTTGGTTTGGCATAAGGCTACAGTTTGTCACATCTCACATTGTAACAGAAATTTAGCATTGTTTGTACAGTCCATAAAAATCAATACCATGAGATTGGTTGTTCTGCTGATACCAACTTGACTATAACTAAGCCTCGGGTGGCGCTGCAGTGCACTTTTGTGACGTATCTGCCCATTGTGTGTCAGATTGGTAGCGTCACAAATATCAACATTGTGCGAATTTGGACTAAAATTATCATAAATTGGCAAATTTCGAACAAAAAAGCCCCAAAATATCACAGAAATGTGATATTCACATTACAACAGAGCTCAGCTATACAATGTATACATAGGTACAGTTGTGCTTGAAAATTAGTGAACCCATAGAGATTTACCATTGAACACAATGATAAAGTTGTCTCACCGTACTGGCCATAACATAAATTATATTGCACAGATCATTGAACCAATGACTGCATTATACTATTGAGGTTTCCCACTACATGTACCAGTCTGGCCATGTGATTTGTATCAGGGGTCTTTGCGTTAGATACGGGTTATAATTGTGCAAAAGTAAGTGTACCCTAAGCGTAATGTTAAAAGATAGGAGCAGAGGGTGCACTTACTTTTGCACAATTATAATCCCTATCTAGCACAAAGACCCCTGATACAAATCACATGGCCAGACTGGTACATGTAGTGGGAAACCTCAATGGTATAATACAGTCATTGGTTCAATGATTCGTGCAATATAATTTATGTTATGGCCAGTACGGTGAGGCAACTTTATCATTGTCTTCAATGGTAAATCTCTATGGGTTCACTAATTTTCAAGCACAACTGTATGTGTATTTCTCCTGTGGGGCTTCAGGTTACTGAGATATCCGGCCAAACATCTGTCCTCTGCTTGATGTGACAAACTGTAGTGTAGATGTTCAGATCTATGTCGGTCAGTAAAGAGATTTTTCAAATATTTAGATTTTAGAGATCTTTTTGATTGAGCCAAAAAATAAAAAATCGGACCAACATGCCCCCGTCTCCCATACTTGAAAGCGTATCTATAGAGCATGGAAAATTACTGTATCATATTCCCTGACCATGTAAACATAGGTATAAACCTAAGAATTATTCAAATATTTCTGTAACCTCTGCAGATATCAGCAAAGATACTTTTTGTTGTTGTTGTGGCAGCCAAATTACACATATATTACATAACATACAATGATAAAAATGTTTTTGTTTTATTCCTTGACCCTGAAAACATAGGTGTAGAAACAAAAACTTTTCTGTAATCTCTATTAGTTTTGACATAAACTGAGATAACAAAATTTTCAATAATGGCCGCCGAAAACATTCATATCATATTCTAAGGTCTGTTTTCTGGCCCAGAATCCCTTATTTGACTTTCATGCAATAGCAGTAAACCATTGAACTCTGAATTATTAATGCACACTGATTGATGGACAACTTCAAAATATTTAACCTGCAAATTGGAAAAATTATAAAATTTCGAAAATTTGAAAGCGCCCCCTATGGTTAAAAAATCAGGTTTTTGATACAGTTTAGCATACTAACATATAGCTAAAAATTTATAAAATCAGTTTATGCTGAATAAGCATTGATATTATGGGACTTTTTGATAGTTATTTGGGACTAAAACTTGAAATATCATGAAATTACAGAAAAAATTGACTTTGACCTTGACCTTAGGCAGTGACCTTGACCTCCAATCAAAATAAAAATCATCCCAAGAGGTGCGGAATTTCCCAAAACATATAGTTAGACACTAAAATTGTCAAATTTGGACAAATCTTAGCAGAATTATGACATTTTTAGTATTTTTTAATTTTTTGCGAAAAGCAGAGAAATTTGCCACCCTCCGCTATCTAAAAATGCTTATATCTGACTTATGAAGGAGTGTTCCACGCAACAAAAAGTGAATTTAGAATATTCAAGTCATGTGTAATCATCCTCCATCATAAAATTTTCAAACCATGCGCTGCGCTCTGGTTCCTATAGTGCTAAAGTTGGCATGTTTTCCCCATTGAAACCCATGTTAAAGGAATTTTGCGCCACACTTGACACCCTATTTTCAAGTGGGGTAAAATCAAGGAAGAATTGAAATCACACAAAAACGGACTTCACCAACCTTCATTATTGTGTCTAAAGGGCGTTTGGTGAAAATTTCGTTAAGATCCGGCTCGGGCCACGTTTCACCCCCCGCATGGTTTTCTCAGAGACAGCCAATTAAGGCTCTCTCTTGCAATTTTTCAACCTTCCATTCACTCTTTTTACTACAGAGATGCCATATGTTGGTACAGTAATTGAAGCTCGATCGTATAAATGCATCAAATATCTTAATCATACTCTCCTCTTTTAATCTATACATTGCATTTAACCTCTTTCCTGCCTTCTTACAAAGTTCTGCAATATGAACATCAAAAGTAAGTGGATTATCAAACTCAACCCCTAATAACTTAATACTATCTGTACAAGGTATAGAAATTCCATTAATTTTTAATTCTAAATTACAATTTTGACGTCGAGACATAATCATAGCCTGAAATTTGTTAGCATTTGCTTCTATAAAATTATTTTGGAACCAGTTCATGACAAGCACGGTTTGCTGTTCTAATACATATTCAAGCTGGCTAACATCTTTGTGGTGGTAAGACAGAGTATTATCGTCGGCGTAATTGAAAATTGAACAATCTTTATCCATGACAAAAAAAAAATCATTTAAAAATAGATTAAATAACATTGGACCTGTGAGCGACCCTTGTGGTACGCCTCTTTTGACTACAGACCAATTACTTCGTTTACTACCAACCTTGACACGTTGTTTTCTAGAGTCTAAATAACTTTTGAAAAATATACAACATTCATTAGACATACCATAGGCAGACATCTTAGCTAATAGTAGGCCATGAGGTAGGCAATCAAATGCCTTACTACATGCTACTGTCTCATTGTTGTCTAGCGCTAACTTCCACTCCTCAAGGCACCTAAATAGAACATTCTCACATCCATAGTGTTTTCTATACGCTGCTAAAAGTTCAGACAAAATATTTTGAAGATAACTTTGTACTTGATTGCAAATGACACTTTCCAGAACCTTCGATAAGCTGCTAAGTACACTTACAGGCCTATAGTTACCTTTTTCTAATACATCATTTTTTTTAAAGACTGGTGATACCTCTGCACATTTTAAACTAGAATGCTGATATCTTCCCTCTGAATTGGCCAATCAGATGGCTCAGATTTGGTATCTTCCCTGCTAGACTGATATCTTCCCTCCAAATTGACAAAGGGCCTGTATCTTCCCTCTGTTTCAGGGAAAAGGGTTAGAGATCATCCCCCCTCTAAAAATATCACCCAGGGAAAAAGGCTTGCATGAGGGAAAAAGCATGCTTGGTCATTTTACTGTATGTTATGGATGGTTGCATTGGAGCTTTGAATCATGAAAGCTTTGTGATTAGATGTTCAGATATTAAATACATTTTAAAAGTGGGCTGCATGATGAAAAGGTAGTGTGTGTGGCAGTATTGATTTGCACTTGGTCTCTCATTTTCACCACTTAAAAAAAGAGATTGCGGTTTCTGACACTTACACTGACTTCAATAAAAGCTGCGAGATTCAGAATTTAAGAAGATTGGTATACTGTGGTCCCTGATTTATAGGACTGCCCCTTCTGCAGTCATGAAGCAGTCTATCATGGGGGTTCGGTTTCTCATTAGGTTGCAAAATGCACTAAAGGTACTAGTGCGGGAGGAAGGCAGTCACATAAGGCCTAGTTCAAAAATAATGAAGCCATGCAGCATATTTTCTGTAGGGGTCTCAAAATATGAGGATGGCTGTATGTGACAACTGAATGGTACACCATTGCTTGAAGTACATTCTTATGCAAATTTCCTGAAAACTTCAGGACATTCTGTTTCATAGTTGCTGAGATAGAGTTGAATTACATTGAAAAACGAGCATTTTTTCACTAAAAAAACGTGACATAACATTTTTGACCACTTGAATTCTTTCAGTTTTACAAATTTAGACGTATTCTAAGGCAATTTCCCAACACTTGATGGAAACTCTATATCCTCAGGCTTCATAAATCCATCAAATCAAGTATTTATATTTGCCTGTGTTGACATTGTTGAGCTATTTGGATTCAAAGGTCGACTTCCAAAAATTAAGTCAAATTTGACACTTACTGATTTGGGATGCTCTAGTGTCCCTTTGACATGCGTCAGTTGAATCTTTTGGACCTTGGAACCTAGTTTTATATCTGCTCACCCATTTTGGAGCTTTTCGTGGTTGTGGAAAATTTAGTTCATTAAGAAATTCCAATGAATAGCAGGGTAGGTGAATCTGTCGCAAGCGTAACGCCCAGAATACTTAGCAGTGCCACAGAGCAATTAAAGCTCCGTTTTAAATCTGGTTTGGCTTGTAAGATTGCAAAATCTGTGTAGTTTTAAGAAACAATTAAGTAATCCAGGTCCGCAGCAGGTTTCTGGTGGTAAAATACAAAGATTTCTCAAGTGGGACTTTGTCGCAAGCGTAACGCTATGGAAAATATTGATCATATTTTCACGGTTTTCTTGTAAGGTGTACAGCAATCATTCTAGTATTACTTGTAGTGATAATCAACACAATATTTCAGTACAAGGAATATGTTTCAATGTTTAATTATAAATTTGGCTCATTGTGAAGCTTTCCTCATAATTTGGGACCAATTTGTTGAAAAAGGCAACAACCAATACAAATTTCACTTTAATTTTTGTAATTACTGTTATGCTTCATCCAGCTATTACTGATAATGCATATAAAATCGATTTGGGTCAAAACCAGAACACTTTTTTTACTTTTGTGTCACACCATCACCAAAAATTGGCTTTTTGTCTGGAAAAATAGGCTAAAAAACACGCTTCTATCATCATTTGCTCGGTTTGTATTCACTTCGGTGACACTTATTTGGTACCAATTCGAAGCCCACACACAGACGCATAACACAGGACAGATGAGATCATTTTAGAGGAAAATATGTATATCTGGGGAGAAAATATGTAAGTTTTTTTTTAAATAACGCAACAAAATTTCGAAAAATACTGTTTTCCTCATAAAATATTTGGTGAATTTGGATGTAAACAGCTATGGAGACTTAAGAGTATATGAGTTTTGTCATCCTACAAAAAAAATAGATTTAATTTCATGATAAGTTGCCATTTAGGCGGTCTTACAACAGAGGGTCTTGCAATGCAGGCACCACTTTACATAGAAAAATTGGCATCATACCTTGTCATGCTGATCATTATAATTGATCGGGATTCTTGGATGTAAACACAAGAAAAAAAAACAGACAAAAATAAGGACAAGCTGTCTGGTTTATTAATCGAGATAATAACCACACTCGACTTTACTATTTGAAACTTACTTCAATCAAGTAAGAAAAGCAAGGACAGAAAAAGCAAACAAAGGGGTCACCCTTTTCAACAAAGATAAACATTTGTACAGAAGATGGAAACGGAAGCTTGATGAGCTTCTGCCAACGACCTGCAAACATGAAGGTTCTGTTTTGTCCATTAAACCTCCAATCTGTGAATCAAATACAGATTGCAATATCTGATTGGAGAAATGAGAAACCATGCATTTAAAAGATTTCTTACAGTTCAAATCTTGGGTAATAAGCTAATTTGATTAATTCAGACGAACAGCACTGTTTCCTAAATACATTGCATTCTGTATTGAAGTGAGGTTAAAAGTGTGAAAGTAATTTGAGTACATTAAAGCTGTAGGACTGAGATACCTGAGGCAAACAAAAGACCAGACATTTGATTTCTGGCATCAACAGCATCTTTTAGAGGATTTATTGAAGATTTGTAGCATATTTAAATGACAAGATGACTCATTTATGTGAGAGTACAACCGATATTGCTTATTTGGCAATATATCAGAAGTTTGGTTACAGTATGATAGCAGGAAAACAATTTCCCTATGGGTTACACTTTCTGACATTTTCCTAAGTGGTGTAAAGCTTGTAATTGGATCAAAATTATAATCATATAATGAAAAAGTTTTGATGCACATTTAATGGTAATCTGAGATCATGGTTTTGCCTTTGAAGAGTCTTTCTCTACTTTTACGACTGTGTGGATGGTTTTACTGCAACAAAACGGCAATCAAAGACATAAGGCAGGGTGGATATGAGGTCTGATGCCAGAAATGGCTTCATTATGTGTACACAAGAGTATGGTCTCATAAGGAGAGTTTTGCTTTTTCACCCAGCTGCCTTCAAATCAGATCTTTAAACTATAAACCATGCTCCCCCAGCCTACTTCTTCATATGTCTTGCTGATTCAGAAAACAAGACATCATGCATTTGTCGTATGAACCTATGTTAGCGAAGGCTCCTGGGTATATTTACCCTTATGACATAATCATTGTGTCAACAATTCCTTGACATAACAATGGAATTCTATTTTGCCTGGACAGAATCTTAGCTGCATTTCAGATATCTGCATCAACCCCGCTCGCAGAACAATTTCTGTATTAGTTCAGCAAAAGTTTACACTTGACATTTAAAACCAGACACACTAAAGCAGGAAGAACCAGCAGTATCTCTGAGAACGAAATAGATTTGTCTCGAACGGCTTGGATGATGTCTGCCTTGAAGAATTCTTGCACGATTGGTAAACATGACACTTTCGGTGGAGCAAACACATCAAGAAAACTATCTGCCTTAGAAAGCAATGGCAGAATACAAGTTTGATCAATATAGATCTGAGATTCAAGGTGCCTTCCAATGTTGAAGTTTTGTCAAATATTGAGAAAAATGAACTCATTAAAGAGTAGCTCTTTGTGATAGTTTTCTGAAGAGTGTACATCATATAACATGTCCGCATGCATTTTCCTTCTAATGCTTTAGTTTCTGTTTAAAGAATTCCCAAATAAGACATGTTCATATTGAGCCAAATGCTAGTTTTTTTGTTAGTTGCTCAAGATTAAGGCCAATTTCATTTTCTCTCATCTCAGTCACAGGAAGAAATTGATTGTCATACTTATTTGACATGTTGTCTAATATGTAATTTCCACAGCATAGTAGCGCAGCTTGTTTTGTGCTTCTTATTTTTTAAAACTGATAATTCAGAATACCTATTGAAATGGTACAGCTGCAATCAAATTATAAATCGATATCAAATGACATTTAATGTTTCAATTCAATGACTCAAAATTTTAAAGTAAAAATATACACTCATAGTTTTGCAGGTTTCAAATTGTATATAAAGAAAGTTTTCATAGACCAGTATAATACCTTGTGCAATATTCCAAACTGTTATGTCTGTGGCCACTAGTATCTTCATGGTGGTCAGGTAAGTCGTCCTGTAGACATGACTGATCATCAAGATTACTTTTATCTTGCATGCGTCTAATATTAAGGTAAATGTTTTTAACCACTTTTTGGCATCAGTCAACTGAATTATCTATGCTAACTATTCACCCTAAGCCTCTGTTAAGATTGTTTATATGTAAGAAAATCTGTCACTCAACAAATAGAAACTATTGCTATTACTAAACCATCTTTTATGATTATTAATAGTCTATTTACTTATAATTGCTATGTAAATCCGATGTTAATTTATTTTCATTCAATGTAAGGTGGCCCCTCGATAGCGGAACTATATCCTTAGAGGGGTCTCCTTTGCCTAATTATTAATATTAACTTTTATTTCATGTAACTTGTGATTATTTCTTAAGGCAGAATAAACTGAATCTGAGTCTGAGTCTGAGTCTGAGTCAATGAGAAAAGATACCGAGAACCCAAAAAAATTGAGGAATATAATTTGGGTCTCAATGTTACATGGTCTAATTAAGCCAGAAATTAGATGACCTTCCTGTACTAAATATAGCTATTACATCATAATTTTACCAGTCTGACTGAGATCGATGATTCATCTTTATGCCACAAATAATTATTTTTAAGAACCATTTTAGATACGAAAGGAGCAATCGATCAAGTCTTTGTGACTGAGGTATTAAATCTTTGACAGAATTTGATATCACTAGCTAAGACATTTGAATTATTGATAACTTCAAAACAAAAGGTTTTCTCGATTGCAAGCCTATGTGCCAAGAATATAATGTGTTGAAGCCACGAATACTAATCTGAGAACTTTTCTTCGTCCGATTTCGTCCAGGGCTTCTGTTGGCAGTTTGTTAAGCTGTACTTGGACGGCTGGTAAACACTGATCCTTTACAAAGGTCTTCTAAATCTGGAATATCCTGTTTGACTTTTCCTAGAAGATGTGCAGTACATACAAGTGCAGTAGAAAAATGCGAAGAAGGACCGATGCTGAAATTTGTTGCAATTAGTCACTATTCACCAACATGTTCAGTCTATGTAAGAAATTTTAATGCAGTACTTTTTCCCCTTTCATTTTATTGAATAAAAACAGTAGTCGTTACATTCATGAATTTAATAGACGTATGTATAAAACAGTTTTGCTTCTTCACTGCTCTTTCATTTTTGTTTTCCAGTACCATGGAGGCATGCGTACTTCCATTCTGACATAAGTGAAAATAGGTGCATTTCTAAGACCAATAACATTCCATAATACCTTAGCAACTTTACTCATTTCATTGGGTGTTTTTTAAGCAACTTTCCTTCACTTTGTAAAATAGCTTTTCAGATGTGGAACTTACGTAAAAGGTTTGTTTTTCATCGCTGTATGACAGAACTTGCTTTGCTTTTGATGGAGTTGTGTTCAGCTCATGCATTTTTAATTGCATTAATTGCTCAGCCACTGTTTGGAAACATCCTGCCAAATGATAAAAGTCATAAAAATTCCTGTAATGTGTGTCGACATAATTAATACCATTTTGGTGGATCATCTAGACATGAATTCCTGAATGCCAAATCCATTATTTTAGCATATCAGAGCTTAATTGAAATAGTAAACAATTAGTCATTGGGATGTTTACCAAATTATTTGCCATCAGGAACAGTAAATATTAGATTGTTTTGCAATTATTTTGACTACGGAGTCTTTGATCTGGAAGAAAAGTGAAATAACGTTATATTTAATGCATTCATAGGATGCTTTTGGTTTATAAAACAACTCACAACCTAGAGTTACAGACGTTAACAGATAATAACAGGGACATTCCTTCTCAAATGTCTCTTGTTTCTGACAACCAATCTGTTAAACAACATTTTTAGAGAGTATTGATTGATTGATTGATTGATTGATTTATTTGCTCATTATAAAAATAAAATACAGAAATATAAAATAGAACCAAAATATATAGACATATCTGGAGCAAGGAGACCCCCTAAAGGCAAATTATTGCCGCCGTAAGGGGGCCACCTTTGTCTTATGAATATTTTGAAAAAACATAATTTTTGATATAGGAAAAATTTAGAGGAAAAGTGATAGAAAATAAAAATAAAGTTAAAATTATAATTTCAATGTAAATTTAACTGTAATTTTAAACGGAATTTATCATCATATATTTTTTTGTGATTTTAAATTTCATTGTTACGTTTTCACTTAGATGTCTTTCCATCCTCAGTTACAGTGCAGCCCGTGTTTCTTTCTTTTTTCTTGTCCCGATGACAAATTCAGTTATGACATTTATTAATAGCTCTTTCAATCATTATCCGTATAAGCATTAGTTTTGGTGCTTTCTCTGACAATTTCTGTTTGATTTGTTGATTTTTCTGCCACATTGTGGTTTTCTGCCGTATCGATGTTTTCCTTTGTTGACTCTTCCCTTAGAAATACATCATCTATGTCCCTTATAATTCTTGGTTTCTTTTCATGGTATTCCAAAACATATATTTTACCTTCTTTAGTCCATGTCGCTTGAATCACTTTTCTTTTTTTCATGTTTCTTGTCTTGAAGAAAATCATGCTTGCCTCCTTTGTCAAGTCTTCGGCCACGTATATCTCTCTATTTGTATTTCTGAAAGCCTTCATCCTCTGATTATAAATTGTTTTGGCCTCCTGGCTTGAAGTAAAATTTACTAAATATTTTTCTGCATTGATATCTTGCTGGTTATTCCTTGTAATTTTTTTGATATTATTTATTGATGGCATAGGGCGAAATTGTGACTTGAGTACTTCTTCTATTTTCCTTCTTCCATTTTCTTCTGTTTTTGGGATAGTAAATATCATGTTATTTTCAGCTTGTTTACTTGATGTTAACTCATCGATCTTTTCATCAGGCCCTCTGGTTATGCTGGCGTATGTTTGGTGATTTTCCATTGATTGTGGCGTTTCCCCTGTCAGCTTTTCGTTTAATTGTGTAATTTCTTCTTGTTGTCGGTTTATTTGTTCTTGTGATTCTATTTTTTTCAACGCCAAGTTGAGCTTTGCATTTTCAGCTTCCTTGAATTCATTTAATACTGTGTTTATAATATTCAGAATTTCATAGTTGCAGGACGTTGATCCATTGTTACCCCTAGCAACACTTGTCCCGGCTGTGATGGCCTCATTCTGATCTGTGCTTTTCTGTGGTTTATCACCTGGTTGGCCGTGAATATCACTGTTTACAGTCAAAATATCAGGGCCTATGATATTGTAAAAAATACCACCCTTCAAGGGTGATGTTTTTTAACAATGGTTATGACATCACCAGCATTTCAGCTGCCTGGTGATGTCACAAACCAAACAAGGGCCAGAATAATGGGATTGTGACGTCATGTCAATCGTTGCTCCATGGTGACGTCACATTTTTGTAATGGCAAATAGTCCCTCTTTATAACTGAAAACTGAGGTAAAACCAGGTGATTAAAACAAAACAACCACGCGTCAGTGCACTTCGTACAATATCACGTGCTGTTGTGTGAATTAATATCACTCTCGCCCTGCGGGCTTGAGTGATATTAATTCACACAACAGCTCGTGATATTGTTACTCAGTGACCCTATGTGGTGACCCTGACTTGGGTTGTTTTGTTATATTAACTGCTTTCTCCACTGTGTGTCGCTGTTGTTTCAGTTCAGCCTCACTTTCAGTACTGTACATTTTATATCTATTGAAAGCTGTTTCTTTGGTCCATGTTTGTAAAATGTTCAGACTTCCAAAAAATATTCTGAAGTGATATGTGCGTTCCTGGTCTTTAGTTTCACATTTGTGACATTTTTCAAAATTTTCTGTGGCCTGAAAACACTTGAAATGGCCTTAGTCAGTACTGTGCTGTTAAAGCATGCCTTCACTTGAAGCTAATTTAAATATATATGCGGATGGGTTTCAAAGTTAGAATAACAAACAGCACAATTCTGTATAGACAGCATATTCTGCAATCAGCAAGGAAGCTAGTGTCAGGACCTCTTTTCTTGTTGTGATGAAAGAAAAATTAATTGAATGGCATTTTTCTCACCAAAGGTACTTTCTGTCTGCAATCATGGGCTTTCAAAGGACTCACCCTTGAGCAAGGTGTCAATGACAAGTTCACAACAAGGTATCTTGTAAATTCCCCTCATTATCAATTGACATTCGCTTTTTTTTCTCAGTGTCAATATTGTTGGTGTGATCAATTGTAAAACAAAAAATATGGCGCATTCAAATTGATCCAAAGTGAATACAATACAAGGAAGTAGAATGAAAACCATGGCATTCCAATGTAGAAGACAAAGAGAACAATTCCAGACTTAGTACAAGAAAAGCAGTAATGTGCATTGTGCGATATCTGTCACATCTGCATAACTTAACATCATGCTGACTTATATTCATAAGAATAATTTGAACTCACATGATATCACTGAATTGTGCCATAAACAAGAACTTCCTTGATCTGAGCATAAGTCAGATGTAATTGGCCACCCATGAGAGAGCTTTGGGGCTGTTTTGTAGGCATAGAATGGAAGAGATAGCATCTGAGGATTTGTATGAGTACACAAGGATAACCTGTTTACACCGTTGTTACTAACAACGACGAAACAATTGCAGCAGTACAAAAATAATCATTTGCAACTGCTATTAAGGACTTGAGGTAGGGCGTATATGAGCTCTGATGCCAGCAATGGCTTCATTATGCATACGCTGCACACAAGAGTATTTTCTCAGAAGGAGAGTTTTGTTTTCTACCTTGCCGCCTTCAAACCAGATCTTTAAACTGTAAACCATGCTCCACCAACCTACTTCTTCATCTGTCTTGCTGACTCAGAAAACGGAAAGTGTCTTGCATTTGTCATTTGTACCTTTGTTTGCAAAGGCTCCTTAGTATATATTTACCCAAATGACATAATCATAAATTTCAAACAACTCTTTAAACATAACAATAGGATTTGATGTTGCCATGAAAGTATCTGGGTTAAAATTCTAATGTCTACATCGACACCACTCTCAGAACACTTTCTGTATTAATTCAACAAAAGTTTACACTTGAGATCTAAAACCAGATGCATTGAATTAAGAAGACCCAGCAGCATTTCTGAGAACAAAAGAGATCTGTCTTGAACAGCTTGGATGATGTCTGCCTTGAAGAATTCTTGCACGATTGGTAAACAGGACACTTTTGGTCAAACAAACACTTTTCTGAAAAAACTATTATCTGCCTGGGAAAACAATGGAAGAATACAAGTTTGATCATGTCAATCTGAGATCCAAGATGCCATCCAATGTTGAAGTTTTGCCTAATGTTAAGAAAAATCGACTTATTGAACAGCAGCTCTTTGTTTTCAGGGGTGTGTACATTACAACATGTCAGCACTTTTCTGATGCCTGAGTTTCTGTTTCAAGAATTCCCATGGGAAAGGCAAATTCAACATTGAGCTAAACACGGCTAGTTTATTTTGTTAGTTCTCAAGATTAGAGCCAAATTCATTTTCTTTTATCTCGGACACGGGAAGAAAATGATTGTCCCAATTATTTGACATGTTATCTATTACATCATGGATCTATCATTCATCTTTATGCCAGAAATTATGATTTTTAAGGACAATTTCAGATATGAGAAAGAGCAATCGATCAAGTCTTCATGACTGAGGTATTATATTTTTGAAAGAACATGAGAATTTTGATATCACTAGCTTTGACATTTTAATTATTGATCACCTAAAGACAAAAAGCACTCTTGCAGGCATCTGCACAGAATATAAAATGTTGGAGGAATGCTTACCAAATCTCTTTTTGTGTAAGTTTGTCTGGGGCTTCTGGTGGCTGTTTGACAAGCTGTACTTGCACGGCTGGTAAACACTGATCCTTTGCAAAGGTCTTCTAAATCTGAAATATCCTGTTTGACTTTTCCCAGAAGAAGTACAGTACATACAAGTTCAGTAGATTAGAATACAAATGCGAAGAAGGACAGATGCTTCAATAAGTTGGAAGTCAGCCACTATTCATCAAAATATTGGGTCTGTGTACGAAATTTTTATGCAATACTTTTTTCCCATTTCATTTTATCGTAGATTCCGGAAAACAGTAATTGCTACATTTATTATTTCAATAAAGAATTGAAAAAGACTAGCTTCTTTAATATTCCTTTATTTTCGTTTTTCATACAGTACAATGGTGGCATGCAGAAAAAAATAGGCACATTTCTAAATATAAAAAAAGCTTTCATTTTCACTGATTGCTGTACGGCAGATCTAGCCTGTTAACTATTGATGATTCTGTTTTTAGCTCATGCATTGCTAGAGTATGAAAGAAACAGGGAAGAGTCCAAATTTCAAAATACATTTTGTTGTCTCACATTAAAAGTATACAAGATAATTACAAGCAGTCTGGTTTATTTTTCCAGATAGTTTCGACAATAGATTTTACAATTGCAAATTTACTTCAAGCAATAATCGTGAAAGGCAAGCTTACAGAAAAAGTAGACAGAGAATTCCAGTTTGCAATGATGTAGATCTACACACAGTGAGCCCGAACCATCTTTGGGGTTAAAAAAATGGCCCAGCATAACCATAGGTGCCATTACGTAGCTGAAGGTCCGACGAACAAGCAGATGTGAAGAACAAAAAAATCTGTTGGGAATTCTTTAAGATATTGCAGTTTTTCAATTTCATGTTTGTCACACTCTTTTATGCTAGCAATATTCCTTCAAACCAGGGTGCAAATTACAAATTCAAATGATAGAACCTCAAAACAATGTTTATCACTGCCTTTTAGATAACAATTGAAATACAGAATGTTATAATTATTAGGAAAAGTCGCATTTTCATGTTGTGTGTGATAAACTTCATTCGCATATTTATAAGAAGTATGTCACAAACACCATATAGCATTGCTGACTTTACCTGTGACTTTGTGAAAGAAATAACAGAATATCTACATTAAGAATTAGTTTAAAACTAAATTATTTTATAGTTTTTCTTGAAAATAAAATTGAATTTGAGTTATAGGCTTATCCAGAATAGCCATATCTTTCTATCATCCCTTATAACATACATGGTTTTTAAAGATATCTATGATGTACGCGTGTGTGTCTGCCTTACGCAGTTGGTATTAAAGAAGAAGTATTCAATTTGTTTTATAACTTTTTAAATCGTAATTTTAGTCAGTTCTCTCTGAGTTCTGTTCACTCTAATTTCATGAAAGAATACGAATATTTTCAAGTTGGGTAAATGGATTTGATTTCGGGCAATGCACAGGGTTGCAATTTCAAATAGACATTTATTAGATATACCTATATGCTAGCTATTCATGATATCATGGTATATCTATTTCTTATTTTAATCCTGAACCAGTTGAAGTTGCTGCTAATGACAGTACACTATGCATGTTCATATGCTCAAAACGTTATGAGTATTCAAATGTATAGGATTGAAACAGTAAGTTACAGATCAAGTATGGTTAGATTATTTAACTAACACTTGTTGTTTGTTGTCACAAAATTGCAATAATGTTTTTCCCCTACCTTCCTAATTGACAGGACCAGAATTATTTTTAAGTACAAAAGCGTTATCAAACATGTATGCACATATGTTTTGTAATATTTTTTACTAAAGCCCATGGAATGATTGAGCATGTTAATTTTTGCACTTCTTATGAAAAATTCACACTGTACTTGGAAATGAATGTGTGCATGAGTTTATCACACCTTACTGATAATACATGCTACTGCGTGTATTTTTATTTTCAAAGAAAGGATTATTATTTCTTCTGAATGATATTTTTCTATTCTTGAAACAGCTTTTTCAAAGCCAGTGTTCATTTAGAACACTTTCCACATGACTTGTGATACTAGAAATTGGGTGTGATAAGTCAGAAAGTTAAAAAATGTGATATCTCAAAAAATTCCCAACAGATTTTTTAGTTCTTTACATCTGCTTGTTCGTCTGACCTTAAGTCTCACTGGCCTTTCTCAGAAAACAAATTTGAGCTACTGGCATCAACACAAATTGGGTTGCATAATAGTAATCGGCTCAGTACTAGATCAGCATTAACAGAAAAGGGGATACGAAAAACTAATCAGCTCAATATTGGTTTTTGGAATTCACAGAGCTTGAAACAGAAAACCCAGCTGGTCAAAGACATTAGAGATGACCATGACTTAGATGTTTTCATTTTTGTTGAAACTTGGCTTAATTCAAGTGACATTGTAACAATCGGTGAATTGGAAAGACAGGGTGAATGCCATTTTCTACACTCACCTCGGGAAAATCGATCAGGAGGTGGAGTTGGCTGCCTGATCAAATCGGGGCTTAAAGCTACCAAAAAAGAAAATTTTGTTTCAAAAACATTTGAGCACATGGAGATTGAATTAGGAACAAATGGTCAAAAACTGACAATTGTTGCAATCTATCGTCCAGAACCTTCCAACAAAAACAAATACACCATGAATGAATTCTTCAGCGAATTTACAGATCTTATGGCCCACTACCATACCTACAACCATGAGGTCATAATTGCAGGAGACTTTAATTTTCACATCAACAAACCAAATAACCCCAGGGTCAAGAAATTCAACAGCATCCTTGCAATGTTTGATCTTCAACAACATGTCTCATTCCCCACCCACAAAGAAGGAAACACGCTCGACCTAGTTATTGCTCATAAGAACACCAATATCATAGACTGTTCAGCTGGTGATCTAGCATCTGACCACAACTGCACTACTTTTCATCACAGATGGAACAGAAAGGTTTCAGCCACCAAAAAGATCAAGATTCGAAAAACCCGGAACATAAACGTTCAGAAATTCAAAACTGATCTTAAAACCCACTTCAATCTGGAGCCACTCAATAATTCCTCGATGGACCTAGACAAACTGATCAAAGTGTATAATGACACAAAAGAGTTATTAAACAAACATGCCCCTGAAACTCATATCTCAGTAAGAATGCGCAAACCAACACCTTGGACTCATGCAGATATCAAAGAGCCTAAAGCTAGGAAAAGACGGGCTGAATCTAAGTGGAGATCCTCAAAACTCCATTCCGACTGGCTGCTTTTTAAAGAACAAAGAAACGCATACAACAATAAACTGAACTCCTTAAAAGCAGCTGATCTCAAGAACAAAATTGAAAAAGCCAAAGGTAACTCAAAGGCCATGTTCAAACTAATAAACTCCAGCTTAAACAGAAAACAAGACCTTCCAATGCCCAAGCACTCTAATGAAATGGATCTAGCAAATGAGTTCAATGTTTTCTTTGATGAGAAAATAAAAAAGATCAGATCTCGACTCTCTAATGACCAGCATATTTTCAGAGATGAAATCTACACCGGAACAAAGTTAGAAAAATTCAGAATACTAACTGAACTAGAAGTCAAGAAGCTTATCAAAGAAATGCCAATAAAACATTGTGAACTGGATACTCTTCCAACTTGGCTCATGATGGAATGCATAGATGAGTTCCTACCAATCACCACAACAATCATCAATCTATCATTACAACTGGGTCGCATGCCCACTGAACTCAAACATGCCTTAATCAGACCACTGCTTAAGAAACCTGGACTGGAACTAGTATATAAAAACTATAGACCAGTGTCGAACCTTTCCTTCCTTGGTAAATTGATTGAGAGCGCTGTAATCAAGCAATATACCAATCACCTTGAAGACAATAATCTAAATGATAAAAAACAATCAGCCTATAAGAAATATCACAGTACTGAGACTCTACTATCAAAAATTCACAATGACATCATGTCCAGTCTAGGCAAAGGTGAAGTAACAATGCTTGTATTGCTCGATTTATCTGCAGCCTTCGTCACAATTGATCATGACATCCTCATTAACAGACTGAAAGATGTACATGGTATTGATGGGAAAGTCCTTCAGTGGTTTCGATCATACATATCAAATCGCTCTCAAGCAGTGACTCTAAATAACAAAGTATCAGACAAACTCGGACTAAATCATGGGGTGCCCCAAGGATCCAAACTAGGGCCAATCCTCTTCAATACTTACATTGCCCCAGTGAGCACAATGGCATTTAACAACAACATAAACGATGAAAAATATGCTGATGACCAACAGTTGATACTATCTTTCAAGCTTGTATTGCTCGATTTATCTGCAGCCTTCGTCACAATTGATCATGACATCCTCATTAACAGACTGAAAGATGTACATGGTATTGATGGGAAAGTCCTTCAGTGGTTTCGATCATACATATCAAATCGCTCTCAAGCAGTGACTCTAAATAACAAAGTATCAGACAAACTCGGACTAAATCATGGGGTGCCCCAAGGATCCAAACTAGGGCCAATCCTCTTCAATACTTACATTGCCCCAGTGAGCACAATGGCATTTAACAACAACATAAACGATGAAAAATATGCTGATGACCAACAGTTGATACTATCTTTCAAGCCGGCTCCCATGAGTCAAGATAATGCGAAAGACAAAATGGAGAAATGCATCTCAGACATCAGGAAATTTCTGATTGAAAACATGCTATGCAACAATGGAGAAAAAACAGAATTACTAATCATCGGGTCCACTAAACAACTTGCTAAACTACACATCTCCTCCATCAAGGTGGATAATGTCGAAATATCAACAGCTGACAATGTCCGAAACCTTGGAGTGATATTTGATAAAAACATGACTATGGAAAATCAGGTTAACAAAATGTGCCGGAATGCTTACTTCAACCTGAAAAATATATCAAAAATTAGAAAAAGCATGGACAAAAACACTACAAAAACTGTGGTTAATGCCCTTGTTACACCACATCTTGATTACGGCAATGGGCTTCTTCTAGGAATATCAAAACGACTCGAGAACAAACTCCAGATAGCACAGAACTCAGCAGTGCGTCTAATAGAGCGACTGAAGCGCTATGATAGTGTATCAAACCACAGGAAGAACCTCCACTGGCTACCAATTCCTGCTCGTAGTCTCTTCAAACTCCTAACTACCACGTGGAAAGCCCTTAACAACCAGGCCCCTGAATATATTAAACAACTTATCTGCCTCAGAAAATCGGATCGCATCAATTTAAGAAGCAACAATCAGCAAATGCTACAACTACCCAAACCGAATAGAAACAAACTTGACAATCGCTATTTCTCTGCGGTCGTTCCGAAATTATGGAATGATTTACCTGTTAGTATTAGAAAATCACAATCACTAGAAATATTCAAGAAAAATCTGAAAACGTATCTTTTCAAAAAATTTTATTCATAGATCAAAATACTCGAAAAAGCGCTGATGAGCAGTCTCACTGAAATTGGCGCTATACAAATTCATATTATTATTATTATTATTATTATTATTATTATTATTATCATTAAGCTACGTAACGGCGCCTATGGTTATGCTGGGCCATTTTTTCAACCCCAAAAATGGTTCGGGCTCACTGTGTACAGTATATACATTTGCACAGAGGATGGAAACTGACGCTTCATCAGCTTGTGCTCACGATCTGCAAACATGAAGACACTTCTTACATCGCACATAAACTTTCGTCCATAAAACTGCCATTGGCTGAATCAAATATCAGATTGTGAGGTCTGTTTGCTTAAATGGGAGATTTGGGAGACTCTTGTGAACCTGATAGATTTCTTACAGTTCAAATCTCTTGTGGAAGACTTACCGAATCAGTTGAAATAAAGTGCTTTGTAACTAATTCCATTCCAAGATTGAAATGAACAGCTTGGAGTGTTTTCAACCTTGAGGTGGTCTTTTCTCGGTGTTCTATAATGAGGCAAGTATATAACCCACCCTAGGGGTCTCAGAGTGGAAAGTGCTCATATGAGCTAAAATAGCTTCAGAGTTTGTAAGATTGAGACACAACCATAAGGCGTACATAATTATAACACATATTTTGTGTAGGAGGCTCCAATTTGTGTTTGTTTTTAATTTCTCCTGGATTAATTTGTGTAAATATTGCTCATGTGTACTCTTAATCAATGAAGAATCCTTTGGCAAACTTGAAAATGTTAATGCAGTGTGCATTTCCAATTTCCAAATGGCGTTTTTGGCTTCTGCAACAATACACTCGGCATCTTTGATCTTCTCTGATATATTAATGTTTTTCCATTGATTTTGAAATGATATACAAGAAAATTGCTCCAATTATCTATGATGAAGCTGGTTTACTGTGGAAAAGAAAATCAGCCAGGAACAAAAGATGCATTCTAAAATCATACGAGTTTTGATTATAATGTGATAACTTGTCCGTTTGTTGAAACAGTTCCGAGAGGATCCAGAAAATATCATTTTGGGGGCGGGATGTCTGTTGGGTTGACAGTTTCTGGAATATATAGCCCTTGACTTGATGCGACTCCGTGCTGATACTTGTGGAATATAAAAAATTATAAAATCACTTTTGGTGAAGATTGTGAGTGCATCCCCTTCTTATTCCTCTAAATTAATAATGCGTCTGACTAATAAGAATGCTTATTGCAAAGCGACAATATTTCTAAACCAATTCCAACAACTCTGAACAAATTTTCTTGGTTCTGCAAACTAATCTTCCTTAACCAATATGAGACCGATTATCAGTCAACCAACATTTCTTTAGCTGATATCCCTTGCTAACGATGGAATATTGCTCAAACAAAAAAACACAAAATATTTATTTCCTTGAGAGATGAATGGCTTGCAAATGTTTGTATATTCTGCCACAATTGTTTCCTCATAACCAGGAACAACGATGTAAAAAGGTTATGTTTGTCTACTTATACATATCCTCAGACATTACATAGTCACTATCTCACCCCTTATATGCCTACAAAACAGTCCTGAAGCTGTCTCATGGGTGGCCAATTACATCTGACTTATGCTTCGATCAATGCAGTTCTTGTTCATTGCATAATTCACTGATATCACATGAGATCAATGTACTCATACGAATATATAAGTCTGCATGATGTGAAGTCTTGTAGATGTTTAATGTCTGTAGTAAACTTGCTCATAGAAGTCTCTGTATTAATTCAGCAAAGGTTTACACTTGAGATCTAAAAACACAAATATTGAATTTCTTAGAACAAAAGAGGTTTTGTCTTGAACAACTTGGATGATGTCTGCCTTGAAGAAATCTTGCACGATTGTAAACAGTACGCTTTCCCTGGGACAAACACTTCTGGAAAAGGTATCTGCCTTGGAAAACAATTGCAGAATACAAGATTGATCATGTTTAACTGAAATTCAAGATGCCTTTGAATGTTTAAGTCTTGTCTAATATTGAGAAAACCCAACTTATTAAAGAGCAGCTTTTTGTAATAGTTTTCTGAAGTGTGTACATCATACCACATGTCAGCTAACATTTTTTAATGTTTCAGTATATTTTTTAAAGAATTCCCAAATAAAGTACATTTCTAGCTTTTGTTAGTTGGTCAAGACAAAAGCCAAATTCATTTCTTTCATGCCAGTCATAGGAAGAAATCAACTGTCCTACTGATTTGTAATGTTATTTTTTACAACATAATTTTAAGTCTGACTGGGATCTATCATTCATCTTTATGCCCCAAATTACTATTTAAAAGGACCATTTTAGATTTGAGACGGAGCAATCGATCAAGCCTTTGTGACTGAGGAATTATATTTTTGACAGAATATGAGAACTTGATATCACAAGCTTTAATATTTGAATTATTGATCACCTCAAGACAAAAGGCATTCTTGCTTGCAAGCCTATGTGCCAAGAATATAAAATGTTGGAGCGAGCATACTAAATCTCAGAAACTTCCTTCTGAGTTTGCCCGAATTTTGTTTTTCCTTATTTATAAGCTTTACTTGCACTGCCGGTAAACAATGACTCTTTTGTCAAAGTTCTTCTAAGTCGGGAATACCTTGTTTGACTTTCTCTAGACGAAATCAAGCACATATAGTGTACAGTATCTCTGATGCATACACAATATGTATGTTTCTATTTAAGTCTCCAAAAGTGCAACAAGTTTACTAGATGGTCTCCTGAGAAAAAATGGTTCCAAAACAACTATGACATCCAAATTGTGCGTATTAGGTTCTTTGAATTGTCGAATGTATTTCAGAGTTACATGGCATACCCCCCCCCATGCGTAAAAAGTATTGCAGTCTACATAAGGCATTTCATTTTCAAGGGTATATATATTCCGGTGATAACTGATAAAGGGACAAGTTGAGTAATGCAAACCCAGAATTGAAGGATACTTTGGAATGATATATGCATGAGGACAAAGAAGCTGTAGCCACCAACAAATTTTCTTCATTATATATTTGTCAATTCGATATTTTTAAAACAAAATACATTACATCACCTCTGCTAAACACATTTAGCTTAATTTTTCTCACTGTTGCTGTTACTTTAACTACATTAGGCTGTGTTTATTCACAAGGAACATTATAAGAAGTAAACCAAAGGGTACATGATCAATTCCGTACTTGCATCTAACTAACATGAGTCTCATGATAACAAGAATATATCATTTTGTACAGAATAAAGCAGGCAACATTGAAGGGAAAGTTTATAGAGACCACCCAAAAAATCAGTTTATATTTTGGATGACCCACTGAAGAGAAGCCTTGTGTCAGTAAAAGCTTTGTAATTGAGTGTTCAGGTCTTTTTTAAGTATGAAAATTAGGCTACAATGGTAAGGAAGAAATGGAGCTTTATTGATTTGCACTTAGTCTCTCATTTCTGCCACTTAAGGAGATGATGGGTTCTGGCACTTACACTGACTTCATTATAGTAGAGCAGCAGAATGCCAAAAAGTGCAATATTTATGGAGATACCCCGGGCGGCGGTACAACAAGCAGTGTCATATACCAAAATGTGCGGAAATTTCTCTAGTTTTATGTAATGGCCTTCAAAAATGTCAAGTATGGGGACTAACTCGGCAGCAATGGTTTCCATGGCAACAAGTCCCCTAAAAAGAGGAAAAAGCACATTTACCTTAAAAATGATGGTGTGACTGGAGTTTTTGCCACATATGTCATTCGACCATGCAATTTTGTTATGACCATGACCCTAAAAGCTTGCAGTGAAATTATATTATTTTGCCATTATCGTGGTTGCCATGGTAACGCAAAGATCATAACAAATTCAAGACTTTCCGCTAAATACTGAGTTTACTCTCTTATGGGGTTGATAATTACAATTTCTCAGAAACAATTTTACCCTCTACGGATAGAATTTTTTCTATTCGTTTTAATGGCATGCAATAATGATGGAAAAAATCTTTATTCCGCATTGAAATCGTTACCAAAGCAACAATTATCAACAAACTGATTTTTTTCATGTTTGCTGCTTTTTCAGCAGTTGGTTGTAGTATTCATCAAGGATGCACATTTAATGGTCAGAATACCTTTTAAATATGAAATAGACATATAATATTTCACTCTTAAATATTCTAAGTATCTTAGTTTCCATGGAAACCAAAAATATGCAACAAAATCTGCCGGCAACATACCAATTCGCTTACGGATATTTCAGTTTGCACTCTCAATATTCAGTAAATCTAGAATGTCAAAAATCTTCAGTACATACAAAATGATAATTTCAAATGGTTGCTATGGCCCTTGTTTTGTTTATTTTCATAGCAACAGCCAGCTCAATTCTGAGTTCATATACATCATGCACTCAAAATTATTGTGCTCAACAAGTTCAGCAGTATTTCATTATAAAGTCTTATCTGACAACTCCTCCATGGTATTTGTGCAAGAAACACCTATCATAATGTAGGAAAGATCCAGATAAGTCAAGACATTTCAGATTTTTCTCTTTGGTACCTCAGTATCAATACCAGGACAACCTGCTCATAAATAACGGTCTGTTGGGTCTTTTTATTTATCATCATTGATCAATGATGACAGTACAATGTGTGCTGGTTGAATTCAAATTATGTATAATATTGAATTAAACCTCGGTCGACTGCCCATCTCACTTTAATCCAGGTAATTCTAAAATTTTGAAATAATTCAAATCTGACAGACAAGGGGCTGCCACTTTCCTTTACAAAAATTTCACGTCGCCACATTCGCAAATCAATTTACCTGGGTATACTGAGTTCAACTTACATGTCTCTCTCTTCGAATCATTCCAATTTTGTTTTCTTTTAACCGTTCTGCTGTTAATGGATTGGCACTGCTCCTTGTTCTTCAAGGATTTCAAACCCTGGAAGTTGAGCTTTACATTTACAGTCCGCTGTACATGATTGATCAGCCAAGAAACAGCTGCAGGATTCATCGCAAGTTGTACATGAACAAACAAGGTCATCAAGCAGCTCAGGTGCCGCACATGGTTTTGTCATCATCCTGGGATGGAGAGAACCTTCCTTCGAGATGTACCATCCGTATTGTTACACTGGAGGAAGCTCTTGCATTGGCATGTGAGCCTTTCGCCAGATCGTCAGCTGGTAGGTGCATCGCAGGACGTGCTGCTCTGCGGCATGATCAGTAGGAGGAAGTTTATTTGTGACAACTCCTTTTTGGGCATTATTCGTGTGCCACAAAGGGGTCCCCCTGCACCCGTGTGAATATTTAACGGGACCAAGTTTTTTGGTGCCTTAATAATGTCCTCTTTACAAAACACCAATGTTAACAGGACTATCATTGTCCCACGGGGTTTTTACGGCAGCCATTTTGAATTGAAGTTGACGACAGAAAAACATCTCCTAGAAATTACAAGTTTAAATATCTCAGGAACTATTCAAGCTACATTCACAAATGGCACATCTATTAATATGTTTTTGGACATGCAGAATCTGAAAAAGATATTAATTTCTTTCTCAATTGTAAATATCATGTCATAATGGCCAAATAATTACAAAAAATCACATTTATGACATATTTCACATTTTTTCAGTTTATTCCACATCAGCCAGTTAACCAGTACCTCTGTGTGATGATCTTTTTTGCACAAGAACTGAATATAAGCTTTCAGATGAGGTATAACATGTCTGTAAGAGATGATTATTTGATGAGCTGTGCTATTTTAAAGATTTAGATTTACGATTTTATGACCTTTCAGCAGCATGTGTGCCGTAGAATCACTAGTCATGTTGCAAGAGGGGTTCCATGGCATGCACGCTCTGGAATAGTTAATGCCAACCAGTTTTTTTAATGTCAAATATTGTTAGGATACATATTTTAGATGTTCCCATTGTCAAAAATCTCATGCCCATTGATTGATTAGGAATGCGTTTTTTGGTGACTAGGATGGATGGAAATGAAAATCAATGTTAGGATTTGTTTGTCCGAGGAGATTTCCGACCTGGACAGCAACATTCATATTGCATTTGAGAGGATGGCAATTGTAGTGACAGTTCTTATAATGGGGAAAACAAGGTGCCAAATGAAATCTGACATCAAGGGCTATCCATCCATACCAATTATTTAGGAAAGAAATGAGTTATCTAGTGAATAGGATAGGTGGAATTGAAAATAAATGGGAGAATTTTGTGTTTCCGAGGAGATTTTGGACCCGGACAGCAGCATTAATATTGCATTTTAAGGGCAGGAAATTTTAGTAACAAGGAAACCAAGGTGCTAAATGAAAGTTAATATCAAGGGCTGTCCACCATACCCATTTGGTTGGAAGGAAATGAGTCATCTAGTGATTATGATGGGTACAATTGAAAATAAATGGGAGGATTTTGTGTTTCTGGAGAGATTTTTGACACAGACGGCAACATTTATTTAGCTTCGGTAGGGTTGAAAGTTCTTGTAACAGGTAAAACAAGGTGCCAAATGAAAGCTGACATCAAGGGCTATCTATCCATACCCAATTCGGTTGAAAAAAATGAGTCGTCTAGTGAATAGAATAGGTAGAATTGAAAATAAATAGGAGAATTTTGTGTTTACGAGGAGATTTTTGACACAGACATCAACATTTATTTACCTTTAGTAGGGTTGACAGTTCTTGTAACAGGTAAAACAAGGTGCCAAATGAAAGCTGACATCAAGGGCAATCCATTTTGTTAGGTTAGGAATGAGTCATTTAGTGATTAGGATAGCTAGAATTGAAAATATAATATTATGGGAGGATCTTGTGTTTCCGAGGAGGTTTTTGACACTGACGGCAATATTTATTCAGCTTTGACTGAGTTGACAGTTCAAGTAACAAGTAAATCACAGTGCTAAATGAAAGTTGACATCAACGGCTATCCAGCTTTTGGTTTGAGATGTTTTTTCTGAAAAAAAAAAAGAAGTAAAATTTGTTATGAGATAATAGTATTCTTGTCAAGGAAATTACTACCCTATGAAGGAAGAGTTTTCAATATTTTTATGACATCCAGCACAAGCATCTTACAAGCATACTATTTACACCATAAGAAAGACTAAATCTCTGGCTTTTAATGTTTAATTCAGTGGATCATTTCATCCACTTGCATAAAGTATGATAGAGTAATGGCTGCTTTAACACAGAAAGTGAGTCACTTTAAATGACAATGACACCAAAAGCATACTTTTACAAATTTGGAGGTTAATCCAATAGCAACATCTAAAATATGTTTCCTGAAAATATTTGACATTAAAAAAACTGGTTGGCATTAACCATCCCAGAGGGTGCATGCCATGGAACCCCCTCTTGCAACATGACTAGTGGTTCTACCGCACACGTGCTGCTGAAAGATCACTGAATCACAAATCTAAATCGTTAAAGCAGCACATTTCATCAAATAATCATCTCTTACAGACATGTTATTGCTCATTTGAAAGCTAATATTCAGTTCTTGTCAAATAAGATCATTACACAGAGGTACTGGTTAACTGGCTGATGTTGAATAAACTGAAAAAACGTGAAATATGTCATAAATGTGATTTTTTGTAATTATTTGGTCATTTTGAGGTGATATTTAAAATTTAGAAGGAAATTAATGTCTTTTCCAGATTCTGCATGTCCAAGAACATATAAATAGATGTGCCATTTGTGAATGTAGCTTGAATAGTTCCTGAGATATTTAAACTTGTTATTTCTAAGAGACGTTTTTCTGTCGTCAACTTCAATTCAAAATGGCCAGCGTAGAAACCCCATGGGACAATGATAGTCCTGTTAACATTGGTTTTTTGTTAAAAGGACATTATTAGAGCACCAAAAACCTTGGTCCCGTTAATAATTCACATGGGTGCAGGGGGACCCCTCTGTGGCGCCCGACTACATGGCCATTTTACCAGTTGTGGAATAAGGGGGCCTTACCACAAGCCCAGTGGCGTAAATGGGGGGTCTCGAATGGGGGGGCACCTGGGGGGGCACGCGATTCTCTGGGGGGGCACCCACTATACTAACTGTATATATTAGCCAAAGTTGGAAAGTTCATATGGGGGGGCACCTGGGGGGGCACAGGTCCAATATGGGGGGCACGTGCCCCCCCATAGGGACGCCACTGCACAAGCCACTCAGATTGAAAATATAATTATTAAGAGAACAAGTGATGACAAGGGCACATGAATACCGAAACACGCCTGAGCCCCCCCCCCCCCCCAGACTACAGTTTCTGAATACGCCACTGAATTTCCTTAATTTCTTTGCAAGAAATTTACTCTATAATCATCTGCTCAGGGTTGTTGCTATGCAAATGAACAAAATAAGGCCCTTAACGACCATTTGAAATAATAATTTTGGGTGTACTGAAGATTTTTAACATTAGAGATTTACGGAATATCATTAGTGCAAACTGAAATACACATACGCCAATTGATCTGTTGCAGGCAGATTTTGTTATTTATTTTTGGTTTCCATGGAAACCAAGATATTTATGATTTTCAAGAATGACATTTTGTATGTCTATTTCATATTTAAAAGGTATTCTGACCATTAAATGTGCATCCTTGATGAATACTACAACCAACTGCTGAGAAAGTAGCAAATATGAAAAAAATCAGTTTGTTGACCATTGTTGCTTTGGTAACGATTTCAATGCGGAATAAAGATTTTTTACATCATTATTGCATGTCATTGAAAAGTATAGAAGAAATGCTACCTTTAGCAGTTAATATTTTTTATAACAAATTGTAATTATCTACTTTATAAGAGAAATTATCTCAACATATGCCTAAAAATCATGAATTTGGTGTGATTACTGCATTACCATGGCAACCACACTAATGGCAAAACAACAAAATTTCACTACAAGCCATCGGGTCATGGTCATAACAAAATTGCATGGTCGAATGACATACGTGGCAAAAACTCCAGTCATACCATCATTTTTAAGGTAAATATGCTTTTTCATCTTTTTAGGGGACTTGTTGTCATGGAAACCATTACTGCCGAGTTAGTCCCCATACTTGACACTTTTGAAGGCCATTACATAAAACTAGAGAAATTTCCGCACATTTTGGTATATGACACTGCTTGTTGTACCGCCGCCCGGGGTCTATCTTGGAAGTTGGACTTCTGCTGCTCTACTATATAAGCCATTAGAATTTTAGTGGATCATTGTATGTGGAAAATTTATGTCATGCACTTTAAAGATACCTTAATGTTACAACAGTAATTTTAGTGGATCTTGTATGTGGAAAATATAGGTCATGCACTTTTGATACCTTTATGGTCCACCAGTAACATGAAAACAAGAAACAACAACAAAAGAGATAATCGTGGTTTGGAGTTTGCCTCGTGAATAATGGAAAAGCTTGATTAAAAAAGGAGAAGGGAAAGTTCAGATAATTAGAAGCTTTGAAAATACATTTCGTTGCCTCATGTTAAAGTAATATCAAGCAGTCATGGAAATTGTCCCAAATAATTAAATTTCAACCATTATTTACCTTTCAAACAGCAATCCAAAATATAGAAAGCTTCCAGAAACAAAAATAATTATGACTCCATTTACCAAAGGAGAAAGAGGGTTGTGCAGAAGATGAGAGGGTCATTATTCTATTGTTATAGTACTGATATATGTAAAAAAAGAATAAATAAAGACAAATTACTGATAATATATATGAAAGGGATGTGAAGGCCTATTCTTAGAGCAAACAAAAAAAATTATGTCATTTACTATATTACAAGAATGAAAAGCTCCGCCAATATATACAACAACGGAGTTATGGCATTGGCTTAGACTTTGCGATATTTAGTTATATCTATAGATGTATGTAAGCCTATGTGATAGAACTGCATGTGTAATGTAATAAATTTGATCTGCAGAAGAGGCTAATGACTTGGAGACTTTTGAAGATAAAAAAAACAAAGGCTAGGAGAAAAGACCTGAAATAAAAAGAATCCACAAACAATTTCTTATTTTCAGGATTATTTTTTCACATCGACAGTCTGCTTCAGTGCTTCAGGGCTGTAAACAGCAAGAGATGACTTCAATCTTTTCAATTATGAGGCTTGACAGATGAAACGAAATACGGGATATTACTTTTAACGTACTCATGTCAAAAATACTCTGATAATTTGCATCAAAAAGTCATAGTAGAGCATCTCTCTTTCCGTTCTTGTTATCATTCATAGATGAAATTATTTTGATGACATATTATGTGTAGTCACAGAATTTGAATATTACACTCAACAAAATAAAAGACTGTCACCCCGCTTAGAACCTGCTTGCAAATGATGTATCCCAGTTGGGTCTTGAGAGCTGCCAACAAAAACTGCTTGAATCGAGTTGTCTCAACGATCCCCAGAAGGTTTCAGTTTTTTTCTATTTGCAATCAACAGCTTTTCAAAGTACTCACCCTTCAGCATATTGTTAGTATTGGGCTCACTTTTATATCTGCCAAAACTAGGAATCTGATATATATTCTGATATATAGGCTACTACTGGTTTCCCTACATCTTGTCAGTCCAAATTGCACTTGCTTAAATGGTGGATGGCTTGCAAATGTTCCAGTTCAAATTTTAAAAAAAGATTAGGAAATGGAATTATTATAATGCTGCCACAGTCATTCACTCATTGGAAGTTATCTGGTGCATACCAATTACTTTTGTCTACTTATACAAATCCTGAAACACTATCTCTCCTATTCTATGCCCACAAAACAGTCCTAAAGCTCTCACAAGGGTGGCCAATTGCATCAGACTTATGCTCCGATCAAGGTAGTTCTTGCTTCTGATACAACTTGCTGATATCACATCAGTTCAATGCACTCTTACCAGTAAAGGTCTTTTGTGTATCTATGCAGCTCAATGTATACATCACATTACAACAGTCTCTGTGCATTCCTCATTTAGTCTAGCTGCCTCATTAGGATTTCATTCTATTAAATATTTAAAATGGCATTACCATTTTTGAAACTTTAGAACAGTAGTCGGTACAACAAAAACGTTTGTGCCTCATGAAATATTGGGTACAGCAGCAAAATGAAAAGGTTTGAAACTTTCTGCTAAGGATTTTGTGAAAAACCCGTTTTTCATTTTTTTCAATAAATACATGAAAAAAAATTGCTTCTTAACATTTTCTTTATTTTGGTTTTCAACTACTGTGGAGACATGCAGCCTGAAATTGGCACACTTCTGCATCCAATAATGTTCCATGTCAATTTTGTGACTTTACCCGTTCATCGCCTATTTTCATAAAAGTGCATTGTTAAATGCAAGTTTCAAGTATTTTCTGAAATCGCTTTTTCAAACATGGAACATTGCAAACAATGTGTTATGTTCTGTTGTTCTTGTCCTGTTTGCCGTCTTTCAGAATTAGCTTGATTACTAAGGCTAATGGTGTGTGCAGCTCATGCATATTCATACAGTGTACATAGTTGTTCAGCTGCTATTTGAAGTATCTTGCTCGAAACCATTAAGTCATAAAACGTTTCCTGAAATGTGTGTCTTCCTAAGTGATTGGATTCAGTATGAACAACAACAGTTACTGTTGAAATAGCAACAGATTAAGCCTACAACTTGAAAAGTCCGCAAAGTTATAGACATGATGAAATAAGAAATTGATAGGTTATATCAGAAACTCTTTATGATGTTAAATTTTTATAGATATTTTGACTACTTACAGATCTCAAAATACTATCTCTCCCATTCTGGGCCAACAAAACGTTATCAAAGCTCTCTCGTGGGTTGCAAAACATCTGAATTTTGCTCCCATCAACTATCTGACTCATGCTTAAATCTAGGCAATTCCTTTTTCAGTGCAATTTGATAATATCTCGTGAGGTCAATGCATTCATGTATATATAATATAAGACTATAAGTATTACTTGAAACAATGACACCGTACACTCAACATTATAGCAGTTTATGCAATAACAGTTCTTCCAACAGCGAGTGACATTTCTCTCCCAGCTTCCCTCATTAGGATCCCATTGTTTGGCAAGTTCAAGCTCCCTGCATTGTCTTTTCCCTGCAAATTGACAACGTCAATTTGAAGCAGTCTAATTGTGCCAAGCTTCTTCAAGCTGTCAGACTCTATTGAAATGTGTACACAGAAAAATAACTCAGTTTTATAGAATACGCATCTAAAATGCTTACAGAATGCATTCAACAGTAAATAAACGCAGAAATGTAGTTTCCATTTAGATTCCATTCTCAATCAAGTTGATTTTATAATGACTAATAAGTCATAGAATAAAGGCAAGCATAGAAGAGATATGACCAGTATATTGACTGCAGGTATTATCTTCATTTACTGCAGATTCAATTAGTATGAGTTTCTCAAGCTAGATTTCTCACTGTCCACGTAGCATTTTCAGCTTTTCTGATTGGACCCTGCCCAATAAAACGTCCTCCAAATCTGTTAGTTGAACGTAGAAAGCTATGAAATATGTGTTATTCTGCTTCAGTGAGCAGTGGAGTTTGACAACTTAATCTTATTAGTAAGTAAGTACAGGCAATCATTTCCATTTTCAAACACGTCACTTGCAATTTGAACACGCTTTCATGCCATGCAAATGTGTTTTATGCCATGTAATTCAGTACCTTAGCCAATCACATGATCTACATTTGCTATGTTGTTCTATCAAATTGCAGATACTCATACTTACTGAAATGGCAGTAACAAGGTTACCATGTCTTTGCATCTCACAGAACCAGATTAAACATGAAGAATAGTTTAGAATACACATCTAAAAAGCTGACAGAATACTTTCCAACTATAGATAAACAGATAAATTTAGTTTTAGTCATTCCATTCTAATTCATTTTAATTAATACAGTTAATAACAACTAATAAAATAAAACTAGATATGCACTGTAGAAGTGACATGACTGCAATCATCAGATATTCATTGAACAATGTTACCATGTCTCTCCATTTGACAGAATTTTCTGTAAATGAGTGAAAATGAGAAAGATACTCATTTATGGAAAACAGCGTGCAAAAATCTCACTTTGTAGGCGAGCGGGTGATGTCTCTTAATTTCATGTACGCGTAATAGTATCTCTGATGAATAGTTATGTTATAGCAGAGTGACATCAACTCTGCATGGGGTAGTACTTTTGCCTTGTAATACAGTCTGTAACCAGATCAGAACGATAATTACATCATTAAAAATTTTTGATTCACATTTAATGGCAGTTTTAGATCATTGCATATCCCTTGATGAGTCTTTCTCCACTTTTTACAACAGCTTAAGTGGCTTCGCAGCTACAAAACGGCTATTAAGGACTCAAGGCAAGGTGGATAGGATCTCTATTCCAACAAATTACTCATTACACGAGACTGTAGTCTAAAGCAAAGGGATAGAGTTTCCCTCAGGTGAACTGCTTTTGCTTGAGGTCTTGAAACTTAAGAAATAAAGTTAAAAAATCAGAAATCAAACGTTGATGTACTAAATGCAATATTTAAAGTTTTTATAGAGCCCATGTAATTATTTCAATAACCACTAATCGACTGATGAACAGGATCAGCCCTGTTATTATGACATGTCTAATACTACTTACTTTGTTGGAAGTACCTGTATTGAAATATTCGGAGTACTAGATGTAGCACATCGAAAATGTACGATTTTTCAAAATCCAAATTCAACCAGGAGAGTGACAAATCTCAGTCAGTGCAAAGGTTATTTACACTACTCAGAGACAAGCAGTGCAGGACAAAAGGGACAGATTTGTCAAAAGCTTGTGATGCAGCTGTAACTGATAGACCTTGTTTTCTGTCGGTCTATGAACTAGTGTCGTTGGGTAATTTATCAAAAGAGAATCAGTTCATGCACACCTCCTCAATTCCACTTTGAAAGGGTCATGCACCATTTCAGCAGGCATTGTGTGATGTGAACTGTGCACACCCTTCTACAATAATAATGGTCCCCTATTTCCATATTTCATTTTGCTGTTACAGTAACTGTGCTGAGGTTACACCATCATGGACTTTTTAAAGAATCTACTCCACTTCAAGAAAAGTATTTATAGCAACCTCGAAAATTAAGAGTTGAAGTCAGCTCTGGCGGTTTCAAACCCATGACGCAATGCAGTATTTGTAACGAGTGCCATTCTGAAGGACATGTCCAGCAGATTACATTGTATCAACCGGTTCGCCAGTCCAATCCAAAAATTTGTCTTTGGATACATGTTAAATTATTTGGAAAGAGTCAATATTTCCATTTTGGTCCACCATGAGATTTTTGATCTTTGACAAAGAATGTCCACACTGTCCCTGGATAAAGATCTGGGTTAAAAAAATTTAACAAAGTTTTCAAAAAGACAGTCAACGGAACATTTTAAGACAAAAATAAAAAAGAAATCTGTTGGGAATTATCATTAGTCAATATTCCATAGACAGAAAAATGCACAAGCACTCAGAGAGACACATTTGGTCACCGACCTACATATATATAATATAATTTCAACTTTACCGGATGCCATGCATAAGAGAACTGTCGAATCACATTTACTGCCCCTTGGCAGTAAACGTGATCAGATCTAAACAAACAAAATAACTCCAGAAAACATGTTCATTTGCTTCTGTTCATGATGCTATGTGAAACTGCAGATTGCCATCCCTTAAATCTGTTTAAACTGTAAATTAATGCTGTTTTTGATATTTCTTCAAGTTGCGTGATCAGTGCTTGGAGTGCACTCTGTTTAGTTGCCTGTGGCATTTATATCATTCTCTTTTTCAAACAGAGAATATGTTATAAGCAACAACTAAAGCCAGAATTGATTATGGTTTGAATAACAACCACATTTTTGTTCAACAGCATCCGTCAGTGTTCTCTTTGAAATGGTAGTTCCTTTTTCCAAATCTCTGAATTGCCTGAGAATACATAAAAGGTGGAACCAGGTTCGTTTTAGATCACACAATATTGTGACAATAGAAGAACAATAGAAGACATAAAAAACAATTGTTTTAAGGACAAATTATTCTAAATTCAATGATGCAGGGGGGACCGGGGCTGGTTGTCACAAGGGCAGGTTGTCACAGTGTGTAAAACTTTTAAAACATGCCACTATTTCTATATAAAGCATGTGAGAGTTCCTCCGTGGCCGAATGGTTACGAGTGCTTGTTTGCACAACCACGGGCTCTGAGGGTGTGGGTTCGAATCCCACCCCGGAACTCAATTTAGTCCCAGCCCATGGGACATCAAATGGAGGCGGGTTGTATCCAGTGTTCTATGCTGGGGCAACTGAAAGACCCTGGTCATCCCTGAATTAATAGGGTATGTACCAGAATCACAGTCTTCTCATCTCATCATCATACGGCGATCACCTGCCTCGATATAGCCCACTAAGGTGCTGCTGAGGTGTAAAACACAAACAAACAAACAAACTATATAAAGCATGCAGGAGCACTTCCATTCTATATGAACGACAAAAGGGAAGTGACTTAAACTTCTCTTGTGAATATACACCTATATCATTCGAAATCCTGATGTCCTATTGGACATTTTTTTAAATTCAGCACTCGGGGCAGGTTGTCACATTTTCGGTGCAGGTTGTCACACTCTCAGGGCAGGTTGTCACACTTTTCGTTATAAGAGCTCGGATGCAGGAAGTGGGACTCTGTAAGCCAGATCTTGACTAAGGCAAGTAATTTTGGACATATGAGATATATATTGATTACCACTGCTCCCTTCCCGTCTTGAAAAAACGTCTGAAAAATTATCTATTATGTAATTTGTGATCTCCTTTTACTTAAATTTGAAATATATATGTAATCTCTTTTTACTCATATTCATATATATATATATCATATGTGTCAATAGTCATTAACTTTTGATGAAATTCTTTGGCCAAATACACAGAATGGTGTCAGGCCCCTGTTTGACCTAAATGGTGTTGAAATAAAAGACTTGACTTGACTTGCCCAGTGAATACCTTACCAAACACGCTACAGTGTACAAGAATACTGCAAATGAAGGCTTGCCAAGCAGCTGGAAAGCATTCTGGCCAGGAGGAGGATTTTTACAGTATTTTTAAAAGTGAGACTGAAAAAGATTTTGTGACTCAAATTGGAGCTACAATGACTAAATTACAAGAAAGGATAAGATAAGCTTTCAACCCCTATCAGATGCCCCTCTATAAGATAGCATAGTTTCATGTGATTCACTTACCACACTTTGTATATAATGCTATCAATGATCAATTGGTTTAGCTACTTGTACCAAATTTTGACAGTACGCATGTATATATTATACATGGACTATTGAAAGATAAAGCAAAAGAAGAAGAATTTTTGTGCGTTGAGCAAAAACATCCTTTCTCTAATATAAGTGGTGTGAAATGCTTGGGTGAGCTTGTGACGAATCACAGCAAGTGCAAAGGTCATTTACACCACTAAGGGATAAGCAGTGCAGGACAAAGGGGACAGATTCGTCAAAAGCTTGTGATACATCTGTGATGCAATGGTGCCATTGGAAAGTTTAATGGTTGTTTAAGATCATTGCGTTGCCTTTGATGAGTCTTTCTCCACTATTTTTCAACAGCGTAAGTGGTTTTACAGCTACAAAACTGCTACTAAGGACTTAATGCAGCATGGATAGCTCTTTTCCAAGAAATTATTTAATTGCATAAGACTGTAGTGTGAAGTAGAAGGCTGGCGTTTCCCTCAGGTACTTTTGCTTGAGGTCTTGAAACATAAGAAATAAAAAGTTTTTAGGGCACACTTCCGATAACAAACAGAAGAGTTTTAAATTTCATATCAAAGTTTTTAGACAGCCATTGTATATTATGTAATGTCTAACATTGCTAACTTTGTTGGAAGTAACTTTATTCAAATATTTGGAGTACAAATGTAAATGTTGCACAAAGAAAAAATAATATTTTTCTGCAGAGTGTTTATTTACAATCCGTCCTCATGACCTTGTCATCTTCACTGACTGAATATTAAAATAAGCCAAACATCCAATAGATATTTCCATTGGAAATGTTTGTCTTTATTAATTTTACAGCAAAAAGAGAACTAAATGTCTGCTCTTTGTCAATCAGGCGCCATTTAGATTGGAGGGGTGGTGGTTGTCTCTTTCGGAAGTTGCTGTTAAAACTTGATAAACTCCTTTAGGTTTCATGCAGATTTTTAGTACCCCTCCCCGACAAACAAAGCAATACACTCTCATTATCTTATATATACCTTAGACAATTGCACCTACAGAATCACTCACTTTTGGGCATTTTTATGGTTTTTCCTGATGTTTAGAATTCCTATTGCCCTTAGATACAAAAAAAAATTGTTACCTTCCTTGAAACACATTGCAAAGTTGGTACCCTTCGGGCAAAACTTCAAACCCCGCCCTGTCCTAAGTTCTAAAATGTCCCTTAGAAGTATTCATTAATGTCAGTTTTAAATGTTATAGTATCCATAGAGCAGTGGAATATCTTCAGCTTAAGTATCCTACAATATAAAATGAGACGGCTCAGGCCCTTCCAGGGTGTTGATTGCAGACATAAGAGGCTATTAAGACACTTGATAACATACTGCAGTTTTTTATGGTCATTTTATTGTAATGTTATGGACTTGTTGGTCCAATGGAGTCAGCTTCAATATGTGATGATGTATAGGTCTTTTCATTTATATTGTTGCCAAATTTCTCAAAAGAAGATGCTACACTCTGAAACTATGAACAATTTAAGAAGGTCATTTTTTATGATATATCAGGTGAAGGTAAACTAAATGGCGACATAACTTTAATACAAATCATCTTCTATTAACCATAGATAATTAGATGTAGAAAATGAAAAAGAAGCACTGTGCTTTGAGCAGAAACAACCTTTTCGCCTAAAACAGTGGTGTGAAATATTTTTGTTGAGCTTGTGACAAATCACAGCAAGTGCAAAGGTCATTTACACTACTCAGGGACAAGCAGCGCAGGACAAAAGGGACGGATTCATCAAAAGCTTGTGATGCATCTGTTCCTGATAGACCTTGTTTTCTGTGGGTCTATGTGAACACCAGTGTCATTGGGTAATCTATCAAGGAGAATCAGTTCATGCAGAGTACACACCTGCTCGATCCCACTTCGAAAGGTTCATCCAGCATTCAGCAGGCATTGTGTGATTTGAACTGTGCACACCCTCCTACAATATTAATGGTCCCCTTTTTCCATATTTCATACTACTGTTACTGTGCCTGGTTTGCTGAACTGTGTTCTTTTTACAGTGGCTATGTTTCTCACAACATCTCACTTCAGGAATGTTAAAAAAACAAAAAAAAAACAACATCAACATGCATTTGCAGCAACCCCCAAAAAATAAAAGAGTGTCTGTCTGAAGGATATGTCCAGCAGAGTACATCGTATCTATTGGTCTGGCAGACTGGCCCAAAAGTTTGTCATTGGGTGCACGTAAAAAACATTGGAAAGAGCCAAATTATCCATTTCGGTCTAGCATGGGATTTTAGATCTTTGCAAAGACTGTCATGATGTAACTGTATTGTACAGCATTATATGTAGGGTAGTCCTGCTAATATGCAAAAGCTGTATGCTAATATATCTATATCATTATTACGAGGCATTTTGCAAGAAGATTTAGAAAGAATGTCCGACATCTGAGGTGGGTGGTTTTAACCTAGAACATTGTAGGTATATTGAGAAGTTTGAGGAAAAACATAATTGGTTAGAAGTGGAAAGCGAGACTAAAAAAAGATTGTGTGACTCACATTAGCATTACTGTGACTAAATTGCAAGAACAGGACATTTTATTGGCAATTTCCTATGTAATTGTCTTTCTGCACAGCCATCATCCATTGGTCATATATTCATTAAAGATGTCTCGAGGAAGGAACGATGAAATGACGGATAGTCATAGAATTTGCAGGTCCATGATCTTCAATCGACATTCATACATGACAAGAAAAGTGGCCTGACTTCAAGTGACTTGTGAGATATCTGTTCAATTTGGAAGAAATTGCTTTTCAACACCTTTTGAAACTTCATTTAATGATAGAAACCCAGTAAATGATTTTCTTGAAAATATTTTAGGCAATGGATTCATACCTAAGATAACACTCCCCACCCGTTTAACAAGAACCAATGGCACGTTCATTGATAATGCCCTCGTTAAACTATCTAGTAACTTTTCAAATACGACCAGTGGAATATGTGCTATCGATATATCTGATCACCTTCCATACTATATCTGTCTTGATTATCTTGTAAATAACAAAAAACCGTCAAAATATATTAAAACTACTAAACATACTCTGAATGATCTTAATAATTTTAAACAGTATTTAGAGCAATCGCATATAACCCATCAACTTGAGAATTGTGATCAGGACATAAACGCTAAGTATCACGTATTTAATGAAATTTTATTGAAGGGAATAAATCTCCACATGCCAACAAAGAGGGTAAGATACAACAAATACAAACACAAAGAAAATAACTGGATTACAAAAGGGATAATGAACTCCTTGAAATTTAGAGATAAACTATTCCGCAAGCTAAAAAAGACGCCTCATGACTCCCCTCAATATGATGCACTGAAGATTAATCTGAACGCTTAGCGGAAAATATTAAAAAGAGCCATAAGGGCCGCCAAAACAATTTACTACTCAAACCAATTTTCCAAATACAAAAAGGATCTTAAAAGTACCTGGATGACTATTAAAGATATTATAGGCAAGAATAAGAATAAAAATGATTCGCCGGATCATTTTATAGTTAATGACACCAGAATAACAAATCACCATATTATTGCTGAATCTTTTAATAAATTTTTTACCGATATAGGACCGCAATTAGCCAATAGAATTGAAACACCTTCTGACAAAAACTTTACAGACTTTCTGAAGAACCCATCAACAGCTCACTTCACTTTTCAATCAGTAACAGAGGAAGATACAATAAAGGCCGTTAATGAACTACGTAATAAATCTAGTGTTGGTATTGATGGAATTTCAACTAATCTGCTGAAACAGCTCAAAACAGAATTATGTAAACCCATCACCTACCTCATCAACGAATCAATCAATGCAGGACTTTTTCCAAACAACTTAAAAACAGCTAAAGTTATTCCTATTTACAAAAAGAATGATAAAACGACCTTGGATAACTACCGACCAATCTCAATCCTTCCGGCAATATCAAAAGTCTTTGAAAAAATTATTCACAAACAGATAAATGAACACTTTATACTAAACAAACTCTACTACACTGGACAATATGGTTTCCGTGGGGGACATTCAACAGAATTGGCAACAATTGAATTAGTAGATCGAATAGCTCTCAATATGGATCAAGGGAAAACGCCTATTAATATTTTTATGGATCTGAGTAAGGCTTTTGATACTATTGACCACCAAATACTCATACATAAATTGAAATACTATGGCTTCAGAGATAAATCATTGTCACTCTTGAATAGTTATCTTAGTAATCGAAAACAATATGTTGAATATAATGATAGTAAGTCGAGCTTTCTTCCGATAACCACAGGAGTTCCGCAAGGATCGATATTAGGTCCTCTTCTTTTTATAATTTACATAAATGATATTAGCTGTTCTTCCAAAACATTTAAATTTTTGACTTATGCAGATGACACAACCCTTTTTGTTACGCTAGACTCTGTCCGCCAACAAAATTATGATAATATTAACCCTGAAAATAAACTTAACTCTGAACTTACAAATGTAACAGAATGGTTGAACCTAAATAGATTATCCCTCAATGCAAGTAAGACTAAATGTATGACATTTCGAACCTGCAATAGAACTGTGCAGCCTCCTAAACTTCTGATAAACAATGAAATCATTGAATATGTTGACAACTTTAACTTTTTGGGCATAATTTTGGACAGTCAATTAAACTGGAAAGCTCACATAGAAACTATTGGAAAAAAGATATCTAAGACTACAGGCATCTTGAATAAACTCAAACATTTTCTACCAGTGTTTACTCTCAAAACAATCTATGATAGCCTTATTAACTCATATCTTAATTACGGAGTATTATGTTGGGGATTTAAGCAAAGTAAGCTTTTTAAATTGCAAAAAAAAGCAGTCCGAATTATCACTAATAGTAAATACAATGCACATACAGATCCCTTATTCAAAAAGCTAAATATTCTAAAAATCAGTGATGTTGTCACAAGAAAGCTCTACAAATTCTTCTATCGATATTCAAAAAATGCCTTACCATACTACTTCCTTAATAATGCATATCTAAATCAACCGACTCATTCTCATCTTACTCGTAATTCCAGATATATAATTCCAAGAGTCTTCCACAAATACGCTGAATTCAATGTTAGGTATCAGCTCCCCCTTCTCCTTAATCGGAATGAAATCAACATCACCGAAAAAGTCAATACTCATAGTGAATTTGGTTTTTCCTTCTACGTCAAAAGGCATCTTATCAGCTTGTATGAAAATAATTGCTTTATTACTAATTGTTATGTTTGTAACAATTAGGCATTCTGTTGATATTGCATCTATGTTTTAATATTATTTTCATTTATTGTCGTTTATTTGTACCATCTCTTATTGAGATTGAAAGATATTCCATTCATTAAAATTTTCAAATTTTCATATCACTCCATCTACCCATCGTTCATTCATTCATACTTCCAAATTTCTACATCTTATTCATTTATTTATTTACTTTTTTTTTTTTTTTTTTTTATTCAAACTCCTACTCTATCTACTATCCTTAAATAAACATGTAAGAAATATCCAGAGATGATTAAGTGACCAGTTTCAAACATGCTAGCATGATGATATTAGATATAATGAATTACCAAAAGGGGGCAGTACCGACAGCGTTACATAAGTGACTTAGTTGCTGCCTCCTTGACCACAATATTATACAATGTAAAATTAAATATCTGTCTGTAAAACTTGATTGGTCAAAAATAAAAAACATCTCTCTCATCTCTCTCTCTCTCATCATATACGTCATCCATTCTGCGTAATATGTCTATACCACTTCTCTGCGACTCATGGTATGCCATTTATATCCTTCGGACGACCTTGCAATTTCTCCAACAAAGCAGCAGCGTGTATTTAAGTGTATACTGCATTTTCCATTCTCAAAAATATAGGTCTTATCTTCTGGATAATTGCAAGATAATCTTTTTACGCCAAACATGAAAAAAGCCATAATATTGTTTTTCAAACACTTATGCTAAGATCTCACGGGACATGACGGAGAACTTTTTGTTGCAGGCGGCGCAGAGGCAGACGATTTCTTGGAAGATTTTGAGTTAGGACGGCGGGAAGGGCAATTATGTAATTAATTAAGGTTAATCGAACGAAAGGCCCAGCGGGTTCTTTTTGTTCCCTGCGGGGAAGAAAATTTGTACGCCGTCCCCAAAAGTTCGCCGGGGGAAAGGAGTTTCCTCCTCCAGCGGGATACTTTCATATCGCCCCGAGATATAAAAAGTACCCCTCAGGGAAGCTATTCACTGCGGCGGGATGTCAAAAGACCGTCGGCGGGATGTCAAAAACTGCCGGCGAGGCTGCAAATGTCCTCCCAGGGGCAGGGGAGGTCCCTGCAGGGGCAGCAGAAGTCCCCTCAGGGACAGGGGATGTCCTAATATCCCGCCAGAGATGTTTTTGAGACGTTCTCACTGAAAAAATCCCCGCCGGACATCCAAAAATCAAGAAAATTTTGGGCTCTGTTCCGCCGTCATGAAAAAAAAGTTTGAACCTGTTGAATCTTTTTTGACATCCACGGCGCAGTTTTTCCATTTCTAGGAACCCCTTTAGGGGAACAAAAAATACCCCTGGGGGATGTGAAAAGCCGACGGCGGATCACCCAAATTCATCCAAATTTCCAGGAAATACTATCCCGCCGACGCCTGAAGTTCTCCGTAACGTGCCGTGAGATCTTAGCATTAGAGTTAGTGTACCAGAATAATCAATTGCTGTAGCTTGGCAGTTGTTAAGGATGGGGTGGTATATTGACCTTTGGGATTGGATTAATTAACTCAAAGGACCTCCGCAGAGGTCACCTAACTCCTTGTGAAAGTGATAAAATACCTGCTGTAATTGTAAGCAGGTCTACCAACACAGCTCTCCATTTTGATATTGAAATTACGAGTGTACACTACTAGAATGTAAATACACATACAGTTTTGTTACATGTAGTTATAGAAGTGGACGAAGTTAATTCTTCGCTGATATTTTGTTCTATTTCTGATCATGAATAAATGTTCCACAGGTCATTTCCAACACTGGTTATTTGAAAATGCACACTGCAAGGGTAGATGTATAGACACCAACTTACAGCTGATACAAGGTAGTGACCTGTTCAGCTCTGTGTGAACTGACCATTTAATAAAACGACTTCCTCCACAATTCAAGACCATGCCATGTGCCAGTTATACCTGATCAATTTTTGAAGCATTTAACTACCACAATTATAGAGTACTAAGTAAACCGACTCCGACTTCTTTGGCTCTCTGAAAAGCGACTCTGACTCTAACTACTTAGGTCTCCTGAGTTACGACTCCCAATCCCGACTCCCCTTATCAGCATTATTACACATAAATATTATGTGCTTAACAGGGGGCAAAAGTAGATCTAAAAAGCATTCATTGGATTTTGTACATGTACACTCTTTTGGTAACTGTGCAAAATTTTGGACTCATTTTGAACATATTTTTGTAACTTTGTCTTTGCCAGTTATATTAATTATTTTTAGGAGTAAGGAGTCACCAATTTAATTTTTGATTCCGACTCAAACTCCACCTGAAAGGCAAAGTTTGACTCATACTCAGACTCTCACTCCACCCAAAAACCTCCGACTCCACAACTCTGACTCCCAACTCCGACGCCTTGATGTCTAGTTATCTACAAAGCACTCTTATTAAAATAGAGTTAAATAAATCTATGTTTTTTTATTGTCAGAACAGTTTATGAAATCACTCAAATAAAAAATGAGACTGCACAGCCCATGATCATATTTATCACATTTCCTTCATAACCAAAATGGTATAGGCATATGCTTTCCCTGTCTTATTGAAATTATTTAGGAAATTAGATATGGAATCTGACTTAATCTCCATTAATCTATCTAATCCTCCGCAGTTTTGAGAGAGATTTCTTTATTATTCAAGAAAATGTAATAGCGTTAATGGAAACTGAGTTTTCAATGCTGATATGCAGGAGTTTCTTAATTTCTAAATGAATATCCTTGGTGAAATGTACCAACCTTCGCAATATAGCAACTATCACTTGATCAGCCCAGGCGTCACAGATTATATCAATGAGACAGGTTTCATTATTCAAAACAGCAGGGGCGTCACTAGAAACGCAAGTTTGGGGGGGCTGAAGCCCCAAAGATTAGAAGCGTTGTCTGAGGACCGAAGGAACGAAGCGCGAGCCGTCCCGAAATCCGAAGATTTTAGATATCTGCTGATCTTTGCACACATAGCAAATATATAAACTGCAAAAATGATGACAAATAGTGCACAACGTATTACGTACAGTGTCTTTTCATGAGCTCTGTTTATTCTTTCACTACAAGCATCATACAAGTAAAATTTCTTTTTTTTTGGTCAAGATTTTTGGGGGGGGCTGAAAGCTCCATTTGGGGGGGCTCAGCCCCCCCTAGCCCCCCCCCCCCTTAGTGACGCCGCTGCAAAACAGTCCACACAAATGTACAGTAGAGCATCTTTCTTTTGTTTTCTTGTCAGACAAAATAATTCAGTAGCCTGGGGAATATTTATGAACAAATCGAACTCAAAACAATATTTATTATGCCCTAGGAGATGTCACATATTGCTCCAGAATCTGAGGTAGATTAAAACATGATTGATTTATTTTCTCTCAAGAAAAATATGTACTAACTTCTTTTCACCCAGAGCTGAATTTATTATATTCATGTTATATTTGAAAGACTGGAAGTTGTTTTATAGAAGTGGTTTCCATCACTAACCATTTAACAGCAGGGAGAATTACCTGTGATGTCCACAAAACTGGTAGGGGAGAGTAGGGCCAGTTGAACCGGCAGGCCAGTTGAACCACCCTGGATTTTTCACTGGGTGGAGCAGGCATGGAAATATACATACAACCTTGTGTTAGGCCTTATTAGGCTAATCTTTTTCATGTAGATATTTTGGCTCTGAGACACATGGTAATGAAACTATCACACTTTTTTCGTTTTTAGCATGAAAAACTGAGTTTGTCACATTGAGATTGGAGCTTTCATAGCATTTAAAATACCTGGTTTACAGGGATGTCATATCATCATAAGATAATAGGTTATGTGTAGATGGAAACCCACCTCCTTAAAATGGTTTCCTACAAAAAGGGTGCAGCCAGGCTGTGTATAGATACATGGAGGTCCAGGCGGGGCCAGTTGAACCGGTCGAGTTTATGGCAATTTATAATTTTTTTTTACAAATCAAATTTTTAACAAAATACACTTACAATGACAGGTACTATCCAGTAAAACGGTTTTTTGTAATAGGCAATGGATTAAAATAAGTAAATAAATTCAGTATTAATGTTTAACCGTCGACTGGTTCAACTGGCCCCAGGCTATTCTCTGAACAGAAAGAAATGTGTGAGACATGTCAAATTTAGTCAAAACATGCTATGGTCCTGGCTGAACTTATTAACAAAATAAAGGACTGCAGCTAGGGTGGGGTGATAATCGTCAATGTCAGATTTTCAATGGCCCACCATCCTAACTTTGTTATGGTGGAAAATACAAGTTCAACGATGTATGACACAAGGGTGTACCTTCATTATTGATGCCTCCCAAGCTGCATTGAAAGTTAAACAGAAATCCATGTTTTTCGGTCATTTAAATAATCCGCGGTTCTCCGTAACTCAGTCAATATTGCAGATACATCAAAGCTGATGGATTCGTTAGAAAGCCCTGGCCAAGAGCTTCAAAATGAATACCAACAAGCTATGTTTTAATGCATTTTATGCAGTGGGATTCATAATTTTGAAACAAGGATTGAGGCTTTTTCTTATGACTTCGTACCAGTTCAGGCCTGTCAGGGTAGAAATGGGTAACCAACTGGTATAAGTTAATGGAGGTATACTTATATAAGATTTAAATGTTGCTGCTTCCCATTTCTGTTGTAATGCCACCTAAACTGGTTTCGAGAACCATCAATTTATGTATCAGATTGAATCTTTTCAGCAGGGCGTCATTTTAAAAATGCAAAGCTAAGTCGAGTCAAACGGATGTTATTGGGGATTTCAAAGACACTGGCAATGTCTATTGCAGATACTGAAAGAAGTAAACCTAAATATCACACAAATAATGGATTGCAAGCAGTCCAATATAGAGTGTAGAACTTCAGACAGAGAAACACTACAGATGTTAGTTGGGTTTTTATACAAGGGCAGCCTTTGTCACAGTGAAATTAGATGCTTATGATGACGCAAGATGTCAAATGTATCTTGAATGTTGCAAGATAATTGCAGAGGTTCTCTAGTCACAATGTAGGGTTACATGGCACAGCTTCACAAGACCAAGTTGAAAGTAAATTTTGAAAGTGTGTGGACCGCCAATCTGCAAAGATCTATAATGTAACTTGGGATTCCATTGTCATGAATAAGATTTACAGAAGTAACATGAATACCATACAAATATTGGGCAGCATGGAGTCCAATATACACAATGGAAGTCTCTTGGTGTCAAAAGGTTTTACATAGTATTAGTAACAGCAAAATTAGGCACACACAATGACACACAATATGACACAAGACTCTTGCATGTTTGCTGTTCGCCAATATAATGGTATATGTTTACTAGTCTAAATGGAGGGTATTGTGGTACAAAAAAATCATACAATAAGTAAATTGTGAAACAAGGCTGACACATGCAGGATATGTACACCTTCAAATAGCTTACACAACTTGCCTGTCAGGTTTGTTTGTTGCACATTGATATTTTTCACATTCCAGATTTTCTCATTGATATTTTACAATTGCACATTGTTTAGTATGACAACGATTTTCTTATTACACAAAACTAAAAAACATAGCCCAGACACATGTATTTGTCTCTACTAAATTTCTTGGAAATGTAGTTTAAGGTCATTTGTCTAAAATGCAGTTGTGACAATTGAGAGAGCGTCATGGCACATCACAGCAAAAGTCAATTGGACTGATTCAGGCGAAACTTGAGTGGCTGAGGAGCCTGAGTATATCACATTTCACCAGTATTTGATTGGATTAAAACAGCCTAAGCTCTAAGGGACCTCTAATTGGCTTTGAAATACATTTATTTCTTGTTGAGTATATAGCCCATGTACTAAAGTTCCCTCTGCCAATGGCGCCTGACTCAAATAAATTATGCAGTCTGAAGACAAATCTTTACCGATGATTTTGCTGATGCAATTTTGGCTGTAATGATGTTCTAGTGTGTATATCAACATGATCAATGAGAAAAGATCTGCTAAGACTTTCCAAATTATATAATTGGTTTCTGGTCCAGGTGGACCAGAATAGATATTATCATAACTTAGCTTGTTCTCACTTGAGGAATAGGTAGCCGCAAAGTTGAGGAATTAGCAAACTAAAAATAATTGTATTAGCAAACTAAAAATAATTGTATGCTACTCTATGGATACCATTTTCTGCCAAAGAATGCTTCAGATGTGTTACACAAGGTTATTTTCTGATTTTTCCTCTGAACTATAAATCATTTGTAAAACAACTTAATCAGCTCAGTCAATTAAAACAATCATGACTCAACAAATTGTCATGGACAGTAACAAGAAATAATGCAATTTGTAATGATAAAAAGTTAAAATACTTGGTCAGGCAATGAAATACTAGTCACAAACCCATGTTGTTGGTATTCAAATTGAAGCTCTTTTTATGACAAGTACAATGATGGGCTTGTAATGATTCTTAATCAAATATTAAGAAAGATATGGCTTTTCGCGACTTAGCGCTAATGCTAAAATTCATCAAAAAAGGTCAAAAGATTCAATCGGTCTTGGGAGGCATCAAAAATAAAGATATATGGACATATAATACATCATTGAACTCGTATTTTCAACCATAACAAAGCTAGGATGGTGGGACTTTGAAATTTTAAAATGATTTTTTTTCCATTGATTATCACCCTACCCTACTGCAGCCCCACACTTCACTCATCATCCTTCCAATGGTTCAACTGGCTCCAATGGATGGTTCAACTGGCCCCACGGGTGGGGCCAGTTGAACCAATTTTTTCACGTTTTTTGGAGGCTCATGTGTCGGCCGTGGTAAGATATACGCCAAAACCTAAAGTTGGGATGTTTAGACAACTTCTCAAACTAACTTTTTCATCTTTGTTCTCCTTGAAAACTGTAAAGGTACGCACACAGGAGAGCAATTTTAAAAATTTGGTTCAACTGGCCCCGCTCTCCCCTATTTGGTTGCTGTGGAAGATTGCTTTCTTGGAGAGTGTGTTCTGCCACATGTTTGCCAGTTGTGCCAAAAGACTTGGCAACCCCCTGAGCTGTTCAAAAATCTCTTTGTTCTAAGAATTGCTGCTAGGTCTCTCCTTTTGTCTTTGATGTTAAAACATATTAAAAGTATTGCAGAGTACTTAAACAATCTGTCACTATCCAACAATAGCTGAAACAACAACTAACTATAATTCAAGAAACCCTTGAATTGGACTGTTTTGGCACATCAGTTGTGGGTGGGTGGTGGGAAACTTCGAAAATTAAAATCAAGGAGAGTGCTATCTTTCTTTGTGAAACTTGAAAAAAATATTTTTTCTGCAATCACTCAAAGACCAGAGCAGTCCCCATCTCTGCCCTTATCTGACAAAAGGCATTTTCTGACAAAAGGCATTCTTTTTTTTTTTCGACTAATCAACATATTTTGGTGATGGCTATTTGCCAGTGAAATTTTGTGGCTCTACTGCATGTGTAACCTTGTCAAACCAGTACCTGGAAAGGCATTTTTTTGCACTTTTGAAGCACATTTTTCTGACAAAAGGCATTTTTTCTTGCAAATGGCATTACTTCATCAAAAATATGCCTTCTGTCAGAAAAAATGCCTTCTGTGAGATAAAAATGCCCTTTGTCAGAGATTTTCATGTTTTTTTGTGATACAAATGCTTTTTGTCAGAAATTATCATGCCTCAAAAAGTAGCAAAAATATAAGAGTTGATAACAATTATTCGATGTTATAGGAATTATGTTGCCACAACGTGCACACAACATTGAGATATGTTTTCAGAGCATTATTACAACCTTGCCAAAACATTATATATGCTATTGTCATGTATTGATGTTGCTTCACAATGTTGTGACAATGAAATTCGTACCATTCAATATAATTTACGTGAACATTGCAATATTGCATAAGGTTCTGTGCAATGGGAAATGTTTTAATTCAAATCTTTGACATGCTTTGAAGGTTTGGCAGATATCATTTTCCATGATGGCTGTATGTGCAGCACGGGGAATTGAAAACGTAAATAATACTGTTGTTACACACACAATTCTAAGACAAAATAAGAAGCAGACAAACTTGATTTGGTGTCGGCTGACAAAGATATTCTTTTCTAATCATAGTCTAATTACTTTGAATCAGGACATTCCCTGTCAGCATGCCTCAGCGGTCCAATGTCGGCCCAGTGTCAGTCCGATGTCAGTAGCATCGGACCAGCTTCGGGCTGACGTTGGATCGCCGAGGCACGCTGACAGGGAATTGGTAATTTGCCTTGAATGAAAATTTACCTCAGTTACTTCATTCAAATTTTTGTATTTTTTTTTAGTAAAATAGCCATAGGAACATTCCAAGGCAGAAAAAACAATGAATGTCTTATTGTTTTGATATCAGCTGCATAGCCAGGTGGATAGACCCCCTTCCCAAGTGATAATTCAGGATGCCTATGTAAAGGAAGCTAAAATAAAAGCATAACCCATCAGTTGATCTACTTGCTAGATTTTTTTTCATAAACGAAAGGTTGATCTACCATAAACCGGGGTAAAGTCAGCAATCCGGGGTAAAGTTGGCAAGCTATTGTTACCTGCTTAATGGCTGAAATGTCAACTTTTCTCGCTGATAACAGATGGCAAGTTTGCCAAAGAAACCTACTCGCTTGAAACTATCTTGGTTTCGTAGGAGGTCTTGCCGAAAACAGATTCTTGACAGACAGAGTGCTGACCTGTCCTTGGTCGCATGTCGTGGGCCACAAATGTGTGACATGGTAAAAATGGCCCATTTTTCAATATTCCCATAGCCATCACACACATCAAATATAGCAAACAGATCTTCATTATCTTTATTTATAACTGAGATATACTCCTTTATGTGTAATTAATTAACTGCAGTAAAAGCCTGATCTAAAAACGCATTTTTCTCGATTCGGACCTTTTTTACAAAAAAAATTATTGCAAGGTCTAATCTCAATAGAATTGACTCTGTCTGTTTTAAATCATGGATTACAGATGGGACTATAAGATAAGGCCAAAATAACCTGCTTTATCAAAGTGTAAAGGAGTATGAATTGTGAGTAAAAAGTAGCAATAAATTGTTCAGATGTTCGTAGTAAATATCTTCTCAAGTTTGCTCTTTATGACTCCTTTGATCCAATCATAGACCAAAAATTATATCAAAATGTCATTCTGAATGCCTGTCCAATGAGCAAGTGCCCCCTGACACACCTAATAATGGAAATAAGTGTTCGAAAGGCTCTTTTAAGCACATTGTGTCCTAATGGTCAAAAACAGATGAAAAACTACTCGTCTGTGCCTGTGATACTGTCAATTTCTTTTAATATATAGACATTACACCACCATAGACATCTGAAAGGCCTAGAAGAGACATTCAAGAAACTGAACTATACACTGAAACAGTATGTTCAGGTTACAGTCAAGTACTTCAGAGATACAGGCTTGATTACTGCTTTCACCTCACGCCTCCGCAACCGCCACCGAACTACCCCTGGATTTTTTCATTTACAGAGTAGCAGGGCCCAAACTATTCAATCAATTTAAATAAAGTTCAAGCCAAATTAAAGAGAACATTCAAGGCTACATTATGAGACTACAGCCACATTGATAGACCTTTTAGTTCTTGTGAAATAGACAGTCGAATGACCTATTTCCTTGCAGAGTGTCACAAAACCACCCTTTTCAGGTGCCCACCTCACGACATGTGACCCCTTGTCCATATCATCCTGTTAAATGGAAAAATGCTGGGGAATCTTTTTATTGGAGAATCTAAAATTCCGAACACAACCTTGATGATTTTTGAAATTATCTCAATACCGAATTAATTTTTTCTTATTTCATTTTCAAGACCATTCGAATTTGTTGATTTTACACATTTATAATAAAATAAATAGATAGAACGAGACATTGTTACACCAAGAATTGTTATTAACATTTAATCAGTAAACAAATGAAGTCATAAAAAAAAGATGCATTTAAAGTTTTCAATTACATGAATATTATTTCCAGCAGGCAATATTTTTATGTCCAGGATCATCGAAAATGAATAACTATTGTCCTATAGATGTACTTGTCTGGGCATATTTTGTAGTAAAAGTCTTTAATCAAATTAATAATATGTTTTTGCAGTAGTTATGTTGTGTATAAGATCATTGAAAAAGACCAACATTATCTTATTGATGTATTTCTGGCAATTTAGTGTGAAAACTGTTGAGATTTTAGTAAAAAAATGCCTTTTGTCAGAAATTTTTGACTCATGACTCAGCTTGAATGTTCTGACAGAAGGATTACTTCGTGATTATCTCTTTGAATATTGAACCATTGAAATCCGAGTTACCTTGTGCATTTACACATTAGTGACATACACATCCTTGAAAAAATCCGGGAGTGTGGGACAAATAGTTTTCATGCAGCATCGATCTGAATAGTTTTTTAGCTCTCCTGAAAACCTTCAATTTCTGAAAAAATGCCTTTTGTCAGATAAGGGCAGATCTGTAAGCAAGGGCTTTTCAAAGAACTCACCCTTGAGCAAGTTGCTCTATTTGTCATGAGGCTGATTAGCCCGACTATAAAATATGCACTTATGGTTGTTATGATTTTAGAGATATACCACTCATATTTATAAATACAATATTCACACTGTCTTTCAAAACTCCACACTGGGATAGTTAGTTCAAAATCTTATGCCCATATTTTGGCACCACTTCTTCCTTCCATCTGCCAAACACAAATTGCCACTTTTTCATCAGCTAAGCGTAATTGCTCTACCAGGTTGGGTAACTTGGGTAACTTTAGTTACCTGAGGTAACTTACCTCAGTTGGCACACCATTGCAGTCACAGTCACTGTGTCCACAGTTTGATTCCATCACCTCAACAAAATGCAATATCTTAAACAAACACTTTTAATAGTGTTGCGGACCAGATCAGACCATCCCCCTCCGGTCCAGAATTGCCCGGTCCTGGGGTGAGGTGGTCCGGTCCAGGGGGAAGGCGGTCCAGTATGCCGGTATGTACCAGTTTCTGATTGACGAAAATTTTTTTCCAAAAACATGGGAAAAAGTCGGAAAACTAAGGTGTGAAAAATAAATAAGTTATTTTTTTCTTCCTTTTTAGGTGTTTTTAACAATTTTCACTGTACCAGTACGTACCGGTACGGGGGACCTCTGGACCAGTTTTTTGGAACTGAGGGTGGTCCGGCACTGAACAGGTGGACCGTATCGGTACAAAGCGGTCCGGTCCGCATCACTCACTTTCACCATATTCACGTCTCCTCCTCTCCTTATTAGCCTTCAGGTGCATAAATACAGGATGTATACAGCCAACCCATTCATCCCGGTCATAATGATAATGGGAATTTCTAGTAATTTATATTTCAGTCACAAGGTAAAATATATCCTGTACTGTACTGAATTTCTACCTTCGATTGTCTTCGGTCTTTCTCCATAATCCTTGATGATACAGACCAATAAATGTTTAATTATAGGTCATAATTTGATCTAAGGGGGTGACTATTACATATTCAGGTGGAAGAAGGGCAGGGAGTTTCCCCTAACAGGTTTTAATTTTTTTGCTGAAATGCCCGACATTTATTTATTTCGGGCGCATGTAATCCAAACATATTCATAAAGCAAGTAACACCATGTTAGGAAATACCCCACTAGATATCATTTATTTGCCTGAAAAGAGTTTATATATTTTTACCCAAACTGGAAATTTATTATTTTGAATTACTGTAAGCCACCCACCACCCATAGAGATACAATGTAAGTAAGTAAGTAATTTATTCAGCTAGTTATATATACATATAAATGAACAGCAGAAAACGTTTTGCTGCCTCACACACTCTATAGTGAAAACATTATGATGAATGGTTGCCCCCTTATATAAAAAAGCTCTATTTTCACCGACACATTTGCATGCGTATGGTTTTGAATAATCTCTTGTTAGTAATATGTTTTATAACTAATCTACCAACCAAGGACATCATAAATTACATTATAAATATATTATGATTGATTAGTGACTATGCTGAAAAGGTTGATTAGTATTATTTTGGAATGAATATTGTAATCAAACAATTTTTCCCATTATCTCACTTCTTTTGACATATATAGTAATCACTAACTGGTCCATGATATACATTTACTGTGATTAAGAGTTATTTCAGCATAATGGAAAGAGCTGTAAATATCATGAAGAAGTAATCAACAGCAAGAGCGCGAGCATCAGACATTTTTGTGTTATTATTTGCAAATAGAGTACCATAGTCCCTGCATTATAAGACCGTCCTTTCTGTGGTCATGACGCGGTCTCCCGTGGGGGTTCAGTCTCTTGCCGGGGTACATAATACACTGAAAATACTACTTTGTGTAGGAGGAAAGTGGTCACATAAGGAAGGTCGGTCTCACAACAAAGAGTCTTTTGATTTCTTTACTATCCAGGAAGTCTCTATCAAATAATGCAAATGCTGTTGCTCAGGGAGATAACTGCGGTTTCAATTTGATTCCACAGAGTATTTCTCTGCCAGAGAATTTCAAGTTGAGAGTTTCTGATATTATTATGATTGCCAATTTGAATGTAATGTAGTCATTTAACTTTAGGATTTAAAGTAACTTGAGCAGAAAAATTTTAGACCACGCATCCAATAAAAGCCATTTCTCATTTCATCTCTTGTTTGATTTGTTTTCTTTGAGACAATCCTAAAAAAGTGATGTGCAGCTTTGCAATATGTTAGAAATATTTATTTCAATCAGAAACACCAGAAAATGATACCAAGAAAGAAAATACCTATAGGAGGAGATATACTGATGTTGACTGCAACAAGCCCATAACATGGCTAGAAAGAGACTATAAAATGGCTGAAGTATCTTATCATTTCTATTCATAGCTTCTTATTTCTGCGATCAACATCATGGAAGGTCCCGGGTCATCTCGTTTTCATGTTGCAGGATACTGAAGGGGAATTCATCCTGCTACTTTTTGTATACATATATAACATTTGATTTCTTTTGTAAGAACTCTGTTGATAAATGCAAGCAGCAGAGTCTTTTTAACTTTTAATTTTACTTTGCTTAGATTGGAAAATCATCATTTAAATCCTAGGAGACAAATGCTTCCAACAGAATTATGTACTTGGTGTTTGACCAATTTCGATTCAATGAAGATAACTGTACACAGGGCTGTGCTGTCTATGGGCCTGTACTACATGTATGTCACATTGTCACACTAAAGTGACTTTCCGAAAGAAAAACATTTCGTATCAAGTAGTTGTTTCACAAATCAAGAGCAATATTAGATATGCCTGTCTCCTATGTATTGATGATGTTCTTTACTGTTCTTTTTCCTTTTAATAGCATTATGTCCTGGAAGAAGGAATTCTTCTTGAGCAAGGACTGTATTTGTGTAGGTCAATAGGCATGTGAGATCTAAAGTGCAGACAAGCATCCTGTTTAAGCAATATTATGTCGATTTTGTTTTATTAGAATTTATGATATCTTTAATTTTATTTTGATAATGATGACCTTCATGAGTGTGAATAAAATAGCCCATGTAAAACAATGGTGGGGATGATAGTATAAATTTACTCATTTATAAAACATTAAATTTACTCATTTATAAAACATTTTTGTACGAGGCAAAATATTCTGTAAAACTGCTGGCTTACCATATTGTCATGTTTTAAATGTAAAAAGATAATTAAATGCAACAAAACTGTATGCCTAAAATGAATTAAAATTGATGGATAAAAGAAACTTAAATTAGCTTTTTAGCATTATCCTTTGTGGCTGATATTGATACACATATCCTATGTGGCTAATGAATACACATGACTGAACTTTGGAAATGTCGATAAAGTCTGGGTACCATACACATATGTAGCAATAGAAGATTTATTGCGACACAAAGAAGACATCATCATGGACAGGAATGGCGAATTCATCTTGGAGAAAAATGGTAATGTTCCTTTGGCAAAAAATGGCCAGGTTTCATCAACACGGAATGGCAATGTTTCATCACCTACAATGTCAATGGAGGAGGCAGCCGAGATAAACAACCAAGGAATGGTGGAAGGTCTGACTCACGAGGAAGTTATGGAAAACTACAGAAAAATGGCTCCTGTATTTGATCAGGTATAGTAATGAATGACCGAGGATGAGCGCATTACAATGTCAAAACATTTTTCTTGCATGAAACTCAATAAAGCGGACATAATTACAAGTACGGCCTTGAAGGTTCAATCTTAATACATTTTTTGATCTATCTTATCACTTTCTTAATAATAATAATAATAAAAGGCATTTATATAGCGCCAATTCCAGTAAACCACTCACCAGCGCTTATGCATAATCGATTTATTTGTAGAAACTCTTAAATAGATAAGTTTTAAGATTTCTCTTGAAGCCTTCAAGTGTTTTAGAGACCTTTACAATCTCTGGGAGTTGGTTCCAAAGTTTTGGAGCAGCATGCGGAAAGACTCGATCTTCATACTTGTTTTTGTTGAAGGGAGTTGGTTCATTTAAGAGCATTCTGTTATTGCTTCTCAGATTACAGCTTCATTCAGATTTCGGCTGAGTCATCTTTTGAATATACGAGGGAGCTTGTTCGTTTAATACTTTCCAAGTGGTTAACATGAGTTTGAATTGTATCATAGCTGGAATTGGCAGCCAATGTAGCTGCTTCCTATGCTGGCTTACACTGTCATGCTTTTTCCATTTTTCAATGAGTAGAACTGCTGAGTTTTGGGCCACTTGAAGTTTATTTAATAAGTGACTTCCAGGTTCTGCATCCCCAGTATGCCAAAGGACCCCAATATGCCGCAGAAGCCCTTGCAGACCAAATACCGGCAGACCTCAGGCCATTTGTGAAAGTGCTTGACGTCGGTGCAGGAACAGGATTTGGCGCTATTCAGGTGAGTAAAATGAAAAAGAATTGTACAAGGCCAGACATAGCTTTATTAATTTTTAGCTTTTCGTGATCGACCGCCCAAATTTGCCTGCGACAAAAAAAGTTAAGCATATCCACAATTTTTATCAAATCGACATTATAAAACATCGCGATTACCTCTTTTTTTATCTTCCTACCAATCAGCCTCAGAAAAATTGCCTCTAGAAAATTTGCAAAGGCTAATGATCGATTGTGTCTGGCCGAATGGTAAAAACAACTGCACATCTGAACAAACTGTTTCGTAAATTAGTATTATCATCACACCTAGTCCTCCAGTTACTGATTATTTGCCCAATGGTATGTAATATTATAACTTAGCCCCACTCAGGACTGAAATTAGATATTTGCAAAAACGTATAAATGCTCTTTAATTTCCTGAAAAACAAGTTTTGACACATTTTGAATCTTAGAACTTCCCGCCTGCTCCGCTGAAGGTCTTTGCCTGCATGGGTTAGACTCCCCGTTGGGGAACCCGAAATTTTCAGTGTACCTTTATGAGCAAAATCCCAGCTGGATGTCGTTTGGATGAGACGTTAAATTGGCAGCCCCTTGTATCAGTGTCTGTGCTGGGCAAGTAAAAGATCTCTCACATGGGATAAATATGTAACGTGTTGAGGACTCCTGCTCTCTCTCTCATCCCATCAATCAACCCTTGTGAGCACCCAGAACTGTGCTTAGAGGGTTGCACTTACCATATCTATCTATCTATCTATCAAAAATCATGATTGAGTGTAATAATTCATTTTTGAAGCATACTGCAAACAATAGCTTAAACCCTTACTGGACTGAAAGGACATTTGATTTATGTGCATCCCTAGCTAACTGCCTGAGGGACCATTTATGTCCCTAAACAACAGCTTGTGACGTCACAATCGTCCTGGGAGATTATTTAGTTTGAACAGCCCAGTCCAGTAAGGGTTAACTTAATGAATGTGAATTAATTGATTGGCCATAATTTGGGTGCCATTGCTGGCAACATATAAATAGAAAAAAAAAGTTGAATGGCAAATGACAAACTTATTAACTTCAGGATATTGGCAACTGCATAGTATACCAACTATAAAGAATTGAGAAATGGATCTATTAACTTTGAGGGAAAATTCATAAAGCATACTTTGCAATTGTGATCACTTCATGTAAAACCATGTAATACATAATATCTTGATCTGTATTTCCACATACCTTTTATAGGTGTATGAATAGAAATGAATATGATGATGATCTATTTGAATAGATCATATTTATAACAAAATTTAGGATTAAGTCTACTAAGCTCATAATGATTCATTGGTTTGTATCTTTTATCAGCTAAGGCAACGTGGGTTTGACCTGGTGAATGCCCTGGAACCATCAGAAGACTTGCTTCTTCAGGCCATCAGGAAAAATGTCTATAAGAAAGTCTACTGCATCAAGATTGGAGGCAAACCAGTCGATATGGAGGATGGTGAGAATTTGAGATTCTGTATCTTTATTAAATTTGCATGCATTTGTCGCTGTAGTTTTCTTATTTAGCCTCGTTGAGCTTATTACAACCAATGAGCCATTTCTCGGTAATCAGCAGTGCTCATATTCTTGACAGTCACAAAATTGAAATAAATTTTTTAAAAACAGTGTTTCGTTTGATTGATGTAGTCAAGTCTGCAATGGAAGGCCTGACATTATGTAACATTGATTCAAGCCAATTGTTTAAAGCAAATAATCTCTTGCATGAGCAAGAACGTAATTCAGAGCCTTGAAAATGTATCAATTCATATATATTATACCGAATGTAATTTTTTTGGTGGTAAAATAATGATTATGCACATGGCCATAAGTAAATCGGTACAATGCAATGCAATACATCATAAAACAATAGGTTGCATAATAATATTAATTTGCATATGTATATATGTAGAGTGGGTCAGCGCAAGAAGCCCAGGTTAGGTGAGAGGCCCCCCAGGGTTATATCTAAACTTACATTTTTGGTGCTTTTTCTTATTGATAGGATTGAAGCTAGAGGCTTTTTAGGTGACGTCACAAATTTTCATGGCAAACAGGACTGGTGTATGGTTTTTGTAACTTCGATTAATTCTTTGAAAGTGGTTGTCAGAAATAACTTTGGAAATTTTAAAAAGTATAATGGATATCTGCAGCGCTTCACTTTAAGACCATTACATAAATATGATTTGGATCATATTTTTTGCATTTTAGCTCAAAATATAGAGGTCAAATTAAAATATGTGAGTTTGGGGCAAGAGGCCCCAGGTGGTATGGGGTATGAGGCCCCCCTTCACCGAGGCCTCGAAGCTGCTTCAGGAACCATTTCATAATGTTTACTTTACCTTAAATTGAAAAAATTTGGCTGAAAAAAGGGCAAAAAAAAAAAAACTGTATGGAGAGAAAAGTCCTGAAATTCAGAAAAGTGAATAGAAAGCCTTAAAAATGATAGAAGAACCCCAAGAAATAACTTTCAAGCTGAATGCGCTCGCAAAAAAAATTGCCTTAGGATTATAATAGGGGGCTTCTTGCCCGATGGGTGGGGTAAGAAGGCCATTTTATATTTTTTTACAAAAAGGGCCGTAACTCCTTTATTAAAATTAGTAGACATTTGTTTCACTAGTTATAAGTAGAGTCAAGTGATCCGTTCCTGACAACATAAGCATTTAAATAATCGACCACAAAAAGTAGGTCAAATCACACCTCGAAGTTAAGGGGGGCTGCATGCCCCGCACTACTCTACTTATTGACAACATTTTATCTTGATGAAGTTATGTTTGTCAAAACGTGAATATTGATGTGTAAACCTGCATTATATCAGCCACAGGTTTCCTGTTTGTTTCAATAAAATGAAAGTAAACATCAAAAACAAAATTTATGCACATAGCCTAGATGGCTTTAAGCTATATATTAAAAATTATCTTGTTAATTCATATCAAACAGAATGCACAATTCAAAATTGTTATATTTGCAGTCACTAGTGCCTTTTGCAGTTCTTTCTCTCCTATTTTTAACACCTTCAACTTTCAACTACTTTTAATGTCATTTTTTCTAACATATGCTGGTGACTCCCTCAATTGGTCAACTTTATGTTAAAACTGCTTAGATTAACTGCAGCGATCTTAATCTTTGAGAGGTCTCCTTGGCCCATATCCCATATATGATATAAAATATATATCGTCTATATCAATTTTTAACGTGGGAAAATAAATGATTTCTGAGTTCGAGTCAGAGTCTGACCTGCTGTGTCACTAAACCTACTTGGGCCCAGTGTATCACGCATTTTCAATGACCAAACAGTTGAAGTGATGTCAAGACCAGTTTGGCGAAGAATGTCCCAGCGGTATATAAAGGGATCCAGCTGTACAATGTGTGAGCTATCACATTAATTTCATCAATTCGTAACCCTTATTCCACAACTGCCATACAACAAATTCACAGTACAAACCAAAATAAAGTAACAACATTTTCTTTCCTCCGTTTACCTATTTTGCCCTCCTTTTTTCTCTCCACCCCAAACACAGGACCATCTGATATGTGACAACGCCCTGGCTTTTTGGTCAGTTTTATGAAATTAAACAATATGTTGCAGATTCCTATTATGCCATAGTCACAAGTGGATGTTTTGGTGGATCCCTTATTCCATGTCAAGCCTTGACTGATATGATTCGAATCGTAAAGACAGGTATGTATGTACAACCTGTAATGTGAAGTCGTTGTTTTATCCTGAAATGTATCGAATAAAAACATTCTGATGTAGTGGATTGAATAAAAAGAAAATCTCTCACTAATTGTTTGAATTGGGTTATTTAATATTACTACATAATAATAATAATGAAAGCAAAAGACAAGACATCTATACATGTATATTGGAATAAATTGTTTTATATTGACCTGCAAACTGTAACTATCTTCCCTGCCATCCAATTTTTCCCTCAAGTCATTTATGAAACTTCAAGACTGTAATAGTTATATTCCATACTACACAATTATTATAACTATTAAATGAGGTTTAACTGCTATTTCTCCACGCACAGGGGGAATCATCGTGATTGTTTTAAAAGAAATCCGCCTGACAGAATCTGCAGAATTAAACAACAGATTTGAACCATTTATGAAAAAACTGGAATCTGCCGGGGCCTGGAAGTTACTGAGGAGAGAGGTCAGGCCTGACTTTGCACATCATGACAATGGAGTGGTCTACACATGTAAGGTGTGCATTACAGGCACGGTTAACTTAAGTGTTTGATGATAAGGTCAATCAGAACCATGCAGTTCTTCATGTACCAAATCTGCTGTAAAAACACTGAATAAAGATACTTTTTGACAAAGTCAGAGGTGTTCTATCGTTTCTTAACTTTTCAATATTCAAAATCATAACGAAGTGAATTATATTATTTGAAAAAGGTTCCAGCTCAGTGAATATTTCTAAACTCATAAATAATGCTATTGTAAGCCTACTGTGATGACAATTCTTGCAGAAATGCTTCATGAAGGTAGCCGCGCATGTACTAATTGAGCTGACATTTATTTATAATCAATAAATTTTCAGATAATGCATGAGGTGTCATGAATAAACAAGTCAAATTTTTTGGTAATTGATGAAAAAGGAAATTATATCATGCAGATTAGGTTCTGTGAGTGTAACTATTTATTTATATATAAGCATGATCATAACATATTCATTAAGTCCTAACAACTTGTTGGATCTTTTATGGATCTGTGTTTCACAACTGTCCATGTTTACTGTGTTGTGTTGTCATTTCATTACTTTAAGTCAATCAGTTATAACAACTGATGTTTCTTTCTAACATAGTGACAGTTTAACATTGTTTAATATTGTTTGAGTCAAGCTCCCTTTTATGTTTAAGTTGCCAAAAGCTGTGAAAGCTGTGAAAGTGTGCTTCCTCTCTTGTCAGCTGTTCATTCTAAAATTCATTATTGCACTATTAGACATTGAAGAAGACACACTAAAAGACAACCTCCAGCAGTTGCACTTGCTGTAAGTTAATTTTATAATTGTTTCATATTAAATCAAACTTGTACTTATTGAAAGACTTTATCAATCTCATTCATAATTAAACATAGGCTCACTTGTATTGGTTATATTACTTGAATGATTATATTGCTTAATTGATTATATTGCTTAATTGTATTACAACTTGTATCTACATTATCACTTATGGTGACCTCAAAGGTTACAAGGTTGTTAAATACCTTTATTTCCTATTCCATTTATGGTTATTATACACACTAGGCCTATGCAATGGCTAGTGATGTGACATTATGACGACATTATTAGACATTATTAGACATTATTCTCTTCTTTGTATGTGAGTTGTGTGAATGTTGATTGTGTGAATGAGTATTTATATTTGTGTTTAATTGTTTCCAGATTTACCTGGCTGTAAAGTCAGTGTCTGAATAAAATGTGCAACTGAAACGTCACTATTCGTCATCCTTGGAACTTTGAGTTCTACAGTAAATAGCAAGTCAACATAACAAGTCATCAGCCGTCATCCAGTTCACCAGCAACATGCCTGGTGATGCCACCAAGAAAGCCAGCAGAAGAGGTTACAAGGCCTCACTCACCCGCCAAATTAATGATGCCAAAAGAGCCGTTGCCTTGGTCAAGTCTGATGAAGTTGAGCAAAGCATCCCAAATCTGGAGAAAACGTTTGATGATTTCAACAAAGCTCACGACGAATACCATGCCGACCTCACAGATGTTAAGGAAATTGAGGAGAGTGATGACTTCCATGAAAAGGTCTCTGGTAACTATGTTGACTCTATTCTGTTCTTCCGCAAGTGGTTAGACAGCAAAGCAGAGAAAGACCAAAAGCCAGTATGTGCCAAGTCAGAAGATAGTATCAGTCATGATGAATTTCTACGTTGCATGAATATGCCTAAATTGGAACTAGAAGTGTTTAGTGGAGATCCATTGAAATATCACTGTTTCATGGCAGCATTTGAAGAACATGTTGGGGAGGCCACCACGAATCCTAGAGTGAAGCTTTCCAGATTGCTCCAATTTACGTCTGGTAAAGCTAAAGACGCCATCCGTTCTTGCTCCCTTATCAAGGGGGAGAAGGGTTACGAGGAAGCAAGGGAGATCCTAAGACGCCGGTTTGGTGATGAAAATCTGATTGTTACTCGCATGTTGGGTAATCTGAAGTCTGGTGCGACCCTCCAAACATCCGAAGACCTGCAACAGTTTGCTGATGAGCTGTCTACTTGCCATGCGACTCTTTCCAGCTTCAAGAAACTGAATGAAGTTGACACTCAGTCTGCCATCCAGGATATTGCTCTCCGGCTTATCGATGACCTCAAGACGAGATGGTGGCGTATTGCTATGGACAAGAAAGAAGGGAAGGATGAGTATCCTAGTTTTACAGAGTTTGTAAAATTTGTCGTCAAAGAAACTACTTACCGGACAGATCCTGTGTGGGGTTCCTTCTCAACAAGACAACGAGGGCACAATCCTTCTAAGGGCTCCCATGAGTATTCCCGTCCGAAGCCATCCACGTCGTCTTCTTCCTCGTCTTACGCATTCGCTTCAAGTGCCAAGCCTCAGCGACAGTTCCCTCCTTGTGTCCTGTGTGGTGAAGCTCATCGTTTGTTCGCCTGCGATACCTTCAAGCAGAAGATGAAGCCTGCTGATCGCCTCGAATTTGTCAAGTCTAAGAAGTTATGTGAGAACTGTCTTCTTTCCAATCATGCTACCTCCGATTGTTGGAGGCAAACTGTTTGTACTGTTGTGACAGATGGTGTGGAGTGCGGCGAACGCCACACCAAATTCATCCATGTGAATAAGAAGTCTCAGAAGCCAAATTTTGTTGATAAATCTGCGAAGACCAACAACGTAAACATCGACAGTGCTCCAGCAAATGGTAATTTCAAAGTTGTATTGCCAGTAGTTGAGGTGTGTGTAAATGATGGACAGAGTACATGTGCATTGCTTGACACAGGTTCTACAAACTCCTTTTGTACTCAACGTTTAGTAGATTCGTTAGGTGTGAAAGGTCATGATGTTAGCTATTCTCTGAGTACTTTAACTGCAAGTGATGATTTAAAACAGACGAAAATTGTAAATTTGAAACTTACCTCGAGTGATGGTGAAAGTAGCCTAGAGATGTCAAATGTGTATGTTGTCGAAGATATACCTGTGAATGTAGCTACACATGATGATGTACTTGTGTATACTCACCTGCATGACTTACCTGTACCAAAGTACTGTTCCCAGGTTGACATTCTTATTGGTCAAGATCATTCTGAAGGTCTTCTTCCCTTAGAGACTAGACAGGGGAAGAAACATGAACCATTTGCTGTTCGAACTCTGTTGGGCTGGTCGGTGAATGGGCCAGTATCCAAATCAGTCAGCAAGGGTGTTATCACAAACTTTGTGAATGTTTCTGAAGTGTGCCAAGATAATTCTATCAAATCAATGTGTGATATTGAGAGTGAAAATGTGAAATCTAAATCGGCTACTTGTTCTAGTGATGATAAAAATGTCAAATTGTGCGATGATTATGTCGAAGTTGTCAACGGTCACCTTGAGTTACTTGTCCCCTGGAAGCCTCACGTCGCCTTCACCAATAATCTGCTGCAAGCCGTGACCAGACTCATCTCTTCAATGAAGACTGTGGAGAAGAGGGGTCTAGAAGTCAAATTTCACCAGCATCAGTATGCAGCGGTGGGAGGCATCGATGCCATGTATCATCGAGTGAAAATCCCTATCTACCAGAGAGATGCCCTCAACTTTCCATGGTATGATGTCGCAGCTCCAAGCAGATCAGAAGCTAACCAGATGATCCAAGAAACAACCTCCTTACTCCAGAAAGGCGGCTTCCTACTCACACAGTTTGTTGGAAATGACGAGAAAGTGCAGTGTGATGCTCCAAATGATGATGGATTCTCTGGAACCAAGGACCTTCCAGCAGAAGTCAACTCCCCAGGCTTTGTCAATCCTGTAGTTGTGTCGTGCAAGCTATTCATACAAGAAGTGATGCAGATGCTGGATTGGGATGATGCTGTGCACCAGGAGCTTGTTACAAGGTGGGAGCAGTGGATACATGCTTTAAAGTCCTTAAGTGAATTTCGGATCCCCAGATGCGTCAAGCCTCCAGAAGCTGATGATGCAGTGATGCAGTTTCCTCATTCTTGTGATGTTAACCAGTCAGCCTGTTGTTTGTGTACAAATGTTCAATGTATTAACAAATCTGGTCAAATTCTTGTGAGATTGTTAATGAGTCAATATAATGTCAGTCAGCTAGAAGTGAATTTAGAACTGCACACTGCTTTTCGTCCCGCAAGTGCTCATGAGCTGTTTCGTCAAGTCCTGAGTATCTACACTGAAGATTTCCTGTTTTGGTCTGAGGGTGCATTGGAGAGAATCGCCTGGATCATCAACAGGATGCTCAAGGAAAGTTTGGATCCACCACCTGGATCTCCATGCTGTCTCTGCCCCCTTGGGATCGTCACTGAAGTGTTGTAACCTGCATAATTCTTTTTGTATTCAAGTGATATGTTTTTTTCAATGTTTTCCCAAAAATGTTGTATGAATCCTGTTCAATTCAATATGACTTACAATTGTCTCTTTATGTGTTTGACATAAAGTCACTCACATTGTGGTATTTAATATTGTATTTTTAATTTCATTATGATGCTTCATTTTAATAATTTATTGTGTTGATACCTTTATACATGCCTCAAAAGGTGGGAGTATAATCTGCATCATGCAGATTAGGTTCTGTGAGTGTAACTATTTATTTATATATAAGCATGATCATAACATATTCATTAAGTCCTAACAACTTGTTGGATCTTTTATGGATCTGTGTTTCACAACTGTCCATGTTTACTGTGTTGTGTTGTCATTTCATTACTTTAAGTCAATCAGTTATAACAACTGATGTTTCTTTCTAACATAGTGACAGTTTAACATTGTTTAATATTGTTTGAGTCAAGCTCCCTTTTATGTTTAAGTTGCCAAAAGCTGTGAAAGCTGTGAAAGTGTGCTTCCTCTCTTGTCAGCTGTTCATTCTAAAATTCATTATTGCACTATTAGACATTGAAGAAGACACACTAAAAGACAACCTCCAGCAGTTGCACTTGCTGTAAGTTAATTTTATAATTGTTTCATATTAAATCAAACTTGTACTTATTGAAAGACTTTATCAATCTCATTCATAATTAAACATAGGCTCACTTGTATTGGTTATATTACTTGAATGATTATATTGCTTAATTGATTATATTGCTTAATTGTATTACAACTTGTATCTACATTATCACTTATGGTGACCTCAAAGGTTACAAGGTTGTTAAATACCTTTATTTCCTATTCCATTTATGGTTATTATACACACTAGGCCTATGCAATGGCTAGTGATGTGACATTATGACGACATTATTAGACATTATTAGACATTATTCTCTTCTTTGTATGTGAGTTGTGTGAATGTTGATTGTGTGAATGAGTATTTATATTTGTGTTTAATTGTTTCCAGATTTACCTGGCTGTAAAGTCAGTGTCTGAATAAAATGTGCAACTGAAACGTCACTATTCGTCATCCTTGGAACTTTGAGTTCTACAAATTATATTATTTGAAAAAGGTTCCAGCTCAGTGAATATTTCTAAACTCATAAATAATGCTATTGTAAGCCTACTGTGATGACAATTCTTGCAGAAATGCTTCATGAAGGTAGCCGCGCATGTACTAATTGAGCTGACATTTATTTATAATCAATAAATTTTCAGATAATGCATGAGGTGTCATGAATAAACAAGTCAAATTTTTTGGTAATTGATGAAAAAGGAAATTATTGGCAAAGAGCTTATTGAAAAAGTCACCTTCAAAGATAATTCAGAATACGTATTTCAAAAACATCATCTATGGGTCTGGTGCAGCAAATTATGACACTGCTTTTGCCATTTTTGTAAGAGTGGATTGAAGTCAAATGATATCGCTGAATTGTGCCACATGAATTGCCTTGATCGGAGCATAAGTCAGATGCAATTGGCCATCCAATAAGAGAGCTTTAGGACTGTTTTGTAGGCATAGAATAGGAGAGATACAGCCTGAGGATCTGCAAGTAAACACACATAGGCTGCGCCGCGTAGCAGCAAACCTTCAGCGAAAAAAAAACACCATTAAAGGAAACAATGACAACATGAAAGTGATTTGAACCAAAATGCATTTTAGTATATATATGCCATAGTGGCCAGTCTTGGCCTGAGAGGCTATATGCTAAACCTTGGAAAGGCCTTCACTTGACCAATTTACACATATCCCTGTCAGCGTGCCTCGGCGGTCCGGCCTCAGCCCGGCGTCGGTCCAATGTCAGCAGCAACGGACCGGCTTTGGGCCGACGATGGACCGCCGAGGCGCGCTGATAGGGATATTGTCATGCAGTTTCATGCATATACTAAGATCGGTTTCGAAAAAAGTATGTTCATTTGTATTTTTCCAAATTGTTCTTAATATTCCCAAAAGCATTACAAATACCTATCAGTGAGACCATCAGAATGCACTAAAGCATTATATAGGTAATGTGAATGAAATGTGGTGTGTGGACGTGCAATATTGGCCAAGTTTTGGCCTGGAAACAAAAGTTTTATAGTAATAATTTTTATATATTTGTAATAATTTTTATATATTTGTAAATATTTCAAAAGGTAAAGAATATCCATGAATCACACCCACAAAAGGAACAACTTTATCATCATCATTATATCTATAGGTGACGTGTGTAACAAATTTCTTCCATGTACATGCAATAGTGGCCAAGTTTTGGCCCATAAATGAAAAAAAAATTTTTTTCAACATTGTTCTCAATATTTCAAAAAGTACAAAATATCCATCAATCAGACCATCAAAAGTCACAACTAAACCATAAAGGCTACATGTGTACCAAATTGCATTCCATGTACATGCAATAGGGGCTGAGTCCGGGCCCGGAAACTATCTATCCGCCCACCGCCCAACTGCCCGGACCCCCGACCACGACTTTTGATCAAAGTGATAACAATACCTTCTTCGAACTTCGTTCGCTGAAAGTAAAAAATACTAGTATATGCCTTGTACATGAGTGTAGCTTTCAATATCTGAAGCATTGTGGGAGAAGATAAATAACTAAAATTTATAGATTGTTTTTTCTCACAGTAGAATAGAAACACGTGCATGACATATTTATTCACAGATCCTTTTTAATTGATTCATTTTCATTGCTTCATGATTTTCTCATGAAGTCACTTGTTGCAGGTACCTTATTGGACTCTCGGTGTACATCCTAAACGTCTCTGAAATGATATCTTGATGACAAATGCAATAAAATATTACTGATACTTGTTGAAAAGCATTCTGTGAGATATATATAATAAAATTGCTTGTAACATAAAACTGAGTCTGCATGTCTCTCAGCACACATATCCATCCGAGAATTTGAGTCTGACTGGCAAATAAAAGATGGCACAATTAGACTGCTCCAAATTGACATTGTCAGTGTGGGAAGAGAAGACAGCGCAGGGAGCCTGAAGTTGCAAAACAATGAAACGCTTATGAGAAAAACTGTAATGAAGACTTGCGAGACTTTGGTGAAAGAAAGTTTTGTAATATTGTGAGGCCTCATGACAGGATACACCCCTCGCTCGCTCTTGTTATTGCCGTACTATTGGCTACCCCATTTTACCCCCGTTTTGCCCCCTGCTTCCCCCAAAAATATGAACTATTAGGCAAACACTAAAAGAACATGTAGTAGATCACATTTCGAATTGCAACTGACTTTTTTAATGTTCCAAAGGGTTTTGATATGTTGCACTCTGTCAATTGCATAACTCCCTAATTTCAACAAGCCATGAATCAAAATTGTGTAGATCTATTAAAAAAAAACAACAGGAAATGGAACAATATAAACAACCTTAAAACATAATTTATAATGGATCGTAGGCCTACATATGTTGATGGATTTTTAGAAAAAGTCATGAGGATGAAGTTATCTAGTGAATGAAAACGGGTTGAAATGGTTTGCTACACATGGAAAAAGGTGAATATCACTAGGTCAGGTCCGTAAAACATGTTGTTGACCGAAATTGAAGTCCACAATTGTTTTGTTTCATGACAATTTTGTTTTTTTTGTGGAATGATTATTTTTAGAACTTTTTTTTCTTCTTACTTTGGAATTTTTTATTTTGGCTTCTTTTTTAAGGGAGTTTTTTTTTATATACTTTTTTTTTTGTTTTTTTGGGAATTTTTTTGTTTCTTGGAAATATTTTGATTTTTTTTTAATAGAATTTTTTTAATTTGGAAATTTTTTTTTTCGGAATATTTTTTTTTTCTGATATTTCTTTTTTTGGGGAAAAATGTTCTTTTGGACATTTTCTCCCAGGGCGGTCAATAACACGTGATATTCACTGATCAATGAATAACACATTAGGGTGTGTCAATTTAAACTTTTTTTGCAAATCCAAAAAGGCCTAGTGGTAAAACAGTGGTATTTGACCCAGGAAATCCAAATCTGTTCTCGAAATTGATATGTGACTTTCCCTTGCTGGGTAAAATTTCAATCAAAGTTGTGGATATTTTTCATTTCTGAACCACTTTTTCTAATCTGCGGTTGTCCGTAACTTTAATAATAATAATAATAGTAGTTTATTTGTATAGCGCTAGATTCAATTATATTGCTCTCCAGCGCTGTATCCAAAAGATTATTTATAGTATTTTCTGAATAAATGAGTCTTCAGATGTCGCTTAAAGTTTTCCAGTTTTTCATGTTTCCTCATATCATCCGGGAGGCTATTCCAGAGTTTTGGAGCCGATCTAAAAAATGCTCTGTCAACAAGGGTGTTGTGGTTTTTAACATCTGGAATGGATAAGATCAAGCAGTTGCGGAGATTATGACCATTTTGTCTAAGAGTAAGCAGTTCTTCGAGGTACTTCGGAGCTTGCCCATTCAGCACTTTCCAGGTTAGAGTAAGGATCTTGTGTTCGATACGTGCAGGGATTGGAAGCCAGTGGAGGTCACGCCTGTGTTTAGAGACGCTGTCGTATTTACCTAGTTTATTTATCAACCGGACTGCACTGTTCTGGGCTATTTGCAGTTTGTTCTCTAAGGCTTTATTGACTCCAAAAAGTAGGCTATTGCCATAGTCTAGGTGTTTTGTGACTAAGGCATTCACAACAGTCTTTAGATCCCCAGTCGGCAAGCATTTGCGGATCTTTGCAATGTTCCTAATGTTGAAATAAGCACTACGGCACATTTTGTTAACTTGTTTTTCCATCGACATATTTGCATCAAACATGACACCAAGGTTGGGCACACAGGGTACACTGTCTATCGAAGAGTTGTCGACAGTGATTGAACTGTCTTTCAAGCTGTTTAACTGTTTCCTAGAACCTATGATGAGGAATTCAGTTTTTTCACTGTTGTTGCAGAGTTTATTGTCATTAAGGAAAGCTCTTATCTCGTCAATACATTTTTCCATTCTTTTGAAAGCATATGTTTGCCCGGTTGGAGATTTAGGTTTAAAGGCAAGAATTAATTGTTCATCATCAGCATATTTCTCGTCATGTACCAAGTTTTGGCGTGCAATTTCACTGATCGGGGCAATGTAAGAATTAAACAAAACGGGTCCCAGTTTGGAGCCCTGTGGAACTCCATAGGAAAGAGGCACCGCTTTAGATTCCGAGTTCCCAATGATTACTGACTGTGATCTGTGTGACAGATAAGAGCGGAACCATGCTAAAGCTTTTCCTTGAATACCATATCTATTGGCAAGGCGGATTGGTAGGATATCATGGTCAATGGTATCGAATGCGGCAGACAAATCAAGCAAAACCAGCATTACCATATCACCCTTGCTCATGCTGTGCATTATGTCATTGTGGACTTTTGCCAGGATGGTTTCAGTGCTGTGATGCTCTTTGTACGCAGATTGTCTGTCATCCTGCAGGTTGTTAGCTTCTAGATGTTTTGTGTATTGGGAGATCACTGCGCCTTCTATCAGTTTGCCAAGGAATGTCAGATTAGAAACTGGTCTGTAATTCTTTGGTATGGTATCCAGTCCCGGTTTTTTCAGTAGGGGTTTGATGATAGCATTTTTTAATATTTTAGGTACATGACCAAGTGATAGCGATGCATTGATTATTTTAGTGAGAATGGGAACAAATTCATCTATACACTCCAGTATGATCCAAGTAGGTAGTGGATCTAAGACACAATGTTTAACTGCCATTTTTTTGATGAGCGTGAAAGTCTCCCTTTCTGATAGACTAGTGAAGTCAGACAGTTTTGTGCAGGAGAAGTCGGTACGTGACTGAACATAGTTTTTGGCATTAGTCTGGTTACCTAATCTGTTCCTGATGGTTTTTATTTTGTCGTCGAAGTAGGTACTAAATTCATTTGCCATATCCAATTCATTGGTATAATTTGGTAGAGGCAAGTCCTGTTTGCGGTTAAGGCATGAATTGACAATTTTAAACAATGCCTTAGAGTTTCCCTTGTTGCTGTCAATTTTCTGTCTGAGATCAGCCGATTTCAGCTCTTGTAGTTTCAAGTTTAAGCTATTTCGTTTTTGTTTGAATACATCGTGATCTACTGGACTCCGAGTACGCCTCCATCGTGCCTCGGCCCTTCTTTTCTCAATTTTGTAGGGTTTGATGTCTGAATTATTCCAAGGAGTATTACCCCTAAGACGGATCACCCCAGTTTTGAGGGGAGCATGTTTCTCCAGAATTTTGAGGCAGGCGTAGTTGTAGGACTCGATCGCGATATCCAGGTCCTTGATTGTCGTTATATTTGATCCTATTTGTAAGAAAGCATTCTTAAAGTCAGATTTAATTTTTCCTAAATCTATAGATTTGGTTTTACGGTATGTCAGTTTTTTTGTCGGGGCTGGCTCATTTTGTAAATTGAAATTAAAGAGAATGCAATTATGATCGGAGTTGAGGTCACTGGTCTCACAATTATAAAGTGAAGAGTCACTTCTGGTGATAATAAGATCCAGCGTATTGCCCTCCCTGTGGGTCGGGCCTTTGACATGTTGATTTAAATCAAACATTGCAAGAATTTCATTGAGTCTAGTAGCCCTCGGATCTGTGGACTTGTTCATATGAATATTGAAGTCTCCAACAATCACAAACTCGTCACCTTTGTTATGATAGCATGTAATCAACTTGGTGAACTCATCAAAGAAGTCATTCATACTGTACCTATTCATGCTTGTGGGCTCGGGTCGGTATGTTATAATTAGAGTTACCACCTTTGATCTTACCCTCAGTCTTATAACCATATGCTCAAAAGACTTGAAATCATCAGATTTGATTTGTTCAACACGCAAACCGTTGCGAGAGAGACTGGCGACGCCACCACCGCCTGTTCATTCTAGGTTTCATCAGTAAGCGTTTACTATTGTTGCTTTCCATTTCTCCAATCTCAACAGTATCATCCCATTTAAGCCAGCTTTCTGTTATGCACATCAAGTCGATGTCATTTTCAGAGATAAAGTCATTGACTAGGATGGTTTTGTTTCTCAGACTCTGGGCATTCCACAGTGACATCTTCAGAGTTTCATTTTGACCAGACTGACAAGATGTTTTTTTGTCAACAGCAGAATCGGAGGTTTCTAGAGCTAAACAAGAAAATCTGTTCTTAGTCGATGCCATAATGTGTGGCTTACCAACATTCACCGTTGATTTGGCAACCTTTCGAGGAAAAACCAAATCAGATTTCGATTCACCATTCGAGATACAAGACACTGATGATTTACCATTTTTTGTCATAAGACGCAGTCTATTTACAGTCACTTTTGAAGGACCCGAAACTATCCAGGAGTTGTCATTGACCATTATGCAACTCTCCCTAGGAACCACATTATTGCAAGACAGAGAATAAGACAATGAGTATGCTCTGGAATTTTTATCTGCAATAGAGTTACACATGGACGGACTCTGTATCAAATTACAAACATTGGTCGGCATCATACAAACATTGGACATTGTATCAAACTTGTCATGGGAATTCACATTATTAAATTTTAGTCAGAACTTCTTTTTCTTTTCATACGGTTCATCTCTAGAAAAATCAGACAAAATGTCGTTGACCATGTCCATGGCCTTCTTAACATCCATAGAGTCACCCTTGATGAGAACACCATCAAATAGGACGTTGATCTCAGTTTTCTTCTCACGATCTTTTTCGCACCACTTGCCAACGGTCATTCTGATATCATTCACATCGGAAATCTTTTTGATAACATTTCCACCCTTTCCAATCACTTTTCCCATCAAGTCACTCTTCACTGGCATTACGGCACTGACATGAAATGTAGCAGGTGATGCGCTTGAGGAAGATGCTTTCGGCTTGGGACTGTCGGGTGTGTTAATTTCCTTTAGTGCTGAAATATATGCATCTATGCATAGGGCTGAAGGAGTGACCCCATCTTCTTCCACTTGATCACTACGTAACGCATTACATGTAACTTTCAGGAAAGCATAATTATCTCTCTGAAATTGTGCCAGTCTCAAATTGAACAAGTTGATCTGCATGGAGTTCTCACTGTTTTGAGGCAGAGACATGCTGTAAATCTTCGTTGTTTCAGAGGTGCCTAATAAAACATTCCTAAGGTGTCCGAATAAGGTACTGGCTGATTTGCCATTGGCGATATCTGAGGCGCCGGTTGCCATTAATATAATGTCATATTCATCGTACGACTCGCAGACTAGATCAGTGAGGTCGGACTTCACTCTTTCCCATCTGATACCTGGTTTTGCTATTTTGTTTGCAATTACACTCGAAATCTCATCAAATATAATCAGACCTACAGGCAGAGAAACTGAGCTGCTACTAACATTTGCACTATCACCAGTAACTTCGCATAACAACTGGTTGTAATCTTCCTCACGTTCAGCCAACAAAGATTCCTTGTTGTCAAGATCTCGTTCAGTCTTTATCAGCTTCTGTGTTAGACTGGCGTTTTCTTTCCGCAGCTGATCAATTTCCAAGCGTAGTTGTTGTTCTGTACGATTGGTGTCGGCATCATCTTTCGTAGCAGTGTTCTTGCGGGGGCGCCCACGTTTCTTAGGTTTCGTGTCTGTGATGTCATCATCGTTGTCGAATACATTCTGAGTTTGCGGGTCCTGGTTCTCATTTGCAGCCTCGGTCGCAGTCTCATCGTCAACATCAACTTGGTTCACATCAGCCATCTGAGCCCAGTTCTCAGTCATCTAGAATAGACACAGATACAGAGAATAAGTATCAAAGCTAAGCAGTCTTGCAGATGGTTATAGATATATCTATTGTTCTTATAGTTGAGTACAGATTATTGCAAATGGGAAACTTTTCAGTGAGTTACAGATGTTACGAATGGGCAACTTTCCGCAGAAGTTACAAATGCACAGCTTTAAATCAGAATCACAGAAGCTACGAATAAAATGAGTCACAAGTAGGCAACTCTGTGGATTTAGAGTCTTGGATTGATATAGGTAAGGTGAAAGTTACGAATAGGCAACTCCCAACACAGAATGAGTCACGAGTGGGCAACTCTGTGGATTTAGAATCTTGGATTGATATAGGCAAGGTGAAAGTTACGAATAGGCAACTCCCAACACAGAATGAGTCACGAATGGGCAACTCTGTGGATTCAGAATCTTGGATTGATATAGGCAACTTTGTCAATTATTATCACACATCATTCTGAATACCATGGTTGGAAAGATCTCATAAAAGAGCTTCAATTTGCATACCAGCATTAATGGTCTAGGCTAATATCTCAATTCTTGTCTTCGCATTGGTCGGCAATTTTTGTTAAGAAAATAATCACGGAAGGACACTAATACAACGCAAAAAGAAAACAGAGTTTGACAAAATGTTAAATCTGTCAGTTGGCTGCACCAGTACACCCAAACAGGAACAGCCTAATAAAGTTTCATCGCAAGGGAAAATTAGTAATTATCCATAAATTAAGGTTTTTTCAATATTTTCTACTTTATCATTCAATGGATTAGGTGATTTATAAGACATGTCAATTTTACCTAACTTCAGCCCCCATGGTCCTAACTTCAGCCCCAATATGACCTAATATCAGACCTCAGGTTTCCCAAACTCCAGCCAGTAAATCTCAAATGAGAAGTTTGTTTATTCATCTCTGAATATCTATCTATCGAAAAATGTAATTTTTAAAGCATTTTCCGGTCTGGCATACTGGAATAACGCAGTTGCCTGAATTGTAGTTAAAAAATGTTTTTATCCTCTTTGCGTGAAAACGAAGGCTTCTTTCCAACCTTTTTTTAAATACATTTTTGGAGGATTGATATGTTTCAGACTGTCATGTTTTGTATAGAGGTAGGTAATTAAGGCCAAATTTAATCAGTCTGCTGTTTTGATGACAGAATAGGATCAAGTGGTTGAAGTTAGGTAGAGGGCTGAAGTTAGGTGCACCCCAGGCTGAAGTTAGGTACTACAGGGCTTAAGTTAGGTACATGTCCCACTATTGTCTTTGAATCACATTTGCACTGCCTTATAAGGCATATGGCTGTTTTTTCAAAATATGGTCATGAAGAGGAGTGGAGGCTGGGGTTAGGTCCATAGCTACATGTTATTCCCATGAAAAGCCAGCCAGTGACAAGCAATCAAAAACCAAAGTAGGCCGAAGTTTGGTCAACTTGCCCTAGGCCTTTTTGGATTTCTTAGAAAAGTTAAAATTGACACACCCTAATAACACATGTTTCATTGACCTGCCTGTCACACACCACCTCACACAGGTGACCATCACATTATGCAGGTGGGTTGTTGGCCAATCAGGGGGCTTGTTACATAGGGGTCATGGAACAATGTAGAGTATGTGCCGTCCCTATAATGAACCATGCAGATTCAAGTGTAGCAACCAGGGAGTCAACATGGAGGGAATATCAACGGAAGAAGCAGTCAACAAGCTTAACAAAGAAATGAGTAAAGCCTACATGGAAGGTCTTCCACACAAGGAAGTCGAAATATGCTACAGGAAAATGGCTCCCATATATGATCAGGTAAGACTGAGAGTGGGACGCTGAGTGCAATGTGATGCGAAACATTTTTCTAATTATGCGTCATATATAATATATGATCATTATTTTATAATGATCTATGATTAACCTTGTTTCAAAGGATACAATTAATTGATCCCTATTTCCAAAACGCTGATTTGTTTGATAAGTTCAACTGTAATTATAGTAATTTTCAAAAATTCCTCTTTAAAGCTTTAGCTCTAAGAACTGAATTATTGTTTTCTTCTTCTCACTGCAGTAAAATTTCTCCAGGAATCCGAATCTGTAGTCGGAAATACAAAATATCTCACCATTTTCATTCTACAAATGTTTTTATAACTTGTCAGTTGGAACCTAGCATTTTTAGAATATCTCTGACTTTCACTGCATATACACTCTTGATCAAAATGCTGGAATAATTAGGATTTTCAAGGTGTCAGGATTTTAAAGTTCTAAAATTGGTGATTGAATGTGTGGAATTGCAAATATTTTTCCTCAGACATTAGATGTATGTATAAATGATATCATAAACCATTTTTTGTTGCTGAGAATTATTTGAAAACTTTCTTTGGGTGACCCGAAAAAATTGATCATTTTTAGTAAAAAAATCATCAAAAATCGCATAGTGGCTCAAAAACACAGACATAAAATTTCAAAATACGCAATAAATGCCAACTTAATCTTGATTTGTACAGCCAATAAACATAACAATATCATGTTGAATGTCACATTCTTGACCTCAGCCTTCACTTGACTTGATATGGATACTGCCAATCTGTTTTTTGCCTCTTCTTGCCCAATATGGCCATTCTTTGGTGAAAGTCATCTGCACCTGGTCCAGAGTAGTTGGCTGGACCTCCATCTTGTGTGCAGAATGGTCAAAGATGTCCCTATAATGTTATTTTGGTTCATATCAGGTGTAGTGACCAATAACGGCAAATTCTCGATTTTCTAAATTTTCAAGGTTTAGAAGGATTTGTGGCGCTCTACAAGCTTGAGCATTGCCATAAATGAATAAAATGCTTCAATTGGTTCATAAAAAAAAAGAATATTATTATGATGTCAAGATAATCATAGAGGCCAATGCTGCTACAAGTTGAGATTGCAATAAGTTAGTATTTTTTTCTTTCCAGGTGTTATCTCCTCAAAATCACCTGGGACCACGATACGCTGCAGAGGCTCTTGCTGACCAAGTCCCGGCAAACATCAGACTGTCCTTCAAGTTACTTGACGTTGGTGCTGGAACAGGACAACTTGGTACCCAGGTGGGGTAAAAATAAGCTGCAAAAATCCAATAATGAATTGGTGAATCATGTTCAGGGGTGGTGTGCCCCACAGTAGGCCCCTGGGCAAAGTCATTTGCTCGCCCCTGTTATCGCAATAGCGGCATTTTCAAGCTTATTGTCTGAATTTATAATAAAACATAGATCAAATCATGGCAATTGCTGAACAAAGATTGATCTTACCTGCATGATATGACATGAACTTAGGAATTACTATACAGTGTATATATATATGAAATTGAGCAAAAAACTTCATATTTTTTTCTACTTGTTTGACCACATTAGGACTCTGATTAATATTGCTGTTGTTCAAATTAGTTGTCTACTGCAGCCTTTTAAGCTTCAGCTAAAATAATTTACTTTATGGCACATGATATTACACATTAGTTATGACATGCGCATGATTTGAGATCTTTTTTGACCGTAAATTTTAATTGAAAATACCATCAACTGTGACTCTCTGTTTGTTCAAATGTTGTATTAAAAAATATATATAAATATCGCTGTTGATTGTAGATTATTTTTAAATCATTGGTTTATACTAGCTTCTTATTCTTATACTTATCAAGCACCAATATAAATTTTATTTTCAGCTCAACCAACTTGGGTTTGTTGAAATGGAAGCCCTGGAACCCAGTGAAGAGTTGCTAAGCCAAGCCATCAAGAAAAACATTTATAAGAACGTTTATTGTTCCAGGATGGGAGGGAAACCTGTTGATATTGAAGATGGTGAGAAATATAATTTACATGACAGAAATCTCGAATTTCTAAAATGTAATTTGTGTTTTTTATTTTCATGTCAAAAATCAAAATTGATTAAATGTCATGGCAATTCACCAAAAATGAGATCTATATATATAATGTATATATATATTTTTTTTTTTAAGGACAGTTAGTCTACTTATTTATCAGTTTTGCAACAAGATACAGACAGAGTGTTCAATTGCATATAACTTTAAAGAATTCATTGCAGATACTTATGATGGTTTAGTTACGAATGGATGTTTCGGTGGACCCCATATTCCATGTGAAGCGATGGTGGACATGATTCGAATTGTGAAGCCAGGTATGCAGGACTACTCCCTTAATTCAATAATTTTGTAATTTACTATTACCTGAAGTCTGAAGTCCATAAGACATATCACAGTCAAACAAAAAGGGATCAGTTTAAAAGAAAGTTTTATTGAACAAAACTTTGATACTCAATAAGCAAATAAAAAGTTATACATTGTGAATACAATTGAGTGTTGAGTAAAAAACATTTATGACATACATACAGTTGTAAGCCTATATTTTTTAAATATCCCCTGTTGTGTTGGTGTTCAATTTTATACAATTGTCACATCTTAAACTACAGTTTAATTTTGTTCATTATTTCATTGCTCACAGGTGGAACCATTGTGATAAGTCTCAAAGAAATCCGCCTGACAACATCAGCAGAATTAAACAACAGATTTGAACCATTTATGAAGAAACTGGAATCTGTTGGGGCATGGAAGTTACTGAAGAGAGAGGTCAGACCAAACTTAGTCTATGATGAAAATGGAGTAATATATACATGCAAAGTTTGCATCCCGGGTACAGTTAAGACAAGTTTATAATCATAAGGTTGGATAAGACCTGTTCCCAGATGGTGGTGGAATCAATGCATGCAAAGCGACTAGACTTTTACATGCATTTTTAATGTACCACAGGTATTCAAAGGTTTGAATAAACACTCATCCAACATGGTAATTGTGTTTTACTCTTTTGTTGAGTTCTTTAGCATATAATTGTGCTGCAAATATTTGGCCCAATCTTTTATACAACACATCTTGCCTTTGTTGAAATGAATAAACTTTCATCGGTGCCTTCAACAACTTCGCTACCAAGTTGAAAATCATCATTTTCATTTTGTAATTTTTATTTAGAAAAGTGACAGTTTTATTTTTGACCACTGGGCTTGTACTCGAAGCCTGAAAAGTCTTGATATATTTGTTTGCAGATGAGCTAGTACACTGTCTTAATAGAACATAGATTCCTCAAATCAATCATTTTGACTAACGTGTGGGCAATTTAAAATTTTTCATCCCGCATCAGAGAGGTCCTATAATATTTAACGGCTGAAGTAGCTGATAGAAATGGTGTATCACCATGAAATATTCATTTAATATAAGCCCACTATTTATAATTCATTCGCATAAACAGCAGAAAGGGTTTTGAATAAAGGCTGTGCAGATTCACCCTCGTCACACATGCCACAAGTGGCGACACCTTTAATCTGCCAGGATTCAAACATTTAACTGCCACTGAGGGTTTTTATTACTACACCTAGGCAAATAGTCCCAACTTCTATACCTCAGAGGAGACTGCTCCCACAAGAAATTGACACTTTGAAGGCAGGGAAATACACAGTGTGTAGTAATTAAGTGATTATTTATATCTATCTCCCCCACTATGATTCTAATTCATGCTGAAATCAATCAGACTGCTCGCACAGCTCGCTCAATATTCTGAGGGAGCTTCTTCTTCTTCTCATTGGACTTCCCCTCTTTGTTAGGAGTACCTCAAATGATGGAACCTTATGATGTGGTGCTTTTTGTTCAAGCAAGGGGGTCGGGAGCAGTCTGGTCTCAGACTCTATTTTCCATCAATCTAGACATTTGCTTTGATTCAAGAACATATTGACTTCTCATGACTGCAGGATCATCCAACAGCAAAATTCCTACCAAAATTGATTTTATTTTTCTTATCAATTTTGTTATGGAAAATACCCATATTATCGAAAAAATGTATGGTTCTTGTTTATATTGTTATGCCGAAAATCGTACTTAAATCATCTGTTTCAGAGCGAATGATGATTTATCTGCAAATTTTCATTGATTCTTGTCAGCTGAGTTTCATGGTAACCACAACAGACAGCTATAATTGTTTCATCGTAACACAAAGTCAACCTTGACTTGGGGATATAATGGATTTAGTTGGGACAAACAAAACGAGGCTCTGCCATCTGGAAAGAAGGTTGTCTGAACACATCTCTCATTGCTCTGAATTGTGTTATTTTCAACAATCCCCTGAAGGCATCAAAACTTTCTACTCGCAATCAAGGGCTTTTCAAGGGACTCACCCTTGAGCATGCTGTTAGTGACGAGCTCACTTCTGTCTCTGCTACAACTAAAACAGGTATCTGGCATATATAACGCAATGATTATTGACTCGAAATGTTCTATATATATTGGGCCCATGTTCAATTTGCTTAAATATAAATGGCTTGCAAGCATGATACTTAGTATACTGCAAGGAAAAAAGGAATTGAAAAAAGGAAATAATTTCAGTGCTGGTACATATTGTATTACTGTCATAAAACAAGGTCCAATTTACAAGAGAACTATCACTGATGTACAACTTAAGGTATTGAATATCATTTCTTCCTGGCTTAGCATGATGCTGCATAAAAGTATCATTTTGAATTATTCAGGTATTGATCTTACGATAAATAGCAGAATTTTATGCATTTCTTCATCTATAAATTATGTTTTCAGAAATCATTTTCATTTCTAAATTTATCAAAATCGCTACGATAGAATCTTTTTTTCTAAAAATAAAATGTAATTCTGCATGCAACAGCCATGAATAATGGAAACTTTAGTAAGTGTGGAACACCATTGATTATGTCAGAAGTACATTTATTCAAATCTTCAGAGCAAATTTGGTACATTTATAAAGAATGGCCTGGTGCCTTTTCACTTCATCATTTCAAACATTTAAGGTAACTGTGCCTGGAATGCACACCTTACAAGTGTAGACAACCCCATTGTCGTGATGTGCAAAGTCAGGTCTGACCTCTCTCTTCAGCAACTTCCAAGCTCCGGCAGATTCCAATTTCTTCATAAACGGTTCAAATCTGTTGTTTAATTCGGCAGATTCTGTCAAGCGGATTTCTTTCAAGACAATTACAATGAATCCACCTGTGAGAGAAGAAATGACAATCAAACCACTGTAAGTTATTATGAATAGTAATCATGAAAAATAGGAATACAATATAATATAATATAATATTATATAAACAGAAATAGTAGCAATGATACCACTGGATTTCATAAATTGTTTGAGGCTATCTATCCATACAATGTATTGGCAATGCCTTTTCTTATTGCTATCTTCCTATACATGTATGCATATCAGGATGAATATAGGGGGAAGATAAAATAATTTTTTGCAAGGCCATGCGTACATACCTGGCTTGACAATTCGAATCATATCAGTCAAGGCTTGACATGGAATAAGAGATCCACCAAAACATCCACTTGTGACTATGGCATCATAGGAATCTGCAACATATTGTTTAATTACATAAAACCGACCAAACAGCCAGGGCCTTGTCAGGAATCTGATGGTCCTCAGTCGTTGACTTTCCCAAGTGATACTATGTCAGTCCAATATAGTACATTTGGAACATTGAATATATCTACTGTAAAATCACTACACTCATTGATATCATGTAAGCACCTTGGTCATCAAAATGACATGGTACACTACATCTCACATAAAAAAGTCAGTTATATGCCAGACTCACATATCAATATTTACTGCTAATAAAAATAAATTTATGAAGTTTAAATATTGGTGATAGGTATACATACATAATTATGCAAACCTATATAGATACAAATCATATTGTAATTTCCATGTGTTTTATCTCTTAATATACATATATATTCATTGTCTGGTGCATAATCCGTATTGGCCGCAATAAAAATTTAGAATCCATACGATAATACTTGTATATGTATTCATAAACTTTCAAGGCTCTGAATTATACCAACGTTAATGCCTTTGATGGTGTGCTTATAACATCGTTTTGAAACAGAACATTCCTGGGACAACTTTTATTTTAGGCCCTTGTTTGTTGTTATTGATTTTACTTGTCCACCCTATATCACACAGAATCATCCACATATTTGGCAGCTGTCAGGAAAAGGGTTATCAAGAAAGAGCTCATTGAGAAAAATGAAATTTATAATAGATTATGCCAGCTAATATACAAAAAATCTCAAATTCTCACCATCCTCCATATCAACTGGTTTGCCTCCAATCTTGGTGCAGTAGACTTTCGTATAGACCTTTTTCTTGATTGCCTGAAGAAGCAACTCTTCAGATGGTTCCAATGCCTCCACCTGATCGAACCCAAGCTTCCTGAGCTGAAAAAAAAATTTAAGTTCAGTCTTGAAAAGCAAAAAATAATTGATTGAAGAACCAATGAACCATAGTGACTATTTAAGCTTAATCATTCCCTTGCTTTCATCCTGATTAACTGGTCAAATTAAGACTCAATTTTCAATATAGTTACATGTACATACTGGACAATGCCAAAATACACTTTTGTGGAAGTGTTTCACGACTTTTTCTGAATATTTTGCTAGCATCTCATGACTGTTAGTTATAGCAACTAACTATTTTGTGTTTTTGATCAGCTCTATGTCAGTTATGCTCATGGTTTTTGGCAAATTTTGACTTAATTGTTTCCAATAGATTAATTTACTCTTTGCATTCTTGATGTTTATGTATCACTGGCAAATAGCAGTTATAGGAACATATCTTTTCTTATAGCTGTATTAGATATCACCTCCATTGTTCTTCATTTTACCCACTTGAGTACCACCAAATCCTGTTGCAGCACCAACATCCAGGACTTTGAAGGACAGCCTGAGATATGCTGGGACTTGGTATGCAAGGGCTTCTGCGGCATATTGGGGTCCTTTGGCATACTGGGGATGCAGAACCTGGAAGAAAGTGATATGAGAGATCAGCAAAGACTAAGTTTTATGAACCCAGGAAATGCATTTGCCAAAATCCCCTTATGAATGTGTGAGGCTGAAAGCCTGACCTAAAAGTTATGAGATGTTAACTCCAGATAAGGGTATGTATTTGACTTTGAGAAATGCTTTTTTTTTTTTGTCTGAATGGAAAAATTAGCTAGAAAACCAGTGCTTAGTTATATCATCAAATTACAGACGTTTGTCTAAGCGTGCCCAGCCTCCAACTTTGTAACATCTTATCGTTGGAAACCAAATAAATTACAAATTACAAATCATAATGACATACACTGAGGATTTTGATGCAGAACATTAAGCAATAATTATTATACACTGGATTCTACAATTTTTCTCAAATTCCTGATCATCATTTAGTAATAAGACTTACTGTGTACCAAAAGTACACTGAAAGGATTTCATACTTAATAAGAGCCTCATAATAAATATACAAACAAACAAACAACAGAACAACAAACTACTGGAAAATGGTTTCACGTCGCATTGTGCTTAACCTCGGACACTCGCTATTATATATCTTACCTGATCAAATATGGGAGCCATTTTTCTGTAAGCTTCCAGAACTTCTTCATGAGTTTGGCCTTCCACTGCCCCCTTGCTGTTCTCCCTGGCCGCTTCCTCCATTGTCATTTGTGGAGGTGAAACTTCGTCATATCCCTCCATGATGACTCTCTCTGTTGCATTAAGACGACTGATTTTGTTGCATTAAGTTGTGTCTCTATTAAGCTATGCAATATATATGTGTAAATGGTAGACAGACAAATTGACATCTTCTTTTTCTATGTTGCTGTAATGGTTTTTATCATAACCAAAAAGGATGAGAATATTATTATCAGTCATGTGGGATAATAGTAAAAAGTTCATTTGACTTACACTATTAAATTGATCGCTATCTCTACCCTCATTATAATAATGTTTTCATGAAGGCGCTTTTTCACTCTTACGCTTTGAGATAAAAACAGTCTAAATGATTTACAATTGTAAAAAAGTGTTAATGAGAAACAGACTTAGAGTCAGGGATGGTAAATCCGTCCAGGAGGGCAATTCCGTCCACCCCCTAATATAGGTATACAATTAAATTTATAACAGTTGTTTGAGTTTTATATGAAGGATATAGTCGTTTTTCAACTAATTTTGCCGTTTTTATTGTGTTAAAAGCATAATAATGATATTTCAGGTCAATTTAAAAACAGAAGACAAAATACAATGAAATCCTGTTACGTCATCATAGCCATTTTGTGAATTACTTGTAGGCATCTTTATGCCTATTTCAATCAACAAAAACCGTTTTGAAGGTAAAAAAAAAGTTTTGAATGAGAAGCAGAATTTTATTTTTCTTGAAGAATTTGTTAAATAACATATTTGCAACGCCTGGAAAGGTGCTACAATGAAAATAAAAGTGGACGGAATTACCACTGGGTTGTAGATTACCTCCCTAAGAGGCCACTCCGGTGTCTCAAATGCTATTCCTTTGACCACTTTGCGAAGGATTGTTCCACTGAATCACAGAAATGTAAGAAATGCGGAGGCCCCCATCTATACAAAGAATGTAAAATCCCTAGCTTAGACCAGGCCAATTGCATCAACTGCAATCAGCCCCATCCAGCAACTTTCTCTGGCTGTCCTGCCTTCCAGGAAGCCAAGAAATAAAAACTTGCCAAAGACCAGTCACAAGCTATCTCCTTTGCCCATAAGGCCTCCCCCCCCCCAGCCCGCTCTGGGCCGCACGTCTCTGCAACTCCCTCATCAATGCCACTACATCCATCATCACTCACTTCCATCAAAATCAAACCATCGACAGAGACCTCTTTGCATCAGAGATATGCAAAGCTGTCTCAGGTGCATTCAAAATCACCATCACTCCACAAGCAGCCAAATCTCTCTTGACTAAACAGTAAATCTAAACAACTTTCTGACTTATTGCCACTATGGCCAAAATATTTCACATAAACATTAATTCAATCAAAAACAAGCTTGTCACCCTCACCCATTACATTTATGAAACTGAGGCTGACATCATACTTATTAATGAGACTAAATACAGCCCTACAGAACCCAGTGTAAAGATCAAGGGCTACTCAACCATCTCTCGTCATGATCACACCCCAACCTCCGATGGTATTGCCAAAGGTGGTACAGCCATCATTATAAAAGACAATCTTCCCTCTCAATCCATTGAAATAGACAACTCAATCCTAAACTCAGGTTATTTCTGCTCAGCAGTTCTAGTAACACTCCCCAAAATAGGAAACATAGCCATCATCTCACATTATGTAAATCCATTTTCAAACTCAATCAATAATCACATGTTCAATTACTTCCTATCTAAATTCGACAATTGCCTATTCTTAGGCGATTACAATGCTCATCATCCACTCATTGCCCCCACTCAGAATACAAACACTCAAGGCACACAACTGCTTCAATCCCTTACGGATAACCATTTACTTGTTCTTAATGATCTAGATTCCCCCACTAGATACCCGTCCGGGGACCAAGCTCACACTCCCTCTCTTATAGATCTAGCCATCACCAATGAAAAACTTCATCCGCATATAGCAGACTGCTATGTGGGCTCAGATGTAGGAAGTGACCACCTCCCCCTTCACATAGATTTCAAACCTGGCACTCAGGTCAACTATCCAATAAAACTCATTAGAAATCTCAAAAAGGCCGACTGGCCACTTTTTAAAGAAAAAGTCTCTGAGAACTTCTCATACATTCCCTCTCCAAATAGGGGGGGGTGATAATTCCAAAATGTTTCTGTGTGGCGTTTTTTGTGTGACCTGGACCTAGTTAGGCAACACGGTTGCCCCCGTTTGTCAATATAAGCCGAAAACCCATATGGACGGAGCCTTTGAAGGTTGACGCAAAGAAATAATGACGAAAATTACAAAAAAAATCATATCTCGAGAACTATTGGTCTTAGAGACTTGTGAATAGGCTCAAATTAACCGGAATCCTCACTTTTATATCAGTGTTTCATAGTAACTATAGGCCTAAGTGCAATACTTTTTCTGTTATTGGACAAAAACTGTTTTTTTAGCTCTTTTCCGACAGTATACAAGCGTAAACTCGCATTGCAGACTGTGTGTATAGTGTTAGAGCCTAAATAATTGCAAAAATTACTCAATCTATGTTTACATTTAATATATATATGCATTTGAGAGTTCTATTCCATATTATTAATTAGTGAATCATACTATACCAAGTTGTTGTATACCGTGCATAGATTATGCCTAAATTGATTTGATCAGCGAGATACTTGATTTACTTATGACAATAACATTAATATTTAGTTTCATATAACTGCGTGGTACTCTGTGTGGAGCTATCTTAAAAGTCTTGAGGTTCACTGACAAGATCTTTGACAAGCTTATAAAACAAGTGACATTCACAACACCATAATAATTCTATTTCACATGCAAGACAGTAGTAATGCCAGTAATGGCATACAATTAACTTGAAGAGGATAGCATAAATAATGAATCTATTAATACTAAAAGTCCAATACTGGAAAATGACATCCCTGATGGACAAGTAACTCTAAAATTGATTGTTAATCACATTCATTTGTTTCCTATGCTCATCTTGCAGTAACAGGCGTCAGTTTCATTTTAATGTGGTGGGGCAAGTAGCCGTCACATCTTCGTGGAAGATGTCAGCGGAAAAATTATATATAATTTTGATTCAGAAACATGTGTACTTTGGTCAAAGCCCCACCTACAATGACGCCACTGTGCAGTAATGATATATTATAAGAAGAAAATAGAGGATTTTTCAAGAAGTCTTAAGAGAAACAAGAAGATGAGGCAGGATCTAATCATTTTTAACAGTAGTACGACTAAACAAAACAATTTAAAATGTATTGACTGTGTCTGACATCTTAATGCACAAATTTTTTATCAGGATTATTGGTCCATACCCTCAAAGTTTGGGTTTGCATATAGCTCTGGAAATAGAGTAAGCTGTTTCTCTGAGGAGAGAAAGATTAAGCTGAAACATCTACCTCTGCCAAGTGACCTTGTGCCAATCCCAGGGACTTCTTAAAAAATGCAGTTCTTCTCCAACACCCCCTTGCTTAATTCTGTGGTGAATGCCTTCAGTGACATTGAATTCTCCAGCATCTTGTGACTGAGCACTTTGTTTTAGCACTCCTTATCTCGTTGAACCAACTGACTTTTGACCAATGAACAGGTAACCAAAGACAAAAGATGACCAGGAAGTACTACTTGAGGAGAACAAGTCAATCAATTTCTTGTTCAGAAACAATTTCAGGCATGAAACTGGGATGTTGAGAATCTTTCTTCTCTAACAAGTTAGCCATGCAAGTCAATAGAGATGTTAACAATCTCTGTAAAGTAGTAAAAACTAAAAATTAAAAAAAAAAGTTTTACTTGTCAGGTTTATTTATTTAGTCTAATCAAGTCTGTTTGAAAAATGGCTACACTTTAAAGTGGATGTGGTTGCACAGTAAAGAGAAAAATGTAACACATATGTATAGAATTATAGACAGATTGTAAAATGTGAGATACAACATGCCAAAAATACAAAATTTCTCAATTCCTAGAATTTGTGACATGTTTCTACAGAAGGTGGAATAAACATAAGCCTTTTTTTGTGAACGAGAACTAAATATTTCTGCTTACCAATATTAGGTTGAAAATTCAAGATCACCTTTGTATATCACAATATCTGATCCATCACCACCATAAGAAGCCACACATTCACAGCTTCAACTTGATAATGCTGCTTCAGTTTGCAAAACCTGTCAGTGTCCTCTCGATAAGAAAAGAACCAAACCAAAACGTAAAATTACAAATAGGGTGAAATGTGCTGTCCCTAGGAGACTCCTTACATTTTCTTACATGAAAATTGGTAAACAAAAGTAGGCCTACATTTCTTCACCAAACACACACTTACTTTAAAATATGAGGAAATGACTAAAGACAAATAAATCCCAAGTCATTATAGTGCTGACGAGGATAAAACCAGAACACATACATCACCTTTTGAAGACAAAGATAGACACTGTTACACAGAAAGACTGATTTGGCTAAAACTGCAACATCAATCTTCAATGTTTAGGATGATACTTTAATTTTTGGATATAGAGCAAGTGGAGCAGAAATTTTTAAAAGCTAACATTCTTCATATTAGGCCTTTGAAGTTCCTAAAAAATCGAAAATATAAGGTTTTGCACAAAATCAAAGGTTTTTTGGCTATATCTTAAAAAATAAGGTAGATAGGCATATATTTACTATGGAAGACGAATATAAACTTAGGAATTACGAATAATTTGAGCCTATTTTGAAGTCTGTATGTGCATTGGTTCTCGAGATATGGCATTTTCGGGTAATTTTGCAGTCGGCGCATAAGCCGTTATCTTCAAAGCCTCCGTCCATATGGGTTTTTAAAACCAAATAATGCAATTGAGGTACCTTTGGGTTTCTTTTGACCTATATTTTCATATTCCATCCACACAGGTATGATTTTCTGAAATTTTTAAAATAACACCCCCCCCTACTCCAAATTTAATCAAAAATGAAAATGACATGGATACCTATATCAATGTCATCCATGAATCAATAACAGACGCTTTAGACTTAGCCTGTCCTGAGAAACCCATCCGGGCCAACTCCTTTAACATATCTGAGGACACTCTTAAAATCATTAAACTTAGACGTAAAGCCAGGCGGTTACAAACTAAAAATCCATTTTGTCCCATACTCAAACAGTCTATTAGGGAACTCACTAATCGCATCAAATATGCCATCAAAGAAGAAAAGAAAGCCAAATGGAAAGACATAACTAGTAAGCTAGACTACAGAGATGGGACTTCCTTCTGGAAGCTCTTTAAACAGCTATCTGGAGGAGGCAAATCTGCCAACTCCACTCCCAAATTAGTCAATCCTGACGGCACAAAGACAGCCACAGAAGCTGAAGCTGCCGACTCCTTTGCCTCTCACTTAGCTCGTGTTCACAATACTCATAAAGGTCCCATCTTCGACGATGTCCACAAAGACAAAGTCGATCAATTCATCTCAGATCATTTAAGTCTTTTTAAGCCCGACTTCTCTCCTGACCCTAATGAATCCGTAGAAGATCATCCTCTATCAATGCCCATTACCTGGGCCACTTTAAAAGCCACCCTCTCTAGAACCACCAATAGCGCCCCTGGAGAAGATAAAGTAGGCTACATAATCCTTAAACAGCTCCCTGATCCAATTCTCAAATTCCTCACAAATCTCTTTAACTACTTAATCAGCGTAGGCTACTTTCCCAAGCCTTGGAAATCAGCCATCGGCGTAATGATTCCAAAGCCTAACAAAGACACTAAACTTCCCTCAAACTATCGTCCCATCAGTCTTCTCAAATGCATAGGTAAACTCTTTGAAAAAACCATTGCCAATCCTCTCATCGACCATCTCACTCTAGAAGGACACATACAGTGCCGCCTGTAAGTATGTGAAACGCATGACATTGTGCCATTGCATCAATGCTAAACATCCTCAGCCTAACTGCTTGTGGAGACATGAATTTTCATCGAATGAAAGGGAAACAAAGCGGGTCATAAAGGCCGATGTGTGAGGCAAGTGGGATAAAAATAGCAGCCCATTTTCTTCGCTGTAGTTGGAGTTAGGTATGGGTCAAAGTCTTTGATAAGTAAGTGAAACACCCTTCCCTATCTTTTAACATTGGGCCTGCGTTTCACTTACTTATCAAAGACTTTGACCCATACCTAACTCCAACTACAGCAAAGAAAATTGGCTGCTATTTTTATCCCGCATGCCTCACATATCGGCCTTTATGACCCAAAATGTTTTCCTCTCATCGGATGAGAATTCGTCCTTCCAGAAGCATTTTGATTAAGGATGTTAAACATTGATGCAATGGCACAATATCATGCGTTTCACTTACTTACCGGCGGCACTGTAAATAAATGGCAAAGAGCCTATCTCCCCCAAAAAGAAGCTAATGAACATGTATACAGACCCTTCCATCACATGAAAACATCCATCCACTATGGCTGGAAAGGCTCAGCCATATTTCTAGATGTAGAAAAAGCCTTTGATTCTGTCTGGCATAACGGTCTCAAACTCAAACTGCTCACCTTTGAGCTCCCTCTAAAAATCATCAAAATTCTCTCTTCATTCTTAGATTCCAGAACCATAAAAGTTAGAGTTCAAAACACCATATCCCAAGAAGTACACTTGGCAGCAGGAACACCCCAAGGCTCTGTACTGAGCCCCATCCTATTCAACATGTTTGTAAATGACCTCCCTTTCTCAGAGGAGTCAGAACTCCACATTTCTCAATACGCAGGTGATCTTGCTCTCTGGACATCAGCCAGAGGCAAAAATGTCAGAAAGAAAACAAGCAAAACTCTTCAAAACTCACTTAATGAGCTAGAAGCATGGTGCTCCAAATGGAGAATTAAAATTAATGCCTCAAAATCTCAACTTATCCACTTCCCAACAAACAGAATTAACAAATATGCTACCAACTTCACCCTTTTTGGCACACACATCAAAACTGCTCCTACAGCAAAATTATTAGGCTTAACACTCAATCCATCTCTGTCCCTAATTCAGCACTGCAAAGAGAAAAAAGCCAATGCCATCCGCAGAATAAACCTTCTTAGAAGGCTGCGAGGCACAGACTGGGGAACCGACATCCAAACCCTCCTCCATCTATACAAAACTTTCATCCGTCCTGTTCTTGAAACAGGCCATGTAGCCACTGTCTCAGCCTCAAAGACAGCCAAAAAACAACTAGCTATAGCTGAATGTAAAGCCCTTAGAATAGCCCTCAAACAATTTTACATTCCTGGTCAAAGTAGAACAACTAACAAGGCTCTGTATGAAATGGCAAACATCAGGGATATCAATAGTCGTAATGAAGAACTCAAAGCAAAAGCCCTTGTCAGATACCAAGACTCCGAGCTTCTCCTGGAGCTCCAGGAATCTCTCAGGCCCATCCGCAGGCTACCCTTCCCATTCACCAAACCTCGCACTCAATATTCAATAACCTAAAATCCCTCATCACAATCATCAAATCATCCCACATAAGCTCAAAAAGCAGTCAGGCTGAGGCCCACATATCATGACTGGCCCTATGCCAGTATGTACGGTGGGGCGACGCCAACCGACTGTGGGTGGGAGCCCTGTTGCCAACCCGCGCAGACCCACTCCTTTGCTTTCCAAATACACAGCCAAAACTGCGCAGACGCAGCCTTTTACTGTGTACTGATCAATGTATCAATCATCAATCACTCTCATTCAACTTCTCATCAATCTTCACCACTAAAAGCTCAAAAAACAGTCAGGCTGATGCCCACATATCATGACTGGCCCTAAGCCAGTATGTACGGTGGGGCGACGCCAACGACTGTGGGTGGGAGCCCTGTTGCCAACCCGCGCAGACCCACTCCTTTGCTTCCTAAATACACAGCCAAAACTGCGCAGACGCAGCCTATCACTGTGTATGAATCACTCTCATCCAAATTTTCATCAAAATGTTCACCCAAAAAAGCTCAAAAAGCAGTCAGGCTGAGGCCCACATATCATTACTGGCCCTAAGCCAGTATGTACGGTGGGGCGACGCCAACCGACTGTGGGTGGGAGCCCTGTTGCCAACCCGCGCAGACCCACTCCTTTGCTTTCCAAATACACAGCCAAAACTGCGCAGACGCAGCCTTTTACTGTGTACTGATCAATGTATCAATCATCAATCACTCTCATTCAACTTCTCATCAATCTTCACCACTAAAAGCTCAAAAAACAGTCAGGCTGATGCCCACATATCATGACTGGCCCTAAGCCAGTATGTACGGTGGGGCGACGCCAACGACTGTGGGTGGGAGCCCTGTTGCCAACCCGCGCAGACCCACTCCTTTGCTTCCTAAATACACAGCCAAAACTGCGCAGACGCAGCCTATCACTGTGTATGAATCACTCTCATCCAAATTTTCATCAAAATGTTCACCCAAAAAAGCTCAAAAAGCAGTCAGGCTGAGGCCCACATATCATTACTGGCCCTAAGCCAGTATGTACGGTGGGGCGACGCCAACCGACTGTGGGTGGGAGCCCTGTTGCCAACCCGCGCAGACCCACTCCTTTGCTTCCACATACACAGCTCACCTGCGTCACCGCAGCCACTGTGTACAGCACATCCAGTCCGAGCCCATGGGACTTTAAATGGAGGCGGGTTGTATCCGGTATTCTATGCCGGGGCAACTGAAAGACCCTGGACATCCCTGAATTAATGGGGCTTGTATCAGACTCTCATTCTTATACTCAATTCCTACAAAACAATGCGAAAACACCTCTGTCTTAAATGCTCGTCCCACTCAAAAGCCCAGATACTGCTCTCTCTTTTCATTCTCTTTTCAGGAAAAACAAGAAGAACACCATCACAAGAACATCACAGCCTCCCTCCGGACCCCGCACACAGACGAAAGAAGAAAAAGACCCGAAAAAGCTGGCGACCCGTTGGATCCCTTCCCAAGTACCCCCCCCAAAAAGACTATGAACTCACCCAGGTGGCCCATAAATCTGATCTTCGGAGAAGAAAAACAAGGCCAAAATAATGACAATTCAAGGCCACAGGGGCTTCGTGCCCATATTGGCCTTTAGCCTTCGGCCCAAAATGACACTATCATCATCATAATTTTTGAAACTGGCTTGATTGGGGGATTGTAAATCCGTCCACCTACTTTAAATGGTCCTTAAAAGTACTTTTATGACTTTTAATATTTATAGATGGCATAACATTGATTAAAGAATGTAGACTGAGCAATTACACCACTTGATTGGGTTAAAAGTGTTTTTTAATTGTGATTGAGGCAATCAATTGAAATTCTTCAGTTAATTTTACCTCTGTTATTTGATTCTTCTATTATAAGTGTAATCAGCACTAAAATGTTCTAATATCGACAGAAATCATTTGTGAAAGTTAATAGATTGCAAAACTTGAAAAAATCATAAGATATGAAAGGTATGTGCAGCATAATGCCCTGTGGACGGATTTACCATACTTGCTGGACGGATTTAGCAGCAACTTGGACGGATTTAGAGGCCCTAACCTTCAATGTTTGTTGCCTTGGATTCACCAAAAATTTTTTGAATAGTTTACTTTTTTCGGGTGCTAGTGATAGTACAACATATTCCCCTACCAGTGTACTAATTTTAATTTTTGCCTCTTATACCATTTTCCTGAAAATACAGTTTTAGCCGAAAGTGGACGGATTTACCCTCCTTGACTCTACCTTTTACAAAATGGACATGTCTACTGTCTAGCACATGTCTCCTACAGACAAGCCCAGAGCCTCGCGGAATACGATGCCTGCATCACGATCCTAGGCACCAACAACATTAAAAACGGGAACGACGGAGTGAGAGAGGCGGAGAAGCTGATACGTGAGATGGAGCGATTTAAAGACACAGCCATCTTTGTATGTGAAGCCCCCCCATTAACAGATCTGCGAGAGCAATCATTGAAAGACGACTGTTCAATGCGACCCTCAGCAAAATCACCAGAGACCACAAGAAGATCGAAATTATTAAGACCCCGAAGGAAACTGAGGACAGATCAGCATGCGAAGTTCTGACCGACGGCCTTCACCTGAATGAAGAACATGCAAAGCTGCTAGCTACCAAGATCTCGGAGAAGACAAAAGAAAGGACAGAGAGAGCTGTGAGGAGGCAGAAAGAGGATGAAGACATTGAAATCCGTATAAGAGCAGAAGAGGAAGACATCAAAGCTGTAATAGGGAACGCCCACGAGAAAGTGAAGGAAGTGGAGAGAAAGTATCATGTTAAGGTTAGAGCAAACAGAGGCGACCCTAACAAAGTGCTCGTGATTGGACTCCAGAGAAATGCACAGGAGGCTGAAGAAGAAATCAGAAAACAAATCAACGAAGTGAAGGAAAGAAGGGAAAGAAACATCGAAATGAAAGAAGGGAGAAAAAAAAAACCCTGCATTTTCTTCGCAGAAAAGAGATGCAGGAAGGGAGACGAATGCCACTTCCTCCACGAAGAGAAAAGGAGAGAAACAGTGACAAGCAGAAGCCCAAGGTACCAATCCGGGAGCAGAATAAGGGAGGAATATAAAGAAAGAGAAACGGAAAGAAGCAACCCCAGCGGAAGAACAAGGGAAATCAGAAGCCGAAGCCCACTGAGTAGAGAGAGGAGCAAGGAAACAGGGAGCAGTAGAAGCCCGAGATACCACACAGGGAGGAGCAGAGAAAGGGGCAGAAGCCAAGAACGTACCATCACAATTAGGCCCAGGAGAGACACACAGGTATAGGTTTTAGCCAGAAGAAGGGTTCATTTTGCAGAAGATGAACACCTTACGACCACACATCACTATGAAAAACAAGGAGGAAGACGGAAAACCAGAAGAAAGCAGCAAATAGGAAAAAAAACAAAAAAAAACATCAATATCCTATATTGCAACATAAATGGAGTAAAAGGGAAAATTGACAGCCTCTCCGAAGTCACAAAAATGGAAAAGACAGACATCATAATGCTGACAGAAACAAAAGGAGCACCTCCGAAAATACAAGGCTACAAATGGTTCTACAAACCGAGGAAAAATGGTAAAGGCGGTGGAATTGCAATAGCAGCAATCAACAGTATAGCCAAATTCACAAGGACAGTGGAACCAAATGAAGACCCAGATCAAGAAATCCTATGGACAAGCATCGAAGTCCCACATAGAAAGAAAATCTTCATGGGATGCTTCTACGGACCACAAGAGACTGCACGAACAGAATCTGTCAGAGCACAGTACGACCACCTAACATCACAGATTGAAATGCTCAACAAGAAAGGAATGGTCGTCCTATCCGGAGATTTCAATGCAAAAATCAAGGAAAACTCAGTCGACCACCACCAAGAAACATCAAGGAATGGGAAAATCCTAGAAAGCATGCTGAAGGAGACAAACATGATATCAGCCAACTTTAAGTCAGAAACAGGGAAATGGACAAGAGTAAACAGAAACAACACAGCAGAAAAATCGATCATTGACTACATCATTATCCATGAGAACAACCTGCAACGAATAAGTGAAATGGAGGTGGATGAGACAGGGACGAAAAGACTGAAAGGGAAGGAGAAGGAAAGTGACCATAACACCATCACCTTGAAACTGGAGATGCCCCGGCAGAGAGAAAAGAAAAAGATCTCTAAATGGAACATAAACGATGACACTGACTGGGAAGAGGTCAACGAGTACATGGAACATCACCTGCGAAAAAATTGTAACAAAGGATACCCTGCCATAGAGGAAGCTATGAAAAAAGCTCTACAAGAAAAAGTTGGAAAAAAGACAATAACAATAAAGGAGGATGCAAGATCGAAGGAAACACCAGAAGTAAAAGAACTCCGATACAAGAAGAACGAGAAAAGAAAAGAGTTCGAAGTCGCAGACCAAAGAGAGAAGGGGGAAAAACTGGAGGAATACTACAAAGCGCAAACCAGGCTCAAAGAAGCAGTAGAAAGAAATGAAAAAAGAAGAATAAAAAGCATCCTGGATAGCATTGCCACAAGCAAAGACAAAAACGAGATATGGAAAGTCAGGAAAAGACTGAGCGGAAGAAGCAATGATGACTTCGACACAATCACAGAGGAAGGAAGGTGCATTGAGGACCCTGAGGAGGCAAAAGCACATATAGCACAGTACTACGAAAACCTATACCAGGCCAGAGAGGAAGAAGACGGAGGCAGAATATGGACAGAAGTAATAAAAGCAGAAAACCGGAAAACAGAAGAAAATGCAAAAAGGACAACGTTTGTACAGATATCGGCTACAGAAATGAAAAAAGCTCAAAAAAGGCTGAGAAAAAAGAAAAGCTGTGGACCAGACGACATCCCAAATGAAGTTCTCATCAATGCGAGCAAGACAGTAACAGAACACGTTAGAAGGGGCTTCAACAACATATCGAGAGAAGAAGAAATTCCGGAAGCATGGAAAAAAGGAAGAATTGTACGATTATACAAAGGAAAAGGGACAAAAGGGAAGTGCTCCAGTGAAAGAGGAATAACAGTGAGCAGTAACGTGGGAAAACTATACGAAAGAATCATCAATGAAAGAGCCAAAGAAAAACTGGAAATAAGTGACATGCAGGGAGGCGGGAAGAAGGGATCAAACACAGCAGACCACCTGCTCATACTCCAGGAATTACAAAGAAAAGGTCAGGAGACATACATTGCATTCCTAGATGTAACAAAAGCCTATGATAAGGCCTGGGCAGAAGGAATAATGTATGTGATTGCTAAACAAGGAGTCAAAGACAAAACCTGGACCATCGTAAGAAGGCTGAATGAAGGACTGACAGCCACGGCAGAAACAAAGTACGGAAACACAAGGGAGATAAAAATGAGGGATAACATCAGACAAGGAGGAGTCCTATCGGTAATCATGTATGCTGTACTCATGGATGAAATAGCAAAGGAGGTAAAAAGAAGAAACATGGGAGTGGAGCTGGAAAATGGAGAAAAAATTGGGTGCCTCCTGTGGATGGACGACGTGGCACTCGTATCGAAAAATCACGAAGAACTACAAGAAATGCTCGACATCGTGAATAATATTGGAGCCAAGTACAGGATAAAATTTGGGAAAGAAAAGAGCAAAATAATGAAAATTGGAAGAATAGCGCAGAAAAGCCCCCATGAATTCTGCCTCGGAGAAATGGCCCTAGAACAATGCAAGAAATACAAATACCTCGGTGTACTACTATCAGAAAAGAAGAACCACGAAGAACACCTAATAGCAACAAAGGGCAAAGTGGAAGCAGCGTTCAACACAATACTGGCAATAGCAGGGAGCACAGATCTGAAGAACATTGAATTGAAGACCATTTGGACAACACTAGAGGCATGTGTAATACCAATTCTGACATATGGAACGGAGGCCAGCAATCTAACCAAAAAGGAGAAAACAACTCTGAAACAAATCTTGGACAATCTGCTAAAAAGAATTGTGATGACCCCGAGATCCACCCCATGGGAACCGCTGTACCTGGAAACGGGAATTATGGACACAGTCAGCACCATCACCATGAATAAGATATCATACATGGAGAAAATAATACAAGGAAGCAACAGGATTCTAAAGTCGATACTGAATGGAGAAGATAAAGAAGGATGGGGATACAAAGCAAGAAAGGAGAAGGAAGAAACCATGGGACCATCATGGAGCCGTCCAAAAACCGAAGATGGAAAGAAACAGGCAATAAAGAACGCAGTCAAGGAGAAAATGCTGATGAAAATCCGGGAAAATGGAGAAAATAAATCGAAGACAAAATACTACCTGGACAACAAGAAAAAGATTCAAGTGGGAAAAAGAGCGCCGTACATGGACCAACTAAGCAGAAGAGAGGCCAGTACCATATTCGCAGCAAGTACCAGGATGCTGGACATAAAAAATAACTACAAGAACAAATACACAGACATGACATGCAGAATGTGCAAGCAAGGAGAAGAGACCCAGAAACATGTCATGGAAGAATGCGAGAAAGTGGACTACACAGAAATAGGAAAAGTGAAAAACAGAGACATTTTCAACGAGGAACCGAGAAAACTGAGGGATGTAGCAAGAAGCATCTCAAAAATAATGGACATACTGAAAAGTGCTGCTCCCTAGAAAAAAAAGGTCGAGCAATCCGGCAACCCGGAAACGCACACGAGAGAGAGAGAGAGAGAGAGAGGTCTTGGTTGGTCAACTACGGCCTTAGTTTTCTATCATTTTAATAATAATTAGTGTGACATGGTAGACCCTCCTGTCCTCATGGATACTTCATTGGCAATTATCTTCACTAACCTTATCTTAAAATTGGCCAAAAACTGTGTAGATAATACTTGTGAAATAACTTGTCTCCATATATTTGATTATGGTAATTTTTCAATGTTAATAAAATGAGGAAAGATTCTGCAGTGTATCATTTACATTTATTCACCAGAGTCAGCATTAAAGCAATAAAAATGTTATAGTGGCCATAAAAGTTGTGGGATGAATTCACCTTCAGTATCCTGCAACATAAAATGAGATGGCCCAGGACCTTCCTGGCTGTTGATTGCAGACACGAGGAGCTATAAATGGAATTGATAAGATACTTCAGCCATTTTATGGTCTCTTTCCAGCCATGTTACTGACTTGCTGCAGTCAGCATCGGTATATATATCCTTGGTTTAGGTCAGACTAGGTCCTTTCATTTATAGAGTCACCACCAAAGAAGCTGAGAAGTATTGTAATCTGAATTTCCTGTTAAACGTAACTATGCCTCATCTAGTAAAATTTCTTTTCTGAAGACAAGACATCATTTTATTAGGATTTCGTTAATCTCAAGATTACGGAAATTGTGCAAAAACAACAAGAAGTCGATGAGAGGTTAGTTGGATGGATGATTGGGGTGCTACGTCCTGTATTTATGCACTTGGTACACTTATTAGGACAGGAGGATGACACGCCAGTCATGCCATTGAGGCGAACAATGATTGAAACAGCCGTCCATGCAGCAAAGGCTCAGGTGACCCGGCAAGAGCTGGACTTGAACCATGGACGAAGTTATTGACAGCCTGGCAAGCTTCCACCAGACTAGGCCTCCCCCGGAAGAAGAGAAGATGGTGGTGACAACAAAAGCATTCCTTTAAAATCTGCAAGGGTGATTAGTATGTTGTAGTGATTGATTGTAAGAAAACACAGGATAATGTACAGTGCCGCAAGACATTTTTTAGTTGTGCATCAAGCAGCAATCATTTCCTGAAGTACATGATAAATCTCCATTCTGTATCGAGAGCCTTCCACATAGGGAAGAGACAGTTCAAAGTCAATTCTGTACATATTGATCAAACTGACTCAAATGGCATCGAGCCGGTCAGTCTTAATAAGTTAGCAACCGACAGACACAATACATTCATCAGAATGAGACGTTGGAATCGAGAGAGAAATAAAAGTCTTCACATTCGGAAGAGACAGGTATGAACTATTCGAGCTGGCATGGTGGGTGCTGCAAATTTAAAATCAGTTTTTGGTTAAGATGGTCTTAAATAATCATAGAAAATTACTTTTGCTAAAACATGGTACCAACAGCTAGAAATCATCAAAATGTGACCTTTTGACACATTTTGCTCGTTTCTGAGAAATATCGAATGCCTACTTTGAACTCATTTTGGTGGAGCAGGTCACAAATGTTCAAATACGTCAGAAAAAAACTTCCATTTCCTTGTACACTGCATATCGCCACTTAGAAAATAGATGTAGACAATTGATTTTTTTTTTTACCACTAAGGTATTGTTGGTTGTGTGAAGTACATCGAAAAGAAAATTGCTACCATGATGGGAAGCTTAACAGACATTTTTTTGTAAGACAATGTAACATTGTCACAATTGTATGCTTTAGATGGTGGTACATCATGGTGCCCTATCTACAGTTTGAGTCTTTTTCATAATCATTTTCAAAAAGCATGGAATGTAATAGTCATGATTCATTAAAAAATTTAATGATTAAAACATCTATTGATGTTATTCCAGCTGTAAATTGAATAAATGCTGTGGTTTAAGCATTTTTTGTTTTTGCAATTTTCATGAAAGTCAGTAATTTGACATTGTGTAAGAAATGGTTTATTTGATAAACGCTGACCAAACGCAAGGTTTCTTGTTAGTAGAAAAGGACCATTAAATTAGGTGGCAATGCAGTTTTTATTATTATGCATATGAGAGTCAAACAGCGGATTTCACAAAGCAGAAACAATCTTCTCCTAATCAAGAAGACGGGGAATGGCAAGGCTTACTGTCCTTCAGCAGAAAAGAAGCTTATGGGCAATAGCAGTGGTGTGAAACATTTAGGTGAGCTTGTGACAAATCTCAGAAAGGGCAAATGTCATTTACACTGCTCACGGACAAGCACCACAGGACAAAGGGGACAGATTCGTCAAGAGCTTGTAATGCATCGTTGACAGTTGTAGACCTTGTTTTTGTGTGTTTATGCACTCACTAGTGACATTGCGTTTCTCTAAAGTACTGCTTTTCTCCTCAACGTTGCTTGAGCTTTGTTTACGATTGTCCATTATCTACCAGGAGACTTAGGCTAGAAGAAAGGACCATCTGTGCCTAGAATAGACCACATAAACATTGGAAACAGATTATTATCACTCTACAGCTTTCTGGTGGCCAAATAATAAGGATCTACTATTTCCCTTTTTTGGTTGTATTCACATTGATTGAAATGTTTTTGAAAAACTGTTGTAATTTAATCCAATGAATGATGAAGAAATATGTCAGTCACATAACAACTTTTTCATCAAATTCTCTCCCATAAAATGGCATAATTCTGGAATCTAATTGATACCGCAGATTATTCCCCTGATCTGCAGGAGCGAAACAGATTTCCTTGATGTTCAAGAAATCTAATGATATTAATGACAACACAATTCTGAATGTTGCCTCTAGCTGGAAATTCATAATCTTAGCAAGAACCGAACCTTGAAGCAATCTTTTTGTAACGCGTGACAAGATGATCAACATGCTTATATATGTCATGACTTCATTAATTTACGATACTAGACTCAGACTCAGACTCAGACTCAGACTCAGACACTAGTTTATTCCTTTACACTGTACATTACAAAATTACACATGTCATTTACAATTATTTAAATCAATGTAAAGGGGAGACACCTCCAAGACAGTCTTCTGTCGCTACTGAGGTGCCCCCCGTTGTTTAATGTTCATGATCCTGCAGGTCCTGACATCACGGTGCTGAACTTCCATAGCATTTTATAGCATAGCATGTAATATTACCAAAAAATAAAGAAAACGAAATTTGAGAGATAGGGTCAAGATGATACATGAAATGCCTATACACTAAGTACAAACAAAACACAACAAGCTGAAATTATAAAAGGTTGTCAGTGGATTGACAAATGTAACAATTTCTGATAGAACAATGCATGTTGTAATTGTAAATAATATCTGCTTTCACATATTTGGTAAAACCCTCTATACTATGTGTAAATATCTTCGACTTAATATATTCAGGACAGTTGTTATAAATAGCAGGGAGACGATACCTGATGCTTCTATTAGTAAAACTATGTCGATTTAGGGGTGTTGCAAAATTTTGTGTATTTCTTGTGGGATAATTATGAATTTCAGAGTGCCTCGTGAACATCGACACTCTGAAATAGTAGTTCAACATGCCATTTTCCAGCCTGAAGGCGAACTTGAGTTCCTGGAGAGCGCACAGATCGGTTACTTTCAATAGCTGAAGATTTTTAAATATAGGCTCTGTATGGGAGTTGTATTTAGAATTGGTAATAACTCTTACAGATTTCTTTTGCAATTTCATCATTTTGTGTGCATGTGTTCCCCATACTAATATGCCATAATTTAGATATGGAAGAATGAGGGAATTATAGAGAGTTAGCAATATATGAAGTGGAAGAAATTTCTTTAACTTGCACATAATGCCAATTGTTTTGGAGATTTTCTGGGATATTGTGTTGATGTGGAATTTCCAGGATATATGTCTATCTAGCACTATGCCTAAATAGTTAAAGCGTTCAACAAATTCTATTGGAACTCCATTTATATTGATGTTTATTGGATCTACTTTCCTTTGGGGTGAATGAAATAGCATTGCTTTCGTTTTGTCAGGATTCAAAGATAGTTTGTTGAGTTTAAACCAGTTATTTATGTTATCTAGTTCTCTGTTGATTGCTTCTTCAGTTGTTTCTGTGGAAAAGCTAAAAGTGTTTAATGTTGCAGAGAGTGCTGAGTCATCAGCATATATAATAGGATGAAAATTTGTGGTAGCATTAACTAAATCATTAAGGTATATAATAAAGAGCAAAGGACCCAAGATCGAGCCTTGCGGTACACCTGTTTTTATGTTACAGTAATTTGATGTAATTTCACCGAATTCTACGTGTTGCTTTCTATTATTGAGATAGTCCTTTAATAGTTTTAGAGAGTTGCCAGTAATACCGTAATAGTTTAATTTATGAAGGAGGATTTTATGATCAAGAGTATCGAAGGCTTTGGATAGATCTAAATAAATATTTAAAGGAATTTCACTTTGGTCCATTTTGGTGACTATATGATCTATTAGTTCAAGTGCCGCCAATTCAGTAGAGTGTTGGCTTCTAAACCCATACTGGCTATTGAAGAAGAGATTGTTATTCATGAAGTGATTATAAAGCTGGTTATATATTATTTTCTCAAAAATTTTAGATATACTTGGTAGAATGGATACGGGCCGGTAATTATCGAGAATAGTATTGTCATTTTTCTTGTATATAGGTATCACTTTAGCTAATTTCAATTTCTCAGGAAAAGTACCAGTGTGAAAGCATTGGTTGATAATCAGTGTTATCGGTTTTGATATTTCATGTTTAATTTCTTTGAGAAGTTTGTTTGACAGTCTATCAACTCCACAACTTGATTTGGGCTTTAGTTTATCTATAGTATCTAGAACAGTTTTTTCACTAATGTCATTAAATTCAAAAAAACTTTCGGCTGGAGTTGTCAGGTAGTCCTTAAAACACTTATTTTCAGGGGGAATAATAGATTGAGCTAACTTAGGTCCAATTTCAGTAAAATACTCATTAAATTTATTTGCTATTTCCATGGGATCACTGATTTCAATATTGTCTACTTGAAAATATTTAGGAAACTGAGCAGTTTTGTCTGATCTATTAATAATTTCTTTTATAGTAATCCAAGTACTCTTAATGTCTTTCTTAAATTTTTCAAAACATGAGTGATAGTAGTTTTTCTTAGCTAAGCGGATGTTCTGTTTTAGAATGCGATTGTAAGTCTGGAGATTAACTTTATATGTATTATGCATTTCAGAAGAAGGATTTGTAGCTCTTAATTTACTATATAATTTGTCTCTAAATCTGATTGAACGTACAATACCTCTTGTGATCCAAGGATTCATCTTATGCTTGTGTTTATCGCATTTCACTAATTTGACAGGCATGTGTTTGTTTAAAAAGGATTTAATTATTTTGTCTAGATCATTGTAGTTGCAGTTTGGATCAGCATAAGGAGCAGTTTCAAATTCATTTGTGCTGCATTTTAGAGCAATTTCTTGCTTAAATTTAATTTTACTTTCGGGTGTGTTAGTAAATATTTTAATATGCCGTTTACTGTTTCGTACTGGTACTAAATGGTCTAAAGTGACAAAAATTGGCTGATGGTCTGATATATTATAGTTGAGAATACCTGCTGTTGATTCAGTAGTGGTATTGTTGGATGTTCTGACAAAAAAGTTATCAATAAGCGTAGCCGTTGACTCAGTTACTCTGGTCGGGAAAGTTATTTTAGGTATAAAACCATTAGAAATCATTGTTTCAAAAAATTCTTTGGCATAAGTTTTATCTTTTATTTTTAATAGATCAATATTAAAGTCTCCCACCAACACAATATTCTTTGTTCTGTTAATTTCCATTAATATTTCTTCCAAGTTTTCATTAAATCTTTTGTAATTTTCAGAGATATTTCTAGGAGGTCTATAGATATTTCCAATAATTAAACTTTTCCTTATAGTACCAATGTCAACAACAATCTCCACAAACAGGCCATCATATATATTTTTATCAATATTTACGTTCATAATTTTATATTCAATATTACCCTTGATGTACATGCCAACTCCCCCGTGCGCACTGCAGGAACTCTCAATGTGAACAAAATTATAGCCCTCAAGCTGCAAAAGAGAAACATCAAAACTTTGCTTTAGCCATGACTCTTGAAGACAAATTATAGAGAAAGGACAATTAGACTCCTGAAACAGTTTTAGATAAATAAGCAATTGATCAAATTTTGACTGAAGCGACTGGCAGTTTAAGCTCAATAAGGACAAGGTATCATTTTTCGTTTTCAGTAATTGAATAGCTTGTTCATCATTAAAATAAGGAGAGTGAGTAAAAAGTGAAGGCATCTCATCATACAAACCATCCTGACCAATTTCCGTATTAAGTTCGTCTATAAATGTTTCCATTTGGTTGACTTCGATATTGAAATTTCGACAATAAAACAATTACAGAAAATGGCAGAAGGAATGGAAAATTGCACCGCGCATGTGAGAACCTGCAGGAATCAATCTGAAATATGGTAAAAAAGAAAATAAGTAAATGCATAATACTGAGGGTAGTACAAATCATTAGAGTTAACAGAGGTTTGATATTATTATTATAATGTATACTAAAAGGCTGAGTCAAATGGCTTATAGTCAAGAATACATTTTTCATATAAATTATCTTAAACTCAGCTGAAAGGATGCTAAACTAGATCAAGCGTCTACCTGGGAACAGGATATCTTTCAATATATCAAAAATTGCAAAATTTTTTAGGATCAATTCATAGGAATTTACTCGTTAAAGTTTCATTGACGTCGTTCAAACAACAGCTTAAAAATAATAGATGGGGGGGGGGAGTCTAGAGGCGAGGGGGTCAAATGTGTCATCTTAATGACGATTACTAAGACCTTATAACAGAATTGAAATTACCTGATACTGGGATAATTTATATAGAGTGATTCACCAGTCTAACAGCAAAAACAAGCTCAAAAACAGCCTATTTGATATATTGTCAAGATTAAATTGGCCGAAGTTATAAGCTGTGAATAATTACAAAATTAATAAGGTCCAAACTTTAGTTTTTATTAATTGTAGTACTTATTGAAAAGTCCATTTCCAAGCACAAAACTCAAATATTTCACAAACATTTATCATATATATAAGCATACTGAGTCCACAACGCAATAAGGACACAAAAAAGTCAACAAAATTGTAAGCACAATAAAAAATTAACAGTTAATTTGATAAATTGTCAAGATTAATTAATTATTACCGAAGTTATAGTCCATCATCATGAGTTGTAAATAATTGCAAAATTATTAAGGTCAGCAGGTGACCCAATTTTTGTTCATATAAGATTATCATACTTATTGAAAACGTCCATTTCAAAGCAAGGAACTCACAAACATATTTCACAAACTTATATCATATAATAAGCATATTGAGTCCACTTCTCAAATAGGATACAATAAGTCCACAGTTAATTAGCACAATGAAATTTTTACTGTTAATGACTATTAAGTCTCAATAAATGTTATAGTTAAGTCCATTGCAAGTGCATAATAATTTTTTTTTTTTTTTTTCATGTTTAATATGAGAGTCATATAAATGGGGGGGGGGACGCGGGTTATTATAGGGAATATTGTTTTTTCAGCTGATTTCTGACTTCCTGTAGGACGTTGCCAAATAGGTTGTCAGACCAATTGGTAGGGTCAGTTGCTTTGTCATCAGTAAGGTGAAGGCCAATTCCATAAGTTTTATCCAAAGTTGCTTCCCCAAGCAAGTCATCTGGGTTTTCCAACAGAAGTAAACGTGCTGCTGCCACCTGCTGGAACTTAGCCAAGTTGGATTTCCTGAGAACATCTCTCACAATCTGACTCCATTCAGTTGGAACAAAGTTTTTAACAGATTTGCCCAGAGCCATGATTTTATATGGGTCAGATTCTGCTTTAATATTGGCTGCCAATTGAAGATCATTGAAACGCATTGCTTTTGTGTACTGAATGTATTGTTCAGTTGAGCAATATATCTCATCATCAATTTCAATAGGAAACTCAGAGTACAAGTTACTCAAGGGAGAGTACTTAGAGCAAAATAATGTAACTCCATTTCTGGATTGTGTGAACATTTTTGCAAGATTAAGTTCATGTGGGAGTTCATTTAATGACTTTGTTGTGTATACTTTGCCATTTATGTACAGCTTGTCAACTTTTATGTATGCAGATTTCACAGCTTCCATGGATTTGGCCACCTTCATAATGGGATATAACAGTTTTCTCTCATGTTGGGCCTCAACAGGGTAATCCTCAAGAAGGGTGTAGTTTGATTTTGACAGGTTTCTTCTGTTCTTCCAAACAGTTTCACGGTTTTTGAAGCTTGAGAAGCATGCTATTATGTATCTAGTTTTCCCTGGTGCTTTCACACCCAGTCTCTGTACATAATCAAACTGAATAGCATGTCCATTTTGAACTCTGAGAATGTTAATAATAATATCCCGGATTGAATTTTCACAATCTTCGTCTGTCTCTTTTCCTTCTTTCTCTTTAATGCCAGCAAAAAGCAAATTCATCCTGCGAGATCGACTCTCAAGTTTGATCAATCTAGATTTTAAACCATCATTTTCTTGCTTTAGTAAGTCAATTTCACTTTGGACAGCAACAGCAATTTTTTCAGCATTTTTAGCAACATCCGTGGCTTCTTTAGCTGTGTCACATGCATACTCAACAGACTGTTTGACTTCATCAATTTTTTTCTCAATAGAAGAAAGTTGAACTCCCACCTGTTTAAACCACTGGGGCTGTTTATCAGGAGCAACAGTATCAGCCATATTGGTATCCTGGCTTTTCACTTGTAATCCTTGGGTATTTTCTTTGGTATTTCCAACACCATCAGCACTATCAATGATAACTAGTCCTTTAGAACGAGTATTTGCAGCCATAATCCACAAAATTTTGATCCATAAAACATTGCCAGGCTATGGTCTTGGCATTTAAAAGATAAAATTCCAGGAGCTCAGCTCAGACCTGTCAGCACTCCATAGCTGCCACCACAACCTATACTATATATGCAGCTTTTTCCATTACATGGAAATAATATCAATCACATCATGGTGACAAAGATAATGATTCCCAGCCAATGAAACTTGACATTGAGAAAATCATTTATGCTGGTAATTCTGTTGGAAAAATAATCAAAACTCCCAAGGAGATGGTAAATAACAAATAACTAGAACCCTGTAACTGACCAAGGTCAGTGACTAAGAATTTACCAAGCTTTTACCAGTTCATGCAGCATAGCCCAAAGACAGCTTGCAACAATATTGTGGTGCACATGCCACCGTGGTGCACAGTGCTACCGTGGCGCACAGTGAGACGGTGGCGCACAGAGCCACTGTCGACTCTGCTCACTGCCACTCTTATCTGGTGCACAGTGCCACTATGACTGTGACTGTGACTGTGGTGCTAAACTGCCACTGTGGTGCACACTGCTGTGGTCTAAACTGCCACTGTGTTGCACACTGTCATTGTGTTGCACACTGAGACTGTTGTGCACACTGCCACTGTGGTGCTCATTGCCACTGTGGTGCAATCTGCCATTGTGGTGCAGCCTGCCATTGTGACACAGTGATGCACAGTGCCACAATGATGCACAGTGCCACAATGATGCACAGTGTCATAATTTTGCACAGTGCCACCATTATGCAAAGTGCCACCATGATGCCCAGTGCCACCATGATGCAAACTGCCAGCATGATGCACAATTATGATAACCCTAAGCACATAATAAGAGTGAAAGCTGATGTTTCAGTCTCTGCAGAGCTACAGTTGTTTGATAAGGTGTGGGAAAGATGAATTTTCAGGGTTCACCGATATTTTTACCTGTCGATGTTACAAGAAAATATACAATAAATTAAATTAACAGGAGAATCTGATCTTTCCAAAACTGCTTGTGTCATTCATGCAGCTTTATTAGGACGAGTGATAGAGGCCATTGAAATAACGGTAAAATTGTGACAGTTCATCGAAAAATGGTCCCTGAAAATGTCAAGTTTTGTACTTCAATTTGTTGCAGAAGGCAAACGGTTGGGAGGAGAGACTTGAAATTGCAAAAATTACTGTAAATGTGTTAGGACTACACCCCCAAATATTATTGAATTTTTTGAAGATGGATTTCTGAGTAAAAAAAATGCAAAGATGTAAAATCATGACCGAAAACATGAATTTTTCAGGGTCGGGCGATCTTTTTAACTAGTAGAGATAAGTTAAAATATATAGAAAACAAATACTAGAGGAGAATCTGGGCTTTTGAAATGTGTTTTTATTTTTCCTGTAGCTTAATTAGAACCGGAGATACAGACCGTCAAAGTATGGGTACAAGTGCAATGTTGACAAATGAGCAGGTCAATTTTCAAGTCATTTCTTGACCTTGCGACCTCAATTGTGCAATGTAGGTCAATCCGAGGGCCTTCAAATTTTGCGTGGGGCCTCTAGGGTATTGTGGCACCAAATGCTGAAGAGATAATGCAAATTACTCAATTCCTTCCCTGTTAAGAAAAATGTAATGTCTGAAATGTCAAAGTTTCTCCCAATATTTGACCTTGAGTTTGACCTTGAAAATACCTTTCTAGGTCAAAACCAATATTTTTCCCAGATTGGCAAGGTGTGACTATGGGGGGGTCATTTCATTGTTTGAACTGTGTAGGATCAATATTTACCTGTCCTCAGGGCAAAAATAGGGTGTTTTTACATGTCACGCGGTATGCAATATTTGTGATTTTTTAACAAATCAGCATGAAAGGATATCTGAATTCTGATTTCAGGCATCAAACAAACTGGCTGGTGCTTTCCAGAAACAAGAAGATGAGACTGATATCTGGAAAAAAAGATAATTTTCAGAATTTCTGAAAATCGCCCATATTTGAACTTTGAGAGGTCAAATGACCTTGAAAAATGAGGTCAAGGTCAAATCTGAAGGTCTGTATGGGGTTTTAGGGGTATGTTAAGGGTAGTCTGTTATACATGTACATGACCTAAAATGACTCCTTCATGGTGTTCTGAGACCCACACCCTGTACTACCCGTACTCATTTCACAAAAATGGCCACTGTTGCCGAACCGTTGCAGATATAGGAATAAAAAAGTGACGTGCGGATGCCCCCAGATACCAAGCATCCTCTGGTATATTCAGCGTCTCCCTACCTATTGCGGTTCTTGAGATTTTTGAAATAAACCTAAAACGGTGTTTTTGCTGTAGCTCCGGTTCCGCTTGAGCGATTCCAGAAATTTTTGTGCCTGAATACAGACAAGTACTTTTGACTAAGACGTGCCCTGTACATTGATGGTACCTGTTATGGTTCCCGAGTAATAGGCCATCAAAATTTCCAAAATTTCATGTTTGAAAGGCCCTGTGACCTTGAAAAATAGGTCAAGGTCATATCTTTTGTATGTGGCCTAGTTTTAGTCCTAGAGGTACCCTGTGACCAAGTTTCGTGAAAATCAGAGCATTCTGAAAAAAAAATAAGAATAATACCAAAAACAATAAGAATTTACCATGTAATGGTAAATTCTTAATTAGGAAATTACATGGCACACTGCCGGGTTGTCAGTGAGATATTATTTGATGATATATATTATATGCTGGACTGACACTGACAGTAAATGTGACTGAGCATAATGTCAGTCTTTAATATGACATAATTATATAAGTGCACATAAATCTTGAAATCAGCATTATACGTTATACAAAATCTGCCTTCCTCAGAGCATAATGCTCATGAAATAGACCACCAATGAAGAAGTACTGGGACTGTTTCATGATTGTGAAATTTATGGTAGAGAAACTTTCTGAGGATAAGCAAATAGATCCACACAATTTCAACTAACCTCTCTGAAGCTTTAGATTAAGGAAACGAAAAAAAAAAAAAAAAAAAAAAAAAAAAAAAAAAATGCTTTCAGAATTTATGCAATGGACATAAGAAGTTCTATTCCAAAAAAAGGGATGCAATTGAGTGTGCTTAAAACAAGAAGAAATTTAATCCAGTTGTGTCTCAGCAATGGTAGATTGCATTAGCAAGGGAAGACTTGAAGTACTAACAGATTCTTAAGTACTTTGTAATACTTTTCTAAGCCTCCCACACAGGAAAACGACACCAGCAGCAATTCGAAGAACAAAGACTTCTATTTGTCAGGAACAGCTAGAGGGATGTTTGAACAGCCTTTTTTTGCATTATTGGTAAACATTTTTAAAAGCAGTTCTTACAGAAGGCAACCTTCAATGGCATTTATTGCAACTAAATACTTTTTTCTAGACACCAGAGCCACTTAAGTAACTTCTATAGAGTATGAATTCTTTATCATAGGCTGCCATCAGCACAAATTACTTTCACACCAAGATTTTCTATAAAAATTATTGTATTCTTTAAAATTTGACATATCAATATCTTCAATGTCAGAATGTCATTAACCAGGAAAAGCCTTTTACTGTGAATAACGTGTATGATATTATGTATTCTCTCACTACATTCAAGAAGTCCCTGAAAATGTCTGACCTACGAAATTTACCACAGGAAAATATTCTACCACACATTTTTCTGTGTTCATTCAGCATCCAAGGCATATACCCAAGTTGAAAATTAAGATGGTTTGTTCTTACAAACAAATATATTACGGCCAATTCTTATATTTTTTAGAAATATCACTATTGATATGGTAGTACGTACCTGCATTTTTTCATGTACCTTTCTCTTTTGCAGTTTCTTTTTTTTTACCTTCAGGAACCTGCTAGACATTAACAGCCATTTCTCCATCTGGGTATTTATGATATAAGCCAATGCTGATATATTATAAACAGCCTATCTATCACTGCAAGCTCATCACATAAGCAACTGTCAGTCTTCTTTCAAGTCGGTGGAAAGTTGTATGCCACATCAGCCAGTAACCTTTTCCAGTGACATTTCGACAGGAATAGCTTTTTAATCCATAGTCCTCATGCATGGATATATTTGCAATTCATAGCGTAGATATGAAATGTCAACCATCGCAATATATAGATTTAATGTTCTGATGCAAGTAAAAATTTCTATCAGTATTTCATTCCAAGAGATAAATTCCAACAAGAATTTAACAAAACTTAATATTCTGTGATTTTAAAATATTTTTGTGAACTGCAAGAGAATTTTGTGACACAGTTTCAAATATGTCTTCTTTTCATGCAATTAGGGCTATCAAAGTGATAGTCAATTTGTGGAAAACTGTAATTTAGAAGAAGATATGAAACATTATGAAACATCAGAGCAATGGTGGCTTTTGATGTCTCGTTGATTATTCATATTATATAAAAACAGTGGCTTGCATTAGTGTCATGTTTCTTCCTTTAATCACATGATATGTAAGATGTGCTCCTGACTTTGAAAATGTCAACCAACTAATATGTGTGCCTTCGATATACATAGCCATTTCACATTCACACTTTGTTGAAATGTCATTTGTCAGGTAGGGATAGCCAAAATTCCTAGAATATGGGACTGAAAATGTTATATTGAATATGAAACATTAATTTTGAGCTACTAGGGTGGTTATTTTGGACTCTTGATGATCTTAGATTTTGGTTTAAGTGGCCTGTAGACATACAAGCAGGTTTTAAAAAGAATACATGATGGTGATTCAAAGGATTCTTAAATGTCTTTTAATGGAGAAATTCTGAGATTTGAAAAAGGAAACTGTCCTCAATATATAAATTAAATACATATTATTGTGACAACCATTAATAATATCGGCTTATATGCAGGCAATTGATGCATGTCTAATAATTTCATCTCATATTACTTTCAATTAAATTGAAGATGAGCATCTTGAATTCTTGGTTCAGTTGGCAAAAATTTAAGAAGCAATCAGCCAGCAACAACTTCAAATTCTCTTGCAGGAAAAGACACTCTAGAATCGAATTGAAACTGCAAATTACTTTCTTGGTCTACAAGAATGAGACAATTTTCCTTGATGTTCAATAAATATAATAATGTTATTGAGAATAGAGTTCTGAATGTTGACCTTTGCTGAAAATTCCTAATCTAAGCAAGTACCGAATGAAAGAGCAGACAAATAAAATAATCAACACGTTGACGGTTTGTTCATTAATTTTTTTTAAAGAAGAAATTCAATCCAGTTGCTCTCTCAGCAATACAAGTGGCAGATTGCATTAGCAAGGGAAGACTTGAAGTGGTGACAGATTCTTAAGTACTTTGTAATACTCTTTTAAGCCTCCCACACAGGAAAAAGAGACAAACCCCCCACAGGGCCCACACAAAGTAGAGAGACCAGCAGCAATTCTGATAACAAAAACTTCTATTTGTCAGGAACAGCTTGCAGGACATTTGAATAGCCTTTTTGCAATATTTGTAAACTTTCTAAAATGCAGTTCTTACTGAAAACAATCTTCAGTAGTAACTAAAAATATCCTATTTGTAGACACCAAACCGACTTCTGAAATTTGTGGATTATGATTCTTTAGTCAAGGCTGCCAAAAGCATCAATCACTTTTCCATAGTACATGTACAGTGCCGCCTGTAAGTAAGTGAAACGCATGAAATGGTGCCATTGAATCAATGCTAAGCATTCTTCGTCAAACTGCTGGTGGAGGCATGAATTCTCGTCCGATGCGATGAAAACATATTGGGTCATAAAGGCCGATATGTGAGGCATGTGGGATAACAATGGCAGCCAATGTTCTTTGCTGTAGTAGGAGTTAGGTATGGGTCATTATTAGAATTTCACCTACATTCCAGATTCGGTTTCAAAGAAAGGGAAATACAAATTATAGCCTATCTGCCAATGGAGTATCAACTATATCATTTCCAATTGGACAGGGATTGCAATATGTATCCTTATCAGTTTTGAATTTGATAGATATAACCTTGGGCCGTGCATTCCACGCATTCTAATTGCTCATTTAAAAAATTGCTCTTGCCGTAATATAGTCCTTTAGATGTAAATCTGCTGTGTCGTAATATGCCACTTCAAAGTTAGCCTTCCTTGTTTTTGGCAATGTGACTTTGTCCGCTTTTGAGTTCAATATGTCAAAATGGTTAATGACAAGCAGATCCAATTGTCTTTTTAAAGTTTTAAAGTAAAAACTCTGAACACATTCTGCCTGAGTCAGAGCTGAAACAAAGACTTATTAGGTTTGGGTCTTTGAGAATTGAGAATTCCATCCATTACATCATGGAGATTGGTAGGTGTGGAAGTAATACAATGTATCTATCTTTTGTCCATTTGGTGCATTTAAAATGTTTCAAGAAGCTTTTTCTCTTCACTCAATCTTAAAAATGTCTGCTTATTGTAAAAAGTTTTTCCCTGCATGCCTCTGTAAACGTGATTTGGTTGCTGAGAGGTCTGGTGGCTGTGTAAGAGGTGGCTAGGTGATGGCTTTGTGGATGCAAATATAATGCCCACACCAGTAAAATTTTCAAGAGCTTAAAAATACTTAAATTTGATGATATATGCGCACTGCATGACTGCAAGCTACTTTATAAATATTTTAATGGAGTACTTCCCGAGTCCCTGTTGTCCCTGGTTGAACAGAATGAGCAGGATCATCCAAGGTATGCAACTAGGTTGGCAAGTCAACCACTCCTACCTATTCCACGAGTCAGGCATGAATTTGCAAGACAATGTTTTTCATACAGGGTCCCAAGAATCTATAGTAATATGACTAAATCAATTAAGGATAAAATTTTTACTCACAGCTTCAAAGGGTTCAAGTTATATGTGAAAAATTACTTAATAAATTCTTACACTACCAACTGCAGTATCAATAATTGTTTCATATGTTCTAAAAATTAAGTATTTCATTTAAAATCTAAAAATTATTATTGTAGATATCAATTTCTTTATTATCAGGACTATCAAATTTCTTTTATTTTTTTGCACACTACATGCACCACCTCCTCCAGTCACACCACAAACCAGCCAGTCAACATTTTTGTATTATTATTATTTTTTTACAGCCTATCATCAATAATTAATATTATTTCTTCATTCTTGTAATTGTTGCTAATATTTCTATAGACTATATGATGTAATGATTTGTAGACAATAATTTAGGTGGCCCCTTGTTAGCGGCTTTTTTTTAGCCTTTAAGAGGTCTCCTGACTCCATGTAATATTTTTTATTTTTAAGAGTCAAATAAATACATTCTGAGTCTGAGTCTGAGTCTGATGCATATGGCTTTTTTGTCGGTTGTTCATTAGGAGAGGCAATTGGCTGTAATTGACTTATGCCCAGGCCATTCTCCCCAGGATGGAGCTATATTTTTTGTTAGAAATTACACATACACGAGTGCAAGAAATCACACATACACGAATTTCCCATCTGTGGATGTGGCATTTCTTACACTTTTCTCACTCATGAATGTGTCAAATATATCACCATCAGGTCATGTATATGATATAAATATATCACCATCAGGTCGTGTATATGATATATATTACATATACAGGACTGGTTGTGTATATGAGAGAAGTAGCACATAAAAGAGTTGTACGGCCGATTTCACCAACATGGTATTAACAGTTAGTCCTGGTCTTAACTTCTTAAAACCTGGTTTAACTAAGTCCCTTTCACCAAGATTGTGCTAGCATGTAAACTTGTCAAGGATTGGCTTAGCCAGACCAGGTCTTAGCTAAGACTTTGCTTAACCCTCAGTACCATGTTGGTGAAATCGGGCCGTAGTGTGCATGGATTATATGATACGTATATGCAAGATATTACACATACAATAGTGCTAAATAATACAGATACACAAGTGTGTGAAAAATGCCACATACAATTATGACTGATTATGGTAATAATAATAAGTGAGGCAGAGGGAGGAAGTACTTCTACAAATGTCACTCCCCAACTGGCTCTCTGCTCATTTCGCCTATTGATGAAAAGTTCACAGAATGATGTTACCTATTTTGAAGACTGTAAATCAAGTTTGATACATGTGTGATACAACCTGCTATTCAGGTCAGTCATCAACATCCCTTGATAACATTTTTCCATGACACGAACAACTTTTGACACAGAATGCTTTTGCAACCAACCCAAGCAAAAAAGGCTAACTTCAGAGGAAGGGTTGCTTTTGATGTCTGATCAATTATTAATGCCATGTACTTACTGAGGATTGCATTTGAGCAAGGTTTTCTCCATCCATCATTTGATACATAATGTGAGTAACCATTCCTTTGTTCCTGCTCGTGAATATGATGAATGTCATGACTTGTATTATCAATATTCATTGCCATTTTATATCCAGAAATGTTATCTAAAAATGCATTCATTATCAAAACAATACCTTAACAATATGTGTCCAGCTAACTGAGGGAGAAGATCTGTTCTTTTGGTGAGTTCTCACCGCGAATGGCAAAAATTTCTTTTGATATTTGGTCTGTCAAAGAAGTATCAATATCTTCTTTTTTTTCTTTTGAAAAAAAAAAAAGTGATATGATGAAATGAAGGATCGTATTAGAATGGACAAGTCTGTGATCACTTACCTCACCTACACTCACTCATAACTGAGTGAAGGTGGCTTTAATGGGATATATGTTTTATTTGGAAGAAATTGCCTTTTGCGTTTTGATGCCTGGCAAACCTCTCACATACATGTAGGTAGTATAAACCATATTTTATGATTTAACTATATTTTTTTACCACTCATATCATGACATGAGTATGATAAATAAATATATTTATAGAAGAAAATTGACAAAACTGTGGTTGATCTGGTGTAAATATAGGCTTTACATGGTCACACTCAGACACAAGCTATGTGGTAGACTCCAAGCATATGAATGATGCTAACTACACTTCCTTACAACAGCAATGTAATTTAGCCTGGGCACCACTCCCTGCAAGGAAATCACAAGCTTAATCCCTGTAATCCCCAGCCCCCAGGGTTACTTTTCTGGTCATTGACATAGATGAGAAATGTCAAATAGGCTGGCTGAACTCTGTAGCACATTGGTGTCTGTGTTACATCACTCTCATATGACAATTACTAAATATTGGTGTCTGTTGTATATCACTCGTATCTGTCAATTACTTCTGCCTGATGAATTTAATGAAAAAATATTACTGTTGCCTGATACATAAGAATGGAGTATTTCATTTGCTGACAACGTGCGTTGCTGAAAATTTTAATTCAACACCGCTGCATATACAGGGTGACTACAGACAAAAAAAAAGACAGTCAACACAATTTAATTTGTTTACAGTTTATTTTGTGACAAGCATCATTTTTCAACAACACACGATTTGTATCTGAACAGGATTATCAGAACAGTCAAATCACCCATTATTCACACTCCTTGCTGTGGTAACTTTCTGCAGATGAGAACGAAATTATGCAAAAGCACAATGTCATTTGATGCACCTAACCAACATTTTGCCCTATGCAGACATGATGCAGGCCTCTAACTTCACTGCAAGGGATGGGATAAATTGATGGATTCTATCTTCAAAGTTGCCCTTGCCAAGTAATTCACTGGGTCCAGCTCAGGAAACAAGGGGTCGCTCTCTACCTTGCTTACTCAGCAGGTATTTTCTGAGGCACTCCTGAGTCTTCTATGCAGCATGAAGAGGTGCTACATCTTGTTGGAGGATGATTTTGCCACAAAATGAGTTTTTTGTTTGATGCCATAGCATCACAAATACTGTAAGAATGTTAATATAAACATGAGCATTGAATGGTTTATTTGATAAGCACTGACCAAACGCAAGGTTTCTTGTTAGTAGAAAAAGACCATTAAATGGGTTGGCAATACAGTTTTTATTACTATGCATATGAGAGTCAAACAGCGGATTTCACAAACCAGAAAAAATATTCTTCTAATTGAGAAGACAGAGAATGGAAAGGCATACTGTCCTTAAGCGCATAAGAAGCTTATGGGCAATAACAGTGGTATAAAACATTTGGTTGAGCTTGTGACAAATCTCAGTGCAAAGGTTGTTTACACTGCTCTTGGACATGCACCACAGGACAAAGGGGACTGATTCGTCAAAAGCTTCTAATGCATCGGTGACAGTTGTAGACCTTGCTTTCCCTTGTTTATGTACTCACTAGTGACATTGTGTTTCTTTAAAGTGCTGATTCTCTCCTCAGGGTTGCTTGAACTTTGTTTACTATTGTCCAATATCTACTGGGAAGCTGAGCCTGGAAGGAAGGACCGTCTGTGCTAAGATTAGACAACGTAAACATTGGTAGCAGATTGTTGTCACTCTACAGTGTTCGGGTGGCCAAATAAGGGTTTACTTTTTCCTTCTTTTTTTGCTAGATTGACATTGCGTCAAATGTTTTAGTGAAAACTGTTGCAGTTTAATGCAATGAATGAAGAAAAAATATGTCAGCCACCAACGGGATTGTTGTTGGCATCATGGAGATTAGCTAATACATTTTTACCCTGTACATATGTTGTTGGAGCTCAGGTCTCTTCCGTATATGGGCAGTTTTACAGTTTTACTGCAATTTGATGATGGAAAAACATATATAGAAATTTGCAATATTTATAAATACCCTTTTTATACATCCAGATTAAATCATTTTGTAAAGATGTGGCCTTTCATTTGACGAATCCATTGTTAAAAGACTTGAATCATACCACAAATTCTGATGGGCTGGAGAGGACATTTTTTGACATTGAGGATTTTGATTTCTGAGAAAATCTATGCACATTGCCTGGATATTTTCTTAACTTGTATTTGTCACATTAATGTAGAGGCACAGAACTGAGCACCGAAAACACAAATTGTTTGAGTTTCCTTCAAAAGCCTGAGTGTTTTTTTTCCATGGGCTGGAGAGGACATGTTTTTTTGACATTATATTCAAGCCTCAAATTCTGAAAACCAAGTGTAGTTATTGAAATAAGTGCTGTTGCTTTACCTTTAGATATGTCTCAAGCTACAAAATTGACACAAACAGTAGACACATCCTTAAATGCTTATTCATCATAGCCTATAAAGTAACAAATGGTCTCTCAAAGACAAAATATTTGACACATACCATTTTTTACATTTTTGGGGACAACTCATTTTGTATATAACTTATTCGCATAAAACCTGTTGTCATTTACACCCAAGACATAGGTCCAAGGAGGCATCACCAACATGAATCACAACTGCCAGCATTTATGTTTGTATGATGCCATAAAATTAGCAAAACTACCCGTGAGACAAAAAAATGAGCAAAAATTGGCCCTAAATCGCTTGCTGCTTCAAAACTAAATATCGTAGAAGGGTAAAATTTGGCACACATATATTTCAATGTAATACAAGACTGCCACCACAACAAATTTCTGTGTACCTATCATACTTTTCTTGTAATATCTGCCTAAATATGAAAAATTGGCCGAGTGCAAATACCGTAAAACTGCCCGTATGTTAAACAACTACATGCAATTCAGACTAAACATCAGCACTCCTTGGTTGTGCTAGATAGCATGATGAAAAACAACCTCTCAACAAAATTGACAGCACATGTATGCATGATGAAAAAAAAAACCAACATCTGAGGAATGTGGCTTTTGATGTCTCATCATTTATTAACATTATATACTTACTGTAGATTGCATTAGTGCCATGTTCCTTCTTGTCAGCATTTGATATGTAAGGTGTGCTCCTTAGTCCTTACATTGCAGATGTCAACCTTCTCAGCAGGGCAACTTCGATATTTCATATCAATGATTTTCTTCAGAAATGGCATATGTTAGATAGGGATAACAAACATGTCCAGGACAAAATTTATTTGATTGAACAGGGAGTATTCATTTTGCTGCTGATGAAAGATTGTGGCTCAAGTTAAGTATCCAACTGTTAGTGACCTCCCTGAACTGAATAAGCCACAGTATTGTTAAGGCCCCTCTTACAAAAACAGATATTAATCATAATTCAGTTATGATGCATCAAAGGAATTTGGAATGTCTTTTAATGGATAAATTCTGTGATTTAAGTTGTCCTTTAATGGAAAAATTCTGCGACTTAAGATCACTGATGCCTGGTTTGTACTTTAATTTAATGCATGGTATAATCATTTTCCTCTCATATAACTTTAATTTCATACAGAAATTGAACTTCTTGAACTCCTTGCTCTACTGGCAATGATTTGAGCAACCATCAACTGGCAATAACTAGAAATTCTCCTGGAAAAAAAGAAACTTAAGAATTTCAAGTTGACATTGCCAATTTCTGAGGGATAAGCGATGCAGTTGGGCTGCATCTGCTAAGAAATGGAATCCTAATAACTCTGTAATGAAGCAGATCAAAATGACAAGACTTGAAACAGTGATCTTCATTTCGAGAATTGTGGTGATGTACGAGGGGCGTTCAGAAAGTTCGAGGCTTTTTTTCATATGGATAGTTATTTTCAATCTAGAAACTATGAATTTTTCACAGGATAAAATTCAGCATATATGGAATGGATTTCAAAAATTTTGGATTATTTAGACATTTTTAAGTCTTTCAGTGGTTGCCATGGAAACTGAGAGTTCAACTTCTTGGGGCAGGTAATACTGAAACCAATCATGCCAAGAAATTGTGATTGTGAGATACTTCTCTCTGTCACTTGCATTAGTGAGATTGACAATATTTGACACAAGAAATATGGTGTTAGCTTCTTAATATGCTTTCACCAAATGTAAGTATTTTTAGACTGAACCCATGTAGGAAAGCACTCCCGAATGTCAGATTTGGCGAGGGAAATTCAGGAGGCACATGTGTGTTTCCCTGACTACATAAGGACATGTGAAAGCATGGATTCACTGGTATGAACAAAGGACCAAAATGGACAGCATTATCCATCCTAGCTATTCCTGTGACATGTTGCTTTACATAAGTCCTGGTTTTCTAGTCCATGGGGGCTACAGTTTAAGGCTCTGGAGGAGAAAAGGCTTTGGATGACCGAAATTTTTTCACAGAACTTTGTTTGGAGGACTTCAAGGAACATTTACTTCAATGGGTCAGGTGTGTGAATCAATGCTTTTGGTGAGCTTGGTAGTATTTTGTAAGACTTATATCATATTTCTTGTGTCAAATATTGTCAATCTCACTAATGCAAGTGATAGAGAGAGGTCTCTCACAGCCAAAATTCATTGGCTTTAGTGGTTTCAGTATTATCTGCCCCAAGAAGCTGAACTTTCAGTTTCCATGGCAACCATTGAATGACTTAAAAATGTCCAAATTGTCCACAATTTTGGAAATCCATTCCAAATATGCTGAATTTTATCCTGTCAAAAATTCATAGTTCTAGATTGAAAATAAGTGTCCATATAAAAAAAAGCCTCGAACTTTCTGAACGCCCCTCGTATAATATGTTCTCAGTCACCCAGGCTTCAATATGATATATATGAGTGCACATAAATCATTAAATCAGCATTAGAGTGTATATATATTTTTGTTTTGATACACACCAATTGCATAGGTGGTGTAAATGAAAAGAGCAATACACAAATTACAGATACAGTACAAAGAACACCCTAAAAAACAGACAGAATTTATTCCATGGTGGTAGATTGGATACAATTGAACGTGTTTAAATCAAAGAAGAAATTTAATCCAGTTGCTGTCTCAGTAATACAATTGGTACATTGCATTAGCAAGGGAAGACTTGGAGTGGTGACAGATTCTTAAGTACTTTGTAATACTTTTTAAACCTCCCACACATAGCAAATTGGGACCAGCAGCAATTCTGCAACAAAGACTTTTCATTTGACAGGAACAGCTCGGACGATGTTTGTTCAGCCTTTTTACCCAAATCTCAAACATCCGTAAATGCTATTCTTATAGAAAGTAATTTTCAATATAATTTATTCCATTTTGTACACACAACATCTCCTTTTCTCAATAAGGGTATTTGTATTAGCAAAAGTCGATAAATCATAAATATCATATCTATCATTGCAAGGCTCATCATATAAGCTGTTATCAATCTTCCTTTGTGGAAAGTCATATGCCATATCAGTCAGTGACCGTTTTCAGTGACATTTTGATTGGAATATCTGTCTAATCCACATTCCATATACATGGATATATTTGTAATTCATAGTGTAGATATGGAATGTCAACCATCGCAAAATACAAAACTAAAATTCGACTCAAGTAAAATCTTCCCTTAGTGTACATGTTTTCCATTGCAACAGACAAATTCTATGAAGAATTAAACAAATTGTCTTCACAAATATTTGTGAACTGTCAGAGTCTTTTTCTACAGAGTTTCCAATATGGCTTAACATGCAGTTAGGGCTTGTGAACTGATATCCAATTTGGGAATGATAGTTTTTGAGGTGGAAAAGTTTCAGTGCCATTAAAGCAACAGTTTCCATCCTTCGCACAAATGTTTTTCTTCCTTGGCAATAAGAAAGTACGTTTGATTTTTCTTCAGCGCAAATTGTCAACAACAGTAGTAAAAAAAGAAAATTAATGTCTCTGTGACCTTGAAGAAATGGAAATGAGAAAACCAAGAATAAAAATAGGAAGCAAAGAAGCAATTGGAAGGCAGTTGCCACTGACTTAATCATATTTTTTGAAAATTAAAAAATGTCTCTCAATATACAATGCATCACAATAACACGATAAACAGATTAATAGAACTCTAGAATTAGATTCCAAATTTTAATTACAGAAAGGATAATTGAAATTGTAACCTAGATCTTTTTCATTTATAGACTCACCACTACACAGAAGAAATGAAGAAGTAATTGTGTCTGAATGATCACATTCCTGTAAGAAATGATGCGTCTTATCTAGCAAAATAAAATTACTTGTCAGAAGATAAAAACTTATGTTCAAAGAATTTCATAAATCTCTTTTTTTGTGATTGTGCGATAGCAAGAAGAAGAAAATGAGAAGACAAAATTATTTTAAAGATGGTGATGACAACAAAACAATTCCTTAAAAATCTGAAGGGTGCTGTCGTAATGATTGATGGCTAGAAAACATAGATTAACGCATAAGACTCAAGGTTCAAGATATTTTATTTCTTTCTGAAACTTCACATAATAGTAAAGAGGGAAGACATCTCTAAGACAAGTACTTATCGCTGGCGAGATATCCCCCCCCCCCTAAAAATGTAAAAGATCATATCATCATCTCAGAGATCCATTAAAAAGCAAAATGAAAAATTGTATTCACAAGATCTACCTACGCATAGCCCATGTACAATGTGTGCGTATTGGGTGATGAACCAAAGATATAATATCACAAATATGATAAGAACAAAAGATAAGAGGAATGTACAGTAAGACATTTGATGTGCATCAGCAGCCCTTATAATTTTGTCTTCTCAGTAGCTTGAAGTAGATTGAAAATAAAATTGCTACCATAACATGAAGAGCCGACCAAATCGAGGCAATAAAAAATAATCTCAAGTGAATTTTGTAGACGTCTACGGGGCCCAATCTACTGTCAGACTTTTTAGCAATATCATTAGCCGATTATCTGCATGTGGCACGTCAGCCACAATTAATTTTGTGCATGAAAAGTTTTGGTGAAATATAACCTAACCTTAAGAAAAATGAAATGTAATGTCCAGATATTGCTGACACATCATTAATCTTTTGTCGTGATCTGAATTGTTACAAAACTTTGCAGATAAATCAAGGTTGCTGTTGAATGGTTGCTTTTCAGGTCTTTGACAGCCTTAGCATAAACTGTTTGAAAGCATTGAATTTAATACTCCTGATTCAATAAAAAATATCAATCTAAAAACAGCACACAGCGATATTCAGGCTGTAAATTGCAGGAATATAGGGTTAAAAGCGTCAAGCGATTTTGCATTTTCATGAAATTCAGTCAAATTACATTGTATAAGGCAATGGTGTATTCCATAAGAGTAGACCAAAGCAAAGTTTCATGTTATAAAGAAAGATTATGTAAATGAGATGTCAATTGGGTTTTACTTGCGCATTCGTAGGAGAAGAAGCTGATGTCAGTTAACACAAACAATCTACTACTAATCAAGAAGACAGAGAATGGCAAGGCATACTGTCCTTCAGCAGAAAAGAAGCTTATGGGCAATAACAGTGGTGTGAAACATTCACTTGAGCTTGTGACAAATCTCAGTAAGTGCAAAGGTCGTTTACTCTACTCATGGACAAGCACCACAGGACAAAGGGGACAGATTCGTCAAGAGCTTGTAATGCATCGTTGACAGTTGTAGACCTTGTTTTTGTGTGTTTATGCACTCACTAGTGACATTGCGTTTCTCTAATGCGCTTTTCTCCTCAACGTTGCTTGAGCTTTGTTTACGATTGTCCATTATCTACCAGGAGACTTAGGCTAGAAGAAAGGACCATCTGTGCCTAGAATAGACCACATAAACATTGGAAACAGATTATTATCACTCTACAGCTTTCTGGTGGCCAAATAATAAGGATCTACTATTTCCCTTTTTTGGTTGTATTCACATTGCTTGAAATGTTTTTGAAAAACTGTTGTAATTTAATCCAATGAATGATGAAAATATATATCAGCCACCAACAGGATTGTTTTTAGCATCATGGAGATTGGCTAATACATTTTAACTCTATAAATATTTTGTTGGAGCTCAAGTATCTTCCGTACATTAGGAAAACTACATGTAATTCGGGCTAAGCATCAGGCATCAGCACTCCTTGTATCATTGGTTGTGTTAGATATCATGATGAAAAACAACTTCTCGACACTGAATACATCTGAGGAATGGTGGCTTTTGATGTTTCATCAGTTATTCATATTACATAATAAATGTAAATTGCATTAGTGTCATGTTCCTTCGTGTTAGTACTTGATATGTAAGATGTGCTACGGACTTTCTAAATGCCAATATACTCATCAAGGCTACTTTGGTTCATAGCCATTTCATATCAGTAATTATTTTCTTCAAAAAGGTATTAGTCAGTAACGGTTGGGGAATACAAACATGCCTGGAAAATGAGAAATAAATCTCGACATTTTGTTATATTAAACATGGAGTAGTTCTGCTACAGATGAAAGGTCTTGAGCCGTCAGGGTTCTAATTTCAGACCATTGATGATATTCTTGAAGTGTTTTGTAATTGACATAATTATATAGGCACATTTAAGATTGAATGCAATGATGATGCATCAAAGGAATTTTAAATGTCTTTTAATTTAGAAATTCTGTGATTTAAGATCCCTGGTGCCTGAATTGTACTTTCATGTTCTTGTCATACAACTTTCATTTCAAGCAGAAATTGAGCTTCTTGAATTCCTTGCTCTACTGGCAATGATTTGAGAAACCATCAGCTAGCAATAACCAGAAATTCTCCTGGAAAAAAAGAGTTCCAGAATTTCCAGTTGACATTGCCAATTTCTGAGGAACAAGCAATGCAGTTGGACTGCATCTGCCAAGAAATGGAATTCTAATGAAGCAGATCAAAGTGAAAGACTGGAAATGGTGAACGTCATTCCAAGAATGGTGGTGATATATAATATATTCTGAGTCACCCAGTTTTCAATATGATATATATCGCTGCACATGAATCACAAAATCAGCATTTATATTTTTGTTTTAATACACAAACATTGCATTGGAGCACAAAACCAATTGAAGAAACTTCAAATGACATCCATCAATGTAGACAATGTTGAAATCAAGACTGCCAACCATGTCCGCAACTTAGGTGTGCTCTTTGACAAAAATATGACCATGGAGAAGCAGATCAACAAAATGTGTCGTAACGCATATTTCAATTTGAGAAACTTATCGAAACTCCGAAAAAACCTTGACAAGGAAATAGTTAAAACTGCTGTCAATGCACTTGTCACACCTCATTTGGACTATGGAAATGGGCTGTTGTATGGCACTGCCACCCGATTGTTAAATAAACTTCAGGTTGCAAAAAACTCAGCAGTTCGATTAATTGAGAGATTGAAAAAACATGACAGTGTCAGCCATAGTAGGAAACAACTGCACTGGTTTCCAATCACAGCAAGAATTCAATTCAAATTGATGATGACTACATGGAAGGCAATCAACAATCAGGCGCCTCAATACATCCAAAATCTTCTTCAAGTCAAATCACAACAGAACATAACCAGAGAAGCAACCACAAGCTGCTGTTAGCAGAACCTGCTCCATGCAACAAAAATAAGTTTGATGATCGGGCATTTTCCTATGCAGCACCAAAACTCTGGAACAGTTTGCCTGAAGAAGTTAGAACTACAAAAACCTTGGAAAGTTTCAAGAAGAATCTAAAAACCCATTTGTTTCAGAATTCCTATAAGTGATTTGATCTGAAAAAGCGCTAATCAGCAGTTTACTGAAATTAGCGCTATATAAATCCATGTTATTATTATCATTATTATAAATGGTGTAAATGAAAAGAGCAATATACAAGTTACAGTGTACATTATACAAGATCTAATTTCCTCAGAGCATAATTCATGAAATTTACAAGCAATGAAAGCGCATTGGAACTTTTGGTGAATGTGTTAAGGAAGAGAAACTGAGGATAAGCGATTAGACAAAATGATGTACAAATATTCAACTCTGTGTGGAGCCTTCTGTAAAAAAAAACATTCGGAATTTATGCTTTGAACGTAAAAGAAGTTCTATTCCAAAAAAATTATACAATTCTTAAATAAAGAAGAAATTTAATCCAGTTGCTCTCTCAGCAATACAAATGGTAGATTGAATTAGCAAGGGAAGACTTGAAGTGGTGACAGATTCTTAAGTACTTTGTAATACTTTTTCAAGCCTCCCGCATTGGAAAAAGATACCAGCAGCAATTCGAAGAACAAAGACTTCTATTTGTCAGGAACAGCTCGGAGATGTTTGAACAGCCTTTTTGCCCAAATTGTAAACATCCGTAAAAGCAATTCTTATAGAAATCAATATTCCATAGCAACGGAATTCATTCCCTTTTTTATATAAAACACATTTCGCGATCAGGGTATTTATGATATTAGCAAATGTTGATGTATCATATATATCCTATCTATCATTGCAAGGCTCATCACATTAAGCTGTTATCAGTCTTCCTTGGTGGAAAGTCGTATGCCATATCAGTCAGTAACCTTTTTCAGTGACATTTTGATTGGAATATCTGTCTAAACCATATTCGATATACATGGATATATTCGTAATTCATAGTGTAAATATGAAATGTCAACCATCCCAAAATACAAAACTAAAATTCACACTCAAGTAAAATCTTCCCTTAGTGTACAATTTTTCGTTGCAACAGATAAATTCCAGGAAGAATTAACAAATTTTTTTATTTGTGAAGTGGAAGAGTCTTTTCCTACACAGTTTCCAATATGGCTTCTTTATATGCAGTTAAGCCTTGTTAACTGATATTCGTTTTGGAATTATAGTTTTTGATTAAGTGAAGTAAAGTTTGTTATTATTATAAAAGGCAAATAAATGAGGTGGCAACTGGATTTTTCTAATGTGATGGCAAACGGCTAATGTCACTTGCCACAAACCATATATACTGCTAATACAACCAGAGAGAAAGAAACTGGCAAGGAACACGTAACAATAACAAGAAAGGACACTTCTGTGCTAAGATTAGACCAGGTAAACATTGGAAAAAGATTGTTGTTACTATAGAGCATTCTGGTGGCCAAATAAGGATCTACTATTTCCCTCATTTAGGTTGCATTGACATTGATTAGAATCATTTAGAGCAAACTATGTTTCGATTTCACGTGATCAGACAAATCATGTGTAGCAAGGATGAAGCGAAACTTCAAACAAACAAAAGATAAAACAGTAATATCAGATTTGTTTGTAGTGTGCTAATTGTTAAAAATTTTCGGACATCATCAGATTGTTGTTTGCATAATGCATAGGGTTTCGCTATATATTCTTAATGTATGAATATGTAAGTATCTTCCAAATGTTAAGATAACTGTAATTCAGGCTAAGCATGATCACTCCTTGATATTGCTGGAGATAGCATGATGAAAAACAACTTCTGAAACCGAATACAATGACAATGTATGTGATGAAAAAACCCTTATTTAGGAATTGAGGCTTTTGATGTTTCATCAATTATTCATATCATCATATAGTATATAATTATATTCTAACTGTGGAATGCACAAGTGTCACATTCCTTCCTGTTGGCACTTGATGTGACAGATGTTCTAAGATGTGCTCCTGACTTTGTAGATGCCAATCTACTTATCAGGGCAACTTTGATATCCATCGCCATTTCGCATCAGTAATTATTTTCTTCAAAAAGGTATTAGTCAGTCAGGGAAAGCAAACATGCCTGGAAAATGAGATTGTCATTCCGTTATATTAAACTCAGAGTATTAGTCTTACTGCAGATGAAGGGTCTTGCGCCATTAAGGTTTTAATTCTGGACCATTAATGATGTTCTTGAAGAGTATTATAATTGGCCTTTGACATAAAGACAGATTTTTAACCAAATGCAACGATGATGCATCAAAGGAATTTTTAATATCTTTTAATGGAAAAATTCTGTGATTTATCATCCCTGGTGCCTGGTTTGTACTTTCATTTACTTCACGTATAACTTTCATTTCAAACTGAAGATCAGCCTGGCGAACATTTTTAAAGAAACCATCAACCAGCAATAACTTCAAATTCTCCACTGTTGAAAACGAAACCCCAGAATCAAATTGAAATAGCAAATTATTTGGATGATATGCAGGAACAAGACAGATTTTGTTGATGTTCAGGAAATCTGATAATGTTAATGACAAGAGTATTCTGAATGTTTGCTTTTTTTGCTGAAAATACATTGTGTAAGCAAGAATGGTAGCTTAATTGATTTTTTATTTTTGCAAGTAAGGCACAATGATGAACATGTTTCTTGTCTTGACATTGAAATTCGCAGCTTTTTCCAATGTTCTAAAACAATTCTTGATCACAGCAAATATGTGTCAAGGTCACAAAGATAATGATACCCAGTCAATATAACCTTGACAATGGGAACATAATTTATGCTATTCTGATGAACTAATCAACCCTCCCATGCAGGGACATTAATTGGATATCTGTTATCACATAACAACTTTTTCATCAAATTCTCTCGCATAAAACGGCATAATTCTGGAATCTAATTGATACCGCAGATTATTTCCCTGATCTGCAGGAGCGAAACAGATTTTCTTGATGTTCAAGAAATCGAATAATATTAATGACAACTCAATTCTGAATGTTGCCTTTTGCTGGAAATTCATAATCTCAGCAAGAACCGAACCTTGAAGCAATCTTTTTGTAAAGCGTGATAAGATGATCAACATGTTTATGTCATGACTTCATTAATTTACGATGCTATATGCAGCTTTTTCCATTATATGGAAACAGTACTCAATGATAGCAACTATGTAATCATGGTGACAAAGATAATGATTCCCAGCCAAAGAAACTTGACATTGAGAAAATCATTTAAGCTGGTAATTCTATTGGAAAGATAATCAAAACTCCCACGGAGATGGTAAATAACAAATAATTTGGAAATTACATGGCATAATGCCGGGTTGTCAGTGAGATATTATCTGATTATATATATCATATGCTGGACTGACACTGACAGCAAATGTGACTGAGCATACATGTTATGTCAGTCTTTAATATGACATAATTATATGAGTGCACATAAATCTTCAAAGCAGCATTATACATTATACAAGATCTGCCTTTATTTTATACAAGATCTGCCTTCCTCAGAGCATAATGCTCATGATATAGACCACCAATGAAGAAGTACTGGGACTGTTTCATGATTGTGAAATTTATGGTAGAGAAACTTTCTGAGGATAAGCAAATAGATCCACACAATTTCAACTAACCTCTCTGAAGCTTTAGATTAAGGAAACGAAAAAACAAAAAAAACAAAAACCAAGAAGAAAAACATGCTTTCAGAATTTATGCAATGGACATAAGAAGTTCTATTCCAAAAAATGGGATGCTATTGAGTGTGCTTAAAACAAGAAGAAATTTAATCCAGTTGTGTCTCAGCAATGGTAGATTGCATTAGCAAGGGAAGACTTGAAATAGTGACAGATTCTTAAGTACTTTGTAATACTTTTCTAAGCCTCCCACACAGGAAAACGACACCAGCAGCAATTCGAAGAACAAAGACTTCTATTTGTCAGGAACAGCTAGAGGGATGTTTGAACAGCCTTTTTTGCATTATTGGTAAACATTTTTAAAAGCAGTTCTTACAGAAGGCAACCTTCAATGGCATTTATTGCAACTAAATACTTTTTTCTAGACACCAGAGCCACTTAAGTAACTTCTATAGAGTATGAATTCTTTATCATAGGCTGCCATCAGCACAAATTACTTTCACACCAAGATTTTCTATAAAAATTATTGTATTCTTTAAAATTTGACATATCAATATCTTCAATGTCAGAATGTCATTAACCAGGAAAAGCCTTTTACTGTGAATAACGTGTATGATATTATGTATTCTCTCACTACATTCAAGAAGTCCCTGAAAATGTCTGACCTACGAAATTTACCACAGGAAAATATTCTACCACACATTTTTCTGTGTTCATTCAGCATCCAAGGCATATACCCAAGTTGAAAATTAAGATGGTTTGTTCTTACAAACAAATATATTACGGCCAATTCTTATATTTTTTAGAAATATCACTATTGATATGGTAGTACGTACCTGCATTTTTTCATGTACCTTTCTCTTTTGCAGTTTCTTTTTTTTTACCTTCAGGAACCTGCTAGACATTAACAGCCATTTCTCCATCTGGGTATTCATGATATAAGCCAATGCTGATATATTATAAACAGCCTATCTATCACTGCAAGCTCATCACATAAGCAACTGTCAGTCTTCTTTCAAGTCGGTGGAAAGTTGTATGCCACATCAGCCAGTAACCTTTTCCAGTGACATTTCGACAGGAATAGCTTTTTAATCCATAGTCCTCATGAATGGATATATTTGCAATTCATAGCGTAGATATGAAATGTCAACCATCGCAATATATAGATTTAATGTTCTGATGCAAGTAAAAATTTCTATCAGTATTTCATTCCAAGAGATAAATTCCAACAAGAATTTAACAAAACTTAATATTCTGTGATTTTAAAATATTTTTGTGAACTGCAAGAGAATTTTGTGACACAGTTTCAAATATGTCTTCTTTTCATGCAATTAGGGCTATCAAAGTGATAGTCAATTTTTGGAAAACTGTAATTTAGAAGAAGATATGAAACATTATGAAACATCAGAGCAATGGTGGCTTTTGATGTCTCGTTGATTATTCATATTATATAAAAACAGTGGCTTGCATTAGTGTCATGTTTCTTCCTTTAATCACATGATATGTAAGATGTGCTCCTGACTTTGAAAATGTCAACCAACTAATATGTGTGCCTTCGATATACATAGCCATTTCACATTCACACTTTGTTGAAATGTCATTTGTCAGGTAGGGATAGCCAAAATTCCTAGAATATGGGACTGAAAATGTTATATTGAATATGAAACATTAATTTTGAGCTACTAGGGTGGTTATTTTGGACTCTTGATGATCTTAGATTTTGGTTTAAGTGGCCTGTAGACATACAAGCAGGTTTTAAAAAGAATACATGATGGTGATTGAAAGGATTGTTAAATGTCTTTTAATGGAGAAATTCTGAGATTTGAAAAAGGAAACTGTCCTCAATATATAAATTAAATACATATTATTGTGACAACCATTAATAATATCGGCTTATATGCAGGCATTTGATGCATGTCTAATAATTTCATCTCATATTACTTTCAATTAAACTGAAGATGAGCATCTTGAATTCTTCGTTCAGTTGGCAAAAATTTAAGAAGCAATCAGCCAGCAACAACTTCAAATTCTCTTGCAGGAAAAGACACTCTAGAATCGAATTGAAACTGCAAATTACTTTCTTGGTCTACAAGAATGAGACAATTTTCCTTGATGTTCAAGAAATATAATAATGTTATTGAGAATAGAGTTCTGAATGTTTACCTTTGCTGAAAATTCCTAATCTAAGCAATTACCGAATGAAAGAGCAGACAAATAAAATAATCAACACGTTGACGGTTTTGTTCATTAATTTTTTTTAAAGAAGAAATTCAATCCAGTTGCTCTCTCAGCAATACAAGTGGCAGATTGCATTAGCAAGGGAAGACTTGAAGTGGTGACAGATTCTTAAGTACTTTGTAATACTCTTTTAAGCCTCCCACACAGGAAAAAGAGACAAACCCCCCACAGGGCCCACACAAAGTAGAGAGACCAGCAGCAATTCTGATAACAAAAACTTCTATTTGTCAGGAACAGCTTGCAGGACATTTGAATAGCCTTTTTGCAATATTTGTAAACTTTCTAAAATGCAGTTCTTACTGAAAACAATCTTCAGTAGTAACTAAAAATATCCTATTTGTAGACACCAAACCGACTTCTGAAATTTGTAGATTATGATTCTTTAGTCAAGGCTGCCAAAAGCATCAATCACTTTTCCATAGTACATGTACAGTGCCGCCTGTAAGTAAGTGAAACGCATGAAATGGTGCCATTGAATCAATGCTAAGCATTCTTCGTCAAACTGCTTGTGGAGGCATGAATTCTCGTCCGATGAGATGAAAACATATTGGGTCATAAAGACCGATATGTGAGGCATGTGGGATAACAATGGCAGCCAATGTTCTTTGCTGTAGTCGGAGTTAGGTATGGGTCATTATTAGAATTTCACCTACATTCCAGATTCGGTTTGAAAGAAAGGGAAATACAAATTATAGCCTATCTGCCAATGGAGTATCAACTATATCATTTCCAATTGGACGGGGATTGCAATATGTATTCTTATCAGTTTAGAATTTGATAGATATAACCTTGGGCCGTGCATTCCACGCATTCTAATTGCTCATTTCAAAAATTGCTCTTGCCGTAATACAGTCCTTTAGACGTAAATCTGCTGTGTCGTAATATGCCACTTCAAAGTTAGCCTTCCTTGTTTTTGGCAATGTGACTTTGTCCGCTTTTGAGTTCAATATGTCAAAATTGTTAATGACAAGCAGATCCCAGTGTCTTTTTAAAGTTTTAAAGTAAAAACTCTGAACACATTCTGCCTGAGTCAGGGCTGAAACAAAGACTTATTCGGTTTGGGTCTTTGAGAATTGAGAACTCCATCCATTACATCATGGAGATTGGTAGGTGTGGAAGTAATACAATGTATCTATCTTATGTCCATTTGGTGCATTCAATATTTTTCAAGGAGCTTTTTCTCCTCCTCCAGCCTTAAAAATGTCTGCTTATCATAACAAGGTTTTTCGCTGCCTCTGTAAACGTGATTTGGTTGCTGAGAGGTCTGGTGGTAGTGTAAGAAGTGGCTGGGTGATGACCGTTTTGGATGTAAATTACCTTTTTGTTGCCCTTTCATTAGAAGCGGCAATGGGCTTAAATTGACATCAGCCACACAGGCCATACTCCCTGGGATGGTAGCGGCGTACACAACACAAAATTGTCATGGTTTCTGCTGTAGGATCTTTGATTTTCTGTGTGAAAAATGCCACATTCAATTATGATAATGATTATGGTAATAATAATAAGTGAGGCAGAGGGAGGAAGTACTTCTACAAATGTCACTCACCAACTGGCTCTCTGCTCATTTCGCCTATTGATGAAAAGTTCACAGAATGATGTTACCTATTTTGAATACTGTAAATCAAGTTTGATACAGTGGGGTGCGAAAGTTTGGGCACCCTTGGAGTGGGGTCACATTATTTCAAATTTCAGACTAACCATTTGCAGAATCTTTCCAACGTGAATTGTGTGAGTGAAGGATACCCATGCACTCAATTTTAGCCAGAAAGAACAATGGAAATATAAAAATGTAAAACAATATGGGTATTTTTGTTAGATTTTACATGTGCAAAAGTTTGGGCACCCCTACAGATTCTGATCTTGATTTTTGTATAACTCTACATTAAAGCAATATAAAAGCTCTAAAATGCTTTGGATAATAATTGTAACATCCCTGGACTTCATTAAGTGTGAATTCTTAATTTTAATCCCCAACAGAATGACTCCAAACTTGGCAGATTGAAGGTACCCGAGGTACGTCAGATTAATTAATAAAATTTCTATTATTTTGAGTCCAGGAGCTGAAAAAGTTGATTTATCATGTTTATTTTTCATAACCTAAACATGACAGATTATTCTTTGATGAAATTTTGGAGCAGCTTAGACCTATATCCAACTGAAATACCTAAAATGCCACAAAAGTTAAACTTTCTATTCATCTATGTAAGAGCACATTGACTTTTCTTGTTAAAATATTTCTGAAAGCTGCTGTTTTTTAGTTGTGTTTTGTAGAAATGACAATTTCGGAATTAATACAGGTGTCATCCATAATTTTTGGCCTGCCTATTCTTGCCCTTGGAGAGTCAAACTTGTTTATCACATTCTGGTGTATCAGAGCGATTTCATTTCAATGCACTTTTCACTCCCTTTTCTCAAACACCACAATAACTGATCCAGAATGCTTCCAAATAGCTAGATGGGTCCTTTGGCATGACTCAGACAGTCGGATTAAGCTATGTAATTGTGATACCTTGTATAGCTTGGCTTTTCATATCTACATGCTGACGGTGGAATGATGCAGCTGTCGACCACATACAGTGTCATACCTGTGGAGGTCTATGAGGTTGACATATAAGATTTAATTGGTACCAAATAGCAAAATTGACTAAATAGAAACAAAATTAACCCCAAATTGAAATTGCTGCAGCAGAAATAGTCCCTGGCTGGCAACACAAAGTTGAACTACACAGTAATATTTTTAATTTTGCTGGATATTGACCTAAATAAATAATGGAAATCTTAAATTTTTTTGGTTATTTTAGATAAAATGTTAATTTTAGGTAAAGGAGAGGCTAACCAGGCCTCCTGGCCAAGAAATTTTCAAAACTCTCAGTTTAACTGGACATGTACAATTGATGCCATAGGTACCACAATGATGCAACATTTGGAGTCTCTCTGTTGGGGAGAACAATAAAAAATTCACAAGATATGAAGTCCTGGGATGCTTACATTATTATCCAATGTGTTTTAGAACTTTTATATTGCTTTAATGTAGATTTATACAAAAATCAAGATCAAAATCTGTAGGGGTGCCCAAACTTTTGCACATGTAAAATATGACAAAAAGACCCATGTTTCTTTATGTTTTTATATTTCCATTGTTCTTTCTGGCTACAATCGAGTGCATGGGTATCCTTCACTCACACAATTCATGTTGGAAAGATTCTGCAAATGGCTTGTCTGAAATTTGAAAAAATGTGACCCCACTCCAAGGGTGCCCAAACTTTCGCACCCACTGTATGTGATACATCCTGCTATTCAGGTCAGTCATCAACATCCCTTGATTACATTTTTCCACGATACAAACAACTTTTGATACAGAACGCTTTTGCGGCTGATCCTATGGAAAAATAACCCAACTTCAGAGGAAGGGTAGCTTTTGATGTCTCATCAATTATTTATGTCATGTACTTAGTGAGGATTGCACTTGGGTAGCATTTCCTAAAGTCATCATTTGATACGTAATATGAGTAACCATTCCTTTGCTCCTTGCCTTATGAATAAGAATGTTATAACTTGTATTATTAATATTCATGGCCATTTTATATCCAGAAATGCTATCTGTAAATGCATTCATTATCAAAACAATACCTTACCGATGCATGTCAGAAAAACTGAGGGAGACGACCTGTTCTTTTGAACTTGAGTTTTCACTGCGAAAATTTCTTTTGATTTTTTGTCTGTCACTGTCACTGAAGTATCAATTTCTTTTTTTTTTCTTTGGAAAAAACGTGATATGATAAAATGATGGATCGTATTAGAATTGACAAGTCTGTGATCACCTAGCTGCACACATTCATGACTGAGTGAAGGTGGCTCCGATTGGGATATATCTTTGATTAGGTAGAAATTGCCTTTTGATGCCTGGCAAACCTCTCACATAGTATAAACCATACTTTCAGATTTAACTATATCATTTGCTACTCATATCATGACAGGCATATGAAAAAATAAATCTATATGTAGAAGAAAACTGGCAAAACCGCTGTGAACCTGGTGTAAATATAAGATTTACATGGTCACACTCAGACACGAGCTATGCGGTAGACTCCAAGCATATGAATGATCTAACACTTCACTGTAAAATTTGAATTTTGAGTTAGCTTAATTGATTGAGTGAGATGGTTGCACAATGCCTTTGAACCAAGATAGCTTGTTGTTTGTAAGTTATAACAGCATAAAGATTATCATAACTCAAAACAACAAGCTATCATAACTCAAACAAATTGTGCAACCATCTCAATCATTTGAGCTAACTCGAAATTTCAAATTTTACTGTGTTCCTTACAACAGCAATGTAATTTAGCCTGGGCAACACTCCCTGCAAGGAAATCACAAGCTTAATCCCTGCAATCCCCAGCCCCAAGGGTTACTTTTCTGGTCATTGACACAGATGAGAAATGTCAAACAGGCTGGCTGATGAAGCATATTGGTGTCTGACTGTCTGTTGTATATCAATGAAACGAATGACAAAATGTTACTGTTGCCTGATAATTAGGTAATGAGTATTGCATCTGCTGACAACGTGCATTGCTGACAAGTTACTTTCAATGTCTATATGCCACACTTATATAATTTACAATGTTTTCATTCTTAATTTGACAAAATTAATTGAGGCTCCATTATCATTTGGTGAATTGTGAAAGGTTGTAATTTCGGACCATTTTTGAAGCTCTTAGGCCCGTTTTCACCAACATGGTACTAAGAGTTGAGCCAGGTCTGAGCTAAGACCTGGTCTGGCTAAGCCAATCACTCAAGCGGAGCAGGATCAAGGAATTTCAGTTAAGTGAAAGCTTACACATATTGTGATAACAGATCAGCTGTTACAAACACGATGTCTCAATTTCCCAAAAACAAATGCAAAGATATGGCTACACAAAAGAGGGAGGGGCTTGGAAATTTTTATAATAGATAATTGCCAAACCAGTCTTGGTGAAAAAAATAACAAAGTTCAAAACTTCCCCCTTTTCCATTAACCAACCTATCATTGCTATCAAGCAATCAAACAACACAACAACCTATGCTATGACTGTATTCTCAAAGTATTGTAGTCTCTCGCACAAACATCAACTTTCATATATTTACTTTTTTGTCTATATTTAAGACGACATTCAAGGTGTTCATCACAGTCAACATTATCAACCTGCTCTACCTGAACCAAAATGAGTTCAAAGTTCTTAATCTAGATTTCCCACAAATGAGCAAAATATGACGAGAAGTCACATTTTGGTGACATCTTGGTGTTGAGGTCTCTGACCTGCTGTAGCGACACATTTTGATCTGCATCATCTAGACGGCATAAATTTCAGTAATATTTATTTGCTTGCTGGCCCGAATTTTTAGCTTCATCTTATGCTTTTTTTGCCGGTTCATTTTGATATCTATAAGAATCTTTGCTCTATGATTTACCAAAGAGTGTGAGATGGTGAAACTGGCCTCATTTGCATAACATACATGTGTGAAAACTTGTGCATTGGCCAGCTTTGGAGGTGTGTGTGACCTATTCACTGGGTTGAAACAAACTTCTTCTTTTTTTATGTGCTGAACAAACTTTTATTTTCCAGTGTCATGTGCTGAACCTTTTTTTTATCAAAAGTGCAGCCCCTCCAGTCCCCTCATGTATTATCTGGTCAGCCCAAAAGGGACACCACTTTAACAGCTTGACATCACTAATCTGCAAGTTGTCTAACAATAAATTGTCAACCACTGAACCTTGACTAGTCTATAGACTAAAACTCAGTTGGTGAAAGGGACTTCACTAAACCAGGTATTGTTTACTTACTTGATAAGGTGGGTTAAGTCAATATGGCGGCCATAACATCCTCCTTGTCCAGTTTGGTTCCCGCCGAATCTCATTGCGTCATTGCTGCAGGTCCAATTAGGGACCTCGGCCACTCAGAACCACTGGACCGGCTCGCTCAGGGTAAATAGACCCGATTCCATTTTGCGCGCCACTCGCCTTCTTCACGTCGTTCATCATCGTTCGTGTCACTGCACTGCACAAGTAAGTCATTGAGCCTCTTCATAGCCGCTGCACCTTGTAGTTTATATGCCTTCACCACCCGGTGAGTGAGCCGATCCATTATCTCTCGCACGCCCCATTCTCCATTTACCATGGGCAAGAATAAGACACATAAATGTACGGTCTGTAGGCAACCAGCCAGGGGGCACGAAGGCCCAATGGGCGCTAAATGTCAAACACTCAAAGATAAGGAGTTCGGTGATCAGTTTGTGCGTGCTGAAGTACTCCAGGCAGCACTGGATGAGAGATTGCAGGCCGATGTTGACAATTTGCAGCTGGGGCTCGATGATCAATTTGATAGAAATTTCGATGACGACGATGAGGGGGGTGAGAATTTAGGTATTGGTGGCTTTAGGGGCGTTGGGAGTGCATGGGGATCCACCCACGATAATTCGCACTTAATTGATTTCAATCCCAACGAGGCGAGCGCCCCTCGTTTTAGCCTGCAGGACTTTGTGACGGACAAGGGTCCACTCACCGACTACAGGGAGCATCGGCCGGTTGCCATGGGCACGCCGCCTGTCGGTGGGGACCCCCCATTTAGATCACATTTTACGCCTCCTCGTGAGTTAAGACAGCGTTCTCACGTTGACCCAGATACCGACACAAATATTGCTCCCCGACTCAACGATGGTTCCATGTTGCAGGCGACCCCCCAAGGGGAAGCTGGTTACGTCAGGCCCACCTTTGGGCGCCAATCCACTGTTTTTGGTAATAAACAGCCGTCTCACATTGACATTGTCCCAGTTATTATCTCTTATGCTGCCTTCAGTGTATGAGGCTGACCATGCTCATATGGTCCTTACAATGTTGTCTGAGGGTGTCAGAATTGGGAGGCCTAGTGCCACAGCCACAATCGTATCTCCCAATTGGCCCTCTGCCCTCGAACATAGGGTAAAAGTGTCAGAGGTCATCTCAAATGACCTCCGTCTTGGTCGTCTCCACGGCCCCTTTGTGCAGCCCCCCTATCCTGCCTACATTGTCTCCCCTCTTGGTGCCTTCACCAAGAGGGATTCAGACAAGGTCCGGGTCATCCATGACCTGTCTTACCCGGCACTTGGATCTGTCAACTCTGAAATTGATGCCAATGAATTTTCACTTAGTTATGCATCTATTGAGGATGCGGTGGAGATCTGTAATACTTTTCCCACCTCCCCCCCTTATTTGTCTAAATTAGACTTGCAGGATGCGTTTAAGTACGTTAAAATTCATCCATCAGATTGGCACTTGATGGGCTTTTCTTGGCCGGATGGGGCGGGCTGCACTCAATTTTATTTTTCAAAGGTCCTGAGCTTTGGGCTCAGGTCCGCCCCCGCCCTTTTTGATCTATTTGCTTCGGCATTGAAGCTTTTCATGATTAGAAGTGGGGCACCTAACACAATTGTCAGATATGTGGACGACTTTTTAATAGTCGCCCCCGATGCTCGTTCATGTCAAGATGGCTTGTCCATCATGTTAAAGACATGCGAGCAGGCAGGGTTCCCGGTCCAGCCCTCTAAGGTCACTAGCCCAGATACGGAAGTAAAATTCCTAGGCATTACCATGAATACGTTGGACCGCACCCTGTCAATCGACAGGGCCCGGCTAGAAGAGATCCTGTCCTTGGTGTCCCACTTCCTGAAGGTACGCAGTGTCTCCAAGAGACAGTTGTTGAGTTTGATTGGTAAATTGGCATTTGCCGCACGTGTGGTAAACGTGGGCAGGGCCTTCTTGGGGCGCCTTATACAGGCTGCCAAGGTCACAAAATATTTACACTTCAGCGTAAAGCTCACCCATGACGCCAAGGAGGACCTCCGTTGGTGGCGTGATCGTGTTGATAGCCATAACGGGGTGTCCATGCTGCCTCTTCCCTGGGACGACGACACCGCCCTGGAGCTATTCACCGACGCATCTAACAGTGCTATAGGCGGGTATTTTGACCCGGAGTGGTTCTCAGTTCCTCTAGTGGGTACTTTAGCACGTACTCTTGAATATTCTATTAATTGGAGGGAGCTGTACGCCGCTCAAGCGGCGTTGGCCACGTGGGCACCACGCCTAGCAGGCGCCAACGTGGTATTCCACATCGATAATCAATCAGTGGTTGCAGCCATCAAGAAGCGCTACTCTCCCGTGCCTCATATGATGGCACTATTGCGTCAATGGTGTTTGCTTGTAGTTCGCTACAGCATCAATGTTAGACCCGTCTATATATCAACTAATGATAACATAGACGCAGACGACCTGAGTAGACTTGCCGTCGACCAATTCCTCAGGCGTCGTCCTAATGCCTCCCCCACTCAAACCTGGCCCACCCTAGCCCAATTTTAAATATATATTCTAAAATATTTAAATTCATTTAATTACAGATCTGGATCGGTCAGTAAGAGCCCTCGTCCACAGTGGCATCACCGCCAATTCAAGAGGCGCATATACGGTTGCAGTTAGGAAGTACAAAGCCTTCTGCTCATTATACTCTTTGCAACCTCTTCCGATCAACCAAACCAATTCTATCAGATTTGTTGCATATTTAAATAACCAGGGCCTCGCTGTATCAACCATAAGAGTTTACCTCTCGGGCCTTCGGTCTTGGGCTATTGACTTGGGACTCCAGGTCCCCACTATTTATTCCCCAGCCCTGTCCCAGGCTCTGCGGTCCCTGGACCGCACCTACACGCCCATTCAAGCCCCGCCTATTATGTTCAATCAATTACTGGCTATTATGGCCAAGGCGCCCTATAATAGAGATAATCTCATGTCTCTGGCAGCCATGTCACTGGCCTTCTTTGCCTGCCTCAGGCCCAGTGAATATTTATCTACAAAAGGCGTTAGGGCGGACATCACCATGAATCACGACTTCACGGCTATGGACTACAAGGTGCACCGGTCGAAGACCAACCCAAAGGGATTTCTGGTACACATAGGGTATTCTAACTCCCCATTATGTGCAGTATGCCTAATTAAATGTATATTATTTCATTACCCTGCCTCTGCTTCATCACCCCTTTTTCTCTCTCCGTTTAATTCACCTCTTGACTATACTTACCTATCAGCCAAGCTCTCTGGCTTTCTTAAACTCATTGGAGTGGATCCAACCCACTACACGTTGCATTCTTTGAGAGCAGGTTCCGCTACCACGGCTGCTGCCGCAGGGTGTACTGAAGCAGAAATTCAGAAGCTCGGTCGTTGGGCGTCCCTCTGCTACCGAAGGTATATCCGACCCACCAGACCAGTACAAGCAGCAATAGCACCCAAACTCGCACTGTCACTTTCCTCTTCTCATCTCATCCCATAACCATCTTTCTTCTCTTGTAAATACTCTTTAGCACTTTCACTAACGCTCTGATCTTGGGCCTTTTCATTATACTCTTGGGCTCCTTCAAGATCACTTTCTCTATGTTTCATGTTATATGTCATTTGTCTTGTATTGTCTCGTCTGTCGGTCTCTATGTTGTGATGTCAGTATGATTGTCTGTGTGATTGAATTGTATCTTGTCTGAGGGCCTAATAAAAATAGGCAGTGTGTCCCAAACCGTAGTATGTGTTTGAGTTGTCTATTTACTTAATGTTTACTTACTTGATAAGGTCGGTTAAGTCAATATGGCGGCCATAACATCCTCCTTGTCCAGTTTGGTTCCCGCCGAATCTCATTGCGTCATTGCTGCAGGTCCAATTAGGGACCTCGGCCACTCAGAACCACTGGACCGGCTCGCTCAGGGTAAATAGACCCGATTCCATTTTGCGCGCCACTCGCCTTCTTCACGTCGTTACCCGCCATCCCACCCTTATCTATAAGTGGATATCTCTAAAGAAACTGGAATTTCAGAAATTCCAGCCCAGCTCTTCCAAAATCATAATTTTCTCAAAAATTTAATCTCAAAATTTGATTTTATTAATTAAAAAACTTCAAAATTCACATTTCTTCAATTAATACTATTATTAATTGGCTCCGGGCTCCTTCAAGATCACTTTCTCTATGTTTCATGTTATATGTCATTTGTCTTGTATTGTCTCGTCTGTCGGTCTCTATGTTGTGATGTCAGTATGATTGTCTGTGTGATTGAATTGTATCTTGTCTGAGGGCCTAATAAAAATAGGCAGTGTGTCCCAAACCGTAGTATGTGTTTGAGTTGTCTATTTACTTAAAAGGCTGTTAAGACCTGGAATAACTGTTAAAACTATCTTGGTGAAATCGGCCCTTAGAGTTCTTAAACAATGTTTATATATAAGCACATATTCGACACAAACCAGATTTTAAAAGAGAATTAATTTATAACATTATCTCAAAGGAATTTTGGATGGCTGTGATTGTCTATTCATCACAAAAGAACAGTATGTAAACATTTTTGCAATCTTACCTTTTCAACATAAGTTCAGGATGGCATCTTCACACCAATGCACTGGTCATATATGATGTTCTGGAGATCTCCCGACGCATCAAAATGTGATTTAGGCTAATGGTGAACAGACACATCTGGGGACAGTGACCATCCTGTTTACATTCTGAAAAGTGATAAGATGCACGGGTTGGGAAGATGATATTTTGTTACTAAATTTGATCCCTACTCGAGATTTTTTCTTTTACATACACTTTTATGTGATTGCCTTAATGGCGGACTCTCCAAGCCATATGTATTTTCTTATTCGTTTCCTGGCAGTGGAATAAGAAATATTATTATCGGCATCTAACTAATACTTAAAACTGAAAATGAGCACATTGAACTCCTTGTCTAATTGGTGTTAGACATCACCAAGATACTTATACCATTGGAAAAGCTGGTATCTAACTGACAATTTTGCATGTTAGCGCCCGGCTAGGGATTAACTCTGTTTACAACAGCAAACAAACAATCAGATTATTGTTTATCTTGCAAAAATTGGAAGTTAAAATGTATAATAGAAGAAGCGTATGATGTCTAAGTCAGTTAGACACCTCTTTGTCGGGTCCTAACATGCATTTTTGTCAGTTAGATCCCTCCCTTCGGTCGGGATCTAACTGACAAAAATGCATGTTAGAACCCTCCAAATCGGTGTCTAACTAATACAAATCACTTATCATCCAGCAAAAACCTGATTATAATTCCTGAATCTAATTGAAACTCCAATTATCTCTTTAACCGCAATATTTCAAGAGACTACGAGTATTAATTACAACTAATAATGAAAATCTAAAATGTTAATGGGAAGAGAATAATGGTTTGACAAATTCTGAATCTCAGCAAGATCCAACAGTAGCTTGATTTGATTCAGTGATAAGTGCTAAGTACTGCAACATCTTATAATTTACCCTTTTTTGTGACTTCATTCATTTCTTGAGCTTCTGAAGCCTCTATGATATATACTATTTCAATCCTTGGTATTTCAGATCATTTAAATTGCAAACACAGTTGTTAAAATTGGTCTATATTACTTTCATTTTTTATTTTCCAACTTATTTCTGATATACTTTTCTAATAAATAGGCTAAGTCCAAACATCCTCATAACACATGGAATAATTAATATAATTATGACACCAAACATAATTAATTGATAATTATCTGAATTAAGATTCAATGTAACCTAGACCGACAAGACTGAATTAAATATCTGCAATTTTTTAGACATAATCACAACCCTTAATGACTTTAAAGCCTCTTTTTATATTTTGTGTCAGAGCCTGCTGAGAAACGCAACTGACTGAAGTGCTCCATGTGTAAAAAATATATTTTGGGTTACTCATGTTAGGGGAGACCGGGGTAAGTTGTGCCGCGGGGTAAGTTGTGCCGCCCACTGTTGGGGTTAAATGAAGAACTGGACAAAGAAGGCAATGCCACCCATATACATCCACTTGGTCAACATCATCAGGCACCAAGAAAAAAACTACCAAATATAATGGTATGAAAAGCCACACTAATAAATTCAATTTTGTTGCTGAAAACTTGAAGTGCCGAGGACTGACATTCTGGTTTCTCAGTCATTTGGTATATGTAATAAGATGATGCCCCTCTGGTAGGATGGAGTTAAGAGGTATATCTAGACATTTGTGTTGTTAGATTTCCTTTTGCATTGTTTGTTTATTTTTGACAACCACTTTCATCCAGAAAATCAATTTGGGGTAAATTGTGCCGTTTTGATTGGGGTGAGTTGTGCCAATGGTATGACATAGGAATTAATATTTTATTCATCTTTTTTTGTCTTAATTTTACGCAAGGCCAAAAAATGTTGTGAAATAACTTGCACCGAAAGGAGCACGTGTTAAAAGAGTTAAAACACCATCTAAACAATAAATAATTCTGGGTTTTTCAGCATTTTTAATTTGTGTATAAAATGGCTCATAAATGTCTGATTAGTTTCATGTAACTTGTCAATCATACGTTAAAAACATAATACAAATGATCGATCTGAAGAAACGGGTGAAATACAAGATTTTTTTGTAATAAATTAGGCGGCACAACCTACCCCATCACAAGGCACAACTTACCCCGGCACTGGGGCAAGTTGTGCCACTTGACCTTTTTTTTTCAAATGGCTGCCATGATGACCATCCCAATGGTCGGACTGCCCTGAAACTTTGGTTGATTCTGGCCTACATATTATATTTTGATGTCTGATTTTCAGATTGCATGATCAAGCTTTGGTTTTTCGGAAATTCAGCCTGACGAAAAAAATGGCACAACTTACCCCGGTCTCCCCTATACAATATGTGTCGTAAAATTGTAAGGAGTACCTCATGAACATGTTGAACATCTTATTTTGTGTCTGTAGTGAACAAGTAAAGGAGCGTAATACTAGTGTCCATATTAAATACATATATGCACATGTACTGCATACCCTATTTGCTGAAAGAATCTTAATGGATTAAATGAACTCAACAGCAATGGTCCAGTGAAAATTGCTTAAAGACAAAAGTCAATTTTAAACACAATAATTCGTCTATGATGTTTATATAGGCTCACATATTACTTGCATAATAGGGGAGAGCGGAGTACAGTGAGACGGCAGGCACAGTGAGGCAAAGCCCATAGCGTCTTTCTGGTAATGTTTACAGATCAACCCTCTTTTGTATACTACAAAAAGTAGGTAAGTGAGAGACTGTCCTATATCCTGAATGCCTACACAGCATATCGAAAGTGAAATTTCAATATTTTGGTTTTTAGCCAGTAAAAGTAAATAATTTTTCTAAACAACTCTTTGTTATAATTCTCAAGAAAATGGTAAAGTGCAAATCAATTGTCAGGGATTCAAACCTTGATTATTTCTCTTTGTTAAGGTGGCTCGATACTCGTGAACTTTCTAAGATAGGATTTCTTTAAAATAGTTTAAAATGATTCAAAATATAGTTTATAGCAAGGATATGTAAACAAAAGTGGTCGCTACCAGCCTTTCTTTCAAAATATTTGAGGTTATGTAAAAGAAAGTCAGTCCACGCAAACCTGAAAAACTCAATTTTTTTCTTAATTTTTTTACTGTGAAGTTTTCCCTGCCATTCAGTGGCCATTCATCCTATGTTATTAAATGAAGCATGGAATTAAAGAGGAAAGGTTGATGGAAAAGCTGACCCAAATTCCATAGAAATATATTTGGTTTAAAGAACTTTTCTAGGGGTTCGGAAAAAAAGTTTCAATTTTGAAAATTAAATATTTTTTATAAACCATAGCGCAAAAAAAAAATGACGAGATAGAATTCTCTATTTCTTTGTCATTTGCTTCCAAATAAAGTGAGGAACAATATAATGATACAGACTATTGGCAGAACGGGCCTGGATATTGCTACAAAAATTTATTTATGTCACAGAGTCATTTTTGAAAAATTAGACATGCTTGCCGAAAATCGCCTTAAGAAATCTTCTACTAAGAGTGGAGAGGTGAAAGTCCGGCTGATTATAGTAGTTTTCATAGCGCATCTAATGCTCTAAACGAGAAGTCTCTAACCCTACTAGAAGTGGCACAAATGGCAAACGAAGCGGCCGTCGCACGAAATTTTCAGAATTAAAAAAAGATGAAAAAAAGTGTCAGCAGAGCCCTGCTGCTACGGTGACGTTACGATAGATAGGGCCTGTCTGGCTGCGCGGAAATGTGTGCAGTTGACGTAATTTCGTGAGTAGCGAGCCACCTTAAGTGAGATGATGAACCACAATACAGGCATCCGGTCCGCAGGATTCAAAAATTTTATAAAGAGAGCTGCGGGGGGTACAGTGAGACAGTTTGAGGTGGGGCACAGTGAGGACTCGCAAAATACACTAGAAATGACCTAAATGTAATGCATAGCTCATAATTCATTAATAAAACCAAAATGTCTGCTATAAACTACTGATTTTAGTGAGTCATATCCAAAGGGAAGCAAAAGAAAGAATTTTGATTAGTATGTAACAGGTGCGGCAGGTTAAATAAGTCGTGCATGTGTCCCATGCGAAGAAGTTTCAAAACATGCTCAAAAAAGGACCTAAAAAATCACCTAGCCAGATGCTTTTATTAGAGAACAGTAGTTTCTGTAGCAACAATTGATACAACAGTTCCTCAGGTCCTGATGATCGGTTGTTATGGCAGCAGATGCCCTGCCCCACCTGCTGTCTCACTGTGCCCCGCCCACGGGGCACAGTGAGACACTTAACAAGCATGGACATAACTCAAAGCTTCTCTAAACCTGTAAAAGGTAGGAACCAGAAACTACTGGACAATACACCAATCGTCATTATCTTTAATGTGGACCTGATCTCATTCAACTCGTTACAGCCAACATTTTGGAAAACTTGAAAATAAAAAAAGTGTCTCACTGTGCCCCGGTCTTCCCTACAGATCTATACTATCAATATATTTTTTTTATTCAGATGAACCTTCAACTGGAGATGCAGATAGGCACTCGCCCACATATGATAATTTGCATAGCAGAAATATTTCACATAACGGAACCCTCAATAGTGAATGAATTTACTCAGTACCTCGGTGAGCAATTTCTCTATTGGAACTGGCGCTATACAAACTATTATTATAGTAGCTCCACCAGTGCCTTCAACAAAATATTAAATAATTTTGTGAACTGTAAGGGAATTTTGAACTGACTCATAAAGTTTCAAAATGACCTCGATTTATGCATGCATGCAGTTAGAGCTTGCCAACTGATATTCAATTTGGAGAATTACAGTTTTTAGGATTGGAAGCGGTGTCATTTGGAAGAAGCGTAATGTTTGAAGATCGTGGGCACAAGCTCATCAAACTTCAATTTCAATTTTCTGAACAAATGTGTTTTCTTCACTTGCAAAATGAAAGTTTGTGTTGCGATGTCTGCTGTTTCTCTAAGCAAATGATGAGCATACATCTAACAAATTAAAAATATAAAGAATTGAAATCTTTGTAGCCTTGGAGGCATTCATTGTGTAAAGATTCTCCTTGGCTATAGGAAAGCTGAGAATAGCATGAACAAAGGAGTAATCAATGCTTTTACCTTTAGCCAGTATTGTGTTGTTTGTTTGCATAAAGCAGATCTCCTGAGACATTAGCTCTAGCAATATAAATGATTTTACCAAGATCTAATTCTAACACCAAAGTATCGAGACTAGATGCTGATTCAAACTTATATGTATGTATGTAATTTTATTATCGTACCAGAGGAAGCAATATATGCTTATCGAGCTGGCACCAGATTCAAAATCAGTTACAATGCATTAAAAATTACATATCAGAAATGTGGAAAAAATACAAATAAAAAATTAAAGCTATGATGCCTTCAGATTTAACAAAATTGAAAATTTCCTGTAAGGGTATTTTACTTCCATGTATCTATCATACACTTACAAGGAAAGCTGAATTATGTTGATTCTTGAAGCAACTGGTGCATAATTGTATTGTTTGTTTCATGTTCCAGGCTTCAAGAATTGTTTGTTTATACAGGGTGAGGAAGCAAATTTTTCAAAATTTGGAATATTTCAAACTTCAGTCAAAATGAAAGGTTTTACTAAGCCATAACAAATTCATATTTTCAGGCCTTAGACACAAGACAAAAAGGATCCTTTTTGTGAAGTTTGACTTGTATTATCGTTAATTAAAAATTCAATATGGCTGTCTAAACTTGGTGATGCTTTGAAAAAAACTGCCTTCATATTTTGAGGCCGTGAGCCATGAAGACAGTAAGGATGACAACAACATCGTGGTGACAGGTCTTGATGACCAACTATTCTTAGATGCCCAGCACGGAAAAATAAGGGGAATTAAGGTCCGAGCTGAAGAAGGGCCAGAAGTTGGCCGCCCAGAAGTGAGATTAATAATTCCCACCAGATTTAGCATCCGGAATTAAATTTCCATTTACGTCATTAGATCTCTTGAATATAAAGGAAATCTCTCTCCAAATATTGTTGATCGAGGAGATTATCAGAGTTTCAATTAGATTTCTGGTTTTACTTCTTAGAAAGAAAGAGTATCAGGTTGACTAACTGGTAAGATAGGATTCCAATTATGTGTAGACAGGACATGCATATTTTCACACTGGGTTTGGGCATGATATTTCCATCATTGTCATAGTACACCAACAACTTCACATCTGAAGACTCAGTGTGGCCTGTCTACAAGTTGACCGCTACTTACTGCCACCTAGGGTGCAAAATCCGCAAGCTCCTGTGAGCGGTCAACCGAATTTCGATCTCTGGAAGAAACCAGGACATTGTGGAAGAAACCAGGATAGTTCCATCATTTAGTGATGGTCAAGTTTATTTCCAAAAACTCAGCAAGTGTCTAATCTAACTTTGGTTGGCTTCAATTTTAAGCAGACAGCTTGTAAATACCAAAAAAAGTTGGAACTATTTTCTATCATGGAGGATGTATACATTGTAGCTCACATATATTACCAGCATAGAGGGGGCCACTTGTGGCATGGACAAGACATTTTGCCGAGTGTAACACAGCTTTTATAAAATTGTGAATTGTATTGTTGTCCTACTTAATAAATCTCCATAAAGTAACAGAATAAATACAATTGAGCATTTTTGATATCACAAAGCAAAAACATCGGCTTTGTATTGACATGTGAATTAGTGAGAATGCATTCTTTTTGGACGCTTTTCTGACCACAATTTAACATGCACTAAATGGCATAAGTAGATTGAATACCATCAAACTTCTGATGAGTAAAATCAGTTTCAGAGGCAAAGTGTATGCTAAAGTTTCATAACTTTCTTTTTGTCTCATGATTTCCAAACATTTTCATTCAAGGCAGTGGACTGGATATTTGCCAGCAACAATGCATTTTGAAAGTAGTTTGGCATAGTAATATGGGCAGCTGTTGTTCGACCTGATCTGGTGATCTGTCCAAAACAGATTAAATTATTGTTGACCCAATTCGATTTTCCAGGGACTGTCAGCATTCTGCTGCCACTTGGCAGTCTCGAACAGAGACAGCAGTGGGGCAGCATGCAAGACATAAGAAGTGGATAAAAGGAGAATAACACAGTAAGTGAATTAAAAAGCAAAAGGACAGAAGCGGTTATAGCAAGGGTATCTAAGATAGTTGTTGTGGTAAGATGTATTTGGCCAGCTCGTTCTTTAAAGCGTTGATGTCCAGTTTGTGCTTCTGCTAGGTTGGCCTGAGATGTAGATTCGTTCTCAACTCATGGTGATTTAAATTTATAAAATTTTTCACAAAACAAACCCTCTGTGGTGAATTTGTGACATCAGGACCTCCACCACTACCTTAAAAAAATATAAATTAATTTTGTGAACTGTCAGGGAATTTCTAACTAATCATCAAGTTTCAAAATGTCCTCTATTTTTTGGTTTAGAGCTTGCACACGGATAATCAATTTGGAGAATCACAGTTCTAGGAATTAGAAGTTTCTGTGTCATTCGGCAGAAGCTCGATGTTTGCAGATTGTGGGCTCAAGCTCATCAAACTTCAATTTTTATTTCTGAACGATTGTGTTTTATAGAAAGTTTGTTCCCTCTTTCTCTAAGGCCTCAATTTATGCATTAAATAAGGTGAGAAAATTGATAATAGAGAGCTACATGACCGTGAAGGCTGTTATAGTAATTTAGATTCTCTTCGGCAATAGGAGACCTGAGTTTAGCACCAACAAAGGACTAATCACTGCAAAACCATTAGCAGTTATTCTGACTCATAGAAATATAGGGCACTGCAATACAAATAGCGTTCTCTAGAATGTGGCTCTAACACACTATAAAGATTAAATGCTAATTCAAACTTCAAGGAAGAAATACTGATCTGATATTTGATACCATGCATCAGCAAAGTGCATTCTTTCTGAGATTAATAATTTCTGCCAGATTCAGCATCCATAACTAAATTTCCATTTGCATTATTAGATTTCCTGAATGTTAAGGAAATCTCTCTCCAAATATCACGGATCGAAGAGATTTATCAGAGTTTCAATTAAATTTCTGGTTTGCATTTTTAGCAAGAAACGGTAGCAGATTTATTCATTGAAAAGGTATCATTCCAATTAGACCTACTCAGGGAACGCAAATTTGCAAACAGGTATTGGGCATGATATTTGTGCCTGTTTCTCATCAAATGAATTTCAGTCCTCCAATCAAACCAAGTTTCAATGGAACAGCAGCACAACATGCTAGAACAGAGGGTCTTGGAGCTTAATGGCAACTTTTATTTGTCTCAGTATGACAACTGCTACCGGATACATAATTATAAAGTTTCAGTGAGATAGAGAGATGAACGACTCCTAATTTGGTGTTGTGAAAGCACCTTACTGATTCTGAATTTCTCGACTAATTACATTTTATCAGCTTGAGAGCTATTTTAAATTCAGAATCAACAACCAACAATATAGAATAAAGAAACGAAATGTGTCTTTGCAACCTTGAAGTAATTTTGCATGCTGTTATCATGAATTCAGCTTATCAACAACAAAGGAGAAATTTACAGTATATTGTGATACAACCAGGATTGTAATCGCTCTAGCATTCGTTTTAAAGTAAGTTTTTAGCACAGGTTTTCATATCACACTAGAATACATTGTGCATATGGTCAGTTTCCAATTTTGAAATAATTTCAGCAAAAATGTTATGCAATGGCAGTCTCCACATTTAGTAGTAGATGATCCCTTAGATCAAATTTCATTCATCGTGCAATTATTTTTTTTTTAGTTTTCAAGTAGAGTTTACAAATAAAATCACCAAAAACATCTAGCATGTCTGGGTGGCAACAAAGCCTGGTTGTACTCTACACAATGGATTGCCTCATAAGCAGAGAAGCCCACAACTACAGCAGATAGTTTATCACTTGCACATGGAGTTGAGTGACCTCCGCCGGAAGTTCTTTGAGTCAATTAATCTGATCCAAAGGTCACAACCGCCACATCCTTTACCACTGCCATTGATTGCTCTGGTTCATTATAAATTATAAAATCTATATAATGTGTCGGAAACCAACGATAATGCTTTATATTATGTTTAGCTTTTCCATTGATTTCTGTTTTTGGATTCTTTTTGGACAATATGCTGGGTGCATGCAAATTAAAATGAAACCGTAAGTGGCAAAAATATATAAATCTGATCCTTAAGCTTAATAATAGCATTAGGGTAGAAGGTCTTTCATCCTTTCTGCTGCTTACGTATATGGCTCTCACAGGCCACTTGCAGTTATCATATATTTCAGTTTTTCTAACCAAGTATAAGCCCTCGATTAAAGATGCAGATTGGCAGTGATTCCGCACTCCCACACTCATGATAATTTACATCAGTAAAGGTATTTCTCATTACAGAACTCTCATTGGTGAATGAATTACATCATGACCTCCACCTCTGCCTTTGACAAAATATCTGTGATATAGAGAATTTCAAGCTGGCTCATCAAGTTTCAAAATGGCCCCTTTATTGAATGCAATTAGAGCTTGCCAACTGATATTCAATTTGGGAAATGACAGTTTCTACAGATGAAAAGTTTCAGTGTTATTTGGCAGAAGATTAAAGTTTGCTGATCGTGGGCACAAGCTCATCAAACTTCTGTCTCCAGTTTCTGAACAAATTTGTTTTTGTCTTGGGCCATATTTGTCTGCTGCTGCTCTAAGCCCTCAATTTCTAAGCAAATGATGAGCATACATCTAATAAAGTGGAAAAATAAAGAATTGAAATCTTTGTGACCTTGAAGGCATTTATCGTGATTAAGATGCTCTTGTGCACTGGGAGAGCTAAGATTGGCAGCAGCAAAGGAGTCACAGCGAGCTTGAACAAACTTCGAGGTTAAAAAAATTGACCAAGAAAACTATTAGCGCAGTGATGTAGAGGAAGGTCAGACGAACATTTTGATGTATCAAACGAAAAAATCTGTTGGGCATTTTTTGAGATATTTGAGTTTTAAACTTTTTATTTATCACATCCTATTGTTAGCATGGAATCTTCATCTAAAAATTATCAAAACAGCCCATTTTTCCCGTTAGGTAATATCTAAGGTAAAAATCATTATTCAGAAGTAAAAATATGCAGTCATTGTCTCTGCAGAAAGTATGTACCACTTCATGAAGACTGACAGGGTGTGATAAACCTATAACAGTAATCATTTCTCAGAAAATTTATAAAATATGTTTATTTTCCAGCTTGTCCTCAGTTTCATCATTCTGGTGAATAATTTTAGTATAATCTACCTCACTTTTGAACTCTATGATGTATTATTGGTGTTTTTATGTGTTTTTAAAGAAATTTACCACTGTGAAACAAGTACTTTTGCAACCATGTAAAGTGTAGCCAATGCTGAGTGAATCATCAGAAAACGCATAGATAGAATGTTTGGAAGCGTTTAGTTAAGTATGGAGTAAAATACTTTGACATTGCAGTCTTAATGTGCAATAGTTGCACATGTTTGCATTAACTACATTTTCACATAATTTACTGAATTTATGCTGTTTTTGTTGTTCTATACAAGTAAAGATTGGTTGATTTTGGATGCCAGATAATCTACATCAACATTAAACACCCAACATCCATTTTAAGTACTCAAAATACATTAAGTATGAATATTACTGTTTATTTATAGCTTTTAATCTTATTTTTGTCTCTTTGTCCAATTGCAAAGACTTTTCATGTAATATCAGGGGATTCAACTTCATAGTGAAGCAGATACTTCAAACATTCTGTGCATGCATTGTCTGATGATTTACTCAACTTTGTCTATCCTTTCACATTGTTATGAAATGCTTGTTTCATGGTGGCAAAATTTTTGATAAAATGAACAAAAAACTCAACAAAGCCTGTTACAATGAGATGATGAGACCAAATTTGCTAAAATTGTTTACCAGAATTATGTAACTAACACAACCTGGTATTGCAAACATTTTCTCAGGCCTTTAGCCTGAAATGTTAGCTGTTATAGGTTTATCACACCCTGTCAGTCTGCATGAAGTGGTACATACTTTCTGCAGAGACAATGACTGCATATTTTTACTTCTGAATAATGACTTTTATCTTAGATATTACCTAACAGGAAAAATGGACAGTTTTGATCACTTTTTCATGGAGATTACATGCAAAGAATAGGGTGTGATAAATAAAAAATCTAAAACTCAAATATCTGAAAAAATTCCCAACAGATTTTTTCGTTTGATACATCAAAATGTTCGTCTGACCTTCCTCTACATCACTGCGCTAATCGTTTTCTTGGTCAATTTTTTTAACCCCAAAGTTTGTTCAAGCTCGCTGTGGAGTACTTAATGCAAGTCCATTAGCCGCTATTTTGTTGTCATACTCCTTTTTTAATGCAGTGCTCTAGAGATATAAGCCTTAGCAATACAGATAATTCTCGTCAAGACCTGGTTTTAATAACACATTTTAAAGATAAGATGCTAATTCAAAGTTAAGGGAAGAAAACTTGATCTGTCTAGTTGTAATATTTGATACCATGCATCAGCAAGTGCATTTTTTCTGAGATTAATAATTTCCAACAGATTCAGCATCCAGAAATAAATTTCCATTTAGAAATTACGTTGTTAGATTTCTTGAATGGGAAGGAATCTCTCTCCAAATGTTGTGGATTGAGGAGATTATCAGAGTTTCAATTAGATTTCTGGTTTGCATTCTAAGAATGAGATAACAGCAATTTTATCACTTGATAAGATATCATTCCAATTAAATGCATTCTAAAATTGCAAATGTTCATCATGGCTTCTGGCGTGATATTTTCCAATTGAATAAATTGCTTTCATCCAATCGAACCATGTTTCCATGGAACAGCACCACGCCTTGCCACTACCACAGGCAAAGGGTCTTGGAGTTATATGGCTAGCAGTTTTGCTAGGCTGTGAAAGCACCTTAGATGCTTCCAAATACCACTTTTGATGACACTTTAATTGTCGGAGATTCTGTTTTAATTTCAGAAAACTCAAAACTATAGTATTAAAGATAATATTTTTGTTCTTCTCCCTAAATGGCATCTGCACTCTAAGCTGACAGTTGGAAGTAATTTGCAAGGAATAAGAATCCTTTCAGCCATATATCACCAACAAAGTTATTGACAATAAGTAATTCCTTTGCCCGAGAGTAACAGGATTTCTCTCATTCTATGACTAACATTAATTTTCAACATCTAGTAGTGTACACAAATAAATTCATTGACAAAATGCCCAACATGTTTGGCAAGAAGCACCACCAAGTATTACCTACACGACCAATGGATTGCTTCATAAGCAGAGCAGCCCACAATTACAGCAGATAGTTTATCACTTGCACAGGGAGTTGAGTGACCTCTGGCGGAAGTTCTTTGAGTCAATTAATCTGATCCCCAAAGGTCACGAAAACCACAAGAGCCAAGGTTGATTTCTATTTATGGATTATTGCAACTCTCTATATACAAACAATGTACTGGGTGCATGTTGTGGAAAATAAGATGAAACTATACAAGTGGAAAAAACTGTCCATCAAAAGATTTGGCTAACTGAAAAATAAAATCAGCCTCTTCTTTAGCCTTTAGATTGAACCAATGAATTGCTTGAATAATAAACAAATTGGAGGCCTAAACTTGATTCATTTTGTATCCCAGTAGTGACAAACAATTCATGTGTTGTCCTGTCATCATAATTTTAATGAAAGGCCATGTAGATCTAAATACAACTTTTATACCTAGTCTTCTAATAAAAGTTTCCTACAGTAACTGTTGTGAGAGCCATTAGAAAGTAGTTTTCCCCTGTTGTAGTAAGGAAAAGGCAAAAGAATATCCTTATTTGCTCACCACAAAGCTGAGGATGATCACCATACGTCTCGAATGTTTTATGTCATCTAATCTTACCACAAGTTGGTCCTATGTCGTATGCTTAGCTGCTCACTAGATATTGGACCACCATAAACAATTGTTAATTAAGCTTGAGCACACCAGTGGAAGATCCACAATCTAAAAGGGCAGCAATAATACAACATAAGTAGAAGGAGACTATCAGGAACGAAGAGTGGCCGAATGATGTTCTTGTTGTGGACTTGTCTATCCCATTTCATGTCAACTTTTGTAGCACTTCAGATTGAGTGTGATTTTAAGGGCTGCAATGGAAATCCTATATATGTCTTGTGTATTACCACTCAAAAGAATGTTTTCACTGTAATAACTCTACAACTCTACAAAAGGTATGTTTGCAAAAGTAGATAAGAGATATTGCTACAGAGCCTCAAAAATTGCCTATTTCACTTTTTTATAGGAAACAGCATCCCCAGTGGAGATGCCCCCTGAGTGCACGTATACAATTCTAATTTTTATGTTAACTTATGATATAGGCCCGCTTCTTCATATGCATGCACAAAACACTGAGGTACACCCAGGGGGCAGGCCACATTTGCCCAAACAATTCAGCTTAAAATTGACTAAAGTTGTAACTTTGAGCGCCCCCTGTTGCCAGCGACCAGAGCCAATCATCATAAATGCAATGCCAAATGATACCGTTGGGTCAACATATTTTGCCAATAAAATTCAACAGAGGTACACCAAGAAGGTACTAAGATCATGGGATTTAAAATCCAAACTTTGACACGATCAAAATTTTGGCCCTATAGTTCAAAGAGCCCCTAAATATTATCCAAAAGGTACAGAGGTCTAAAAATTCAATTTGTCCCACTTTTAAGTAGCTGTTTACCAACGAAAAAATTATGAACAAAATATGAGTAGCATTCCAGTTGTGACATCTGTATGTATAGCGGCAGACTGTTCCGGAAAACAAGCTCAGAAATTAAGTCTGCTGAGAGTTGCCTTCCAGATGCAGCAGAATTTATATTAGATTTTTATTATCTTACATTGTGTAGGGTATTGTACAATGTAGTAAGAGGAATATCCAAGATATTAGAAAAGTTCCTCATTATGCCTTACTTGATATTGAATGTCCAATCAGACTACAGAGAGTTCTAAATATTTGCAATTTCACAAAGATTATCTTCATAAACACCAAATTGTTTCTCATTGCATGGTTAATTGCGTGTTGAAAAGAAATCACCAGAACCCCAAGGTATAATAGAAATAAATTAAATGTAATTTTGCCATAACATGTTATGAAAAAATTCTGTAATTACACCTGATAATTGTGGTCCTGTTCCTTTTCAACATTTCAGTGAATTAATTTAAGTTAAGTATAAAGCAAAATAATAGAAGCTAAAATTCAACTGCAATAGGAGACAAGTGGAATTTTCCTCAGAGTCTTAATAAGTAAAATAGCACTTTGGTCTTTGGCTGCCATGTACATCATACAAATTAGGACAATTCGCTTTACCCTGACTTCCCTTGCTTGCAGTAGCAATCTTCTTTTCATTGAGAATTCCTTTGTGGTACGAACTTTGTAGCTTAAATTGTATACATCTATTTCCACAACAAAGATATCCTTGACATAACATTAACCTGTTAACAATCTTCCATTTCCTGCAATATAGATGGTGTGACATCTTGGTCAAAAATTGTGTTTCATCTTTCAACAGTTGCACCTTTCAGCACAAGCAAGGGCACATATAAGGTCTCATACATGTTCATGTGCTAAGTGTTTTAAAACAAACTTAAACACATAGAGTTAGACTCATATGAAACCCTTCCACCTTGCATGAAAAGTGTTGTGTGACAAGCACTGGTCGATTGTTTTGTTGAACAAGACACCACCAGAATATTCGTTGTCCAACTCGCCAATTTCTTGTTTATTCAGCCTTTTCACACCAGAGTCTGTCCAGGCTTAGTGGGTTCTGCCGCTATTGTGAAGCTTGATCAATGGTCTTGTGAAGTGCAGAACTAACTTTGTGGTTTCAGCCCCTGCTAGAATTAGTTCTAAGTTCTTGTACTTAACAATACAGGTTTCTGGAGCCATCTTTACAATGTCATGTTTTTTCTATGAAACTGGAGGGTTACTTTTCCTAATTTACTGGACAGACTAGTATGTTATATGGTTCTCCAATTTCTGAAATCGCAAAGCATAAAATAATGACAGGATGTGAAGAGAAATATCAGAAATCTATGCCAAGATTCATTTCATAGGAAATATTTTAGTAATTAATGAAGTTATCACATTTCATGGTTAATTGCATGTAATATTAGAACAAGATACCCATTAAACCCCCCCCCCCTCCTTCCAGATTACAGCTTATTTTAAAATCGATTCAATCTTATAACTGTTTGAATTTTTGAATAACTGATGATTATAATGTTCTTGATCATTTTTTGACATTTAGGGAATTGATTCTAGATTACAAGAAAGGTTCATGATATTTCATTTTTTAAGAGGATGGAAGGTTTTCCGAGTATTGTAGATGAATGAAAAATGTAATATTAAACTTGTATGGTTGTGCTTTGTGCCAATTAACAAGGAAAGGGATGCAATAGTACACTGACATACAAGAAGATGCAATATCTCCCCTCCTTTGAAATTCCTTCAGAGTTGTCTGACTGTTGTCATTAGTCATTTTGGCAGTGAAGGTACTACAATATAAATGGGAAGGGCAGAGTTTCAAAGACGTTGTCTATCATTAGGTTCCTTTGAGAAATGATCTGGTTTCATTTAGTCTGCAATTCTTTTGTAAGGTGATGGTCCATGCATGTAATTCATAAGTTTCTGCAGTATCAAAAGAATCAGTTACAATTATTCAACATACTTCTTCCTAACACAACTTTCGGCAAAAGAAATGAGATTACTTTCAAGTCAAAACTACAGTTCTAAGCATTATTGATAATGTTCTTTTTGCCCAGAGTTAATACCTTGTTAACAATTTTAGTCAATGACTTTGTCTAGTGATCACAATGTCTTGCAAAAGTTTCAAAGTCCATATAAACTGCTGATAAAATTCATGTACACGACGATGAAAATAACTCCATATAATGAAAGTTTCTTGATTTCATTTCATTTTCTATCATACAATGACCATCATCAGAATGGAAATAACATGGACTCATAAAAGAGGAGATCAAAACATAAATATTGAAATATGAACATTACAACAGAGAAAAACAACATGATTTTGCATTGACCATCATCAGATTGGAAATAACATGGACTAATAGAAGAGGAGATTAAAACATAAAGATTGAAATATGAAGATTACAACAGAGATAAACAACATGATGTTGCTTTTCTCTGATGTAATCTTCATTTATTTTCATCATCTTGCAAAAGTTTAACATATCACATGTTAGGCCTAATTAATTTATTTGTCATAATCTTTAGATCAGTAACACAAACATGTGCAGACCTGATAAGGTTGTTCTATATTCAAATAACACAATTTGTTTAACACATTCTCTCGAGATGCTAATCACTTGTTTAAGTGTAAATGAAACGACCAGCAGCAAGTTAAGCTATTGACGCTGACAGCAACAAGTCAGTAACATGGCTGGAAAACAACCATAAACGGCTGAAGTATGTTATTTAGTCTATTTATAGCTTCTCATTTATGCAATTAACAGCCTGGAAAGTCATGGGCCATCTCACTTTATGTTGTGGGATACTAAAGGGGAAAGAAACTCACAACTTTTATGGGTACTAAACCATTTTGAATTGCTCTAGCATTGACATTGCTGCACATATATTACAGATATTCTTCATTTTACTAAGACTGGAAACTCATAACTGTGATCCCCAGTTTTTTTTTTCAGCTGAAGGACAGACACCAACACTTGAAACATAACATTCATTAGCTTTTGGAACAAACACATTTTGCCTGGTTGTTTCATATATGATAAAGGGCCTGTGCCTGAGAAGATTAGAAATGAGGTGAAAGTTGTCGTTACAGGAAAAACTGCTTTGGTAATTACAATCTGAATTAGATTTTACTAAAAAATTACATTGCAATCAGGAGGAAATGTGACAGATATAGCCACATCAGGAGTTGAAAATATTGTTATACCACAGTCATAGATACACTTTACAGTATGTATAAGGCATTATTTATTATATAGAAGTGTCATAAGGTGTCTTAGAGCAATTTCTTACAAATTTCAGCAAATCTCCCAGTGCAGGGTTTCATCAATATATACACAAGGTCTTTGGTGTCACTCAGGCCATCTTCTGAAGGTAATTCCTGTTTCAAAACTATGAATATTGAAGTTACCACAGTTATAAGGTTGTAATTCATGACGTAAGGAGCACATCTCTGGCATTAAGGGCTATCAAGAAGAAGAACAGGGGTTACTCTTATGCAATCCTTGAAAGTGAGTAAAAAGTATATCCAAAACCACAAGAAGTTGGCTTTTGTTCCATTATTTGTTGCTTAAGTGTGATGTGTCCGAATTTGTTTGTGTTAACATTGCAAAAATACAATAAAGCGAGCACTGATTCATGGCTAACTTGAATAATATTATAGGACACACAACAGTTGCACTTTTGAGTTGATGGCTAACAGCACATTTTGTGAATTCAACATTTGCATCAAAAGGAAATAATAATTTAAGGAAATACTATGTACATTGTAATTAATATAAAATTCATTCAGCTGTCAGCCCTATAGCTTAGTCTGTAGCGCGTTTGCCTCACAAGCCAGGTGACCCAGGTTTAATCCCCAGGCTGGCCATCATGTCATTCCACGACGCCGTCGTTTGCATCAGATGTAAATTGGAGGTGAAGTGGACCCAACTGGAAACAAGTAACTGAATTTTCCTGGCTACCCATGACCATGTTAAATAAAAGTACCATTACCTTCACCTTTTTTTAAAACATTTTTTAAAAAGTTGCTTGCTTTGTTTCATCCCAAATAATTTAGAATGCAATAATCTAATAGTAGATTTGCTCAACACATTCGGGTTGGTCACCATGTGTTTCAAATGTTTTATAATATCTAATCTCAGCTCAAGTAGGTGCTTTATTGACTGCTTAGCTGCCTAGTATATATTGGACAGTGGTAAACAGTTGTAGGCAATGCTCAGGAAAGCTAGAGGATGAATTACAATTAAGCTACTGAGGCAGCAATGAAGTTACACCAGTAGCAGAAGACCATCTAGAGCACACAGCAGCCGAATGTTGTTTTAGACACGGACTCCCATATCATCAGTAAAAATTTAGGAATCTGCTTGAAGTAATCTTTGTGATATTTTTGGTCTTATATAAGGCACTAAATACATGTTGTGATTTTCATAGAGGAGTTGATGAGTTGCCAAATGACATTTTTGAGTTCATAGACCAATGGAAAATGAGGTCTTGGCACTCACAGATGCATCATCAGCTTTGACGAATCTGTCCCCTTTGTCCTGTGGTGCTTGTCCCTGAGCAGTGTAAACGACCTTTGCACTTGCTGTGATTTGTCACAAGCTCAAATAAATCTTTCACGCCGCGGTTATGGCCGAAAAGGTTGTTTCTGCCTATTGACAATTCCATTTTTGGGTTCTCTTCCTTTGTGATTTGTAGAAGACGCTTTTCGTCTATCTCAAGGAAGACTCAGTCAAATCAATTTGACTGAATTTTGAAATATTTCGGAAAAATAAACTAGAGAATCTCTAGTACCAAATGCCACAAGAAATAAGCCCAATGGGTCTATTTATTACCACACACCACTCCTTCAAATTCTCGGTATTTTGTGACATTTTTACCCTGTTTTCTTCTTCATGGAAAAGTGACATCTTTCATGGCTCATCTCATTCAATCTCAATTGATTTGACCTAGTCTTCCATAAAACAATGCAAGAGGACAATCAGTCATGTCAACATACAAACTGATTTAACCTTTTATGCTTATGCATCATTTAGAAAAATAGAAAGGTTAGTTTATGTAAAACTAGGTTTTGGTGGTTTGACTGAGTCTTCCACAACATAATCTGAGTTGCACAATGGGAACTTATGAGGTAAAAAACAGTTAAACCTGCTTTGACTGAGTCTTCCGTTGAATTGTTCCCTCCAAAATGTTGTTTGTTGTTGAAGCTGAAAAGGTCAAAGTGGTTTGACTGAAGCCGACTCTATGAATCTGCCACAAGTCTAGAGGAAGACTCAGTCAAAGCTATGTTTTGGCTGAGTCATCCGCCATTTTCTAGTGGAAGACTCAGTCATAACATAGCTTTGACTGAGTCTTCCACTGGATTTGTAGCAGATTCACAGAGTCGGTTTCAGTCAAACCGCTTTGACCTAGTATGGAAATTAGAATAATGAAGCCACTGTCTTGCAGCTTCCTGGAATAATCAGTAAAAATTACTTTATTAATTAAATTCTACATTTTTTAAACATAATTTATGTTTCTGCATGATCACAACACCAAGCAGTACACAATGACATAACTTTCAATACAATCAGTGGCAGGAAACAGAAGTTATCTGCTGATTTGTTTAGTTTTCAGAATTTCAGGATTGCTGAAAATTGCAAAATTTCCTATGACTGAGTCTTCCATGAGATAGACGTTTGGTGTTATAGCTGTTTGCAGATTAGTGCTCCAATCAGTTTCAAAATTAACTTTCAACTTGTTTGTCTGATGTCACTGCCTTAAAAATGTTTTGTTTATGCCACTTAAGGTTTTAAAAACAATTGATTAGCGCTTATCATATCTAGCAGCATATGTGACAATAAACTTTTAAATTACTTGATGTACTTCATCAAATAAAAAGATTAGGGGACCGACAGAAAACTGTCAATGATGTGGCAGAGCCAGTTTGCAAATTGGAAGATTATGTCACCTTTCTGATTATGTCATCTATCAGAAAGATGACATAATCTGAAACACAATTATCAGATAGACCATAAAAATATTTCTGATATGAAATGAGATTTAGTCTGCCAGTTGCTATGTTAGAAAAAGGAACTGATTTTGTGGTCGACAATCTTATCACCTTAATTATTTACATGTTGTTATGAAAACACAGATATATCAAAGTAATTGTTCAGTATATGTTTTGTACATCCAAATATGACAGTATTCAGTGAACAACACTAAACATTGCGTTGGTAAGACTTGCCATTTTCCTGTATAATCTTCTTGTGGCACACAGCATTCTTATACAATAGAATTATAATGTTGTCATATAAAGTTTGGACCACATGTGATTGTCTTCGTCCTTCAAGTTCAAATTATTTAAACCCTACTTTGGAAAATAAATGTACTTCTACATGAAGATACATTAAACTTGCGAATTCATGAACCTCCAATGATTCTGATGCCACAGATCTTTTTATGGGGTCACTTCAAGATGTAAACCAGCTAAAGGTATATTTAAGGTTGACTCTCATGAAACCTATCCCCTAACAGGAAAAATATAGTGTGACAAGCACTGGCAGATTGTATTGGCAAGGTGAACAAGTCAACACCAGAATATCCTGTTGTCCAACTCTCCAATTTCTTGTTTATTTAGCCCTTTCACACCGGAGTCTGTCCTGGCTTTGTGGGTTCTGCTGCTATTGTGCCGTTTGATCAATGGTCTTGTGAAGTGCAGAACTAACTTTGTGGTTTCAGCCCCAGCTAGAATTAGTTCTCAGTACTTGAGAACAGTAGTTACTTTTGTTGTCTTTCAAATATCTGTTTATTTGCAGGAGACATTCTTTTTTTTCCCAGTTAAATCAGAGGTTTACTCTCCTAATTTACTGCATGGCCAGACTTGCATGTGATATGGTTCTCCGATCTTCAGTCAATCTTACAGCATCATTCAGGATGACGAGAAACACCAGAAATCTTTACTGCGATCAATTTCATATAAAAAATATTTTAGCAATTAATAAAGTTATAACATTCCATGGTTAATTGCATGTATAGATCATTAAACCCAACCCCCTTCATGATTGCAACTTATTGGATGAAATTAATCTTAAAACTGCTTTTTAAAACTTCGTATTTAGATTTACTGAAAATGTGCGTGACATTTTTTTTTAGATTTAGGGCCATTCCAAGCCAAATGGACCAAAATCAAGAAATTTTCCCACATCATGTTTTCCGATTTTGATTAGATTTTAACCTGATATACATGTGTATGTTTAATGAGCACATACGAAATATTTCTGACATATTCCACACATTTTTCGTGTGAAAGTATTTTGAAAATGTTTGGTTTCAACATAAAATTAATTTTCCATCTTTTGATATCTTTGAGAAAGGCTGCTGAAGACCCATTTTTCAAGATATCGCCACAAAACCAGGCATATATCATGGTGAGATTTAGACCATAATATACGCTGAATATACTGTAAATGATGCTTTCCATCTGTTCGCACCAGCCTGTTAGATTTGATTCATTTTTGAGAAATTTGGGTAAATTGTTGGTTTTTGGAATTTTTTTACTCAGAAACCAAGCTTTCAATAAACCTGAAACTTTGCATAAATTGAGGCAGTATCGAGTTCTAGTGGTACGAATTTATTCATATTTCTAACTCCAATACTTTTTATGCACATGAAGAAAATCTCAGGACGATTCCTAAAATTGACTAATTTCAAGTGCAAAAATGGCCATGTGGGACAGGTGATAGAAACTTGAAATTTATTTTTGAAGCAGTTTATGAGATCATCTTGTATTTCTGCAAAAATGGTAGATGCATTATTTTTCATTTTTCTGGAATTTATTTTTAGAAATTTGGAGAAAAGCCTTATTTACACTATGTAGGAGCCTTCCAAGAGCAGATGGAACTCAAAATAAAGTGCCTTTTTTTTAATGTGCCTCAAATTGCCTTCTGAACATTACAAATCAGTTTTATTTAGAATCACCAGGAATTTTTTTTATTTTGTCCAGTTCTTTGGGTGTGAAATCATGTCAGATTCTCAGGACTACAATGGAATGCATTACTTTGTACCCATAAAGGGGTCCCTAACCAGACTATATACCTACATACTTAATAATTATAAAGCCACAGTTGCTAAATTCGGGTCATCTGTCACTCGAATGATGTTATTTCCAAAACTGAAATTAATGTCACTGCACATGAATTTTACATATTTTTCATCATATTGTGGTATTTCTTTAAATATATTGATAACCGAAGATACATTCTCATATTAAACATCATTAAAAGGCAACTGTATCAACTAATCTCATTTACAGAATCTGTCACAACAGTCCCATATTGTCAATTTTGAACTTCTTTGCAAAAATTCACTCAACATAATTTTTTTTACTATTTCCTTTTGTAAGAAACCAATATACCTCTTTAAAGTTTGGAATTTTAAAATGTGTCCATCTGAGGTACTTTCAGAAATAAATTCAGCTCTTTATCTAAGGTTCCACCTGGTCTTGGAAGGCCTTCTATATACTATATGTAGCATAAATAAGGCTTTTCTTCGAAATTCTAAAAATTAATTCCAGAAAAATGAAAAATAATGAATCTACCATTTTTGCAGAAATACAAGATGAACACATAAACTGCTTCAAAAATAAATTTCAAGTTTCTATCACCTGTCCCACATGGCCATTTTTGCACTTGAAATTAGTCAATTTTAGGAATCGTCCTCAGATTTTCTTCATGTGCATAAAAAGTATTGAAGTTAGAAATATGAATAAATTCATACCACTAGAACTCGATACTGCCTCAATTCATGCAAAGTTTCAGGTTTATTGAAAGCTTAGTTTCTGAGTGAAAAAATTCCAAAAACCAACAATTTACCCAAATTTCTCAAAAATGAATCAAGTTTAACAGGCTAGTGCGAACAGATGGAAAGCATCATACGTATTAGCTTCAGCCAGCAGCATTTTATATATCTGAGCTTGATCAGTGTACAATTTTATCACAATATCTAGAAAAACGTAGCTTCGGCAGCTTTTTGAAATGACTCGACAAGTGGAAAATAGAAATTTTAGTTTGCAAACCTTAATTTTGAAAATGCTGTCAAATTCAAAATACTTGGAATACGGCGAAAATATTTTGCATGGCTTCATAAAACATGTACATGTAGCTTGTGTAATAATTTCATTAAAATCTGGAGCCATGATGTGGGAGACGTTGGCCCAGTTGGCATGGAATGGCCCTTTAGGGAATTAATTCTAGATTACAGGAGAGGACAGTGATATTGCATTTTTTAGAAAGAGGGAAAATCGTCAAGAAAATGTTGGATGAATAAGAAGTGTGCTCTGATATTTGTATGATTTTTTTTTATGCCAAATGACTTCAAAATTGCTACAATGTAACACTGAAATAAAAGAAGTACAAGATGCGAATACGACTGTAGGCAAAGGGCTCTCCTTTGAAATTCCTTGAGCGTTGTCTTCAATCATTTTTTGGCAGTGAAGGTACTATACCATCAATGGGAAAGTTTCAAAGACACTGTCTCTCATTAGATTCCTTAGAACCAACATCCGATCTGGTTTCTATTCGTTTGTGGTTCTTTCGAAAGCCGATGGTCCATGCATGTAATTTACAAGTTTCTATAGTGTCAAGAGAATAAGTTATTCAATATTTTCCTTCTTCCTATCACAATTTGCCATAGAAAAATCAGATCATATGGAGGATTTGAGGTTTTAGTAAAAACACAGAAAGATTAATAATATGTCCTTTTTGCACATAGCGAATACAAGACTTCGGCTATCAATCACAAAGTTTTACATATCAAGAGTTAATTAATCTATCTGTCACAATCTTAAGATTTTTCACAGAGAGTATACATTGTGTCTTCTGACGTGTACCTCTCCAGATATTGCCATTCTATATTCAGCTGACACTTCCTTTTCACATATTCTCTGGAGATATATGTCACTCACTTGGCTAAGCTGTAAATGAAATTACCAACATTAAGCCAAGTTATTGACGCTGTTGCAACAAGTCTATAACATAAAATGGCTGAAGTATGTAATTTAGTCTTTTATAGCTCCTCGTTTTGGCAATCAACAGCTTGGAAGGTCCTGGGCCATCTCACTTTATGTTGTGGGATATTAAAGGGGAAAAAATCTCACAACTTTTATGGATACTATAACATTTTGAATTGCTTTAGCATTGACATTGCTGCATATATATAACAGATATTCTTCATTTTGCTAAGACTGACAACACATAACTGTGATCCGCTGTTTTTCTTTCCGCCAATGGACAGACACTAACACTAAGTCTTGAAATATAACAGTCATTAGCTGTTGGAACCAACACATTTTGCCTGGTTGATTCATAAATGATATGGGGGGATGTGCCTGAGAAGATTAGAAATGAGGTGAAAGTTGTCATTACAGGAAAATACTGCTTAGGTTACTACAGTCTTAATCAGTTTTAAGTGAAAATAAATATAAGAGTGGGACATTCTACACAGTAAATTCTGAAATTCTGAGTTAGCTCAAATGATTGAGTGAGACGGTTGCACAATTTGTTTGAGCCATGATAGCTTGCTGTTTTGAGTTATGATAATCTTTACGTTGTTATAACTTGCAAACAACAAGCTATCTTGGCTCAAAGGAACTGTGCAACCATCTCACTCAATCAATTAAGCTAACTCAAAATTCAAAATTTACAGTGTAATAAGGACGTCAGCGTTGATGATAACCTTTACTCATTTCGATATCAGTTAGAGCAAAAAGCTCTCCCACTTCTGTTAAAGTTTTTCCCTTAATTCTTACCTTGATTGGACGACCAAAATAGCAACCTCTGTGGATTTCATAGAATAAGGTTGTGATTTCCTTGCAGGGAGTGTTGCTCAGGTTAAATTACTTTGCAGTCTGGAGGAAGTGTTGCTTTTACCAACTGAGTTTTATTGTAGGTAACCTGATGCTGTGCATGGCATTCGTCTGAGTGATGCAAGTCAATGTACTTGTAACATCTCAAGGCTCATTTGACAGACAGTTCTCACAGAGCTACAATAATATGAATTTTCTCTTAATTTGTTTCACTGGTTCTTGCACCTACTTCATCTCAGTCAATGACCAGAATACTAACCCTGAGGATTGCAGGGATTAAGGTTGTGAATTCTTTTGAGGGACATTTGCTCTGGTTAAATTACACGGCAATCAGGAGGAAATGTGAGAGATTAAGCCACATCAGAGGTTACAAATAATGTTATACCATAGTCATAGATACACTTGGCATTATGTATAAGACGTGATGTATATTATGGAATTGTCATAAGGTGTCGGTGAGCAATTTCTTCCAAATTTCAGAAAATCTCCTAGTGCAGATTTTCTTCTATATATAATATTTATACACAAGGTCTTTGGTGTCACTCGGACCATGTTCTGAAGGCAATTTGTGATGCGAAAAAACCATGAATATCAGAGTTACCTCAGGTGATGAGGTTTTCATTCATGAAGAAGGAGCACATCTCAGGTATTAAGTGTTACCAAGAAGAAATACCAGAGTTACCCTCATGCAAGAGTGAGTAAATATATAAAAAGTCACAATGTGTCAGAAGTAGGCCTTTTTGCTTTATTTGTTGCAAAGTGTTCTGTGTCCGAATTTGTTGTATAATACAAAAATACAATGAAGGGACAATGATTCATGGTTAACCTGAATGATATTATAAGACACACAACAATTGCGCTTGTGAGTTAATGACACACTGCACATTTTGTGTATTCAACATTTACATCGAAATTCAATTCGTATCCATAGAAATCATAATTAAAATGAAATATCATATGTATATATTGGCAATAGTAATCAATATAAAGTTCATTCGTAAAAAAGTTGCTTGCTATGTTTGATCCCAAAGAATTTAGAATGCAATAATCCAATGGTAGATCTGCTCAACACAATTAGGGGTGGTCACCATATGTCTCAAATGTTTTATATGTTCTAATCTCAGCACAAGTTGGTGCTTTATTGACTGCTTAGCTGCCTAGTATATATTGGATAGTCGTAAACAATTGTAGGCAATTCTCAGGAAAGCTAGAGGAAGAATTACAATCAAGCTACTGAGTCAGCAATGAAGTTACACCAGTAACAGAAAACCATCAAGAACAAACAGCAGCCGAATGTTGTTTCAGACAAGGCTCCCATATCACCAGTAAAATTTAGGAATCTGTTTGAAGCAACCTTTGTGATAGTTTAGGTCTAAAATAAGGTACTACATACAAGTTGTGATTTTCATAGAGGATGAGTTGCCAAATGACATTTCTGAATTCATAGACCATTGGAAAATAAGTGTTGGCAGTCAGAGATGCATCATCAGCTTTGAAGTATCTGTCTCCTTTCCTGTGGTGCTTGTCCCTGAGCAGTGTAAACTACATTTGCACTTACTGTGATTTGTCACGAGCTCAAATAAATCTTTCACGGCACGGTTATTCCACAACGGTGATGATGAGTTGCCAAGTGACACTTTTGAGTTCATAGACCAATGGAAAATAAGGTCTTGACAGTCAGAGATGCATCATCAGCTTTGAAGAGTCTGTCCCCTTTGTCTTGTGATGCTTGTCCCTCAGCAGAGTAAAAGACCTTTGCACTTACTGTGATTTGTCACAAGCTCACTAAATGTTTCACACCACTGTTATGGCTGAGACGGTTGTTTCTGTTAAAGGACACCTCTTTTCTTATGTTCTCTTCCTTTGTGGTTTGTAAAGGACACTTATGCATTATAGCTGTTTGCAGATTAACGGTCCTTTCGGTTTCAAAATCAACTTTCAACTTGTTCGGGTGATTTCACTGCCTTAAAAATATTTTGTTTATGCCACTTAAGGTTTTAAAATAAATTGATTTAGTGCTTATTGATCTAACAGCATATGTGACAATACACTTTTAAATTACTTGATGTACTTCATCAAATAAAAAGATTAGGGGACTGACAGAAAACTGTCAATGATGTGGCAGAGCCAGTTTGCAAATTGGAAGATTATGTCACCTTTCTGATTATGTCATCTATCAGAAAGATGACATAATCTGAAACACAATTATCAGATAGACCATGAAAATATTTCTGATATGAAATGAAATTTAGTCTGCCAGTTGCTATGTTAGAAAAAGGAACTGATTTTGTGGTCGACAATCTTATCACCTTAATTATTTACATGTTGTTATGAAAACACAGATATATCAAAGTAATTGTTCAGTATATGTTTTGTACATCCAAATATGACAGTATTCAGTGAACAACACTAAACATTGTGTAGGTCAGATTTGCCATTTTCCTGTATAATCTTCTTGTGGCACACAGCATTCTTATACAATAGAATGATAATGTTGTCATATAAAGTTTGGACCACATGTGATTTTCTTCGTCCTTCAAGTTCACATTATTTAAACCCTACGATGGAAAATAAATGTACTTGTACATGAAGATACATTAAACTTGCGAATTTGTGAACCTCCAATGATTCTGATGCCACAGATCTTTTTATGGGGTCACTTCAAGATGTAAAACAGCTTACATATGACTGTCTGCTATAGGAATATTTCAAAATCCGAAGACAACAGCTAGAGCTGTGTTTCATCACTGTAAATAATTATAACTTATTTAGATTAGAAGGTATATTTAAGGTTGACTCTCATGAAACCTATCCCCTAACAGGAAAAATGTTGTGTGACAAGCACTGGCAGATTGTAATGGCAAGGTGAACAAGTCAACACCAGAATATCCTGTTGTCCAACTCTCCAATTTCTTGTTTATTCAGCCCTTTCACACCAGAGTCTTTCCAGGCTTTGGGTTCTGCTGTTATTGTGCCGTTTGATCAATGGTCTTGTGATGTGCAGAACTGACTTTGTGGTATCAGCCCCAGCTAGAATTAGTTCTCAGTACTTGAGAGGATCAGAAATTTTATGGAGATTAATTTCATATAAAAAATATTTTAGCAATTAATAAAGTTATCACATTCCTTGGTTAATTGCATGTAATATTAGAACAAGATCATTAAACCCAATCCCCTTCATGATTGTAACTTATTGGATGAAATAAATCTTAAAACTGCTTTTTAAAACTTCATATTTAGATTTACTGAAAATGTTCTTGACATTTTTTTTTAGATTTAGGGAATTAATTCTAGATTACAGGAGAGGACAGTGATATTGCATTTTTTAGAAAGAGGGAAAATCGTCAATAAAATGTTGGATGAATAAGAAGTGTGCTCTGATATTTGTATGATTTTTTTTAACGCCAAATGACTTCAAAATTGCTACAATGTAACACTGAAATACAAGAAGTACAAGATGCGAATACGACTGTAGGCAAAGGGCTCTCCTTTGAAATTCCTTGAGCGTTGTCTTCAATCATTTTTTGGCAGTGAAGGTACTATACCATCAATGGGAAAGGTAGAGTTTCAAAGACACTGTCTCTCATTAGATTCCTTAGAACCAACATCCGATCTGGTTTCTATTCGTTTGTGGTTCTTTCGAAAGCCGATGGTCCATGCATGTAATTTACAAGTTTCTGTAGTGTCAAGAGAATAAGTTATTCAATATTTTCCTTCTTCCTAACACAATTTGCGAAAGAAAAATCAGATCATATGGAGGATTTGAGGTTTTAGTAAAAACAAAGAAAGATTAATAATATGTCCTTTTTGCATATATAATAGTGAATACAAGACTTTGTCTATCAATCACAAAGTTTTACATATCAATAGTTAATTAATCTATCTGTCACAATCTTGAGATTTTTCACAGAGAGTATACATTGTGTCTTTTGACGTGTACCTCTCCAGATATTGCCATTCTATATTCAGCTGACACTTCCTTTTAGCATGTTCTCTGGAGATGTCACTCACTTGGCTAAGCTGTAAATGAAATTACCAACATTAAGCTAAGTTATTGATGCTGTTGCAACAAGTCTTTAACATAAAATGGCTGAAGTATGTAATTTAGTCTTTTATAGCTCCTCGTTTTCGCAATCAACAGCTTGGAAGGTCCTGGGCCATCTCACTTTATCTTCTGGGATACTGAAAGGAAAAGAATCCCACAACTTTTATGGATACTATAACATTTTGAATTGCTTTAGCATTGACATTGCTGCATATATATAACCGATATTCTTCATTTTGCTAAGACTGACAACACATAACTGTGATCCCCTGTTTTTCTTTCCGCCACAGACACTAACACTAGGTCTTGAAATATAACAGTCATTAGCTGTTGGAACCAACACTTTTTGCCTGGTTGATTCATGAATGATATGGGGGCCTGTGCATGAGAACATTAGAAATGAGGTGAAAGTTGTCATTACAGGAAAAGACTGCTTTGGTAATTACAGTCTTAATCAGTTTTAAGTGAAAACAAATATAAGAGTGGGACATTCTACACAGTAAATTCTGAAATTGTGAGTTAGCTCAAATGATTGAGTGAGACGGTTGCACAATTTGTTTGAGCCATGATAGCTTGCTGTTTTGAGTTATGATAATCTTTACGTTGTTATAACTTGCAAACAACAAGCTATCTTGGCTCAAAGGAATTGTGCAACCATCTCACTCAATCAATTAAGCTAACTCAAAATTCACAATTTACAGTGTAATAAGGACGTCAGCGTTGATGATAACCTTTACTCATTTCGATATCAGTCAGAGCAAAAAGCTCTCCCACTTCTGTTAAAGTTTTTCCCTTAATTCTTAGGGACCGTTGAGAATTTATGACTGGGAGGGGGGGGGGGTTGGGAGTTTCGGCCGTTTCAAGGGGGGGGGTATAAATTTTTGACAACACTTCCATGGGGGGGGGGTAGGAAATTTTAACCAAGAAAAAATGTTAAAAAACACGCATAACTCGTTTTATTTGGACTTTTTTACGCGCAAAAGTACGCGAAATGACACGAATCTGTACGCGTGGCCGTGTATAACAGCATATATGTATGTATTACTTTGTATGTCGAGGGGGGGGTACTAAAAATCCGCGTTAAACCTAAGGGTGGGGTACTAAAATCCACATGAAACTTAAGGGGGGGCATAAATTTTTGACGGGAAGTTCCAGCAAAACTCCCACCCCCCCAGTCATAAATTTTGAACGGTCCCTTACCTTGATTCGACGACCAAAATAGCAACCTCTGTGGATTTCATCGAATAAGGTTGTGATTTCCTTGCAGGGAGTGTTGCTTAGGTTAAATTACTTTGCAGTCTGGAGGAAGTGTTGCTTTTACCAACTGAGTTTTACTGTATGGTAACCTGATGCTATGCATGGCATTCGTCTGAATGATGCAAGTCACTTTACTTGAAAGGTCTCAAGGCTCATTTGACAAACACTTCTCACGAAGCTACATTAATGTGTCTGAATTTTCTCTTAATTTGTGCCACTGGTTCTAGCACCTACTTCACCTCTGTCAATGACCAGAATTGTAACCTTGAGGATTGCAGGGATTAAGGTTGTGAATTCTTTTGAGGGAGTTTTGTTCAGGCTAAATTACTTGGCAATCAGGGGACACTGATACATGGTAAACCTGAATAATATTATAGGACCCACAGCGATACTATTATTGCAAACAAGTTTGTGAGTTAATGTCTTAATAGTACACAGCACATTTTGTGTATTCAACATTTGCATCAAAAGAAAATTCAGTTTGTGTCCGTAGAAATCATCATTTTAATGAAATACATGCATTGGCCATAGTACATGTTGTGATTTTCATAGAGGATTTGACGAGTTGCCAAATGACATTTTTAAGTTCACAGACCACTGGAAAGTAAGGTCTCGGCAGTCACAGCTTTGAAGAATCTGTTCCCTTTTTCATGTGGTGATAGTCCCTGAGCCGTGTAAATGACCTTTGCACTTGCTGTAATTTGCCACAAGCTCAAATAAATGTTTCACAATTTTTCCCCGGTTTCAACAAGGTACAGTGTACATGCAATTTTTACAAGCATTTTATATTATGTACATTAATGCCTTAAAAGCATCATAAAATAAAAGCAGCTCAAGAAGTGGGCGGAGAAATTGTTTCTCTTTACAGATTGACATTTTTCTTTGTCTTGTATTGTATAATATTATGTGGTATATTTGATATGCCCTCTATATGGTGGTTCTATTGTGATGCACGTTTCTCCAATTTTAAAAAGTAGGCTTGTATGACATTTTCCACTATACATTTGAAAGGCCGAAAGTTACAAGTTTTGCAACAACAACGATATTTTTCATAAAGTATTTGGGCTCGGTTTTTCCGAAAAGTAAGTCAGACTGGACTGGGTGCAATCTGTATCATATGAATGGTAACAATTTGCATGACCTGCCTTTCAATTTATACGTATTATGCATTAATGCACCAGTCATTTGTAACACCGTGGATGGTGGGGGTTTAGTAGGGACTTTCCTGGGGTTTACCTGGGGATTTCCAGGCCTAAAATGCCTCCACCCTCGGGGATTTCCGAGAATTTCCGAAATCAGTGTTCTCCCCAGTGTCAGGGTAGGGGAATTACATTGTGGAGCTGAAGCTGAATTGATATTAGCAAATTTATGTGAAGTGGTGAAGGAGATATATTGTTTTGATGTGAAAAAAAGAGAGAGCTCATCTGTGGCGTATCCAGGATTTTTTCCAGGGTGGGCAAACCACCAAGGCATTTCCCCAAAATTGCTATTGCTACCAACAGCTTTCGCGTGTCGCGCATTGTGACACAATGTTAAAAAGTTCTTTCAGAATCTCATTACTGTTGTGTTTGTACCGAAATTATTAATGATATTTAGTAGGTTAATATGTCTTAATAACATGGTGAAAATTGTCTGGATAATATCGTGAAAATGCTAAAATGTTGGGAAATGTTTAAAATAGCTCAGGAAATTACTTTCTTGGTTGGCAATTCAGAGAAATTTATGGAAGATGTAACTGAAAAAAATTAAGCATATCTTTGCAAAAATAGGATGATCTAGGATCTAAAATCAAGTGAAATAAATGGTGCAAGCAGAGGAAATCAATTTGTTCTCTTTTTGGTAATTGGTAACTTAAGGAAGATATAACAGTGACAAAGAAAATCAAGGATTTCTTTACAAAATTAGGAAAATTCAGGACCATATTAAAATCTGTGGGGGGGGGGAAACTCAGAATAACTGATGTTGCAGAATTCTATGCATTCTGTTGAGATGTAGACATGATAAATGAAAGCGCTAGAGAAATTTTTTATTTCAGTTCATAGAAATATCAAAGCAAAAAATTATGAAGAAAATTTCCCCATATGTTTTACCATTTCCCCCAGTTTCTGGTCATTTCCCCATTTTGCTTATCATTTCTCCATTTTTGTTGGGCATCATATCTGCAAAAATTTCCCCAAAATCCTTTCAGGGGGGCAACCTGCCCCCCGCCCCCCGCTGGCTACGCCACTGGACTCATGCCATTGTTGTCAGTTCTTGTGACATTGGTTTAATTGTTCTTCTGAATTGACGAGAGCTTCTTGCTGTTTCATTCCGTTTGTGGAAATATCTTAAAAGTGCTAATGAGTTGAGGAAATTGATATGTTTCTATTTCTCTCTTTGTAAAAAAAGTTTGTATAAGTATGGCCAAGTCAGCTGTCTTGCCCTGACATATTGGAACAAGAACCCACGGGTTCCATAATGCAGGTGGGAAGTCCTAAAATAGGGTTGCGAATGTGGTATTCTGGGAAGCTGAAACGGTGCACATTAGGACACACTTTATGTGGCCTATGTGGCAGAGTGGCAGCTGCCACGGGCCCATCCACTCTGGGAAATTATGCCAGTAATTCAATGAATATTGTAATTAAAAACCTGGACACACCTTCACATTTTCCGAGTTCTGGAAGTGAACATGACCCACATGTGACTGAATCTGAGCAGCCTATGTCATAGAAGTATAAATTCGGTACACAAAATGTTGAAATGAAATTTAGAAGTTAATTAGAGGAGTACATAAGCAGTACATGATTATTCAAATTCTGTCACTAGAAGTATAAAATCAGTACTCAATTTGCATAGAAGCACAAAATCAGTATAATAGGAGTACATTTGCTACGTGGGACCACACCACGTAGGCTACTGCTTTTGTACTGATTTTGTACTTCTTAACCGAGAGAAGGTACTGCTTTCATACTTCTTTTTTCTCTGGGTGTCTTGAACTTCTTGTGCTGCTTGGGGTGCTAGTGCCACATACAAAAGCTTTTGACTCTGGGGTTTGATAGACCATTACCTCCACCCAAATTTGAGGGTTTTTCCTATTTGCGATAGGTTTTCAAGTTGAAGTACCAGCCAAAGAGCGTATATATATACAGTGGAGTTTTCTTGGTTTCTGATGAGGTTTATGATATGACGATGCCTTCAAATCCTGTAAATTCCCATCTCAGATGTTTCTATCCTTTTAACAGCAAATAACAGACAAATTCAGAGAATTTGTAAAAAAAAAGTTTGTTTTCCTACGCCTTGACTAAAGCAGTACATTTCAAACCATTCTCTGGACAAACAGCTGTCAATGCTTTAGTCACTCCTCATTTAGACTATGGCAATGGATTGCTGTATGGTTCGTCGAAACAAGTGATAAATAAACTCCAGGTGGCGCAAAACTGTACGACTGATTGAAGGGCTAAAAAGACAAGATAAAGTTAGTCATTACAGGAAAGAGTTACACTGGCTTCAGATCCCTGCAAGGATCCAATTCAAACTTATGACAACTACATGGAAAGCTGTGAATAATCAAGCACCTCAGTACCTCAAAAGTCTAATTCAACACAAACCTGAAAATGACCTGAACCTCCGCAGCAATGGCAAAATGCTGTTGGAGGTACCTGATACTCAAAATCAAAACAAGTTGGAGGATAGAGCCTTTTCATATACATCACCAGTACTGTGGAATGGCTTACCTGAAATGGTTAGAAAATCAAGGACATTGGATAACTTCAAGAAGCGACTGAAAACTTATCTTTTTGCAAAATTTTACGGAGATATAAGCTAATCTAACCAAGCGCCAATGAGCAGTTTACTGGAATTGGCGCTATATAAGTACTTAATATTATGATTATTATTAAAATATGTGTCTTCAGACATGTGCCTTTCCCAAAAAGGTCGTTCTACATTCAGCTAACACTTCCTTTTAGCATGTTCTCTCGAGATGTCACTCACTTGGCTGAGCTGTAAATGCAATGACCAACATCAAGCTAAGTAATTGATGCTGACTGCAACAAGTCCATAACATAGCTGGAAAGCTACCATAAAATGGCTGAAGTATGTTATTTAGTCTTTTATAGCCCCTCGTTTTGGCAATCAACTGCCTGGAAGGTCCTTGGCCATCTCATTTTATGTTAGGGGTACTAAGTGAATGATACCTGCTACTTTTATGGATACTATAACATTTTGAGGTGCTTTAGCATTGACATTGCTGTATATCTATAACAGATATTCTTCATTTTGCTAAGACTGGAAACTCATAACTGTGATCCCCAGTTTTTCTTTCAGCTGAAGGACAAACACCAACACTTGAAATACAACAGTCATTAGCTGTTGGAACCAACACATTTTGCCTGGTTGTTTTATAAATGATAAAGGGCCTGTGCCTGAGAAGATTAGAAATGAGGTGAAAGTTGTCGTTACAAGAAAAAACTGCTTTGGTAATTACAGCCTGAATTAGTTTTTAGTGAAAACAAATTATTTTGCCAAAAAGACACAAGAGCGGGACATTCTAATTAGGATATCAACGATCCCAAATAATTTAGAAGGCAATAATCTAATAGTAGATTTGCTCAACACATTCAGGGGTGGTCACCATGTGTTTCAAATGTTTCATGAGATCTAATCTCAGCTCAAGTGGTGCTATATTGACTGCTTAGCTGCCTAGTATATATTGGACAGTGGTAAACAGTTGTAGCTTAGCTGCCTAGTATATATTGGACAGTGGTAAACAGTTGTAGCTTAGCTGCCTAGTATATATTGGACAGTGGTAAACAGTTGTAGGCAATGCTCAGGAAAGATAGAGGATGAATAACAATTAAGCAACTGAGGGAGCAATGAAGTTACACCAGTAGCAGAAGACCATCTAGAGCACACAGCAACCAAATGTTGTTTTAGACAAGGACTCCCATATCATCAGTAAAATCTAGGAATCTGTTTGAAGCAACCTTTGTGATAGTTTAGGTCTAATATAAGGTACTACATACATGTTGTGATTTTCATAGATGATGAGTAGCCAAATGACATTTTTGAGTTCATAGACCAATGGAAAATAAGGTCTTGGTACTCAAAGATGCATCATCAGCTTTGACGAATCTGTCCCCTTTGTCCTGTGATGCTTGTCCTTGAGCAGCGTAAATGACCTTTGCACTTGCTGTGATTTGTCACAAGCTCAAATAAATCTTTCACGCCACGGTTATGGCTGAAAAGATTGTTTCTGCCAAAGGACACTTTTATTTTTGGGTTCTCTTCCTTTGTGCCAGTTTACAAATTGAAAGATCATGTCATCTTTCTGATTATGTCATCTTTCAGAAAGATGACATAATCTGAAACACAATTATCAGAAAGACCATAAAAATATTTCTGATATAAGATGAAATTTAGTCGTTGAGTTACTATGTTAAAAAATGCACTTTGTGTCGACAATCTGATCGTCTTAATTATTTACATTTTGTTATGACAACACGGATATACCAAAGTAATTGTTCAGTAGATGTTTTGTACATCCAGACATGACAGTATTCAATGAACAACACTGAGCATTGCATTGCTCAGATTTGCAATTTTCTGTGTCATCTTTATTGTGGCACTAAGCATTCTAATACAATGGAATGATAATGTTGTCAGATCAAGTTTGGACCACATGTGATTTTCTTCGTCCTGCAAATTCACATTGTTTAAAACCTACATGGAAAATAAATGTACTTTTACATGAGGATACATTAAACTTGTGAGCTTGTGAACTTCCTATGATTCCGATGCCATAGATCTTTTAATGGGGTCACATCAAGATGTTAATCAGCTTATTTATCGCCATCTGCCATAGGAAGATATGAAAATGAGATGACAATAGCTAGAGCTTTGTTCCATTACTGCAAATAATTATGACTTATTTTCAAGGTATATTAAAGGTTGACCCTCATGAAACCTTGCCCATAACAGGGAAAATAATGTGTGACAAGCACTGGCAGATTATATTGGCAAGGTGAAGAAGTCAAGACCAGAACATCATGTTGTCCAACTCGCCAAATTCTTGTTTACTCAGCCTTTTCACACCAGTCCAGGCTTTGGGGTTCTGCAACTATTGTGCCGCTTGATCAATGGTCTTGTTAAGTTCAGAGATAACTTTCGGCTAAAGCCTAGTTACAACTACATATCAGTACTTGGCAATACTAGTTACTTTCATTGTCTTTCAAATATCTGTTTTTGCTGGAAACATTCTTTTTTTTTCAGTTACACCAGAGGTTTACGAGGGGTTTTCCAAAAGTTCTGTCCAACTGGTCCTAAATTCAGCAATATTTCATGCAGACACTTGGTATTTTGGTCAGTTAAAACTGAGGTAATTTTCAATTGATCCCCCAAAAATCAGATCACAGAAATAAGAATAATTGCTGATTCTGTTGCCATGGAAACCAGAAGTCTTGAAATGCGGCCCGGAGCATAAAAACAGACAGAACCACAAACATCTTTTCAAAACATTTCATTATTTTGAGAGTTTTTCTACTGAAAACGTGTAGAAAACAAGCATCATTATTTCAAAACTTCTGTAAGTGATCAATTTGGTACATAATGCGGTTTTTCATACATTCAATACATTTGAAAGGCATGTCTTTAAGTCATCAGATTGTGGACAGTGTTGGCATTATGTGGTTTTCTGGTTCTTGGATTTCCTGATGTGTCTTCTAATCTTTCAAGAAAGCCTTTATTAAGTTCAGATCGTTCTATTACTCGTGCTATCTTCTTTGTATCTATATTCAAGAAGTTTCTTTCTCTCTCTGTCAGATTTTGAAAGGAAATTGTATTAATTTTAAAGATGTCTGTAATCTCACTGACCGATCATAAAAGTTGCTCATCTAAGGAAAACAGACGCTATGGAATCATGAATAGTTAAGTGACTAAATATGTTTAATAACATTGTTTCCATTGTTATTTATTGCTTCACAATAAGCCCATTGCTTGTTATGCAAAAAAAAATCATTGATGTACTTCTATTCAGTGAGTGGAGCCAATTACATTGGACAGGTGCTAAACTAATTGCAAGAAATTACTACAAAATCTGGGCCGCATTCCATGACTTCAGGTTTCTACGGCAACCAAAAAGCCATTTATTTTATTTCTAAAATGTGATATTTTGCAAATCTATTGCATATTACATAAATATTAACTGACCCAAATTTCATACGTTTCTGTAATATATATCAGAAGTTATGATAACTTGGACAGAACTTATGGAAAGCCCCTCGTACTCTCCTAATTTACTGCATGGCCAGACTTGCATGTTATATGGTTCTCCAATCTTCAGTCAATCTTACAGCATCATTCAGGATGAAGAGAAACATCAGAAATTTTAAGGAGATTAATTTCATGTAAAAAATATTTTAGCAATTAATAAAGTTATCACATTCCTTGGTTAATTGCATGTAATATTAGAACAAGATAATTAAACCCAACCCTCTTCAAGATTGCAACTTATTATATGGAATCAATCTTGCAACTGCTTTAACTTTAAATTTAGAATTACTCAAAATGTACCTGGCCATTTTTAAAGATTTAGGGATTTAATTCTGGATTACAGGAAAGGACAGAGACATTGCATTTTTTTAGAAAGAAATTGTGGGGAAAAGATTGGATGAATAAGAAGTGTGCTCTTATATTTGACATACAAAAAATACAAGGTGCGAATACGACTGTTGGCAAAGGGCTCTCCTTTGAAATTCCTTGAGAGTTGTCTTCAATCATTTTGGCAGTGATGGTATTACACTATCAATGGGAAAGGTAGAGTTTCAAAGACTTTGTCTCTCATTAGGTTTCTTTGAACTACGAAATGATCTGGTTTCACTTGGTTTGTGGTTCTTTTGTAAGCAGATGGAGGGATGGTCCATGCATGTAATTTATAAGTTTCTGCAGTATCAAAATAATCCGTTATTCAACATATTCCTTCTTCCTTAAAAGATCTCCACAAAAGAAATGATATTATTTGGAGGATTTGACTTTTTTTTTCAAAGCTACAGACGGATTAATAATAATGTCCTTTTTACACAGTTAATGCCTTGGTAACAATTTTAATTCACTAACTTTCTCTAGAGATCACCATATCTTTGTTTGAAATATCATGTGTTCGGCCTAATTTATATATTTTTCACAATCTTAAGATTTTTTAAAGAAAATATGCGTCAAGTGACATCTACCTTTCCAGATATATGGTCATTCTACATTCAGCTAACACTTCCTTTTAGCATGTTCTCTCACTGGCTAAGCTGTAAATGAAATGACAAGAAAGTTATTGACGCTGACTGTGACAAGTCCATAACATGACTGGAAAGCGACCATAAAATGGCTGAAGTATGTTATTTAGTCTTTTATAGCCCCTCGTTTCGGCAATCAACTGCCTGGAAGGTCCTGGGCCATCTCATTTTATGTTAGGGGTACTAAGTGAATGAAATCCTGCTACTTTTATGGATACTATAACATTTTGAATTGCTTTAGTATTGACATTGCTGCTTGTAAATAGCAGATATTCTTCATTTTGCTGAGACTGGAAACTCATACATGTAACTATGATCACCTTTTTCTTCTCAGACAGATGACAAGAAAGTTGCCCCTTGAATGATGTGAGGGACCTATGAATAATACTGATGGTCCATGCCTGTTGTTGCCAAATTTGTATTGCATGAAAAGAATCACTCTACATAACATATTGGCTAATACAATTGATATTGAGAAGACTTATTGTTTAAAAGAACATAGTATGTTCCTTACGTGGGCTGATTGCCAAATTTAATGAAAAGTAACATAATTAATTTGACATTATCCTCTCAAGATGATAACAGTCCAGATTTGGCAAAATTCCTCTCATCACCTTTTTGACAGAATGGCCTTTGTCATATGTCTTCATGGCATCTTCCTTTATAAGATGGAAAACGGAGCGTATGAAAAAAAAAAAAACGGTTCAGTGTTGGAAAACACTATCTGAATTATTGTTTAACGAAAGTGGAGTGTCACAAAGAGCTAACAACATGCATTTTATTAATGTATCCCATAAATTTTATTCCTTGTCCGTGAACACTTTTTCCCTGATATATCCTCTTTTGCATTGCAAATACAGAGGGTAAAATTTCAGTATACAGGGAAATATACCAGTTTATGGTTACATGGTCATACATACAGTATTATTTCCCAGGCTTATATCCTTACCATATATGGCATAATGTGCTGGGTCAATGCTGACCACTGGCCAATCGCATAGAACTTGGTATAAAAAGCTAACAACCATGATATGATCTCATATTTTTCTCTTTATCAGTTTCTTCAAATCAATAATTTTCATTAATGATATTTGATCATCTAAAAGTTCTGAGTCGTCTACGAGAATGACATACCATAAAATCATTATCCTTTCTGTTCCTCGTTTGCTTCCTATTAATCTATTTGGCCAATAACCCTGTCTAGAAGTTCCTTTTATTTGCCCAGTCAGATTTGGCTAATTTGGTTGATTTGGCAGATTTAGACTGATTTGGTCAATTTGCTATAGTTTTCATCTTTACTTCTACAAGGATTAATGTCGTCTGCGGAAGTTCAGACTGATGTAACACAAATGCATGCAAGGCATTTTACTAAATAGTCTTTGTATTTGTATTTTCCAAGATATGGGCTGTTATATTTACAACCCTTTATCTTTTTTGGATAAATCTCTCACTGTAAATGAAAATTACCTGCACCATGAAAGATTTGACGTTGGCCGCGACAAGTCCATTTATACATGGCTTGAAACCTACCATAAAAATTAAGGGTTAATTTTTATTGTCCAAGCAACAACTGGCAAATTTCTTAATGGCTTGCCGAATAAAATAAATTGGAGATTCTTTTCTTAAAGATTAAAGCTTGGATTTCTAATGAATGCTGTTTATGGTTTCAAGGCCAACCATTCAAATGCAATTTTGATTACCTTCTTCATTAGGGATCAAAGGATAAATATTATTAATACAGATCAAGATGGCCACCAATTTTTCTTGAAAATTACCATGCATAATGATTACAATCAATAAAATTCCATCATCTTTATCTTAAATATTTGCAAAGAGTGTCAATTTTCAGATGATTTATTCGACAATCGTGTTCGTATTGATATTAAAAATATATATAAGAGCCTCAGCATGTAGATTTTTTATCAGCCTCATCAGTCTGACGATTGATTATCATCTTTTGTCACAATTATACACATGGTAATTCTGTGCACACCATCACCAACCAATGATACCGCACACTGTCCCAGCAATATGATGTCTTATGCCAATTTTGTTGATATTTCATACTTCAGCAGAGAAACTCTACAAACGTAACCCAAGGTTTTGCCCACAGAAGGCTAGTAGAGAGTTCATAAAATCCCTTCTTCCCAGCAATAAAATGGCAAAGAAGAGGCTTTATCTTATCTGATGTTTTCGAGACACCTGATGTCTTCTATCAACCTCTCTTGCATAGTAATGCCCTTATCGTGGTAAACTGCAGTTGGAGCAAAATCCCAGCTGGATATCATTCAGATGAGACATTAGTTGGCGGCCCCATGTATCAGTTTCAATGCGCGCGCTGGTCAAGTAAATATAACATCACATACTGTGTAGTGGTAAAATGTTATGGTCCCGCTCCCTCTCAGAATCCCTCTCTCCCATTATTGTAAAGAATAGAACAGATTTTTTTTTGACAGACACAGTAAATCACTTTTCAAACAATTTGTTTACTCCCAATTACAGGGTGCATTTATTTAATATTACCACAAGAAAATAATTAAAATCTCCGGGGAGTCATTGCAATCAATTAAAAACTAATTTATCCTTTTACTGGCTATGAAAATTGCTCTCAATTAGACCTCATTACACAAGTCTTAGAAATGCTTGCAACTCTTATTAAAGGAGTTGATTCCTAGTTTTATTGGAAGGGATAATTTTCCTCAATTGGGAATGTTGAAGATAATCACTGATTAATAAATAACATGCTCTTAATCATGCATTGTCCTTTAACTTCCTCTAAAAAATGTTTCAAGAATGTTTCCGACTGGGATGGCTAGTGTTTTCATTGACATTATTTTTCATTAATTTCCATGGAAATGATACATTTGTGGCCTGTGTTTTTATTCCTAGGTGCTATGCTTTCAAGTGCTCATAGTCAATCATGTAATTTACTAGCTTTTAAAAGTAACCATTGTTTCTTACTCATTAGCTTACACAACAGATTAAGAAGGTAGTTTAAAAAGGAGTCATGTGACCTGATTGTATGATAAGTTTAATCTATCTTGAAACTGCTCTCTACTTGAGTTGCTTTTGATATTACAAAAAGTCGATAAAACAGCTTTTAATATTAAAACAAGGGCCTCATGTGACCTGATTGTATGATTAGTTTAATTTATCTTGAAACTGCTCTCTACTTGAGTTGCTTTTGATATTCCAAAAAAAATTGATAAAACAGCTTTTAATCTTAAAATTTAACCATTTTTGTTCGATCTTCCTTGAGGGATTCTTCTAAGTCTTTGCAAGCCGCAATACCGTACTTGTAAATGCAACAAAGTTACCAACGGCAATTTGATATAATGATGCTGACTGCATTTTTTAGTCTAAGATACTGAAGGCGAAAACAGTTTCCGCCTTTTTTGTGGCCACCACAATATTTTAACTACCAAGAGTTAGTTACATCACAACATTGGTACAACAACAAAATTTATCATAATGCAATTTGTTACCGAAATAATGAGGTATTGCCAAATAATCTTATTGCTATTTACAAAACAAGATCTTTTGGGAGCATACTACTAATAATCACTCTCGCATACAGGATGAAAAGTAAAAATATTTGTTATATGAAGTAAATTTACAAGCCATAGTTAAAATCAGCTGAATTGTTGGATTAAATTCATTCATTCTAAATACAATAATTGTGTTAATAACTAGGTTTCGCAACTTCTTTAATCCATGTTTGTTTAACTGGAGTGAAAATAGTTATTCTAATTTAAAAGCATCATCCTTGTTTAGTAGCACCAATGATGCACAAATGTTCTATTAGTTTCAAGCAGTTGATGTCGTCACAAGTCCTGTGAGAAACAGACCTGACTTCACATAGCTTCAGTATTTTAGTGATTTTTATGGAGCTGACTGCCATGAGGCGGAAGTTAATTGGCTTGGATAAATGAAAACCATGAATGGCAGGCACCAAATGGTCACTTGCATCAATAACAGCTGTCACCCAGCTGCCTCTCACAGTGCCACCACACCACTAAACAACTAGATCTCTCTTTTAAAAAAGTGATGCCGGCGAGTCAACGTAGAGATGACTTTTAAAACTGTTCAGAGATCTTGTCAAATCTTTTTCGTACACAAGTTCTCCAAAATCAAGAATATTGAAGTTGAATTTTGTCAAGCAGGCAAGGAATGAATGCTAAAGTTAAATATCAAAGAATATGCATGGTCTGAATTGGTTGCATTGCGTCAGCCTAAAGCAAAATTGGCCTAAGTCAGACTTAGGCCATTTTTCCTATTTGGCACCACAGGAAGGCCCTCATAATACATGTGTTCAAAATTTTTGGACTCCCAAATTAGTAACAAGCACCTCAAAACCACTATTTAATTTTCGTGCAAATGGCCTAAATCGTTTGGACTTAGACCATTTGGACTTAGGCCAAGTTTGTTATCACTGATTTTAGCGGATATTACCAGTATTTTTAGGTCATACTTGTGAGCATCATTTCTATTATATATATAAACTTTTATTTGACAAACTAGATGTCAAAGGAGATACATGTGTGATCCAAATTATTTAAAAAACAAAGAACAACAACAACACAACAACAAAAACAAAGAAACAAGCAAAATCAATGTCTACACTAATCTATATATTAAGTTTAAAGATGTTTAACTTTATGGAAATATGCTTAATAACACAGCTAGACCTCAAAACAATATTGGCCGAAGGCATTTTGTTTGTCAAAACCAAATTAGCCTGAGTCAGTTTTTGGCTGTTTGCCAACAATTGTCTAAAATGAGAAATTTTAGAGGGATCAGTCTGACATTTAGCCAGAGTTTAAAACATTAACATTGCACATGGAATTATCAGAGTGATGAACAAAAACTTTATGAAGAGGAGATTCTAAAATATATTCTGAGAATTGCTCGATATAGCAAAGACTCTAAAAAAATGACTTCGGACTTGATCAGACCAAATTAGATTGCATGCAGGAAGCTTGAGACCTTTTCATACTTGCGAATATAAATCGAACCTAATGAGGTCACAACTCACAAGTAAAATGCCAATAAAAAAGCCAGGGAGTCTTATCTGATGTCATTTGGCACCTGATGCCTCTCACCAGACTCACCAGACAGATCAAAAAGGTTCTTGTCCTTTTCGTGAGGTTTTTATGAAATCTCGTTGATAAAATTATATCGTGACAATCTCACAGTGTGCAGTAAATCACATGATATACATAAATATATTCCTGTGATAGTGTTCCCCTTGAAGAGTGCCCCAAGTTTCCTGAACCCTGAAGATTTTTAATGGTCACCCCAGAAAAGGAATTCACTTGAGAAAAATAAGCCCTTCACTAGAACTCTCTGATTGGCATAGTTTGCAGTTTACTAGTCCCTTCATCAACCGTCACTGTGAAATCATTGCCCAGGCTGGGGAAACCAATTAAAAAAACGCTGAGAATTTCTATTTCATTCAAAAGACTCACTTTGAAGAGTTTTGTGTGTGAAATTATTGTTGTGTTGCCGTAGTATTGGTATTCTGTTTATTTCAAAATGAACTATTCTTATCTTGTTTTTGCCTGTCTGTATTGCAAGGTATACAAATATTATTCAACATTAGTAAGATTGATCTAACGTTTGATAAACAATAGGCGCTTGCTGAGTTTTGTGTTAGTGATAGCCAATTTTCCACTCTCATTGCAACAGTTAGATCAGAATTTTCATATAAATAGTTGTAAAAATTAACAATGTGTTTCATCACACACTGTTCAGGTCGGTGATGATTATCCACAATGCTCCCCTATTTAGAATGACAGTCTATTATTCTGTGGGGTACTCTACATAGTATATGTTGCTGAATTGTTGGTTAAATTCAATTGTTCACAATACAATGAAATTCTTAGATACCATTTTGTGTAAATTACTTGATTTCACAACTTCTTTGAGCTATATGTGTTAGTTACTAAACAGAAAAAAAAAACAATTCAAATTAAGGTGTTATACTTCAAGTCTATTTGGTTTAGCAGAAGCAAATATGTACACATATTTTGTTTGCTTTAAGCAGCTCTCAAGTCCTGTGAGAAACAGACCTGAATTAACATGGCCCCGGCAGTTTAGTGATGTTTTATGGAGCTGCCTGGCATAAGGCAGAAGTCAATTGGCCTAGTTAAATGACAACTATGAATGCCAAGCCCTAAATGGCCATTTGCATCGGTAACATCATCCCAAGTCATACCATGACAAAATGGCCCATAACCTTTGCTAATTCATGAATACTTAATTAACTGACCCATTTTTGGCTCAGCTTCATCACAGTTTGAAATTGTTGCTTTTGTTTCACACTGTTACAAATGGAGAAATTGGGTATTGTTGAAAGGTGCTATCACAGTTCCGAAAATTCCATTGAATTATGTATTTTCACAGTTCTGAAATGAAACTGTTTGAAAGTTTGCTTGTTTTACACTGTTTTTCTCAGTTGCCAGTAATCCTCTAAGTTTCCATAATCGGACTAAATCTGCATGCAAAATGCTTATGACCTAAATAAGCAGCCAATCACAGAAGAAGTTGGAAATAGCAGAAAGCCCTGTCCATTTTAGCAGGGCTTGCGTGAGGAGGATGCATCGGTAACAGCTGACACCCAGCTGCCTCTCTCAGTGGCACAAGACCTCTAAACTACTAGATCTCTCTTAAAAAATTGATACAGGCTAGTCTACATAGAGATGACTTAACTGTTCAGAGATCTTGTCAAATGTTTTTCTTACGCAATTTCTCCAAAAATGAAGAATAAGACGAAGTTTGTCATGGAAACCAGACCCCGAAAGAACTAGATCTCTCTCTCTAAAACAGAGATGAAGACTGCAAGACCTACATAGAGATGACTTAACTGTTTGGAGATCTTGCCAAATGTTTTTCGTACACAATTTCTCCAAAATCAAGATTATTACTCTGTAAAATTAAAGTTTGTCAAGCATTTTTTCAATAAAATTTCTGTATGTCCTGAAATCTGCATAACATTTTTGACAAGCTCACGCAACATTCGAAAAACATACATACAATTCAATGGTTCTGGCACTCATGGACACCTGTGTAGGTGAGATTGTAGTGGCATTGCATGTCGCCAACGCCCAGTCAAAATGTTGTCCTTTCACAGAGTCATCAATTATTGAAACTTTCACCCCTAGATCATTACATAGGGTCTGTGAACCAAGACCAGACTAGTGTCAGTCAAAAATCATGTCTCTAGTATCTTGGGAGATTTTTTTTTTCAACTGGCGATCTTCAAAATGATGAAATTAAAAAATAATTTAGGGTGTGTAATTGAGGGCATAAAAAGTTAAATGAATTGGGAGAAAATAATTGAAATAGGTTTTGATTGGAATAACTTTCAGTTATGATAGTTTTCCAAATGTTTGTTTTGTAAAGTCTGGTAATTAACACGTTGCAAATGAAGGGGTCAAATACTTATTTCCAATGACTATTCAGATTCTTATGCAAATATGTTACATAACGCTTCTTTCATTTAATTTGCATGCATTGCCTGTTTTCTAGTGTTGGACCAGATCTACCTGAGCGCAAGTGCCCTAACCAGAAAATATGGAAGGGTGGTCAAATACTTATTTTCCTCATTTTATATAGGTAGTGCCATATTGCCTGTGAGTCGACGTACATATTTAGCAATGCTTCTTCATCAATTGTCAAATTGCATGCTTTGCCCAATTTGGCTAAAAGTGAATGTCATGAGGCCTTTTGCTCTCACTGATAAAGAAATTAAATCACCATGTCCAAGAGTGATAGATTTTTTAAACAAAGAAAACTATTACATCAAGTGGACATAAAATAATGTGTGCCAGATGATTGAAATGTCCGTGGTTCCAAGCCTTTCTAAATAAGTTGATTTAGTTTTTCCTGAGAAATCTTTGAACTTAGCGGGTTGCACTTGCCAAATCGAAAAAATTAAACCAGTTGTATAATGCACTTCAAGCAACTTCAACAAAATTGTTTTCATCATAGAAGCAACAATCTGACATTTTGCCATCTAGAGTGCATTGCTTGTAGAATTATTGGTGTTATAACAGAGTTATCAAGAGGAGATGAACCATATGTTGAAAGTTGTACGATGTATTTCAGACTTGATCAGGGATCGTCAGAGCCAATTAGATTGCATGCAGGATGTGTCAGACTTTTTCTTCCAAGTGAATATGAAGAGAACCTTATTATGTCACTACCCACGAGTAAAATGCCAATAAAAAGCCTGGGAGTCTTATCTGATGTAATTTGGCACCTGATGCCTCCCTCCAGACAGATCAGAAAGGTTCATGTCCTTTTTTCCCTGAGGCTGGCAGGGAATCTTGCCAATGCAATAATATAACGATAATTTCACCATCACGGTGTGCAGTAAATGACATTTAATATCAGAGGGAATGCTCTTGGACATGTATACATTTAAGTTGCAGCTATATATAGTAACTATCAGGAGACGTATTTTGAAAGATTGCTGTGGGATGACGACTATCCACAATTCTATATTTTCAATGATAATCGAAATATTCTGTACAAAACTTAAAACAACATACAAGCAAATGGATTTATCTGCAAGGCAAACACACCTGGTATGGCTTACAGAGCAGGAGAAAACATCTCAGCAGCTGAAGTGGAGGTAAACCTGTCTTGTTTGTTTTAAATGGTAGCAACTGATAGTTAAGGGAAAAACAGACTTGACGAAACAAGAGCACAGCATCTAGATGCTTTATGGTATGGAATGGCCAGAGAAGAAGTCAATTGGCTTTGCAAAATAACAGACACAAATGGCAGACAACCCAAATGGTCATCTGCATCCATAACAGCTATCACCCATCTGCCACTGACAGTGCAACCAGACCTCTATACAAGTCAACATTGAACATGGAAATTAAGAGATAGAGAGGGAGGTCAATGTAGAGTTTATAAAGAAAGGGAAGTTGTTGTGTATGGTTAAATGCGTAATGTCGACAAACTAGTTTCAAACATATAGCCTATTGAAATGAGGTTTTTAATCTAATTTCAATAACCATTTTGTTGCTAAAATTTGTCAAATCAAGAATATTTATATTGTTTATTTTAAGCATCTCATCTGAAGAAGTTTTATTGCATCCAGAATAGCATTGAATTAACATTTTATTTGCCGGCTGGATTTTGTAACACATAGGTTTATATAGGCCTGACTAGAATCCATTAATAGTGGCTTTCTGAGATGTCATGAATCTGTGGGCATTCGAGGGACAAAATTGAGATTAAATCCCAAACTTGGGACTAGTGAGCAGGTTACTGGAATTAGCTCTAAGTCAATTTCTACTGCCTTTATATTAGCAAAATGCTGCCTGGTATGCTTCCACAACATTTGAAATCAGCCAAAAATGCAATAAGACCCTGACATATGACACACTGATTTATGGATGTCACAGTCAATGTGGCAAGAGCTTCATTGTCAATTGGGAAATTTCATGAGTATTCCAATCTGGCTTATAGGGAATGCAGTTGTGCCATTCTACTTTGTTTTCAACTGCCAAAAAGGTTAAATCTCTCGTCCAAAGCACAGGCAGTATATATTTTAGCAACCACATTTTTCAGCGTACAACACTCTACGTAGCATTTCAAATTGATTTTATAGCTTTATTTACTTGTAAGTTTGTTTCTTCTATTAAACTTGGTTGTTTATATGGCTCTGTAGGAAGTGAAAAATCACAGCAACCTATGAAGTGGAAATTAAATTGATGTATTTTATTCTATGCTTTCTTGAATAATAATATGTAAATTTAATTGTTTTGCATATTGCATTCCTTTGATGGTTTCACATCTGCTGTGATGCAACACTTCGTTTGAGAAGGAAAGCAGGAGCCGGGCTCGTGAAAATCAATTCATTTGACGAATTGCGACTAAGCCGTGTGATAATAAGTACTGTTACCCGAGAATGAACCCTTACAGGCAGAAGTGATTGCTCTGACCATTGTCCTAGCCCTGGACCCCTGCATGGGTCCCAGGGCAATCATTGTCCCAGGTGTCCATAACATTTGCTCGCTGGCTGTCACAATTACCAGATGCAGAAGGCAATTAGGCACTTATCATGTTTTATCTGATTCAGTGGCAGGTGTTTCTCTTGTTTTAGATGAGCAATACTATCTTTAATGTCCCCTTGGCCCATGTAAAATGCTTTAATCTGAGTAGCTCATCTCACTGACCGAGCAAATGAGCAGAATATAGCAGGGTAACTGAGCTGCACTGTCCAAGCCTTCTAGCTAAATACAATACCTCAACGAGAGTCTTTTGTGGAATCAGTCTGACATACAATTCATGTCTCCATAGAAACTTTGTGCTCAAAATACATTCTGAAATCTACACGATATAGCTCACAATTGCTTACAGTGTAGCATTCAGGATGCTTCATACCAAGGTTTGCTTCTACGTGAAGTTGAAGAGAATCTTATGAGGTCACAACCCAGCAGCAATTAACTACATGGATTCAGGGTTGGGGGAACTAGGGTTTTATTTTGAAAGGTTGTGGTGGGATGATTACAGTCATTAACCACAGTTCTCTACTTACTTTCATTTATTAGAAAATGTAGGCCTATTCTTCTTTACAGCACTCACATCAACATACAAGTAAATTAAATTACAAAGGAAAACACACCTAATATAGCTGAGGTCTCACAAGGAAAAACCTTTTAAAAGCAGACCAGAGGAAGTAAATGTGTTTTGTTTGGTTTAAATGGTGGTAACGGATAGTTCAGGGTAGAACAGATAGACTTGGCAAAACAAGAGCCCATCATTTAGATGCTTTATGGTGTGGAATGGCCGATGGCAGAAGTCAATAGGTTTTGCTAAATAACAGACACAATTGGCAGGCAACCCTGATGGTCATCTGCATCAATAAGAGTTGTCTCCGATCTGCTACCGACAGTACCACCAGACCTCTATACAACAGCACATAGATCATGGAAATTAAGAGATAGGAGGGGAGGTCAATGTAGAGTTTCATGATGCAGAAACGGATTTTTTTGTGAATGGGTAAATGTATAAAACTGGCAAATTTGTATGAAACCCATTTATAAAATATTGAAATGAGATTTTAAATTCAATTCAATTATAGTATTTTTGTAGCTGATATTTGTCAAGTCAAGAAAATTTTCTCTTGGGAAAACTAAATGCAATTTGTTTTGATGACCTGCGAGAAATCACCATTCATATTGTTTATTTTAAGACTCCCATCCTAAGAAGTTTTATTGCATCCAGAATAGCATCGGCTTAATATTTATTTACTATACTGGTTGCATTTTGTTACATATGCCTATATAGGCCTAACCAGAATCCATCGAAGGTGGCTTTCTGATATTTTCATGAAATCTGTGGACATCAGAGGGACAAAATTGAGATTAAATCCCAAACTTAGGGCTAGTGAGCAGTTTACTGGAATTTCCGCTTCATAAATGTCTGCTACTATTAAATTTGCAAAATGCTGCTTGTATGCTTTCACAACATTTGAAACCAGCCAAAAAAGCTAACGAATCCTGACATATGACACACTGATTTGTGGATGTCATAGTCAATATAGCAGAGGCTTTATTGTCGATTGGGAAATTGCATGAGTATTCCAATCTGGCTTATAGTGAATGCAGATGTCCCATTCCATTTTGTTTTCAACTGACAAAAAGGTGAAATTTCTCGTCCAAAGCGCAGGGTGTACACACTTCAGCAATTGAATTCTGAAAGGGAGTGGTACTTCAAATGGTGACGTTTGCGTGGTGTCACTGTGTGATTCGTGCTTAAGGGAATTCATAATAAGTTGCAATAGCGTTATTAAGTTATAAGGGACTGTTCAGAATTTATGACTGGGGGGGGGGGGCGGGAGTTTTGGCCGAGGGGGTGCTAACTTTTCACACGTGTTTGATGGGGGGGTATTAATTTTTGACAATACTTCCAAGGGTGGGCAGAAATTTTAACAAAGAAAAAATGTTAAAAAACACACATAAACTCATTTTTCTTGGACTTTTTTACGTGCAAAAGTCCCCGAAATGACGCGAATCTGTACGCGTGGCGGTGTACAACAGTATACTTGTGTGTATTGCTTTGCATGTCGAGGGGGGGTTACTAAAAATACGTGTGAAACCTAAGGGTGGGGTACTAAAAATCCGCATGAAACTCAAGGGGGGGGTATCAATTTTTGACGGGAAGTTCCGGCAAAACTCCCACCCCCCCCAGTCATAAATTCTGAACGGTCCCTAAGTTTGTTTCACTTCTTCGATAAAAGTTCATAATTTTGATGGCTTGGTAGGAAGTAAAAAAATTGCATTAACATCAAAAGAAATAAAGTAACACGACATATCATAGTGGAAACTAAATTGATACAAGTTTTTATCAATTCTGTTGAGTGTAATAATATTTAAATTTTAAAGGTCTGACAATGCTTTTTTTTTATCGTTTTTCATCGACTCTGATGCACCACTGTACCTTAAGGGGAAGGGAAGCAGGATGCGGATAAATGACAACCAGTGTATTGGACAAATTGTAATTTACCAATGTGAAAATGCTATGACCCCAGAATGAACCCTCTCATGCCGAAGCGATTGCCCAGACCGCAGTCCCTGGTGACCATAACAGCTGCATGCTGACTTTCACCATCACCAGATGCAGTTGGCAATTATGTACTTTGCATGTACTTTACATCTTTTAGATGATTCTGTAGAAGGTGCTTCGTTGTCACGCCATCTTCTATATTGGTAATTAAATTTTGCTCATGCATTCGGTAATTTACTCTAATTTGAAAAAAAATGTCCTCAGCTGCTCCTGGAAAAGAAGACATAGTCTTAAGTCTTCAATCAGAGACCTAAATTATGTTATATGGGTGCAATGCCCTGACGGAGACATGACTTCAACATTGTAAAATGCATTTACTGATAATGAAGATGAGCTTGTGTGGTTAGAATTGTAGCTGCATGGGAATATGCATTTACATATGGACTGTGTTTCATTTTGTTTTTAAGGCTGGGTTGTCTCTCTCTCATAATATATGGCACACACATAGTGTGTGGAAACCATTACCGCTGTTCATAGAGGAGGAAATGTTTCTTGCTTGATTTATAGCAAATAAATAAATGATTGAAAGTAGTAAACACCCGAGGAAGTAGGCCTCAACAATTTAGATGCTTTATGATGCTGAATGATTGGTCAATTGGTTTTGCTAAATAACAGCTGCAAATGGCAGCCAACCCAAAATGGTCATCATCATCCACAGCAGTTGTCATTCAGATGTCACTGACAGTGTCACCAGACCTCTAAACAACTACAGATCATGCAAATGGTCAAATGGGATCGCGATGAAGCAATATGACTAACTAGTGCTGCAGGTTTCGGGGTGGAGGATGAAAATATTGGCTTTCAAGAATATTTTTGTAAAGTTCTTCTGACAAAATCCAGATTTAAACACTCACAATTAAAATGGGATTGCACATTTAATATCACAACATACTGCCTGATGTACAGTGTACTCCCGCAACAGTAGAAAACAGCAATAAAATACAATAAAGCCCTGACATATGTGACACTGATTTTGTGGATGTCAAAGACAATACCACACACACAACAACAGCTTTATTGCCAATAGAGAAATTGCATGAGTTGCCCGATCTGGTGGGTGGAAGTGTGGAAGTGGCTAATAGTGGATGTAATTGAAGCTGCTCTATTTCACCCTTTTCAACTGAAAAAGAGTGAAATTTCACTTCCAAGAAAAAGGATGTGTAAAAACCACTTTATGCAAAGAGCAACAAAAGATGGTGGCCATTGATAAACTTTCGTATTGAACACCTTCAACGCCGACTAATGTATTTCATTGAAGTGGATGGTTCTTATTGATCTGCAATTTATCAGAAATGTTAATTTTAGGCATTCCAAAAAGTGCACCTGGGAATATTGCACGGAAAATGCTAAGATGAGACAGAATCCTGATCAATAATTTAAATAAAGCTACATATACAAAGGTGGTGAAGGTTATTGCCCCAAAATGAACCGGCACAAGAAGCAATTGCCCTGACCATTGAGACCATTCATTCCAGGTGTCCACTGCAGCTGCCTGGATGTACCGTCACCATTCACCAATGAATCACCATATGCAGAGGTCAGTGCATTCTTCACATGTTATAGATTATTTTAAACGTAATGGCAAACATACATTCTATAGCAAATGTTTTTTGTTATTACAGACAAGCATACATTCTTCAATGCCTGAATTATTTGCCCATGCATATATAATTATAAGTTCAACCTACAGATGGTTAATTGTCTGAAATCTGGATTATGAAATTCAGTCAAAATGAAAGTCGCATGCCCGCCCAAAAAATCTTTGCATGACATGCTGAAGAAAATAACTTGAAACAATCAATATCTTTCACTTCAGCAAAGCCTTCAGTGATTGAATCAGACACACCTCCAGAGGTGACCAATGAACAGACCTTCACACAAGTTATGCAAATGAGGTCGATTTCGCCGATTCGAGCACTTCCGTAACTTGTACAGCTATACTTCTTACTGCAATGGAGAGATCTCTTCGAGAGCTTTAAAATGATAGGTGTTAGGACTCTGAGGAGTCGATGGTTATCAAACAAATCGCCGTTGAACTTTTGAAGTGGAGAGAAATGCTGCACGCTGATTGGTTGAGACGCTCGTGACGCAAATCATACATAATGCGGAGTTCCTGAGGGATTTGTCTAGGGTAGATTATCTGGGTGATATCTTTGAACTTGTAAAGACATTCTAATTTGAACATACCAATCTTTTTGCAAAAATGATGTGTATTTTTTGATTGAGTGGCAACAACAGTTTCAAACTCACTTTTACAGATTTACATTGGCCAGCAAAGGATACGATGTGAAGAGTGGAGAGGTTCGCAACTGATATTTGATTGAACTGCATTGCTGATATCAGTTTCTTCTACATCTTATATGAAGTTGATACTTGAAGCGTTATATATATTTTTGAAGTAGTACGCTACATTATCACTGATTAACAAAAATTTAGTAAATTTTTCTTCGGTCGGGGCTTACTACAAATTTACTCAAACTTCGCTTTGAAGTCCAGGCACAAAAAGTGCGTATCTGATTAAAGACTTGCTTAAGAGGATCGTATGTGGCTTTTTTCCATCAATATGAGATAAGGCTTGTTTTTTAGCTCTCGGCAAGGAAACTTCCTTCCACCCACTGTTTTGATATATTTTGAAGAATCTGATGAATAATAAAATATCTTGCCTTAAAACATTCTCATCCAGACAGATTATTTCCTACACATTTACGCAAAACTCATCAGTATCTCCTGATGCTGTTTCAAACATTTATAACTTTAGACTTGGATGGTTGGATGATTGGGGCTCTAGATTGTGTATTTTATGCATTTGGGATTCTAATTAGGACAAGAAGAGGACACGCAAAGAGGCCAAAGGTGATTGGAACCACCAGGATCTTACAGGGTGAACCAAAAAAAAGTTTACACTAGTGTAAATGAACTTTAGCAATTGTACACTGCAGTTGAAAAGCACACAATCTTTATGAAATTACACATAGGGATGTACCTACATGTTGACAAAACACTGCTAAAGTCATTTTGTTCTAGTTGCAAGATTGACCTCACAGTGACCCCAACATAACCTATATCCTTGAAATTGATGTCCTTTAAAGTTTTTGTCTTTTTCTCTTATACAATTTTTTTTTTAAAGTCAGCTGATAGGTTAACTACCTTAAAGGTAATGCCATCTATTCTTGCCGTTGTGATTTAGTTATATCGCGGGTAGTCAAGCCTTGGAGGGAACAGATTACTTCTGATCGAAATTTACCAAAATTTTGACTGACCACTTTTGAGATCCTGTACATGGGTTTAAACTGGAAGGAATGTCTATTTATGTTCAGAACATAATCTGTGAACCTGTAGCTGTGATTTGATGTGTCATTCATCCAGGTTGACTATATATTTTATCAGCTCCTTTATGTATAATGAAATATATGGCTCTCCGTCAGCAACCAGAGTAATAGTTGCCCAATGTAAATGGTCCTGCAACAATTCTTTTTTATTTTTGTTTATTAACTACATTTTCTGTCTATATCATGACCATACTTGGATTCAAGCATCCTCAGTGATTATCTACGAGAGATTGGTGGCACACAATGACCAATCAAGTCCTCACATCTCCAATTCATGTGCCATAATTTCAGAGCTAGACATTCATTCTTAACAAATAAGGAAATAAGGCCTCCATACTTTATCATAACTTCAATATAACACACTTTTTGAATTTAATTTTCAAACATTTCCTACTAATGTGAAATAATCTCTCCTTGACCTGGCATATTTACTTTCGTGACCATTTAGCATTATTCAATGGGGTTCTGATGTTTCCAGGACCAATTTTTTCTGTGTCAAGCTTCTTTACATACCAGTCAACAAATATGAAGCAGTTTTTTATATCTCGGACCACTCATATTGACATTTTTAACAGCCTTATTTATGCATCCTCTTCAACTTGGCACAGCAAAAATCAGGGACAACTCACATTTTGTTATAGCAGCAACGCTATGCAGGTATGTCTGTCTGATTACCAACAAAATGATCCATGAATCAAAGACCTGTGGCAAATGTTGATTATCTTATGATCACTCAAAGAAGAGTAAACTTATTTTTGGTTCACCCTGTACACTACAGCGAAACACTTTGATATAGAATTAAAGTGGACTGTGGCACTGTGAAAATGGCACTTTGTGACTCATGATAGCCGATGAAGTGTCATCTTCTCTACTTTCAACATGGGAAACATAGAGGCTGTTTGATTAGTCATGATCAAGAGTAAGCCATTTGACTTCTCATAACAAATTTTAGAGTGAAAATCAGATGCATAATCCTTTTGTTTGGCTGTCACCAACAAGTGGGATTAGTCTCCTTCAAACAAATTGACATTGGAAGTATTGGGTTCAATCATGACAAATCATCAGCATGATGACACACGCAGTGCCCTTTTCACAGTGCCACAGTCCACTTTAATTCTATATCAAAGTGTTTCGCTGTAAAGACAGATGCTTTGTCCACAGGAGTGACAGAGAAGAGGCAATTTATGCCAATCACAAGCAGATGGAAATGCAGAAACGTTTTCACATCTGTGGCGACAAAAAAAATCACTAAACACTTGACTGTTTACGTAAGTTAAGAGGTGTTTGGCTTAGGCTAAGGAAGTGTGATTAATAGAAATGGACATTGACGTGACCTTTACATGCCCAGAATGCAGAATGTGCTACTAAGGGTATATTACTGACTTGCTGGGCAATAAGGAATGTTGTGGCAGGAGTCTCACACTTTGCAGGAGCATTTCACAAACTGCAAAAAAGAGGAGACCACGATCTTTTCCATTCTTAGGATTTAATATATACAAATCAACAAAAAATGCTTCTTTTCACTGCTTTAAACTCAGCCATCAAATACAGTGTACTGTGTCAGTCCCTGAACACAGTTATCCTGTATTTTAATTTTCTTGAATACTTTGCATGGATTGTAAAATGGTTGCATTGGCCCAGTTCATTTAATTCTTGGGTAGATGCAAAGGACATTGCTGATTTATAATTTGAATTGACATTTAAATGTATTTTTGTTCATGTTTGTAAAGAATGTGAAGTATGTAAGAACAAGATGAACAAAATGCTATTGAGACATAAGTGATATCAATATTTGAAACACTACCAGCACCTTTTTAACTGCACCCATTCTTGCCCTATCTATAACTGAAAATTCGTCTACTCTTGGGTGAGTTTCAAGGGCAAGTAAGTGACTCAGAAATCCCTCAGGACACAGTCAAGAAACGTTGCATGACAAATACATGGTTTTGGCGGACTGGAAGATTAAGCCTGTCATCAAATGTCACTGGGCTGTGGCATAACATAAGTTAGTTTGCAGCATCAGGACTACACTACTAATTCGATCTATAATAATCTCCAAAAGAGTACACTGTGATATCACTAATATGTTGTGTCTCAGTTCCATGGCCATCAAGAAAAGCTTTTTATCCCAACGTGAAGAAAGAGATATTTTAATTGTTAAACTGATTTTAGAACTTAGACATTATATGTTACCAGGTTTTAGCAAAGATGAAGTTTTTAACATAATTTTTGCCTTGTGCACAATGTGATGATTTTAATAATGCAATTTTTTTTTCTTTCTCTGTTATATGCTTTTATAATGTCTGTGATACCTGTTTTTTTATACATTTGATTATATACCATTTCTGTACAATTACTGTATGATTTGTGTATGAAATAAATGATATATATATATATATCACAGTTTACTAAGTGATGAAGAAGAAAAAAACGAGAGAGACTAACAAAGTGGTTAAATGCATATATATATAGATTCAGAGAGTGACACACTAAATTCTCCTTTAAAAGTGGAGAGCCTTTTAATAATTTTTTTCAAGGTTGACGCTGTTGATTATTCTCCTAGAAGTCCAGAAAGACTTAGTCGGTGACACACTTCATGAGAAATGTAGGATTTCAACAGACAAGAGCGAGATGCCTCTTATCAGGTGTCTCCAGACTTTGGTGAGTCCAACAAAACCTGAGAAACAACAACAGAGCAGTTGGTCAGAAATCCCCTCATTCAGGGTTTCGCACACACTTTGGCAGTGTGTTTATGCAGGGAGTTCCAACGCTATATGTTCTATATCAATGTGCATGTATACCAGCCTAGTCCGATAAGACTGCATTTCTTGAATGGCACTGAGGAAAAATTTGCTAGTTGTAGAGGCTTGGTTGTCTGTAAAGTATTATTTTATTGACTATCCTGACTGATTATTATTGCTAAAGAAACTTATAAATAAATAATGTATTTTGAGGCAATTGGGTTAGGCCTATCTTTAAAACATTATAATGTTTTAATGACATTCTGAATGTCCACATAAACTCAAAAGCAAACACGCGGAACCAAGGAAGCTTGTTTTTTTTTGTTTAAATTTACTTAAGAGTCACAGGAAGTCAAGCTTAATATTCCTTCCATTGTGTTGAGGAAGAAATCAGCTGCGGCAGAGATCTCCTCAAATTACTGTGGCTGGCCAGTTTAAAATGAGCTCCTGCAAGTGCTTGATTGAAATTTCACAGCCGAACATGACTGGCTTGAATTGGATGGTTACTTGATGAAAAAGAAAGAATTTCCCTATCTTAGGGCAATGTAAAATTTGTTTTAACTAGAAATCAACAGCTGGTCTTTCACAATTATCTTCCAGTCTGAATATATTTTTGTCTTTGATTCACAGCAGTGAGTCTTGGGTCCTAGCACAAAATAGATCAATTTGTGAATTTTGGTGATATACACGCAGAAAAGATAATTTCTTCCGACCAAGTTTGAATTTTCAATCAATACCAAACGGATAGATATCGAAGAAACAAAGCTGCCTTCAACAGAAGTTAATATATAAGTGCCATTTCTTGTCATCTCTGTGTCACTTTGTTGCCTTATGTCCAATAAAGATTCAATAATGTTGCAAGTCAGGGCCAAATCTAAGGAAACTTGCAATTTATAAAATTGATATTGATCAGAAAATGACTTGCTGTGAATGCATAATGTCCTAGGAAGTCACACCAATGATGTCAGAATGCAGTGTTGTGGGTACTCTTGATTAACCAAACTCATTTATAAAGTTCCCAAAGGTGATCACCAAAAGTAATCTGGCTTCTTCACGGACATTTCGTTTCTCTTCATAAAATATATATTATTAAAATCACAGAAAAAGAAATATTTCAATCATATCCATGCACATTAAAATCAGACCACTGAAATGCAGACACAGAGACCTTCATGGACTAATGAGAAATATTAATGCTGGTGACACATTGTTTCAGATTTTGCAGCAGGGATCTTCTAAAATTACTGTGTGTGGCTGGTCAGTTTAAAATGAGCTCCTTGAAGTACTTTATTGGAACTTAACATTTGAACATTAATGGCTTCAATGATAGTGGTCAGTTAATGCCTTTCTCCGTCTGATAGTGCTTTTCACCATCAGATAACTTTGACAGTGTGTTGATGCAGGGAGTTCCAACGCTATATGTTCTATCAAAGTGCATGTATACCAGCCTAGTCGCATTTCTTGATGGCACTGAGACCAAAAATGCTAGTAGTAGAGGTTTGGTTGTCTGTAAAGTATTACCGTAATATGGGGTGAATCGGGACAGAATTGGCCGTTTTTCTGTGATAACATGGACAAAAATCAACTCAAATATCGAAATATGGTGCCAAATTGTGTCCAAGAAGAAGGTCTAACTTTCTGTTGTTGCTTGAAATGATATCTTAAATTGCCGAGGTTCAGGGCCCAAAAAACCATTGTCCCAAGTCACCCCAAAGTAAGGGGTGAATCGGGACACTCCATTATTTCAACAATCAATACTTCCTAGCTTCTTTGAGTGATTGCTTCTGATGACTGAACAATAGAAAACATCTTCAGTGTGCAAAATATTTATTTTGAGGAAAATCTGACATCAATTCCATAGATAATATTCAGATTTAAAAAAATGTGATGAATGACAGAAAAGTATCAAAAGCTATAGTTATCTGCTAATTTTGCAGTTGATTACGAATTCTGGACTAAATCCACAATAAATAATGCCAAGTTCAATAATATTTATCAAAAAGCCATGCCAGTACATTCAAATGAAAATTGGTAGAGTATATTTTTATTATTCCCGAAACTTTGCCATTGACCTGGATCTTAACCCATGACCAAATATACAATATCCCACATCTAGTTTACTATTCTGGTTCCCTAATACCATTTCAAATTTTAAAATAATTTCCTGCAAGTTTGATTGCTCTAGTGTTTATATATTTTTAGAAATGAGCAAAGTTTTGACAAGTATGTTAAAATTCAAATTATGTCGGACCAGGTTTAAGGTGCAGCAGCTCCTCACTGCCTATAGTTTGAAGTATGAAATTTTATCACAATATGCGCTTGTATATGTACATTACATGTGCCAAAAATGAATTCTCTAAGTTGAGTAGAAGTGGTTGATCTTTGAAGAAGTAATACACATCCCTGTCTTGTCCCGATTCACCCCTGTGTCCCTATTCACCCCATATTACGGTACACACTTATTATTGACTGTCCTGACTGATTACTATTACTAAAGAAACTGCTTAAAAGATAATGTATTCTGAGGCTATTGGGTTCTTGTTACAGTCCTCGTAATATTTACGTGGAATCTCAAGTTCTTTTCTATGCTGTTGAACTGTGATATCAGACATTACTCTATTCCAGCATTGCAATATATGTAAATTAACTACAAGCTGTGATGTCATTTTAAACTGGGTCACCAATATGAATCCATTAAACTGAGCATCACAGTTTCAACTCAGTGTCAGAGTAAGCATTTTATCAGGGATAGCCCCTGCAACCACATCATCACAGCTTGATAGCCAATTGACTGACAGTAAACTATACATCACAGTTCAAACATTGACATATTGAACTTGAAGGAAGCATTAAATTTGCGATCCCAATGATCTATCACAAGCAATCATCAGTCTAATCCTACCAAATTGCAGCTTTGTGAGCATTCACAGTAGACAACTGTTATAATCCCCACAGAGTTGTTTGATTAATCTACAAACTTGCTAATTTACAACTTTAAACTTTGATGGAACTTGCTATAAACAAAAGGCTTTGACAATTTGTTTGTAAACACATGGATTATGTGGTGTAAAGTATTATTTGTTCTGGCAGCCCATTGGCTGGCAGGCTGTGATGTTGAATTTGCACGGGATTTCCCAGACCCAATTTTCACTCTGACACTGAATTAAAACTGTGATGCTCAGTTTGTTACATTCACATTGGCTAGGAGCTGGGGAATCTGACCCAGTTTAAAATGACATCACAGCTTGTAGTTAATTTACATATATTGCAATGCTAGAATAGAGTCATCTCTAACATCACAGTTCAACAGCATATAAGAGAACTTGAGATTCCACGTAAGTATGACAAGGACTGTAAAACATTTATAATATTTGTAACCTTTTAATGACATTCTGAGTGACCACATAAACTCACAACCACACATGAAGAACCAAGAGAGCTTGCTTTCTTTTGTTAAAATTGACTTAGAGTCATGGGAAGTCTAGCATAATATTCCTTCCATTTTTCCAAGGAAGAGATCAGATGCGGTTGAGACCTTCTCAAATTACTGTGGCTGGCCAGTTTAAAATGAGCTCCTTGAAGTACTTGATTGAAATTTGACAGCCGAACATGATTGGCTTGAATTGGGTGGTTACTTGATGAAAATAAAGAAATTCTCTATCGGAGCATAATGTAAAAATTATTTTAAGCAGAAATCAACAGCTGGTCTTGCACACAATTATCTCCCAGTCAAAACATATTTTTGTCCATGACTGATTCACAACAGAAATTCCGTGGTCCGAACACAAAATAGTTAACTGTTAACTTTGAAATATGGAGATTATAAAAGGAAAGTAAGATAATTTCTTAATACCTATTATTTTGAATTTTCAATCAATACAAAATGGACAGACTTGTAGAATGTGGTATTGAAGAAATGAAATTGCCTTCAACAGATCAAAACTAAATATTTCTGATTTTGTAAATCTAAACTGTATATATGTATATATGCAATGTTTTTATCTTCCCTACCGGCGTCACCAGCACTGTATATAGCTGCACCTCTCACCATCACAGAAACAACGAATAATACATCCGAGCTGGACAAAGGGGACCATCAGGACCTGCGTCTAGAATCTACTTATTACTTACTTATTACTAAAGGTCCCATTTTCTGTTATTCCTTTGGTAATTAATTGCTCTTATGTCCAATAAACATTCAATAAAGTTGCAAGTTAGGGCCAAGTTTAAGGAAACATGCAATTTATAAAACTGATATTGATGAGAAAATGGCTTGCTCTGAACGCACAATGTCCAAGTCACACCAATTATGTCACATTGCGGTGTTGAGGGTACTCATGATTATTAAACTCACTTATTGAGTTCCCAAAGTTGATCACCAAAAGCAATCTTGCTTCTTCTTATACATTTTGTTTCTCTCCTTAAAATATATGCATTCTATGAATCTAAACATTTATTAAATGTACGCCTTTGTATTTTCTTTTCTTGATAAAAGCCTGCCAGTAACAGCCAAATATAATATTTCCAAACATGTAAGGTGCACAAAAAAAAGAGAAATATGTCACTCATATGCATTCAAATTAAAACCAGGCCACTGAAATGCAGACATATGTAGAGACCTTCACAAACAAATGAGAAAGATAAATGCTGCTGACACATTGTTTCAGATTTTGCCTTTTGTCCACAATCAATCACCAAAATCATCTTCCACTTCATGGCTTTGGGATTCAATTTCAGGTAAGAAGGACTTTTATTCCAAATTGAACTTTCTCTATTTCAAGGCAGAAAATGCCATAATCCCGCTTTAATTTTTTACGTCTTTTGATTTAAAATTATTGGGTGTCAAATTTGTCATTTCACATTAAAATGATGTACGCATGAATAATGCACATCAATCAGCTTTTATTGACATGACCACCTGCTGAATGGAGAAAGCATGGCGTGACAACATTTTTGCCAACAAGAATATGATGTAAGTTGATAAGCGTGCCAAGGCAATGCCATGGCCATACAAAAACAAGAGGCACCAAGATTTCTTGAAAGTTGTTATGGAGTCACTGGAAGTCCAGCTAAATTTTCTGAACATGACTGGCTTCAATTAGATGGATACCTGATTAAAAATTAAGAAAGAAATTTTCTATCTGATCATGTGTTATGTAAAAATATATTTTGCGCTGACAGGACAGTTTGAAGTTGACAGCATTATTCTGCTCCAAGTTAGAACATTTTCTCTCAGGCTGATTCCCAAAACCAAATCCTTGTACTCAAACACAAGACTGCTTGATTTGAAATTTCAAAATTACAAAAGGAAAGTGAGGTAATGCCATCTCAAGAAGTTAGGGGGAGACCATTTAATATCAAGGAGGGTGCTTCAGAGCAGAAGTTAATTTAAAGGTGACATTTTATAGCTCTAATACTCAATAAACATTCAATAAAGTCGCAAAGCCAAGCCAAAGGAAACATGCAATTTATAAAGATTGATATTTATGAGAAAACAACTCACTCTGAATACACAATGGGCTGCAACCCCAATGATATTAGATTGCAGTTGGATACTCATAATGAAATTAACTCACGTTTAGAATTAGAATTCCCAAGGTTGATCACCAAAAATAATCGAGCTTCTTCGAAAAAGTTTCTTTTCTTCCGTATATAATACACAAATCAAACCGTTTATTCTTTTGCATGTCTTTTCTCTTCCTTTCAAAAGCCTGCACGTAATAGCCAAATACATTATTTCAAAAGCTGCAAGATGCACAGAATATGGAATATTTCAATCATATACATTATGCATGCCAATTAAACTGGAGGTACTGAAATAAGGAAAGTGAGACTCTCAGAGACTAATGAGAAAGATAAAGTTCTGCTTCTGACACATGGTTTCACAATTTGCTTTTTGTCAAGTTCATCTTCTATTTTATGGCTTTGGAATTCAATTTTTTGTGAGAAGGAAGGTAATCCCAAATTGAGTTTTCTTCTTTCAAGGCTAAAAAGCATTAAATATTGCTTAATCTCTTGGATTTCAAATTTCGGGTAAAAAAATTTTTGCAATAATTGGTAATATGTTCCACGGGTGTCTGACAGAACCACGATGCCTGAAAACAGGGCCTGGGACAATGGACGAAAATCAGGTATATATTTTGCAGATTGGAAGGTGGCACCATATAAAGTAAAAAGCCGGTTGGGCGTGTGACTGCTGGATCGTGAGTGAAAGTAAATGCAGATGAGGTTGAATTTGTGGAAGGAGCTGAATTTGCGTATTTTGAATATTACCAGCTCTTTTTTCTTGCAAAAAAATTATCGAGTTATATTTAATTGTACTTACAGGCAGCATCATGATAGCTAACAGTGCATACAATTTTGAGCCCATGAAACTGTTGCTATATATATGACAAATGTATCTTGTTGATATTCTGTGTCAATAAAAGCCTATATATATATATATAAATCAACATGACTTTATACGAAAATAGGGAAGTACATTTTGTTTATGGCAAACATAGTGGCAGTTGTTTATCTTTGCAACTTTGTAAACAAGTGGTGTCATCCACTCAACTTGACCTCGGGCAAGAGGAAACTGATGCAGCATTCACCTCATATGCTCATACGCCGTCTCATTGCTTTATGTATGAAAGGCCATGTCCATGTATATTGGAAGTTGAGTTGAATGACCGTACATCAACCCACTTCTTGTCAGATGGAATTATGGATATACGATGATAGCCAGTCTATGCTAATATGCTATACTTCTTATGTACATGGAGATATATATTTTGGCCAGATATTTTGGAATTTCTTGGCATGATTTTTATTTGTCACATGCCAAGTGCTTAGGGACCATTCAAAATTCATGACTGGTGGGAGTTTTGCCCGAGGGGGTACTCACTTTTTACATGTATTTTAACTTTAAACTTTAAAGGAGGGTATTAATTTTTTACAACACTTCCAAGGGGGGGGGTAAGAAATTTTAACAAAGAAAAAATGTCTTAAAATGTGCATGAACTCACTTTATCTGGACTATTTAAGCACAAACGTCCGCGAAATAACGTGATTCTGTACGCGTGACCTTATATAACAGTATATGTGTGTACTGCTTTGTTTGTCGGGGATGGGGTACTAAAAATACGCATGAAACTTAATGGGGGATCATTTTTTGATGGGGAGTTCCAGCAAAACTCCCATCCCCCCCAAGTCATAAATCGTAAATTCTTAGCGGTTCCTTATCTAAAAAAACACAGTGTTGTGACCTTTTTCACAGGATCAAAACAAAAAGCAGTAATGATTTAGGCAAATGACTGAAGGATTCTTTACAATATATGAAAAATCCAGTGATTTGGGGAGTTTCTTCGTGATTTGAGCAAATTATTCCAGGTTTCATTGGAGTCATTTGCTCAAATCAGTACTTTTTTATTTTGACCCTACAAGAAGGGCCAAGACTAACAAGATCATATAAAGCAATGTTTTACCAGTTCAGAAGTTACCAGGAAGAAATTTGCTCTTGGCAAGTACTGATGGCTAATGATTTGTCATTACCATACCTTTACCATACCTTTACGACGAGTAAATGCCAAATTTTAATATGTTGTTCGAAATTTAAGGTTGGTCTTGCATGTAATTCACTTGAACAATCATCACTAGTTACATCTTTATTCCTTTGTTGGTAACTTTGCTCCCTTGAAAAGGAAGTACTAACCACCTATTTTAAAAGTGTAAAAATTAAATTAAAAAAGGAGGCGGCAAAGGCGCAAACTCAGCGCAATGCCTCCGTGTCACATCATGCTGTCCGCCGCCAGTGGCCATATTTTGTTCCGATGTCAGCCTCTGACCCTCCTCCAACCCTCTAAACAAGGTTTGTACGTGAATATATCACTTTCAACTTTGTCACAACTGCCAACTCTTGACATGATATGATGACCTTAAGTTATGAAATATGCCGATGCATCACCAACAAAGTCATAAAACCATCACATTTCTTAGCTTGTACACCGTATATAAAAGCGACTGATTCTGGTCAGTATGCTGTTGTAGTGACAGGCTGACAGCTGCTATGGACACCGTTGACAAATGGTCAGGGCAATTGCTTTCTGTAAGTTTGTGCGAGAGGTGACTCCACACCAAAAATACCTGTGGTCACTATGAGGAATGCCAGCTGCAGGGTGTTGGTCTAATAGATTAATTATCAGCTATGAGGTCCAGGTTCAGATGGCTTTTCATCAATGAAAGCACAAGAGTTATTTATAAACATCTGCTATAAAGAAAAAGAAACCATATTTTGTGATTAACTTGCTATGAATAAGATATGTATTGCATATCTAGACTCACTTCCAATCAGTGATGGAAATGGAAAATTTTTGTCGGGGGAGCCATCAGCTGTCGCGCCAGAGGCGCGCAATTCCAAATATTTAAAAAAAAAGAAAAAATTCTGTGACCAAGGTTTAATTTTGGCTAATAATACCTGGAGGACTGAAAAAGTGAACAGGACAATTCTATATTTCCACTGATGATTGGGGGAGCTGTAGCAGGTTATAGCTCCCCCTGTTTTTTGGTCAAGGGAGCTCAGCTCCCCCGAGCTCCCCCCCAATTCCATCACTGCTTCCAATAAGCACATAACGTAAATGTACGCCTAGATGCAGTGTTGTCCGCTGATGGAAGGCTCGTCTGTTGACTGGGAATTGAAAGCAGAACCTTCTATAGAAGATTGCGGTATCAAGAATTATAGTCCCAGTTGCAACATAGATCACAAAATGCTGTTAAGTTTATATCTGCAAACCGTTCATGTTTGTTTGCAATGTTGTTCATTTCGTAGCTGTCACCCAGTAGCTGTGCAGTCATGGTGATGCTTGCGCATAGTCAGTATTTGGCATTGGTATACATGTTACAAAAAGTCAAAGAAGACAAGAGAGCTTGAATCTAATTAATTGGAACACTGTATCACTATTACCAGCACCACATAAATTTAAAAGTGTGAGGTGCTGACATACAATGTAGCTTTCTCCTTTCAGCCCCCTCCCCCCTTTGGTTTAATCTAGATACGCCCCTAGCTGTTGGGGGTTTTCAACAGTATATCAGAGAAGCAGGCACAGAGGAGAGGGGTGCACGTTTTCAAGGTAAGTGTGTATTTATCTTTGAATATGATTCTATACTTTATATATTAACATTCAATACTACAATATGGTATTGTACTGAGCTCTCTGGAATACATTGATGTCGTAATGAACTTGATCATAACTATAAGTACTTCGTAGACAAGTAGAAGATGTGCCCATTGGTGAGATACAAGTATTTCCATAGCATTAGATTCAGGCTATTCTGATAGATAACAATCTATTGCTATGTTATAAACAAAACACTAAATCCAATAAACATCCCTAAAATATAGACTAGACCACAGAATATCAATTATTGAGAAAAGGGACCGAAGAAAAATTGACATCATAGTGAATTATACCAATTAAATTAAAAATTGCCTAGTATATATCATATTCTTCATAATTACTGACATCTAGGAATGGTTCCAAAGGTGCTCCTTGGTTTACACCATGGATTTCTTAATTTCATAAACACCAAATACATAATTAAGATGACTTTATTATTGGCTTAGACAAATGTCAAAATAATTATGAATTTCTGACATTTTATGCATCATACAAATAATTAGCATATTTAGCATAATTAGCAATGACAGTTATTGGTACTTTGTATACATCTTACATAATGACCATAGTGAACTGCTATCACACCCACATTTCAGTTGTACATTGTTATATAACCGTAGCTGTGTTGCATAGATTCTGAGGGTGTATACTTTGAGCTCTGCATATCTTCAAAACAACTTCCAGGCATAATCTATTTATAGCCGGGCATCTGCACAGACTGCACCTACTTCCTGGCTTCCATGCTCTGGCAAGAAAAATACCCCACCCCCTCCTTCACCCCTGGTTCCTTGACCCCCCCCCCCCTCACCCCCTGGGCTGGTGTTGATTATCACAACCATAGAACCCCTCTCAGTAAGAGACTGCTAATATCACACAAGTGGACTTATCAGTATAATTTACATGCCGTTAATAATGAGTTCATTAATTTGGAGAGTTCCTTAATTGTGTTAATTAAGTAGCATGGCTTTGGGTGGAGATTTAAAAGATAGCTTCAATTATTGTGATTGAATATTCTGAATCTAGAGATAATATCTAGATGATACAATGATAGTATTAGAGGATAACCTGAATCTATCTATCTATCTATCTATCTATCTATCTATCTATCTATCTATCTATCTATCTATCTATCTATCCATGTATCTATCTATCGATATATTTATCTATCGATCTATCTATCTATCGATCTATCTGTCAGTCTATCCATCTATCTATCTATCTATCTATCTATCTATCTGTCAGTCTATCCATCTATTGTTCTATCTATCTATCTATCTATCTATCTATCTATCTATCTATCTATCTATCTATCTATCTATTTATCTATCTATCCATTTTTTATTTATTTATTTCTGTCTTTCTTTCTTTCCCACTAAAGTGTATTTTTGGAGGGTTAAAACAAGTGTTGTTTATCCAATGTCTTAATGGATGGCATCTGGCATGCAATGTTTATACATTATGTGATAGAAAAAAAATCATTTAGGGATTGCTTCTTGTTTTGGGCTTGGGATATATGACATGTCCTCCATCATAGAATATGTAATCAAAACACATATGGATTATCTATGTCTTAATTTCCTGTTCTATATTAATGTAGGTAGTGCAGCTAATGAGACGTCATATATCTTGTCTTTTTAAGGAATTAATCACTCAAGATAGGCATAAAAATGGACATAATTATGAAATACCAGTAGTAGAGTAGCGCAGGGCATGCAGCCCCCCTTAACTTCGAGATGCGATTTGACCTACTTTTTGTGGTCGATTATTTGAATGCTTATGCTGTCAGGAAGGGATCACTTGACTCTACTTATAACTAGTGAAACGAGTGTCTACCAATTTTAATAAAGGAATTACGGCCCTTTTCGTAAAAAAATTAAAATGGCCTTCTTACCCCACCCATCGGGCAAGAAGCCCCCCTATTATAATCCTATGGCAATTTTCTATATATATGAGCTGTATTATATGTTGAAGTGATAGGTACCATAAAGCATGCAAAAACCTAAGTTAAACTGTAACACTGTATGTTTTACTTTGAAAAGTAGGTAAATGATGCAACCAACTAACAAATAAAAACCAAATCCATGTAACAGTGTAACTTTTTGGGTTCCAATGTAGGTCTAGAAATATAGTAGAAGGGAGGGGGTTACAAACCACACATGCTATCCATTAACCCCTTACCCGTCTTTTTTTTGCTTCTAAACTCAAGTATCCTGTTCTCCCTTCTTCTTTGCTAAGTGGGGTTGTCTGCACATTTCTGGCTAGGGTTAACCTCAGGGGTGGAGCTAGTGTTCCTAGAAATGGGATGCACAAACATTCAATATGTGTATAACATAGGCTTATATCCCAGAATGTTTACAATACCACATGAAAAAGCATTGGATATATCCCATGTGGTATTGCGTTGTATACTCAATGGTTTGTTGTATACTCAATGGTTTGATCATTGTTGATGATGTCATTGCATTGTTTGCCATTGTTACGTCATGTCCATGGTGACATCACAACATTGTGACATCATCAGTTGAGCTGCTATCTGTGCTCTGATTGGCTGAGGCCAATGTTGAGTATTCATCATCTGAGCGAAGTTCAGCCTTCTTTTGAGTTACAATATGGGGTATAAATAAGATCAAATGGTTGTATGGTGGTATTTTGAGATGTACTCCCACTGGTGAAGATATCTTCAACTCGTTGAGTACATCTCAAAATACCACCATACCCATTTGGTCTTATTGTAATACTGTATTACCTCAACAAGGGCTGATTGCAGATTTATAGCCAACTGCAAATACTTTGTGAGTCTTATAAAAATATCAATGAAATGTGATATGATACATGTATATGACTTATAACCTTGAAGAAATGTCTGGCTCCATTTAAATTGCTAGATTTGCTAGATTTGGAGCAAGCATGGAAAAAAGTGATTTGAAAGCAACAGCCAATACGTTTACAGCAACAGGAAACACCTGTGGTCCAAATTGAACACGGATTAAATAATTACTTAAAAATCTATAAATGCTTAAGAAAATGAGAAAACAATAAAAAACATCTATTGGTAAGATACCTCTTAAGAAAAGTCTGTGGCTTGTAAATACTTGCTATGTCAATGTAATTTCATACAAATAATTAAAACTTTGTTTTTACTATCTATAATGATGCTTGTAAGAAGGAATTTAAATAAATCAGTTGCACTCAACATCATACATATCATTTTTTCATTATTTGCAGATGGGGAACACAGATTCGAAAAACGCTCGCAAGGTGCGCAGAGCAATAAGACAGAACGATGCTGCCACCTTGCAGAAGTTAGTGAAACAAAAGGTTGACCTTGACCTTGCAATCAATCACTACTCGAGAAACACTCCTTTGATCTTGGCCTCCTGCTATGCCTCTGGAGATGTCATACCTACTTTGTTGAAGGTAAATAACTCAAATTAAAGTGAAATTAATTATAAAATCAAGATAGCATAGGCTACTTTTGGATCAATCAAAATACTTCATTATCATTCACCCTAAAGGACCATATGATATGAAACATCTTCTGTCTTTTAAAAAAGAAAACCACACTTGATCACAAATTAATTGAAATTCCAAAGTACACAATACCATATATACCAAGAAAACCACCTCAGATATAATAATGTAAAATCAATTTATGGAAGTGGTGAGATAGCATCGATGTAGCCAGCCCAAAATTTCTACTTCGATGATTATATTTGGAAGTATCCGGAAGTTTTGAAGAGCCTAATTATTCAATCATATTTTTATTTTGGACTCATTTCCATTTATTTTAGGTGTGCAAAGACAAAGATGCCTACAACGCTGAAGGCCACACGGCACTGGATAAGGCGATCATGTTCTACTCCCTTGCGAACGAATACCATCCTCATAAGACAAAGGAGTTACTGAAGAGACGAAGGGTCGTTCAGTTATTAGTTGATGGAGGAGTGACAAGAGTCCGATCAGCAGAGTTGGAGTTGTGGATAAGAGTTAATAAGAGTGATCCGGTGTTCATCCACACCATCACTCATCTGATGTGTCGGAGTAACAACACAAGTTTGAAGAGTGTTGGCCTGGCAGTCATGTTACGAATCAATGCCGACTTAACATGTGCCGCTTGCTTCCTTGAAGCGGGTGCCACTTACAGGAACTACAAGTTGATGTACCTCAGCGATCTCCCCGCCATCGATTACAAGATGCCGGTCAATCTAGCAGTGCTGATTCTCCAGTCGACCAGCGATTCGTTGATTCTTCAACACATTGAAAATATCTTCCTCAGTGCTTACCCCGCAACAAGGATGAAGGACGAAGCAAGAGAAGAAATCCTCCAGCTGCTTTTACAAAATGACCACAGTATAAGATACAGCCACCAGAAGCAGTACCCTGAATACGACGGATTGATTGAATACCACAAACACTCGCTGAAGTCCCTCAAGTGGCTGAGCAGACGGGTCATCCGCCAGAATTCTTATCCGAACGTCTTTTTCGCCGTCCACCAGCTGGATCTGCCCAAGAAGTTAGAGAACTATGTCCTTCTCAATGAAGACGCTGATGCAGAAGATCCTACTCTGAATGCTTCCAAGAATCTAAATATGGGAAGCAATCCTCCGAGTGCCCAAGTTGTAAGGAGGAGGCCACGTCCACCGAGTGCGATATCTACTGCCGAGAATGTACGCTCACGAGCTCGCCCGTTCAGCCACTTTCACCCAGCTGATGAAATAGAGAAGAGAAGACACAGATACAGTCACTCTTCCGTACCATCAAGCCCAATCTGTCCCACCACATCTTTGGAAGTTACTTCTGATTTTTCGCCAGTAAAGAGAAGACTACGCAAGCAGAACTCTCCTTACAAGCCAAGACCGAGAAGCCAGGCTGTTGCGAGGAGAGACATGCCAATCGTTGAGTTGTCTCCACTGCTTGTAAAAAGGGATAACAATGGAACCCAAAACAAAACATCTGGGCAAGACAAAAGTGATGGAGATTCTTACCAAGGTAAAGAGAAGCAAAAAGAAAATCAGAAACGCACTGAGAAGAAAACCCAGGTAAGCCAACAAGAGCAGCAAAATATAATCGAGAGTCAAACCAAATCTGTGAAAGAAGTCCAGAATGAGAATCAAGTCAACTCCTCTTCGGGAATGCAGAACAAAGAAAATGTTCAAGTCTTGCCCAAGAAAAGTCCAATGATACCGGTTAGAAGGATGCCACCTGGTCAAGCAGTTGTAAGACCAGTCGTTTTGAGACCTGTCGAGTCTACGATTCAAGAAGTTGATAGGAAACCGGTTTCTACACAAGAAACCACCCAGTCCATTATGCAACAATCATATTCTGATAAGCAACCAACTTACCAACAACCTTACCAACCAGCTTATCCTGATAAGCAACCAGTTTATCCAGATAAGCAACCAGGTTATTCTGATAGGCAACCAGCTTATCCTGACAGGCAACTGGAACAGAAAATTGTCATCAAGGTTCCTCATCAGGTGAAGACATCGGGGCCTCAAAGGACGCCAAAGATCACTCTTGAAAAGCCAATGAAAGGTGAAGTGATCAAAATGTCACCACAACCAACAAGGATACCGGCTCCGTCACCGAAGGTGAAACAAAATAAAACCAAAGATGAGTTTCAAAATATCGCTGTCCCACGTCCACAGGCCAATACAAAAGTAGTCAGCAGTATCAACCAACCAGTTCTTTCGACTTTCGCTCCAGATGTGAGACCAGCGATGTCTCCAAGGAGATCCCCACGAGATGCGAAGAGATCTCGTCCCCACAGCCACTTCATCCCCGCCTCAGAAGTGCGCAACATCTTCCCGCCGCCAAACATGTCCCCTCAAGTGCGAGACAATCAGATCCGCTCCCAACCGGCCACCATGACAAGGAGCTTCCCAGCAGAAGCAGGAGGATTGGGGCAGCAGAGGATGCACAATCAGATGATGTCCCAGAGCATGAGTCTGAGTTACCATGCTCCCGGCAAGTTGTCCGACCACGTGGAGTACGACACTGAATTTGCCACCCACCTAGAAGAAGCTTTAAAAAAACGCCAAAGTCAGGCATCTCCGATGAGTGAGAGTGAAGAGGCTGAATTTGTGTCACATCTGGAGGAGGCTTTAATGAAGCGAAGAAGCCAACCTCCAGGACATTACGTACCGACAAAAGAGGTTCTACTTGATTTCGGAACACCCTCAGACAGTCCACATGCTTCCAGATCGGCCGGATCAACCCTCAACCGCCAAGAAGTCTTGCTCCGACCCGGAAGTGCCTCCCTACCTCGGACAGACTCGAACCGACGTCGCAGTCGGAATAGCCCTCCCTCTTCCCCTTTCAACCTCAAAGTCAATCCGAGGTTCATCGTAGCTGGTTCGAGTTCATCCAACACTAATCTTGTCCGACCAAATCCTCCGACAGTTGAAGCGATTAAAGGCAAACAGAACTCTGATTCGGATTATGATGAAATTGACGATGCAAGTTCAAACAGCAGTGGCACTGACAGCTCTGTGAATGAGAATGAGGGATACACAAGATTTTAACTGTTTATGAATAAATGCTAACAATTGTATAGCAAAATTGCCAAAAAGTTATCAAAATATAATGGAAATGTTTAATTTTCATGTTTCGTTGCATTGAAAAGGGACAGTTTATAATATTATTAATGTGGTATACTATAAAGCCATTTTTGTGTGTAAACAATTGCTTTCCGAAGATATATATATATTCCTTTGCTATTTTATTTCAACGGTCTATATAATTTATTTGAAGAAGAGAAAATATTGTGTTATGAAATTAAAAAGTGTGCCATTTCTTTTTTTCGTTTGAATTCGATGTACAACTACCCAGCTTAATAAACATTGTGCCTTTGGACATTTCTTATCATTTTCTTCGATATTTTTACAAAGATGGCCTTGTTCCTGATAACACAGTCATTAATGAAGAAGAGAAAGATACCATATTATAAAATACAAATTGCCAGCAGCAGATGTTGAAGAAATGTCGATTAGTCATAATGTTTTTGGGCCACCCTAATATAACTGCATTATTCATATTCAAAAAGTGTTGTTCCTGGCACTTCATGGATATATTCTTAACCATCATATTTTCCTCTTGAACTATAAATTGACACTATACCAAACATGTAAAGGACATTGCATTACTGAAATATTACATGAAAAATTACATCCCTAATAATATTAGTTGTATGATTTCATATGATGCTGCAATGAAATACAATATTATTTCATTACTTGCATAATAACATATTCTAATGCTATAATTGCTTTTTGAAATACATGCTTAGCAGGGTGAGCAGTTACTGGTAACTCAATTATCATTTTTTAAATCTCTGCCTTGCCGTATATTTATAAAGGTAAAGGTAGACGTTATTTAATGTGGGTAACCAGACTAAGTCAGAGACTTATTTACAGCTGGGCCCGCTGCACCTCCAATTAATGTTTGATGCGAACGACAATGCCGTGGAATGACATGATGGCCAGCCTGGGGATTGAACCAGGGTCCCTCGCTTGTGAGGTGAATGCTCTACTGACTGAGCTAAGTGGGCTGACGTGGTTCTAATGTGGTTCTTTAAATTCAAGATGTGTAGGGCACAGACAGGCTTTCATGACATTGTAATTGGCATAATATATGTACCAGAAACAATTGGTCCTGTGTTAGACAGCTTAAATAGAATTGAGTGGATATCAGTTCTTGGCAAAATGATTAAATTTTTTCTCTTGAACAGAATGTCAATCCTTGAAGATCGTCCTACTATTGACTTTTTAATGCTACATAAAAATGCCAAGTCTCTGATTTTTTGAAATATTCTCAAGACAAGCCTATCTCTTGGCCATCATTTGGTCTGGGATCAAGTAACTTTCAAATTCTGTTTCTGTCATTACAACTATATTAGCTCGTCCAAACTTACTTATAGCACATATACAGATATTTATATAAGAAAAATAGAAATTCAATAGCACAATATGTCACATATAAGATTAAATTTAATTGCAAATATGATGTAATATCTCTACGTCTCAAATGCAATTTACAAAAGGCTGATAAATTACCAGATTTCATGTTAATACCAAACTAAGGCAAATTTTCTTTGAAACCGAAATGAGAATAAAACAATCTGATTTTTTTTATTTTTAAGCAATGTACTTAATTCATTTTCATTTAGGGGTCAATCAAATTCTAGCCAATTATGTTTGGCTGTACAATTTCAATCAAGCACTTCTGGAAGCTCATTTTAAACCGGACAGCAACAGCAATTTGAGGAGATCTCTGCTGCAGTTGGTCTTTACCCCAGGAGAACTGAGGGAAACTTCCAGTGACTGCATATACATTTTAAAACGTTGGTACGCATTTAGATTTTTAAAATATCTTGTTGAAAGTTGATTGAATGTTAATGAGTCTTTGTCGTTCTCAAGTTTATATGACCAGTCTGATTTCAGTAAGAGCCAGGGTGTCGGAAAAAAATGAGGGCGACATGGACTGCTGGATAAAAAAGTTGAATCCTGACCATCCTGCACAAAACAGAGTCATAATGAAGAAGGTCAAGATAAGATTATTGTAATTGTATATGCATTACCAGTAGCAGATGGGAAAGACATATTAATTAGTCACTTTTTAATTATGAAAATTTTCCTTGTGGAATTTTGTCAATAAAAGGAAAAAAACAGTAAGCGTTGCCTCGCACAAGTGAATTGATAAATAGAGTGTAATTTGCTGAACCACTCAGAAACTGGTCCTTTTTTTTGGAAATTAAAACTGCGAGAATTTGTAATTTGCATGTGTGACAGGGTAATTTTAGCAACTTACATGTCTGACAGTCTGACTGAAAGCAATCACAGATTGGGTTAGCCGATAAGCTAATAGTTTTAGACAGGAATAATTCTACATACTCCGTAAGATATTTCTGCCTGCCAGCACTTTGGATTACTACAAAAAGTTGATACAAACAACTTTATTTCCCACAGCACCCTCCACATATGTTCACATCCATATTCACATCCACATCCTGCCATGCGTAGATGCCACATGGATAAACAATTATTCCATACACAAGAGCATATACATTGAAAAACACAGTGCAAATATACTCTTGAGTTTCACAAACAACTATCTGCAGTACAATCACAACAGTGCCATATGGGACAGGTCCCCTCCTTTATGTACCTACTGCAACTGGAGGTGTGTGCATTACACAGCATACTCCCTAGAGCAATATGAACGCATAGAAGCTCCGTCTTCAGAATTTGGTGCACTTTTAAGTGTATGTCCTTCAAAGTTTTTTGAAAGAATAGTAGAGGAGGCAGTTGAGGAGATATATTATATTGGTAGCTTCACAAAAATTATATTACATTTAAATGCTTCACGAAGACATTTTAAAAATGGATCATAAATCAACCTGAAATTGTGGCAATACATGTAACGTCTTTGTATTTCTTTTTTTCTTTTTTTTTTTAATTTACTGCACAGGGTGGTCCACAATTCTTCTGCATTCTTGCCTAAAGCATCATATTTTCCACTTAAAAATATTAATTAACTCTAAACGAAACAGGTAAAGGACCCTCCCTGCAATACTTAATTGAAATATTACATGTATGTGAAATTACATCCGTAGTCATATTAGTTGTATGGTTTCGTATGAAGCTGCAATGAAACTAATATGTGGGTAATGCATTATTATTTCATTACTTACATGATATTATATTCTGATGCTGTAATTGCCTTTTGAAATATCCACATGTATGGTAGCGTGAGCAGTTACTAAGAACTCACTTACCTATAAAAAGCTCTGCTCTAATACTTAGTTTTGCCATATTCCTATAATTTGCTTCTTGAAGCTCATAATGTGTAGACCTCAGACAGGCGTTCATCTTATTGACATTTATGCATCAAGAGCAATGAGTCATGGTAAGATGCTACGCCATTAAGCAAAATATCAGTTCTTGGCAAAAAGATTAATTTTCTTTCCACCAATATATATATATTTATCAATCTCTGCAGATCCTCCTGTTACGGACTTAATACATCCTGCTACATAAAGTTTAAAACATGTGCAGTCTGTTTTCGAGAAAAAAATAATCTCGAGACAAGCATATCCCTTGGCTGCCATTTCTTCTTGAATCAGATAGCTTCCATTATTTTCTGTTATTATATTTCTGTCTGACAATTAAGCCAAACTTGTTTATGGCATATCTTTTCCCCAATGATCTTGGCTTCAGTCATTGAAAGGATTAGCAGGGAAGATAATGACCCTCTGACATAATAAAACATAATCAAGACTTCTGCAGTGCTCCATTCAACATAAGCCAGGCTGTCTGATTCATTTACATTTCATTTTCATGCAAATAACCACATAAGAGGTGCTGACATTACTTTATCTTCTGAAATTTGCATCACTGAGGTTAGATATTAAAAAGTTATAATAATTGGGAGTTCAAGTGTCATCATTTTAAAATATTAACAAATTAATGCGTTTGAATATGTGTGATGCTTTGAAAGTTTTCATATATTTTCTATTGATAATATTTGATGAGGATTGGTACAAAAAGTAAAATTTAGACATTATTGTGGCAAATTTAATTGACTAGGGCCAAATATTGACTGGAATATGATTGTCTGAAAGTCCTTAATGTTTATTTAATTTTGATAATATTGACCTCTGCTGTGAGTAAAAATTTTCATATTGCTTAAAATTAGCATGATGATGATGTGAAACATGTCAGGTTTATTTAAAAAAAAAATGTCAAAGACTGGTATGACATCAGAAATGAAAATGGGGAGTAAATAGACATTTTAACAATTGTTTGCATGTTAAGTCATAAATTTCAATGAAAAGAATGCAATAACTCATGCAATGGTAGTGAGTATCAGTTCACAGTGTGTCTAATTACAATAAGCTTCAAATTTAAATAATTCAACCATTACCATTATGGCTTTTCACACAGAAATGTTGGAAAATTGTGATTTTTTTCTAATTTTCGAGTTTTTATAAAAATTCATAGGCACCTAATTGGGAAATTTCATAGCTTGCACTCCAAAATTTACTGAATCATGCAGGTTTGAAATAATAGTATTTTTTTCCTAATTTTGGAAAATTTTCGTAAGTTCAACATTCTCAGAGCATTGAGACTCCCAAAAAACACATATTGGGTATTTAACACATTCAATATGCAAATTTCAGTGTCAAAAGTACAGCAGTTTTTTAGTTCTGTCCCAGAAACAAAAATAATATATTTTTCACATTTTTCAATGATTGCACAAAAAGTATTAATGTCACGGGTATTAGACCTATAAAAGGCTCAACTGGGATAAAAGATACCATATGTACCCAAAAATTATAAATATACGTGCCATAGTTTGGCTTGACGCCCAATATTTCTTCACATTTTTCAATAATTGTGAGAGAAGTATTAATCTCATGTGGATTAAACCCATAAAGGGCACAACTAGGATAAAAGATGTAATAATGTCTATAAAAAATCCCATAGTTTTGGCATTACTCCCAAAACACAAGTGGGACGCCCGTTATCCGGACGACAGCCCGATCACCCGCCCGCCCGCCGGACGGACAAATTTTCCCACAGTAACTGCAATACCCGTCGGCAATGTAAACATTGCTGAGGGTAAAAAATAATTGTACATATCTCTGTAGCACAAAAAAAACATTCAAGTTGATATGACACTAAAGCAATTTTTCTTCACAAGCATACTTTATTTTTATTCATGGTAAAAGAAAGAAATTGATTAACCAAATTGTCAGACCAGCACAATAGAGTTAAGAATAAACTAACCTGAATTTCTGATTTCCAGGGGTGCCGGAACAGGGGGGGCAGGGGGGGGCAAGGGGTGCCCTTTAGATCTTAAAGAAAACAACATCATTAGGCTATATTTTACAAATTTTAGGCCAAATTAGTGAGTGTATAGGCCGTGCCCTATTCATAATTACTATTGACTCTCTTTTGAAATTTTGTCACGCGAAATTGGCAAGAATATGATTTTGCCCTTTTGTGTCGGACTGCCCCTGCTGCCCGCGATTCCTTCCGGCACCCCTGCTGATTTCTAAGCAATGTACTTAATTTATTTCTATTCAAGTGTCCTTCTGATTCAAACCAGTCATGTTCAGCTGCTACGTTCCAATCAAGCACTTCAAGGTGATCATTTTAAACTGGCCAGCCACAGTAATTTGAGGAGATCTCTGCAGCAGCCGGTTTCTACCCCAGGAGAACTGAGGGAAACTAAGCTTGGCTTCCAGTGACTGCTTACATATTAAAACGTTAGTACACTTTTAGATTTTAGAAATATCTGATTGAAAGTTTATTGGATTGTGGTGAGTCTTTGCCTTCCTGCAACTTATATGACCATTGACGACCAGTCCGATTACTGTCAGCAAAAGCAAGGGCTTCGATGAGAAATGAGAGCGACATAGACTGCTGAATAAAAGATTGAATCCTGATAATCCTACACATAACAGACTCATAATGAAGAAGGGCTAGGTAAGATTATTTTAATTATATACACGTTACCAGCAGCATATGGGGAAGACATACCAATAGTCACTTTTTTAATTATGAAAATATCGCTAATGGAATTTTGTCAATAACAGGAAACAAAATCCGTAAAAACTGCCTCGCACAAGTCAAATTATTGATAATTAAAGTGCAATTTGCTCAGCCAGTCAGAATCTGGCCTTTTTATTTTGGTAGTTGAAACTGCAAGAATTTGTAAATTGTACGAGTGAGAGAGTAATTTTCAACCAATCTTAGAATGGGGTTCTCTAGTTAGCTAAAATAAGAAAGTGTTTTTAACAGGAAGAGTTCTAAATACTCCATGTAGGTATTTCTGCCAGCCAGCACTTTAGATCACAACAAGAAGTTGATACAAATAGCTTTATTTCCTACAACACCCTCCATATATATTTTCACATCCATATTCACATCCACATCCTACCCTGCATATGCAACATGGGTTGAAAAGTTGTTCCATTTACAGGAGCATATGCATTGACACATACAGTGACAATATACTCTTGAGTTTCACAAACAACTATCTGCAGTACAATCACAACAGTGCCATATGGTACAGGTCCCCTTCTTTAAGTTGACTCCCTCGAGAACTATAAATGCATTGGTGTACTTTTAAGTGGTGTCCTTCAAAGTTTTGTGAAGGAATAGTAAAGGATGCAGTTGAGATATATTATATTGGTAATTTCACAATAATAACATCACATTTTACAGCTTCGAGAAGGCATTATTCGTGGCACTGCATGGATATAATCTAAGCCATCATATTTTCCTCTAAAACATATAAATTGACACTATACGAAACATGTAAAGGATCTGGAATTGCATAACTGAAATATTACATGAGAAAATACATCCCTAATAATATTAGTTGTATGGTTTCATAATGATGGTGTTATGAAACCATATAATGTTCAGGTAATGAAATATTATTTCATTAATTACATATTATTATATTCTGATGCTATAATTATTTTTGGAATGCCCACATGTATGGTATGGTGCGCAGTTACTAGTAACTCACGTACCTATAAATAGCTTTGCTCTAATATTTATTTATGACATATATTCATAATGTGTTTCTTGAAGCTCAAGATATGTAGAGCTCAGTTTGGCTTTCATCTTATTGACATTTACGCACCAAGAACAAGGAGTCATGATAAGGCGCCACGGCATTAAGCAAAATAGTTACTTTTCCTTCAACCGGAATATATACAATCAATCTACTGTTTATTATCATGTAAAATTACTTAGCTTTACAACAAGAAAAAAATTAATATCTATCCATCTCAAGACAACCAATCCCTTGGCTGCCATTTAGTTTTGAATCAAGTAATTTCCAACAATTTTTCTTCACAAGCTTACTTTATAATTATTTTATTCATGATAAAAGGAAGAAATTGATTAACCAATCGTCCGAACAGCACAATAGAGGCAGGAATAAACCAATCTGAATTTATGATTTTTATGCGATGTTCTTAATTTATTCTTATTCAAGTGTCCTTCTGACTCAAACCAGTCATGTACAGCTGTTACGTTTCAATCAAGCACTTCAAGGAGCTCATTTTAAACTGGCCATCTACAGTAATTTAGGTAGATCTGTACTGCCACTGGTCTCTGCCCCAGGAGAACTGCAGAAAACTATTAAGCTAGGCTTCCTGTGACTGCATATCAGATTTAAAAATATTGGTACACTTTTAGATTTTTAAAATATCTGATAGAAAGTTGATTGGATGTTAGCGAGTCGATTTCTTCCTTGAGCTTATAAAACCAGTCTGAATATATCAGCAAAAGCAAGGAAGGGCACTGGAAGGAAAGGACGGCTAAATAGACAGAAATTGATTCCTGATCATCCCATACATACCAGAGTAATAATGCAGAAGGGCAAGATGAGATTGCTATAATTTTATTCAAATTATCAGCAGCAGATGGGGAAGACACGTCAATTAGCCACTTTTTAATTATTAAAATTTTGCTTGAGGAATTTGGTCAATAAAAGGAAATAAAAACAGTAAGCGCTGCCTAACGCAAGTGAATAACGGCGTCATAATGAAGAAGGTCAATATAAGATTATTGTAATTGTATACACGTTACGAGCAGCAGATGGGGAAGACATGTTAATTAGTCGCTTTTTAACTATGAAAATTTTGCTTATTGAATTTTGTCAGTAAAAGGAAAACAAAAACAGTAAGTGCTGCCTTGCACAAGTGAACCACTTACATTTCTGACAGTTTTATGCAAACCAATCGCAGGATGGGTTTTGCTAATTTTCCAAAATAAGAAAGTGTTTTAGACGGGAAGAATTCTACAGATATTCCTGCCAGTCAGCGCTTTGCATTACTACAAGGAGTTGATACATGTACCTTCATTTCCCACGGCACCCTCCATTTATATTCACATCCATATTCACATCCACATCCTACCATGCATATGCTACATGGGTTAAAAAAGTATTCCATTAACAGGAGCATATGCATGGGCACATACAGTGAAAGTATACTCCTGAGTTTCACAAACAACTATCTGCAGTACAATCACTACAATGCCATATGGGACAAGTCTCCTCATTTATGTGCCGCATTCAACTGGAGGTGTGTGCATTATATAGCATACTCAGTCGACTCCCTGGAGCAATATGAATGCATATAGAAGCTTAACATTTGGTGCACTCTTAAGCGTTTGTCCTTCAAAGTTTGTGAAGGAATAACAGAGGAGTCAAGTAGGGCTGCAACGGTTTATTGCGGTACGAATAAACCGCGGTATAGGACGTCACAATACACCGTACCGTCACTACGACGAATAATTCGGTAAACCGTAGTTCCGATTTCCGCCGCTAGGGGCGCCGCCATCGCGCCAGTGTAACCAGCTGATTCAGGTAGTACAGTCATCAGCAGATCATCAGTAGGCCTACTATCATCCAGTGAAACCAATTCAATTGAATTGCTCTCAAGACACTGGAATGTTCAAGCTGTTTCTGTTTGATTTGCACAATAGGCATCAAGTGCAATCGACTTTGTACCCCCTTTGACACCTGCCAATGTCACAATCTAAGGAGGCAGAGGTGTGAACTTCTGTGAAGGCTGAAGTGCAATTTAATTGTATAGGCCTACATGATGTACAGATAATAATTAATATCCTGTACTATCATGTAAATGCTCTTTAAAATAGCCTAAATTCATGAAATTTTAATCTTTTATTTTCATGTTATGATATGGAATATTATTATTGCTATTCTAGTAATATCCAATATCACATTAATTATTTTAGTGTTGGGTGTAACTGAATTTCATTTAAGATATTAGACTGAGCCTTCCATCCCCAAAGATCTCTGTAATTTTCTGAGGGAGGAACTGTGAACAAATACAGATTTGCTGATTTAAACTGAACCGTGAAATAACCGAACCGTGAGTCTCAAACCGTAGACCGTACCGAACCGTAAGGTAGTGAACCGTTGCAGCCCTAGAGTCAAGCATGTTAATTTCATAATAATTACATTTTCAGTGATGTATTTAGGAGGGGGAACCATTGGGCCATGATCCATCTCCTCTCAGGCCCGAAATTAACATGTAATGGCCTCCTTGGGCCATTTCTAGATAGGCCCCTGTACATTTTAAAGATTTGAGAAACCATCACCCGGCATGGCCCACTGAATAAAATGAATCAATAAACCCAAAATTACATTGCATTTCGTAGTTTAACAGTTACAGTAGCCTGGAATATAAAAACTACTTTGTATTTTTTGGTCGCTTTTCTCAAGTGTAAAACGTATTGAATGATGATCAAAGTAATATTCAAAAAGTGCTATTTTGTCCTGGACATATTCTAAACCATTATATTTTCATCTTAATCATATAAATTCAATGTAGAAGGACCTGCATTATATAACTGATATACCATGAACAAAACTATATATAGACCTTCTAATTATATAAGTTACGAGGCTTCATTGCAAAAATCGTAATATGTTATGTGGGTAATACAATATTATTTTATTATTTACATTATATCATATTCTAATGCTATAATTGCTTTTTGAAATGATCACATGCATGGTCTGGTGAGCAGTTACTGGTAACTCAATTATTTTTTGAAAAGCTCTGCTTTGCCATATATATTTATAATGTGGTTCATGAGGTGTAGGCCTCAGACAGGCTTTCATGTAATTGGCATATATGTACCAAGAAAAATCGGTCATATGTTGGACAGGTAATAATAAGACTCCGTAGAACTGAGCGGATACCAATTCTTGGCAAAATTATTAAATTTTTCTCTCAAACAGAATGCCAATCCTTGAAGACCATCCTACTATTGACTTTTTAATGCTACATAAAAATTTCCAATCTATGATTTTTGGAAATATTCTCAAGACAAGCCTATCTCTTGGATGTCATTTGGTCTTGAATCAAGTAACTTCTGTTTCTGCTGTTATCATTCTGTTAGCTGAGCCAAACGTACTTATGGCACATACGGATATTTATATAAGAAAAATTAAATTGCATAATATAACGCAAATAAGATTTAATTCAAGTAACTTCAACTTCTGTTTCTGTCATTACAACTATGTTAGCTGAGCCAAACTTACTTGTGCAAACATATAGATATTTATATAAGAAAAATGGAAATTTTTATTTATTGCTTTAGTGTAATATGTCTGCATCTCAAATGCAATTTTAAAAGGTTACCAAATAACAGGTAATTTTTGTACCAGACCTCCAAGTTAATACCAAACTGAAGCAAATTTTCTTTGCAACCAAATTAAGAATAAACCAATCTGAATTTCTGATTTTCATGCAATGCACTTAATTCATTTTTGTTCAAGTGTCCTTCCGATTCAAGCTGTTACGTTCAGCTGTTACGTTTCAATCAAGCACTTCAAGGAGCTCATGATCATTTTAAACCGGACAGCCACAGTAATTTGACAAGATCTTCGCTGCAGCTGGTCTCTTCTCCAGGAGATCTATATGAAGAAAGCTAAGCTCGGCTTCCAGTGACTGTATACATCTTAGCACGTTGGTACACATTTATATTTTAGAAATATCTGATTAAAGTCGATTGTAGTGAGTCTTTGCTTTCTTTGAGCTTATATGACCATTGACCAGTCTGATTATTTTTAGCAAAAGCAAGGGCATCTGTGAAAAATGAGAGCGACATGGACTGCTGGATAAAAAATTGAATCCTGATAATTCTTCACATATGCTATAACCATTTTCTACAGAAGTGTTAGTTAAGTTTGTTAGAAGTTGTTGCCAATGTAACATAAAATACATTTGTATTACAATGCAATTTTTTATCTTGACTAAGGAAAGTTTGATTGTTTATAGTTGTACATGATTTATTTATTTTGCTAATTAGTTATTTTCCAATAAAGAACTTGAACTTGAACAAGATTATTTTAATAACATACACGTTACCAGCAGCATATGGGGGAGACATATCAATTAGTCACTTTTTAATTATGAAATATCGCTAATGGAATTTTGTCAATAACAGGAAATTAAAACCATAAAAACTGCCTCGCAAAAGTTAATTTATTGATAATTAAAGTGCAATTTGCTAAGCCAGTCAGAATCTGTCCTTTTTTTAGGAAGTTGAAATTACCACTTACATATCTGGCAATCTGACTAAAACCAATCGCAGAATGGGGTTTGCTAATTAGCTAAAATAATACAATGTTTTGACAGGAAGCTTTCTACTTATTTTGTGTAGGTACAATGTATTTAATTCTGCCAGCCAGCACTTTAGATCACTAAAAGAAACAGATTCATATAGCTTGATTTCCCATAGCACCTCTCCATGATGTCTTCACATCCACATCCTTCCATGCATATATGCAACTTGGGTTAAAGTGATCCCATTTAAAGCAAATATGCAAATATACTCTTATGTTTCACAGCCAAGGGCAGTGCAATGCCCTATGGGACTGGTCCCTTCTTCATGGACAGCATGCAACATGTGCACTATACAGCATGCTCAGTGGACTCCATCGAGCAGTATGAATGCATAGCAGCTCTGTCTTCAGAAAATTTGGTGCACTTTTAAGTGATTGTCCTTGAAAGTTTTGAGAGGGAATAACGGGGAGACGGTTGTGTATAATGAAAATTGTTAACTTCACTATATGTTACATTTTCAAGCTCCGAGAAAGAATTTTTTGTCATGGACCACTGGAAATGTGATAAATAAAATTAGATCTTTTGACTTGGTTTGACTTACTGTATTAGTATACCCTAAAATACCAGGCAAAGGATATATTGGGAACCATCGTATTTTCCTCTAAATTGTATAAATTTACTTAATATGAAACAAATAAAGGACCCTGCATTATATGATTGAAATACTACAAAAGAAAATGAATATAGACCTTTCTAACAATATCAGTGATAAGGCTACACTGGGACATCGTAACACATGTTACGTAGGTAATACAATATAATTTCATAACTGCATAATATCATATGCTACAATTGCTTTTTCAAATGCCCATATGCATGGCAGGGTGAGCAGTTACTGGTAACTCAATTATTTTTTGAAAGGCTCTGCTTTGCTATATATTTATAATGAGGTTCTTTAAGTTCAAGATGTGTAGGGCTCAGACAGGCTTACATGACATTGTAATTGGCATATTATATGCACCAGAAACAAATGGTCCTGTGTTGGACAGCTTTAATAAGACTCCAGAGAATTGAGTGAATATCAGTTCTTGGCAAAATGATTAAATTTTTTTCTCTGGAACAGAACGCCAATCCTTGAAGACCATCCTACTATTGACTTTTTAATGCTACATAAAAATGTCCAGTCTTTGATTTTTGGAAATATTCTCAAGACAAGCCTATCTCTTGGATGTCATTTGGTCAGGGATCAAGTAACTTCAACTTCTGTTTCTGTCATTATAACCATATTAGCTGAGCCAGACTTTCTGATGGCACATAAAAAGATATTTATATAAGAAAAATGGAAATTCAATTTAGTTGCAAATATGATCTAATATGTCTGCATCACAAACGCAATTTTAAATGGTTGATAAATAACAGGTAATTTTTCAAGTTAATACCAAACTAAGGCAAATTTTCTTTGCAACTGAAATACGAATAAACCTATCTGAATTTCTCATTTTTGCTATCTGCTTGAACTGGCCATGTAAATGAGCACAAGCAGCATGCAATTTATCAAGATATGGCAGAGTAAACTTGTTACCTAATTGTTTTCTTTCATATAGTTGGAATCTTGTATTGTTACAATAATATTGGATAACAAAATGAATGTTTATACTATTAAGTTATCAGTGCCTCTGCAGGTTATACGGTGGACAATGGGAGAATCAAAACAACGTGAAATAACAGTTTTGATAATTAATGACATTGCATATTTTTGGCACAAACAAAAAGAAATGTTTTATGAGAAGTTACACTACCGAGTCAACATTTTTGGAAAATCCAAACAATCCAATTCAAGGAGTCCCTCTGACACTTTGTGTCATCGGCAAACATAGGGACTCATGGTGTCTGTCACCTTTAAGCAATTGAATTTATATTTATTCAAGTTTCCATCATTTCAACCCAGTCATGCTCAGCTGTTATGTTTCAATCAAACACTTCAAGGAGCTCATTTTAAACCGGACAGCCATGTAATTTAAGTGGATCTCTGCTGTAGCTGGTCTCTTTGCCTATAAGTTGGGCTTCTAGTGACTGCATATGTACAATTTTAAAACATTGGTGCACTTTAAAATTTTGGAAATATCTGATAGAAAGTTGATTGGATTTTAGTGAGTCAATTTCTTCCTTGAGCTTATATGACCATTGACCAGTCTGATAATTTCAACTAAAGCAAGGGCATCTGTGAGAAATGAGAGTGACATGGACTACCGGATAAAAAATTGAATCCTGATATTAAATCCTACTCATATGTTATAATTATTTTCTAAACATGTTTTAGTTCAGTTTGTTAGAAGTTGTTGCCAATGTAACATAAAATATATTTTTATTATTAGTTATATGGGCCATTCTCAAATTTCAGTACAAAGTGTATAGCAAAAATGTCCTGTAACTGAGGGGACAATGTGGTACCCGAGTGGAAGTTTGATGTACAAAACCAACTGTAGGAACAACAACAAAAGGAAAAACAATAAAAGATTGATGTAACTATTATTTTCAGAAGTACTTCATCTCATATCAGTAGATTTTTCGGTCAAAATGTCGATTTCTTGCTCATGATTTGGTAACGGAGTGGACGGTAACGAAGTGGAATGATTTTTTGCTTTTCGCTCAATACTGATTTTTATTTTGGAGATTGCAGACTAATAAAAGCTGTCACCCTCAACAATATCTGACCTGCTCTACCAAAATGAGTTCAAAGTAGGCAATCTGTATTTTCCAGAAATGGACAAAATGTGTCAAAATGTCACATTTTGATGATTTTAGCTGTTGGTACCACGTTTTAGCAAAAGTAATTTGCTTTGATTTATTAAGACCATTTTAACCAAACACTGCTTTTCAATTATCTAAATTGGGCTTCATTCTTGATTTTCCTAGTTCTTTTATAGTAATGGCGGGAAATTCAAATGCCATTTCCTCAAAGTTCGATGTTTCGTATCATCAATGTTTGAGGTGCCATATCTGTGGATTGGGTGGAGATTTCAAGACAAATGAAACATCATTTTAAAGCCAAACTCCATTAGAACAAAGTCATTTTCACAGCTGAATATGATAGCAGGCCGACTTTGAACCCATTTTGGTGAAGCAGGTCACAATTACATACATGAAATCACTCTTTAAAACTATCATTGGTAAGCTTGGAAATGAAGGAAATGGAGGGGACATTTGGTGAGACCAAAAACATTTTCTTTGAATATTATGTCATAATTTATTGAATACATGTTTTATGAAGTCTGCAAGGCAGCAGTACTATGGCGCACATGCGTCGGATGATATTTAGTGACAATTGTCCCGAAATTTGAGAATGACCCATATGTCAATATATACATTTTTTTTGTATCTTGACAAAGGAAAATTTGATTGTTTATAATTGTATATGATTTATGTATTTTGCTAATTAACTATTTTCCAGTAAAGAACTTGAACTTGAACTTGAACACGATTATTTTAATTATATACAAACTACTAGCAGCATATCCCTATCAGCATGCCTCCGCGGTCCAACGTCGGCCCGAAGCTGGTCCTATGCTGCTGACATCGGACTGACGCTGGGCCGACGTTGGACGGCCGAGGCATGCTGACAGGGATATGGGGAAGACATATCAATTAGTCACTTTTTAATTAAGAAGTATCGCTAATGGAATTTTGTCAATAACAGGAATCAAAAACCGTAAAAACTGCCTCGCACAAGTCAATTTGTTGATAATTAAATGCAATTAGCTAGACCAGTCAGAATCTGACCTTTTTAGTTCGGAAGTTCAAACTGCAAGGATTTGTAAATTGTATGAGTGAGAGAGTAATTTTTTCAACCATTTACATTTCTGACAGCTGACGCAAAAAAAATGTACATACATGTACTAAGTTTAGTGAGATATTTCTGCCAGCCAGCACTATAGATTACTGCAAGACATTGATAGAAATAGTTTTATTTCCCAAAGCACCTCCAAATATATTCACAACCATATTCACATCCAAATCCTGCCATGCATACATGACACATGGGTAAAAAATCGTTCCATTTAGAGGATGATGTACATTGACACATACAGTGAAAATGTACTCTTAAGTTTCACAAACAACTATCTGCAGTCCAATCACCACAATGCCATATGGGACAGGTCCCCTTCTTTAAGTTGACTCCCTCGAGAGCTATAAATGCATTGGTGTACTTTTAAGTGGATGTCCTTCAAAGTTTTGTGAAGGAATAGTAATAGTAAATAATGCAATTGAGATATATTATATTGGTAATTTCACAATAATAACATCACATTTTACAGCTTCGAGAAGGCATTATTCATGGCACTGCATGGATATAATCTATTTTCCTCTAAAACATATAAATTGACACAAAACGAAGCATGTAAAGGATCCGGCATTGCGTAACTGAAATATTACATGAGAAATTACATCCCTAATAATATTAGTTGTATGGTTTCATAATGATGGTGTTATGAAACCACATAATATGTGGTAATGAAATATTATTTTAAAAATTGCATAATATTATATTCTGATGCTATAATTATTTTTGGAATGCCCACATGTATGGTATGGTGCGCAGTTACTAGTAACTCACGTACCTATAAATAGCTTTGCTCTAATATTTATTTATGACATATATTCATAATGTGTTTCTTGAAGCTCAAGATATGTAGAGCTCAGTTTGGCTTTCATCTTATTGACATTTACGCACCAAGAACAAGGAGTCATGATAAGGCGCCACGGCATTAAGCAAAATAGTTACTTTTCCTTCAACCGGAATATATACAATCAATCTACTGTTTATTATCATGTAAAATTACTTAGCTTTACAACAAGAAAAAAATTAATATCTATCCATCTCAAGACAACCAATCCCTTGGCTGCCATTTAGTTTTGAATCAAGTAATTTCCAACAATTTTTCTTCACAAGCTTACTTTATAATTATTTTATTCATGATAAAAGGAAGAAATTGATTAACCAATCGTCCGAACAGCACAATAGAGGCAGGAATAAACCAATCTGAATTTATGATTTTTATGCGATGTTCTTAATTTATTCTTATTCAAGTGTCCTTCTGACTCAAACCAGTCATGTACAGCTGTTACGTTTCAATCAAGCACTTCAAGGAGCTCACTTTAAACTGGCCATCCACAGTAATTTAGGTAGATCTGTACTGCCACTGGTTTCTGCCCCAGGAGAACTGCAGAAAACTATTAAGCTAGGCTTCCTGTGACTGCATATCAGATTTAACAAGAAAAGTACCCTTAAAAAAGGGTACTGTATCGATCTTACCATGAACCGGAGGGTATGTGGCATGTAATAAAAGGTTTTAATATCTTAGAGAAGGCATTTCTATGAAATAAATACCCTTAGAAAAAAATCCAGAGCCCCTCCCCTTGTTTCATGAAAATATATACAAAAAAAGAACAACTTCTGATATATATGTAAAACCACCTGTTTGGATATTAAGTTGTTAATTGTTCACACATGCACAGTGTACATGTTTTTCAGTACTATTTAATAGTGTGTGACGTAAGGCCTGAAAAATACCCCCCCCCCCCCACACACAAAAAATCATGAATCTGCCACTGGTTTGCTGTGGTCAATGGAACTTTGCACCATTGCAGCGCAATGCGCCGAAAAGGTTTTTGCGAGGTTAATATTGCAAATAGAGCAAAATTAATAAGTGCATTGAATTTGGGGGAGTTTACTTGATATATGCAGGTTTTTAAATTTTTAAAATCGGATGTTTATTAAGGTTTTTAGGCCAAGTTTTGCATTCAAGATGATGTACACAATCTTTAGTGACGTTTCACACGCAAAAAATATTGCCAGAAATATTCCTGATCTTGTTGAATCGATATACTGTTAAGAATACTTACATATAAGTTTTTTTATTTATAGGTTAGGACATCGATACAAAAATATTGGTACACTTTTAGATTTTTAAAATATCTGATAGAAAGTTGATTGGATGTTAGCGAGTCGATTTCTTCCTTGAGCTTATAAAACCAGTCTGAATATATCAGCAAAAGCAAGGAAGGGCACTGGAAGGAAAGGACGGCTAAATAGACAGAAATTGATTCCTGATCATCCCATACATACCAGAGTAATAATGCAGAAGGGCAAGATGAGATTGCTATAATTTTATTCACATTATCAGCAGCCGATGGGGAAGACACGTCAATTAGCCACTTTTTAATTATTAAAATTTTGCTTGAGGAATTTTGTCAATAAAAGGAAATAAAAACAGTAAGCGCTGCCTAACGCAAGTGAATAACGGCGTCATAATGAAGAAGGTCAATATAAGATTATTGTAATTGTATACACGTTACGAGCAGCAGATGGGGAAGACATGTTAATTAGTCGCTTTTTAACTATGAAAATTTTGCTTATTGAATTTTGTCAGTAAAAGGAAAACAAAAACAGTAAGTGCTGCCTTGCACAAGTGAACCACTTACATTTCTGACAGTTTTATGCAAACCAATCGCAGGATGGGTTTTGCTAATTTTCCAAAATAAGAAAGTGTTTTAGACGGGAAGAATTCTACAGATATTCCTGCCAGTCAGCGCTTTGCATTACTACAAGGAGTTGATACATGTACCTTCATTTCCCACGGCACCCTCCATTTATATTCACATCCATATTCACATCCACATCCAGCCATGCATACGCTACATGAGTTTAAAAATGATTCCATTTACAGGAGCATATGCATTGGCACATACAATGAAAATATACTCTTGAGTTTCACAAACAACTATCTGCAGTACAATCACCTCAATGCCATATGGGACAAGCCTCCTCATTTATGTGCCACATGCAACTGGAGGTGTGTGCATTATACAGCATACTCAGTCGACTCCCTGGAGCAATATGAATGCATATAGAAGCTTAACATTTGGTGCACTCTTAAGTGTTTGTCCTTCAAAGTTTGTGAAGGAATAACAGAGGAGTCAAGCATGTTAATTTCATAATAATTACATTTTCAGTGATGTATTTAGGAGGGGGAACCATTGGGCCATGATCCCTCTCCTCTCAGGCCCGAAATTAACATGTAATGGCCCCCTTGGGCCATTTCTAGATAGGCCCCTGTACATTTTAAAGCTTTGAGAAACCATCACCGGGCATGGCCCACTGAATAAAATGAATTAATAAACCCAAAATTACATTTCATTTCGTAGTTTGACTAACAGTTACAGTAGCCTGGAATATAAAAACTACTTTGTATTTTTTGGTCGCTTTTCTCAAGTGTAAAACGTATTGAATGATGATCAAAGTAATATTCAAAAAGTGCTATTTTGTCCTGGACATATTCTAAACCATCATATTTTCATCTTATATGTTATGTGGGTAATACAATATTATTTTATTATTTACATAATATCATATTCTAATGCTATAATTGCTTTTTGAAATGATCACATGCATGGTCTGGTGAGCAGTTACTGGTAAATCAATTATTTTTTGAAAAGCTCTGCTTTGCCATATATATTTATAATGTGGTTCATGAGGTGTAGGCCTCAGACAGGCTTTCATGTAATTGGCATATATGTACCAAGAAAAATCGGTCATATGTTGGACAGGTAATAATAAGACTCCGTAGGACTGAGCGGATACCAATTCTTGGCAAAATCATTAAATTTTTCTCTCAAACAGAATGCCAATCCATGAAGATCATCCTACTTTAGACTTTTTAATGCTACATAAAAATGTCCAATCTATGATTTTTGGAAATATTCTCAAGACAAGCCTATCTCTTGGATGTCATTTGGTCTTGAATCAAGCAACTTCTGTCTCGCTGTTATCATTCTCATAGCTGAACCAAACTTACTTATGGCACATATACGGATATTTATATAAGAAAAATTCAATTGCATAATATATCGCAAATAAGATTTAATTCAAGTAACTTCTGTTTCTGTCATTACAATTATGTTAGCTGAGCCAAACAAAAATTAAGTAAGTGAGAGACTGTCCTATATCTTGAATGCTTTAGCAGCATATCAAGAGTGGAATTTCAATATATTTGTTTTTAGCCTGTAAAAGTAAATAATTTTGCTAAACGACTTTTTGTTATAATTCCCAAGAAAAATGGTATAATGCAAAGCGATTGCCAGGGATTCAAACCTTGGTTGTTTGTCTTAGTTTAGTGAGATGACGAACCACAATGCAGGCATCCGGTCCTCAGGATTCAAAAATTTTATAAACAGAGCTGCGTGGGGCACAGTCAGACAGTTTGAAGCGGGGCACAGTGAGACATCATAAAATACAATCGAAACAACCTGAATGTAATGCATGGCTCACTATTCACTATCAAAAACAAAATACCTGCTATAAACTACTGATTTTAGTGAGTATTATCCACAGGGAAGCGTCAGAGAAGAATTTTGATTAGGATGTAACAGGTGCGGCAGGTTAAATAAGTCATGCATGTGTCCCATGCGATGAAGTTTCAAAACATGCTCAAAAAAGGACCTAAAAAATCACCTAGCCTGCTGCTTTTATTAGAGTACAGTAGTTTCTGATGCAACAATTGACAGAAGAATTCCGCAGGTCCTGATGATTGGCGGTTATGACAGCGGATGCCCTGTCTCACTGTGCCCCGCCTGCTGTCTCACTGTGCCCCACCCACGGGGCACAGTGAGACACTTAACGAGCATGGACATAACTCAAAGTTTCTCCAAACCTGTAAAAGGTAGGAACCTGAAACTACTGGACAATATACCCAACGTCATTATCTATAATGTGGACCTGATCTCATTTAACTCGTTGCTGCCAACATTTTGGAAGACTTCAAAATAAAAAAAGTGTCTCACTGTGCCCCGCTCTCCCCTACAGATATTTATATAAGAAAAATGGAAATTCAATTGCATATTATGTTGCGAAATGTTTTTTTAAGTATTTGCTTTAGTGTAATATGTCTGCATCTCAAATGCAATTTTAAAAGGCTACTAAGTAACAGGTAATTTTTGTACCAGACCTCCAAGTTAATACCAAACTAAAGCAAATTTTCTTTGCAACCAAAATAAGAATAAATTCATTTTTGTTCAAGTGTCCTTCTGATTCAAGCCAGTCATGTTCAGCTGTTACGTTCAGCTGTTACGTTTCAATCAAGCACTTCAAGGAGCTCATTTTAAACCGGACAGCCACAGTAATTTGACAATATCTTCGCTGCAGCTGGTCTCTTCTCGCGTAGATCTATAGGAAGAAAACTAAGCTTGGTTTCCAGTGACTGCATACATCTTAACACGTTGGTACACATTTATATTTTAGAAATATCTGATTAGAATTTAGAGTGGATTGTAGTGCGTCTTTGCCTTCTTTGAGCTTATATGACTGTTGACCAGTCTGATTATTTTTATCAAAAGCAAGGGTATCTGTGAAAAATGAGAGCGACATGGACTGCTGGATAAAAAATTGAATCCTGATAATTCTTCACATATGCTATAATCATTTTCTACACAAGTGTTAGTTAAGTTTGTTAGAAGTTGTTGCCAATGCAACATAGAATATATTTGTATTATATATGCATTTTTTGTGTCTTGACTAAGGAAAGTTTGATTGTTTATAGTTGAACATGATTTATTTATTTTGCTAATTAATTATTTTCCAATAAAGAACTTGAACTTTAACAAGATTATTTTGATAACATACACGTTACCAGCAGCATATGGGGGAGACATATCAATTAGTCACTTTTTAATTATGAAATATCGCTAATGGAATTTTGTCAATAACAGGAAATTAAAACCATAAAAACTGCCTCGCACAAGTTAATTTATTGATAATTAAAGTGCAATTTGCTAAGCCAGTCAGAATCTGTCCTTTTTTTTACGAAGTTGAAATTGCAAAGAATATGTAAATTGAACAAGTGAGAGAGTAATTTTCAACCACTTACATATCTGACAATCTGACTAAAACCAATCGCAGAATGGGGTTTGCTAATTAGCTAAAATAATACAATGTTTTGACAGGAAGCTTTCAACATATTTTGTTTAGGTACAATGTATCTAATTCTGCCAGCCAGCACTTTGGATCACTAAAAGAAACAGATTCATATAGCTTGATTTCCCATAGCACCCCACCATGATGTCTTCACATCCGTATTCACATCCGTATTCACATCCACATCCTTCCATGCATATATGCAGCATGGGTTAAGTGATCCCATTTAAAGCAAATATGCAAATATACTCTTATGTTTCACAGCCATTCGCAGTGCAATGCCCTATGGGACTGGTCCCTCCTTCATGGACTGCATGCAACATGTGCACTATACAGCATGCTCAGTGGACTCCCTCGAGCAATATGAATGCATAGCAGCTCTGTCTTCAGAAAATTTGGTGAACTTTTAAGTGATTGTCCTTGAAAGTTTTGAGAAGGAATAACGGGGAGACGGTTTTGTATAATGAAAATTGTTAACTTCACTATGTGTTACATTTTCAAGCTTTGAGAAAGAATTGTTTGTCATGGACCACTGGAAAAGTGATAAACACAAAATTAGATCTTTTGACTCAGTTTGACTTACAGTATCAGTATATCCTAAAATACCGGGCAAAGGATATATTGGGAACCATCGTATTTTCCTCTAAATTGTATAAATTTACTTAATATGAAACAAATAAAGGACCCTGCATTATATGACTGAAATACTACAAAAGAAAATGAATATAGACCTTTCTAACAATATCAGTGATAAGGCTACACAGGGACATATTAACACATGTTACGTGGGTAATACAATATAATTTCATAACTGCATAATATCGTATGCTACAATTGCTTTTTCAAATGCCCACATGCATGGCAGGGTGAGCAGTTACTGGTACCTCAATTATCTTTTTTTAAAAAGCTCTGCTTTGACATAATTATATTTATAATGTGCTTGTTAAGATACAGGATTTGTCGGGCTCAGACTGGCTTTCAATTAATTGGCATCTATGCACCAAGAACAATTGGTCGTATGTTGGACAGGTAATACTGGGACTACATAGAATTGAGCGGATATCAGTTCTTTGCAAAATGATTAAATTTTTCTCTCAAACAGAACAGCAATCCCTCCCAATCCCCTTGTTATTTACTTGTCTTTTCTACATAAATATGTCCTGTCTGTGATTTTTTCTTTTAAAAAAATCTCAAGACAAGTCCATCACTATGCTGCCTTTTGGATTGGATCAAGTAACTTCTGTCTCTCATTATAATTCTGTTACCTGAGCCAAACGTACTTGTATATAAGTAATGGTACATACACAGACACTTATGTAAGAGATGGAAATTCAATTGCACAATATGTCAGATATAAGACACAATTATCATATATAAGATTAAATTTAGTTACAAATATGATGTAATGTGACGTCTCTAGATCTGAAATGCTATTAACGAACGGCTGCAAGCTATTGAATAAGGAGCAATGTTCACTGAAAAATTACAGGAAATTTTTTTCCCGGCTTTAAATTAACATCAAACTAAAGCAAGGTTTCTTCATAACTAAAATAAGAATAAACCAATCTGAATTTTTGATTTTTAAGCAATTTACTCAATTTATTTTTATTCAAGTGTCCTTCCATTTCAAGCCAGTCATGTATAGCTGTTACGTTTTCATCAAGCACTTCAAGGAGCTCATTTTAAACTGGACTGCCACAGTAATTTAACTAGATCTCTGCTGCAGCTGGTCTCTTCCACAGGAGATAGGAAGGAAACTAAGTGACTGCATATCAAATTTAAAGATGTTTGCACGATTTTAGATTTTTCAAATATCTGATTGAAAGTTAATTGAATGTTGGCGAGTCGATTTCTTTTCAAATTTATGTAGTTAGTGAGAATAGTAAAAGCAAGGGCATCTGAAAGAATAAGGGTGACACATGGGCTGCTAGACAAAAAAGGACATATCCGATTCATGCGGCAAATTTTCAATACATCGTTATTAAATATACTTGAATAAGGCTTAATCGTGATCTTTAATTAAGACAAATGGGCACATCTTACCACCCATGGATGAGTAGGTAAAGGAGGCAGTAGCCCAGCACCCTTAAAGCATATTTCTGGCTTTCATTTTCCTTCTCTAGAAGAAATTTCGTCTGTAACTTAGTATATACAGTTGGTCCTGAGGCAATGTGGATGGATATGTTTGGCCATAGCCCAGAGGCAGTGTTGGAGTCGAGGCCAGGACATCCGAGACCATGACCGAGACCGAGGCATGAGCATCCGAGACCGAGACCAAGACCGAGGCATTGCCCTCCGAGACCGAGACCGAGACCGAGGCATGAGCAACCGAGACCGAGGCATGAGCATCCGAGACCAAGACCGAGACCGAGGCCGGCAAGACAAAAAGACAGTTGACTGCCAAACTATTTTAGCTTGATATATTATCGGCATTGAGCTTACGATAAGGCTATAACAGTGCAATTAAAGATTCACTCAATGACTCAAGTAAAACTCTGAAATGAAGACAATAAGGGGGCAACCATTACGCTTTTAAAGAACAGGGCATGGAACTCATCTCACTGCAAATACTGCAATTTTTTTTTAGGGAAACAGCTACAGATTAGATTTGTTTTGATCTGACAACCTCAATTATGTTTAATTATCTACTTCTAAATCAAAAATTTTAGACTGAGATAGCCATCCACCAGAAAGTCATTTCAAGACTTTTGGGAAAGAACTAATTAACCTTTCACCATGACTGGAAAAAAATTGGTTAGTTTTTAAAAACATTCTGAGGCAGCTTATCACTTTCATTTCGGGCTTTACTATAACTGCTTTAAAAATTACACTTTCTAGATATATGTAGATAGATACTCTGTATTGCTGGGTTCCAATTTATAAGGCAGGGGCATATTTGTGTTATATCATTATTTGGAAATTTTTTGAGGCAAGGATGAGATTCTGTCACAAACTTTGTCCCATTCCATTTTTTTGAGTTGTGTTTTAAGCCAGACACTCTGGTGTGTGAAGTTAATGATCAGGTACTAACGCATCTTGCATCACATGTAAACAAAATCCTCAAAACTTCAAATGGTCATAAATATGGTCGAAATTTTACAAAAAATAATGTTCAACTCAATTAATGAAGGAAAATAAAAATTCAAAAATATTCAAATACTGGAGGTCAATTTATAATTTCATATCTATCACAAAAAATGGCATCGCTTATAAATTGGCACTCGGCATAAAATAGGCCTAGATATAGACAGTCTTAAAAGACAAGCAGAAAATGATTCTATCAGATTCTAATATATAGGATAATAGGTTCCTCATATTAAATAAACTGACAGATAATTATACTTAGCCGACAGGAAAATTTTGTATGACTGTTCCAGCAAAATTGTACTTTATTAATTTTGCTGGCCTCGGATGTGCCTCGGACAAATATCCGAGGCCAGAAGGCCCGAGACCGAGTCCAAGGCCAAGGATTGGTCATCCGAGACCGAGACCGAGGCCGAGGCCATCAAAAGTGGCCGGCCTCGAGGACTCCAACACTGCCCAGAGGCATTCAATGACAGGGCTCAGCTTCCGGTCCGCCAAATCCTTGTATTTGTCATGCAATGTTTCCTGACTGTGTCCTGTGGGATTTCTGGGACACTTATCACATTTGCCCTTGAAACCCACACCAGGTCATGGCATGCGGTCGCATGAATGATATGTAAGGCACTGTGAGAACAAGCTCACTTGTTGGAAAAGGATCAGGAGTCGTTATACAGTTGTTATAATTATGTGCTAAAAGTATTTCAATTGATTGTCTCATAGACTTTTTTTGTCCACGGTGATTGTATTGTAAGAGATATCTCTGATGTATGCTATTATGGAATGCTTAAATAGAGTCACGATATACATAGTTAGTTGAGTTCAATGATGAAGCCAGTTTGGTGACCTCATCTTAAAAGTAGAGAGACAATTTCTGTTTCTGTTGATTCTAGAATCGTGAGATAAATCATCAAGTTATTTTGGTCTCTTCTTTTCCCAGTTTGTCTGTGCAATAATAGAGTGAGTTGCAAAAGGTTAAGAGACCTGCCCCGATGTCTTTGAATTGGTGTGACAGCTGGCTCGGAAAGTCAATAGCAGATTTTCAGTGGCACATTGTGCATTCAGAGTGTGTAAGGCCACATCAATACTCAATTCTACTGTATTAACAGCCGCTTGAGTCTGCCCTTTGCTCGGCTATCGAACCAGGCTAAATACTTGTCGTGGCTTGCTAGGAAGTCAAGCAATGAGAGAACGTCATGGCAAAAATATCTTGGTTTGAAAGATTAAATTTTCTAAATTTCCTATTTCGTTTCGTCAGAAAATATTTAATTATAAGTCCTGGATTTGATTTACACTTTTGTGGAATAAATAACTTCCAAAGGTAGAAATTACAACCCCTCACTGCTCGAGACTCCAAGATATGTCACTGATAGCTTCACATGTGTTATTTGGATTAACTTCTCCAGCAGCGAGAAATTGATATTCTAATAATAATATGCTACACTAAGAAATGCATTTATAGTTCAAATAAGACTCCCAAAGGCCGGAGGCTAATCAGTAACATTTTTTAAATGCCAGACAGATCTGAGAGGCCTATTTGATTTAGGATAAAAGGACAGATATTCTCCAGGGCATATTGAAAGAGCTGGAGAAAGAATCCTTCTGGCGAAGACAATTTTCAGCTCGTTGAAATGAAGGAGTTTAACCTGAGGAGTTTTCTAACTGGAAACACTTTTAAGATTCTTTTTTTTTTAAAGTTAGATAAAAACGTTTTAAAAACCGAACTAACCGTATTCTCAGACAGGCTTTCTCCTAATTTTGTTGTTGTTGTTTGGAAACAAAGAGTCATGTGCAGCTGTTGAATTGTGTGCGTATAAATACAATGTAAACTGAACCAAATAAAAAATGCAAAACTATTTCCAGGGCTGTATTTTTCTGTATACAATTAAGATGGGCTGTTGAGTTGATGCGTATGTATAATCAGGTGTCAAAGGACTCAGTTCCTTAAAATCGTTAAATTCTGACCATTGCATCTGCATCTGCGGCAATGTTTATTACATTCGGGTATGGTCATTGGACAGGGGTATTACGCACTCGACAGAGCAAATCTAATGTTTTCATGTGAAAGCTTGAAGAAAATGATGCAAAAGGCCACACAATTTGCTACAGTTGGTGCCACTTAACTTTTTAAAATATTGTTGTTTGAGAAGTCAGGTCAGAGTTTGTCACACACAACGATATTGCAGTGAACCACTTCAACTATCGAAACAGGTCAATGAATGACCTAAACACATGAAGCAGAGTGAAAAAGGCATATGGTCTATCAAAAAGACCTCTAACAACCTGAATAGCAGCCGTAGGACAAACATCAGTACCATGTGGGCTTTCTTTATGCTTTTCTTACGGCGGCAGATGTGTGGCTGGGAGAATAGCGAAACGAGGGCACAGAAAGTGCTGATGTTTAACTCTGCAGCTGATACACAGGTTGTGTGAAGCCTTTCTGAAAGATCCTAAGCCATTTTTCATCTGCAGCTATTGTCTGGGCTGTTTGTTTCTGTAGTTGCATTGTTCCATTGGAATATCATTGTGTGTGGAAAACTTTCACCTGACTTCTCAAAAGTAATTTTTTTTAGCAAATCAGGTGGCAGTAAATGAAGTGAATTGTATGGCCTTTTGCATCATTTTATTCAAGCTTTAACATGAAATCATTATATGTGACCTGCTCCACCAAAATGAGTTCTAAATTAGCAAAATGTGTCAAAAGGTCACATTTCAATGTTTTTTAGCTGTTGGTACCACGTTTTAGCAAAATTAATTTCCTTTGAATAACTAAGACAATTTTACATGAAATTGATTTTAAATTATCTAAATTGGGCGTCCTTCTTGATTTTCTTAGTTCTTTCATTGCAAGGGTGGGAAATTCAAATGCCATTTTCTCAAAGTTTGATGTTTCGCATCATCAATGTTTGAGGTGCCATATCTTTGGATTGAATGGAGATATCAGAACATATGAACCACCATTTTAAAGCCCATTTCCAGTAAAATAAAGTTGTTTTCACAACTAAATATGATAAGTGGCCGACTTTGAACCCATTTTGGTGGAGCAGGTCACAGATTTGCCCTACGCGGTGCCTAATACCCCTGTCCACTCACCATACACCAATGTGATAAACTTGGTCACAGACATGTGAAAAATTGTCACCCTCGAGTGATTTCATCCAACTGAGTCCTTTGACACCTGATTACACAGATGCACACTCAACAGCCCATATGAAACATATTTAGAAAAATAAAGCCATGGGAACAGTTTTGCATTTTTTATTTGGTTCAGTTTATATACACACAATTAAATGGGGTGTTCAAATTTGATATAATATGCAACTGATTCATATTAAATGGAAGCTTACAAAGACATGTGCAGCTCATTGGCATTCACACACTTCAAGAGTTTAACTATTTGGTCACATCAGTTCTGTTACCTAAACAAACAATAAATGAAGCCCTGAATATATGTACCACTCACGGATGATTGATTGCTAAATGTGAATATATGACACAAATGGTGCTTACCTTAGAATATAATTGCAGTATACATACAAAACATCACGTAAATCCTGAAGTGGTCTTATATTGACATAATTAAATAATGTCCTATGACTGTGTCTTGTCTTAATGGTATTTGGTTTCAACTGAATATCAGCTGACTGGATATTGTACAATGGGTGTCAGAGAGGAAAACACAGATAAACTGACATAAACGCTGTTCACACAGAATGGAGCTAGTTGAGTTTGTTGTTTAAACCAAACACAGAAACTGACACATATATTCATATCGACTGAATGTAACAGCAGCTATTAAATTAAGCAGGTTTCAGCTTCTTTTAGCGAAAGCCTACTCACTTTCTATGAATCAAAATAACCATTCAAACTCTAATGCTCAGTGAACCTGTCTAGTATTAGTTTTTCTTAAGAATATTTATAACTTTGTGCTGCCTGGCTAGCTTTTGGCCTACCCTGTAATCCAGGCTATTTTGAATCTTTTTCCCTGATGCCTAGCTAAGGGATTTATAGCGAGACTCTCTAATTCAACCTCACCACTAGTAATTCTGCCTTCTCTTCCTTTAAATCTTGAAGTATACCTTTTTGTGAGATGGCGTCCCTCCCAAAGCTTTCAAGTTTAAAAAAGAAAAAAAAGTCAATACTTTCAATCGGTTGCACCGCACTGCACCACAACCTGCGGTGACCGCGCAGACCTCTGGTTGCTGATCAACAAAGACAATTACAATAGTCTTTGTCTTCGTTCCACCTTTGTCTTTGTGTATCACCATATATATATTAATAATATATTAGAGATGTTTTGCCACACGTATACGGGTCCCGTGAACGTGGGAGTTGCCATGAAAACCATATTATTAGATAGCACTTCCACACGTACACGTCATACGTAACGTTTAGCAAAACCTCTCTGGTTCAAGTTTATGGCAACTCTGTGTTGTTTGCATTAGATATTTCCTAAGATAAAGACAGGAAACATCTCAGACAATGCCGGTTGACAGGAATGTGAAGCTGGTCATCAAATTTCTTTGGACTTTGACATTGCATAGGTACTCATGCATAAACCTGAGAAGTCTTTTGACATTTCTACCTACTGCTGTTTCCACAGTCCAGGAGTCTCATTGAAAAGCAATTTCAACTTGCAAACTTCCTTTACCAGATAATTTGATAAGCCTAGTTAATTTTACTAGCTGCAAAAATGTTGTTAATTTTTTGTGTTCTGCAAAAGTTACTTAACTTTTGCAATCAAGTGTCTACCCACTTCCAACCAATCACGCTCAGCTGTTACATTTCTATAAAGCACTTCGAGGAGTTCCTTTTAAACTGGCTGGCAGCTTAATTGAAGAGATCTCTTCTCCAATTGGTCTTTCAAAAAAACTACAGCTCAACCGAAGCACTTAGAACAACACTAGCTCCAAAAAATGTTCTTATAAAGATGTATTTTACAAATGTGATTCGACGTAGTATGCGTTCATTGTTTTTTCCAACACAAATATTTTCCACTCAAAAACATGTGATAATGATATGTACATTGTATAAAATGATTATACAAATGTATTTTCATATGTTGAAATCAAGTTTTTCTTTTGCAGAACATTCGATAAGAACAAAAATGTTCTTCAGGTGAAAACATTTTTTTTGCACAATTTTTAAAGATCTTTGTAATGGTAACCGTATTATGAATCAATAATAATTTTTTCTATTTTATTTTTGGATAGTTTCTTGTTACTAGACTTTTTCTGAGGCAGTAATCAATATCACACATTTTAAATAATTATTGTAAATACCAACTATACCGTGGAAAATCAATAAATCAAATTAGCTATCGACAGGGGTGCCGGAAGGAATCGCGGACTGCAGGGGCGGTCAGATGAAAAAGGGCATATCACATTCGCGCCAATTTCTTGTGAGAAAATTTTAATAGAGAGTCACTTATAATTTTGAATACAAACACACTTATTTGTGCCTGAATGTAGTAAGGCCTAATAATGTTTTTTACCTTCAGCGAACGAAGTTCGAAGAAGGTATTGTAATCACTTGGGTAAAAATGCTGTCCGTCCGCCGGGCGGGCGGGCGGGCGGTCGGGCGGCGGGCGGATAGATCGTTTCCGGCCCGGCACTCGGCCTCTATTGAAAGTATGGGGATGAAATTTGGTACACATCTAGCCTGTATGGTCCAGTTGTGCCTTTTGATGGTCTGATGAATAGATCTTAAATACTTTTTGAAATAATTAACAAAATATAAAAAAAAACATTTTTTCGTTTCCGGGCCAAGGCTCGGTCACTATTGCATGTGCATGGATGAAATTTGGTACACACGTGGCCTATATGGTCTAGTTGTGCCTTTTGATGGTCTCATTGACAGATATTCTATACTTTCTGAAAAAATGAGAAAAGACAAAAAACATATTTTTTTTGTTTTTTGGGCTAAGACTCGCTCACTATTGCATGTACATGGATAAATTTTGGTACACATATGGTCAATATGGTCTAGTTGTGCCTTTTGAAAGGTCTGATGGAAAATATTATATACTTTTTCAAATATTGAAAAAAACATAAAAATTATTATTTTTGTTTCTGGCCCAACATCCGGTCACTATTCCATATACATGGATGAAGTTTGGTACACATATGGCTTGTATGGTCTAGTTGTGCCTTTTCATGGTCTGACAGATGGCTATTCTATAGTTTTTGTAATATTGAGAAAAAATATTTAAAAGAATTTTTTTATTTCGGAACCAAAACTTCCCCACTATTGCATATACAGCTAGACAGACAGACAGACAGACAGACAGATGTAGTTTATTCGACCAATATGATTGTTTACAATAATAAAATAATTATAATATACATAGACTATTGAGTTGGTCTAGGAGGCATACACCTTGGCTTGTGCCGCTTTTGTGTATGACCCCCTATACATTGTTATAAAAGTTATTCATATATTTCAAATTATGCTGCACCACTATAGATAACTTAAAGAATCAACATATGGAATAGATTAAATGAATAGACAAATTTAGGACTGTTTAACAAACACAAAATCAAATTGAATACATCTGGTATGATATGCTGCTAAGATGGAGTATTAGCGAATACATATGATTTGTAGGTTACTACATGAGGGGAACAATTTCTATATCAGATCATCTACTGTAATATTTCTATCATCATAATACATTACTAGCATCACATCATATAGCCGTGAGCTACCTAACACCGCAAATATAACAGTTTTGAATAGAACATTGTGTTGGGTAGGCACTGATTTTTACCCTTTTCATATAAAAACTCAGACCATAGAGACTGTGGGTTTGTAATTTATCTAGAATTTCGGAGGGTGCATCATTCACAATTTTCGGTATTCTATTTTTGATTGAGCTATTTGATATATTGTATAGTAGTCGTGGTATAACTAAGTTATGTCGGTCTCTGGTAGGGTAGGGATGAATGTCCGACTGCCTTGGAAAATTCATGTTGAGGAAATAATTTGGGACATCTCGACTTCTTAATTTATAATAAAATTTAAACTCTTGAATGTATAGAATATCCTCTAATTTCAGAATATTCATTCTTTTAAATAAAGGATCAGTATGAGCATTATACTTACTTTTACTTATAATTCTTACAGCCCTTTTCTGAATTTTGACAAGTTTATTGTGTCTTACACCCCATGTTAAAATACCATATAATAGAAGCGAGTAAATGAGGGAGTTATATATAATCAGCAGAGTTTCAGATGGCAAATATGATTTGACACGGTTCATTACCCCTACTGTTTTCGCCATTTTCATTTGAATTTTATGTACATGCTCATTCCAAGTCAGACATTCATCCACAGTAACGCCTAGAAAATCAAAAGTTTCCACTCATTCCAGTCTGTCACCATCTAAGAATAAATTCATATCGTTAATAATCTTGTTTTTAGGTCGAAAAAGCATATATTTTGTTTTAGAAACATTGAGAGATAATTTATTAAGCTTTAACCAAGTACTAATCTTTTCAAGTTCATTATTTAATTTTGACTCGTGACTATTGATCTCATTCTTGTTTGTAGAGAGCATAGTTAACAAAGTTGTGTCATCTGCGTACATAACGAATTTGAACATATCCGTGGACCTGCCAAAGTAAAGTACAGTAATGCATTTTTCTAAACAAATCACCTATGCGATAATTTAGCAGTGATTTTTGATGCGTATAACACTTTATGAATCATTGGAAAAATAGAGATAATGGAAGGCCACTACTCGACCGCTATTGCATACCTATAAGCAATTTCGGGAACGCACCAATTTTATGATATTATTGTAATCTTCTAAAGGTGTTATACGCTGAAGGTTTGCTGCTGCGCAGCCTATGTTTTATTTTAAGATCTAAAGGGCACCCCTGCCCCCCCCCCTGCCGCCCTAGGACAAGGGCAGGAGGGCAATTGCCCCCCTGCCACCCTGTTCCGGCACCCTTGGCAATCGAGATCAAATCAACACCGCCATTTGGTTTGAGGGGATTCTAAATAAGACTGAATGATGGCTTAGAAGAGCTCAAACATGAGCTGCTAAAAGAATTGCAAATGGCAAATGCCGTTTTCTACAATATCTTTCTTTTTTCTTTTTTGAAAGTTAACAAATAATCTCTGCAGAATTTCATATTCCTGAAAAAATTGCAGATTTTCATAATTTATAATGCTCAGCAGTTTTTCAGGATCAGTAGTAAATTAAATATTTTTTGTGCCTATTAAATTTTGGTAGTTCAGAGCAGTGTGCACTTAAAGTTCTGGGAATTGTATTCCAAACATCTACAGACCAGTCAAAGTTCTTCTGAACTGGACAAGAGTGCAGGTGGCTACAATCTGGATGGATGATTATTGGGGCTTTACACAGGGGCGGACTGGCGGCATTTTGGGCCCTGTGGCAAAATAAGTATAGGGGCCCCCAAATTCCCCTCCGTCGGCGTTATTTCAAATAAGAAAAGCAAAATACGATGGCATACATAAGCTGGTAAAGTTCTGTCAGGATGGGGCCCTATGTGAGAGGCTTCTGTCCTATTCACTTAATTTTGTTTCATCAAAAAATCATCAACCTAAAGCAAAGTTTTACTTCTATGCTTTTTCATGATTTTAAAATAATTTTTGACATCTTGAATTGGCCCCCCTGAGTGGATAGGCCCGTGGCAACTGCCACTCTGCCACATAGGCCAGTCCGCCCCTGGCTTTACATCCTGTATTCATGCATTTGGTAGGCTACTTAGGACATGGGATTGAAACATCAAACTAACAAAGGCCCGGGTGACCTGGCACAAGCTGAGTTTGAACCCTGGGAAATTTGTCAACGGATTCAGAAAGGTTTCATCTGCATGGAGCCAGGGACTCAAACAGAATATTCATTGACAGAGATTACACAGCAGGAACAATGGGTCAAATGTAGTACAGGTTTTAGGAGGCTATTTATGTTACCTTTGAAGCCATTTGGTTAATCCTTAGTCAAATCTAAACAAGAGGCTTTTTTAAAATTGGCTTTGTGGAATTTATGTCAAGGCCAGCGAGAGTTAAGTTGGAGTATTGAATACAATACTTGATATCATTAGCAGCTGTTATTGTGCTGTTTTATGGTAAATCACAAGTGTAGAAGTAGAAGGGTCGTATGAAAGGATTTTACACTGCTCCGGGGATTATTTCATTATTTCTGGCAGTTACGGCTGTTTTGGCTAGATATTGATAAAAAAAAAGTCAGAGAAAACTGACTTGTGAAGAGATCAGTTGCAGAAATTTAATGAACAAAAAATTGTAACCCTAATTCGTTTTCAACTCTGATACTTTCACCCTAACTTACCTGCAAACTCTAACCCAAACCTAACCTAGCTAGAGCCTGATCGTACAAGAAGCAGACATGATTGTGCCATCATGCAGTGTGAGAGATACTGAGCACTTATACAACAGTTACTGGGCTGTCAGAACCTCCTTTTTGTGAAGGTCGAGATAGCTCAGTTGTTGAGCACCCGCATCTTATTACTAGGCGATGAGTGCTATCATTGTGTGTGAGGTCCTGGGTTCGAGCTTAGTCTACTTGATTTCTCTGTAACCATTTCTTCGTCAGTCTGTGCCAGTGCATTATTATTTGTTGACCTAAATCCTCCCACATAGGTGTACGGCACGCGCGATTTTCAGGGGGGGGGAGCGAGCTTGTCCGAATTTCAGGATCTAGGTATAGTACCATTTCAAATGAAATTGGCTAGGAATCATTAATTTTCAATAGTGTTTATTAATCATAGATCTGCCCAAATTTTTCAGCCTTTTTACCCGAATCTTACTGTTTCTCCAACTTTTGGGGAGGCGACCGCCCCCCCCCCTGCCCCCCCTTCCGATAGGCCTATGTCCTCCCACAAACCCTAACCCAAACCTATCCATAAACCTAAACTTAATTGTACCCTAATTTGTTTCCACATCTAATTTGCTGACTTTGTGTTTGCCATTAAATTGCTGTCACAGACATCCTTACAATGTTCAATATTTTTGACAGTTCACTCATATTTAGTAAAAACAGCCAAACGGGAACTGCCCTTGATTGCTACCTTGCTCCCTTAAATAATGTGAGCAGGGTACTAGTCTCTTGGGTTGCTACACATATGTAGCATACTCAATCAGTTCTATTCCTAGGTATTCAGAGCAATCAGTGCAGTCAAAGGTAATGTTATAATATCTCTGTATTACTTAAAAATATGAATAACGTTGTGGTTATCACTTAATTACCATAACCATGTAGCAATAATCAATGCTCAGAATATTGTTACATGAGAATAAGTATTGTTGTAGCTTGCAATGGACAGAGCTGAATCAATGATGACTCCTCTTTCAGAACAATACTCTTGTTACATACTGCCATTTATAGTCTCACTAAAGTAATACATCAATGCCACAGCTCAAGCATGGGTCATGACTAATCATAACAATTCTCAATGCTTTATATCTTCTGTATTATCAGGCATTTAGCCTATTATATCATTAAAAGAAAATAAAGTATGTCTTATTGTGATAACGAATGTCATTGGAGCCACATTGTGACAATGTTGCAATTTTGCGAAAATAACATATAATTGTATGATAGAAATGATAAATATTGTCACGATGGCTTGCAAGGAAAATTATTCGCACGTAACATTGTGGCAATATTGTCTCAAGGTTGTGAAAGCATCAGATGTTGTATTCAGGTAGCAAAATTTCTATTTCATACATTTCAACGTCATAAACAACGTACACTCCACCAATATTGGCAACGTAATGTTTACATTACGTCCCCTTGAAATTATATTGTACCTGCTAAGTAGGTGCTGATCTAATTATCATATTACTGCTTCTATTTAATTTTTGTCTGAGCCTGGTACAAGTATACATTATTCCTTAGTGTCATGTTATAGTTGGCTGCACAATAATTCAACCCCTTGATGTTTACGACTCACGAGTACAGCTTATAAAAATGAATGTGGTAGCATCAGCCTGTATCAAACCCTGGCCAAACTGCTAATAAGAATAACTAAATCTGGCGGGCAGCTTGAATTTCGCATTGGTGTCAACTATTTCAGGAATTATCTTACCCTTTTGCTTTGATTTGAATCGCATTGTAGGAGAGGTTTGAATAAATTTTCGAAAGTTTTGACCCATACGTGAAATGGAGCCTGGGAACTAGATTTAGTTTTGCTTCAAACCAGATTTATAATGTTGTGTCTAGTAGATGATGCTATTATACATTTAATGATTTGATACTTTTAATGATTTGACAAATTCAGATGTCAACTAACTAATTCTTGCAAAACCTGTTTACTATTTTGAGTCCATGATGAACATCGAAAGGGTTGAAAAAATTTGCTGCAAGTGTATTTGATAACCAGCATCATATTCCTGTCTTTAAAGAAGCCTTTTATAAGTCACACCACATTTCATGACTTGGGTTACAGTGGTTTTCCAAGAAACCTATTGCCAATCATGCTTGATCCTTCAAACCGCAGCTGCTGCAGGGTGAATAATATATGAGGCTTCTGCAGGTGCAGCCAAAGGGTTTACACTTTAAACTACCAAACTCAAAAATGTGATAGGAGGGTGATCAATTAATATTTGCACCAATTTAATGACCCAGATTTCAGTAAATATATATGCATATTTGACCATCTGGCTCTGCCAAAATTTCCGGACTTCCTTATCCAGATTTGTGAATAAGATGTGCAAAAGTTGCATGATTTCAAAAGTTGTGTTGTTCAACAAATTTTGGACAGGGCGGGCAACTCCTCCCTCCCCCTCCAAACTGGTATGCCTGTATTTAGGGCCCTGACCAATTTCTTGGCGACCAAATTTCTTTATTGAGTCTGATGACAGCATGCAGGTCAGGGCCTGTCTCCCGCCTTTCTTCATGACCTCATTTTTATGATTCTGTCTCCAGTGGCAAACCCTTTCCTCTTGCCGTCCTTCATTTTATAATTATGTGTCCTCCTTCTCCTCTTCTTTGACCTTCATCTTGCTCCAATCTTCTTACCCTGGATCCCATCTCATTTTCCTTCTATTAAATATGGTAGAGTTACATGTGAAGCTTTCACACTGGCCTAAGAGTTCAGAGCAAAAAGGTTTCCGACCCACACCGCTATGTAAGGGGATGCATGAATCCCATCTTTTTTAATTTTCCTTCTATCAAATATGGCACAGTTAGCCTGACAGGTAGTTTACTCAGCGGCATAGTGGTTCAGAGCATGCTTTTTTTTGGCTGATGCTTTAGCGAGGGCTCGAGTCCAAGTCTACAAGCTGAAATTTTAATCTGCTTAAATGATTGAGTGAGATGGTTGCACAATTTCTTTGAGCTAATATGGCTTGTTGTTTTCAGCTTATATGATCTTTTAATCTCAAAGGACTTGTGCAACAAGCTCACTCAATCATTTAAGCTGACTCAACATTCAAATTTTACAGTGTATGGAACATGAAATGAATGTAAAATGTATCCAATGTTCTATTATGTGCGAGAAGCTGTATTAAATATAGTACCCAATCTCTTCATTACTAATTTAAAAATTGTGTGATTTAAGTACATATCTGATTCTGTTCAGGTGGAACCTTCAGTAAAAGTTCATGGACAATAACCATGCACTGTATCCAAATACTAATAAAGTTCAAGACAGTCTTAAACAACATGCAGTTTCGATTGCATGCTAATCAAGACTGCAGCAGAACAATTTTAAAGATTTTGATATTTCTCATATTCTCCAGACTGCTTTCCAGAGCCCGATTAATTCTATAGTTACTAAATTTAAACTCCCAGACTGAAACTTGTTGAAGTGTAAAGTATAGGAGCTGATACTCAGACAGTCTGCCAGACAAACCCAAAGGGCATGCCGCTTTCGGAATCTCTTTAAAAGTTCAGCTCTGGCTAAACGGCTCGATCAATTTCTTAAGAATGGAAGGTACAGACTCTAATGCCATAGATAACTCAAACAAAGTTAATTTTGTAGGGGTATGTTTCAATCTCGGACATAATTGTCAATTTCCAAATAAATTTGAGCAGACACAAATCAGTCCATAACATCGTATGTCGAAATTACGCCTTGGGCTCCTACACACTGTAAGATGAATACATGCGTATATATTTTATTATCTACATGTATTAGATACCGTTCTAAAGACTCCCCCACCAGCCAAGAAAATGCCAGTATTTCATTGCAATAAATCCCATTTTCTCTGTTGTCCATTAAGCTGTCAGGGCACTTGTCTCATGGTATATATACGCCAGTGTTCATCATATTATTGGATCTGCTATATGTGCTTACCAAAGCTCAGACGAATGCCCCAGCTGCATGGATAAATCTAATATCGCCTGTCCCTTGGTGAATAACCCAGTACATACATATTGAAGACACCTTTGGTTTACATATATAGGACAGGAACTTCTCAACTCTAAGCATGTATGTTTTGTAATATAATTTGGTAAAATTATACTGGTTTGTGACATTGACCCCCACGAAAAACAGTCCTACTTGAAGCGAGATCTCCTTATGGCTCAGACAGATTATCTGCGATTGTTTGTTTATGTAATGCGAGTATAACGGGTCAAATAAGAGCCAAGGGATTATGAGATCTAGGATATCTGTTGTAAAGTCCCATTTGGCTAATCCGGATTAGTTTGAAATTAATTTCATAACAAGATGATGGCAGTTGGTAGTTGTTCTGGAGAACATACATGAAATATTTTGATTATTGACTTTTAGATATCATCTGTCAGTACCCATTTGGCATATCAAGGACAAGTTTAACTTCATAAAGGAATGGCATAAAAGCAGTTTCTCTAAATATCCATTAAATATTGGAACGGTCAATCATTTCATGTTAACTGGTCGTGACTGATGGCCGATTAAAACTTAACCATTTGACTTTGCTCTCTTGGATATATTCGGGATATTGCAGATAGAGTGCATTTTCTTGGGCTTGCCTTAATCGCATGTCTTGACATAGTCTTGGCATTAACTGGAGAAACGTGATAAGTGACACTGATATCCTGGCCAAATTGGTTCTTCTCTTAATCATGCAACATTCCCTGACTATGCCCTTAAACATTTCTCGTGGGATTATCTGGTACTTATCACCAATGCCGATGGCCTTGAAAAGAACATGCAACTCCACTGGCAATTTCATTGGCAGTCCTACTTACTGCCTTTGCCAAGTTCTGAGTGATTTGACCTTCAACAGTTAACAACGAAATATCAGTAATTTCTTTAATGTCAGAATCATTTTGTATACACCGCGTTTGAAGTCGAAACGCGAATAAAGTTGGTTTTTTAATTGTATTTGTGATGCTTTAAGGACTGACCTCATATTCTTGTCCCACAATTGCGCGCTAGGTCTGTACATCTTATGAGTTTCGCCCAAATTCTTTCATGCAAAGTTGAGACATGAAGAATAATAGACAGTTGTTTTCTTAGATTTTTGGTGTCGGAATTAGTTATTGCAATGCATTGACCACATTCGCACAATAACTTTTAACACTGTTTATTAGTCTTCTGGACGTAACGTTTTACGCATCTTTCTCTGAAAAACGTTTTCATGAAAAATATCTCGAGTGACAATGGGCCTACATTATACTAAGCAAAAACACTAAGAACATTGTGTAAATTTTTAATAAGTAAAAAAATAACGATTGAGATCAAATCATAAATGCAAAATGTAACAATACTTTTATACGGAACATCACTTTCAAAATCAGAAGTTAGTCATAATATTATGTGAATTATATAATGATTGTACAACAAATAAATCAACAATACATTCGTAATCATACTTTATAAATAGCATTGAGACCATTTTTGATAAATGCATTCAAATAATCATCAGGTTTAAATTAGAGAGACAAGGTTACTGGGCACTTGGAATGTTTGAGTGGAGAATATTCAGATATTGGCTACTGTTCAGTATAAAGCCTGTTACTGAGGGCCACATTTTTGAGACAGTTTCAAATAGAGAACAGCATGGATATCTATAAATATTTTCATATATTCATATATGGCTGCAGGTACAACAGCATGAGAGCATGTAATCCATGTTAGAGCAAATCTGATCACTGTAAGGAAAATATCCAGGTATACCAATTGAACCTATACTGATATTAGGTTTCCCTTTTCAACATCAGCAACAATTATGTTAGACAACTTGTTGTTTGAGCTCCCATACTCAATGCTCTTCGGTTCATTTGAGTTATTATAAAAACTCCTCCTTTTGTCAGATTTAGTCATTTCGTAAAAATCTCTGTCGGCCATCTGGGTAGTTCCCGTGTTGTAGTTGGATCGATATTTGAGAGAAATGCTGCTTCGTTTTGACCCCCGTCTTCCTCGACTACAAACGCGAGTCACGGCGTACAGCATATGAGCAGTGGTTCGTCTGAAGTGGACGCTCATGGCGCAGTAGAGGATGAAGTTGCAGGAGAAGTTTATGACCTGCAGGACGTTTGTGATGCTCCTTGCCACCATGAACACTTGAGTTCGAGTGGAATTCGTCTGGACGACGTCTCGGCAGAAATCCATGACTTCGCACGGAAAGACGAGGAGGATGAAGAGAAGGACGAGGGTAATAAGCATCCGAGTGATTCGGTTGCTATGACGACTGGTGTCGCGAGATACATAGCACTCTCGTCGCATCCTCCAAGATCTCTTAAGAGCAAGAGCAAGACTAAGGTAGCAAAAGGTCATCATTGCTGCAGGGATAAAGATACCAAAGATAGCCCTCAACCAGATGAAGGCCTTTCCTCTATTGTGCTGAGTGGAGAAGAATCCAAGGTCAATCAGGTACTGAGTGTCTCCGAAAAGATCAAAAGGCTCGATACGGTACTCCCAGAATGCAGGTAGATTAAAGCACGCACTAAATGTTGCAGCTAATATATAACTAAGTTTCGATAACTTATTGGCATCAACCTTTCGCATACACAGAGGGTGACAAATGGCGAGATATCGCAACATCGCCATGGCAACAGTAATCCACGTGCTCGTCAGCAGAAAGGTGGTGACGAGAGCAGTGCCATAAGTCTGGTAGAGAAGGTTAAAGCCTCGATTAGGAAAGAGAGCCATGTGGGCAGACAGGTTTATAAAGACACGCGGACAGATAGTCAGACAGAAAAGCAGATCGGAGACAGACAACAGGACGAGGCCGAGGGTTGTCCCGCTGTTTCTCTCCACGTCTGCATTTCGCAACTGAGCTCGGCTCTTGAGAAGGACGGCCAGGTTCACAATGTTGCCCACCACACCGATGAAGCAGAACGCTGGTGTCACTATCACGTCCATGACATCCGTAATCCTATCCAGGACATTGAGCTCCTCTGTCCCTTGAGCGTGGGAGGGATCGCTGAAGTTATGAGAGAAAATCTCCAGGACGGAGTCATTTAGGGACACGTTGTAACGGAACGTAGGCTCCATCTGCATGATCATGTCATCGTCATGGCAACATCAGACCTGCAATAAAAAAGGACATTTTAGTTCAGAATAAAAGTGATAGTTGATGGGTGCAGCACTCGTCATTAAGCATTCAAAAGTATAGCTCAACCAAGCAGCTCAACACAACAAATGTTATGTTTGGACAATTTTCCCAGGTAATGTCAGGATATGTGCCACTAAAATGAGGGGATTGCAGTTTGTTTCTAAAACTGTTGCTAATTGGTTGAGATTTTTAAGCTGCATATTAACTGTACATGTCTTGCTGTCATAGCCATAGGCATAGACTCAAAACTGACTCAGGACATCATGCTTTACTTGTAATATTCAGTGTATGTATAGTGTGGTGGTATTCAACTACTTCTGACTCAGTGCTTATGGCTTCAACAGTTATGAGAAAGAGATATGTCAATATAAGTCTTCATTGTCTGATTTGTAAGCTGATGACCCTGTCCTATTGGCAGTACTTTTTGCCTTTGTGATTCACAAATTGTTTCGATGCACATTAGAGCACACAATGCCATCACAATGCCATACAAGGAGGAGTAGTACCCATGTTTCTTGTCGATTTGTGTGGTATGGTCAAATTGCCACGATACATGTCCTAGCCTGCAACAGATTAGGATCATCCATCACAGTGCTCAATGCTTCTTGAATAACTTGAATAATTATCATGCTTCCAACCTCCACAGTTGAATAATTGCCACGCAGACAAGCCTTTTCTCCGCTGGAGAATAAAGTGACTTGTTGCAAAAGGCAACAACACATTGCACATTCACCGAGCATAAAGATCACATCAATAACCGTTTCCATAAATTGCACATTTCCATAGGCCCCCGCCTAATGCTCTTTGGCTGCCAACATTATTAGAGGTTTATGTGGACGTTACAGCCATTGACGTCATGACATTTCATCAGAGATTTCACATCAAAAACCCGATTTATTCCGGATTAGATATCAAGGTCATAGAGCGTATAATTACTTACGTAAAAGTGTTTCAGATTCTATATGACATGCTCAAAACGTCAAAGCTGTGAACGCAGTCTGCTTTAATGTCGCTTTCTGTGGTTTATTCATGTTTGCTTTTCAAGACAAAAGTCGTCCAAGCTAAATATAAAAATACAACTTGCATCAAGAGTATCTCAGTTTCAAAGTAGAGCAGCGCAAATGAAATTATTGTAGCAATCACCATTGACAGATTAAAGTTCATAATTCAAGAAGAGTTCATCTGAAGCACCCGTTAATATCTATGGGTGACTGATTGGAAAATGCTGCACTGACAAACCAGTAAGATATATATATGGGAAGCCCTCTAAGCCCAGTTTTGGATGCTCACGAGGATTGATTGATGAGATGTGAGAAAAAGCCTTCTCAACATGTTACACATTTACCCCATTTGACGGATCTTTTCAATCTGGCCTTCATGGCATTTCATGACCTTAGGTAGCTCCCGGGGGGGTTACTCACTAAGAGAGGGTGTATATATAGTTCAAGTTCAAGTTCAAATGTTTGTTTATTCTCGGAAGGAACATTATACAGAAACATTAGCCATTAGGCTATTGGCCGAGAAGTCTTCATAAAAAGGAAATTGATAACACAGTAATAACAAATAAAAATAAATTAAAAACAATGGGTCCTACTTATATACAAGCTAAGAAATTAAATTCTACATTGTGCACATTTAAACATTGTCCCTTTGTGGTTCACTAATTTGGATTTAAAATTGTCCAGTGTTAACGCCAATTTAAGTTCATTTTCAAGCTCATTCCAGAGCTTTGGACCAGCGAAACGTAGCGAGTTAAGTCCCTATTTTGTCGTGCGAGCTCTAGGCAGTTTGAAGGTAGGTCCTCTTCTGGAGCTCCCTGTCTGGACAGTGAAAATGTCATTATAGTAGGCCGGGCCGAGTCCATTCAAGCATTTGTACATTCCAGTTACAATGGCCTTCTCACGTAGAAGTTCTACAGTACAACTTTTACTTCTATGTAGAAGTTCCTCGTAGGAGGAGTTGTAGTCATTAAATGTGATACATAAACCTCGAAAGTGAATTTTTTCCATTTTTTGTCTTGAATATTTACTGCTAAAATGCATTATAGGAGAACAATAAGAAAATTGAGATACTACATATAGCTTCTCAACACAGCAAGTTTACAATCTTTGGTAAGAAATTTGGATAGCCTTTTTAAGGCTTGTAATTTTGCATTTGCTAGTTTGCACTTCTGTTTTACATGTTTGTCAAACACTAAAGCTTTGTCAATATAGAAGCCTAATAATTTGGCCTCGTCTTGGCTGGTTAAAGTGATATTTTCGATTGAAATTGTGACAGAGTCTTCATTTGCTTTTTTGTTGGGACATAGAAATAGAAATTGAAATTTATCTAAGTTGGCTTTCATCATGTTGTCCTTAAACCAAACAGCCAACTGAGAGACAGTTTTCTTAACCAGATCAATTGTTTCATTTCTGGTTGAACCTATCACCGTGCAGGTGTTATCATCCGCATAATTACTCGGAATGATACTATTCTGACTGAGTTCTACAAGTAGGTCATTTATGTAGACATTAAAGCAGTGGGGACCTACTACGCTTCCCTGAGGGACGCCTTTATTTAATCTAGCCCAAGTGCTAACATTTTGTCCTATTTTTATTCTAAGTGATCTATTTTCTAGGTAGCTTTCGATAAGCTTGGCTGAATTTTCACAATTTTCACTATAGAGGCGCCACTGGATGGTATTGGTTTTTTGGCCTTTTTGGATTAAAATGGTTTTGGTTTTTTGACAATTCTGATTAATTTGGTTCTGGTTTTTGCAACCCCAACATGTTTGGTATCGTTAGAATAGGCTTGAAAAAAAGAGGATTAAAATGGTTTAAAAACCATGAAGATTAAATTGGTTGTCAAAAATTTTATTGAAGGATCAAAATGTTTTGTGGTTTTGGTGTATTTTCCGGATTAAAATGGTTCTGGTTTTCAAAATTGCCGTGGTGCATCTGTATGCAAAAGTCTGCCAAGTACCCCCCCCCCCCCGGGAGGTAGCTACAGGCAACGTCACATCACTCACGAACACTCGTTTTTGCTGATATCTCAGCAACCAGGAGCCCTATGAACAAAATTTCTTCACTTACATGCTTTTGCTGGCCGTTTATAACTTCCTGATACATTTTTACGATGTTTCGCGACATTTTTTTGCCGATTTTCGGCGATTTTAGACGTAATCTGTTGACAATTTCTTACGTCTAAACATTTGCTTCGTCATGTAAACAGAGAATGTGCTTGTGCGTACCAATGACATCACATCAAATCGACAGTGGCGTCCCTAGTGGTTCAAGACTGTTCACGGAGTAGATCTTGAGCTATGATGTCAACTGTAGTACTGCTTTCTGTGATTTGATTGCTCGAGACAACAATGTAATCAACATCCACTTATTCACAATTGTTTTGTGACGACACCCACTACTTGCTTGTCCGCTGATATGTGGACAGGAACGAGTCTGGATCCTTTACTTGGCCAGCACAGACACAGAAGTAAAATTTGTCAGCATTGCAACTTACGCCCCTTCTTAATGTGGACTGATGAGATGTTAGATATACACTGCTGGCCAAAGATTAGAAACAGTGTGTTGTCTGCCATTAGATTAGTGTCACAATTTGTCATTCATTCCTGCTTTGGGACACATGGATACTCACTTGAGTTAGCATTGGTCAAGGCATACTCACTTTCAAACATCCCTGCATGTTTTCAAGAGCAATCTAAGCAGTTTAGCACTATTTTTACTAATCGACCTCTGATATTCTTCTTCACACTCATATACGACCATTTTAATGGTAAAGTAAGAATTCGAGCACCCAGAAGCTGTTTTGTTTTGAATAAAGTAATCAAATGGCGAGCAACATACTGTTTCCAAACATTTGGCCTGGAGTGTACAAGTGTACCTGACCAGCCACTGAGTGTAAGTACAATGTAAGGTTATACACTTTCACAAAAAAAGGTACCGTAATTAAAAAATTTGCAAATCGATCTTGTAAGTATTTTAATCCAAGGGGTTCCAATGACCTATTGTCACAGTATTGGAAATACTGTGTCTTTTACTTAAGAAGTCTTACAGTGCTGAGGATGCAACTGCGGCAGGCAAGCCAACAGTTAAATAACCTTTGACCTAAAAGTCCCCCCCCTTCACATGCCACTAAGCCACAAGGCTTAAGACTTTCTAGTGGCTCCCTTATTCTTTAGTAACGAATGTCCCGATTGGCTGGCCAAAGTTCGCCAGAAAGTTGAGTTGGCTTTGTCCTGACCCAGGAATCCTCAGTCTGGTTCCCCCAGCCCGCTGGACTCCCAGCAAAACCAGACTCCCAGCATTGAGCCCCAAATGCTGGTCCCTCTCCCCCCCCTCCTTCCCTTATGTCCCTAGGCTCGGATCCAGATTCCCTTCAGGGAAGCTGGATCCTTTACCCAGTTAGACGTAAGATGTGAGTTTTGTCATGTATCAATGCAATAGTATTAATGCAATTGTTGTTTATATAACGTGATGTACCAATAAAACCCTTTATTTGAACTGGAGCAATGCCTTGGGTTGTCCATGGTTTGGGGGTCAGGATTAGCCTGGGGGTTAGGGTTCATCCTAGGCAAGATCTCAGGTCCTCTCCACTGCCAAGCTAATTGGTTACAAGGACCTAAATACTCACCTGTAATTAGAAGCATTCTCATGAGTGATCTTCCATGATGGGTCAGTTGGTATCCCCACTGGCTTCCCATCTTTGGGAGTGACATGGTGTACATATCTCGGGCGATGAGCCCTCTCCCCCATTATCAGGCTGTCCGGCCCTTTTGCCTGGTCCTCCCGAGGTCTTGTATCCACCCCTCCAAATTTATTCCCAAAATCCCCCTTCTTTGTTCATACTTTCTTACATTCCCCTCCATTTCTACCTGCATTGAGCATAAACGTGACGTCACACACCTGCATTGCAGTGGCTACATTCCACAACAGTGCCACCCCACCCAAATTCATCAACCCCCACACATTCCACAGTAAGCTTAAGCCACGTCAGCACCCTACTCAACAGGGCGCGCCTACCCAGGCAGCCACAGGCCACCAGCTGCAGTGATACCACCCCTTGCATCCACTGCATACACACAGTCCACAGCATACTGCCCATCACCCCACTGCTCCTCAGCTACTAGCCCACTCTCAGCCAGCTATTTCAGCAGTGATCACTTACTTACCCCTTCCTTCCCACCACTATCAAGGCCATACAATTCCACTTTATCTTAAATCCTACACCCCCTGCCCTCTTACTTTGGACTCTGTCCATCCCTCCGTCCGTCCTAGGCAAATTCTTTCTGGCCTTACTCTAAAGCTTCTTTCCCCAATGCCATCGTCCTATTTTTCCCTATTGCCAGTATTGCTCCCATAGCCAACCGCCACGACAGTCACTTTGCTTCCACAATCCATTCACTCCTGCCCCCACTCAGTTCCCACAATAGCCAAAAAACTCCTCATAAGCGTCATCGCCCCCCCCTTCCCCCCCCCCAAAGACCCGGGGAGGTACCCCACTTGGGGTGAGGTACTTAAAACTCCCTATAAACATACAAATAAGTCAATTATTTCAAAAACATCTCCCCAGACAACAGAGTTCAACAGCCACATCTAGTCGGGGGAGAATGTCACAGTATTGGAAATACTGTGTCTTTTACTTAAGAAGTCTTACAGTGCTGAGGATGCAACTGCGGCAGGCAAGCCAACAGTTAAATAACCTTTGACCTAAAAGTCCCCCCCCTTCACATGCCACTAAGCCACAAGGCTTAAGACTTTCTAGTGGCTCCCTTATTCTTTAGTAACGAATGTCCCGATTGGCTGGCCAAAGTTCGCCAGAAAGTTGAGTTGGCTTTGTCCTGACCCAGGAATCCTCAGTCTGGTTCCCCCAGCCCGCTGGACTCCCAGCAAAACCAGACTCCCAGCATTGAGCCCCAAATGCTGGTCCCTCTCCCCCCCCTCCTTCCCTTATGTCCCTAGGCTCGGATCCAGATTCCCTTCAGGGAAGCTGGATCCTTTACCCAGTTAGACGTAAGATGTGAGTTTTGTCATGTATCAATGCAATAGTATTAATGCAATTGTTGTTTATATAACGTGATGTACCAATAAAACCCTTTATTTGAACTGGAGCAATGCCTTGGGTTGTCCATGGTTTGGGGGTCAGGATTAGCCTGGGGGTTAGGGTTCATCCTAGGCAAGATCTCAGGTCCTCTCCACTGCCAAGCTAATTGGTTACAAGGACCTAAATACTCACCTGTAATTAGAAGCATTCTCATGAGTGATCTTCCATGATGGGTCAGTTGGTATCCCCACTGGCTTCCCATCTTTGGGAGTGACACTATGATAAAGATACTTAAGTGCAACTTCAGCAATATTCCCTTTTTGAATATCACGGTTCATTAATTGCCTAATCACACATATTATAACGTTCATATATATGTATGAAGAGTCTATGCCAATAATCAATCCCACGCATTAGTATTGTTGCCAAATTATCAATATCACATGACTAATTGCCTCGAATTATTTCATTTTATCATTATGTGCAAACCAATACATCAGAAATACATTAGCGGCATACACCAAAATGACAGTACTGATGGAGATTTCTCATTCTTAAGTTATTGACCAATTCGATCTTGATTAATTATCTAATAATAGTATTTATATATGTGTAACAATAGTCTGAGTAGGTCTCAATACCAGTGGAATGTTTCCAAGAAGCAAAGAAATATTCCTTGTAAATTTGATAAAATGGCAAGATTTGATGACTGGCAAGGAACTTTTATTTACACTTTTTTCATCTTATAAGTTTTTTTTTTGAACTGACAGGATAATAGTCAAATTTGAAATTCCCTGATACCTTGTATCAGCTGCCTGTTAAGAGTTATGACTACTAAAATTCTTGTAGATTTCTATATTATTTTTAAATGGTCATTTCTTTGGGCCCGCTGATGATTTTTTAGATGTACATGTAAGAATACAGATGTTTCATTCTAACAACAAACAATGTTTTCCTAAATAATAGCTCAAACTGTGAGGGAATTGTAAAGCGCAAGAGTTATCTTTTGTTTTTGTGGATATTAATAAATGCACTTCTTTGATTAACCTATCTACTAATTACTTCAATGCAAATGAATCAATAAACAAATAAATTAACAAATAAATGAAGAAAACATACCAGTTGTTTTCCTTCCATACATATATCTTTAAGACAATTCTCTTTTTCACAGGTCACAGTATATAATATTCACCATAGTTACTGTTAAGCATTCGTTATGTTCACATTATTTTGATTATGTATTCAGAGAGTGATTATGAATCCAATAACAATTACAATATTATGTTCACATAATGCCAACAGTCGTTCTTACCGGTTAATTGACTGTGAATCGTCATAAGTAGCCAATAATTTCATAAGCTTATATCACAATGATTATGCATCGAGACATTCATAAGTGAAGCTTACTTTTGTCCAGCTGGTGACTGAGTAATGACTCTAATCATGCTAATTTATTCTAGTGCGACAATGTGACATTTATACCGGCTTAGCAATATGTATAGGTTATTCACCACGGGAGAGGGAATATGTGATTTATTAACCGAGAGCTTAAGCCCAAGGTGTGATAAACACATATTCCTGATCTCATGTTGAATAATCTGCTTATGCCATGAGACAAACATTCACACAGGTGAACATGGGATGATAAGTGGGCAACGAAGAGTAATATCACAATGATATCAATTAACAAACAAACTTTCTTATTCTACTTAGCATAAAATAAATGAGAAGGCAGAAATTTTGGCAGTGTGAATGTTAGAATGGTTTGTAATGTCTTGAAACCTGATAAACAACAGTTGGTTAGAGTAGTTTGCATCTGCAGTGCATCTTTGAAACACACAAGTTGTCAGATTTAGCCTCAAAGTCATTGCTAAACATTTGTCACAGAGAGATTTGTTTTTTCACACAGTTCTATTGCATTTAAACAATCATATTTTGGCTCCAACTAAAACATTGCTCTTCTTTTCCGCTATCATGCAACCAATATTCTTCATTTGGAGATCATGACATTTTTGCTTAAATTACCACTTTCTAAATCTTGCAAAAGTTTGTAAGCCAACACTCCATACTCTTGCGGCTTCCGCAGACACTTCTGCCAGCTGATAAAGCAAGAAACATTCAATGGCAATTACAAGCCCACCATATTCATACCAGTTTATTAATGATGTTAAATCAATGTTACTTTTTTCTTAATATGCCCCTGCTACTCTATGCCAATATTCACAAAATGTTATATTTACTCTTATGAATGAGCACAAAATATAAAGAAATACAGGTCTGCAGTGTTTACCTGGTGCATTCCTTTAGTGTTTGCACATTGACAAGGGATTCTGCACCACTATGTTTATTATCGTTTTCATAGCTACGTGTTTTTTTGAAAACTTCGTTTTGCAGTTAAACTGTGACATCATCGGGTATCTGTCAATGTGATTGGTCTAATCTTCAATCTGTGACATATCAGTTCAGAGTTTGACATCACAGTTAATTACAAAGAATTTAAAACTGTCAGTCAAAGTTACTATTTGTGTACAACCACAACAAACAACGCATGTCTAAGCTGAGTTTTGCACCTTATTAATTGTTTTCCATAGAAAATGTGTTACTGTTTTTCACAGGACACCAGTCATCACAATTTCAAACAACATTTTTTTGTCAGTAATTGCATCTCTTCTTTGAGGCTAAGTAGTCTGTTTGGTTCAGTTACAGCGCATAGTAAGACATACATCAATCATCTGTCACTCCATTTTGTCAGTTTGTTGAAATCTGTGCTTGTAATAAACAAAATTATTTAACTTAATCTCTGACATCACAGTTTTGGAATAAAGCAAATTGCAAACTTGAAAAACACGTAGCTATGAAAACGATAATAAATTTTCTCAAAACGCATTGTCTATCATGTCGATTTTTACAAAGGAAAAGCTCAAATAAGTCAATTAATTCACTTACAACAAATAGCAATAAATTATGTTAATCCCAAATGTCTAGTAAGTATAGATGATTTTTTAATTACCTTTTCCTCCCGAAGGGATTTTAACATTATATATCCTAAGTCCAGCACACAGATATTTTACTGTGTGGAAAATGCATTGTGAAGACATGTGCTCAGCCGTCCAGGCCTAAAGTGATAATGATTTCTTATAAGCCAGAAGGACATACGAAGACCACTATGCGCTTGCTCCTGGCTCACGTGCTAGGCTAATCAATCAATCACCCTGTTGTATGCATTATCTTCAGTCATTAACATGTATCCGATATTGTACATTTGAGAATTTGCATTCTTGGCATTTATTAATATTGTTAACTATGCATATTGACATTAATGACAGAGACTAATGAAGCTTCATTGTAGAATATGATTAAGTTATCATTATTATGTTTGTCATTGGTGGATTAAACATTATCAATTTTGTTTGCAGTGTTTTAAATATCTTTGCTTCCTTTAATTAAAACAGGGGGCACTTACGCTAGCGCCTTTAATGGGCAAAGTAAGTGTCGCCTGTGCCTTTATAAAATAATAATGTTATACACATATATATGTAACTCATGGCATAAATAAAAACCATCTGTCTGTCTTTCTGTCTGTCTGGACTTACAGACAGAGAGGAATGAGTAAATACTTTCGGCTGTAGGCGTATGTCAAAAATATCGCTATTTGGTAAATAACGTTCTATTTTTGAAGAGCATTACGGGCGATTAACTGGTCCTGACCAAGGTCAGAAGTCATTAATGTCCGAGCTTTTTAAAACGACCTGTGCAAATAACATGGCTAGTACAGAGAAAAGATCTCCCTTCCTCTAGTATAGGCCTATATTAGCCGTCAAGTATAACATGGCAGGTATCGGGATGCTATCTTGCTACTAACTAATCTCTTGACCAAAGACCTTAGGCCTCCCTGTTTACCAGACCTCAATTTTATGGATTATGTGTGGACAAAAGAATGAACTTTCACACCTTAAAAATGACAGTAACTTTGTTGAAGCTGCAATTTGGAAATATTTGCAAAAAAATTGATGCGAAGTTCTGCATCAAGTCAATGTACACTGCAAAAAATTCCCGTTAAATTTTACAGTTAAATTAACTGGCAACTTTGTTCCAGGTCTAAGAACTGTAAAAGTACTAATAAACCTGAACAGGACAATTAACCGTAAAATGCTGATTGGTACATTGAACTGTAATTTTTCAGATTCAACAAAGTGATATTACGGTATAATGTACATATATAAAACAGTTTATTTAAAGTATATTTTACAGTTATATCAACTGTCAATCATAGAATGTAAAGAATGCAAGGAGCTATATAATTTACTGTAAAAATATGGATATTATGTGTTATTCTTACTTATTGCACAAGTGTGAAACAACAGACTAAGCATGTTATTTAACTGTTGCATAGCTGTAGGGATGTACAGAAGCAGGAATCAGCTGAGAGAGTGAGATAGCCACTGACTCCAGGCTCGGCCTTGCTCATCTCTTGCTTGACAGCAGAGAAGTAAGTCCATCAGTTATACCCAGCAATTAATTCGCACAAGTTTGCTGACAAACCATAAAATTGATGGACATTTTCCAAGAGAACCAGGTGTCAAGTTTATCGAAGTATGTTGTATTGATGCAGACGGCGCCTGGGTTATTTTGGTTTTAATAGTGTCATTCTTTAGATCACATCATAAGACTCACACAAATGTTAATGTCATATATAAATATAACAACTGTTGCATAATGACAGTATCTTTAAGATCATATGAATGAGGATGTTCCCTTACCTTCAGATAAGTTATAAATTAAGTTTGATTAACAGCTGTGTAAAGCATATGTTATAGATGGCACCACATGCTCCGTGGTTGAAGTCCATGCAATCTCTTGTTTATAGTTCCTAATCTGACCAGGTGTGTTGATTGTTTGGCCAATTCAAATGTTTTGTCTGCATATTACAAGTTGCCAGTAAATTAACGGTTGAAGTAATTGTTCATTAACGTGAACTGAATGTTAAATGACATGTTGCAGTAAATTTATCTTGGAGCCATTTTGTAACTGACAAAGAACTGTAAATTCACAGACAAAGTCTGTTTTAAAAAAATACTGATAAAATAACAATAAATTTACGGTTCTTTTAGCTAGAAAAACACGGCCATTTCTTACAGTGTATGTAACTACGAAGGGCGTTAAACTAAGGACTTTCACATGGTGCAATTAAACTGAAACATCAGCTCCATCTGTTGAAAAATCATGTCATACAGTCATTGACTTAAGCCTTAAGATTTTAAAAGGCTTGTATCTTTGCCTTGTTATTAAATCTCAATTAAAGATTCCAGAATGTTATGATGCATATTGGTGTCAAGATTTTTTTTCCCACTTCAATGTTGTGCGGCTCAATGGCTGAGTGGTTAGCACGCTGGCCTAGTAATTTTGAGGTCCAGGGTTCGATTCCACTGCATGCCAAATGCTTAACTACTAAATTTAGATACTGATAGGGAGCCATCTGGTGATAGTCATGCTGCAAATTGGCCAAGCCAATGGAACTCAGTTAGCATTGAAACTCCTGCTACATCTTTCTATTTGCATTCATAAGTCAGATTGACAAAAGTTGGTGGAGTGAGAGTTGATGTTGGGAAGAGGATGGCAGAATAGAGCCGGAATATTGTATAAATCATGAATTTGTTCTGATTAACCTTTATTATAACAAATCAATCAAGTGACTTTATGGATATAGGGAATCCCTCAGATGCAATAAATATGGCGTATGTGCAATATGATGTATTTGTTAAGTAAGTAAGTAAGTAAGTAAACTTTTATTTACAGTCGGGTCACAAAGTACAAACAAGTAAACATAAGCAAAATGCTTTTAACCAACTAGTTGTTGATGACAACATGACAACATCTTTTACAGAATCAAGTTAAGAAATACGATAATGATCCAAATATTTCTCTGACTGCAGCTGTATGAAGCATGTCATTCATTCATGATTTGGTCGGATTTTACGTAACAATAAAGTTGGAAATAATAGCATAATTATTCAGAATACTAAATATAAAGTTTAATTTTTGCGACACAGATCAAAAATCTTTTACCAAATCAAAAAGTTGTGGAATGGAGTAATTTAACTGTTTGATGCTCACCTCTTCATGAAAGGATAACCATTGGAACCGACCAGTGATAATTCCATCATCTGTAAATGAAACAGAAAATGTTTTATTGAATATTGATTACAATTACTAATGCTACTTAAAAATAAAAATTTCAATTTTGAGAACAATGATTCTTGCTGACATGTCATTGTCCAGTGTCAACAATTTTTTGCAGGTTGTGTCAAAATCAATTATAGGATTTTTTTTTGGCAAATTAATGGAAATCTGCTGCTGTTTCCTGTTCATGCTGTTCATTCCTCCGGGTGCTAGTGTTATTTGGAAGAAGGCAAGGCCCAATGCATCATAATAATTTTATATAATCGTTTAAAATTGACAAATATAATAATTATGCTGCTGTATGTTGAGTATACCTATTACTGTTCACCTCCCAGTCGACCCTAGAAAAAGTACCTGGAAGAATCCGAGAAGCCAAAGATAAGTTATTTCTGTGAAACGTCAATAATTATTTGAGCAATTTAACATAAGGGCAGTCTTTTGTTGGTAAATTATTTTTTTCCTTATCGTCATGCTCAATTAGGTTGTTTTTTTTCACAGAAAGAGACAGCCATCATTAGTTATTCATCACACTCACTTGCCAAATATGCCATTCAGGTCTTATTTTAGATGTGTTTTTCTTTACGTGACTTCAGGTGAGAATGTCTTCTCAGTACATGAAATTATCATTTTATGTTTACTTAGGTGTGTTAGGCCTGTCAGCATTTCAAGTCATTCCGACATCAATGTGACGTCTCAGGAAACAATTGGTTAGGCGTTTCTGATGATAATCATTGCTTCCATTCTACAGTAATTATTTCATTTTTAAATCATTTTCACTCAGTTCATGTTTTATAGAGTTTATTTAAGCTTTGCTCTCAGATACTTGGCCCAAAGTCTCAGATGCCAAATCTCTAATTTTAGTAAAGACGGCTTTTTAAATGGTCATATATCCACCAACTATTCAATCGTTCTCAATGCCTCTCTATTTCTCTTATCTCAATCTTATTATCTTTCTATTTATCCGTCTCCAATTATTCGAAACAGTACCTTTCATATTTGTTGAATATGGAATAAAAATGGAAGTTAGAGTTATAATAAAAGTCCTAACAAAAATTTAAGTGCTGTGCAAATTGCATGGCTGAGCCATTTACATATTATTCGTCAATTGGGGAGGTCACCTCTACACAGACCAGTAGGGTGGTCCACATTTCAATGGGAAAAATCAAATCTCCTAAAACCCTCAATTTGAGAGTGTAAATTGATCACCACATAAGTAAAACAAACACATACAAAATTTCAGCCAAGTCGGTTAATATTCATAGGTGGCACAAAGCCCATGAAGTTCATAATGTAATTCCTCATTCGGGCAACTGAAAAATTTAATTGGTCAATTTCCCAGATCTTTCTCAGGAGTGAATATTTTTTCGTGATTTTTTAGTATATGGTAAAATTGGCATGGCAAAGTAATATCTGGGGGTCATCTTTTATTTATTGGTCATAGTAAGTGCCATTTTTTGCGAAAAAAGGCTTGTTAATTGACCTATGTAATATGTATGTTGACCTGCTACAAAACTTTTTAAGTCAGACAGATTATCAGGACTGGATTGGTCATCCGGGACATGCCAAAAAAAAGGTTACTTGATCAAAATAATTCGCAGTTACAGCAAGATTTGCAAAGACCGATGATTTTGAGGCCTGCTGATGGGCAATCACATGTTAAACTTCAACAGCTTTGTGTCGCCTCTAAATATCAATTGATTTTGCTGACATTTTTAGTTTTTTTTTTAAACAATACTTTCTATCCATATAAGATCAGAATGCAAGATTCAAATCAGAGAAATTAAGAAGAAAGTGTTTTGGACCACTCTACAGACCAGTCTTGGATGAGTTATTGTAGCAACTTTGAAAATATGGATTAAAACTAGTATGTCACTAGATTAAGATATGTCCAAAAGAAATATTATAGTCATATTTTAAAAACCCATCAATTCAACCTGCCAAATTTGATTAACGGCCATTCTAAGCTCAATATGTGAAGAAAAATCACTCTATAAATGTTAACAAATACTTTTTCATGCATTGGAATACCCTTGTTTTATTTACAAATTTGTGTTGCCATTCATGGTACAACCCCTAACTCGACTTTCAGTGAGCAAGAAAATAATCATTCCCTCAATAGGTTTTACAGTGATTTAACTAATCCTTAATTTTCCTCCAGAGCTTTGACTTAATTGACGGAGACCACTGATACTATTGGTAGCAGCGAGAAATGATGCTTTTTAATGAGAAAAACAACAGGAGAACAATCTGCCTTCCTGAAGTTCTGTCTGATCCCGGCTTGTCCCTCAATCAGTTGAACTGTAATGAGCCATAAAGTTTCCATTTTTCAAATAACATTTCTTTTGCATGATAATCTGTCACGAAAAATTCTTTTGGATCAAAACAAAATAAACAGCCTCTAAGGTTGTCATGCTACAAATTTGATAATGACTTTTCCTCTGCTATCATGAATCACAAAGTGTGCTTTTCATCCAGATATAGCCTTATCATTACCAATAGCAAGTAGATGGGCCGTAATGAGGAAACTGTCTTCATAGGCGTACGGCGCACTCGGGATTCGGGAGGGGGGGGGGAGTGACATTTGCCTGAATTTCAAGATCTAGTTTTAGTACTATTTCAAATAAAATTGGCTAGAAATCATAAATTTTTCAATAGTGTTTATTTAATCATCTGCCCAAATTTTTCAGCCTTTTTGCCCGAATCTTACTGTTTCCCAAACTTTTGGGGGGGTGACCGCCCCCCCTGTCCCCCCTCCGATATGCCTATGACTGTCTTGTCACTCCCTCAGGGCATTCAGTAAGTCAGATAAAATTCATCCCCTCAATCAGCTTAACAACAATAACTAATCCTTTTCTCCTAGAGCTTTGACTTAATTGATGGAGGCCGTTGGTACTACCAGTATCTGCAGGCCATGATGTTTTTAATGAGAAAAACAAAAGAAGCACAATCTGCCTTAGAGAAGTTCTGTCTCATCCCAGCTTGTCCCCGAAGTAGTTGCATTGTAACAAGCCTCAAAGTTACCCTTTTTCAGTATAGAAGGAAAAAATACAGTTTCTTTTGTGTAGACAAGAAATAAATCACAATTTCACAAACATCAAAATTCTTTTGATAGCATTAAATCTTTGCATACCTGTAGCTCTGGCCTTGTTAATTAATGTCATTAGAGATATTGCTGATTCAGCAAAAAATACATGAAAATATTGAGGAAGTGTTTTTCAATGTGTCTGCTGCTACATTGGAATGTTCATTTGTAGTTGACATCCCCTAGAAGCTCAGGAAACATAAACACAATGCAACAGTGCACACTGAGAAGTCTGGGAGTTTTCTTGAATTGTAAACTATTTCATCGAGGCAGTTGTATTTTGCAAATAATTTCCTATGTTGTCCAGACATGCAAGCTGAGAATCACTGCTTCCATGTGACACCAACAAGTCATTGACACAGAAGAAATGGCTTTCAAAGTGGTGAGATACATGGAAGTGGTGATTATGGTTCTTTTCCTTGTTCTGACTTAATCTACCAAACTGCTCTTATTTTCTCATATCCTCCATGTGTCAAGTTTCATCACATGGAGATTAAAATTCTCCTTGTGTTGTAGTTGTTAACCTCATTTTGATGACCACATCAGAACATAATTTGCAAGTCAAAGCGATTCTCTCATATCCTTATAAAATCATAGTGAGTTTTATGTCACGTAATCAGAGTCAGCCGACTCGTAGTGCAAGGAAAAGTTGGGTATCTCTTTGGCTGCTTTTTGTGACTACCAAAGTCATCAAAACTTTGTAAGTAGTTTACGCCATTTCAAAGACTCACTTAAACAGCCTAATGACATTTAGAAAGTCAGTGTGAAACATAAAAATGTAGCTGAGGACAATTTATTTCTCCTAATGTACGATATGTAGGAATTGATGTCTTTTTATTGGACTGTGTACAAGAAATTGTCTCACAACAACCTGCCTCCATCAGTGTGGCATGCAGCAAAAGAAATGCAAGAAGATCACTTTTTGTTTCATTGATAGTAAGATATTTTATCAGAGTGGCATGCAGGAAAGGAAATGCAAGAAGACCACTTTTGGTTCATTGATAGTAGGATATTTTACCATAGAAATATCTTCATTATCTTCAGGTCAGGCTTTGAGAGAAATTTCATTAAGAATGTATTTCTCACTTATCCGAAGTGCTTGATCGTGGAGGGAGCAAGTTAACTACATGTAAACATCAAAACCCATGTACATAGCTAATATCAAATATCAAGCTAAATAGCTCAATGCCAATTCTATAGAAGCTGACCTTTGTTTTAACCTCTATGTCGTTGTCTTGGTTAATTGACACAAAACAGAGCAAAGGACAGAGGCAGGCTCCTATCAGACATTAATCGCAGTCCTGTTAACACTGAATTTCCGGTTGTTACCAAGATAAAGGGCTTCTTGGGTCAACCTGATTAAGTCATATGTCTAGAATGTTTTTCAAATAGGAGCGCTATATAAATTAATAAATTCAATTCAATTCAATGTAAAAATTAAAGGTAAAATTGACCCAAAAGAGGAGTCTTCTACACATAGAAAAATCTATCTGTTGCTCCAGTCATTTCAAAGGTTTCAGCAAAGCTAAATTCACAGGAAATGTCACAATTGCAACCCTTTTTTTGGTATATATATAATGAGGGAAAATGTCACAAGATTAAACGACATCCAACATCTTGTTAGGGAGGATGAGGAACAAAGTACATCAAAAGGAAGACCAAAATAGGAATATGGATAATTTAGGATGTGTCAGTTCTCTTAGCTTTGTCCAGTTGTAATAAGGCAACTTTGTTCCACAATAGCTTTTACATACCACACAGCATATCAAAGAGGTGGTGAGTAGTGACTCATTGAGGTCAGCAGCAAGGAACAAGGGGTCAACCAGGAGCCAAACAAGAAAATGTGACCCACACTCAGTTAATTAACCTAATTAACAATAAAACCACAAAAAAGTGACAGAAACATCAAGGGAACAAAGATACCCGAAGCAAAAGCAGGAGCGGAAGAAAAAGGCAACTGATGACCTATGAAAGCAAGGCTTAGGATGTAATACTGCCTTCTTTCTGCTTTTGTACTGTTGTAACAAGCTTAATAGTCTTGACATCAATTGATCGTTGCACCAAGGGTCACTCCTTGGAGGCTGATGTAACACAACTTTGAATGGCATCATTATTTATATTGAGGACTACAGGCAGACAGACAGAGGGACACACAAGAAATTTCCAAAACAAAGAGACAAGATATACTGTACATTAATACATAACACAGTTCATTTTCCGTCATTTGCCATGATGTTTAAAATTTGTGCAACATCAATGAAACATTTTACGTTGATACTAAATGCTTATGGAGGGTATTGGTATGTTGAAAACAGTTTTGCTTTCTTTTTAATCGGGGCAGTTGCTGTCAGCGGATGTCAAAACAGATTCTGTTTCTAGGCATCTTATCAAACTTTTACATGTCACTGTTTGGAATCAACAAAAAAGAAGAAGAGCTCTGCAAAACATTCCAAACTTGAACTTGTCTAATTATGTATACAGTATATGACATTGTAATGAAGATTTATTGTACACACAGTTTTTCATGTAAATGAATTCTTTCCTCTAAAACTTCTTGTTTTTATGTCTCTTTTTCATTCATTACACCTGGGACTGACAAAAGGATTTGCTCGAAAGTACGACATAAAGCATTCTTATTGCAAGAAATGTATTATATTGTAGAACAAAGTATGTATACAAAGTCATCCGGGATACATTTATATTCATTGGAACAACCAAAACTGCGTTGCATCATGCACAACTCCATAACACAGGTTCAGTATGCTTACTGTGATAAAATCAGACTTCATTTACTTCCAAATGACATAAGAAACACTTTTATATATTGATCTTGTTTATTCTCCTCTGATATTAATTTTCTGGTAAAAAATAATGTCTTGCGAAATGAAAAAACAAAAAAACAGAAAATTTGTCAAAGATCATCACCTAATTTCGATATTTCAGAGCCATCAATTAGCTTAAATTACTTCCATATCATGTTTATAAATTTCATTAATAAATTTGCATGAACATCTTCATGAGTGTCAAGTTTCAACAGATTCACAACATCAAAAGTTAGGAGTTACATGTAGATAGAAGAAATTTGCAAGCAAACACTCATCCAAATGGGAAGAGAGGCTGCTTCATGGACGAAAGATGCACTACTCAATGCACTACTCATGTACTGTGCATGTTGAAGTCTGATTCATTAATCAGACATTATTTTTCTGTATATTTCCAAGATGTTATTTAATCAGTATTGCTAAATTTTGATTCACATCCCCTCGTAAAAGAAATGGGCTCATCTGAGTTGAACCTTCGGACTAAGGTAAGTCATAGTTCAACCTTAATTTTGGTGTATGTGAGCGGACATTCACAAAGTCAGAAAATTCCTGCTTAACTTGTAAACCTTTGCTAAACTAGCACTTTTACGGATATTCATTTCTATTGTTTTACAATTTTATGCCAGAGAGACGCTGACCAGCATTGGGACCTCTCTGTCCTTGTCTTGGTTAACTGACACAAAGCAGAGCAAAGGACACAACAAAAGAAGCAGACTCTTATCAGACATTGATCGCAAACCTGATAACACAAAATGCTCAGTTATGACCAAGATAAAGGGCTTCTTGGGTCACACTGGTGACTCATAATCATATCAGAAGTAACAATAGGTTGTGGGCCAGCCTTGGGGTAATTTTGTTTTACACGACACATGGGGTAATTTTGTTTTACACGACACATGGGGTGACAACTACAGTCTATCTTAAGAAGGCCCATGCCATGAAATATGAAAGGTAAAATCAACCCAAATTTAATAGAGTGTGCTACAATGCTACAAATATCAAGCTCGTCGTGTTAGGCTTACCAAATTTTTTTCACAAATCAGAGTTCACTGCAAATATCACATTTGCAATGCAACCGACTTTTTCACACAACAATGAATGGAAAGGGAACATCTCAAGAATAAACAACATTCCATATCATGTGCCGAGAGCATAAAGAACAATGTACATCCAACGCAAGTCTAAAATAGAAATATGGATTATTTAAGGATGTCTCACTGTCTCAGTTCTCTAGCTTTGTCCGGTTGTAATAAGGCATCTTTGTTCCAAATTGCGTTTACATACTACACAGCATATAAAAAAGGGTAATGAGTGGTGACTCATTTAGATCTGCAACAAAGAACAAGGGGTCAGCAAGGAGTCAAGCAAAATGTCACCCACATTTAGTTAATCAAACAAGAAAATGTCATCTAAATTTAGTTAATCAACTTTATTTACATTTTACAACAAGTCCTCAAGAGAAGTGGCAGAAAATCAAGGGAATAACAGCTCCAAAAAAAACAAGCAAACGCAAGAGTGCAAGAAAGACACTCCTGATGACCTATGAAAGTGAGGCTTAGGATGTAATAACACCTTCTTTATGCTTTTTGTACTTTGGTAACAAGCTTAATACAGTCTTGACATTGATCATTGCACCAAGGGTCACTGCTTGGGGACTGATGTAACGCAACTTTGATTGGCATCATTATTTCTATTGAGAACAAAGAAGCACAGTCAAAACACATCAGTCATTCCAGTTTTATAGAGGTCTTTAAAACAAAAATAATGAAATTTGATATACATGCATGGTTTGCCAATGATCAAAACAACTGTATTTAATAATTTGATCAGGGGCTGCATGCTCATTGTAAGATACGCAAACGATATCAAGACTGATGTACAGAATTTGTACTTCGATATCGAAACATTTCAGGACAAACTAAAGTCTTGTGGAAGACGGTAGGCCATATAAAGGCTTAAGATGTAATACCGCCTTCCTGGTTAAATTCAAAACCTTTTAGATTTTCTCCTTTATGACTTCAAAACAACAAAATTGAGCTTTGATAATATACTCTCAGTTTTCAAATTGCTTAAGAATAAAACAATACTCATGCTTACATAGTAAATATTTTTTTATGGATACAATGCATAGTAAACATAGAAGATCTTTTCAGAACACGAGTCATTCTTACACACTCAAACCAATTTTTCTAATTACCCATCTTCTTCACCTTGTATTATATGTTTTTCAGAAATATGCTGTACCTCATAACCTCAAAATAAGCTTAGTTCGTAAGTGCTCAAGCTTTGGAAAATTAGTTTAGTTTAACTGAAGTAGTTTGTCACTTGTAATAGGCAGGCCTGGAAACTTTTGACAAAGTAAAAAAAGCCAAAACAAAGCTCTGCAACCAGTTTAAACTTTTCTTTTCTCTCTCCTGCACAGATTTTACAGTCTATTTGTTATTGACATGAAAATATTTCAGTTCTGCTCTTGATATTATAATAGGATGTTTTATTATCAAGTGGCACAATTGCATGCATATGGATTCTTATCCGAAAACTACTTCTCCAAGTTGTCTCCCTGACGTCTCTTTTTTGTCAAATCAAACATGAGGGACAAATAAAAGGATTTGCTTAAGTATATGACACAATGTTATTATTGTATACAGCGAATCATATGTATTTCTGAACATAAAGTAGCTGATTCTTCTGGGATGCATTTGTATTCATGACAACACACAGAAGAAACTCCACATTTGCAATCATTGATTTCAGAATCACCTCTGGATCCACCACACAATATGCAGAGTAACTCTTTGCCTTGGGATTGCAGGTTTAAATTTGGAAGGTCTCCCCTCCCCATTGCTTCTTTATAACATACATATGTACATATATGAGATACACACTCAGATCTGTAATTCTTGAAGTTAGTCCTTTTTTTAATTGGTTCCAATTTGTCACTGACCAACAGAAACTGGGCCAAAAGTTAGGGATTCTCTGATATCCTTATAGAATCATAGTGAGTTTAATGTCACGTAATCTGACTCTTAGTGAAAAGGAAACGTTGGGTATCTCAAGTGAAGGTCTGGCTGCTTTTTGTGACTACCAAAGTCATCAAAACTTCGGAAGTAGTTTACGCCATTTGAAAGACTCACTTAAACAGCCTAATGACATTTAGAAAGTCAGTGTGAAACATAAAAATGTAGCTGAGGACAATTTATTTCTCCTAATGTACGATATGTAGGAATTGATGTCTTTTTATTGGACTGTAGACAAGAAATTATCTCACGACAAATCCTGACTCCATCAGTGTGGCATGCAGGAAAAGAAATGTAAGAAGACTACTTCTGGTTCATCGATAGTAGGATATTTTATTATAGTAATATATCCATTATCTTCAAGTCAGGCTTTGCGATAAATTTCATTAAGAATGTATTTGTCCCTGCGAAGTGCTTGATCGTAGAGAGAGCAAGTTAACTACATGTACACATCAAAACCCATCTACATAGCTTATACCAAATATCAAGCTAAATTTATCAATGCCAATTCTATAATTTTGTGGCAAATAAAAGTTGACCTTAGTTTTAACCTCTATGTCGTTTTCTTGGTTAATTGACACAAAACAGAGCAAAGGACAGAACATCAGAAGCAGACTCTTATCAGACATTGATCGCAGACATGTTAACACTGAATTACTGGTAATGACCAAGATAAAGGGCTTCTTGGGTCAAACATAATCAAATTAGAAGTAATACAAACATTATAGCTCAGTAGTTTAGTTAATTCTTTATGTCATGACAAATGAGATCATCACTGTGTAGAGCAGATTTTAGGCAGGCAGATTTTAGGCAGGCATGTCCCATGTAAAAATTAAAGGTAAAATTGACCCAAAAGAGGAGCCTTCTACACATAGAAAAATCTATCTGTTGCTCCAGTCATTTCAAAGGTTTCTGCAAAGTTAAATTCACAGGAAATGTCACAATTGCAACCCTTTTTTGGAATATATATAATGAAGGAAAATGTCACAAGATTAAACGACATCCCACGTCTTGCGTTGAGAGAACAAGGATCAAAGCACATCTGAAGGAAAAAATAGGAATGCGGATAATTTAGGATGTCTCAGTTGTCGTAGCTTTGTCCGGTTGTAATTATTCATCTGTGTTCCACAATAGCCTTTGCATACCACACAGCATATCAAACAGTTGGTAGCAGTGGCTCATCGAGATCAGCAACAACGAACAAGCCTTCAACAAGGACTCAAACAGGACTCAAACAAGAAAATGTCACCTATATTTAGTTAATTAACTTACTTTACAAAATACCGACAAAAGAAGTGGCAGAAACATCATGGGAACAAAGATACCCAAAGCAAAAGCAAGAGCGGAAGAAAAAGGCAACCGATGACCTATGAAAGCAAGGCTTAGGACGTAATACCACCTTCTTTCTGCTTTTTGTACTTTGGTAACAAGCTTTTACAGTCTTGACATTGATCGTTGCACCAAGGGTCAGTCCTTGGAGACTGATGTAACACTACTTTGAAGGGCATCATTATTTATATTGAGGCCTACAGTCAACATCAAAAAGTCATTGCAGTTCTATAGAGTTTTTTAAACCAACAATTATGAAAATTGATATACCTGGTCTACTAATGAGAACAATCTAGAAATAACTTGATTTGGCTTCAAATATTAGTTAATGAAAGTTCATTTCTATGGATGGTCAAAACAATTGCATTCAATAATTTGATCAGGGGCAGCATATTGTAAGATATGCAGAACAATATCAAGACCGATGTGCTACAGTATCGGTGAAAACTTTCAGGAGAAACTGTAGTCCTGTGCCATGAACTGTCGGTATATTTGGAAATAGTGTTGATTTTATTTTAACCTAGGAAATTACTGTGGGTGTCAAACAGATTTTGCTTCTAAGCATTTTATCACTCTCAACACAGACTTTTCCATTACGGGTGCCAACTGTGTAACAAAGCTATACTTTGTCATAATGTTGCGAAAAACAAACTTTTACATGTGTAAACAACACAGATTCACCGCCAAACACTGTTGGGGATTAACAAGAAGAGGAAGAAGCTGCAAAACATTTCAAACTTGAACTTGCCTAATCACAAATACAGTATACAGTATGTAATGAAGATTTATTGTACATGCACAGTTGCATGTAAATGGATTCTTTCCCCTAAAACTTCTCATCTTTTTACATGTCTCTTTTTCATTCAATACACCTGGGACTGACAAAAGGATTTGCTTGAAAGTACGACATAAAACATTCTTATTGCAAGAAGTAGAACGAAGTATGTTTACTAAGTCATCCGGGACACATTTATATTCATTAGAACATGCAACATTGCGTTGCAACACAATGTATAACTCCATAAAAGGCAACTTCATCGATGTAAGATGCACTACTAAGTGCACTACTCATGTACTGTGAATGTTGACGTCTGATTCATTGATCAGACATCATTTTTCTGTATATTTCCAAGATGTTACTGAATCAGTATTGTCAAATTTTGATTAGCTTCCCCTCTTGCCAGAAATAGGCTCATCAAAATCTGAGGTCAACCTTCGGACTAAGGTAAGTCTTTGTTTAACCTTAGAATTATTACATTTTTGTGTATGTGAGAAGACATTCACAACATCAGAAAATGTATCTAGTCTAGGATTTTACCTGCTTAGCATGTTAGCCTTGACACTTTTGACAAGCATTTTTATAGATATTCATGTCCATTCTCTAGATTTTATGGCAGAGAGACTCTTACCAGCATTGTGACCTCTCTGTCCACAGCGAGCTTGAACAAACTTTGGGGTTAAAAAAATTGACCAAGAAAACGATTAGCGCAGTGATGTAGAGGAAGGTCAGACGAACATTTTGATGTATCAAACGAAAAAATCTGTTTGGAATTTTTTCAGATATTTGAGTTTTAGATTTTTTATTTATCACACCCTATTCTTAGCATGTAATCTCCATGAAAAAGTGATCAAAACTGTCCATTTTTCCTGTTAGGTAATATCTAAGATAAAAGTCATTATTCAGAAGTAAAAATATGCAGTCATTGTCTCTGCAGAAAGTATGTACCACTTCATGCAGACTGACAGGGTGTGATAAACCTATAACAGCTAAAGGGGCAATCACAAACTCAGTGATCTCATTCCGCCAGCCAGGAATATAAGTCATGACCTGCGACATCCAGTGCCATATAAATTGAGTCAGCCGAAGACAAAAAGACTAGCCAACAGTTTTGTGCAGTATTGCGTCAGACACTTTTTGTGATGTTATTGACTCTGGCTTTTATTGTGAATTTTATATTACTTTTGTATATTTTATGTATATATATCATTTTTAACTTATACCTGTGATTTTATTGATCCTGTACATATAATTTATATTTATATATTTCCCATAATTCAACAATGTGATTTATCTACATCTGTTGCAATAAATATACTTTACTTACTTACTTACTTAACATTTCAGGCTAAAGGCCTGAGAAAATGTTTGCAATACCAGGTTGTGTTAGTTATAATTCTGGTAAACAATTTTAGCAAATTTGGTCTCATCATCTCATTGTAACAGGCTTTGTTGAGTTTTTTGTTCATTTTATCAAAAATTTTGCCACCATGAAACAAGCATTTCATAACAATGTGAAAGGATAGACAAAGTTGAGTAAATCATCAGACAATGCATGCACAGAATGTTTGAAGTATCTGCTTCACTATGAAGTTGAATCCCCTGATATTACATGAAAAGTCTTTGCAATTGGACAAAGAGACAAAAATAAGATTAAAAGCTATAAATAAACAGTAATATTCATACTTAATGTATTTTGAGTACTTAAAATGGATGTTGGGTGTTTAATGTTGATGTAGATTATCTGGCATCCAAAATCAACCAATCTTTACTTATATAGAACAACAAAAACAGCATAAATTCAGTAAATTATGTGAAAATGTAGTTAATGCAAACATGTGCAACTATTGCACATTAAGACTGCAATGTCAAAGTATTTTACTCCATACTTAACTAAATGCTTCCAAACATTCTATCTATGCGTTTTCTGATGATTCACTCAGCATTGGCTACACTTTACATGGTTGCAAAAGTACTTGTTTCACAGTGGTAAATTTCTTTAAAAACACATAAAAACACCAATAATACATCATAGAGTTCAAAAGTGAGGTAGATTCTACTAAAATTATTCACCAGAATGATGAAACTGAGGACAAGCTGGAAAATAAACATATTTTATAAATTTTCTGAGAAATGATTACTGTTATAGGTTTATCACACCCTGTCAGTCTGCATGAAGTGGTACATACTTTCTGCAGAGACAATGACTGCATATTTTTACTTCTGAATAATGATTTTTATCTTAGATATTACCTAACGGGAAAAATGGGCTGTTTTGATAATTTTTAGATGAAGATTCCATGCTAACAATAGGATGTGATAAATAAAAAGTTTAAAACTCAAATATCTCAAAAAATTCCCAACAGATTTTTTCGTTTGATACATCAAAATGTTCGTCTGACCTTCCTCTACATCACTGCGCTAATAGTTTTCTTGGTCAATTTTTTTAACCTCGAAGTTTGTTCAAGCTCGCTGTGTGTCTTTGTCTTGGTTAACTGACACAAAGCAGAGGAACGAAGAACAAAAGCAGACTATTGTTAGACACTGATTGCAAACCTGATAACAAAGAATTGCTTGTTATGAAGGGCTTCTTATATGAAAAAGGGCTTCTTGGGTCAAGCTGGTAACTCATAATCAAATCAGAAGTAATATATGGGTTGTTGCTCAGCAGTGTGGTAATCATTTATGACATGACAAATCGGGTGAACGCTACAGTCTATTTTTAGCAGGCCCGTGCCAAGAAAAATGAAAGGTAAAATCAACCAAAATTTAATAGAGTGTGCTACAAATACCTAACTTGTCATATTAAGCTTACCAGAGGTTTTTTACAAATCAGAATTCACAGGAAATATCACATTTGCAATACAACCCACTTTTTTATACAACAATAAATGGAAAGGCCCGAACATCAAAAAGAACAACATACATCCAAAGCAAGACCAAAATAGGAATATGGATTATTTATGGATGTCTCACTGTCTCAGCTCTCTTAGCTTTGTCCGGATGTAATAAGGCATCTTTGTTCCAAAATAGCGTTTACATACTACACAGCGTACAAAAAAGGGTAATGAGTGCTGACTCATTTAGTACTGCAACAAAGAACAAGGAGTCAGCGAGGAGTCAAGCAAAATGTCACCCACATTTAGTTAATCAAACAAGAAAATGACATCTAAATTTAGTTAATTAACTTTATTTGCATTTTACGACAAGTCCACAAAAGAAGTGGCAGAAACGTCAAGGGAATAAAGGCACCAAAAAAAACAAGCAAAAGCAAGAGTGCAAGAAAGACACTGCTGATGACCTATGAAAGCAAGGCTTAGGATGTAATTTCACCTTCTTTCTGCCTTTGCACTTGGATAACAAGCTTGAATCTGCTTGATACAGTTTTGACATTGATCACTGCACCAAGGGCCACTCCTTGGAGACTGATGTAACACAACTTTGCATGGCATCATTATTTATATTGAAAAAAAAACCAGCACTGTCAAATCACATCAGTCTTTGAAGTTTTGTAGAGGGCTTTAAAACAACAATTATTAAATTTGATATACATGGTTTGCCAATGACAACAATATGGAAATAATTTGATTTGGCTTAAATTATTTGTTAATGAATGCTCATTTTTATGCATGATCAAAAAAATTGCATTTAATAATTTGATCAGGGGCTGCTTATCGTACGATATGCAGAATGATATCAAGACTTATGTACAGAATTTGTACTTCGATATTGATGAAACATTTCAGGACAAACTAAAGTCTTGTGGAAGACAGTAGGCTATAATAAAGGACAGTGCCGTAACTGGGGTGTCTCGAGCGGGGGGCACCTGTGGGTGCACGCGATTCTCTGGGGGGGGGGGAACCCAGTATACTATTTTTATATTTTAGCCAGAGTTGGAAAGTTCTTATGGGGGGCACAGGTCAAGTATGGGGGGGCATGTACCCCCCCATGCCCCCCCATAGGGAGACCACTGATAAAGGCTAAGGATGTAACACTGCCTTCCTGGTTAAATTTGAAACCTTTTAGATTTTCAGCTGTATGGCTTGAAAACAACAAAATTAAGCTTTGATAATGTGCTCTTAGATTTCAAATTTCTTTAAAAGAATATAACAAGACTCATACTAGCATAGTAAATAATTCTTTATGGATACAACGCAAAGTAAACATAGAAGATCTTATCAGAACACAAGTCATTCTCACACGCTCAACCCAATTTTTCTAATTACCCATCTTCTTCACCTTGTATTATATGTTTTTCAGAAATATGCTGCACCTCATAACCATGAAATTAGCTTTGTTTTGGTTATTCGTAAGTGCTCAAGCCTTGGAAAATTAGTTTAGTTTAGCCGAAATAGTTTGTCACATGTAATAGGCAAGCCTTGAAAATTTATTCAAAGTAAAAATAGCCAAAATAACGCTTTGCAACCTGTTTTAACTTTTCTTTTCTCTCTCCCACACAGATTTTACCGGGGCTTTCGAGTCGGAGTCGGAGTCGTGGGGTCGGAGGTTTTTGTTTTGAGTCGGAGTCAGAGCCGGAGCTGAACTTTGATTTTTAGGTGGAGTCGGAGTCGAAAAATAATCTGGTGACTCCTGACTCCTTAAAGATGATTAATATAATTTACAAAAACCCAGTTGTAAGAACGTGAAATGAATCTTGAATTTTAAGCAAGGCTTTCTAAACAAGTATTCAAGAACATGAGCCAATGGAAAATGTATGTAAGTACTTTTTTCCCCTTGTTAATCATGTAATATTTGTGTGAAATAATGCCGTTAAGTGGAGTCGGGAGTTGGAGTCAGAATTTAGGAGACCTGAGGAGTCTGAGTCGCTTTTCAGAAAGCCAAAGGAGTCGGGAGTCAGAGTCGGTTCACTTACTGGCCGGCTCCAAAGCCCTGGATTTTGCATTCTATTTCTTATTGACATGAAAGTATTTCAATTGTGATCTTGAAATTATGATAGGATGTTTTATTATCAAGTGGCACACTTGCATGCATATGGATTCTCACCCCAAACCTTCTTCTCCAAGTTGTCTCCGTTACGTCTGTTTTTCTCAAATCAAAAATGAGGGAAAAATAACAGGATTCACTTAAGTATATGACACAATGCTATTATTGTATGCAGCGAATCATATTTCTGAACATAAAGTAGCTGATTCTTCAGGGATGCATTTGTATTCATGACAACACACAGAAGACATTGCACATTTGCAATCATTGATTTCAGAATCACCTACAGATCTACCACACAATATGCAGAGCAACTCTTTGCCTTTGGATTGCAGGTTTAGATTTGCAAGGTCTTTCACCATTGCCTCTTTATAACATATGAGACACAATCTCAGATCTCTTATTCTTGAGTAACAGCCTTCTTTCAATTGGTTCCTATTTGTCACTGACCAACAGTAACTGGGCCAAAAGTTAGGGATTCTCTGATATCCTTATAGAATCATAGCGAGTTTTATGTCACGTAATCTGAGTCATCTCACTCTTAGTGCAAGGAAAAGTTGGGTATCTCACATAAAGGTCTGGCTGCTTTTTGTGACTACCAAAGTCATCAAAACTTTGTAAGTAGTTTACGCCATTTCAAAGACTCACTTAAACAGCGTAATGGCATTTAGAAAGTCAGTGTGAAACATAAAAATGTAGCTGAGGACAATTTAATTATCCTAATGTACGATATGTAGGAATTGATGTCTTTTTATTGGACTGTTATGTGGACATGAAATTGTCTTACAACAACCTGCCTCCATCAGTGTGGCATGCTGGAAAAAAAAATGCAAGAAGTTCACTTTTTTCATCAGTAGCAATGTCTTCATTATCTTCAGGTCAGACTTTGAGATAAAATGAATTTCTTTAGCAATGTCACAACCTGAAGTGCAGCTTGAAGTGCTTCGTCATTGACAAAGTAAGTTAGCTACATGTCAAAACCTATCTACATAGCTAATACTTAGAATTAAGCTAGATAGAGTAATGCCAATTCTATAATTTTGTGGCAAATAGAAGCTGACCTTAGTTTTGACCTCTATGACGTTGTCTTGGTTAATTGACAGAAAACAGAGCAAAGGTCAGAAGCAGGCTCCTATCAGACATTGATCGCAGTCCTGTTAACACTGAATTACTTGGAATGACCAAGATAAAGAGCTTCTTGGGTCAACCTGGTTAAGTCATAATCAAATTAGAAGTAATACAAAAATTATGGCTCTATAGTTTGATAATTCTTTATGACATGACAAATGAGATGATCACTATGTAGAGTAGATTTTAGGCAGGCATCGAAAGTACATCAAAAGGAAGACCAAAATAAGAATATGGATAATTTAGGATGTGTCAGTTCTCTTAGCTTTGTCCAGTTGTAATAAGGCAACTTTGTTCCACAATAGCTTTTACATACCACACAGCATATCAAAGAGGTGGTGAGTAGTGACTCATTGAGGTCAGCAGCAAGGAACAAGGGGTCAACCAGGAGCCAAACAAGAAAATGTCACCTATATTTAGTTAATGAACCTAATTAACAATAAAACCACAAAAAAGTGACAGAAACATCAAGCGAACAAAGATACCCGAAGCAAAAGCAGGAGCGGAAGAAAAAGGCATCTGATGACCTATGAAAGCAAGGCTTAGGATGTAATACTGCCTTCTTTCTGTTTTTGTACTGTTGTAACAAGCTTAATACAGTCTTGACATCAGTTGACCGTGGGACCAAGGGTCACTCCTTGGAGACTGATGTAACACAACTTTGAATGGCATCATTATTTATATTGAGGACTACAGGCAGACAGACAGAGGGACACACAAGAAATTTCCTAAACAAAGAGACAAGATATACAGTAATACATAGTATGTTTCTTTGTTTGTCATTTGCCATGATGTTTAAAATTTGGGCAACATCAATGAAACATTTCACGACGATACTAAATGCCTATAGAGGGTGTTGGTATGTTGAAAATAGTTTTCTTTCTTTTTAATCAGGGCAGTTGCTGTCAGTGGATGTCAAACAGATTCTGTTTCTAGGAATTTTATCAATCTAAAAGTACAGTTCAATTAGGCGTGCCGACTATATAACAAAACCTATTACGCAGCAATAGAAAGAAAAACAAACTTTAACATGTCACTGTTGGGAATTAACAAAAAAGAAGAAGAGCTCTGCAAAACATTTCAAACTTGAACTTGTCTAAATATGTATACAGTATATGACATTGTAATGAAGATTTATTGTACACACAGTTTTTCATGTAAATGGATTCTTTCCCCTAAAACTTCTTGTTTTTATGTCTCTTTTTCATTCATTACACCTGGGACTGACAAAAGGATTTGCTTGAAAGTACGACATAAATCATTCTTATTGCAAGAAGTGTATTATATTGTAGAACAAAGTATGTATACTAAGTCATCCGGGATACATTTATATTCATTGGAACATCCAAAATTGTGTTGCAATATGTACAACTCCATAACACAGGTTCAGCATGCTTACTGTGAGAAAGTCAGACTTCACTTACTTCCCAATGACATAAGAATCACTTTTAGATATAGATCTTGTTTATTCTCCTCTGATATTAATTTTCTGGTAAAAATGATGTCTTGCGAAATGACAAACAAAAAAAAGAAAATTTGTTTAAGATCAGTAGCTAATTTCGGTATTTCAGAGCCATCAATTAGCTTAAATTACTTCCATATCCTGTTTATAAATTTCATTAATAAATTTGCATGAACCTCTTCATGAGTGTCAAGTGCCAACAGATTCACAACATCAAAAGTTAGGAATTACATGCAGATAGAAGAAATATGCAAGCAAGCACTCATCCAAATGGGAAGAGAGGTAGCTTCATGGACGTAAGATGCACTACTCAATGCATTGCTCATGCGCTGTGAATGTTGAAGTCTGATTCATTAATCAGACATAATTTTTCTGTATATTTCAAAGAAGTTATTTAATCAGTATTGTCAAATTTTGATTAACATCCCCTCATAAAAGAAATGGGCTCATCTGAGGTCAACTTTCGGACTAAGGTAAGTCTTCATTTAACCTTAGAATTATTACATTTTTGTGTATGTGAGCAGACATTCACAACGTCAAAAAAATTATCTAGTCTAGGATTTCACCTGCTTAACTTAGAAACCTTGACACTTTTGACTAGCACCTTTATGGATATTCATTTCCATTCTTTTACGATTTTTATGGCAGAGAGACACTGACCAGCATTGGGACCTCTTTCTCTTTGTCTTGGTTAACTGACACAAAGCGCAGCCAAGCACATAACAACAGAAGCAGACTCTTATCAGACATTGATCGCAAACCTGATAACACAAAATGGTCTGTTTTGACAGAGATAAAGGGCTTCTTGGGTCACACTGGTAACTCATAATCATATCCGAAGTAATAGGTAGGTTGTGGCTGAGCATTGGGATAATTTTTTTTGACACGACAAATGGGGTGACCGCTACAGTCCATTTTAAGCAGGCCTGTGCCATAAAAAATGAAAGGTAAAATTGATACTAATCTAAAGGAGTGTGCTACAAATACCTTACTTGTCACATTAGGCTTACCAGAGGTTTTTTTCAAATCAGAATTCACAGGAAATATCACATTTGCAATACAACCCACTTTTTCATACAACAATGAATCATGGAAAGGGAACATCTCGAGAATAAATAACATTCCATGTCATGTGCTGAGAGCGCAACGAACAACGTACATCCAACGCAAGTCTAATATTGGAATATTTGTTATTTAAGGATATCTCATTTGTCTCAGTTCTGTTAGCTTTGTCCGGTTGTAATAAGGCATCTTTGTTCCAAAATAGCGTTTACATACTACACAGCATATAAAAAAGGGTAATGAGTGCTGACTCATTTAGATCCGCAACAAAGAACAAGGAGTCAGCAAGGAGTCAAGCAAAATGTCACCCACATTTATTTAATCAAACAAGAAAATGTCATCTAAATTGAGATAATTAACTTAATTTACATTTTACAACAAGTCCACAAAAGAAGTTGCAGAACCGTCAAGGGAATAACGGCACCAAAAAAACAAAAAAAAAACAAGCAAAAGCAAGAGTGCAAGAAAGACACTCCTGATGACCTATGAAAGCGAGGCTTAGGATGTAATACCCCATAATGTTTACAATACCACATGAAAAAGCAGTGGATATATCCCATGTGGTATTGCGTTGTATACTCAATGGTTTGATGTATACTCAATGGTTTGACCATTGTTGATGATGTCATTGCATTTTTTACCATTGTGACGTCATGTCCATGGTGACGTCACAACATTGTGACATCATCAGTTGAGCTGCTATCTGTGCTCTGATTGGCTGATGCAGCTGTTGAGTATAGATCACCTGAATGAAGTTCAGCTTTCTTTGGAGTTACATAATGGGGTATAAATAAGACCAAATGGTTGTATGGTGGTATTTTGAGATGTACTCCCACTCGTGAAGATATCTTGAGTCCTCTGTACCCACTCGTGCTGACGCACTCGTGGGTACAGAGGACTCAGGATATCTTCAACTCGTGGAGTACATCTCAAAATACCACCATACCCATTTGGTCTTATTATAATACCACCTTCTTTCCGCTTTTGCACTTTAAAAACAAGCTTGATACAGCCTTGACATTGATCACTGCACCAAGGGTCAATCCTTGGAGATTGATGTAACACTACTTTGAATGGTGTCATTATTTATATTGAGAACAAACAAGCACCTTTAAAATACATCAGTCATTGCAGTTTTATAGAGGTCTTTAAAACAACAATTATTAAATTTGATATACATGGTTTGCCAATGACAACAATATGGAAATAATTTGATTTGGCTGAAATTATTTGTTAATGAATGCTCATTATTATGCATGATCAAAACAATTGCATTTAATAATTTGATCAGGGGCTGCTTATTGTACGATATGCAGAATGATATTGAGACTTATGTACAGAATTTGTACTTCGATATCGATGAAACATCTTAGGACAAACTAAAGTCTTGTGGAAGACAGTAGGCTATAATATAATAAAGGCCAGTGCCGTAACTGGGGTGTTTCGAGCGGGGGGCACCTGTGGGTGCACGCGATTCTCTGGGGGGGGGGGGAACCCAGTATACTATTTTTATATTTTAGCCAGAGTTGGAAAGTTCTTATGGGGGGCACAGGTCAAGTATGGGGGGCACGTGCCCCCCCATGCCACCCCCATATGGAGACCACTGATAAAGGCTAAGGATGTAACACTGCCTTCCTGGTTAAATTTGAAACCTTTTAGATTTTCAGCTGTATGGCTTGAAAACAACAAAATTAAGCTTTGATAATGTGCTCTTAGATTTCAAATTTCTTTAAAAGAATATAACAAGACTCATACTAGCATAGTAAATAATTCTTTATGGATACAACGCAAAGTAAACATAGAAGATCTTATCAGAACACAAGTCATTCTCACACGCTCAACCCAATTTTTCTAATTACCCATCTTCACGTTGTATTATATGTTTTTCAGAAATATGCTGCACCTCATAACCATGAAATTAGCTTAGTTTTGGTATACGTAAGTGCTCAAGCCTTGGAAAATTAGTTTAGTTTAGCCAAAATAGTTTGTCACATGTAATAGGCAAGCCTTGAAAATTTATTCAAAGTAAAAATAGCCAAAATAACGCTTTGCAACCTGTTCTAACTTTTCTTTTCTCTCTCCCACGCAGCTTTTACCAGGGCTTTCGAGTCAGAGACAGAGTCGGAGTCGTAGAGTCGGAGGTTTTTGGTTGGAGTCGGAGTCAGAGTCGGAGCTGAACTTTGATTTTTAGGTGGAGTCGAAAATTAATTTGGTGACTCCTGACTCCTTAAAGATGATTAATATAATTTACAAAAACCCAGTTGTAAGAACGTGAAATGAATCTTGAATTTTAAGCAAGACTTTCTAAACAAGTATTCAAGAACACGAGCCAATGGAAAATTTATGCAAGTACTTTTTGCCCCCTGTTAATCATGTAATATTTGTGTGAAATAATGCCGTTAAGTGGAGTCGGGAGTCGGAGTCAGAATTTAGGAGACCTGAGGAGTCGGAGTCGCTTTTCAGAAATCTAAAGGAGTCGGGAGTCAGAGTCGGTTCACTTACTGGCCGGCTCCAAAGCCCTGGATTTTACATTCTATTTCTTATTGACATGAAAGCATTTCAATTCTGCCCTTGATATTATAATAGGATGTTTTCTTATGAAGTGGCACAATTGCATGAATATGGATTCTCTTCGAAAATCTTCTTCTCCAAGTTGTCTCCCTTAAGTCTCTTTTCTAAAATCAAACATTGGGACAAATCAAAGGACTCGTGACAATATCCAACACATCATTCTCACTGCACACATGTAGTGCATCATATTGTATAACACAAAGGAGCTAATTCTTCAGGGGCACATTTATATTCATTGCAACATACAAAAGAGACTCCGCAAAGTCAGCTTGCGATCATTGATTTCAGAATCACCTCAGGATCTACCGCAGGATGTGCAGAGCAACTCCTTGTCTTTGGATTGCAGGTTGAGATTTGCAAGGTCTTCCTCCCATCAAAATTGGTATATTGCTGCTGAAGAAACAGATTGCGCTGCTTCTTTATAGCATATGAGACACACACTCAGATCGGTTATTTTCAAAGTTACAGTCTTTTTAAAAATTGATTCCAGTTTGTCACGGACCAGCAAAAACAAGGTCAAAATTGGGGATTATGAGTATCAAGATGTGATTTCTTCCCTGAGTCATTTTCTAAGTAGTTTCTTACAAAAATGGAATCCTGTCATTAGTATACGTCAATCATGAAATTTCTATTTTGAATATATTAGTTGTGTTTATGCAATAAAAAGCAGATTTCTCATTTGGGATGATAATGACACAAGACATGTAATTGAGAACTGGGCCATAATCAGATATGATAATGAATCGTTATTTAGTAGATAATGTACCACTAAAGCCCTTCTTTCCCGTTAATGATATATCATTTGTGCAAGAAAGCAGTAATCCTGGTATGCATGTTGAACTATTATTAGATGACATCACCAAACTCAATGGCTCATCAGTCATGGAATTGTCTCCTATGTGAGATGAAATCAGAGAAACAAGGGAACAAAATGTCAGATGATCAGTACTTGAGCCAGTAAACCCACAGAACCAGTTTTTGTTTGGTGATAAATAATGCTCTTTGTCTTGCTAGTTATACACAAAATTAATGTTAAGCCTTTCTCAACCAGATTGACAGCAAGCTAGAAAATAGCTTGATTTAAGAAGATTACCAGTTTGCTCATTAAAGACTGTATGGCCTGCAGGTACCAACAGTCTCCATCAACCGAAGCTTCAGCTAGGATAAAGAACTAATTGCTGAGATGCTTCAGGGGATTTTCATTTCAGCAAGATCTCTGGAGGGAGGGGTTAGAATTTGAGATACTCAGACAACTCTCATTTTCATTGACGAACACAATCTAAAGGTAAATCACGACATGATATGGTGCAGTAACAGACTGTTAAAGACATTATGCTTACATTCTAAAAAATTCGGGGACAAAATTGGTTTTTTTAGATTCAAAATGGTTTTTTGAAAAACCAAATTTCAATGCAAAAAACCAACATGGATTTTTGCTGAACTGGCTCAAAAAACCAACATGTATTTTTTTAAAAATCCATGTTGGTTTTGCATTGAAATTTGGTTTTTCAAAAAACCATTATGAAACTAAAAAACCAATTCTGTCTGAAATTTTTTAGAGTGTATTGTAAATGAAAAGACAGCACTGCAGAGAAAATACATTTTTGTAAAAAAAAACTTTTTAAAACTAGGCTGAATGGTGTTACTCAGATGTCGCACTAAGAAATGTACCAAATGAATTCTCCCAGTGTGGGAATGCATTTGGTGCATTTGTTCAGAATCTTCATAATTTTGCACACATCGATCATGGTTCCTTGGCAAATAGAAGCTGTCCTGGGTTGTGACTTCTTTGTCATTGTCTGGGTTAATGATGTAAAACAAAGCAAAGGGCAGAAGCAGGCTCATGTCAGACATCGATAATCAACCTTATGACAGAAAATTGGCTGTTACGACCAAGACAATGGACTTCTTAGGTCATTCCAGCAGCTCATAACGAGATCAGAAGGACGAAAATGGTTGGGTAAGGTGAAAATCATCGTAACTTTCATGCAAATAATTGTGAAGAATATGATGAAACTGAAGAGTGATAAATTATGCCACGTTGTTCTACCTATGTTGCAAAAAAATTGGGTTGCATGTGGGGTAGGTTTCTTTGTAAACCTCAAATTCTGTGCAATGCAATATGCCCTAAATATCAGACTCGCAATGCAACCCACTTACATCATGAATCATGATGCATCCTCAATGTATGAAAAGGAAATGTCTTAAGAAGAAAGCGCATCCGGAAGGAAGGCCAAAAGAGGAGTATGGATTATTTAGGAGGTCTTGGTTGTCTTTGCTTTCTCAGGTATTCATAAGGCATCTGTTCACTTCAACAGCTCCGCACACATATGCAGTAGATCAAACAGGTATTTTTGCTCTTTTCCCCATAATTCATAGTGCTATAATGACCATATTTAGCGAATATGCAGCACAGGCCAAGACACTGTATGCCAAGTCCTATTTTCTGACACGGCGTGAAATTTAATAAGATGCCAAAAAAACTTTCAATATGACGTCCAAGAAACATAGGGTTATCAGTGAATAAGTATTCTCTTTCAAAGGACCTTACGTAGCTTTGAGTCATATAATTACATAGTCACTCCAATGAACATCTTGAAAGGTGAATACTAAGTTACTGTTATTACAGTCATTAGTAAAGTTTTGTAAAACTTGTTTTCAAGCTACCAGAAAAGCCCAGTAAAGCAAAACCTTTGATGTTCAAAACTAAGTTGATAGGATTTGAATGGCTTGGCACAGAGTCTGTGTTATGCCTTGGATCTGTATGATAGTCCGATGGTCCCCTCCTTTATATTGGTAACATAATCATCTGATTCAAATATTTCACAATTGAAAACAGCATCTGTTCTGTGGATGAATGATAATTCTTTCATTGAACACATAAATCCTTGTGATGAAATAGAATATGTTAAAACAAATGCACATAAATTTCAGAAAAAATACCGGATATTCAAATATTTTCAGTTTTTTTCTGCCCTGATAATTGTCCAGGTAATTACTGCTGCTGACAGGCTATCAATGGAACACATCCTAACTGGCAAAAGCAGCAGTAATTAGCTGGACAATGTTGATAGCAGAAAAATACTACAATGTATACATGTAGATTTATTTACTGCTATATAATTTCGCCTAAGTCATAATTTCATGACAAAAACAGTTACCAACCTTTGAATAGACTCGATAATTCAGGATGACAAAAAAGAGTTCACAACCAATCCGAGAAATGTCATCATAATTCAGTTTATTCACAATTATGTTGACGCTGAAAATACCATGGGATGAAGGAACAAAGATACCAAAAAGAAATGCCAAAGAAAAAGTGGAAAAAAGACTGAAGGCCAGCTAAATAAATCACGGCATAGGAGATAAAACCATCAATTTTAAACTTCTTTATATATGTATTTGCAAACTAACAGGCTTGACAATAGTCTCATTATGACTCAACAGAATGATTCGAGAAGCCCTTGTCTCTATCGTAACAAGCGATTTTGTATTATCAGGTTTACGATCAATGTCCCACAGGAACCATGCTCCTGTCATTCTGTCCTTTGTCTTGTTTGATTGGCACAAAACAGAGCAAAGACAAAGATGTAGGAATCCAGGTCAGCTTCTGTGTCCAACATAATTATAAGAAAGAGGGTTGCATGTGCGGTAGGTTTCTTTATAAACCTCAAATTTATACTGTGAAGTCCAATTTGCCAGAAATGTCGAACTTACAATGCAACCCACTTACACGATGATGCATCGACGATAAATAGAAAGGAAATGTCTCGAGAACAAAGTGCATCCGGAAGTAAGGCCAAAAGAGGATTATGGATTATTTAGGAGGTCCTGGTTGTCTTTGCTTTGTCTGGTATTCATAGGCATCTGCACACTACAACAGCTTCGCAAACGTATGCAGTAGATAAAACAGGTATTTTTGTTCTTTTCCCATAAATCCTAGTGTTATAATGACCATATTTAGGGAATATGCAGCGCAAGATTATATACCAGTTCCTATTTTCTGGCACAGCGTGAAATTTAACAAGATGCCAAAGAAACTTTCAATATGACGCCCAAGAAACATGGGGTTCTTAGTGAATGTGTATTCTCTTTCAAAGGACCTTACACAACTTTGTGTCATATAATTACATAGTCACTCCAATGAAAAACTTGGAAGGTGAATATCAAGTTACTGTTATTGCAATTATTTACAAATTTTGTAACACTAGTTTTCGAACCTACCGTAGAAGCCCACGAAAGCTGAGCCTTTTATGTTAAAAACTAAGTTAATAGGGTTGGAATTGCTTGGTCAGAATCTGTGTTGTGCTTTGAATCTGTATGAATACCCTCCTTAATGTTGGAAAACATAATCATCTGATTCAAATAATAATTAAGCTAGAAAATAGCTTAATATAGGAAGATCCCCACTTTGCTCATTAAGGACCGTATGGCCCGCAGGTACCAACAGTCTTCAGCAACTGAAGCTACAGCCAGGATAAATAAATAAATTAATGCAGAGACGCTTTAGGGGATTTCAATTTCGGCAAGATCTTTGTAGGGAGGGATTAGAAGTTGAAGCACTCAGACAACTGTCATTTCAATTGACATACACAATCTAAAAGGTGTAAATGGTGATGGGCTCTGGGGCCACCAATTAAGATTTTAAAGCATTCTACTCAGATGTGGTACAAAAGGTGTACCAAATTAATTCTCCCAGTGTGGGAATGTATATTATGAATCTGACTGGCATCTTCTTTAGTTTGCATACATCCATTATGTTTCCTTGGCGAATAGAAGGTGACCTGGGTTGTGACCTCTTTGTCTTTGTCTGGGTTAATTGACACAAAACAGAGCAAAGGACAACAGCAGTCCTGTCAGACATTGATCATGAACCTCACAACACAAAATTGCCTGTCATGATCACGATAAAGGGCTTCATGGGTCATTCCAGCAGCTCATAACAAGATCAGAGGAACTACAATGGTTGCAGCCTTGTTGGCAATTTCGAACGTTATTGTAACTTTCATGCAAATATTATGAAGATTATGGTGATCATTTATGAGTGCCCAAGTATGTGATGAAGTTCTAAAATATTGCACAAAAAACTGATGGTTTCCTACATAAAGATATTGAACATGTGCTTATATGTGCTGAGTTTCTTTAGGCCACATTTTGTGAAGTAGATGCCATAGATGTCATACTAATAATGCAATTTGCATTATGCAACCTACTTATATTATGAAGCATCCTTCCAATGAATGAAAAGGAAATGTCTCAAGAACAAAGTGCATCCTGAAGAAAGGCCAAAAGAGGAGATTATTTAGGAGGTCCTGGTTGTCTTTGCTTTGTCTGGTATTCATAAGGCTTCTGTACTCTACACCAGCTTCGCAAACATATGCAGTAATCAAACAGGTATTCTTGTTCTTTTCCCCATCAATCCTAGTGCTATAATGAGCATATTAACGGAATATGCAGCACAAGATTATACACTGTCCATCATAGATCCTATTTTCCGGCACAGAGTAAAATTGAATATAACATCTAAGGAACTTCATAAACTGAAGAGCTTAGTGAATATTTAGTCTTGAAAGAAAAAAATAATATTAAGTTGCTGTTATTGCGATCATTCGCAAACTTTTGTAATACTTATTTTCGAAGCTATCAGAAAAACCGAAGAAAGCTAAGCCTATGATGCTCAAAACTAAGTTGATAGGATATGATTTTTTGACCATAGTCTGTCTTATGCTTTGGATCTGTGTGAATTCCTTCCTTCTCATTGGAAAACATAATCACCTGATTCAAATAATTCTCAATTGAAAGCAACGATAAAGTGAATGCACATAAGTCTCAGAAAAAGACCTTTTACTGGTAAAATAAATTTTGACTTAGGCTTACTTATGTAGAAGTAAGTTAATCTGCCCTGAAAATCGTCCAAGTAATTACTTCTGCAGACAGGGTATCAGTGGAACACCCTATAAGCAGCAGTAATTACTTGGTCAATTTTCACGGCAGAAAAATAATACACAAGCAGATTAACTTAATTCCATATAAGATAGCCTAAGTCACAATTCTATGACAAAAACAATTACCAACCTTTGAATAAACTCAATAATTCAGGGCAACAACAATAGTTCAAAATCAATCAGGGAAAATGTCACCATCATTCAGTTCACTTGCAATTTAATAATGTAAGAAGATGGCTGTAGTGATGAAAACACCATGGAACAAAGGAACAAAGATGCGCAAAGAAATGCAGGAGAAAAAAAGAAAAAAAGACTGAAGACCTACCGAAAAAATTCATGCATGGCTTAAGAGTTACTCTTTACTTCCTTTAAATATTTTCACGCTAACAGGCTTGCCTTGGCCATTACAGGCAACTTTCTCTAATCAGGTTCATGATCATTGTTTTATGATCTGTGTCTGTCAGGAGCCTGCTTCTGTCACGCTGTCCTTTGTTTTGTTTTGTGTCATTTAAACGAGGAACAAATAGATCAGAATGAGATTGGCTTCTACAAAATTATAGAGGCTGGAGGCAAGTTGGTAAAGGCACAGATCCAGGGGCGTCAGTTTCATTTTAAAGTGGTGGGGCAAATCTGGCCAAGGTCTTTATGGAAGTTGCTCAGGAAAAACTTGCAATTTTTTTCATTGAAAAATGTCTATGCTATGGCCCCACCAGCCCCACCCACTGACGCCATTGCACAGATAAAATAGTCCTGTAGACCTTTATGTCCAACATCTGCACAGGATGTCTTCTTGGTACTTTGCAATTAACTAATGCAAGAAGATAGATGAAGTGACAAAAACATCTTGGGAAGATACCAAGGGAAAATAAAAAGCAAAGGTGGAAAAATGTAGGAGTAAAGACCTTCTTATCCAAGGCTTGTAGGAGGATACACGATACCTTTTTTTCGTTTATACATACACATAATAAGCTTTAGGGAGATCTTAGGGTCTCTGACTCTTCTTTCCTGGTCTGTTGACTGCTATAGCATAATTTCTGTAGAAAGGCATCACTCCTTCTATAAGTGATTAAAATTCATATTAATACAACACAACATACATTGTACATAAGTGAAGTCAATATGTCAGAGGCAAAACTTATTTTCAACAACTCAAACTCAGTTTCTTGTTTTTCTCAACTTCTTGTGGCGTTCATTATATCTCAAATGTGCTGGTAATCTCTGATTCCAGAAAGACGGACCAAAGCAATATGTAAAATTATCTTGCTCTAAAAATATTACTTCAGGATAAATGTCACTTGGCACCACATAAAATGAAGAGGATAAATAAACTTTTGTTAAGAAAATCATCAATCAGAAAGGGAAAAAAAGATATTTGTGACAGCAGTTCAGACAAGAATCTAACACAAAGGGAATTATTTCTAAATATTCTGTCCAATTGCGGAAAACGCCTACATCAGCTGAACCGGTCGTTCTTTTCTTTGTCCATTGTACAGGCCTATGCTTGAGCTAAAATAAATTAACATTTTTTCTTCCTTTATCCTATTAGCCGTCATGTACAAGACCATAGCAAACTTTGTTTTTTCTTAATTTTGTCTTTAGTATTTTTTTAGCATACCTGATCTTATAGCAAAATATATATTGTTTAGTAGCTGCAGCGATGTGTCGGACAAATCTATCATTTCTGAACACTTCAACACTGCAATGGATAAATAAAACTGATTGTCAACTTTTTAAGTTTGGCTTTAATATGTGGCCTTTCTCTCTTTGTACTACAAAGCAACTTAAACCACACATTAAGTCAGTGACTCAAGGAAGAAAATACATCTGGATCCCTGTAATCCAAGACTGTCACCATGGTTACAACGTGTTAGTTAGTGACACATGGGACACCAAAAGAAACCAACGGGAGTGAAGCCTTTTATTTGGTGATATCTAATACTTTCTTTTCTGGCTTGTCATACACACAATTAATGTTGGACCATTCGCATTGATTAATTGACGCAAGAAAGTGCAAAGGACAAATTAACAGAAGCAGGCTCCTGTCAGACATTGATCATGTACCTGATAACACTAAATGGCCTGTTATGACCAAGATAAAGGAATTCTCGGGTCAAACTGGAAGCTCATAACGAGATCAGAGGGACTTCAATGGTTGCGGCCTAGTTGGCAGTTTCGAACATCCTCGTAACTTTCATGCAAATATAATGAAGAATATGAATGCTAAAGTATGCTATATGTGTAGTTCTAGAAATATTGCTCAAAAAGAGGGTTGCATGTGTGGCAAGTTTCTTTGTTAACCTCAAATACTGTGAAGCGGAATTCGCAAGAAATGTCAGCCTCACAATCCAACCCACTTACATAATGGTTCATCCTCCCAATGAAAGAAGAGGAAATGTCTCAAGAACAAGGTGCATCCGGAAGGAAGGCCAAAAGAGGAGCATGGATTATTTAGGAGGACTTGCTTGTCTTTGCTCTGTCTGGTATTCACAAGGCTTCTGTACACTTCAACAGCTTTGTAAACATAAGCAGTATATCAAACAGATATTTTAGTTCTTTTCCCCATCAATCCTTGAGCTATAATGAGCATATTAACAGAATATGCAGCACTGGATTATACACTGTCCACCAGTTCCTATTTTCTGGCACAGCATGAAATTGAATATTACATCTAAGAAATTTTCTAAACTGATGATCTTGGCGTTCTTAGTGAATCTTTATCCTGTTTCAAAAGGTTGAACATATCATTCAGTCCTTACATTTGGACAGGTGAATATTAAGTTACTCTTATTGCAATCATTTGCAAACTTTTGTAACATTTCTTTAAGAAGCTATCTGAAAAGCCCAAGAAAGCTAAGCCTTTGCTATTCACAACTAAGTTGATAGGATTTGAATTGCTTGAAAGAGTCTGTCTCATTCCTTGAATCTGTATTATTATCCCTTCCTTTGTATTGGAAAACATAATCATCTGATTTGAATAATTCACTTTTGAAAGCAACATCCGTACTGCGGTTGAATAATAATTCTTTTGTTGAACATATAAATCCTCGTGGTGAAGAAGATATATGATAAAACAAATGCAGATAAATTTCCGAAAAGACCAGATACTGGCCATGAAATTGTTACTTAGGCTAACTTATAGTGAAGTAAGTTGATCTGTATGTGTAGGTTTTTCTGCCCTGAAAAGCGTCCAAGTTTACAATTACTGTTGCTGACAGATTATCAATGGAACACACCATACGCCGCAGTAATCACTTGGTCAATTTTCAGGGCAGAAAAATACTACACTTGCCTATTAACTTACATCTGTATAAGATAGCCTAAGTCACAATTTTATGACAAAAACAGTCACCAACCCTTGAATAAACTCTATAATTCAGGACAACAAAAAAGAGTTCAGATTCAATCAGGGAAAATGTCATCATAATACCATTGGATGAAGGAACAAAGATACCAAAAATAAATGCCGAAACAAGAGTGGAAAAAAGGACTGAAGGCCTCCTAAATAAGTCAAGGCTTAGGAGATAAAACCATTAATTTTAAACTTCTTTATTCATAATTGCAAACTAACATGCTTGACAGTAGTCTCTGTGGCCTTATTTTGACTCAACAAAATGATCCGAGAAACCCTTTTCTCTATCGTTACAAGTGATTTTGTATTATCAACTTTACGATCAATGTCTGACAGGAACCATGCTTCTGTCACTCTGTGCTTTGTCTTGGTTAATTGACACAAAACAGAGCAAAGACAAAGATGTGGAGCACAGGTCAGCTTCTGTGTCCAACAGAATTATAATAGCAGGAAGCAAGTTGACTAAATGTGCCAAATGTGGATTAACGATGGGATTGACAATGACAATGACAATGACACATATTTTATTTAGCTCTTACAGTGTACAGTATATGGTTTTACAGACAAATTGATAATTAAGGAGCCAGGAGACCTCCAAAGACAAAATTCTTGTCGCTATCGGAGGGCCACCTTGTGGTAAAAAAATTATTAAAATTATTCTTAGTATATTGAAGAGGATATTATCTTACAGTTTAATGATGTAAATGCTTACTACTTTTGAAAAAACCATGACAATCTCTGTTTTTTTAAAGTGATTTTGTAAAATAAAACAATTAAGATTAAGAAAGTGAAATGATGTTAAAGATAATGAGGCAATGCTTTACCTACCTGAATGCAAGACAGCTTCTGGATCACAAGAGGAGACTGATGACCCGCAAATATAACAATTTGATATTGAACAATTAATTTCATACTGATCTGTAAGATTCTGTTTGACATAAAACTTAAAACCATCAAAACTGTGAGTAAAGATTTTATCCTTATATTTTGAAGACATATCATTAAATACTATTGGGTACCTGTAACTCATACCATTTCTTGCGAAGTCATGTCTCACAGCAGGAACGGGAAGGTTTCTATTTGAGTGACGTGTGGGGTAGTTATGAGAATAATTATATAAAAGAAATTTTTCAGAGTAGAAATATAGTGGAAGCATATTATTGTTTAATTTATAGCAGAATTTAAGATCTTGCAGTGCACATAGATCAGGGATTTTCAAAATATTGTAGTACTTGAAAAGAGGACTTGTGTGAGCATTATATTTTGCTTTAGCTATTATTCTCAATGATTTCTTTTGTAGCTTTATCAATTTATTTGCCTTCCAACCCCATATAATCAATCCGTAGTTTAGATAAGAAAGAATTAAAGAATTGTAAATTATATGTAATACTTCAGATGGTACAAAATTCTTTAGCCTGTTCATTATACCTGTTGTTTTTGACATCTTTTTAGAAATGTTATCTATATGTGGTTTCCATTTCAGATTTTTATCAATTATAAGGCCCAGAAAGTTAAACTCATTTACAAATTCTATTGGAGTCTCTTCCATTACAAGATCTGGCAATGAAATTGTGCGTTTGGCTGAATGGAACACCATTGCCTTTGTTTTACTAATATTTAAAGAAAGTTTGTTCAATTTCAGCCATTCAGTTATCGCTTTTAATTCGTCATTGATACTTGCGGTTGTTACATGGTCATTTTCAAAAACATTTAAAGTGGCTGAAAGTGTTGTATCGTCAGCATATATGACGGGATGAAATTTGTCAGTAGCATTGATTAAGTCATTTGCATAAATTATAAAAAGTAGAGGGCCTAGTATGGATCCTTGAGGGACTCCACATTTTATTTCAAGAAATTCAGAAGTAATATCATTCATTTGTACGTATTGCATTCGATCAGTCAGATAACTTTTCAAAAGATCATACGAGGTATTTCTAATTCCATAATGTGACAGCTTAAACATCAGAATTTCGTGATCGAGTGTATCAAAGGCCTTCGAGAGATCTAAGTAAATGTTAATTGGAATTCTGTTGTTATCCATTTCATAAATGATTCTGTCTATTAATTCTAAAGCTGCTAATTCTGTGGAATGTGACTGCCTGAAGCCATATTGGCTGTTGTAGAAAATTTTGTTTTTGGTGAAAAAGTCATATATTTGATTATACATTATTCTCTCGAAGACCTTTGATATACTTGGAAGAATAGAAATAGGTCTATAGTTGGAAAATAGTTGATCATTGTCTTTCTTGTGGAGAGGTGTAACTTTAGCTATTTTCAACTGTTTAGGAAATGCACCATGTTCTATTGATTGGTTAATTAAGACTTTCAAGGTATCTGCAAGTTCAAATTTAACAAATTTTAGTAGTTTATTCGAAATTCCATCATGTCCATAGCTAGATTTTGGCTTAAGAGAATCAATTACTTTTATCAGTGTTATCGTATCTACTTTTGTGAATTGAAATGACTCCAGAATTGGATGTTTCATGTAATCTTTGAACGATTTGTTTATAGGCATCTGTATTCCTTCTGCTAACTTTGGTCGAATTTCTACGAAATATTGATTAAATTTGTTTGTAATCACTCTTTTGTCAGAAGTTGTATTGCCATTTATTAAGAAAAATTCAGGGAACTCTTGCTTCTTTTTTGTTTTATTCATTATTTCATTAATTGTTGACCAAGTTTTCCTGATATCACTCTTGAACATTTCAAATTGGTTATGATAATAATTTTTCTTTGCAATTCTGATACTACTTTTAAGAATCCTGCTGTAAGTCTGAAAATTTAGTCTCCTACTATTATAATTAGGATCAATTGTGTTAGTAGATTTTAGTAAGTGGTACAACTTATCTTTATATTTTATAGATTTTAGAATTCCAGCAGTTATCCATTTACTTTTTTTGTGTCTGTACTTATTGAATCGAACAGATTTTGTCGGAAAATATTTATGAACTAAATCTTGTAGAATAGAATTTAATCGATCATAGCTTATGTCAGGTGTTTGGCCCAAAATTTCATTTAGTCGTTGTGCAATAGATGGACTTTGCAATTCAGTTTTAAAGCCAAGAATTGTGGTATTATTATAAGTTGTAATCTTAACATACTTTTTCTTTTCATGATTTCGGTTTAAAAGATTTAAGCTTATAAAGTAAGGCAGATGGTCAGAAATTTGATTAATGATGATACCAGCTTTAATATTATTAAGTCTATCTGATATTTTAATGAAAAAATTGTCAATTAAAGTTCCCTTTCTTTCAGTTAGACGCGTTGGAAAAGTAATTTTGGGAATGTAACCATTTGAAATTATCGACTCAAGAAATTGATTCACACAGTTTACTTCTTTAAATTTCAGGATGTTTAAGTTAAAGTCTCCAGTTAGTAACACATCTTTGTTGTTTCGAAAATGATTGAATACTACATTTAGCTCATTTATAAAAGTTGTAACATTTTCTATTGTTTGACGAGGAGGTCTATAAATATTTCCTATAATAATTTTAGTGTTATCATGATAATTATTTCCTAACATAACTTCTATGAATTGCCCGTCCTAACTTTCAGAGTGTATGAATTTATCAATGTGATTAAATTTAAACATTTCACATATATATATAGCTACCCCTCCATGTGCACTGCTCGATCTACCAGATGAAATTAGGTTGTATCCTTCTATTTGAAACAGAGAAAGGTCACTGTCTGCTGTGAGCCATGTCTCCTGCAAGCAAATGGCACCGAGTCTGGAATGAGAAGAATTGTAGAAGTTAACATATATTTGTAATTTTTCGAATTTGGCTGCTAGAGACTGACAGTTTAAACTAAGGACTGTAAAATTATTTGAAGTATTCAAAACAAATTCTGTAAAACCTGAGTTGTCATAATATGGTGAAAGATCTAACAAGGTGGGTTCATCAGTGTCCTCCTGGGAATCCAGTCCACTGCCTGCAAACAGATCAAGTAAAGATGTCTCATTATCAAGTATAGTGTTTGGATCAACTGTCATACTTAATCATACAAAACATGGAATTTTGGAGATTGTATTGATAGCAGTTATCATGGTTTCTTGTTATAAGCAACTTGGTTATTATACTATTATCATGCTTAAGAATTGATAAAACAATCCATTCATTATACAACAAACAAACATAAAACTGTAAAATTGATGTGTCAAAGAATTTTGATGAAATGAAACAAAATGTAAATGTAAAGATTCATAGACCATTTAATACTGGCACATGGTCAGCCAAATATTAGTATTACGTGATTTGATCTGACAGGTGAATAATAATCTTAAAACAGTTAAATTTACCAATTATGCTATGTTGGGGCAAACAATGATTGTATACAAATGAATATATAAAAGTTAATGAATTGCATATTATGACATGAACATATCAATTTAGAATTTAGAAACTGTGATCAACACTAAGTCTTGTGTTAGAAACATCAACTTGCACATTAAAGAGATCACACAATTATTTGGATCAAAATAGAAACATTCAGAATATTCAGAAAGTGTTATTGGGAGAAAAATTAATTAAATAAATAGCCGTTATTTATTTAATAAATAGCCGTTAGTTCAGAATTACTTGAGTCAAGCAATATACAGGTGGAAGATATATGACAATAAAATATTTTGTCTGACATTACAGAAAAAAAAGAAAAAAGAAAGAAGATAGCCAACAACTAAGTTATCTCGGGTATTAAATACAGTGATGCAATAAGTTAAACAGAGATTACATTAGAAAATACCATTCTCAGCACATGTAAAATGTAATTTTTGACACATTTAAATTTTTTAGAGTCAGTAAAATTACTGTAAAGCTGATCTTATGTCAGTAAGAATTTTCCCAACTACATTTTGACCCCACTCGTTTATGTCACATACTTTCTTGTCCTTTAGGATTGACCTTTATGTACAACATCTTTTAGTTACTTTGCAATTAACTAAGGCAAGAAGAGAGATGAAGTTACGGAGGCATCCTGGGAAGTTGTGAAAAAAGATACCAAGGGCAAAAGAAAAAGTGAAGGTGGAAAAATTAGGAATAAAGACCTGCTAATCCAAGGCTAATATAGAGGGATACAAAATACCTTTTTCGTCTTTTGTACATACGCATAGTACGCTATGTATTGGTATCAGACACTTCTATGTAGACTGCTAGGCATAACTTCTGTAGAACGGACAAAAGATATCAATCTTTCCAAAAAATGATTAACATTCTCCATCAATGCGCCGCAACATATTGAGGAAGTAAATGTGCCTGAGGCACCAACTGATTTTCAATAACTCAAGCTCAGTTTTAATGTGTTGGTAATCTCTGATTCCAGAAGGACCCACTGAAACAATGCTACAAAAAAAGCTTCTTTTATAAATATCATTTCAGTAACAATGACATTACAATGCATTGAGGAGAATAAAATTAAAGCTCAAAGGGAATAAATAATGTTTGTGACAAACAGTTTAGACAAGAACACAGCACAGAGAATTATTTATGTAAATATTCTGTCCTAGACAATTGCAGCTGAAAATATCAATACCAGCTACCATGGTTGTCCTTTTTTTTGTCATTTTCTTAAGGCCGTGCTTGAGCTCAAATAAACTTCACCCTTTTTGTTAGCCTTCATGTGCAGGACAATAGCAATGATAATGTTCTTATATAAAATTTAACACCTTCAATATTTTATAATAAATGCCTTATCTGAGACCCATTTTAAAAATAATGCAGCATCATAGGCCTATGAACATTACATTCATCTGATCTGTTTCTATGTACTGTTCAATAAATCAATCATTTCTTTTAACAAGTAAGCAATACAGTGGATGAATATACTTTCAAATTCGTAACATTCGGGGTGACATGCCTCTCTTCTCACTCCAAAGCAACTGAAACCACACACTAAGTCACTGACTCAAGGAAGAAATTACATCTTGATCCCTGTAATCCCAGACTGCCACCATGGTTACTATGTGTTAGTCAGTGACAAATGGGACACGAAAAACCAAAGAGAGTCAAACCTTAGTCGAAGTGTGATAGACTTGCTAAGGCAGAAAATAACACTAATCCTGAGAGGGCAAGGTGACTCTCTCAGAATTCAGTAATTTTTGCAGTACTGGTCATTTTTACATCAGTAATGTGCGGGAGTATCAAATTGTCCAGTTGTATTGTTTTTCAGTGATTTTACATTATTTGCTGTCTATCTTATCTTATGTTTTTCAATTTGATAGCACTGTGCGAGTAGGCTGTGTCAAGTGTCCAAACCTGTAATGCAAGAGCTGGGAGGTACTCAGCATTAATCAGTAACTGTGTTAGATCCTGGGAGTGATGTTGAATTAATGGAAAAAGTCTGAATGACTTGCTCATGATGTTTTACATCCATTTCCAAGCTGTTCTTGCACTACTCATAATGATTAAAGCAATCCGAGGAACAATTGGCACACATTTTACTTTCTGCCAGAACATTTAGGACATGTAAGTATAACATTGTTTGAAGGTAGAACTATGAATATGGAGTGGTGTTTTTTGACATAATCTATTATTACACTATTTCAGTTTTACAGACCAAGCACCAGTATGAATTAAACAGAAAATGAAGGCAAGGCGACTCAAGCGACGTAAAATATTACAATTGTTCATATCAGTTCTACAACTTTAACTTTGAAGCATGGTTGAAGAGATTTGAACTTAAAGAAACATATTAAAATCCCATAACCCATTACATTGGTTTGGATAAATCCAGACCATCACTAAATTATATTAATCTAACACATTGCATTTAACCTATTAATAGCCTTAGCTTGGAACTCCATTTTGAGAGGACTTATTCAGGTGGAAGATGAACTGAAATTGGTTCCATTTAATTCTTATTTTGCATGTCTTGAGTAGTTGACAAACATTGGATGGCTGGGAAAATAAACAGACAAAAATGAGTCATTAATACTCCATCTGTGATTTAAACAAATTGATAATCCAGCCTGAAGATGAAAAACATTAAAGCCTCTATCTAAAACTGATAAAACCATATGTGAAAGAATCACTCTGACGAATTCTGTTAGATGCTAAACATAGAAAAGTCCCAATATTTCTTATTAACTTACTGGGAGCCTTTTCTTCCAAATAAGTGGTAAACTACATTTCAAAAATACGAAGATAACTTCACGAGGAAGCAGACTCCTTCTTGCACTGATTTTTATAATAGTAATACATGTATACTCAATATTAAACTATATCGATTATCAATCAACTTTTAGGGAGCCACTCAGAAGATAATTTCAGATGGTTGACATGATTCAAGTTCTATTACATTTTTCAAAGGCAGACCTTGTTAAAAGCACTGAATCAAGTGCATGTGAATTCAGAAAACAACAGTTGGAGCAATTTCATCAAAGATTGAAGCACTACCCCTTGCATGTCAAGTGTCAATAGCTGGAAACTTCAAGTAATCCAGAGATGGTGTTTGTCTTTGTAAAAAGGCATCAGAGACCCTAGGAGAGAAATACGTTTCTGAGCAAATGCTCTTTGTTATTAGAAGAAATAGGTGCCATCACATGGAGGCAAATATGATAGTGCAAGGACGACTACACAGGATTGTTGATATTATCTATAGAGACAGTTTACTAGCATCATTGTTTTAAAAAACAGGGGTGCTTAAATACAAATAAGCTTTATATGGCCTGCTTCCGAACAGGCAGTCTTTATGACCAGACAAAATACAGGGATTGACAGATTATTTAAATGGTGTTATCTCATCTGAATTCGGAATTTACTTGAGGTGAATACATCTGTCAACTAAGTGCTTCATTAGAATATAGAAACATTCACGGATAAATATTGAAATTCAGATAAGTGTGCTGAAGTTGTTTACAGCTTGATGTCCAATTCTTCTTGGGCTATTAGATATATATATGCAAGGAATCCATAAATATTTGTTTATGCAGATTATGTTTTTATAATCAGGATCGTGTTTATAGCATTGGCCTAGCCATGGGACACACGGTTCCATGCCATATTTATTGGTTTTGAAACATATTTTAGGTAGGTAGGTAGGTAGGTAAATTTTATTTATTGTCGTTTTAAATCAAATCACATATATCACAGTAATACAATACATGGATTTAAGCACAATGCTTCTGTACGACAGACTAAAAACAGCAAAATAACTACTCTATTCTAAAAGCTACAACTATTAACAAGAAAGAGAAATCTTCCATAGGTTACATCAAAAGCTCATTGCAGCATTAAAAACATTTACATTTTCAGCACCAATATGTATTGCACACGAGGTAGAGGGCACCAGTAGTAACAATGCTGTAAAATATAATAATTTAGCAGAACTATTGAAAATCTATATTTGTTACATTATCGACATTTAATAACCAGGTTGTCAGAGCATCCTTGAAGCCAACAAGTGAATTCCTATCTTTAATCTCTTTCGGTATGTTAGCCCATAATTTTGCCCCATAGTATCTGAAACTTCTCTTTCCATAACTTACAGTTTTAAAGCGGGGTATATTGTACAAATCATTATCTCGCATTTCATAGTTTGATTCTCTTCGTAAGAACAGTTCTCCTATATACCTGGGTGCAGTTTGGTTTTTTACCTTGTACATTTGTACGGCTACCGTTTTTATACACTGTCTATGAATATTTAGGAGTTTTTCGTCTCGGCACATATCGTCATAGTTAGCATCATTGTCATTAACTACATACCGTAAAGCTCTTTTGTTAGTTTTCTCTAACCTGTCCATATTCATTTTTCCAGTGAACATCCACACTGTAGGACAGTAATTGAAATTACTACTTACATAGCTATTATACACTACCCTTTTACAGTCTCTGTCAAGGAAGTGTTTCATTCTCTTTAAAGCATTTATTTGTTTACTTGTTTGATTGCATATCTCATTTATATGGCTTTCAAAACTAAGTTTATTATCAAATTCGACTCCTAAGATTGTTATTTTAGTTGATGAAGTTATGACGTTAGAGTCAACGGTCACTGTATGATCTAAGTAAGAGTTTTGGCGGTTAAGGAACATTAATTGGAACTTGTCAGCATTAGCTTTCATGTCATTAGATTGAAACCAGCGCCTAGCTGTTGCACAATCCATTTGTAGCTTTGATTGTATTTGTCGTATATCTTTATCAATACAGCATAGAGTATTATCATCAGCATAGTTATAGACTTTTGAATTTAATTCATGAAATAGGAAATCGTTTATAAAGATACATTGTATTGAAAAGCAAAGGCCCCAGAATAGATCCTTGCGGAACACCTTTTGTATTAGTCTTCCATCCAGACTTCATTTCACCTATTTTTACTCTCTGTTTTCTATCTACTAAGTATGATTTAAGCATTTGGCATACATTGAGACTGAAGCAATAGGCATGAAGTTTAGCCATCAGTAAGCCATGCGGCATGCAGTCAAATGCCTTTGAGAGATCGATAGCAATTACTCCTACGGTGTTACCATTGTCTAACGCTTGGCGCCAATCTTCGGTTAGTCTTGTTAAGATGTCATGGCATCCATGACCTTTTCTAAAACCTGACAGATATTCATGAAATGATGACTGCATATATTCATAGATTTGATTTGACAGTACTTTTTCTAGGACTTTTGATAGGGCAATTAGCAAGTTAACTGATCTGTAGTTATCCCTGTTTAATTTGTCTTTTTTCTTGTAAAGAGGCGTTATATTTGCCATTTTCATTTTTTCTGGAAATACATTTTGTTGAATGCACTTATTTGCTAGTTTAGTAAGAGGCTTTACAAGGGACCTACTCGTCATTTTTATAAATTTTACCGGAATTTCATCATAACCAGCCGCTTTCTTTGCGGATAACTTTGAAATAATTTTATGTATGTCACGCTCAGTTACCTCAGATAGACTTATTTCATTTTGTTCAGCTTTTATTGTATTCTTTATCATTATTACACTAGGATGATTTGCATAACCTGCTATAATTTCTTCTATCGTTTTATTGTTATCTTCAGGTTGACCTATTTCAGAACCTATTTCACTAAAAAACATATTAAATATTTCACAGACTTTGTTACAATCAGTAATAATTTCACCATTTACCCTCAAAGGTATATTATCTGACTTAGTTTTTGTCTTTGAGAAGATGGGCTTGATCGCTTTCCAAAAATCTTTGTTCTTGGTGCTCCCTTGACATTTTTCTTCAAAATACTTTTTTATTTCTTCACGTTTTATTAAAGTTACCGCATTCCTATGCTTTCTGTACTGTGCTAAGTAGTGAACACTCTAGGGCTGGCCCTTTTTCAACTTTTTTTGAAAAGTCCTGCTCCCTCATTCTAATATGAGGCCTTTGGGTCTTAGAAACCACCTACAACCAAAATTTTGTAAATTTGATGAAAAAAACCCAGGCCCCTGGGCCATTTTTGAAATTACGTTTTGGACAATAAGAAAAAACACAAAAATACCCTCTATCTTGAGAACTAAAGCAGATAGAGACATGATATTGACACCAAAATCTCCAGAATACCCACATTCATATTCATCTTCAATACATTTTAGGGCCCTTAACCCAATACTTTTTGAGTTATTTGCAAAAAACCATATTTTTTGCCTTTATTTTCATGAAAATCGTTAGCAAAAATACAATTAATTGTGTAAATCATTGAAGATGGGTACCTGCTGTGCCTCTGTGTACCTCCATTATATATTATATAATATGAACATTCATTTTTGATGAACATTACTAGCACAAAATGTTATCAATTAGTCATTGTGAATGAGTATTACGTGCATTATTTACATCAAACCACTGCGTCGTTCAACCAAGTCGTACAAAAAGTAAGAGGAGTTGCATTCTTACAAAAGTTACAAAATGATCTGCCCTTACTGTAATTTGTGTCCAACATGCTGCTAAAGCAGCTCTAGCTGTTATCAGAAATTATGTGTGTAAGTGTCCGTAAAATAATTGGTTATTTAAAGGAGGTACGCTTATTGGATGGTTTACTCTGGAGTCTGCCACCATCGGCTGTGAAAAACTAAAATTGACACATTTTGATGACCTGCAATTTGATATAGGACTTGAAAAGCGTAACTTACTGCAGCTTACAGTTGTAACATTCATATTTTAATTTTCTAATTGAAAATGTTTGAATTATTCCTTATAAAATGAATAATCTATATCTTTCCAATGATAGAATTTGCATGCACAATATTATTCTAACTGGTAAGTTTCTGCACTGACTGTACATGTATGGTATAATGCTGATTGCCCACTCTGGTTAGGACATTTTTCATTCAGTATTTAAAGTTTTTGAATTTTGTTACAAAACAATGCCAAGAATTGATAAACAGATAGCTAATTCACAGTCACAAGCCACTTTTTGGCTGGATTGTTAATTATTTCTTTCGTTTGCAAATTTTTAATTCTCTCTTCTTGTGAACATCTATGATATAATAATTGCTTTATCATGGACTGTCAGGGTCTCATGGCTGAGTACAACCTTTTTAAAATTATATACCATTCATTGGGACCCTCTTGATCTATAATCTATTATCTTCAGTTATGCCATCACTATACACTGTGTACCGTTTGCTCTATGCGAAGCGGCCTAGTTAATCATAAAATCTTAAATTTTAGGCAAGAAACCAATGTAATTACAATATAACGTAGCCAGTATGCTGTATTTATGTATTAGACATCTTGACATGAAATTGCAAGCTTTAAATATTTAACAATCAAAAGAATTGGTGATTTTAGTAAAAAATGCACTAAAATTTACTAAAACTGCCTAATCACAAAGAAAAAGTAACAGATTGATTACACAATTTGTATGTGCATTACTTTCTACTATAAGACAGCATACTGGCTATAATGCCAAGTTTGTTGTTTGCTCTATATGAGAACTAGCAAATGTAAACAAAAAAATCCTTAATTAGGTCACTTGGTTGGTACACAGTGTATACTCATGCTTTGGAGTTTGGATTATCTCATATGAAACAAAGATTGTTGCTAAATCTTTTTGTTAATTTAGTCTCTCTGGTCATTGACCCTGTTAAATGACTTTGAGCTTGTAGTCTATACTAAAATACCTGACATTCACTACATTGTCCACTACAGATAACAATTTGTTTTATTCTCATTCATTGTGAGTTCATTGGCTTCATATTTCTTGACAATTCTCAGGATCTTAAATAAAACATTTTCTAAATATATACGGTTGGTCAGTCCATTCCTTAGTTTTCACAAGCAGAAATTAATGAACCACCAGAACAACTTCAAAAGACTAATGGCATAAATCTTTGATGTTGTATTGCACTAACTTACCCTTCTCAAGTTCCATGTCATTGTTGCAGGTCCACAAAATGTGCCAATTCTTGTTGTTCACTGCCGATGAAGGCAGACTACTGAGTCCCGAGTAGGCCTAAACCATCCACTAAGCATACCTCCTTCAAATAACCAATTATTTTACAGACACTCACACGCATAATTTCTGATAACAGCTAGAGCTGCTTTAGCAGCATATTGGACACAAATTACAGAAAGGGAAGATCCTTTTGTAACTTTTGTAAGAATGCAACTTCTCTTTCTTTTTGAACTACTTGGCTTAACGAGGCAGTGGTTTGATGTAAATAATGCATGTGATACTCATTCCCAATAACTGATTGATAGGATTTTTGTCCTAGTAACAACAAAAATAAATGTACAAATTACATAATATATACTGGAGATGAACAGAGGCACAGCAGGTACCTATCTTTAATGATTTACACAATTAATTGTATTTTTGCTAACGATTTTCATGAAAATAAAGGCAAAAATATGGTTTTTTGCAAATAACTCAAAAAGTATTGGGTTAAGGGCCCTAAAATGTATTGAAGATGAATATGAATGTGGGTATTCTGGAGATTTTGGTGTCAATATCATGTCTCTATCTGCTTTAGTTCTCAAGATAGAGGGTATTTTTGTGTTTTTTCTTATTGTCCAAAACGTAATTTCCAAAATGGCCCAGGGGCCTGGGTTTTTTTCATCAAATTTACAAAATTTTGGTTGTAGGTGGTTTCTAAGACCCAAAGGCCTCATATTAGAATGAGGGAGCAGGACTTTTCAAAAAAAGTTGAAAAAGGGCCAGCCCTGAACAGTCCTGTGTTTAAAAAATTTATTTCGCATTTGGTTTCTTACAAGAATAGCCTTTTTAAGTCTTTTACTCATGCAGTGGAAATCATTTTTTCTTATTGTTTTAGTCTTTTTTGGTGCATGCTTCTCCAGCATAGCTACTAGATTTTGGTGCAGTTTATTAAAAGCTGAATTTGCATAATTTTCTGTCATTTCACTAATAAGATTCATATTATGTAAGTCCTGGTTGACTTTATCATAGTCAATTTCATTTAGCTTTCGGAAAGAGATTGTCTTTTTAGCAGGTATCGGTGCATGTTGCTTCATTACCCCACGATTTATTACCCATTTAAAACGAGTGCCCAAATTTTGGAACCCAAACAAGTGGTCATTTTAGTCTAAGGAAGTTATTACAGATTTCGTATTAGTGTGCCATGTTCTTTTCAACTGCCACAGTGCTCTTGTGATGTCAGTATCAGCATAATGATTTCACAGTTGGTATATTCGTAGTTTCAGCTGTGTCACTTGGAACCCATACTGATCACACCATAACAAATCCACAATGAGCTGTCAGATTGTTGCTCAACATTGATTATTCAGTTTGATGTTTTGAATAAATCCAAAAGTTACAATATCCAGCTATATATAATGCAAGGATTTTGTGTATAACTGCTATCAGTTTTATCACTTTTACAGCAAAACAAATCCATTCACTCTCACATTCATTTGTTGGTCTGAGAGGTTATCATGTGCTGCTCTGTCTTGGCAAAAATAATATACTCAGGAACCATCCAGAATTTAAGACCTAAGGGGGGGGAGTTTCGCTTGGGAGCATCCTTATCACTGATTTCCAATAATGTTTATTTCATGATAAAATTCTTCCTTACAAGTCTGGTCTTTTCCCAAATTTTTCGGGAGCAACTACCCCCCCCCCCATTTCTCGTCCTCTAGTATGCCCATGCAACGCCGCCACGTTCACTTCCAAAAAATCTCCCCATCATCCCCATTCCAGTCATCAATTCTGAACAGTTTCTTTGGCGCAGATCTCACCTAAAAGGCTGAAAAGCCACAAGGTGCTGACCTCAAGGAGAAATTTCACAACAGGACACCATGAATTTCCATGATGGATCAAGCAAGTGGCTCAAACATATCAGTTTCACCTGCTCCAACTGAATCAAACAACCATACCAATGAATGCAGATTAATCAATTGTTATTCACACTTAGACAGCCCATAAGCCTGACTTGTTGGTAGCAGTTGGAATCAACACTCAAGCTTGGAGTGCCAATAGTGATGTCAGTATTGCAATACTGACATCATCTGTGCATATATTCACATGGAACATGGCACACTTATACGAGATCTGTAATAACCATTGGGACGCGATTGAAGTTAACCAACTGGGATTAAATTTTCTTCACTGTGCAATTTACATCGATGATCCAAAACCAATACATGATGACCAAATTAACATTACTGAAAGTGAATGGTTCCAGGGATTAACATTTTTTTAAATCTTATGAAATTCTATTTATGAAATTGGGGCAAATTTCATTAAACCTCTCAAAAAAATCTATACATGGTCTGCAATGCCTGTACATGTATAAACCTCTTACATAACAGAAACAAATGACAGAAATTGAAAAATACGAACCTGATAATATTGAAACAGGTCACTTTCTATATTCAATCCAAAATTTAAGCGTGAATACAAAAGCTGTGAATGAAAAGTTTGATGACGTTATAACAACCAATTAATATTTCATGAACACAACATATTCAATCTACATGTACAATTTTTTACTGTGACACAACAGGAAGTGAATTGAGACTAATTGCTGACAGTAATTTCTGGTTTGTCTGGTCAATAATATTAATTATGCAAAAAGTCTGGATGCTGTGTCCTTCTGCTTGACCCAATATAACTGCTGTCAGCATGAAATATTTAGATGAGTTGAAGTGAATATAGGGCAACAAAAGGGATCTATTAGGCTTACCAAATATTTTTTTCACAAATCAGAGTCCATTGGAAATATCACAGTTGCAATGCAACCCATTTTTTTCATGTAACAAAGAAATGAAAGGGAATGTCTTAAGAACAAATAACACACAACGCCATGTGTGAACAGAACAAAGTACATCCAAAAGAAGACCAAAATACACCATAGGGATATGGATTATTTAGGATGTCTCAGTTGTCTCAGCATTGTCCAACAGTAATAAGGCTTTTACATACCACACAGCATATCAAACAGGTGGAAAGAAGGGACTCATAGAGATCAACAACAAAGAACAGGGAGGCAACCAGCAGTCAAACAAGAAAATGTCACCCGCATTTAGTTAATCAAACAAGAACACGAGCCATTTTTACACACCCCAGCCAAATTTTCTAAATACCCATAGTACGGCAGATTTTCAAAACAATTCTGCACTGTTTGATAAAGTTATGAAATTTGGCACAGTTGTTCCCAAGGTGTTTAAGTTTCATTTAAATGTTGGGGGCATTCTGGGGAATACTTTTGGTTGCCATGGTAACCATTTTTGCTTCCTGCTCCCTGGTAACCATACTTTTCAAACTAAATTGCACTTTGTATGTCCTGCAAATACTTGTTGCATTGTGCTACCTGATGCTTGAGTGAATTTTTTTACTTTTTGTATGTTTATCAGTTTTGCTGAGAAAATTATCAGTTTCCATGGCAACCTTACCACAGAAAATTGGCCAGGCAGAGGAAATAACTGAAATATGCCACTTTAATTGCTTATAATAGGATAATATTTGTTCTGATATGTCTCATATTGGTCTAGAATTTGAATAAAGTGCTTATTTCGAATTTTAAAAAAATTTCTTTGAAGCAGGTTGCCATAGATACCAAATTTTAATGTCACCAAATCACCAAAAGTTTGAGGTGACAAGATCCTGCGTATGAGAAAGAATCAGAATGGTAGGGATTTTGCACCTTAATTATTGAACTGCTCTCCCAGTGCTTAGTGAAAAAAAGTGTTTTCACCCTAAGGCATTATTATATGATGAAAAATTATTGTCATGGATACTGGTCAAACATTTGAGTAGGATCATCACCATTCATAAACTAGAATACACAACATGTTGTATGTAATAACACATAAAAAAGTAAGATTCATTGGAAAATTGGCCAATTCATGGATTTTTTTGCTTCATCTATGAAGTATTAAATTCTGTTGCCATGGCAACAATGAAACTGAGGGGTGGCCTTGAGGAGTAGAATTTAACTTATTTAAGGTGTCATGGGTTGAGAGGAAAGAGCCTTATGAGTGAGATGATGCTTCTGCTATGGCTTTTATTATGATCAGATGCCTCTAAGATATTCAGAGGAAGATTTCAGACTTGCTATGCGGCAAAAATTAAATAACAAAGGAATTTAAGTCTTCAGCCATTTTCGGAGCTCCAAAACAAATTGTACATTGGAGGTACCTCAAATCGGACACCCAGTATAGGAAATACCAGCCCAAACAGTGTCGTATTTAGGGGGGGGGGGCATTGGTTCATGGCCCCCACCCTTAGGCCAAAAATTAACATGGAAGAGATAGGAAAAGCCCGCAGAGCGCCTCGCATTCACCTCATTTATTGGCCCCCCCCTCGGGCCATTTCTAGATACGCCCCTGAGCCCAAATTGTCATTACAAATAATATTCAATTGTGCCAAATCAATTGATCAGAACTTCTGCCGAAATACACCCCGTAGCAGCCACTTTGCTAGTAAGATAGAGAGAGAGAGAGAGAGAAATTCTTTATTTACATGAAATTGGCTCACATTCTAGCCCCCAGCCCTCTTGGGCTTACAATTCACTTCAAAAACAATAATACATCAAAATAATAAGGCTTTGACGCTTCTGGACACCTCTTCAATCTCAGCCATCATTGAAAACAATCCTGTGTTTGTAGTTCCTAATGATTCAAGATTCCATGCATCATATTTTTTTGCTATTTTATGAACATCTTAATTATGCCATTGGTATAATAGACTTTTTTTTTTTTAATATGTTTTTGCTTAATTTTTTTAAACAGTGTAGAGACTAGAGGAATCATTTCACAATTACAAGTCTGTTATATTTGTTGAAATGACCATAACTATTGCCTTATTTTTGGCCACTTCTTGTGGTCTATAAATACTGAGTTCAGTGCAAAAACATAAACTGAACCAAATTAAAAACGAAAAACTATTGCTAGGGCTTTATTTTTCCTGTATAAGATTCAGATGGCTGTTCAGTTTATGCATATCTATAACCAGGTCAAAGGAATCTGTTCCATAAAATCACTCAATTCTTACCACTCTGTGCACATACACAGCCTAGTTTATCACATTGGGGTATGACCAATGGACTGGGGTGTCAGGCATCCCATGGAGCAAATCTAATGATTTCATGTGAAAGCTTGAAGAAAATAATGCAAAAGGCCCCACAATTCATTTCAATTGGTGCGACTAAACTTTTTAAAATTTTGTTTTTTGCAAAGTCATGTCAGATTTTGTCACACACAATGGTATTCCAGTGAAATAATGCAGGTATGGAAAAAGGTCCTCGAACAGTCTGTACGAATGCAACAGACTGAAAAGGCTTAGCGTTTATTAAAAGAACCTAGCGAAACCTGTATAGCAAGCTTGGACAAACAGCAAGCAGTATCATGCATGCCCTCCTCATGCTTTTCCTATGGGGTAGATGTGTGGCTGTGAGAACAGCAAAAGGATGGCACAGACAATACTGATTTTTACAGCTGCTTGCAGCTTGTATTACGGGAGGAGTTTCAGGAAAACTTATGACAACTCCCCTGGTTGTGCTGTTTCACCTATGTCAGTGAAACTTTGTATACAGTCTAAATAGAATATTATCTTGCGTTGAAAAACTTTTGGTGCCTCTCCCAGATGGAAAAGATTACTAAAGAAAACAAACAGGCTGACTATCTTGAGGTCAAAGTTCAATCACGTTATCTGTGGATATAGTAATTGCTGGGGATTTTAATTTGAACCTATTGAAGATAGATGAAAATACAGAAATTAATAACTTCTTTGAACTTATTTTAGCAAATGGTTTCATTCCTAAAATAACAGTCCCTACGCGAATCACACAAGCTAGTGCTACATTGATTGATAACTATTTGGTAAAGCTATCAAAACAATTCTCCAAAACAACAGTTGGTGTATTAGAATATAATTTGTCTGACCACTACCCGTATTTTATATGTTTGGATTTCCTAAAGTTTGTAAAAAAATGTACGAAACATATCAAAACTTTTGTTAATACTCCAGTTGCGTATGAAAATTTTAAAAGCGAAATACTAGAATCATGTTCACTTGAACACTTTATTACGGATTATGAAGAAGACCCAAACAACAATTTTTGTACTCTGAGCCAAAAATTAGCATCAGCACTTGAAAAGCATCTACCTTGTAAGGTAGTTAGATTTAATAAATATAAACATCGTAAGACAAAATGGATCACTGCCGGTATCATTCGCTCTATAAAATTCAGGGATGGATTATATAAGAAATTAAGATCCGTAACTACATCTGATAATAACTATGAAGCAATGAAGACAAATCTATTCACATATAATCGAATACTCAAGAAGACCATAAAATTAGCAAAAAAATCATATTATACCAGCTGCTTTGAAAAATATAAAGATGACATAAAGAAGACTTGGGTAACAATAAAGGGATTATTGAATAAAAGTTCAGAAAAAGAGGAGTTTCCGAGATACTTCTTAATTAACGACATCCCAGTTCTAGATCAAAATAAGATAGCTAATGAATTTAATAAGTACTTTGTGAATATAGGTCCCTCTTTAGCAGCAAATATTGAACAGCCTCAAGGCAAGTCATTTAAAGATTATCTCAACGGTCCTGGTGTGAGTGAGAGCTATCTTCAATTTAACTATGTTAAGAAAGAAGATATTGAGAAAATTATTAAAGAACTTAAACCAAAAACCAGCTGTGGTATAGATGGACTATCGAACAAACTAATCAAACTAATAGGAAATGAAATAGTTGACACGTTAACAGTGATAATTAACCAAATGATTTATAATGGCTGCTTCCCAGACAAGTTAAAAATAGCTAAAATCACCCCAATCTACAAAAAGAATGAAAATTACCTTTTCGAAAATTATAGACCAATATCGATATTACCAAGTATATCAAAGATCTTTGAAAGAGTTATCTTCAATCAGCTACATAATTATTTTCAATCACAGAACTTGTATTACAATAGTCAATATGGTTTTCGGCAGAAACACTCTACAGAATTGGCATTGCTTGAATTAATAGACAGAATTACTTTAGAAATGGACAAATATAACACTCCACTCAATATATTTATAGACCTCTCTAAGGCATTTGATACCATTGACCATACCATCTTACTTGAAAAACTCTATCATTATGGAGTAAGGAATAAAGCTTTGAAATTATTTGAAAGTTACCTGAAGGACAGGTATCAATATCTTGAATTTCAAGGTATATTCTCTAGTCATATGAAAATTACTACTGGTGTTCCACAAGGATCCATATTAGGGCCTCTCCTTTTTATTATCTACATAAATGATATAAGTAATTCTAGTAACATTTTCTATCCGATAATCTATGCCGACGATACTACCCTGATGGCAACTCTAAATATATTTAATCATTCAACTGAAATTATCAATTCAGAACTAGTAAATATTGTAGACTGGTTTAAATTAAATCGATTGTCGTTAAATTGTAATAAAACAAGAGCTATGGTATTTCACCCATCACAGAAAAGAGTTACCAGGCCAATTCTTAAAATAAATGATCAAATTATAGATTATGAAGATAACTTTGATTTCTTGGGGGTAATGGTTAACAAAAGTCTCAATTGGACAACTCATGTATCAAAGATCTCAAAGAAAATATCTCGGACCATAGGAGTAATGTGTAAATTGAAACATGTAGTCCCTCAAAACATATTACTGACAATTTACAATTCATTGATTACACCATATTTTAACTATGGAATACTTGCATGGGGCTCTAAAGCAACTAGACTTCTTAAATTACAAAAGAAAGCCATAAGAATCATTGCAAATGCAGCCTATAATTCCCATACTGATCCGTTATTTAAGGAACTGAATTTACTAAAGGTGACTGATATTTGCTTACTACAGGAATATAAATTTTGTTACAAATACCTAAATGGGACTTTACCAGCATATTTCATGAATGATTTTATTAATGTTCAACACAGTGTTCACTCTTATAATACAAGAGGTGCCAATGATTTTCAATTTCCAAGTATAAGACATTCTTTTGCCAAACAAGATTTACGATATAGAATACCTCTGATTTATAATAAATGTCCGAATTCCATTAAAGAAAAGGTCTTGACCCACAGTTACCACGGATATTCAAAATATATAAAATTCTACTTCATAAGGGAAAAATACAACATTGTTTGTAATAATCATCTGTGTTTTGTCTGTAATAGACAATTGCGAGGCTAATTTTGTAATTTTGGGTTTTCTCCTACAGCTTACCTAAAACAGCATTAAATTAAGCAGTCTGTTTGGAGGAAACCCGCCATGGCTTCTTTTTCATTCACATTTTCATCCTTTATACTCACTGCTCACTGTTACATTCTTCTTCTTTTTATTTTATTTTTTATCATCTCCATCTATCATAAGGTGCTTCCTGGCAGCGACTCACTAGTCTTCAGGAAACTCCTTCACATGGTCATCAGTATCATATTTTGCTTTGTTTATTCGTTTTATTGGTATTGTTTGATTTGACATTCTCCTATTGTGTATCATGTTAAGCATTCATCATTATTTATTGTTTTATTATTATTATTTTTTTTACTGTTTGATCTTGTGTAAATAAATTGTTCTGAGTTCTGAGTTCTGAGTTCACGGCAACGAAATTAACTGGGTCATGCTGACCTACTTTGCGAGTGTGTTGCTGAGGAGCTCAGACAATGTCTGAGCATGACATTTACCAGTGATCTGGTAACTGCCATGGGCTGAGGTGCCTCCTCCCTCTAAATAAGGCCCATGTAGAAGTATTTGACTGATGAGTGATGACAGGGAGGTGTGAAGGTAAATTGCACTTGAAAATGCGAATAGCACATTTAAATTGGATAACTCAGACGAGGCCACGGCTTTCATAGTAGGAAACCAGTTAATTGCTCTTTCCTAGCAAATCACCAGCATGTGGTCTCAACATAACTTAGTCTTGCTTCCAAAAACACACAAATATATGGCAACACTTACAAGGCATCTTAAAAACGCCACATAAGGAAGGGAAAGAAGGGAAGGAAAGGAAGGAAGGGAAGGAAAGGAAGGAAGGGAAGGAAAGGAAGGAAAGGAAAGAAAGGAAGGAAGGGAAGGAAGGGAAGGAAGGGAAGGAAGGAAGGGAAGGAAGGAAAAAAAAGATAAACAGATAGATAGATAGATAGATAGATAGATAGATAGATAGATAGATTAGTAGATACTTGCACGTATCTACAAGCAGCTGTTAAAGTGCTTGCACGTTATTTTTACCTCTGCAGCTGTTACACAGGTAGCGTAAGGTCTTTCTGATGGACCCTCCCTGAGCCTTTTCCATTCCGCAGTTATCGAATAGGCTGTTGAACGACTTCTTTCCGTAGTTGCATTTTTGCATTGGAATTGCATTGTGTGCGACAAAAAATTGACACAGTGATTTTATGCAGCTCAGTTCTTTGACACCTTATTACACATATAAATGCATACATTCTCCAGCCCATCTGAAGCTTATGGAGAGAAATACAGCCCTGGAAATGGTTTTGCGTTTTTAATTTGGTTCAGTTTATTATTAGAATCCCATATGGCCACCACGGGTGCTCTAATCAAAGAAAGAATGCAAAATATGAATTCCTTGCATATTAAAACCCCAAAAAAGAGGTATCATATGAGAATATGTTACTCTTAGTTAAGAAGTTACATCAGTATGCCAATTATTATGGCGGCCATCTTGAATATGAGCAATATGGCCACCAGGATAGCTCAAATCACTAAATTGATGCCAAAAATGAATTCCTCAGTCAGAAAAACCCCAAACTAGAGGTATTACTAAAGTATTTACGATGCCTGCTTGAAAAGTTACAAATCGCCCATATTCGATGGTGGTCATATTGGACTTGGATACGGCCACCAGGGGGTGAAATCAGCTTGGCAGTAGGTCGATTTGAAAAGCCGTGGTAATGTCTAACCACAACCAAACCTCATAAAATTGTAATAAAGTGAACAATTTCTGTACTGAGCTTCATTCTGAGAATACAAGCATTTAATGACCTTCTTGGGAAACAAAAATTATTCAAAAGTTGCAAATATTTCCACTTTGACCCCACTTATCACCATAACAACAACCTTTGCCTTAAATGTCAAATTGAAAAAATGAAGTTATGTTTCATTGCTAAATTTTTGGTGAAATACTTAAGGTTCCAAGTGATTTCCTTAGCTTAACATGATAGAAGAATATTTTTCCAAAACAGTATTTTGAGACAACTTTTAAATTGTTATGCCTCTGTTTGTATGGTTACCATGGTTACTTACATCCGTATTTCACATCATGTTAGAGTAGAAAAGTAAGACTTTCACATGATAGCATCTTTCCATGAATTCCATCATTTAATGCCTTTCTTGTTGAAAATTAAAGTCAAAAATTATTTTTAAAATGCAAATATTTTCACTTTGACCTCTCTTATCACCATGACAACAACCTTGGTCCTAAAAGGCCAAATCGCAAAAATGAAATTTGGTCTCATAGGACTGTTTTTGACGCACAAATTGAGGTCCTAACCCATTTCCTTGGCTTAGCCCAATAGATGATTATTTTTTCAAAACAATATTTTGAGATGACTTTAATATTGTGATGCCTCTGTTTGTACGGTTACCATGGTTACTTATGTCTGTATTTCACACCAGTAAAAGTAGAGAAGTTGAGCTCTCATATGATAGCTAATTTGTACGAAAAGCTAAATTTGTTGCCCTATAGGTTGATATTGAACATCAAGATCACCAAAAATGTTTGAAAAATTCACTTTGACCCCTCTTACATTGTATTACCATGACAACAACTGTTGACCTGGAAGGCCGAGTGATACAAATGAAGTCTGTGCAAATGAAAATATTTTTGGTAGCTCATTTGAAATCAGCATATAAATCTGGAGAAGATATAGGGTAATGCTCTTTGAGTCGGACACCTAAAACTGTGCATAGTTTATAAAGTGATATCTTAGTTAACCTATAGGTCATTGATTATCAACCAGGGCCTCAAATTATACGTTTTCACGAAATCTAACAGAAAAATGACAATTATCATTACTAAGCTGCTTGATTTTGGTTTTATTTTTGAAACAAGAAAAAGGGAGGGGTACCCTTGAGTCGGACAGTTGTCTACCATAATTAATACACCAAAGACTGGCAGCTTAAAAGCTTAAGAACCCATCAAATAAGCCCATATTAGAACATATAGTAGCTTGAACTCAGTGCAAAGTGCGTACTATATAATTTGATGTCAAACCAGTACCATAGATCAGTGAGAGAGCCTTCTATCTAACCAAATATTACCAAAAATAAACAAATTTCGGACATGAAGTTTATAGAAAAACAGAGTTTTTACCCCATCTTTAGGGCCATGAAAAACCCACTATACTTGTTCGTATCGTGCTGATATTTTTTGAACAGATAAAGGAGGTCTTAAGCTAAAGATTGGTACCAAATATATGGGTGCACATGCTCTCAAATAGCCAATAGAGCCCAACAAAAAGTGTCCGACTCAAGGTGTCACCTTCTAAGTGTCCGACTCAAAGAACATTACCCTATCATAAAATATGAAATTCATGAAATTCTGATATTCTTGACCAAAAATGGTTGCCATGGCAACCAGAAGTATTTTCCAGAATGCCCCCAATGCTTAAATTAAGCTTCATGACCTTGAGTATCCATGTACCAAATTTCATAGCTTTATCAAAATGTGCAGGGTTTTACTGTTTTTGAGTGAAAATCTGCCGCACTATTGCATACACGTGTAAAAAGCAAGCCTCGGTAATTTGCTTCAACAGGAATGAAACAAAAGCAGGTTCTAAAATAACAGTTTATACTTTTCTTATATATCTTCAATGCAGAATGTAAAGTTAATTTATTATTGACCTGAGAGTATTTCACTATCTATATAGGATGTATTATTATCAAGTGGCACAATTGCATGCATATGGATTGTCATCCCGAAACTTCTTCTCCATGTTTCTCTCCCTTTTGTCTTTCTTTCACAAATATATTAATTGTGTTTATGCAATAAAAAGCGGATTTCTCATTTGGGATGATCATGACACACAGGCAGGTAAGTGAGATCTTGGCCATAATCAGATATGATAATGAATCGTTATTTGGTAATGTCCCACTTAAGCTCTTCTTTTCCCTTAATAACCCCTTATTTTTGTAAGAAAGCAGTTATTGTGGCGTGCATGTTGAACTATTATTAGATGACATCTACCACATGCAACTGCTCTTCAGTCATGGAATTGTTTCCTGTGCAAGATGAAATCAGAGAAACAAGGGGAAAAAATATCAGATGACCAGTACTGAACTAGTTAACCCGTGGAACCATTTAGTCATTAGAAGTTTTGTCGAAAATCTAACCAGATTGACAAAAAAGCTAGAAAAATTGATTGCAAAGATGCTCAGGGCCATCAGGGGATTTAAATTTCGGCAAGATCTTTGGAGGGAGGGGTTAGAATTTGAAATACTCAGACAACTGTCATTTTCATCGACGAACACAACGTAAAGGTCAATCTTGACGTGATGTGGTAAAGCAACAGACATTACACATATGATAACGAAAGGCACGGCAGAGACAATAATTTTTTATTGCAATAAACTTTTTTAAACCTGGCGGAATGGTGTCACCCAATGTCTAAATGTTGCGGGCCTCTGCTGCCAGTTCTTGCAACTAACTATGATTATTTTATATATATATGACAGATTTGAGAGTCCAAAACATTTTATTTTAAATTCCATACATGAGCCGGATCTCACTTGCCCCATATTGATACCATGGGGCCACCAATCTAAGATTTTAAAACATTCAACTCAGATTTCAAACAAAGAAGTGTAACAAATAAATTCACCCGGCAGGCTCCTGCCAGACATCGATCATGAACCTTATGACACACAATTGCCTGTTTTTACAAGACAATGGGCTTCTTAGGTCATTCCGGCAGCTCATAATGAGATCAGAGGGACTACAAATTAATGGTTGCAGCCTTGCTGGCAGTTCTGAACATCATTGTAACTTTCATGCAAATACTATGAAGAATATGATGATCACTAATGAGTACCAAGTTTGTGATGAAGTTCTAAAATATTGCACAAATATTGAGGGGTTCCTACATAAAATTGTTGAACATGTGCATATATGTGCTGAGTTTCTACATGCGGCATTTTGTGAAGTAGATTAGTAAGAAATGTTATTGTATTTTCTGTATTAAAAGCACACCCCTTAATATATATATAAACTTTTATTGACATCCTTATATCATAACAGATACATGTGTCATCAATGAAAATACAATGATCATCAAATAGAAATACAATGAAAAACAAACTACAATGCTAAGTCTATTCTAAATGCTAATTATTGTAATTTAACAGGAAGAATTAGAAATAAAAACTATAGTTGATTAACAACGGATTACACAATATCGTAGTATATCAATATCATGAAATGCTTAACATCAATTTTGTTATGTGATATTTTACAAAATTATAGCATATAAATATTTTACAGGCTGGTCCCAGTCACATTTTGCAATAGATGTAATAGCGTAATACTTGAAATGATATATATGCTACTTGAAATAAAAAATAAAATAACAGCCATTGAGATTAGTAAAACAAGCAACATTGTCATCAGCATAACAGTTTCTTTTCCAGAGCTGTGTACACAGACTCTGTGCAGGAAGAACAGGTGTGTCTTTTGATTAATAGTCACGATTGGCACTGAGGCATAGCATAAAAATTTGCAAATGTCAATATCGGGAGGTTTTCACTGTTCATGTCGTCATATAGCAATGGCTTCTGGCATGCACTAGCGGTAACCGCTCAATGTACATGCCATGAAGTCCTGACAAGTGCAGAGAAACATTTACAGTTTAGCAATCATCAATTGAGCAGAACGCTTATCAGCTCAACAGATAGGGTGGCTCCTATTTCTAGCCTAAGGATTTTTATTGTTTATTCATTTGCTTTATTCTTTATTTTCTATTATCCCATAATTTTGTTTAGGTAGGAACCTAGGGCTTGTATTATTTCCGGTCTTTTATCTGACATAATCAGTTTAAATTTTTGGGTTTGATCGAGATTATTAAAGTTAGGTATTAGTCTCATCACTTTGTACAAGAGCTCTGTTCTTGGGGCAGTGTTATAATTGCATATTAAGAGGCTGTGCAGTTCATCTTCTAAATCACCTGTGTCACATTTGTCACATTTTCTAAGTTCTACAGGAGTTTTAGGTATATTATGTCTGCCTGTTTCAATTTTTAGGTTATGGGAGCTTACTCTAAATCTAGCTATGTTGCTGTATGTTTTTTTAGAGAGATTAAGATTTAGATAGGGTTCTAGACAGTAGCTATTCTTAAACAGTTTATATGTGCGAAGTTTTGGAAATTTATCCGAATCATTTATTTTACTGAGAATTTGAGTTTGTTCTTTAGTATACAGTTGGAATTTTACTTCCTTTATTAAAGAGTCAGGTTCAACGGATGCCCAATTTGTAATGTCAGCATCACTCATTACTTTTCCTATTTTGCTATACCAGTTTTCTTGACCGGCATTGTGAAGCTTTTCCTGTATAGATAATAAAAGCCCACCCCCACCCCCATAATAAAAGCCCACCCCCATCCAAGAGGAACCAATTTTACTTAAAATTCCATCAAAAATTACTTTATCATGAGTTTTTAATGCAAAAAAACTATTAATTGCCCTTGTCTTCGTAACATCTGCCCACCGGGCGTTTAATACAGAGAATAGGGTACTTATAGTGCAACCCACTTATATTACGATGCATCCTCCCAGTGAATGAAAAGGAAATGTCTCAAGAAAAAGTTGCATCCGGAAGGAAGGCTAAACGAGGAGTATGGATTATCTCGGAGGTCCTGATTGTCCTTGCTTTGTCTGGTATTCATAAGGCATCTGTACACTACACGTACAATGGCTATGCAAACATATGCAGTAGATCAAACAGGTACTTTTTAAATCCTAGCATATTAACAGAATATGCAACACAAGATTATACACTGTCCACCAGTTCTTATTCTCTGGCACAGCATGAAACTTCATAAACCGAGGAACTAGGGGCTCTTGAAGAATATCTATTTTGTTTCAAAAGGCTGAACATATTATTCAGGCCTTACATAACTTTATGTAATGTAATTACATAGTCACTCCAATGAACAACTTGGAAGGTTAATATCAAGGTACGTTTATTGCAATCATTTACAAAGTTTTGTAACACTAACTTTCGAAGCTACCATAAAAGCCCAAGAGAGCTGAGCCTTTGATATTAAGAACTAAGTTGAAAGGATTTGAATTGCTTGGTCAGAATCTGTGTTGTGCTTTGAATCTCTATGAATCCCCTCCTTAATGTTGGAAAACAAAATCATCTGATTCAAATAATAATTAAGCTAAAAAATAGCTTAATATAGGAAGATCCCCGCTTTGCTCATTAAAGACCGTGTGACCCGCAGGTACCAACAGTCTCCAGCAACTGAAGCTACAGCCAGGATAAAAAAATAAATGCAGAGATGCTTTAGGGCATTTCAATTTCAGCAAGATCTTTGTAGGGAGGGAAATTAGAAGTTGAAGCACTCAGACAACTGTCATTTGACAAACACAATCTAAAAGGTGTAAATGGTGACGGCCTCTGGGGCCACCAATTTAAGATTTTAAAGCATTCAACTCAGATATGGTACAAAAGGTGTACCAAATTAATTCTCCCCGTGTGGGAATGTATATGATGAATTTGACTGGCATCTTCATCAGTTTGCATACATCCATTATGATTTGTTGGCGAATAGAAGCTGACCTGGGTTGTGACCTCTTTGTCTTTGTCTGGGTTAATTGACACAAAACAGAGCAAAGGACAACAGCAGGCTCCTGTCAGACATTGATCATGAACCTCACAACACAAAATTGCCTGTCATGATCAAGATAAAGGGCTTCATGGGTCATTCCAGCAGCTCCTAATGAGATCAGGGAGACTTGGATGATTTCAGCGGCCTTGTTGGCAGTTTCAAACATCTTTTTATGTCAATGTAAAATATTATGAACAAAATTATGATCACTAAAAAGTAATAAAGAATGCCATGTAGTTCTAGAAATATTGCACAAAAAAGAGGGTTGCATGTGTGGTAAGTTTCTTTGTAAGCCTCAAATACTCTGCAGTGCAATTTTCCACAAATTTCCAACTCACAATGCAACTCACTTACATTATGATGCATCCCCGATGAATGGAAAGGAACCGTCTCAAGAACAAAGTGTATCCGGAAGGAAGGCCAAAAGAGGAGTATGGATTATCTAGGAGGTTCGGGTTGTCTTTGCTTGGGTATTCTTAAGGCATCTGTACACTACAACAGCTTCACATATGCAATATATCGCACTGGTATTTTTGTTTCTTTCCCCCATATATCGTAGTGCTATAAGGAGCATATTTAGCGAATATGCAGCTAAGGAGCTGACACTGTATGCCAAGTCTTATTTTCTTGCACAGCGTGAAATTTAATAAGATGCCAAAAAAACTTTCAATATGACGTCCAAGAAACATAGGGTTATCAGTGAATAAGTATTCTCTTTCAAAGGGCCTTACGTAGCTTTGAGTCATATAATTACATAGTCACTCCAGTGAACAACTTGAAAGGTGAATACTAAGTTACTGTTATTGCAGTCATTAGTAAAGTTTTGTAAAACTTGTTTTCTAAGCCACCAGAAAAGCCCAGTGAAGCAAAGCCTTTGATGTTCAAAACTAAGTTGATAGGATTTGAATGGCTTGGCACAGAGTCTGTCTTATGCCTTGGATCTGTATGATGGTCCGATGGTCCCCTCCTTTATATTGGTAACATAATCATCTGATTCAAATATTTCACAATTGAAAAAAACATCTGTTCTGTGGATGAATGATAATTCTTTTATTGAACACATAAATCCTCATGATGAAATAGAATATGTTAAAACAAATGCACATATAATTCAGAAAAATACCGGATATTCAAATATTTTCAGTTTTTTTCTGCCCTGATAATTGTCCAGGTAATTACTGCTGCTGACAGGCTATCAATGGAACACATCCTAACTGGCAAAAGCAGCAGTAATTACTTGGACAATTTTGATAGCAGAAAAATACTACAATTTATACATGTAGATTAATTTATTGCTATATAAAGTCATAATTTCATGACAAAAACAGTTACCAACCTTTGAATAGACTCGATAATTCAGGATGAAAAAAAAAGAGTTCACAACCAATCCGAGAAATGTCATCATAATTCAGTGTCCAACAGAATTATAATGGCAGGAAGCAAGTTGACTACAGGTGCCAAAGGTCGACTCATGATAGGATAGACCTCTATGTACAACATCTTTTAGTTACTTTGCAATTAACTTATGCAAGAAAAGGGCAAAAGAAAAAGCAAAGGCGGAAAAAGTAGGAATAAAGACCTGCTAATCCAAGGCTAATATAAGGGGATACACGATACCTTTTTCTTCTTTTGTATATACACATAATAAGCTTTGCAGAGTTCTCAGGGTCTGTGACTCTTCCCTGGTCTGTTGACTGCAATAGCATGATTTCTGTAGAAAAGCATCACTCCTTCAAAAAGTGATTAAAACAATTATCAATGCAGCACAACAGACATTGTAAGTGAAGTCAATATGTCAGTTGCAAAAATTATTTTCAGCAACTCACACTCAGTTCTCTTTTTTTTCTTAACTTCTTCTGGGGTTCATTTTAGTAATGTGCTGGTAGTCTCTTATTCCAGAAAGACAGACCAAGGCAATGTGTAAAATTATCTTGCTCTATAAATATTACTTCAGGATAAATGTCACTTGGCACCACATAAAAATGAAGAGGGTCAATAAACTTCTGTTAAGATAATCATCAAACTGAAAGGGAATAAATAATAAATAAATAATATTTGTGACAGCAGTTCAGACAAGAAATTAACACAAAGGGAATTATTTATGTAAATGTTCTGTCCAATTGCAGAAAACATTGTACAGGCCTATGCTTGAGCTAAACTGAACTACCCTTCTTTCTTTCTTCATTCCTATTAGCCTTCATGTGCAAGACCATATCAAGCTTTGTTTTTTCTTAATTTTGTCTTTAGTATTTTTTTAGCATACCTGATCTTAGAGCTGAATATATATTATTTCGTAGCTGCTGCAATGTGTCTGATAAATCTTTCATTTCTGACCCCCTCAACGCTGCAATGAAGAATAAAACTCACTGTCAATGTTTTAAGTTCGGTTCTAATAATGTGGCTTTCTCTCTTTGTACTTCAAAGCAACTGAAACCACACACTAAGTCACTGACTCAAGGAAGAAATTACATCTTGAACCCTGTAATCCCAGACTGTCACCATGGTTACTATGTGTTAGTCAGTGACAAATGGGACACCAAAAGAAACCAAAGAGAGTCAAACCTTAGTCGAAGTGAGATAGACTTGCTAAGACGGAAAATAACACTAATCCTGAGGGGGCAAGGAGACTCTCACCCGATTCAGTAGTTCTTGCTCTTTTGATTATGTTCACATCTGTGCTGTGCAGGAGTATCAAATTGTCCAGTAGCATTGTTTTTCAGAGATTTTTTAATTACGTCTTACCTTTTTAAATTCAATATCACAGTGGGAGTAAGATGTCAATTGATTAAACATGCAATGCAAGAGTGGAGGGGCACTCAGCATTGGCAACTGTAATCGATTCTAGAGTTGATGTTTATTTATTTAAGATTTTAAGATGTTCAGATGAGATGTTGCACATATAGGTGGACAAAATGAATTCTCCTAGAGTTGGAATGCAGCCTTGCGCATTTGACTAGAATCTTCATCAACTTGCTTCCAGCTTTTGGGATTTGCGGTCACTTAGAAGTTGACTGGAGTACTAACCTCTTTGTTCAGGTTAACTGACGCAAAACAGAGGAAGGGACAGAATAACAGAAACAGGCTCCTGTCAGACATTGATCATAAACCTTATAACACCAAATTGTCTGTCATGATCAAGATAAAGGGCTTCTTGTGTCATTCCAGAAGCTCATAATGAGATCAGAGGGACAACTACAGTTGCGGCCTTGCTGGCAGTTTTGGACATCAATGATGCACACTACTAAGTGATAAAGTGGGCCATGCAGTTCTAGAAATATTCCACAAAGAAGAGGGTTGCATGTGTGGTTAGTTTCTTTGTAAACATCAAATACTGTGAAGTGCAATTGTTGAAGAAAGGTCAGACTCACAATGCAACCCACTTACATAATGATGCATCCCCGATGAATGGAAAGGAAATGTGTCAAGAACAAAAAAGTTCATCCGGAAGGAAGGCCAAAAGAAGAGTATGGATTATTTAGGAGGTCTTGGCTGTCTTTGCTTTTTCTGGTATTCATAAGGCATCTGTACACTACAACAGCTTCACATATATGCAGTATATGATCAAACAGGTATTTTTGTTTCTTTCCCCCATATATTGTAGTGCTATAATGAGCATATTTAGCGGATATGCAACGCAGGAGCAGACACTGTATGCCAAGTCTTACTTTCTTGCACAGCGTGAAATTGAATAAGATGTCTAAAAAACTTTTAATATGACATCTAAGAAACTTGGGCTTCTTAGTGAATATGTATTCTATTTCAAAGGACAGAACATATCTTTCGGACCTTACATAATTTTTAGTCATATAATTACATAGTCACGCCAATGAACAACTTGGAAGGTGAATATCAAGAAAATCCCAAGAAACCTAAGCCTTTGATAGGATTTTGATTATTTGGCCGGAGTCTATCTTATGCTGTGAATCAGTGTGATGGTCCCCTTCTCTATGTTGGAAAACATAATCATGTGATTGGAATAATTCACTATTGAAACAACATCTTATATAGAAGTAAGTTAATCTGCATATGTAGTCTTTTCTGCCCTGAACATTGTCCAAGTTATTACTATCAATGGAACAAACCGTAAGCAGCAGTAACTACTTGGTAAATTTTAGGGCAGAAAAATGCTACACAAGCAGATTAGCTTGCTTCTATACATGAGATTGCCTTCTATACATAAGATTGCCTAAGTCACAATTTCATGATAAAAAGAGTTACCAACCTTTGAATAAACTCGATAATTGAAGTAAACAAACACAGAGTTCAGAATCAATCAAGGAAATTTCATCATAATTCAGTTTACAAGTAATTAGATTGATGTGGTGATGGAAACACCATAGGACGAAGGAACAAAGATACCAAAGAGAAATGCCGAAGCAAAAGTGGAAAAAAAGGACTAAAGGCCTCCTAAATTATTTAAGGCTTACAGTTGAGGAAAAAATTATTTTAATAATTTTTTCCCGAGTAAAATTTGTTTTATTTACCTATGTCAATGACTTGACATTTCTGTAAAAATTGACCTTTTGTAATAGAATACCATAGAAATACAGCTTCAGTGAAAATATAGTTTTTCTGTGACACCTCATTTTGGAGATAAATGGAATTAAAGGTGGTATCCAGACGGGGGGGGGGTTATAATTTTGTCCTCAACTGTATGAGACAAAACCATAAATTTTAGACTTCTTTAAATATATTTCAAACTAACAGGCTAGACAATAGTCCCTGTGGCCTGACTATGACTCAACAGACTGATCCGAGAAGCCCTTCTCTCTGTCGTAACAAGCGATTTTGTATTATCAGGTTTATGATCAATGTCTGACAGGAACCATGCTTCTGTCATTCTGTCATTTGCTCTGTTTTGTGTCAATTAACCAAGATATATACAAGGTAACTCAGGTCTGCTTCTGTGTCCCATAGAATTAAAGAGGCAGGAAGCAAGATGACCAAAGGTGCCAAAGGTTGGATAGACCTCCATGTACAACATATTTTAGTTACTTTGCAATTAACTAATGCAGGAAGAGAGATGAAGTTTTGCAGACATCATGGAAATTTGTGAAAAAAGATACCAAGGCCAAAAGAAAAAGCTTAAGTGGAAAAAGTAGGTATAAGCCTATAAGGACCTGCTAATCCAAGGCTTTTATAGGGGATATGCGATACTTTTGTCTTCTTTTGTATACACATATAATAAGCTTGACAGACATCTTATTGCCTCGGACGCTTCTCTGTAGACTCGCTAGACTGTTATAGCATAACTTCTGTAGAACAGACAAAATAACTTATTTAATTCTTATTTTGCATGTCTTGAGTAATTTGACAAACATTGGATGGCTGGGAAAATAAACAGACAAAAATATGTCAATAATACTCCATCTGTGATTTAAACAAATTGATAATGCAGCCTGAAGATGAAAACCATTAAAGCCTCTGTCTGAAAACTGAATAAACCATATTTGAAAGAATCACTTTGATGAATGTTGTTAGATGCTAAATTTTGACAAGTCCCAATATTTCTTATTAACTTACTGGGAGCCTTTCCATCGAAAAGAAGTTGTAAACTACACGATACCCGAGGGGCATATCTAGAAAATGTCTGAGGAGGTGGCCATTACAAGGGGTGAATACGGGGCGCTCCGCGCCCGGGGGGGGGAGTACTTACTATGAAAAGGTGTATATAGAGGCGCCGCTGGATGGTTATGGTTTTTTGGCCTTTTTGGATTAAAATGGTTTTGGTTTATTGACAATTCAGATTAATTTGGTCCCCGGTTTTGCCACCCCAACGTAGTAGGTGTCGTTAGAATCAGCTTGAAAAAGACGATTCCAATGGTATCAGAATCATAAAGATTAAAATGGTTGCCAAAATTTTTTCTCAAGGATTAAAATGGTTTGTGGTTTTGGCATTGGTTCCGGTTTAGAATGGTTCCGGTTTTCAAAATTGCCGTGGCGCATTCATATCTAAAAGTCCACGAAGTACCCCCCCCCCCCGGGCCTCCTCGGCTTTTCCTGTCTCTTCCATGTTAATTTTTGGTCTGTTGGGGGGCATGGCCCAATGCCCCTTCTAAATACTCCACTGATGATAACTTCATAGTGAAGCATTCTGCTTTTTATAATAGAATAATAAACTCAATCTTAAACTATATTGATTATCAATTAACTTTATGAGGGTCACTCAGAAAAAAATTCAGATGGTTGATGTGATTCAAGTTCTATAACATTTTTCAAAGGCAGACCTTGTTATAAGCGCAGGATCAATCGCATGTGAATTCAGAAAACAACAATCGGAGCATTTTCATCAAAGCTTGAAGCAAAGCCCCTTTCGTGTCAACTGTCAATGGCTGAAAACTTCAAGAATTCTGGAGATTGGTATATGTTTGTCTTCGTCAAAAGGCAGTAAACTCAGAGAACCTTGGAGAGGAATAAGTTTGCTGGCAAATACTCTTTGTTATAAGAGGAAATAGGGGCCGTCACTTGGAGACAAATATGATAGTGCAGGGATGACTATAAAATATTTTTGAGACATTTATAGAGACATTTTACCAGCTAAGCATGTTAAAACGGGGGTGCCGAAATACAATTAAGCTTTATATGGTCTGCTTGTGAATAGGCAGCCTTTATGACCAGAAAAAATACAGGGATTGACAGATAAGATTATTCAAATTTTTTTATCTCTCTGAATTCTAAATTTACTTGAGGTGAATTTTATCTGCCAGCGAAGTCATTTTGTTAGAATATAGAAACATTCCCGGATAAATAGAGAAAACAAACAAGTGTGCTGAAGTTGTTTACAGCTTGATGTCCAATTCTTCTTGGGAAATTAGATATATTTTCCAGAATCCATAAATATTCATTTATGCATATTATGTTTTTATGATCAGCACCTTGTTTATAGCATTGGCCTAGCAATGGGACACATGGTTACATGCAATATTCACGGGTTATGAAACATATTTTATTACCCTTTTAAAACATGCGCCCAAATTTTGGAACCCAAAAAAATGGACATTATAGTCTAAGGAAGTTATTACAGATCTCATATAAGTGTGCCATGTTCTTTTAAACTGCCACAGTGCCCATGTGATGTCAGTATGACTCTGAGTATGAGCATATTGATGTCACTGTGGTATATTCAGTTTCATCTGTTTTACCTTCCCTGATCAGATCATTTTAAATCTACTAGAAACTGCTAAAATGTTGGTGAGCCCTGATCATTCTGTTTGATGTTTTGAAACATCAAAAAGTTTCTAGTCCCTGCTAACATGCTCCAACTGAATAAACCATCATGCACAATAATTATTACACATACGAAATCAGATCCATCAGTCGTTATTCACACTTAGCCAGTAAAACTAATTTGTTATTAGCAGTTGGAATCAATACTTGAGCTGTGGTCTCAAATGCTCACAGAGAGTGTCCAGATAGTGATGTCAGTATTGAGATACTGACATCATCTCTGTACATATTCACATGGGACATGGCGCACTTATATGAGATCTGTAATAACCAATAGGGGATTACATTTTTTTCACTTTACAATTTACATCCATGATCCAAAACCATTACATATTAAACAATTAGGAATACAAACGGGGACTGACAATTTGAGCAGATAACCAAATGAACATTACTGAAAGTCAATGGTTCCAGAGATTGACATTTTAAATGATATGAAATTCTATTCACGAAATTGGGGCACATGTCACTCAACCCCTAAAAAAACCAGTACATGGACTGCTATGCCTATACATGTATAAACCACAGACACTACAGGAACAGACGACAGAAATTAAAAAATACTAACCTTATAATATTGAAACAGGTCACTTCCTATATTCCATCCGATATTTAAACACTGAAAAAAAAGGGAACCAAATTTGTGAATGAATAGTTTGATGACGTTATAACAATTTATCTTAACAAAATAGGTACTCTCAATTCTAAATCAGTGATAATGATTCCGATTTTTTTGTCTTTTTTTTTCTTTCCCTGAATACTTCATTTACAAAGATTTCTCCATGCTCACTACTCAGACTGGGAAGATGGTTCTTTTGACAGATGACTTCTGTATATATACATTATATATATATTTGGTTTCTTTGTAAATCAGTTTTCGAAAGTGCTGCCACTTTTGACCTGACAAGCAGTCATACATATTGCACACACAAAGGAGCACTCAGCGCAGAACTTGTTGCTTTTAGAGCGGATTGTCTGGCCATTTACAGTTTCCGCAGATTTTTCAGTGGTCGAACAAAGTTGTATTGAAAGTAGGAAGTCAGTTGAGTTCTATGCAAAGATATGCTAAGATAGACTGCAGCATAGCAGCAACAAAATGTTTTGAGAAATGAATTGACAATAAAAACATTTGCTCAGTGGTTATTGTGTGACAAAACAAGCAAAACAATAATCTACAATGTTGTCATTGTGACACAACAGGCAGTGAATGGAGACTAATTGCTGACAGTCATTTCTGGTCTGTCTGGTCAATTATACCAATTATGCAAATAGTCTGGATGCTGTATCCTTCTGTCAGACCCAATATGACTGCTGTCAGCCTGAAATGTTTAGATGAGTCAAAAATAATATGGGGAAACAAAAAAGATCTATGTGGCAGAAGGTCAGTGGCAAAAAAAAAGTTCATGTTGTAATATGAGTTCAGTTTATTAAATTTAGTTACCTAATGCAGTGTCAGTAAAATGACTTAACCGCTTCAGGATAACCCGTGTTAAACGTTGACACAATAGGGCACAGGTAGATTCATATGGAGCTCTTCTGTGAGATATCCAAGGCTAATTAGCAAAATAAGTATAAATTTATACTTAAACAGTTCCTGACTTTTAATAATGGTCGTCAGGGCCGGATTACCCATAGGGCACAGTGGGCATTGTGCCCAGGGCCCCACATGGCAAGGGGGGCCTCAGAAAAAAAAAATGGGAAAAAAGTTTGAAATTCAAAAACAAAAACACATACACTTTTCCGATGACATACAGCAATTACCGCATCACACCACATAGCCATGATGATTATGAATGTAGACGGCATTCATCATACTATTCTTATTGTGTGTTAGGGGCCCTAAGTAACTTAGATAGAGGCTCTGGTTAGGCACTTTTTCCCAATAAATAAGGGACTCGTTCAAAATGTAGGCCTCTAACGAAATTTGACCTCAGCACAAGAAAGTACTGCCAATCATATGTCAAGATTGCTTAATTGTTTTGCATCGTGAATAAATTGAGGCACGCCTCAACTAGACTACAGACCCACCTCAAACTGTGGCCCTCCTGGAAGCCAGCATAAATATGGTATTCATATTCCATTATTATGGAGGTTCTGAGTATATCTTTTGCAGAAAGTTTGCGCCAGCAAAAACTTACAGTTTGACAATTTTTTCTTTCATGTTTTTGGACTCCAACCATTTTTACAGGAAAATCAAATTGTTATCGATAGGCTTTTTGGATTATGTTAAATTCAGTAGTCATCCAAGAAGATAAAACATACAGGAGGATTAAAAAAATCAATTTAATTGTTAAAATACATTTTTGATACATTCACGCAGGCCCAAACTTTTGAAAAAAAAAGCAAAGTTTCTCCTTGGTCAACTATTTCTTTAAAAGTCCTGTATAGATTTCACATGTGATTTTCCTGGTTCAATTGTTAAACAAAAAAATTTCAAATTCATTTTTGAAAAAAGCTTGAGTGATCTGTAACCATTTATCGAAAATAGATTTGCAATACAATCACTGAAAATAAGCCTGAAGAGTGTTATATTTTGGTTTTTGTCTAATCGGCAGTAATTGTTTTTGGATAATTGGTAGCCTACTGGGTGGAATATTTTCATGACCATGAAAATGTGTCAATGTTGGCAATCTCAGGAAAATGATATATTCACAAATTCTTGTACGCAATGCAAAGTATAAATATTATAATTATACATCATAAATAGATGACAAGTTGGGGGCCTCAGTGCCTGATTGTGCCCAGGGCCTCCCAGACCCTTAATCCGGCCCTGATGGTCGTTGTCACCCTAAACCAAGATAGTGCTCTGGGTTCGATGATGTTTCATTAGCTATCACAATAATTATTATAATATTCCTGCTGGTAGGTTTTTTTTGCTATGCCATGAAATCCACCTCCCCTGACAAAATATCAATTCAATATAAGAAGTAACAGATTTCCATTCTATAACCTCTTTCTTACGGGTGCCTGGCATAGTGTAGGTTATAACTAGTGCAAGACTACATGTAGAGAGGTTGACAAATGATGAGATTACGAGCTTCTGTTGCCCCATTCAACAGACTCTGGTAATATTTTTGTTTACTGAGGCATACACTTGTTTTTGGCATCTCCGTTTCCAGGTCTAATCAAGATAGATAGTTGTGTCCACGCATTTCCTTTCCTTGACTGATTGATACTGAAAGGTTTCATTTCCTCAGAGATAGTGACCTTTCCATCTCAACCCAGAAAAAAAATCAAGTACACACAGTTCATGGTCTGTGACTTGTTAGTACTTCTTCTATGTTTTGTGGCTTGAAATTACACAAAGTGCATTCACAAGTGTCCATTGTAGACCAATTTGCCCAGAATATCAATAATGATATGTAAGGGCTGAGTTATAAACAATTTTCAAGTCTGAATTATTATTTTTTAAACATTTTGCTGTGTTCAATCGCAGTCTCATATCACGAAGCACTCATTTCTTCTTACCAGAAAGATTGAAATGAAGAGATAACAAGTAACATAGCTTCTACATTGGCAATGTCTACTTCCACTTCAGATGAAGCTGTAGTATTTCATAAACATATATGTGAAAATCGCTGGTGCGGTTTCACACTAGATGTCATGCTCCTTGTAAATTGACCTTTGCAAAGTGACGAAAAGCTATTTCATCCAAATTGAACAGATATCCCACAGATCAAACCACTTTCAGTTGGTCACGTATGAATGTGACTGCTAGATTGCAGACCTGTCATTTCAAATGTTATTCCAGACTATTTTTTTTTTGCAGACCTGTCATTTCAAATACTATTTCAGATGTTCTATTTTTAAATGGGAAAGAAAAAAAAAAATAGGGAGTCAAACAGAATTGGAAGAGAATGAAGAACTAAGAGGACCAAGCACTTAACATCAAGCAGATGGCTCAAAATACATTTACTACAGTGGCAGGGACTATGAAAGCTCACATGCATAAAAAGATTATTTGGTTGGAAATAAACCTATTTCATTGATTTGAAATGTTCGATAGTCTAAGGACCTCCATATTTACAGGAATTCGCGTTGCAGTAGACTTCACAGGCAATCTGATCAAGCAATTTGGCTCTACGTGACGTATGGTAGAAAGCTACTCATCTGTGACCAATTTTCATTCATTTTTATGTGTGTAAAGAATCTGTGAAGTCAAATCCTCTAACATCAGATTATTCTGTTTGTACCAGAAAAAATGCAACCTCAAACAAACTGAAACAGTGAAATTTTGTATATCGCAAGTTTGGCAAGAGTCTCTTTCCTAATCCCTGTTAATCATCAACTGTGCCATTCTGATGGTCACCAAATCATACCTACTGTGTGCAGTCTTTGACTTGGGACCACGTTTGACAATCCCAGACCGCATTTTGTAAATGTTTTTAAAAAGAATGACCTTTGTATTTAAGGTACAAGAAACGTGATTTTATGATTGGCTATTCAATAATTTGCATTTACATATTATCTATCTATCTATCTATCTATCTATCTATCTATCTATCTATCTATCTATCTATCTATCTATCTATATATCTATCTATTTGTCTGTCTTTCTGTCTATGAATCTTTTCTGATTTTAGCTATCTATATTATCTTTCTATCTATCTGGGGGAGGATTGGTCTAGTGGTAGTGTGCTACGTTGCCAATCACGGGGTCCAGGGTTCAAATCCAGCTCTTTTCGTGTCACCAGGAACTAATAAGTTGGACAGCTACTTCAATCATCCTTTGCCTCATTGCCATGCCCTCCTCCTGTCCTAATTAGCCTACAAGAGCATCAATATAGGATGTAAAGCCCAAATGATCCATCCATCCATCTATCTATCCATGCATCTCCACATCTTATCTTATCTATCTATCTATCTATCTATCTATCTATCTATTTTTATCTTTCTTTCAATCTTAATTGTTCCTTCTTAATCTGCTATCTGGCTATCTGGCTATCTTTGCATGGGTCCAATTGAAATTATTATCTTAGAAGCTCATTGAAATGCGGTTTGAGATGTTCAAATATGGATACACTGTGCAGGTTCCAGTCAAGGTTATATGATTGTGTAATCCAAACTTTCGTGTCAACCAATCAAAGATTAGTGTTATAGAAGATTACATGATTGAATGATAACCACACACAATATCCAATTAAATATCATTTGACTTCAGTTAACATTCATAGTTTGTTTTAAACACTTGGTTGTCATGTTTTATTGACAGGTTGGTTTGTTGATATCTGTGTATCACTGTTGAGATTATTCTTTGGAATGGACTGTGCAGCTACCACACGTCATGTGGGCTTCCATACGTCATGTAATGTATTTTTAAATTCGCAATTACTAATTTATTTTCCATTTCTGAACTTCGTGCTTATGTGGTTTTGTTTCAAAAGTAGTATGCCCTCTTGCCACGGCAAAAAATTCAAGATTTATCTTGATAGTTTTTACACAATATTGACAAAGCCGATTTTGCTGGAGGACCCAAAAATGAAAACCAGCAAGTCTACTTCAACGCGAACTCCTGTAACAGCATTTCAGTTACACATTAAAGAGTTCTTGTAGAATAGTACAACATTCTTAAAGTCTGACATTTTAGCCTCCCTATTGATTGAAGATGAATTGTGTCAGTGTGTAGTGCATTTTGCTCAGCAGCAAATGATTGGAAAATATTTTAACCAACCGTACAGAGCATGAATGATTGCATTCTTCCACCCCTGTCTATCTTCTCTTTACGCTTCTTTGGCTCTCAAGCTTTTCATCGATTTGGATACCTGTTACACATTTGTAAGGAAAAGGCATAAACTCTTTGGATTACAGTGTATAGGAATTTTGTGATAACTTCTGGGTCACAAAATGTGATTGTAACAACATTACAGTTTCTAATACAAGCATGGGTATAAATTTCAGCAAAGTGTGTTGATATATTGGTCAAGGGTGATAGACTGCCCGTTCATTAGTGTTCATAAATGTACTTTTGGTGATTCATGGGATCATGATATCCTTATTCTTTTTTTTTTCTGGCAAGGCAGGAGATGTAGTATTACAGATTGGTCTCACACCTGTATTTTAGCACTTCTTAATATGGAACAATTTTAACAGCAAAATAATTGTCTCCTTAATTCTTGAGTTGTTTTAATAGCTTATAAGCAACCTATCTATTCTCATGTTTTCCACTTCCCAAATTTCTTCTTATCCTTAGGGGAAGCCTAGAACCAATGCATTTTAAAACAGTAGGAGAAATTAAAGGCTATTATAACTCTTTGCAATGCCCGCTCTTTTAAAGTCTCAAATAATATAGAGTACAATACATTGTACCAGGTCTAGCAGATGTATGTGTCTGAACTTGGTGTGTCTGAAATTGGTGATGCCAATCATGTACAAACTACCCTTCATCCTGATCACTCAGGCTCAGCCAAATCCCAAAATAAGCCTCAACTTGCCTTCCTCACTAATACATCCTGGCCGGTGAAGTTTGTCCTGCTCTATCTATTTCCAATTTATCAGGCTAAATTCAGCTTTGTCTAATGTTTTTTAATAAACCTGAATTACGGGCCTTTGAGGTGACTTGAATTGACTGGAGGGAACATATATTATTAAATATTTGAATCATATAAGTTTGAGCACTTTAAGATGATTAGTAATTGTAATGTCTCTTACAGTGATTATGCTTCTGCCAATAATGACCAAAAAATTAACCAGATCGCATCAATTGGAGAAAGCCAGAGAAATCACAGACCAATGCAAGTATTTCCAATTCAGAGACATCAAAAATCTAACCCCGCAATCCTGAATTCATGTTAAATCAATGGAACGTTTCTGGATTACTTGTTCATGATGGAGTGCATCGCTTCTGAAGCCTCTGTTGCACAACAAAGCATCAATGAAGATAAATGCATCCCGGAAGAATAGGAAAACATTTTCCTTTCTGCCAGACAATACACATATGAGGACTTCCAAGGGGTAGCTTATCTTGCTGGTTATCCCTGTGGTGAAATAAGAGTACTCTGTAAAATTTGAAAACTGTGTTGGAGCAATAATTTGAGCTGCCTGAGAATGTTAATAATTTTCAAGCTATGATAGCTCAATCCTATAAGTTGTCAAGGTATGATTGCTCAATGCTGTAAGTTGTCCAAACGAATCATAACATTAAGCTGTGAAAACATGAAAGCTTCAGTTGTTGCAGATAGCTTAACATCTCAGTCATGCCACATATAGCGCCATCTATAACAAGCACTTCTCATAAGACTGCATTTAGTTTTAAATAATTATTTACTTACAAGAAAAAATAACATTTATATTACACTATCCCAGAGAAGAAATGAGTAGCACACCACTTTAACTGGTTACTTTTTTATTTTTATCCCTCTTAAATTAATTTGTGGGAGTAATTAGATGCATGATTTCACACGTCAACCAACATTTCCAAGTCAGAGTGTGTTCAAATATAGGCTTCTAGCACTGTATACCAACTGAGATGAGCCACAGGCCATTGGGATTTATTCACAAGAAATTAATTTTTAAATCTCCTTGTGATGCAATGGTCTTTGTTGAATGCATCTTGGGCCTTTCCATGGTGTGCTAAAATGAAGCATACTGGATCAGGTGGATCCCCTTGAGAGATCAAACAATATTTTGGGATTACAGCCCATATTCATAAATAACTTTATAAGACAGGTCATACAAATATAAATCAAAAACAACTAAAAATAAGTCAACACAGCTCAAAATTTTGAGTTGTGTCAGCTTGGATCAATAAATCAACAAAACTCACTATTTTGAGCTGTAAGTCAACACAGCTCATTGTTTTGAGTTTTCTCAGCTTGAATACCTTAGTCAACATAGCTTAGTATTTTGAGCTATCTCAGCTCGGTATTTTGAGTTATCTCAGCTTAAAACATTAATCTATGTTAGCTCAATCAACTTGTGCAACCATCTCACTCAATCAATTGAGCTGAATCAGTGCCTCCGATTTTACAGTGTAGAACATAGAGCAAATAATGCTTTTTTTCTGCTAAGTGTAACAATATAATATGTATAATTCAAATGAACAGCACCGTCAAATACACCTGATAAGCATTTTATTAAGTTGAGGCAAGAAACAACATTTCTTATAACATATTGAACTTGGCTGGAAAGCTTAACTAACACCTCATCAAATTTTTTAACGAATTTACCCATGTTTAATTTTAGCCATTTTTTAAAATGCTATGAGGTGGCTAAGCCAATCCTGCAATAAGATTAATCACACTACTTGGTAATGTATCAAATATTACAAATTTGCATTTGTCTATTAGCTTTCATTTCCTTTTTTTAGCATTTGCGAAGAATTCCATTTGAAGATTTAATGAGGTAGAAGAGGATCTGAAATTGGTTCCATTCAATTCACATTTTGCATGTCTTGAGTAATTTTGAGAAACATTGAATGGCTGGAAAAGAAACAAAAATTCCTCTCACTAATATTACATCTTCAGGTTAGAAAAGGAGTCTTGCTATGGAAAACAAATGGTAAACTTTATCTAGAAATTAATAAGATGACTAGTTTCACACTAGATGTCAGGCTCTCTGTAAATTGATCTTTGCAAAGTGGCGTAAAGCAATTTCATCCAGATTGAACAGATATCGCACAAATCAAACCTCTTTCCGTTTGTCATGTATGAATGTGACTGCTAGAATGCAGACCGGTCATTTCAAAGTTATTCCAGACTATATTTTTATGTGGTGTGATAAATCAGAAATAATAATAATATGTTTGTCATTCAAAGATATTTGAAAAGAATTTCGAACTGAGTAGACCAAGTATCAAACATCAAGTACTTCATCACTCTGATTACAGGTGATTACAGGATTTTATTAGCTCTTGAAATTCATATATTTGCTATGTATAGCAGCCCTTATGTTTAAATACTGAGTTGTAAAACACCAAGCACGAGTAAACATTTACATGTAAAAGTGTCAGTCTCCAAAATTATGAAAGGCAATTTTTGGAGAGCTTGTAACGCCCTAACTCAGTAGGAAATGCAAATTGCTTTAACCAACCATACAGAGCAACATTGATTTGATTTATCCCTCCTAGTCTATCTTCTCTTTGCGCTTCTTTGGCTCTCAACCTTGTCATTGATTTTGATACCAGTCCACATTTGTAAGGATGTGGCACAAAACTCTTTTGATTATAGGAATTTTGTGATAACTTCTGCTTCACCAAAATGTGACTGTAACAACATTGCAGTTACTATTGTAAACATGGGCTTCCTCTTCAGCAATTGTGTCACATGCTCAATAGACGGAAATGTGTAGATATATATATACATGTAGTAGTCCTACCGGCTGAAAGACTGCTTCATGGGCTTTTTGGCGTTTCATGAGTTCAGGGAATTAGTAGCGGATCCTGAGGGAGGGTGTTTAGGGGGTTTAAAAGGTGAAATTAAGATATTTTTAGAACAAGTCATTTCACAAAGCCCCTCATCCTACTTTAATGGACTTTTTGATGTTTCAATGGGGTCACTGTACCCAAGTTCCTTTACACAACTTACCATTACCGTGGTAATCAATAGATAAAGTATTTTATAAATTCTAGTTTTACACAGAATGATTAGATGCAAACTACACTGTAGAAGCAAAAAACATGAAACAGAAAAAAAATTCTCTAACATTTAAATCCAAGGGAAATCATTCAGGGCTCTTCTGAAAATATCACGAAGAGAAGTTATTTTCTGTTTTTTTCTACACCGTGGTTAATAAACAGGCATAATCCAAGATTGTTTTATCTTACTGTGTTGTTGCAAACACAAACAACTTTGACTGGAAGGCACACACCTGAGGAAAAGGGAAATAAAGGAGTTGTGCAATTGTTTATTCATGGTGGCACAATACAGCCGATCTACAGTGTCGTCATTGTGACGCAATAGGAAGTTAATGGAGACTTATTGCTAACAGTCATTTCTTGTCTTTCCGGTCTATTGTATAAAATGTATTGCTCTTTAGTTGCTGTTTTTTCCTGCTGCCAGGCCTAATATATCTCTGGCATAAAGCATTTAGGAGAGCACAGTCAAACAAGGTGAAATGTAATATATCTGTACCCCAGAGGAAATCACTTAAAAAGTTGACAATCTGAATGTGTGATGCTACATCAGGTACGCCACAGGACATGAAAAACACTTTAGAATGTGTCCGGTGTGAAAATCGTTGAAAAGAACTGCCATAATAGCTGCCTGAAATAATACTCGGCATTACTATCATTTTGCCTCATGTTAAGTTCATAGAATAAATACTGATATCATGATTTAATCAATTTTTCTTCCTGAAAAGATTGATGGCCTGATGACTAGATCCCAATTTACATTGGACGTTGCTTTAACATTGTCATGGTACTACTTGCACCGATATGAAGCCAACAGTACTTCATAAATATATCTGTTAAACGACTTGGGTAGTTTCACACCAGATGTCTGGCTCTCTGTAAATTGATCTTCTCAATGTGGCAAAAAGCAATTTCATCCAGATTGAACTGATATCTTATAAATCCAACCACTTTCAGTTGGTCATGAAAGAATGTGACTGCCAGATTGCAGACCCGTCATTTCAAATGATATTCCAGACTCCATTTTTCTGTGACATAATAAATTGGTAAGAACTAAAGAAAGGAGAACGGCATGGACCAACGACCAGGATTCAGTACACCACCAAACTGCTGACAGAATTTGATGTGCAACTTATGTACATGTATTTGCTGCACGCTGTGGCAGTTATTATCTGACTACTAAAACACCAAGCACAAAATTGTGAAAGTCAATTTGTCTGAGAACTTCCAACACCGTAACACAGCAGGAAATGGTTGCTGAATGTTAAAACCGATTGATTTTATTCATCCCTCCTGGCCTATCTTCTGTTTATGCTCCTTTGGCTCTCAAGCTTCTCTTTGATTTTGATACCAGTTCCACATTTGTAATGCAGTGGCATAAAACTCTTTGGATAAAAGGAATTGTGTGATAACTTGCGCTTCACAAAATGTGTTTGTAATAAAATTGCAGTTTCTGAAGTAAACATGAGTTTTCTCTTCAGCAAAATGTGTCACATATTAATAAGACTGAATTGTGCAGATAGAGTGCCAATTTGTAGGGTGAATGACAGCTATCTTAATGGGTCATGTGTGGTTTAATGGGGTCAGGGGATCTGCACCAAGCAGCCTTTTTTTCTGAAAGGGAAGGATTTGTAATCACATGCTGACTTTACAGCTGTTTCCTAGGTAATAAGTTAAATAATTAGAATCAAATTCTTTTGAGGAGTTTGAAATTACATTTTTATTAAATTTTTTTTGTGATGATTTATTATGTTTCGGCCAACAGTGACCAAAACCAGCAAGTTAACCAGTAGCTTGGCATCATCTAAAAGCCAACCAAACACACAAGAGAAATCACAGGCCTAAGCAAACTTCAAGTACTACCGACTGAGATAAGTAAATGATTTAAACACCATGCCTGTCACATTTGTGGTCAGAAAATGTGATATGATCTGGATAACCATAATAACTGCAACCCAAATGTTTTGGACAGTCTTTGGTTAGGATAATATAACCATTATACAATTTATTATGGTAATGTTCCATTTTTCATGCATTTCCAAAATTCTTGTTTTTATTAATGTTTCGATTTCAAGAGGATTTAATGAAGTCGAAGTTCACTCGTTCCATTAAATGTCTCGAATTACATGAAGAAACATTAAATGGCTTTGAATGAAAATAAAAACGCAAATTGTTAATACACATAGGTCTCAGACAAAGAAATCATGCAGACCTCAGAGGTTCATCATTACATCAGTTTCTAAGAGCCTGCAAGAACCCAAGCAATATTATGTACATAGGGGAAGCATTAAGATGTTCAGTTAAGAAGAGTCCCAACATCTCAAACATGGAAGATATATTACCACAGCAATGTGGAGGAATCACGTTCATGGGTTGCCCATTTTTGCAGAGATAAGAAGTAAATTTGTCATTGAAGCAGGAAGAATCACAAGTTAACCTCACGATTCTGGAGCCAGCAATTACTTTTTTTATATTGACCAAACGAGAGGTGCATGTAATGCTACATCAATGAAAGAGGCTAGATTACTTGTTCATGATGCAGTGTATTGCTTCTGAAGCTTCTGTTGCACAACAAAGACATCAATGAAGATAAGCGCATCCCAGGAGAATTAGAATACATTTTTTTTCTGTCTGCCAGACCATACACACACAAGAACTTCTAAAGGGAGCTTCTGAAGGGAGTACACCTTGTTGGCTGTCCCTGAGGTGAAATGAAGGTACAACAGAGATAACAGAAGGCAGTTTTTCTGCTGCAGTATAATAATATGGTTTGATTCAAATAAAAAGCAACTGAAAATACATCAGATGGTTATGTTATGAAGTAAGGCAAGAAAAAATACCTTATGGCCTAGTTCAAAAATAATGAAGCCACACAGCATATTTTCTGTAGGGGTCTCAAAATATGAGAATGGCTGTATGTGACAACTTAAAGGTACACCATTGCTTTAAGTACATTCTTGTGCAAATTTCCTGAAAATTTCACGACATTCTGGCTCATAGTTATTGAGATAGAGTCCACTTACATTGAAAAACAAGCATTTTTTCACACAAAAAACGTGACATAACATTTTCGACCACTTGAATTCTTTCAGTTTTACAAAGTTGTGCGTATTCTAAGACACTTTCAAACACTTTTTGGAATCTCTACATCCTCAGGCTTCATCAATCCATAAAATCAAGTACTTTCATTTGCCTGTGTTGACATTATTGAGCTATTTGTACTCAAAGGTTGACTTCCAAAAATTAAGTCAAATTTGATGTTTACTGCTCTGGGATGCTCTAGTGTCCCTTTGACATGTGTCAGTTGAATCTTTTGGCCTCTGAGACCTAGTCTTATATCTTCTTACCCATTTCGGAGCTTCTTATGGTTTTGAAAAATTTATTTCACTAAAAAATTCCCATGAATAGCAGGGTAGGTGAATCCGTCGCAAGCGTAACGCCCAGAATACTTTGTAGCGCCACAGAGCAATAAAAGCTCCATTTTAAATCTGGTTTGGCTTGTAATATAGCAAAATCTGTGTTGTTTTGAGAAACAATCAAGTAATACAGATCCACAGCTTGTTTCTGGTGGTAAAATACAAAGATTTCTTAAATGGGGCTTTGTCGCAAGCGTAACGCTATGGAAAATATTGCTCATATTTTCATGGTTTTCTTGTAAAGAGTAAAGCAATCATTCTAGTATTACTTGTACTGATACTCAACACAATATTTCAGTAGTTGGAGTATGTTTCAATGTTTAATTATCAAAATTTTGCTCTTTGTGAAGCTTTTCTCAAAATTTGGGGCCTATTTGTTGAAAAATGCAATAACCAATTCAAATTTCATTTTAATTTTGTAATTACTCTTGTGCTTCATCCAGTTATAACTGATAATGCATATAAAATCGATTTAGGTCAAAACCAGAACACTTTTTTAACTTTTGTGTCATCTCATTACCCAAAATTGCCTTTTTGTCTGGAAAAATAGGCTAAAAAACACGCTTCTATCATCGTTTGCGCCGTTCGTATTCACTTTGGTGGCACTTATTTGGTACCAATTCGTAGCCCACATACAGATGCATAACACAGGACAGGTGAAATCACTTTGTAGGAAAATATGTACATCTGCGGAGAAAATATGTAAGTTTTTTCTTTAATAATGTAACAAAATTTCGAAAAATACTGTTTTTCTAATAAATATGTGGTGAATTTTGATGAAAACAGCCATGGACACTTAAGAGTATATGAGTTTTGTCATCCAGCAAAAAATATCGATTTAATTTGAAGATAAGTTACCATTTTGTCTACCTTTCTTTCACGGCCATGGTATTAAATCTAGATCTTGAAATTCGAGCAAATGTCGCTCGCCCCCCCAAAAATCTCGCTCGCGGTACGCCTATGCACATACTTCCTTTTAGCTGCTGCTTTGAATCCTATTTGCGGAGGATTTGATGAGGTGGCTAAACCCAATCGCACAATCAGGTTAATCACACTACACTTGGAAATTCATCTGAATGTTAGTTCTACCATGCCAATGTAGGAGCAAAACAAATTGTGATCTCTTCATTTGGACCGTTAATCTTTTCATAAAGGAAAATTCCATAATTTGTGGTATAAGAATTTATTCTTTGAATTGTAAGCATGAGACTGCAAGATAAGTCTGTCAAGCTGAGTAATATTTACAGCTCTTATGGTAGTTCAAAGATTTACAATCAGGACATTGTCATCCAATGGCATTTTCCATGTCTTCTTGTGGCGCACCTGATGAATCATTCCATATTCACATCATTTGATAAGATTTCCTCTGTGGTACAGATATATTGCATTCTCCTTGTTGGTTTGTGCTCGAAAATGCTTTATTCCACAGATATAGTGGGCCTGGCAGCAGGACTCAACCACCATACATTTTGTACAATAGAGCGACGGACAAGAAATGACTGTTGGCAATAAGTCTTCATTCTCTTCCTATTGCGTCACAATGACAACACTTTAGATCAGCTGCATTGTTCCACTATGAATAAACAATTGCACAACTCCTTTATTTGCCTTTTCTACAGGTGTGTGCCTTCCAGTCACAGCTGTCATTTGTGTTTGCAAAAACATTGTAAGATAAAACAATCTTGGATTATACATGTACCTGTTTTTTAACAAAGGTGTAGATGTTGCACAAAACAGAAGCTCAATTCTCTTGTGATCTTCTCTGAAGCCCAAGGTCATGATTTAAATGCTCTACTTGTCATTTGGTCATTGTGAAAATTTGACATAATCAAAAAAATCTAGTACATATTTTGTTTTTGGTTGCATACAGGTCGAAAGTGGTGAAAGAGTGTTTAGTATTATCCCATTATGATAAATTTACTAAAGTATTACAATATGATATTATTTAAGTACTTTGCATTTCCTTCACTTTTAGCCGAAGAGAATAATTCTATTGATGATTAATGACGTTGACGATGAACTGAAATTGGTTCCATTCGATATACATTTTGCGTGCCTTGCGCAAAATGAGCTGATGAGAAACATGAAATGACAGGCCAAAGAAAGCAAACTCAAGTCATTAATATTACAAGTTAGACAAAGAAATCAAGCAGGAGGCCTAAAGGATGAATGCCTTCGATGCTTCAGAATAATTTAAGAACCAATAAAATCTCAGAGAATGTAGTTATGATTTTAATTGTTCTAAAAATGCTCACTTAGGGAGAAACCTAATGCCCTTGTGTGTTAAAAGCACAGGCCCAAGAATAAAAGAAGAGACTTTTTCTTGGTTGATTTTAAAAGTTACTAGTGTTATCACCTTCTAACTGAGCTTCTTGACTTCATTCGGACAGAATGAGTTTCCTGTATAGACAATATTGTGTATGGTATAGGTGCCAGAGTTGGTTTTTCTGCATATTGTCATTGTGACACAATAGGAACTTAAGGAGTAAAAAGAGTCTTATTGCCAAAATTAAAAGTCATTAATTGTCTGTCTGGTCAATCATGCAAAAAGTACAACTGCTGTGTCCCGCTGTGAGATGCAATATTATGAGTTCCCCATGGCCTAATGGTTAAAGGCGCTTGTTTGTGCTACCACTGGCTGTGAGGTCGTGGGTTCAACTCCCACTCCTGGAACTCAATTTGGTCCGAGCCCATGGGACATTAAAAGGAGGCGGGTTGTATCCAGTGTTCTGTGCTGGGGCAACTGAAAGACCCTGGACATCCCTGAATTAATAGGGTATGTACCAGACTCACAGTCTTCTCATCACTCATCATCATATGGCGGTCACCAACACTAGAGAATGCTAAGGCATGGGAACCTTGGGCAATGTTCCCCTTGTCTCTGCCCATGGGCGTCGTACTATGGCTGCCCTGAGCTGTATCATTGTGGAAGGCTCACCACGAATTTCGTGCCTGCATTGCAGTGCATGACTGATAGTATATACAATACAATACAACAACAATTACTGTGGCATGAAATATTCAGATGAGTGGAAGAAATATCTGTCGTAGTGCCACTGATGATGACAAAAATAATTACGGTACAACAAATCTGGTCTGAAAACACCGAAACACGATGGAGAAGCTTTCTTTCATGTAACTCCAGGAATATACTAATTATACTTGTCTATTTTTTGTCACCATCACACCAAAACTACTTGCTTATTAATAACTTTGAATGTTTTTTTCTGTCATTGAAAGTACCATCTTTTTATGTTGTAATAACTATTTCTACATGAACGAGAATCCTTTAATTTACTTTTGTATCCCATGTCGAAAGAAATTCTTTGATCTTTCAATAATTATCATTTGACTCCGGGTAATCATAGTTCAGAGCTCAAGCCAGGAGCAACCAGTCACCATACCTTCTACATATCATAATTATGATGATGCCAACTTTTTCAGAAAACATGATTTCAAAAGTTTTGAATTGATTATTTTCAAATCAGATAAAGCTATTACTTATGTTCCATACCGTGTCTGTAATAACTTTTAGTTGGAAAATATGATATGATGAAGAAAATTATGAATGTGTGCAACCAATATCAGGTTGCAAGAATGTGAGAGAATTCCAGGTTACATACGGATCAAATGTTAGAGAGGAGTTTTTGTGATTCTCCCAATCTTGTAAAATATAATTGTTTGGAATTACTTCAAATATCACAAAATGACATTAATCTTGTTCAAGTCTATTCCGCTTTCTTTATTTTTAGCCCAAGAGAATTTCTTACCCTGAAGAAAAATTACATTTTAAGAGAATTCAATGAGGTGGAAGATGAACTGAAATCGGTTTCATTCAATTCTCATGTTGCATGTCTTGAGTAATTTGAGAAAAATTAAATGGCTGGGAAAACAAAGAAAATTTTAGTCGTTAATATAAGATTTTTGTGTTAGACAAATCAAACACACAGGACTGAAGGAAACAAGGCATTGAATAATGTTGAAGCTTCATTAGGCATCTAAGAACTACCAAAATGTCTCATGGATTGGAAAAAACACAATTGGAGAAATTTTATCAAAGGTTGCAGCAAGGCCCCTTGCGTGTCAAGTGTCGATAGCTGGAAACTTCGAGTAATCTATAGATTGATGTTTGTCTTTGTCAAAAGGCACTATGCTCAGAGGGTCTACAATACCGAGAAGCCTGCGAGCCAACACCATTTGCCTTGAGTACATTCATTTTGCTGCATGCTTCGGCCATTATTTTCTGACTTCTAAAACACCAAGCACAAAATTGTGAAAGTCAATTTGTCTGAGAGCTTCCAACACCCTTACAATGCAGGAAATGATTGCTGAATGTTTAAATCAACCATACAGAGCTAGATTGATTGAGTTCTTCCATCCCTGTCTATCTTCTCTTTATGCTTCTTTGGCTCTCAAGCTTCTCATTGCTTTTGATTCCGGTTGCACATTTGCAAAGCAGTGGCATAAAACTCTTTGGATAAAAGGAATTTTGTGATGACTTGCGCTTCACAAAATGTGTTTGTAATAAAATTGCAGTTTCTTGAGGTAACATGGATTTTCTTCTTAGCAAAATGTGTCACATGTTGATAAGACTGAATTGTGCAGATATATTGACCATTTGTAGGGTGAATAATAGCTTTCTTAAAGGGTCATGTGTGGTTTTATGGGGTCAGGGTATCTACACTATGCAGCGTTTTTTTTTTCTGACAGGGAAAGAATACTGATCACATGCTGACTTTACAGCTGTTTCCTAGGAATTAAGTTAAATAATTAGAATCTTGCCTTTAATTTCTCTCTGTGAATTTATTAGTCACCAACTGTCACTTGGGAGATTCTTGTGATCATTTATTATGTTTCGGCCAATAGTGACCAAAACCAGCAAGTTAACCAGTAGCTTGGTATCATCTAAAAGTCAGCCAAACACAAGAGAAATCACAGGCCTACGCAAACTTCGAGTACTACCAACTGAGATAAGTAAATGATATAACACCCTGCCTGTCACATTCGTAGTCAGAAAAGGTGATATGATCTTGATAATCATGAATAAGTGCAACCCAAACATCTGGGACATTCTTGGGTTAGGATGATATAACCATTATACAACTTCTCATGATCATTTTCTATGTTGCATGTATTCATATAATACTTGCATTTCCAAAGTTCTTGTTTTTGTGAAGGTTTCGATTTCAAGAGGATTTAATGATGTCGGCGATTCACTGCAATTGGTTCCATTCAATGTCTCGAATTACTTGAAGAAACATTAAATGGCTTTGAATCAAAATAAAATGCTAATTGAATTATATCTTGCTCATTTGCTAGACTGTACATTAAATCTCAAACATGGAAGATATATTACCACAGAAGACATATTACCACAGCAATGTGCTGGAGTGTCGTAGCCTATTCATAGGTTGCCCATTTTTGCAGAGATTAGAAGTAATTTTTGCTGATCTTATCTTGTACCAGAAGCAGCAGGAAGAATTGCAACAAGTTAACCTCACGATTCTGGAGCCAGCAATTACTTAATGCTTATATGTCATTGACCAAAGTTCCAAGAGGTACATGTAATGCTAAATCAATGGAAAGAGTTTGGATTACTTGTTCATGATGGAGTGTATCGCTTCTGAAGCTTCTGTTGCACAACAAGGCATCAACGAAGATAAGCGCATCCCAGGAGAATTAGAATACATTTTCTTTTCTGCCAGACAATACACACATATGATAATTTCTGAAGGGAGCTTCGGAAGGGAGTACATCTTGTTGGCTGTCCCTGAGGTGAAATGAGGGTACAACAGAGATAACAGAAAAGCAGTTTTTCTGCTGCAGTATAATAATATGGTAAGTATCAAACAAACAGTAATATCAGTTACACCCTGCTCGTTTCGAGGGTATGGGAATACACACCACGAAGGACTCCATACACCACGAAGCCGAAGGCTGAGTGGTGTATGGAGGCCTGAGTGGTGTATATTCCCGTACCCTCGAAAAACGAGCAGGGTGTAACGGTTTTATCGTCAGACTTCTTGTTTTATTGATGCCCATAGATTTTCTTGCAAACTGAGTCTGAAATGTCTTTCAGTAACAAAGCAACAGCATTGTGACGTCATCACCAGTGCTGTCACCTGGATGATGTCACAATGGCTCAAACAATGGCATTGTGACGTGATGACTATTGTTGCTACAAGGATGACGTCATAACAATCCTATGGTTGCAATTGTGACATCATTGTTTATCTCATACACCCTGTCTGGTGGTGACAGACAGGGTGTACGGTGTCATACAAAGCGGCTCTCAGCCAATCAGAATCAAGGATTCACACAGGACTGAGGATAACTGAAAATACATCAGATGGGTATGTTATTAAGTAAGGCAAGAAAAAACAGGCAGTTCTTATGGCAGTTCACAGATTTACAATCAGTACAATGTCTGTCAACGTCGCAATGTATTTTCCATGTCCAGTGGCGAACCTTATATGTAGCATTAGACATTCATTACAATTAAAAATATTTTCTAAGGGGTACCGATATATACGAGGGGCCTTCAGAAAGTTTGAGGCTTTTTTTTATATGGACACTTATTTTCAATCTAGAACTATGAATTTTTCACAGGATAAAATTCAGCATATTTAGAATGGATTTCCAAAATTTTGGACCATTTGAACATTTTTAAGTCATTCTGTGGTTGCCATGGAAACTGAAAGTTCAGCTTCTTGGGGCAGATAATACTGAAACCACTAAAGCCAATGAATTTTGGATGTGAAAGACCTCTCTCTATCACTTGCATTAGTGATTTGACAATATTTGACACAAGAAATATAATATTAGCATTAAAAAATACTCCCAAGCTCACCAAAAGCATTGATTCATACACCTGACCCATCGAAGTAGATGTTCCCTGAAGTCCTCCAAACAAAGTTCTGTGAAAGAATTTCGGTCATTCAAAGCCTTTTCTCATCCAGTGCCTGAAACTATAGCCCCCATGGACTAAAGTAAGGAAAAACCAGGACTTATTTTAAGTAGCATGTCACAGGCATAGCTAGGATGGATAATGCTGCCCATTTTGGTCTCTTGTTCATACTAGTGAATCCGTGCTTTCACAAGTCCTTATGTAGCCAGGGAAACACACCTTTGCCTCCTGAATTTCCCTCGCCAAATCTGGCATGCAGGAGTGCTCTCCTACATGGGTTCAGTGTAAGAATACACACATTTGGTGTGCTTGAAAGCATATTTAGAAGTTAATACCATATTTCTTGTGTCAAATATTGTCTATCGCACTAATACAAGTGACAGAGAGAACTCTTACAGTCACAATTTCTTGGCATTCTTGGTTTCAGTATTACTTGCCCCAAGAACCTGAACTTTCAGTTTCCATGGCAACCACAGAATGACTTAAAAATAATCAAATTATCCAAAAGTTTGGAAATCCATTCCAAATATGCTGAATTTTATCCTGTAAAAAATTCATGGTTCTAGATTGAAAATAAGTATCTATATGAAAAAAAAAGCCTCGAACTTTCTGAACGTATTGAATTTGGCTTGTTTGTTTGTGCCCTCGTAAATGCTTTACGCAACAGATATATTGGACATGGCAGCAGGACTCAACTACCATACGTTTTGTACAATAGAGTGGACGGACAAGAAATGACTGTTGGCAATAAGTCTTCATTCACTTCCCATTGCATCACAATGACAGCACTGTAGATCAGTCATATTGTGCCACCATGAATAAACAATTGTACAACTCCTTTATTTCCCTATTCAACAGGTGTGTGCCTTCCAGTCACAGTTGTCGTTTGTGTTTGCAACAACACAGTAAACAATCTTGGATAATACATTTTTATAACCAAGGTGTTGCACACAACAGAAACTAACTTCTCTTTGTGAACTTCTCAGAAACAAAATGTCATGACTTAAACGCTTTGAATGTGATTTCACTGATTTGATTAGTGTGAACATGTGACATAATAAAAAAAATTATGAATAATTGCGACCCATGCATCTCGGGTCGGGAAGTTATCTAGCACCTTTTGTTTTTGGTAGCACAGGCCTACAGGTCAAACGTTGTGTAAGAGTATCTATTATTAATATCATAAATGATGATTGGAAGTCTCTCAGATATCAAAAATTACTATTATTCAAGTGCTTTGCATTTCCTTCACTTTTAGCCCTAGAGACGAATTCTATTAAGAGGATTTAATGAGGTGGACGATGAACTCAGTAATTGGTTGCACTCAATTCTCATTTGGCAGGTCTTGAGTAAATTGATTGAAACATGCAATGGCAGACAAAATGAACCAAACGCAAGTCATTAATATTACAGGTTAGACAAAGAAATTGTTCAGGCCTGAAGGATGAAAGCCTTTGATGCTTCAGAATAATTTAAGAACCGATAAAATCTGAGAGAATGCACTGTGTGTTGTTCTAATAATGTTCATCTGAGGAGAAGCCTTACTGCCATTCCCGTTTAAGCTTCGCTCTCCAAACAGTTATAAAGTTTAAGTTAAACTTTTATTGGAGTCAATTAGAAGAAGGCAAGTGATTAACCCACTGTCCTCATAGAGTTCTAAATGTCTATCCCATATAAAATGTTGTCACTTTAGCACAGGTTTTACCCCTGAAACATCTAAATAGTTTCACTTTTACTCCAGTCAGGTTATGAACCAACACTTAGTATTGTCTTTTAAATCACTTCCAACCTTTCCACAAAACTTTCAGAAAGTTATATCAAAACATTTGAAAAGTTTGGAGAGCGACGCTTGAACGAGAATGGCAGTATGTCCTTGCGCATTGAAAGCACAGGCCTAAACCTGTAGTCTTTTTCTTGATTTATTCAATTACTAGCATTTATAAGGCATACCATCCTCTAACTGAGCCTGCTGACTTCATCTGGACAAAATTAATCTGCCACATAGACAATATTTCTTCATGGCATAGGTACGAGAGTTGTTTTCTGTGCAATATTGTCATTGTAACACAATAGGAACTTAGGAAGTGAATAGAGTCTTTTTGCCAACAGTCATTAATGGTCTGTCTGGTCAGTGGTCAATAATGCAAAAGGTATGGCTACTGTTTCGTGGTACCAGATGCAATACTACTGTTGATTGAAACATTTAGATGAACGGAAGGAGAAAGAAAAATATGTGTCACATCTGGTCTGAAAACAGTGAAAACACAATGAAGAAGCTTTTCTTGCATGTAACTCTGGGAATATTCTTGCCATTTTCTTCAGCATCACACCAAAACACCTTGTTAACAAATAACTTTGAAACTTTTTTTTTCTGTAATCGTAGGTACCTACTATCTTTTCTATGTTGCAATAATTATTTCTAGATGAACGAGAATCCATTAATTTAATTTAGTATATCATGTTGCAAGAAGTTCTTTGATCTTTGAATAATTATAATTTGACTCCGCTGAATCTTAACTCATAGCTCAAGCCAGGAGCAGTATTCCTCTTTTCCTCCTATCTATTTTTTTCCCTTGGAATATACAAAAAAATATATATTACCAGTCACCATACCTTCTACATATCATATGTTGATGCCAGCTTCAGTATCAAAGACAGTCTGGGAAATAACTCTTGATTAAAGGCTAATATCTTCTATTTCACAAGTGGCAGGAAAAAAAGGTTTCACTGAGAAAAACAATGTTCCATGATTGATGATGTGTCTTCTCTTGGTTGACATAAAGTAAATTATATTTATGGAGCGTGGATATTCCTTCTTAAAAAAAACATGATATCAAAAGTCTTGAATTGATTATTTTCAAATCAGATAACTCTCTTACTTAAATTCCATACTGTGTCTGTAACATTTTTTAGTTGGAAAATGTGATATAATGAAGAAAAGCATGAATGAATGCAACCAATATCAGGTTGCAAGAATGTGAGAGATTTTAGAATTCTAAGGAGGATTGTTTGTGATTATCCCAATCTTGTGACTTATAATTGTTTGGAATTTCTTCAAATATCACAAGATTTCATTTATCTTGTGCCAGTTCATCGCGTTTTCTTAATTTTTAGCCCAGAGAAGAATTCTATTTCAAGAGAATTTAATGAGGTGGAAAATGAACTGAAATTGGTTCCATTCAATTGTCATTTTGCATGTCTTGAGTAACTTGAGAAAAATTAAATGGCTGGGAAAAGAAAGGAAAATTTAAGTCATTAAAATAACATCTTTGTGTTAGACAAATCAATCCCACAGGACTGAAGGAAACAAGACATTGAACATAGAACAATGTTGAAGCTTCATTCAGTATTTAAGAACTACCAAAAATGTCTGTTGGATTGGGAAAACCACAATTGGAGAAATTTCATCAAAGGTTGAAGGATTGCCCCTTTCGTGTCAAGTGTCAGTAGCTGGAAACTTCAAGTAATCTACAGATTGATGTTTGTCTTTATCAAAAGACACTAAGCTCAGAGGGTCTACAAGACCGAGAAGTCAGCAAGCCTACATTTGTCTTGAATACATTAATTTCCCTGGATGCTTCGGCCATTATTATCTGACTACTAAACCACCAAGCACAAAATTGTGAAAGTCAATTTGTCTGAGAGCTTCCAACACCCTTACACAGCAGGAAATGATTGCTGAATGTTTAAACCAACCTTACAGAGCTCGATTGATAGCATTCTTCCCTCCCTGTCTATCTTCTCTTTACGCTCTTCGGCTGTCGAGCTTCTCATTGATTTTGATACCAGTTCCACATTTGTTATGCAGAGACATAAAACTCTTTGGATAAAAGGAATTTTGTAAAAACTTGCGCTTCACAAAATCTGTTTTGTAATAATGTTGTGGTTTCCTCTTCAGCAAAATGTGTCACATATTGATGAGAATGAATTGTGCAGATTTAGTGGCCATTTGATGGGTGAACGACAGCTGTCTTAATGAGTCATGTGTGGTTTTATGGGGTTAGAGTATCTGCATTTTCCAGAATTATTTTTCTGCCAGGGAAGAAGAACTTCGTAATATCACATGCTGATTCTACAGCTGTTTCCTGGCAATTGTAGTCCAGTAATTTTTTTTGGCTGATAATTAAAAACACACATTACTCTTGACAAAAATACTTGTCTCCGGAAGAACTGTACCTGACACCTTGACCAAATAGTTTCATAAACATTGGCATGTTGTAACCCTGGTTTTGAGGTAGTCCCATTGGAATAACACTGCTATCAACACAGCTCAAGAAGCCACTTACTTCATTTAGAGCTATTTTTAGAATCTGCTTCTTCTATTGCTGCTGTTGTGACATCACCATTGTTTCAGTGATGTCATAGAGACAACAATGCTGATTACGCCACAACAGAAGGCTAAACAGCTCTAAATGTGATTTAGAGAAACTACAATTTAGCATTTCAATTGCCTGCATGATAAAGCTGGGGGCTCAGAGGACATGTATTTGATCCATACATACCATGCTTGCTCATGGGGTAGTTAACTTGATTTATAAGCCAAAAATTAAACCTCAAGACTTGATCACGGATTTTTTTTTTTTGCCAAAATCAAATGCTTTTGAAGACTTTGAAATTACATACATTTGTTTGTGATCATTTAATATGTTTCGGCCAATAGTGACCAAAACCAGCACGTTAACTAGTAGCTTGGCATCATCTAAAAGCCAACCAAACACAAGAGAAATCATAGGCCTACGCAAAATTCAAGTACTACCAACTGAGATAAGTGAATGATTTAAACACCCTGCCCACAACTTTCGTAGTCAGAAAAGGTGATATGATCTGGAAAATCATGAATAACTGCAACCCAAATTTTGGTTAGAAAAAAATTGGGTCTTTGGTTAGGATAATAAAACCATCACATGCATATTCATGGGTCTCAGGAAATACAGGGTCTCGGGTGAAAATATCAGGGAAATACAGGTCCAAGCCATGAAATAACCAATAATTATGTCTAACCAAGCGTATAACAGTTAAGACATTTCGGAAATATCACAAGATTGTATTTATATAGTGGTTTCATTTCCTTAATTTGTGTCTTGACAAAGAATCCCCTGTCAAAGTAACTTAATGTGGTGATGGATGAACTGAAATTGGTTCCATTCAATTGACATTTTGCATGTCTTGAGTAATTTGAAGAATCATTCAATGGCTTTGAAAGAAAATGAAATTCCGAAATTGTAAATATTACATCTAATGCTCAAAGAAGCCAAAAAATTAGCCCCACAATTCTTGAGCCAGCAGCTACTTATATCATTGCCTGCACTTAACTCCGGTACCTGGAGGTATTGCTAAATCAATGGAAGGAGTCTGGATTACTTGTTCATGATGGAGCATATCCCCTGTGAAGCTTCTGTTGCCCAACAAAGTATCACTGAAAACAAGTTGATCCCCAAGGAATTAGCATATCTACACTCTCCTTTTTGCCAGGCAACATAATTATATGAAGAATTTCTAATGGATAGTATATCTTGTTGGCTGTCTCTAAGGATAGGGCATAGAGAAAAGGATGTTTTTCTGTTGAAGTATACATGCAATTAAATCAAACGGCAACTGAAAATACCGCTGATGGGAATGCCATTAAGCAAGGAAAGAAAAAGCATATCTTATTAACATTGCTGTCTCAAAGATATAAATTCTCTTTGGTATTTGGTTGGAAAGCTTGACTGAAACCTATTATAAACTTCTCAAATATCAAAGATGTCAAATTTTTGATTAACCTTTGCTTCATTTTAGCCATTAATTTGAATCCCATTTGCGGAGGTTTTGATGAGGTGGCTGGACCAACCGGCAATCAGATCAATCACACTATTTGGAAATTTATCAAATATTACCAAGTTGCTTTTGTCTATTTGTTAGCACTTTCTTCATTCCTGGCATGTGCAAAGAATTCCAATTGAAGAGGATTTAATGAGGTTGAAGAAGAACTGGAATTGTTTCCATTTAATTTGCATTTTGCATGTCTTGACTTGAGTAATTTGAGAATTTGAATGGCTTGAAAAGAAAAAAAAAACAATAATTAATATTACATCCAAGGGTTAGGCACAGAAATTATGCAGCCTTAAGGGATAAAAGGCATTGAGGGTTCAGGATTTAAGAGCTTATGATACTAAACGAATGTTCTGTAAAAGAAGCTGTTTGTATATATTTTAGATGCCTAATTAAGAATTGAGAAGGTGCAAGTGACCGAATCTTGCCCTGTGTCAATCAAGTGGCAAAGAGAATAGAGTTGTCATGTACCATTAATGTAAATAAATGGTTTTAAATCATAGGCTGTCACTTTCAGGCGGAAATAGCTATCAAATGATGTTCAAATTTCTTTTTTTTGCCCCCTCCCCATCCCAGGTTTAAATAAAAAATTCTGGAAAATACCTAGAAGTAAACAGTTAATATTAAAGAAATTTGCTTTTAAAATGTTCATTAGTTATATCGATTACTAATTTTCAGTATCATAATATCAGAGAATGGCTACATGTGAATCAGCATTGCTTTGTCACTTTAGTTATTTCAGGAGGGTAGTGGAACAAGAAAATATTTTTGAAAAAAAAGATATATGCTGGCTGTAGTGATAACGATTTCAAAATTTACAATAAGAGTATGTTTTGCCAAAAGAATTTTAAAATATGGTATAATAGTAACTACAGTACCCCATTGTATCAACGCTTAACATGGGTTATCTTTGCTGGGTTAAGTCATTTAACCCATGTTAGTGACTCACCGCGATGTATCAATAATTTCCTGGGTTAGTTTCCATGGATGATAACCGGAAAAGTTAACCCACCTTTTTCCTGTGTTAAAAGTTGTGTTAAGCCTCTTTCTTGACAGAAAATGGGACTGTAAATCCATAATATTGACCAGCAAGCAAACAAAACACGCTGAAAACATGTAAATAGAACATTTGTTGACAACTAGGTGACGTCACGGCCGTGACGTCATCTGATGACGTCATCTGATGACGTCACATGCTTGTCAGTTCATGAAGGCAGAAAAAATGGCTCGTCTGAGAAATTTTGGCGGCACAAAATAATTGTTTAAAAATCCAATTTTGATGCAATCAATGTGAGATTTTTACACAGTGTTATCAACTATATTCGCCAGCTTCGTTGTGAAGCGCGTGAAGATATCTCCGACAGATTTTTTTCGGCGGCTTTCCGAAGTTGGACATTAAAAAAACTGTTTTATCTCCAGTCAGAGGGTCGTGTAATAAAAACGGCTAATTCAAATCTCATGCCAAGCTCAGCGAAGACGCAGCAGGTATCCAGCAAGATGCTGTAAAAATTTTAGATTTGTATCTTCAAAACTGAGTGAGTTATTCCATTTTTACTGCAATGGAAATGATTTTTACAAGGCCTTTTTTTTTCCTGTGTCAAATGACGCTGTCATTTTCGGGAAACCCCCGGGAATCCCCGTCAAAAATGGGTTAAATGTCCCTCACAACAATAAAAAGATAATCTTAACCACTTTTTTGTTGATACAACACAAGCTAACACAATTTAGTAAAACCGGTTAACTAACACAGAAAATCACTAACACAGGTTAGAGTTAACCCACTTGTTGATACAATGCTGTACAGATGAACCCATGATATGGTATAAGAAGCTATAAGAGGAATTATAGATGAACCCATGATAGATCTATCTATCTATCTGTCTATCTCTCACCCTCTCTATCTCTTCATCCCAAGGGGGGCATGCGATACTCCGGAGACACCAACTATACTTTTTCTATATCTTTCACTAACTAGGTCTTGAACACACACACATCATGGGTTCATCTATAAATCCTCTTATAGCTTCTTATACCTGCTCTGCTGATCTACACTAACTGGTGTATTGCATTGACTGTTATTTTATTCCTATGACAGTTTAGCTGGAGTTGGCAAGTTCATATGGGGGAGCATAGGTTCAATATGACTCACTATTAATTAGTAAGTCACTATATATCAATCCTTAACTGTTAATCAGGCATCCCTTACTGTTGTTCATCAGTTAGTCACTACCTGTTAGTCATTAAGTCCGTTGTTTTGGTAGTTACTATTTGTTAGCCACTAAATATGTTATTTAGTCACAAACTGTTAGTTAGTCAAAAACTGTTAGTCAGTCAAAAACTGTTAGTTAGTCAAAAACTGTTAGCTAGTAAAAAAAGTGCTAGTTAGTGAAAAAATGTGAGTTAGCACTGTTAGTCAATCAAAAACTGCTGTTAGTCAGTCAAAAACAGTTTGTAGTAAAAAAAACTGTTAGTTAGTCAAAAACTGTTAGTTAGTCAAAAACTGTTAGTAGTCAAAACTGTTAGTAGTCAAAAATGGTTAGGTAGTCAAAACTGTTAGTTAGTCAAAACTGTTAGTTAGTCAAAAACTGTTAGTGAAAGGGGGGAGTTAGTCAAAACTGTTAGTCAGTCAAAACTGTTAATTTGTCAAAAACTGTTAGTCAGTCAAAAACTGTTAGTTAGTCAAAAACTGTTTGTAGTAATAAACTGTTATTCTGTCAAAAACTGTAAGTTGGTCAAAAACTGTCAATTAGTCAAAAACTATTTGTAGTCAAAACTGTTACTAGTCAAAAATGGAAAGTTAGTCAAAACTGTTAGTTAGTCAAAAACTGTTAGTTAGTCAAAACTGTTAATTTGTCAAAAACTGTTAGTCAGTCAAAAACTGTTTGTAGTACAAAAACTGTTATTCAGTCAAAACTGTTAGTAGTCAAAACTGTTAGTCAGTAAACACTTTTAATTTGTCAAAAACTGTTAGTTAGTCAAAACTGTTAGTAAGTCAAAAACTGTTAGTTAGTCAAAACTGTTAGTCAAAAACTATTTGTAGTCAAAACTGTTTGTAGTCAAAAACTGTAAGTCAAAAATGGTTAATTAGTCAAAACTGTTGGTTAGTCAAAAACTGTCAGTTAGTGACAAACTGTTATTAGTCACTAATTGTCACTAACTGTTAGTCAGTCACTAACTGTTAGTCAGTCACTAACTGTTAGTCAGTCACTAACTGTTAGTCAGTCACTAACTGTTAGTCAGTCACTAACGTTAGTCAGTCACTAACTGTTAGTCAGTCACTAACTGTTAGTTAGTCATGTAAGTCAGCTAGTCCTTAACTGTTAGGAAAATGTAAGTTACTAACTGCTGGTCCCTGACTGTTAGTCATTTTGTCCGTAACTGTTGTTCATCAGTTGGTCACTACTGTTAGTAAGTCACTGTTGTTAGTCACTTACTGTTAGTAAGCACTAACTGTTGTTGATTCACTAACTGTTTGTTAGTCTTGGACTGCCAGTTAGTCACTAACTGTAAGTCACTAACAGTCTGTTAATCACCCCAAGGATGTGCCATCCAGAAATTGACCTATAAATAGAACAAACTGCTCTCATTACTATTCACCCCCAATTGTTACAACTCACCCCCAATTATTTCAGGTCCTGCAACAATTGTATCCGCACCAAATGGTCGATTAATGATTGGCAGGTGTACTTTTACATCAATGCAACAATATTAAGTATTTGTGATCATAAGATATTTTGTAAAGCTCTAGCTGACATTACTAAATGGTGGGGACCAAACCGGTTGACACTTTTCCGTATGGGGCAACCAGTATAGTATGCTGGCTGCATAGCCAATACTGTACTATAACAAATCTTGTCCTAAAGTTCAAGAAGCCAGCATAAAAATATGAAAATTGTTAAAGTTCAAGACAATATTGGTTCATGGCAGGTACCAGACTTGTTTTCTCTGCAATATCGTCATTGTGACACAATAGGAAAATACTTATTGCCAACAGTCATTTCTTGTCTGTTTGGTCAATTATGCAAAGGTATGGCTGCTGTGTCCTGCTGCCAGATGCAATATTACTGTGGCATGAAACATTGAGCTGATTGGAAGGAAAAAGAGAAATATCTGTGTTAGATGCCACTGATGATAATGTGAATAATTATGGTACGACATGACACATCTGGTCTGAAAACACTGAGAGCACACAGCAGAAACTTTTTTTGCATGTACCTTTGGGAATATTCTTTCCATTTTCTTCAGCATCACAGATTCACACCAAAACAACTTGTTTACAAGTAACTTCGAAATGTTTTTTTTTCTGTTATCGTACCTTCTATCTCTTTTATGTTGTAATTTCATAAAGAACGGCAATCCTTTAATGTAGCAAACAGCATAGCTTTTTTAGCATATTTTTAGCAGACAGCATGTAACTATAAATAGCTTAGCCCAGTTCATGCTCCACTGCTCAGGCTGCTGCACATGCTCAGTGCCAATTAAGCATAACATTTCAAATCAAATTCAGTGGGCAGTTGAACTTCAAAGTGATAACATAAATGTGACAGCAATTAGGCTTTAAAATGGTATGTAGACTTTTATGTGGTTATTTTCTAGGGATAGTATTGCTTTTCATTTCTGGATCTCTTACTGTTTATCAGTGTTTGCCTGGGCATAAGCTCTAGGTTTTATAATTCTTAAATTGTTTGTGTATTGCTGTTTCACGTTAATTGCTCTGTGATCTAGATCCTATGTTGTATATATTTTGAACAGCTGATATCTCAGAATACACAAGTTTGGTAGAAAATTTATTTAAATAATTCTTTATTATAGGATAACTCATAAGGACGATACTATACAAGAGACAAACTGGACTCCCGATGTAGTTGCTACTGTTGTAAGTAAATTATTGTGATTTTAGAAATTAATATGTAAGATGTTTATAATCGATAATTTGGTTATTTTTACTGTATGCATTCGGTGTAGGATTATGTGTATTGGGATGCGTGTGGTCTCTTGGACCCTGCACCAGACATCTAGGGATCTTCAGTGGTCAATATAGACCCTGAAGCCTTCAAGTCGGATCAAATTCCAAGATGGATACATGGATAACATTTACCAATACTAATTGCCCGCTAAGGAAACAGTGGAAGAGGAGGTAGAATACAAGGAAAGTAGAGGACATCAGAGAGAGGGACCCATTCGTCTCTAACCAAATAAACTGATAGGACAACAACCTCCGGGTTTCGTCCTCAACTTCTCTACATCTCTATATCTCTACTCTACTCTACATCTCTACAAACATTTATCTAAGTCATTTTGCTCATGCGTATTAACTGTATGTTTAAGCATTGTTAGTTTTACAAATATATTTTATGTGATTTGATATTAATTTATTTTATGTTTCATGGTCGATTTTATGACCTATTAAGTACTTAAGATGATTTAACATGTATTACTTAAGATTTATTACTTAAGATTTAATCATAAGATTTATTATAATATTTACTTACTTGGGTAAGGTTGGTTAATTAAGATGGCGCCCGGCGTCCTGCTCCTTCCTCGATTCTCCCGCCGTAATATTGCGTCACACGGACCCACAGCAAATTACAGGGTCCGGCTCCCTGGGTCCACTGGACCGTTTCAATCCACATAAATAGGAAGGAGTCAGTTTTGGCGGCCACTCGCCTCCTCATTTAGTTTCATCTCAGATCGCTGCACGCACTTCGCACTGTATATGTAAGTCATTTTGAGAATTATTGACCGCTGAACCCCGTAATCCAGTAGCTGCTTCACTCCATGGTGATAGCCTTCACGATCGCTCATCTAATCAACTTCATCGATCGTTGATTACTTGGCGCCATTTGCTTATTATGGGCCGTAAAAGTAGGAAATGCACGGTGCGCCGTGAGCCAGCAGTTGGGCATAATGGGCCTATGGGTCAGCGCTGTCATACGCTTCTGGAGACTTTCCGTACTGGCACATCCACTCCGGGTGTTCATATTGTTGGCCTTGACAGATCAGTGCACGACGACTTTGCATCTGCCGAAGAACACGATGGCGATTTGAGGGGGAGTTTTTCGGTCATTATGGCTCAGGGGATGGGGACGTTCGCAACGAGTCCCCGGGGGCAGATAATATCCCTTCGTTTTGCCATAGTGACTTGGTGGCGGATACTGGGGCCGGCCCGGGTGACAGTGAGCGTTTTTTGTTTCCATGGGGACGCACCCTACAGGTGACCCCAGTATGCCTAGGCCACACGATGCGCCCCCTGGTGTTGACACACGTCGTGTCACCCAACATAGTTCAGCTCAAAAACAGTCCCACGACGGTTTCCTGATAGGCGCTTCCCTTCCTGGGGTGCAGACTCGTTCTAGGGGGTTCCATGACCCTAACCAGCACGTTTCCCAGCCGGGAAGTCGTATCTTGCCTTCTGTGTCCGATGTTTCTCGCTCCTCGTGTCTGCCTGCGCTCCAGATACACAAAGACTCTGTCACGAATTTAACACGAGGGGTCGCTACCAGCCAGTACGCAACGAATGTGGGCGCCACCAGGCGTTTAGCAGCAGGAGGGGCTATCCCCAAGCACTCCAGTGGCCCTGAATTTAATGGAAATTATGATACCGAACTCAGTTACCACAGACAGTCTCATGTTACCCTTAGCAATCAGTTACCGTACCACAGCCCCGCCCGGGGCGCGGAGCTAGCCTTCCACGAGGCGGCGCCACATGTCACGAACGCTGAAGGAGGTGAGAGATTTCCCCCGCCGGGGGCCGACAACCTGTACCATGACCCATCCAGGGCCGACACTTATGATCCGAGAACCAATTATGGTGACCATAGGCAGAGACCCGGCCCAGCAGGGGCGTTGTATTATGACCCAAGAGAACCGTTGGTGAGACCGCGCCCAGCAGGGGCTAGATACCTCGATGACGTAGGCAGGGGTCCTACCTGGGCCGAGTACTATGAACCAACCACCCTCAGGGGCCGCCCCTTGGGCCTCTCCAGCGCTCCACGGACCGACTTCCATGATGCCTCCTCCTACCGGATGGACCATGCCAGGCGACAACAAGGACACCCCCCCGGATTCCAACAAGGGCTTCAGCCAGGGCTGCGATCCAGGAAGCAGGACCAGATGTACCAGGAGATGCCTAGGACTCGACATGGACACCTATCCCACCAGGACTTGATGGCCCACATCCCTCCACACATCGATGCGAGGACTGCCCACACGGCCTTGGAGGGTGAGTTTGTACACCTGGAACATTTCTTAGACTGTGATGCTAATGACTATCAGGAGGCTAGGATAGTGGATAGCAATGGCTTGCAGATCAAATCATCCCGTCCTAGACGGATGATAACTAGCTTCTACAAGTGGATGCAAGCATGGCGTTATTACGAGGTGCTGTTAACATGCCATTATGGCATCGAAATTCTATTGAAATGGCAAAGTATAGAGCTTTCCTCATTGACCTTACTGACAAGTATAAGGTACCTTACGTACTCAATTATGACGAGCGATTCAGAGCCGCCCTGGGCAGACAACGCTCCTTCGAATTTAATTCCTTTGACCAATTGTTGTATACAATCATCTGTGATGCCAGTGCATTGCGAGCTACAACAAAATGCGCAAGGTGTGGTGGAATTGACCACAATATGAATGACTGCCCCTTTCGTAGCAGCGGGTCCGCTAAAGGGCCCTCTAACCAGCCAACCGCCGACAAGGGCAAGGGCAAGGGCAGCAAGTCAATCGACCCCACAGAGATCTGCATCAAATTTCAGGACGGAACCTGCAGATTCCAATCGTGTCCCCGTACTCACAAATGTTTTATATGTGGAGGCCCAAAAGGGGCAAAGTTCTGTACCAATTGTTCAAAAACCTCCTCAGCCAAGCCCAGCTTGGGCACTGGCTCTACTTAAGGTTGATTATTGGTGTCTAATGCTGCATGCAGTGTATGATGCCGATTATGCAGACTCTGTCTATAACATGCTGATTGAGGGTGTCAGGGTTGGCCGGCCTGCAGCCACAGACTCTATTGTGTCTCCTAATTGGCCGTCAGCCATTGAGTTTAGGGACAAGGTCACCAAGCTCATTGAAAGTGATCTTAGGATGGGTCGCCTCCATGGCCCGTTCCGCGCCCCCCCCCCTATCAAGCCTGTATTGTCTCCCCCTTGGGGGCCTTCCTTAAGAAGGAATCTGAAAAGATAAGGTTAATTCATGATTTGTCTTATCCAGCTATTGGATCGGTCAATGCCTCCATTGACCCTGTCGAATTTTCCCTTAAGTACGCGTCCATAGACGACACAGTAGCTTATTGTAATCAATTCGCTACCCCCCCCTACATGGCAAAACTTGACCTTCAAGATGCCTTTAAGTTTATTAGAATCCATGAAGATGATTGGCATCTCATGGGTTTTTCTTGGCTTGATAGGGCGGGGTGCAACCATTATTAATTCTCGAAGGTTCTGAGCTTCGGCTTACGGTCGGCACCTGCCCTCTTTGACATCTTTGCTTCAGCACTTCACTTATTTATGGTTCGGAATGGGGCACCCCCCACCATTGTCAGATATGTGGACGATTTTTTGGTCATAGCTCCTGATGCTTGCTCGTGTCAAGAGGCCCTTGATATCATGCTTGACACGTGCGATAAGGCGGGGTTTCCGGTGCAGCCTTCCAAGGTTACCACACCCGACACTAGGGTGAAGTTCTTAGGTGTTAACATCGACACATTAGACCGGACCCTGTCAATAGACAGGGAGCGGCTGTCCGAAGTCTTTACTCTGGTGTCCCATTTCCTTCAGCAGCATTCAGTCTCCAAGAGACGTCTTCTTAGTTTGATCGTCAAGCTTGCTTTTGCAGCCCGTGTGGTTAACGGGGGCAGGGCGTTTATAGGCCGTCTCATTGGGGCTGCCAAGTCCACTAGGTACCTGCACTATAATGTCAAACTTTCAAGGGAGGTCAAAGAAGACTTGATGTGGTGGAAAGATTGTGTCGCCTCACACAACGGGGTCTCCATGCTCCCTGCTCCCTGGGATGAGGTAACAGCTCTGGACGTGTTTACAGATAGTTCGGGAGTGGCCATGGGTGCTTGCTTTAATAACGACTGGTTCTCCACCCCCTTTGTTGGCTCCCTGGCGCGCGCCAATGAATACTCCATAAATTGGAGGGAGCTTTATGCTGCCGTGACGGCCTTAGTCACTTGGGCCACTAGCCTTGCAGGGCGCAATGTCACTTTTCACATTGACAACCAGTCAGTTATTGGTGCTATCAACAAGTGTTATTCCCCAGCCCCCCATATCATGGCCCTCATACAGTCGTGGTGTTTGCTTGTCATTCAGTATGACATAAATGTTAGAACCAGGTACATTCCAACACTAGAGAATACGGATGCAGATGACCTCAGTAGGCTCGCAGTCAACAGCTATTTGAGCCGAAATCCCAATGCTTCCGCTTCTCCCACCTGGCCCACCCTCTTCGATTTTTAATTACTCACGTTAATTTTACAGATCTGGATCGCTCTGTCTCAGCTCTGGTATTTCACGGTATAACAGCCAACTCCAGAGGAGCGTACGCTACGGCAGTCAAAAGGTATAAGTCTTTCTGCTGTCTCTATAACTTACCACCCCTGCCTGTAACTCAATCCAATCTCATTAGGTTTGTGGCCCATATGGCCAACCAGGGGTTAGTCGTATCCACTATAACAGTCTACCTTTCTGGTCTGAGGTCTTGGTCAATTGATTTGGCCCTTCCAGTACCGGACATTTATTCCCCGGCCCTGTCGCAGGCCTTAAAGACTCTAGAGCGCCAGCCCCCCCCATTATGTTCAACCACCTGCTGGCTATAATTTCCAAAGCTCCCTTTAACAGGGATAATCTCATGTGTATTGCGGCCATGTCATTGGCCTTCTTTGCTTGTCTCCGTACATCTGAATACCTATCCACCAGGGGAGTCAACTCACCTACATCCCGGGCTGATATCATCTTTAACCACTCCCTCACTGCGCTGGATTACAGGGTTCATCGGTCAAAAACCAATTCCAAAGGTTTCATTGTCCACTTAGGTTGTACAGGTTCTATTGTATGTGCGGTTTGCTTACTCAAAACCATCATTACCCATTTTCCTGCCGCTCCTTCGGCACCTTTATTTCTCACTCCTTCTAACACTCCTCTTAACTACGCTTACTTAACTTCCAAGCTTGCGTACTTTCTTAGACTCGTGGGAGTCAACCCTGTACCCTATACCCTTCACTCTTTGCGGGCGGGCTCTGCGACCACTGCCGCTGCCGCGGGCTGTACTGAGGGAGAGATCCAAAAGCTCGGCCGATGGGCTTCCCTCTGCTACAGGCGTTATATCAGACCGACCAGGGCGGCCCAAGCCGCCGTAGCCCCTCGCCTCGCACTTTCACTTCCTTCTGATCATTTCATCTCATGATTCATTCTCTTCTTTACTGTACATTTCTTTAACACCCTAACAACTAGTATTCTGTTACTTGTAACTAACACCAGCTGGTCTTGGGCTCTATTCAGTGGGCTTCCCTCAAGGCCAGCTGGATCATCCATGTTAAATGTTCTACGTCTCGTCTGTCTCGTCTGTCAAGTCTACATGTTGTGTCGTCGGTATGATTGATTGAATGAATGTAACTGTTTTGTGTTTTCTGGGCCTGAATAAAAGGCAGTGTGTCCCAAATCTTATTCGCGTCCGAGTGCCTTTATTTGATTAAGATAACTTACATGCATGTTGGTATTGGTTTAGTACTTAAGATGTTTATTTTGTGTTTGCTTATAGATTCACCGACTTTATTGACACAACTTGATTGATACAATACGATACATTGATATGAAATGATACGTCGCGTTGAATAAACGGCAATTTTACTACTTTGGCGTCGGGTCTTCCATATTTAATTTGCCTTAAGCATTTCATATTGAGAGATCTGATATCTTCAATTTCAAAAGTTGCAGGAAAACACATTTTTTATGAGAAAAACATTTTCTTAGAAAAGAAGTTTCTTGCATGCGATTGCTTGTGATGATTCCTCTCTTGGTTGATGTAAGGCAATAACGCTATATTCATGGAGGGTGGATATTACTTTTAAACGTGGTTACAAAAGTCTTGAACTGATTAATTTCAAATCAGATAACACTATGACTTAAATGCCCTGCCTGTAATGTTCTTAGATGGAAAATGTGATATAATGACGAAAAGCATGACTGAATGCAACCAATATCAGGTTGCAAGAATGTGAGAGGTTTTCAAATTTATGGAGGAGTGTTTGTGATTAATCTAATAATTGTTTAGAATTCCTTCAAATATCCCAAAATTAAATTTATCTTGTGCCAGTTCTTCACTATTTCTTAATTTTTAACTCCTGAGAAGAATTATATTTCCAGAGAATTTAATGAGGTGGAAGATGAACTGAAATTGCTTCCATTCCATTCTCATTTTGGATGTTGAGAGTAATTTGAAAAACACTAAATTGCTTTGAAAAGAAAGGAAAATTCAGTCATTAATATAACATCTTTGTGTTAGACAAATCAAAGCCACAGGACTGAAGGAAACTGGGCATTGAATAATATTGATGCTTCATTCGGTATACCAAAATGTCTCATGGATTTCGAAAACCTCAATTGGAGAAATTTCATCAAAGGTTGAAGCACGGCCCCTTGCGTGTCAAGTGTCAATAGCTGGGAGCTTCAAGTAATCTATAGATTGATGTTTGTCTTTGTCAAAAGGTACTAAGCTCAGAGGGTCTAAGAGACCGAGAAGCCTGCAAGCCAACACCATATGTCTTGAATAGAAAATAGTTCTCTGTTAGAGGTACATATATCAGATGCACATTTAGTAATCAGCTCCTTAATGGCTTCATACTAATAGTAGTTGATTATAAATCCACTGGCCTGAGAGGACAAGGGTTCGAATCCCAATCCTGGAACTTAATAGGAGTCAGTTGGAGCATTTTACAGCAGAGGTGGCACCTATATTTAAATGACATTGTAACGTTAGCCAATAATTTGGTTGTGGATTTGTTTGATTTAGCTTTTTTATCAATAATATTAAGGTTTCCTATATGTATTCATGCAAAGGCAATTTTCAAAATCAGACATAAAGTTATCACAATATGAGAAAGGACTAGATTGTTTCAGTTCTTCATATTATATGAATTGTCTGACACCATTATGATTGTAAGCCAAACAAACCACAGTAAAAAAGAAAGCAATACTTACTGATGACATTGAAAGTGGTATTATTCCATAAAATAACTTTCATCCATGACTCTGAAAAAGTAGAAAAAATATCTGAGATTATGTTAAAAGAAATGGAGTAGGCTATAGCAGAGTTAATATTTTAGGTCGACGAGAATTATTCAATTGCTTCATTCCCGGAGCAGTTGATATCATAAATTATGTGTCTTAGATCAGTTTTGGCATGACATTATTGATTATTCTTATCAATTATGAGACAATGAAATGTTGTTTTAGTCACCTGGGACACTATTCCTAATAAAAAAATACTATCAAATGTTTCATAAAACTTTGAAGTTTACTTGACGAAACGAAACAAGTTGGAGAGATATTTCACCCCATTACTTTTGAAACATAGTCGAAGGTATACAGGTGTTTTTTGTTTTTGCAAATCTGTGGTGAAAAGTGGTCACATTTTTACCTGACAAGGAGTCATACATATTGTACATACAAAGGAGCACTCAGTACAGAAACAGGTGCTTTCAGAGTGAATTGTCTGAGTCATTTACAATCTCTGCCTCTCCTCAAATAGACTAAAACTAAGTTGTATTGCAAGAAGCAAGTGAGCAAAATCCTAGACAAAAAATATCGAACAGTATTTAGAAGTATAAGTATTACGAAAAGATATATAGTCATAAGAACACAACATATCCAAATCAGCGCCAGCCTCGCCTGGCTTGCGAGGGTGAATCAGCCTTTGTAAAATTGATAATCATTTGTTCACAAAATATATTTGGTGTCAGCTTAACGGGCAATACAAAATCATGTTTTTGGATTTTGCATTGCCAATAAAGAATTTCACGTTATAGACATTAGAAACTGCTGCAACAAATTTAATAATAGTGATGCTTTTAAAAAGTACCAACTTTCTTATTCTGTAAAAATCATGCTTAATAGGGGTATTTGATGTATAATCCTTTAAGTTGCCCAATGGAAAATCAACTATACGCCAATAGTTACTCTTTTGTCTGACAAATGAAAAATAACAAAGAAAAGCTTCAACGCTTTTTTCTTGACACCCAACATCATTGACTTAAATTTCCTCATTCATCAACATCTGTCTTCTTAAAAAAGCGCTGCGAAAGAATGTCACTCCTCCCATCACTTTAAACAAACAGAGGCTGTCAATTTATGTCAAAAGTCACTATCGGTCAATTTGACGATAAAAAAACTGATGTATGTGACCGAGGACTTACATAGAATATTCAACAATGCACAGGTCTACATTGCAGTATCATAACTTATAAAATGCCCAGTCTTAGTTATAATGAATGATCGTAAATTCATTCAGTATCTGAATAATCGGAGAATCAATATGGGTATTCTGGAATTGCCTGATCACTATTTTGAATGTTGGGGGGGGGGGACAAAGTTGAAAGATAATACAAGAATAATGCTAATACATGTATTTGTTCATAGTAGCCACCAGAATTGTTTTTTCCACAATATCAATATTGTCATTGTGACACAATAGGAAGTGAATGGCGACTTTTTGCAAACAGTCATTTCTTGTCAATTATGCGAAGGTATGGCTGCTGTGTCCTGCTGCCAGACCCAATAAACTGTATCATGAAATATTAAGACGAGTGGAAGAAAAATGGAAATGTGATAGATGTCACATGTACTTAAGAATTGACGATGTGAATATAGGATGAAGCAACACATCTGGTCTAAGAATACAAAAAATAATACAATTGAGAAAGTGGTCTTGCATGTTACTCAACGGCTAATAACTATCGGTCCATCTCCATCTAACAGAGTATGCTTCTTTTAGACCGTGCTCAATAACTGCACATGTCAGATGTTGGTTACAGCTCCATCGTGTTTGTGAACTTTTCTTGTTTATTTCTTCACTCGCCACCATCCCCCACTCCCACACAATATTAAAGCTTTGAAAATTCATGCGAAACTAAATCTAACACATGCAGCGACACTCTTCAGATTACTGTGTTGGAGTTTGGAAATGTCAGAAAGCTTTGTCATACAAACAAAACTCACGCATATTGAGATTCTGAAACACTCAGAAATTGTCCAAAAATACAAATGGAAAAGAGGAAGAAATGATAATGACGTCCACTTATCAGCACCAAGAATCCATGTTTTATGCAAAGTAAGCTGTAATTTGAAATTACTTGCACATGGAACCCTCTAAAGAGCAGGACACATTGAAATTGCAGTCTTGATATTTAACTACACAAGACACTATCAATCATTTATATTATCTAGTATCTAGGCCTACAACCAATTGTGAGTGAGTTATGTTTCATTTCATGAATTCCACGTGGAAAATATGAGGAATATCACCCTTCTTTACAGAAAGTGACCTAGCAACACAATTTTCAATACATTAACATGAAATGAAATTGCTTTTAATCTTGATAAATTTGGTAATTTGTTACTTTAATTTATTTTTAGATTTGAATGCTGGTCAGATTGTTTCTTTAGGATATTGATGGAAATTGTGTTTTTTGGGTTGTAATTGCTGAAAAACGCTAAAAATTGAGAAAAGTTGTCTTTTTTGGATGTCTACTTATAAATGAAACACTGTATCTGCACTAGGAATGTTGAATCCATCAGATATTATTGCTTTTCAAATTTACTATTTTTCAAGAATTTTTAAAAATTGTTCAGTTTTTCATGCCCTACTGCCAATGTGATTAAACACAATGTCTGGTGGAAGCAGTGATTCCGTAACGTGATTCCGTCACAGTACTTATCACTGCCTATGCTGCCACCAAGTATATATATCCTTGCTTTGAAAACCGATATTTCTATGAATTTCATTAGTCTGGAAGTACATACTCTGAAAAAAAAAATTGTTTCAAGTTTCTTGAGGAATTTTCTTGCAATGAGCATTACAAAATTTAGTGCAACAAATCACTTCAGTTTCGATTGTGAATACAGGGCAATGGTAACGAGCATAAAAGTTTCTCAATGGTGTAGAACATCTTGACCCTGGCCAAACATTCTCTCTCCATATCTAAACATCTTAATTCCCTGATATCTGCTACATGTGGCTTTGACAGTGGGAATAAATACTAAAAACAATGTGAATTCCGTGACAGAATCACATGGAGTTCATGATTCAACCCTGATAACAACTGATTTTAATGTTTCAGGTAATTAGTGGTAATATAACAGACAGAACGGTGTATTAAGCCAGGTTCCGTATACATTTCTCCCTTTGACTTAGCCTGGCTCAGTAATTTGGAACACAGCCTCTGTGCTTATTGAGTATTTCGGGGCAACAGGTATAGGTTAATCTGTGCCAAAGCCCTTGAAGCCCCAAGGCTCAGTAGAGTCCTACTCACTTATTGGAGGAATGATGTGGCTTTAGAATTGTTCAATCGAGCTTGTGCCAACTGATAACCAAGGTTTGGATGTCAGACAAAAATGGAAACGACTCCAACTATCTTCTCCCTTGCCTTCTAAAAAATTACTCCAAATCTGAATCTGAACTCAATTTGAAGATAACTATTTTCTTCTTTTTCTCATAAAAAACTGTATGTTACCCTCCCGAGCAGCAACGTAAATCAAACCTTTCGCTACGTAATTATTTTGGTTAGAATCAAACGTTGGGCCAAACAACGTATGACAAAGGTAGGGCAAAGGTAATTTCCAAACGTTGCACTCAGATGGAAAACCAAACGTAGGTCGCTACCTTAGTAAGAGGTTGGCAGATAGTTTGTTTTATAGTTTGGCCTAACGTTCGAGTCACACGTAAGTCATACCTTTGGTTAAGAGGTTGGAAGACTGTTTGGTTGTAACGTTTGGCTAAACGTGTCAGTCATACGTAAGTCTACCTTTGGTTGAGAGGTTTGAAGAACGTTTGACTATTATGTATGACCATACCTTTGATTCATAGGTTTGTCAAACATTCATTTGAGAGGTTTTTAAAACCTTAGACTACTACGTAAGTCATACCTTCGGTTGAGAGGTTTGAAGAACGTTTGACTATTACGTATGACCGTACCTTTGATTCATAGGTTTGTCGAACATTCATTTGAGAGGTTTTTACAACGTTAGACTATTATGTTTGACCATACCTTTGATTCATAGGTTTATCAAAGGTATGGTCACACGTTTGGTCATACGTAAGTTCCAAGGTTTCTCAAACGTGTCTTTGATATGTTTGGACAACGTTTGAATGTAATGTTCAAAGCAAACGTCTGATCATACGTATGTGCCAAAGGTTTGTTGAAGGTTTGTACAAAGTTGCAGAACCTAGGATCATGAGTCCCCGAGAGCCTCGTAGCGCCATCTATTCCATACCTTTTTCAACCTATCATGGTAACTTTGTTATTATAAAACCTCCCGAAGGATGCTTGCAGGTGATGATTGAATGAAGCCATAAAGAAATAGTTGCTGGACCAGTGACTAAAATTCCAAATTAAATATATCTTAAACTGTGAAAGATTTGATTGGGCGAAAAAAATGTCCCCAAGTACTGCTCATCCAAAAACAAGCAAGAGAAAATCACTTAAGACCGGAGTTGAATTGAGCCTACTTGCAACTGAATGCCACCTATACAACAGGCCAATTTGGACTGGGATTTTTCCAACTCTTCAGAGTTGATGTATTAATCCCTCACAAGGTAAGTGAATTTTGTTATTTATTGTAGTCCTTAAATGGACTGTGGACTGCTTGGTAAAACAAGGAAGAAAAGTCTGCTAATTTTGGAGCCACCTCCAGTGCTTGCTGCTTGGCTCTGCTCTCTCTATCTGTCTCTGTTTTTCTCTTCTCTTCACTGTTTTAATTTATGTTTTCTCTTTGCAGATCTCCAACAATCAATTGACCAACCCATCATCTCAAGACCTAAAAAAAAAATCTTGAAATCCCCCCCCTCCCTTCCAGAAAAAATTCCAGCAGTTAAATCAGATGAGAGCATTTCATTCAACCACAATGAGGCACAATATTCAAGGGCTTTATTTAATTTAATTTAATTTTTTCCGAGGGGCAGGCCGGGTGGCTGGGTCGACCAGAAGCAATGCGTCAGTCCCCCAGGCGCTCCGCCCCTGGCCGGCGCCTCCCTGCTATTGAAAATCCACATCTTTCAAATCGCCGACTAGACCGGGTGATTCTGAAGCATATACGCCAGCCACAGTCCATCCGAAGGAGTCATTTCACTAAAACATATCCTAGAATCAATCGGCCATGGTCAAATATAACGTTACGGTGGTATAAATGGTGTTCTAGACCGATATAAATCTAATCCACACGAGCGTTGTGCCCAGCAATGGCCGCCTCATCCTACTTCTGCGCATGCGCAAGAACCAGCGCGCTGGGCTGGCCTGCAACGCCTGACGCCCCAGAGGCGTATAACGACCGTTCCTTCAACGTGGGGGGTACGTAGTCCTGGAAGGTTGGAGAAATACGAATTATTTACGATATATACGTACGTAGTAACCTCGTAACCGATTGTCGACAAATTACGTAGATTTCAAACGTTGGGTCCGATGTGAATGGGAGGTTTAATGCTTCCTTAGACCAACGTTCCTCAAAGGAAGTTGTCCAGAAGGGTAGGAAACAATGACCTTTTAGAAGGTCAATAACATGTGATAAAACATTTTCGGAAACTTAAGAGTTTCGTCTCCTTATGCAAAAATAGAAACAAAGAGAACATGGGAATCAACAGATTCAGAGTTATGTAACAATGATTTGTGTTCAAGAGCTTTGCAGTAGTGGTGTGTGGTAGAATCCATGTGGTATTATCATCAGTGAGAAAGACTATTAATTTTATTTCACCTCCAAAACAGGAGAAAGAAAACACGCATTACACATAATACAACACATTTTTTACAATAATGATATCAACTTTTTTAATGCCGTGTAAATGCTATTTCCATAAATTAACCATATACAATGTAGCATTCACACAACTTTTGACAAGGAAAGTTTTCTGAGAGTGCAATAAACTTGCTGAAGTTTTTTCCGCCACGTTGACCATGTTATACTCTGTTTCGCCCGAAAAGAGTTCCCTCCCGAGCAGCAACGTAAATCAAACCTTTCACTACGTAATTATTTGGGTTGGAATCAAACGTTGGGCCAAACAACGTATGACAAAGGTAGGACAAAGGTAATTTCCAAACATTGCACTCAGATGGAAAACCATACGTAGGTCGCAACCTTAGTAAGAGGTTGGCAGATAGTTTGTTTTATAGTTTGGCCGAACGTTTGAGTCACACGTAAGTCATACCTTTGGTTGAGAGGTTGGAAGAAAGTTTGGTTGTAACATTTGGCTAAACTCGTCAGTCATACGTAAGTCATACCTTTGGTTGAGATGTTTGAAGAACGTTGGACTATTACGTATGACCATACCTTTGATTCATAGGTTTGTCGAACATTCATATGAGAGGTTTTTAAAACCTTAGACTATTACGTAAGTCATACCTTTGGTTGAAGGGTTTGAAGAACGTTTGACTATTACGTATGACCATACCTTTGATTCACAGGTTTGTTGAACATTCATTTGAGAGGTTTTTACAACCTTAGACTATTACGTATGACTATACCTTTGATTCATAGTTTTATCAAAGGTATGGTCACACATTTGGCAATACGTAAGTTCCAAGGTTTCTGAAACGTATTTTTGATATGTATGGACAACGTTTGAAAGTAATGTTCAGGGCAAACGTCTGATCATATGTATCTGCTAAAGGTTTGTTGAAGGTTTGCACAAAGTTGCAGAACCTGGGATCCTATGTCTCAGAGCGCCTTGTAGCGCCATCTATTCCATACCTATTCCAAGCTATCTGGTAACTTTGAGGATAAAAAAACCTCCAACCGGATGCTTGCTGGTGATAATTGGATGAAGCCATAAAGAAATAGTAACTACATCAGTTACAAAAATTACCAAATAAATATTTCTTAAAATATTAAAGATTAGATAGGCCAAAAACAAAATTCTGAAGTGCTGCTCAACCACAAAGGAGCAAGAGAGAATCAGTTGAGACCGGATTTGAACTGACCCTAGATGCATCAGAATGCCAGCTATCCAGCAGGCCAATTTGGATTGGGATTTTTCCAACTCTTCAGAGTTGCAGTATTAATTCCTTACAAGGTAAGTGAATTTTGATATTTATTTATTTATTGTAGTCCTTAAATGGACTGCAGACTGCTTGGTAAAACAAGGAAGAAAAGTCTGCTGATTTTGGAGCCACCTTCAGTGCTTGCTGCCTGGCTCTGCTCTCTCTATCTCTCTCTCGTTTTTCTCTTCTCTTCAGTATTTACTGCTTTAATTTATGTTTTCTCTTTGCAGATCTCCGACAAAAAATTCACCAACTACCCATCCCCTCAAGAAATAAAATAAAATTCTTGAAATCTCCCCCCCCCCTAAAACAACTTCCTGCAGTAAAATCATATGAGAGCATTCTTTATTCAACCATAATAAGGGCCAATATTCAAGGGCTTTATTTAATTCAATTTAATTTATTTTTTGTTAGGGGGCAGAGCAGGCCGGGTGGCTGGGCCCGCCTGAAGCAATGCAGCAGTCCCCAGGGCCATCGAGCGCTCCGCCCCTGGCCGGCACCTTGCTGCTGCTGGTTCAGAAGTCAAATTCATGTACATGGTGCACACAAGCAATCGGTCCAGAACACGAGTATTCCACTGTAAAACTGATATATACGTTTCCCAAAGATGTAATACGGCTGAATCCTTTCTTAAAACCAAAGCTCAGGTCATATTTAGCAAGATATAGTCCATTTAATTCTGAAGTGCGAGCGCTTTTGAGAATCCACATCCTTCAAATCGCCGACTAGAACGGCTGATTCTGAAGCATACGCAGCATCCAAAGCCATCCGAATCAGTCATCTAACCGAGACACATCCTAGAATCAATCGGTCATGGTTAAATACATTGTTACGGTGGTATAAATGGTGTTCTAGATCGATATAAATCTTATCAACACGAGCGTCCTGCCCAGCCATGGCCGCCACCCCCGTCTTCCTCGCATGCGCAAGAATCAACGCGCTGGGCTGGCCTGCCACGCCTGACGCCCCAGAGGCGTAGCTTCAACGTGGGGGGTAAGCAGTGATGGGAGGTTTGAGAAATAGGCAATATTTACATAAAAACTTACGCATCAAAATGCCGTAATCAAGTGTCGACAAATTACGTAGTTTAGTAAAGTTGGGTCCGATGTGTATTGGAGGTTTAATGCTACCTCAGACCAACGTTCCTCAAAGGAAATTTTCCACAAGGGTTGTGCACTTTTTCTATGATTTGTCAAGATCATAATTTTTTTCTGTCGGAAAACAATTTTCTGTGTTTTGACACTTGGATCTGAAAAAAGATCTGATGCACACAATTCATTAACTGTGCACACCTTCAAAGTTAGGGGCCATCTGGTCCCATATTCCCAGATGCCATTGTAATCCTGTAGACCCAGGATAAGCTAACAAAATTCTGTCTTATGCCCCATCTTATCATCAGCAATGATTGTACAGCCAGGTCAGCAATGACATCTTAGCAAAAGTGCTGTTACAACTGTCATTGACTTATAAGAGCTTATACAGCTCTGTGATACATGACATGGTAAAGGCTTGTAGTATGGTGTTGTGTACACATTGAGGTTTATTCACGATTAACCATATGGCCAGACACCTTTTTGAGTTGTCTCACAGTTATTGAAATCCCATTGTATTGACCACTGTTGCTTGTGACAATGTCTCTACTGCCATTGTGTCTAATATCCAAAAGTGCTTTTCAAAAGACTGGATATTCCAAATAGCACTATGAGGATATTTGAAAAGGTCAAATATCTCCGAAGATGCTATTTGGATATTTCATCAGACCCTATTTCATCAGATGATATTCAATCTTAAGCTTTGGCTGACCGTATGGAGCTTTGGCAGACCGTATGGAGCTTTGGCAGCTGCCAATTATTCTCCGGGTCCTATTTTTGGTTCCAAAATATCCAGTAGAGGGGGCTTCAACTTCAGAGGCCCTGGATACATGCTGTTGTAGAAGAGATGGCAGTGCATGGCAGCCCAAAGTTCTAACAAATAGTGTCCAAATAGTTCCTAACCATGAGACACTATTTGGTCACTATTTTATGTAGAAGAGATGGCTGTCAATATACTATGACAAAGTTTCAAACATAGCACATTAGAACTTTTGGAAAAGTTCAGTAGAAAATGTGGCATGGTTGCACTTTTTGGATATTTCGTGAGGGATATTGGCAAATCATGGTGAGGGGAGTAGATATTGTGACTTAGACCTATTTTAGTGTCTGGCATGCAAAAGCAGCCCAATTTGCAAATTTGGCATGTAGAACTTTCGGCTGTAACAACTGTTTGAAAACTCACTTTTGTTTTTGATCACAAGTATTTTGGCAGACAGTCATGTTTCTCTGGGTGATGCCTGGTTGCTTTGAGAGTCAATCAAGAGACAGTGTGAATAACAGCTCAGCTTTGACTGATTGCCAAACTGAGGGATAAGAAATTGCTTATATTCAACATTTAAAAGAATGTGGGGACCAAATAAGATTTGTCTCCCTGAAAGAGTCTTATTTTTAAATTTTTCCCTTTTTTTTAAACATTTTAATCAAATTCTTAAGATTTGGGCTAAACTCTGGGAGCAGGTTCTTTTTCTTGTCTGGACAACCTAAATGCGTGAGCAGGATGTGGTCATTAGATATATTAGTATTTTATCAGTTCAGAAGAATTATTTCATTATTCAGTGTAGCAATATATTTATACAGTCAGCCATGTTTAAAACTTAAATGTTATATGTAAAATATATGTAACTTCACCGGAAGCTCATCCCCCTTCTGGGTATAGTATTTATTTACTCGGGTGTTCTTCCACCAACTTACATTTGCTTTTGTCGTGTATTGTACCTGTATTGTCATGTATTGTACTTGCGTAAGTTGAAAATAAAATGTTGGATGAATAAATGTTCCATCTGGTACCAAGAGTGGCTGGCACATTACATCTTACTCCTGTGTACTGCACCCTGCAGGTCCAATGAAATCAAGAAGTACCTGATGTCAAGGCCTATCACTCATCCAACCCCAACCCCTCTCAATAGGTCTCCTGGTAGTACGCGCCCTCGAGCGCCCAACATAATTAGGGACTGACCAGATGATCTTGGGGGGAGAGGGCTATTAATTTTTGGTTTCTCACTTGACACTGAAAAAAAAAAGTTTGTTTCCGCCTGTACCTATGTGCGAAAAAGTAAGTTTGTTGCGCATCCACGTGCAAAAAACAAATTTGTTGACGCTTCGCAAATTAAATAAAAAGCTTGTGTCGGGGGTAAAATCCATAGACCCCCAACTATCGTATACAATTTTCCATCTAGGAAAACTCCAAGCCCCCCTACTGTAAATCTCTTGGTCATCCCCTGATGTATCATACAGTTATCATTAATAAAAAAAGATTCAGATCAATTCCAATGTAAACCCATCATCCCATTGCAAGAAGTTGTCAAATACTGAAGAAGCATCAAAGCTGTGTAGTGAACTGGCTGTTGATGACACCTAAAGAAGTTAATCTGCACCTTGACCATAATTGTAGACAATATGTGAATTATGTATGGTCAATCGCGAATAAACTTCATTTCGGCCACCGATGATGAAAAATGAATGTTGTAGCACTGTTAACTATTTCTAGAGGTTAAGTGATATAAAGCAACAAATTAACATGGTAATGACATAGCGGCAAATCAATTTTAACCATTTTTTTGGTAAATAAAGGTAAAATACTTCCACATTGTTGTAATGATGCATTGACTGAATTTCATGTGACATATTATAGAGATGAAGGAATCAAAATAAGGAAATTCCGGTCCAAATCAGCTAAAAATAGTTTTAGGAACCAGAACATTAGATATGGTATTTGATTCTGGATGTTTGACCATGGCTTTTGGCCCAGGTTTATGGCACTCCCCAAAATAACCCTACTAATTTTCATTTGAACATACTTGCATGGCCCGATGAAGTAAATAATTCAAATTGGCATCATTAATATTGAATTTACTCAAGAATCACCTATGTGTATCATAATTAACAGAAAGATACGGCTTTTGGTAATTTTCCGTCATTTATCATATTTTTTTATCTGCAAATTTTGCCTATAAACGAGACGAAACAACTCAATATCATAAATCAAACATCATTCAAACTTATTATTTTACTTATCTATGTGTATATATGCAGCTGGTCCGACCCTGGTGAAATGGCAGCTTGATGAGTTACTTTCCAGAAAAGCGACATACTTGTGAACACGCTAAAACTAGAGCTCTAACAAGTTCAATATAATGTGTAGAGACCTAATATTTTGCCCTGTAGTGCCGTGTGATACATTCAATATCTGCAAAAAATGTCAACTTTACTTCTGATAGTTAGACACTTAAACCTTCAAATTTGTAAATAGCTATGTACTAACGATGATTTTTGAAGATGCTTAAAAATTCTCCGTTCTCTGCATGGACGTATGAAAACGTTTTTCATAGTGTATCTACGTGTTTCTTACGTTTGAGAAACCTATCTATAAATTGTTTTGATTTGATTTGATTTGATTTTATTTGCCACAAGGTGGCCAGGATAACACATAAAAGACACGTCTTATTTCCAACACTCTAAAAACAAACGCCTCTTTTAAACACATTTAAGTGTTAGATTACATAAACACGTTTGAAAATAAACACTTTCTACCAGCATTAACAGATTAAAGTGTTTATCAAACTTAGAATATTTCCTCATGTATGGTTTCAGAAATTAATGATCAATTTAAACCAGGAAATTTTGGTTATAAGATGACAATATGTCATAAAATGTCTGTTGGTAGCATATTGTGTCTTTTATCTTTGTTTGAATGCTCCCAAGTGCAAGAAAATGTGTATTATTTCTTTTTAATGAAAATTTCTAAGTCCTTTAAACACATAGTGTTTTTGCAAGTTTGCCGGATAAACACTTCTAGTGTTAATCTTTAAGGAGGCAGACAATTTAAAACAACATCACAAGCGACCGACCATGAAATCACAGCTTTCTGTACTTAACACAGATTAGAAGGCATGCATTGTGACTTAAGTCTTCACTGAAGTAGCTTATAACTGGTAAGCACAACTTAAAATGATATATTTGAATGCTATATATTAAACAGCAAAGAAAGGTATTTAACTACATTTTGATAAAATGGTATTTATGTACACTATACATGCATACGTTTGCTAAGAAGAACATGTTAATGGCAGTATCTGTACACTGCATAACATGCATTTTTACATTATTAACTATCATTTTATCAGAAACATTTGGAAGTCTATCTAATTTCTAGATTTCAAACACATGTAATATATATTCTGCACTGTGCACTGGGGAATGGGCAGAGATAGGGGGAGTTGGGGAAATATGTGCCCTGTATTTTCATTGGTGTTCATAACTTTTATCAAATTTATTTGAAAATCATGAGACAACCTTATTTTATTTTCAGCAGATATCTGGACTCAATTCATCGAGTGTGATCAATATTTTTGGAAGAATCCAGCTACAATTTGAGGCAAACCAAAATAATATAAACTTCGCATCTACACTGTATCTAGCAAGTCACTGAGGTAAATATCACATTATAGAGAGGCAACGCTATTTTGATAACATCAATCAACCATCTTTATAAACACATGTAATTGTTAACATTTCAAACCATCAAACTGCAATCATATTATTGCGCTGCCCTGGGGGTGCCCCCCCTTGGGCAAGTCCTTGTTTTCGTAAGCAAGCTTTTTTGCACACACTGAAATGTTTTACACTCTTGCCCCAATTTTCTGTAAAAGCTACTGGGCACCTGCCACTACTTTCAGAGCCCTTCTTCACTGTATGTTACGTTACTGTCATAAAGTTTGTCCCCGAATCTTTAAACTAACATTCATATTATTTAATCATATTTTAAAATTTTGGGATGAACTGGATTAGGAGGGGGTGGGCATATGATTGTTCATAAGGGCATGCTGTGCTTCTGGAGGAACTTCAGACTTTTTTTTTCCGGGATTTTTGATGGAGGTCTTATGTTATATATCCAATTAAGGCCCTAACTAGTTTTTCCGAATATCTTTAAAAGGGGGAAGGTTGGTCTAGTGGTAGCGTGCTGGACTGCCAATGACTGGGTCCAGAGTTCGAATCCAGCTCTTGCCGGGTCACCTGGGCCTATGTTGGACCGCTGTTTCAATCATCCTTCACCTCATTGCCATGTCGTGCTCCTGTCCTAGTTAGCCTACCAAGTGCATAAATACAGGACGTAAAGCCCCAAACATCCATCCATCCGAATATCTTTAAGATATTTTAGTTGTTCATTGCAGTTTTGTATTTTGTAACTTTTTCTTTCCACAGCAATTTGGACCCGAAAAGATCTGACAAAAAGACAGCTGCAACATAAAGCAAAGGAGAAAAATGAAAGAAAAAGCCACAAAGTCTTGGAGGTAAATATTTAGCATAATTAACATTTGGTTAACATGCCTGTCATAATACCTATGTTTATAATCTCCTGGTTCTGTGGCTTTGCTTTTGATACATCTAATACTTTCATATAAGTTAATTTACCAAGACTTATTGTCACTTGAACACTGTTTAGGTTGGCCATTAAATTGTTGGTTTATTTTATTCTGATCACATGGGGTAAATGTTTAAACTATTGTCTGGTCCCAACTATCCCTGAACAGTTCTTCTGCAACATAAGTTGAAAGCATGCCCTGATTCTCACTGATGAACTGCAAGTCATATCGTTCATACGCGATTCCCTAAAGATCTGCATAGATGCACTTCCTATTTTTTTTCACCATTTCAGTAAATTTTTGAAAGTTATGTATGATGAGGTATTATGTCAATATTCATGATATATTATGCTTAATCATTTAATAGTAAACAAGGATTCATTTATTTGCAGGTGGACAACATTGACAAGAGTGACGTAACATTGAAGAAGGTTCCTCGATCTGGAAACATCTCTTTCCATATTTTTGCACTCCAGTCACTTTCTCAAATGGATTCATACCGTTGCTGAGGGACAATCACTGTCGCAATCATATTTGAAGCTTTTACAGAGGCAATGCACTTCTTGTGTTAAGGACCTTGACTATCCAGTAATATTTGGACAGCTTCTTGAATGTTAAAACAATCATTTGATTGTATTCTAAAATAGTCATATCCATTTTCAAAGAAACACATTTAAAGTGCCATAAAAAGAAATTTGACTCTTATGTGAGAATTTGTCACTTTTTCTGCACTCCCTAAATGGATTGCATTGAGAATCAAAACATTTTTGAAAGGCATTACATCAATGATATGGATTATCACGTGGAGTAACGGGATACCATTAAAATGCAGACAAAATGATGACATGGTAAGATTTTGACTGTACACCAATGTACTAACCAAAAGGTCTTCTATTTTTCATCACATTAGGGTAAGATTTGGGGGGAATTCAAATGCAGTAATACGAAACACCAGTTCATTGGGAATATGATTCAATTGTTGAATTTCTTTGAGAATTTTGCAAGGTTTTATTTTATAATTACGCAATGATTGAATATATCCTTCAGTGTCAGTGCTCAATTGAAGAATAAAATATGTACACAAACTATCTATTTTCTTGTCATTTTTCATTGGCTTTCAAAGGGGGCTAAATTATCCCAAACTTTAAGGCAAATCCAGCCCATGTGATGACATATTATCTAATGGTTCCTTGAAAGTGTCAAATGAAAGAATTTAAGCTTCAATAGTTAATCCATTCCAACATCCCATGTATTAAAATGCACTTTTGAGGGAGGGCAGGCACAAACATATACCATCCAGTTTTTTTTTTGGTGTAAATAAATTAACTGGCATTAGTAATTGCTTGGTCCAGGGTTTGAATCTAGCTCTTGTCGGGTCACCTGGGCCTATGTTGCATAGCTATTTCAATTAACATTTGCCTCATATAATTATCCAGGCGTTCCAATGTGCAACCACACTCAAAAAGATAATGGCAAATGCTTTTTTCTTTTCTAAGAACAAGTGAATTTAACTTGAATCCTTATAATGGTTACAACAACACATTTTAAAATAACCCATTGCATTTTGGCAAAATGTGTTGCTATCAAGTGACTTCACTGAAGTCATTGACCTCCATTAATTCTCTATTCATACTTCCACGAAATTCACTTTTTTAAATACCGTATTTGCTGTACTTAAAAGCACATCCTTTAATAAAAGCCCACCCCTTCAAAAAGCACAAATTTTAATCAAAATTCCATCAAAATATGACTTTGTTCAAAATTTTTAATGCAAAAAATTACTTATTGGCCATCTCATCATTGCATCTGCCCACTGGGCGTTTAATACAACAATAGGGTAGTGCAAAACAGAAAACATTCATTGTAGGATACATGTGTAGAACAGAACTTAACATGAGTTATAGTTGAAGAGTGACGAATACTTAAATTCAGCTGTTTGTAGCCATCAATGACCTCACAACAGGCCCTATCCATTGCATTAAAATGAAATGTCAACTTGTCATTGGGTAACTGTTGACCTTATTGATAAGTGCTGTGACTCGTTAGGTGACTTGTTTTGATAGCACAGGATATTACCACGTGATTCACGGTGATTGTAAAGGGACAGATAAAAATGGCAACAAAGTCCTTGTCAACCCAGGCCATTTTTTCTGTAGTCAATGAAGCTGGGTTATTATAAGGTGCTCCTCAGCTGTCAATGAACCTTTTTTTAGATCTGTACATTGTACAAGCATGGTCATCATTGTATCATGTTGTATCAGGGAATTTTTTTAGCCGATGCCCAGGCCCTTAGCAATACAGGATATGTGAAGTAACTTACTTGCCACAGGCGGATATATGTTCACCACCAAGAGTCCACCAGGTGGATTTGTCAATGGAAATAAGGAAACATGTGTGAAGACACATCATCAAAGTTTGTGCACTTTTGGGGAAACCCTGGGCTAAATTTAGACATGTTGGGGAAATGTCAGTGTGACCTTGCTGCAGCTGAGATTCCCAGAAAAGGCCACAACTGCATTGTGGCTCTTTTCATGGAGCAGAGGAGATCTTTTAGAGCTGCCAATAGCACAGATCATCTGTCAGATGGTTAAATAAATATAATAGACAGACAGAAGATCTGTAGACAGGTATATAGGTAGAAAGGCTATGAAAGAGATCAGACATGAAGGAACTTGCAGCATTGAATTGAAGCTGTGAATGGAATTCTCTTCAACCTCTCAACAAATCTCTTTTAAAAATCCCATTATCTAGCAAAACAAATTATAACTATAAATTTCTTGTTTATCTAGATAGGGACCATGCTCTTTCAAAAGTAAGTTCAACCCTAACCAAAGATGATCATGAGGATCATCAGCATTACGAATAAGTAAATGCTATTTTCACAACAAACGGTCCTCTCATTCCATATGCATAACAAATTGAATGGCTGAAATCAACATTGAGCGCTTTGTTGAACTGGTTTTATGGAAATTTCTCTCTAATAATTAATTGTGAACGAGTATTTAGTGGTTTTTTACCATTGTGTTCACCTGAAGAAACATTGTCAATATTCCTATGTTGATTGTAAAGAGGGCTTGTGTCACGTAGTTAATTATTACCTTTGTATTGTGCCCAAAATGCCGCGAAAGGTCGGCCCCCCTGGTTGAGACCCTGGCCCGGGTGGCCCCCCTTGGCCCCCCCCACTCCTGGATTTCTAGCTACGCCACTGCCTGAGAACATAACGCTTAGGAGAATTGGGAGTTGTTACTCAGTTCAAGTCAGTTGTACCAAATCAGATAAAGAGGATGATTAAATGCCATGGCCGTCATGTTACGATACCAAGAAAATGAGATAAAGTCAGGAAAATCATAGATGGAACACAGCTGCAAGAATTGAACGGAGTAATAAGGGTAGGGTTGTTGCATGACCCATATGTAACAAGCCCACTGATTGCCAAAAACCCACATGCATATCGTGATGTTCACATGTGTGTGACAGATAGGTCAACAGACTAATCAAGAAGTGTATACACATCAGATGCATGTAAATATAAGGTACCAAGATGTCATGAAAAAATCACTCAGTATGAAAATTGAGGAAGGCAAGTGATGCTTTTGTAATTTTAAGTGTGAGAAATTAATCTTGACTGAGTCATCCAACATAATTGGCTGGATGAATTATCACTATCTATTTATACAACAATAGCATTAGGCCTAGTTACCGAATTGGCATTTATATTACATACAGGATAAGGGACACCAGTAAGCTAATCCACTTTATTTACTAGAGGTCATTTACTGTTCATTGTATTCATTGTATTCATTTATGGTAAAGAAATTCACAGCAGAAAATTTCCCAAAAAGTCCAAAATCTACTCCAAACAGTCCTAATTCTGTAATAAACCCTAAAGCAACTTCTTAATGTGGTTGGCCATTCATTATTTAAATGGCTACACATAATTCAGATAAGATATACCCTATACCATGTATTTAATTCAATTTGATTCTGTTCAGGAAAGTCACCAGGATGGGTATGAAAAGCAAATTTTGGAACAAACAAGAATATGCAAGCCCATAAATTTGAGTAGGCTTCTTCTTCTTGAATATTTCTCCTGTGTTGAGGAGCACTCCTATTTGTTAGGATGAATTGCGGAAAGCATTTAGCTTTCTGTTTCCTCCACCACCCCATTTAACGGCATGTCTTTTTCTATTACTACTAACCCTATTTCTACCGCTGGTGCTGAGTTTATCAAGCCTTTGTGTGTGTAAGTTGTGGCATAAGATTTAGGCTGTATTTAAGATTCACAAAGTCATCTTGCATTTAACTTCTCTCAAACCTTTAACACACAATACTTTCTTTAAGTTGTGTGGAATATAATGACGGGGCTGGATTTATGCGTCTCAGACGCAGTGTCACACTCTTTTCAGTCAACAGATTTGGGATGCTACTTTTTTGTAGAATTTTTGAGTGACTCAGCAGGTACAACAGCAAAATGTACTTATCTTTAACAGCTTCAACAACAAGAGCCTGCAGAGATTCTTGACCCTGAAAGAATATTACTTACATATCAGTCTGTTCGGAGAAAAACTTCCTGCGCTTTAAGATTTAAGAGAGGCCATGAGAATTCGACAAATCCATTTTAGATCAAGGAAAGATCCCGTTAAAACTATCCTCCAACAGGTACCATCCTATTTCAGTGCAGTCAAAATACCCCTTGCTTTTATTAGCTGAAAGCATGCACTGATTTAGCAGGGTCACTGTGCTGGAGGGTGGTTAAAACGTGACTACGGCTTGAACTGCAGGAAAACTGTTCAATTTGTAATAAAATTACATTAAGGCTAGATTTTGAGACAACTTGTTGGACATGGTCTTCCAACCTTAGAAACCCCTCGAATCAACCGTACCCAAACATTTTACTTACTGTCTGTCTCTGACGAGCAACATGACATTGTATCAAATTGCCTCCATTGGAATAACATTGGCTTACAATATATCTTTTAATTTTGTGCTATATGACAATAAATACTAAGTCTTATTGCTTGGAAAGGAGAGCAAGTAAGCAAAATTCTGTGGAAATGAATAGCTACTAAATGATACAGTAGAACATTTTAAAATATTTGGAGCAAAAAATACCTGAAAATTTAGCTTTATTATAGACTTTCCTCATTAGTTAATTTCGCATAATTTTATTTGTCATAGTTCCCCAAGAAATGTTCCTAGAACAAACAACAAACTTCAGTATCATTGCTATTCAGATATTCAGATATTTATTCAGAATGTCAATCTTTAAAATTGTTTACTTATTTGGGTCAGTAAGCAGCTAGATTTATTGAACCTCACAGCAATTAACATTCGTGAAAGATCCATCGTCTGTGTCACCAAGTCTGCCGGAAGAAGCCACACCTTCAATGACCTGCGGAATAAGCAATCAAATAGATTTTTAGATTTTAACCTTTAATTCTATTTGTTTGCTTTTCTAACCCCAAAAATTAGGAGAGTTAGGCTGACAGATGTATGCTTTGGTGGCCATTCTTAGTTTGGTCATTTCCTTAAAAGGCACAAAATGCTGTCATGACCCGCAATGCGTCTCTTATGGCCTAAGGACCTCAAATTTACTGAGAAAAATATTTTATCGGTTGATGCAGGGTTAGGGTCCAAATCAAGATTGGCTGCCTGATAATCTACAGACTTTGGACTCTTACCGTGGCTTGATAATCAACAATTGGGAAATTATTTTGTCGTAAATGCATGATGATGATGTGCTACATTAAGAGTTTATTATGCAAGTTATATTTAAGAACTCATTGAAAAAAAAAATGGTGGGGAAAAACTTCACTTTTATGTCTTTAAACTTTACATAAAATTTGCGATACCCTAAATAGTGATAAATACTCATTTGCAATACTTATTTTCCCATCATCTTAAAAGTAAACCTATTAAGCACTTACCATTTTGAGAAAAAAATTCGAGAAAATACCAAATTAATAAATCTTTTCAGTGTTTTGGTTTTTATTGTGATTTAATAAGAGTGACTCTCATAATAAATTGTGATACTTGAACAATGAACAAGTGTATAAAATATTTTTTCCCTTATTTTTGTTTAATATCTTGCCTGTGATAAAAATGTCAAATTTCCCCAAAATATGAAACCATGATGCTCGGTGTGTCAAATGGATCTTAGCTAAAATAATGGGAAAGTTCCCCTTTTGTGAAAAGAAGGAATTTTCATAAATTTAAAAACCTGAGCACGAAGTTTTGCAAATAAACAATTCGTACCTCATTAAAACCACACTGAGCAAACACTCCTTTGTCAGCCGAGATCCACCTGCAACGACCGGTCAGGGTAAGTCCCAGGCCTGCAAGAGAAAATTAAGTTTAAATAAAACTTACATCACTATTACGATTTGAAATTATTTATTCAACAAATCTGTCTTCTCTCTACACCTTGAACAAATCCCGTCATGTTATAATGTGTATCAAAGTGCTACTGATGTACATACAATGTAGGCCCTTTAACTCCAGAGTAACGTGCAAAGAATAAAGAGCACAAGATGTCACCGCTAGTGCTGGCGACTTCACTGCCCTTGGTGGTATATAAATACTTAACAAACTAATGTGACTCCACATACAAGTCTTGTGTTATTACTATCAAAACATTAGAACCTGTCTCTCTCTATTAATTATTACCATCGTAGCAGTGAATCTTGGTATAATGATCTCGCCCACAGTCTGGATCCCTTGAAGAAGTGCAAACACCAGTCACAACTTTTGAATCATTGCACGTCACGCGTCGGCCTTTATTTTCCCCTCTGACAGCAAACGTTCCACAATCTGCAATCATTGACATGGCAGTTACAACAGAATTATCTGCAATCATAGACATGGCAGTTACAGCAGAATTTTCCACAATCTGCAATCATAGACATGGCAGTTACAGAAGAATTTTCCACAATCCGCAATCATAGACATGGCAGTTACAGCAGAATTTCCACAATCTGCAATCATAGACATGGCAGTTACAGCCGAATTTTCCACAATCCGCAATCATAGACATGGCAGTTACAGCAGAATTATCTGCAATCATAGACATGGCAGTTACAGCAGAATTTTCCACAATCTGCAATCATAGACATGGCAGTTACAGCAGAATTTTCCACAATCTGCAATCATAGACATGGCAGTTACAGCAGAATTTTCCACAATCCGCAATCATAGACATGGCAGTTACAGCAGAATTTTCCGCAATCTGCAATCATTGACATGGCAGTTACAACAGAATTATCTGCAATCATAGACATGGCAGTTACAGCAGAATTTTCCACAATCTGCAATCATAGACATGGCAGTTACAGCAGAATTTTCCACAATCTGCAATCATAGACATGGCAGTTACAGCAGAATTTTCCACAATCCGCAATCATAGACATGGCAGTTACAGCAGAATTTTCCACAATCTGCAATCATAGACATGGCAGTTACAGCAAACTTTTCCACAATCCGCAATCATAGACATGGCAGTTACAGCAGATTTTTCCGCAATCTGCAATCATAGACATGGCAGTTACAGTAGATTTTTCCAAAATCTGCAGTCATAGACATGGCAGTTACAGCAGAATTTTCCACAATCTGCAATCATAGACATGGCAGTTACAGCAGAATTTTCCATGATCTGCAATCATAGACATGGCAGTTACAGCAGAATTTTCCACAATCTGCAATCATAGACGTGGTAGTTACAGCAGAATTTTCCACAATCCGCAATCATAGACATGGCAGTTACAACAAAATTTTCCACAATCTGCAATCATAGACATGGCAGTTACAGCAGAATTTTCCACAATCCGCAATCATAGACATGGCAGTTACAGCAGAATTTCCACAATCTGCAATCATAGATATGGCAGTTACGGCAGAATTTTCTCCAAACTAACTTTTTTTATATAATGGGCTGTAAAGAAATAACAACAATGCCAGAATAAAATTTAATCTAAGAACACAAATTTCTAGATGTGTGCTTCTGGCTGCAATGCACTGGTGTGACATCATCAAAATGCCAATACTAAATGTCTGATACGCAAATGTCAGTCCTCGGTGCATCAAGATTCTAACAATTAAAATTAATTTATTATAATTATGTTACTAGAATATATTTCAAAGGGATAGCCCATCCTTAGAGCTGTTTTTCATTGGGGTCCTTCATGTTAAAGTTAAAATAGAAAACAAATATAAATCTTAAAAAAAGAAAAGTGAAAGCAGCATGTGATAACCTTAAAATGACAATATAAAAAGCGCTAAACATCTTCTTTTATGAGAGTAGCTTTTCACAACATTATATCTGGCCATATTATAGATGATGCATAATGATGTTGACACAGTATGTACATTTTAGAGGCAATGCCTTCTCGATTCAGTTCTACATTTAGGCGGTACCATAGGTTTATAAGTTACGAGGGGCGTTCAGAAAGTTAACTGCTGAATTTTATCCTGTAAAAAATTCATAGTTCTAGATTGAAAATAAGTGTCCATATAAAAAAAAGCCGTGAACTTTCTGAACGCCCCTCGTACATAAGCTTCTTACTTGGAGACGCCGAGACAGGACAACAGTTGAGACGAGTATAAGCGCCGCCGCAGTCTCCTTGTTCTCCTGATGTGCAAAGCCCAGTCGCCACGTAGTCACTTGGGCAGTCAACGGATACACCATAACTACCACTTCTGTAATAAAAATATATTGTTATGTCAATACCACTGTTTTTTTAGTGCATGTATAATTATCGAAGTGTGTGGTTGACCCCTTGGTAATGATACTGGCAGTGTCATAAAGGGATCAACCAACATAAAGCAACACATTACAAAATTGATCAGTATCATTTTGTATTTTTTTGCCAATTGATGCTTTATAAATAAAATAAATAAATATTTTATTTGCCTCAAAATTGAGATATGTACATATAATATTTACAAATATAATGTATAAATATCAATAAAACATGGTAAAGACGTACACGTATAGTTAAGTAAAAATGTGTGATAAAAGTATTTCAGTAATTTGGCATTAAAATCATTCTTAAAAGATCTTTGTTGTTGGCAGTGAGGTTTGATAAAAGCATTTTACAACTGTCCATAACACCGTCATTCACAGGGAAGGCTTTTAATCTTGTAAGACAGTTTTTGGTATGCTCGTCATCTAAGAGTAGTCTTGGGATGGATTTGAAACCAGTCTCTACATCACATAAATCTTTTACTCTGCCATATAATGTGTTACCTTATGTAAATAAAATGTCTGAATCTGAATCTGAATCTGAATCTGTTCATACTTGCATAGCACTGATCTTGACTGTTGACTTGTGAAATATAAAATTTTATGGACTCACCTTTCAACCCTGTCAACACAACCATCTCTCAGAAGTGCAGCGCTTGTCAACCCCACTGTGACAGCGAATAACAGAAGTTTCATCATAGTGCACACTCTTAGTCTCGTTCATCCACAACTGACCATGTTGACTTTTAGCGAGAATTTATACAATCTGTCAATCTGTCACATGTTACGTTTCATTCAGAGGTCAACGTAGATTTTCTTTATCTTATTGATACTAATGGCTGAATTATCCGAACTTATCATGCTTATAATGTATTCCTTTGGCTTGCATGACTTATATTGACTTTCGTGTTTAAAGTAGAATTATGTACCTACTGCTTTTATATCATGATTTTAAAGGTTATTAAATGCTTTTATGATTATTTTATACCTATTCATACATGTACCATCATTTATTTGTTACTGTGTATTTATTGTTAGTGTTGCTGCAAGCCTAAACAGCTTATGCTGAATTTGGATTCCGAAGTAAACTTGTAACTTGTAACAGGTGAAGTGCAGCGTCTGTCTGTTCACATGCTCTTTCTGAGAGTATAGTTGATAATTGAATTTCTGATAACATGAAATCATTTAATGTGTCACATATACACAATCTTTCTTTCATTGCATACTTCTAGAGTCGGAACTAATATAGAGAAAATGTCCATATAGGCCCTTTATTGCATTTTAAAAACTTGAACTGGGCTATTTCACGGTTTTGCCGAGGAACCCTATTTCAGTTTTGTGTCTATCTGTTGACTTGTTTGAATTAGATCTGTTTTTAAAAGTAAACCTAGCATTTCAAATATAAAATATATGCAAAGGTTTTAACCATGGGAGAGGGAATATGTGATTTATCACCCGAGGCCTTTAGGCCGAGGTGTGATAAACACATATTCCTGATCCCATGGTGAATAACCGGCTTATAGGGGAGAGCGGGGCACAGTGAGACACTTTTTTTATTTTCAAGTGTTCCAAAATGTTGGCAGTAACGAGTTAAGTGAGATCAGGTCCACATTATAGGTAATGACGTTGGGTATATTGTCCAGTAGTTTCAGGTTCCTACCTTTTACAAGTTTTGAGAAATTTTGAGTTACATCCATGCTCGTTAAGTGTCTCACTGTGCCCCGCCCACGGGGCACAGTGAGACAGCAGGCGAGGCACAGTGAGACAGGGCATCTGCTGCAATAACCGCCGATCCTCAGGACCTGCGGAATTGTTCTATCAATTGTTGCTACAGAAACTACTGTACTCTTATAAAAGCGGCTGGCTAGGTGATTTTTTTGGTCCGTTTTTGAGCATGTTTCAAAAATTCATCGCACAGGACACATGCACGACTTATTTAATCTGCCGCACCTGTTACACACTAATCAAAATTCTTTCTGAAGCTTCTCTTTGGATATGACTCTCTAAAAGCAGTAGTTTATAGCAGGCATTTTGTTTTTAATAGTGAATTGTAAGCTATGCCTTACATTCAGGTCGTTTCGAGTGTATTTTATGATGTCTCACTGTGCCCCGCCTCCAACTGTCTCACTGTGCCCCATGCAGCTCTCTTTATAAATTTTTTTAATCCTGCGTACCGGATGCCTGTATTGTGGTTCATCATCTTGCTAAACTAAGACAAATAATCAAGGTTTGAATCCCTGGCAACTGATTTGCATTATACCATTTCTCTTGGGAATTTTAACAAAAAGTCTTTCACCAAAATTATTTACTTTTACTGGCTAAAAACCAAAATATTGAAATTCCACTCTCGATATGCTGTGTAGGCATTCCGGATAAAGGTCAGACTCTCACTTTCTTACTTTTTGTACTATACAAAAGAGGGTTGATCTGTAAACAGTACCAGCTAGACGCTACGGGCTTTGTCTCACTGTGCCCGCCGTCTCACTGTGCCCCGCTCTCCCCTACCATGAGACGAACACTTAAACAGTCAAACATGAGAGGATAACTGGACAACAAAGAATACAGGAATTATTCCTCTGAAATGTTGTAATGTGATTGGCTGACAGAGGTCTCGAACGGAATAAATCAAGCGATACCTTGACATGGTTGATTTTTTTCTAATATGGAATTCAATCACTTTGATTGGAATGTAGATGATCCTGACCTACCCCTATACGACTGTAACCCTGATATTCATAAGTGTAATGTAGACGCAGTACTTCTATGCTATTATTACAATAATGCAGGTTACTTTCAAAATTATGCTTACTGTAACTATTACCTTGAAGAAACATTTAACAAAAAACTTCCGGATCTTGACGTAAGTTCAGACAATTTTTCTATTTTACATTTATTATTTGCATTACTCAAATGTGTTCCGGTTGTACTGCAAAAACGCATATACTCTGCAAGGGAGTGTGTTTTTAGCATATGGATTTGAATACACAGAGTATAAATGAAGCATATAGTTTGTCACATCAAGCAGAGGACAGACGTTTGCCCAAATATCTCAGCAACCACAAGCCCCACAGGAGAAATACACTTACCTCTGTATAGCTTGGCTCATTTGTAATATGAATATCACGTTTTCACGATGTTTTGGTGCCGTTTTTGTCCGATATTTGAAAATTTATGGAAATGGCAGTCAAATTTCGCAAAATTTTGACATTTGTGATGCTGCCAATCTAACAGACAATGGGTAGTGAAGTCACAAAATGCACTACAGCGCCACCCCAGACTTAGTTCTTGTCAAGTTGGTATTAAATAGACCTCCAATCTCATTGTGATAATTTTTATGGCCTGTACAAACTATGCTAAATTTCTGTCTCAATGCTTGACGTGATAAACTGTAATTAAAATAATTCAAGTGCTTCAATTAATTCTATGTCACAATGTCATGCTCCCACCTAATTTACTTGCCTTAGTTTCCTAAACAGCACAAACAGATACACAAGCATGGTGAAGGACATATCTCATCTCAATGATTTGTAGCCTTTAAAACAACGAATGGCTATCCATATTAAGAAGTTGCTTGAGGGGCTTTTGCAGAATTAGGACCGTTTGGAGGTAGATTCAGGACTCTTGGTGAAACTTGCTCAGGAATTATTCACCATAAATGAATACTAAAGACCCCAGTGTAAAACGGTCATTGACCTGTAATAAATTTAGTGGATCAGCTAACTGGTGTCCCTTTGTAATAACACAGCTGCTAGAATTGAATGAATGACAAGGCCAGACGCTTTTAATTTTTAGCTTTACGGATCAACCTACTCAACGGATTTTCTGTCTACAGAAAAAATGAGCGTAGGAACAATTTCTATTTTTCTATTGAAACTACAAAAAAAAAGAGATTACTGTTTTTGTTTTTTTTCTCCTGCCAACAGACCCTCGGGAAAATGACTTCAGAAGATCAGAGAAGCTTAAAATCAAATATGTCTGGTCATAGACAGGTCTGTTCATTTGTGTCCTTCACAAGGATCACCCAATCATTTTATGGAAATCGCCTTATAGTCCAAGAGCTGACACACTTTTATTTATGTTTTTAGCGCCATGCAAACCAATGAATGCGTATTGTTCAGAATTTTCTGTAGTTTTCAGATATATGGTTTATAGAGAAATCTATTTGGACAGTTTTTTGTAAATCGGTTACCATGACAACGAAGGCACTAAAATTGAAAACTGCCATAAATAAATTTAAAGTTGCATAACTTGAGACACGTCTGATGCAAGAAAATGAAATTCTATTAGTTCGTGTTGGGAAATGAGGTCCTTCTGACAAAAAAAAAGGACATGACCATATATGGTCATAAAAGGGGCAAAATGCTAGTTTTATTGAAAAATTTTGCATATTTTTGAGAAATTCATTTTTCCAGTTGCTGTCCGAGTCTCAAATAAAGGTTAGCAAGAATTAAATCAATCTTGGTGAAATACATATCCTGCCTGCTTACCAAAACTACCAAATCAGCAGTCACCATGTCAACTAAAGTGAACTGAATGGCCGCCATATCAACCAACGACGAAATTCACTTTTATGATTAAATAACAAGTTCCTTGGCACAAACACCTATAGCATCTTATACAGTGATAGAATTTGGCCAGTACTGAGAAATAAATTGATTGCAAATCTTAGAGGGTCAAAAATTCTCATTGAAGGAATTTGGTTGCCATGGAAACCAAATTTGTTATTTGTTTCACTGTTGCCAAAACTACACAAAGTGAGGTAACAAAAATGTGTTTTTAATGTTCTTAATTCTCTGCTGATATGATTTAAAGTACACTGATAACCTGGATTCCTTATTTCCATGGCAACATTGCCAAATATGGTCATAGCAGTTGGGTATTTGAGTGATTCAATACAACATTACTGGAATTATACGCAAACAAGTTCCCAAGTGAGCACACTGCAATCAATGTATGGTAGTTACCCCAACATGTGACATATCATTTGAAAGCTTAGGAAAAGGAGAGTCCATATTTGTATATAAAACAGTCACCATGGCAACAAGAACCTGATAATGGTGGCCATCTTGTATAAGTGCAAGTTCTAGGATGGCTTCTTGTCATGTTCGCGAGATGTTAACATGATGTTCACAAGATATCTTCAGTTTATTTTTGGCATAAAGTTGTTTGTTCGAGTGCTCTTTTGTTATAAATTTTTGATATCATTGTTTCTGTAAAAGAAGAGGATGAGATACTGCTCACTAACTTGCAGAAAACTATACCAAATATGGGATCATGGCTTGTGAGTCAACAGTGCGCAAGTCTCAAGCTATCAAATTGTGTTTCGGTTGCCAAATTATTTTTAACAAAATTATTCTCACTCATGTGACATACTAATTTAAAGCTCAAAGACAGAACTATGTCATTCTATATAATGAATTAAATGATCATAAGCATTACCCTTAATTAAGCTCGTTCAACAATCTTCCCTGCCAGGTATATGTTCTGCAAGGCAGATGGAAGATAAGATAAGATAAGAGATAAGATATTACTTTATTGTATCATCAATAAACATATGTACAAAATGAAACTCAATTTGGCATAAATATAGAAGCACACCAAGCAGTGCAAATAAATAAATATGATATGACAAGAGTAAATTATACTACTATATTAGTATATACATATACAAAGGATCACAGACTAGATTTGTAATTGTATATTATATAAATTTGATAGCATGATTTACAAATGTATTGCCATATCTAGTGGTACGATGTTTTGGCACACAAAGTCTTTTACCAAATACAACAATTGGGTTCATGTCAGTTTGAGGGATTCCATGAAACTGGTTCACTTTGAGACAGCTCATTCTTCCAAGACAAATACTAAAGGGAAGAATGATTAAAGTGATGTTGAGAGATAAAGACAACCATATTTGTGTCATCAGCGTTGCTGATGACTTTGAGCAACGCTGATGACAAAAATATGGTTGTCTTTATCTCTCAACATCACTTTAATCATTCTTCCCTTTAGTATTTGTCTTGGAAGAATGAGCTGTCTCAAAGTGAACCAGTTTCATGGAATCCCTCAAACTGACATGAACCCAATTGTTGTATTTGGTAAAAGACTTTGTGTGCCAAAACATCGTACCACTAGATATGGCAATACATTTGTAAATCATGCTATCAAATTTATATAATATACAATTACAAATCTAGTCTGTGATCCTTTGTATATGTATATACTAATATAGTAGTATAATTTACTCTTGTCATATCATATTTATTTATTTGCACTGCTTGGTGTGCTTCTATATTTATGCCAAATTGAGTTTCATTTTGTACATATGTTTATTGATGATACAATAAAGTAATATCTTATCTCTTATCTTATCTTATCTTCCATCTGCCTTGCAGAACATATACCTGGCAGGGAAGATTGTTGAACGAGCTTAATTAAGGGTAATGCTTATGATCATTTAATTCATTATATAGAATGACATAGTTCTGTCTTTGAGCTTTAAATTAGTATGTCACATGAGTGAGAATAATTTTGTTAAAAATAATTTGGCAACCGAAACACAATTTGATAGCTTGAGACTTGCGCACTGTTGACTCACAAGCCATGATCCCATATTTGGTATAGTTTTCTGCAAGTTAGTGAGCAGTATCTCATCCTCTTCTTTTACAGAAACAATGATATCAAAAATTTATAACAAAAGAGCACTCGAACAAACAACTTTATGCCAAAAATAAACTGAAGATATCTTGTGAACATCATGTTAACATCTCGCGAACATGACAAGAAGCCAATAAGTAATTTTTTGCATTAAAAATTTTGAACAAAGTCATATTTTGATGGAATTTTGATTAAAATTTGTGCTTTTTGAAGGGGTGGGCTTTTATTAAAGGATGTGCTTTTAAGTACAGCAAATACGGTATTTAAAAAAGTGAATTTCGTGGAAGTATGAATAGAGAATTAATGGAGGTCAATGACTTCAGTGAAGTCACTTGATAGCAACACATTTTGCCAAAATGCAATGGGTTATTTTAAAATGTGTTGTTGTAACCATTATAAGGATTCAAGTTAAATTCACTTGTTCTTAGAAAAGAAAAAAGCATTTGCCATTATCTTTTTGAGTGTGGTTGCACATTGGAACGCCTGGATAATTGCTCACGAAAAAAAGTATAATTTAGTCATCTGTCAAGACGGTGTTAGTGGCCCCTCAGTTGAGTGGTTTCATTTTGCAAAACCGAAAGTAAATATAGATTTGAAATAATATAAGTTAGAGGCAGGAGTTAATTCAGCAATTAATTAAACAATCATGTGTTCTTTTTAGGGCCTTACTCTTGATTGTTGACTGGCAACCATTGCAAGTGCAGGTAAAAACATTCTTTGATATTTTGTCGTTTTAAATTTTTTTATTTATAACAATTTTTTTTTTTTGCTTTTTTCATTTGGTTTTTTTGTTTTGCCCAACTAGTATGAAACTCACAATCTCAATATTGCCCGGCGAAACTGTGCATTAGTAGTGAAAAGTTCTGTGCATTAATGGTAGCCACCTAGTTGAAAATGTCATAATCTCATTAATGCCCCACAAAAATGTGCATAACGGTGCATTAATAATTAACCTCCTATTGCTGTGTGACTAGCCATAAGTTACTGCAATTTCAATAAGTATGAGTTGCTTTGGCAAAATTGAGCAGAAAAAAAGAAATTTTGGGAAATACTCAATGTAAAGCTGAGACCTTGCTTTCATGCTACGTTTGCAACTTTTTCAGTAGGCCTATATGTTTTTTAATCATCCTTCATTTTGTAGGAGCACTGTGTGAGGACTCTCTCTCATTTCACCAATCAACCCTGTAGAGCCACATACTATTATTATATCTATCTATCTATCTATCTATCTATCTATCTATCTATCTATCTATCTATCTATCTATCTATCTATCTATCTATCTATCTATCTATCTATATATCTACTATTTATCTATCTGTCTATCTGTCTATCTACCACCTGAAGAGGGTTCTCCTGCCACAGATGAGGACTCTGCTCAACAAGTATGAAGTACTATTTATATATCGACGATAAATGTAATGAAAATACTTAATTCCATTATTCTCATGGACACATTATTTTTAAAAGATCAAATTCTAAGAATTTATGTTCATGAAAAGAGAAAACAGTTTCTCATTGAGGTTTATAAGTAAACATTGCGTTCATAGTATACATCATGTAAAACAAGGCAATGACATCAAATTAATATCATCAATGCAAAAATTACTTCCTAGTGTGCATGTGCATTTAATGGGAGTCATGGAGGTCATGTTCCTTGCTGAGCTGTATGTTCATGCCAACTCTTAGCTATTTTCGAATGAAAACAACAACAAAAGTCACGCCATTTAAATTCTGATAATCACAGATGCTGGAGTGATGCTTTCACTTTGTTTACACCTAAATCTCCTTCAGTGAAGTTGTTTGTCGTACATTGATAATACATTTTCAGTCACGAGCAATTTCCATGTAATGAAAAGTTTTCTAGAAAGTGGTAAGCTAAAACAAACTCCTATTTTCTTATAATCCGAAAAGGAAGGGTAGAACTGGACACATTTCATTGGTCAACATTGTACATTGGACCATATATAAAGTCTCTCAGCAAATTGATATTTGTCAGTTGTTGGAGAATCCTACAATTCATAGGAAAGATGCTGAGGCTTCTGCTGTTCACCATTGCTGTGGGGCTGTCGAGTGCTGTCATTGACAGACAGAGATGCATCGAACTGTGAGTAATCTATAACTACATGTACATGTATTGTATCTAGATGTATAACAAGTCAGAGTGCGAAACAGCTTGACATACATAAAAGATGTATAAAACAAGTAGCTATTCAGATGTTAAAAATTAAAATGCAAACAACCCCATCGTACATTTCAGAGTTATTTAATAAGCACACAACGCTTTATAATGTAAGAGACAGTGATCAATATGAACTTCCAAAATTGAATACTGTAAAATATGGTAAAAAAAGCATTAGATACTATGGATCTAAATTATGGAACTGTATCCCGGTAGAAATTAAGCGAATCAGTTTGCTAAATGCCTTCAAACAATCTGTCACAGATTGGCTGAATAGTCAGAGTGACTTACAATTAATGGATTCTTATAGGAAAAGAGCCAAACCTGAACTGGACATGCCCTCAGGTCAGAAGTGCCACCCTTTCAGGTTACATTTATGAATCGTACATTTAATACACAAGTAAAATAATGCTGTGATGTCATATTTATATGTAACAAGAGCAGGTACTGCCTCCACATCCCCCATGCCTGGCACAATCTACATTAACCTCAATAACAGTGAAGGGAGACCGGGGGAGCAGGCCTTCCCAAAGTTTTCATGAGTGTGTAGTTCCATGAACACCAATAGGGGCACAATTGTGCATACAGGTCTGCATGTGGTGACACCTATGAATGGACTGGGCTTACCAAATTTACAAATGGTGGCAGTCCCAGCCAGGCTCACAAGGATAGCTGGGAAGTAAGTTAGCTTCCTACATTTGATGATTTAATTGTAGATTTGGCAAGTTAAAGGAGTTAAAAGAACTTGTGGAAAGTATGAACACTGTGCATGGTGAGGTATTGGAGATTTTTGATGGAAACCATGACATGGATACTGAAACCGTATCCTCCATGCCATAGCATAGGGGATAATAATTACTTCATGTCACTATGCTTGACTTGGACCTAGGCAGCAAGAGCGGCCAAGGTGGAATCAAGTTAGGACTGCGGTATATTATTAAGTTAATTAATTATACTTTCAAATAAATAACACCATTTGGATATACTTTACACATAGTCATAAATATGTGTCATGGAGCCAATTGCCTGTCAACTGTTTCCCAATCTGTCAGTTCAGTGAGAACTTGTGACATACAGTCATGTTTTGGGTGTTCACACTTATTATGCCCTTTCTTAAAATTTCCCTCGAAAGTAGAAAATGGTGTCATCTATTTTGGAAATATGAAAACATAGGCTGCGTGGCAGCAAACCTTCAGCGGACAGCATCATATCAAAAGAATATTCCACAGATACAATATCATATTCAGTGGTTGGACTCACCGTTGGAGTGTAATATGAGTTTCCGTTATGGCAGCAGCAGCAGCAGATCAATTGACAGATAAAATTGTGTTCTCAAATGTAGATGTTTATCTTGGTGTTAAAACTATATTTGTACTATCAAGATGTGATGTATTATTATACAGTAACCGTGAGCCAAAAGTTCTAGTTCCCGATTAATTCTATATTATGCCTCTACATGCTGATAAATGTATTGTTCCAGGTCTGGCACTCATGGCGAAACAGTTAAATGCCCAACTTATCATGTTGCAACCGAGCTGTGTACATCAGGAAGAGATGCTGACTGCCACGGCAAACATACCCGAGTCATGTGTTGTCCTGTCTCTTCGCCAACAAGTAAGTAGAATTTATTATTAAACAAACAAGGAGGTAACATGCAAAAGGGGTGGGGGGGGGCATTCATGCCTACATTGTATTGAGAATCTCTACAAATGTATCCAGAGTGCTCAGCCAAGTGACTATAGCTGTAAAGTCTTTTTTTCGTCTGATTCCCCAGCTTCCAGCAAATGATTCACAGTCTCAACATGAGGTTAAGTAAATAATTAGTCTGGAATTGTCCATACTAGTACAGGTAACAGCATAACAGCCTGTAGCCCAACAAGCTGTCAGAACAAGTATGCATCAAACTATTGGGCTGTACAATACAGTTATCGCACAGCACCGAGTGCAATATCAGTTTTTATGGCACCGAGGTGACTAATGTTGCACGAGTGCGCAGCCCTAGCGCAATATTGTCACCAAGGTGCCATAAAAACTGATATTGCACTCGGTGCTGTGCAATAACTGTTATATCATATGTTTTTTTGTGGCAAATACTAAGAAAATGGCTTGAATTCTGATTTCTAAACTATATTTGCGTTTGTTTTTACCCACACTCATAAAATGTATCTCGTCATGTATCCATAGATATTTCAACCACAAAAAAAGTAGTTCATCCTTTTAGAATCTAGAGATCGTATGCTTGATAATGGTTTTTTGTTTATTCATTTTTTTCTCAAACTTTGTTGTGTTAAGAGAGCTAAAGTCTGCAACAAAGTCACTGGAAAAAATGGGGAAAATACTGATTTTTGGCCACTTAGTGCTTTGTTATGATGAAACAAATAACAGTAGAAAAAGCTTATATCCACCTAGACTAGCAGTTTGCACATACCTTACAGGTCGAAATTGCCGCATCATATTTGATGCGGCAGTTTAAAGCTTGTATAACCTATCAAAATGTGCCTGTCAGGCTTTGAAAAGTTGCCCTACCTCTGAGAAATGTTGTTTGGCATTGATCCCATCAAAATCCGTGTTTCGTTACCACTGTTAGCCTTCTGAATCCATCAATTTGTCATTGAGTGTTCCAATAGAACATCAACTCAAAATGGCACTTTGTTTATTAAATTGACCTAATTGAGGCATTCTGGGACTTAATATAATCATACAAACTATCAGTAATTTGAATAACCAAGCTGACATAAAAAGAAAACATTTACAATACCCTAGGAACTTAATCCAACAGTAACTGACAAAACACAGCATTTACAGATTTTGTCTGTCCCAAATGAAGTCATTCTCATGATCCCTTGTCAATCATCAAATAATATGATTGGCCCCACCTTTTCATAACAGGAATTGAACAAGACCACATTTGACAATTTCAGAACGCATTCTGTGAAAGCTTGACCAATTAGTTCTGTATTGAAGGAACAAGAAATGCATTTTAACACTGGCCAATAAAATTCCAATAAATCTAGATAGAATTGTTAAAACTGCAGTAAATGTATAATGTATAGATAGATAGATAGATAGATAGATAGATAGATAGATAGATAGATAGATAGATAGATAGATAGATAGATAGATAGATAGATCGAAAAATAATATCTTTTATGTACTATAACGTGTATCAGTTTTTAAAATAAAAGATATGTATATGATCAATCAATCAAGCGATGAATATATATTAATTTCTCTGTCCCTCTCTCTCTTTCTCTTTCTCTCTCTGTCCCTCTCCCACCTTTCTGTCTGTCGCTGAACATTTCTCTCTGTGTCTCTCTGCTACTCTTGTCTGTCTCTCTTTCTGTCTCTCTTTCTGTCTGTCTCTCTCTGTCTCTTTGTCTCCCCACCTATCTTTCTATCTGTATATATCTAACCAGTTTGCGAGTATTCTGTAGCTTTTTAGAACTTTTTCATATTCAGCACATCACTTATTGTCAGTGCTATAAATTCACACAAAATGTAATCTGAGAATGATTTGCAAGGAATCAGAGAGATCTGGCCCAACTTAAAAAGTTAGAACTGAAAGCTGTTTGCTAGGATCATCTGCTGAGAACAACCATAACTTACCACAAACAACATTGCGATTAAATACCCAACAATCTGTCACATGAAATGGATAACTGAAAAGTATATAATCCTCTTAATAGTGTGCGACCTAATAACTGACAGTGAGGCTTTCAAAATGTTGACAAGAATGAGCCAAGTTTAAAGGAGGTTGGAATTTTTAAGCTGACTTTCTGTGATTTCTCGGATAACATCCAAGCATAAGAATTGTGTCAAATGAATGTTAACATCTTCAACATTGCAGGTAAGTTCAGTTTGAGGGTTGGCAAAGCACAGGGACTTAATAGACGGTAGGGTGGAGTGAAATTTGAAATTGAAAAAACAGCAGGTCCAGATACTTGTCAATTTGCATAAAACTGGCAATTTAATTTTTATTTTCGAGCTGAAATGAAAATTGACGGTGCACTTCAGGATCAAAGATATGCCACAAAAGTGGGTTTTGGTAAATCCGCGGTTAGCTTTATTTCGGCCTAGGTTAAAGGTACAGCCATGAAAGTTACATATTTGAATTCAGAATAAAATTCCCTTCAAAATGAGTACCAACATGCGTTGGTTACGTAAACCCTCACCTCGGACATCGATCCAGATTAGACCATGCTTTGGTCCGGGCAAAATGTGACGCCTGTAATTGGTCATCAGTGTCAGTAATTCGGGAAGATGAGGAGGGATCCAATTCTTCATACCACCATCCAATTCAATTGTCAGTGACGTTCCCTATGATCTCGCTCCCAGTCTCTAAAAGCAATAGGACGCAACAAAGGAAGTTCTACGACAGGAAGAAGATGGACCAACAAAAGTTTACCGACATCTTGGACCATGAAATAAACTCCTACAACTGGGAACATCTGGCTCCAGATGCTGCTGTCGATGTGCTCCAATCCATGATCACGACGGCTACGATTGCATCAACTCCCTGTGTGACAATATCTTCCAACCAAAAAAGAGACAAAAAGGCTTGGTACCCAGAGCTTGCAGAGGCGGTCGAACACTCGAAGAAGATGTTATATGCCTGGAAGATGGCAGGGAAACCCGGAATGGACCACTATACCTGGATAGAGAAGAGAGCTGCCAGCCGAAATGTCAGATCTGTACAACGGAGAAAAGCAGCGATGGATAGAAATTCCCTGCTTCAAGACATCAGTAAAGCGACAGAAAACGACCCGAAATTAGCCCACAAACTTATTAGAATTCAAAAAAGAGAAGACTCTACCACCACACTGTTCAAAGTTGATGGTAAAATGATTACCGAAAACTCGGAAATTCTGGCATCCTGGGCAAACTATTTTGAAAATCTCTCCGCACAAATTCAGGATCCCGAAGAAGAATTCCAACTGCAGCTGATGAGATTCGCCAACGGTTGTAAGGATTGCCCGATAGCATTCACAGAACAATCTCTTAATGAAGCTATATCTCGAATGAAAACCGGGAAAGCACCTGATCTCCATGGCCAGAGCGCAGAGATGTTGAAGATATTTTCAAGAAATACCAGAGTGGTTCTACTGGACATTATCAACAAGATGTTAAAGGAAGGCAAGATACCAGACTCCTTGAAGGAAGCATACAAGATAGTCTTGCCGAAGCCAGGCAAAGACCATCAACTTATGGACAGTTATAGAGGAATTACCATTGCCTCAATACTCCTTAAACTCATTGAATGCATGTGGATCTCAACAGGTAATGGCGACTCCATCGAAGCTCGGATCAGCAACTTACAATTTGGCTTTACGTCCAACAGATCTCCATCTATGGCCTCTCTCGTTATCACTGAATCAATTTCAGAAGCTCGAACTTCCAAGAAACCTCTCTACATAATATCGCTGGATGCAAAGAAGGCATTCGACATGGTCGACCACTTCCTGCTTCGGAGTAAACTATATAACACCAACTTACCCAGCAAAATGTGGAAATTGATAGACGACCTTTATGTCAACTCAACAGAACAAGTCAGATGGAAAGGATCGGACTCGAGAAGCTATACCCTTCAAAGAGGGGTAAAACAGGGCAGCATGGTCTCCCCTCTTCTCTACAAATTATATATAAACAACCTGTTGACAGGATTGGAGAGATCGGGCTTAGGCTCCACTATCGGGACACAATATACAGGCTCCCCGGCGTGTGCAGACGATATCACCCTCATCACTGGGAAAGTTGAGCAAGTGCAACCCCTTCTGGATGCCGCCATGTCCTATGCCAATTGCCATCGCTATCAACTACATCCACAGAAGTCTACCATCGTTACCATGGTGAAACCGAAAGCAGATACAACATCAGAAGCTGAAAGATCCTGGCGTCTGGGCTCAGAAACGGTGACACAGGCAGAAGAATTTACTCATCTGGGACTCACCTGGAAAGCGAACAAAGCCTCGCCAAATATACAGGAAAATGTCAAAAAAGCCAGAAGAGCAGCATATTCACTCCTCAGAGTGGGACTCCATGGCCTTAATGGTTTGGATCCGGCAGCCGCCTTCAAGATAATACAAACATATGTCACACCGCGTCTAATCCACGGACTAGACGCAATTGTTCCATCTGCACATGATATGAAGATCATAGACATGTTTTACAAGAAAATACTTCGCCAGATACAAACACTCCCAGACAATGTTGCAACAGAGGCAATTTACTTACTGCTGGAGGCGAGCCCTATTGAATACCAAGTTCACTATAAAGCTCTTTCCCTGTTCGGAAGTATCTCCCGCCTTCCAAGGACTCACAGTCTTTTCCAGTTAGCCAATAGGCAACTGGCAACTCAGTGGCAAAATAAGAACAGTTGGTTCTACTACATACTGAAGCTTGGAGTGTCTTATGACATCGATATATTTTCAGCAATCAGAATGCCTGGGACCAAAGTGGAATGGAAAGCTAAAATCAAGAAAGCAATATATGAAACCGCGAAGATAAAGCTTATACACAGTGCCTCAATAAAGTCCACATTGAAATGGTGGATCTGGCCATCGTCTATCTCCTCCAACATACAATTCCTATGGAGGTGTTGTGAGGGAAAACAAAATAAAATTGAGGCAGCATCAGTTAGAGCAAGAATGCTGTGCGGAAGATTCAGGACCAGAGAAGAAGAATGCCGACTCAAAATTGGCCTCGACACAAACAAAAATTGTCCACTGTGTAATGTAGAAACCGAAGACATCTTCCACCTGATTGCTAGATGCAGCAAAACGGAGGACATCAGGAACCAGAAAATTGGTCAACTGAAAGAAATATACGAAGAGGATGGAAAACTACCTCCAATCACAGACAGTGAAATATGCTCGGCCGTGCTCAATGGATGGAAATACGCCAGAACCACTAGCTCGAATCAGCAATGTGATAGAGCAATGACTTACAGTAGTAAAAATAGTTTTAGTAGTAGCTGTAGAACTGTAGATGTAACAAATCCAGTGGAGTTATCAACTCAAAGATCTGTCTTCAGAGCCAACAGTTTATGTAGCTGTATATGCTATTTATTGGCTTCCAGAAGGGATCATATTATTTCGACACTCTAAACGAGGTTCGCCTACACTGCAGGCGGGAAGTAACAAGAAGAAGAAGAAGAAGAAGAAGAAGACATGCCATATCTAAGTATATTATCAGTGCTCAGTCAATAATGTAAGAACTGCATAAAAATGTTTCGGTGGGACAAACAACCGAAAGGATTGTGCATGTAATGAAAAAAGCTTGAAACTTTCAAGATAGCTTCTACAGACTCAGAACTTAAGCATTAGATATTTTAAAACTTTAAATTTGATCTCTTATCAACTTATTGTCCTTGGGGGGTAAGTGCCCTCTGTGACTAAAATTACACATATTTAACTGTTTTTGTGTGCTTTCAACATTGACTTACATCCCAAAGTCTCTATTAATATTTAAGTTTGTTTGATAGCTTTCTACAAGTGTTCATATAAGTATTTTGGTAAGTCACATTGACACTTTGGTGGCCTTGGATGACCTTTGTTTATCTTGTAAGTGCCAAGCAGGACATAAAGATTTATTTGCTTTCTTGGTACCGTTATTACCGGCCGTTGATTATAGTTATGTGAATCATATTCCATGTTGCATAAAATACATGCTAGATATCCAAGTAATCATTTTGGATGAGAGGCATAGCCATACTGCCCTCTTGGTGAAAAAATAATAGGTCAAAAACAGAGGTTTCACTTAATATTTTTATGTACACTTTATTTTGTAATTCAACCAATAGAGAAGAGATAAGTATCTCATTTTATTAAATATTAAATAACATATTAAAGTGTAGATAGTTTTGGGGGGTATTAAAGGATAGGTTAATCATGATATATTTTGTAACCTAATGAGAGATGGCATTGCACATATACTGTAAAGTGCAAATGAAGTGATTTGTCCCTTTAAAGATATTGCTGTCATGATATTAACTTTTGCCTGTTTCAAATGTACTTCACGTAGTAAACATTCAATCAATTGATCAATCGGTAAAGCTTTGATGAAGTCAGAGATATCCCCCCAGACCCCTCTTACACAGTCACACATGTAAGGGTACTGTCCTGATCCAGCAGTGAACTTGGAATCATTGTAACTTAAGGAGTTGTACATTAAGATCTGCCATTAATTTTGAAAAGAATGTCAGCTGAATCCTTAAAGATGAAATTAATGATGTGTAAATTTTTTATTACCTTGTTATAGTATACTGTGATGTATTAGCCTTACTGGACCCATTTTCTAAAAGCTCATTTTCTAAAAGTGCATAATCATATCGGTAAAATACATGTATACACAATAGTAATATAACAACATGAACTATAGCACCACTGTCATCATGCAAACTAATCAGACTGAGTTTTAAAAAGTTTTACTATGTATGGTTACATTATAAGTAATATTTCAAGAACAAGTGGGCATGGAAATAAATCATGCACGGTACAGACATGAAGTCCTGTCATTCTTGCTTGTAAGACACATACTTTTGTTTATTATTTACAGGGGCATATCAAAATGGCCTGGGGGTGGGGCCATTACATGGGGTAAGTGCAGGATGATTTACGGCTTTTCCTATCTCTCCTATGTTAATTTTGGGCCTGAGGGGGGGGGCATGGCCCAAGGCCCCCCCTTAATATGCCACTGGTTATTTAAACTAGTGAGAGCAACAAAAAGGGAGTTTCTGACAATGGATGATGGTCTGTTGTGGTATTTGAATCAAATGTGGAATCATTTTATGAGTGATAGAAATTTATGACGATTTTATGTAAATTTAAGTGGATTGATCAGGCCTGAAACAGAAGATAAGTATATTATGTTGGTACTCATTTTGTGGGGAATTTCTCACTGATTCCAAATATGCAACCTATTTTGATGTATATTTAATATTCGCGAAGATACGCGAAACCGCGAGTTGGGCGAAAAGACATTTTAACTGCTTTCTTTAATCCTGAAGTGCACCGTCAATTCTTACTGCAGCTTCCAAAAATCACTGAAAATGTGGGTTTTAGACAAATTGACAAGCATCTAGACCTGCTGTTTTTTTAATTTTTGACATTTTTCATTTTTCACTCCACCCTAATAGACGGTGTAGGAATTGACATGCTTAGATATTTTTGTGCAATTTCGTCTCATTTGTGAGCCTGCTCAGGCTTATCTCACAATCATGTGTATATGATCGTGAGAGAAGGCTCTTGTCTAATATCCACCTAGCCTGTAATAGGCATATTTTGTCACCACAATCATCAGCCTACATGTATATCCCTTCATTTCTGTGCAGTGAACATTTTGTACATTTATAAAGATTAGAAACAAAACTTTTAAGTTATCTTGTGCTGCAGCAAGACCATTTAAATTGTGTTTTTCAATTTGATGCAAATTTGATGCAAATGTAAAAAATGTATCTTGTCTTAAATCGATAACTATTTCATGCACAGAAAAATATTTCACTGTTTAGGAATCCGAAAATGATATGCTTGATTATGGAGAGTTTTTTTTTTCCTCAAACCTTGTAGCAGACTTTTGACCTCTTAGCACAATGAGGTCACGGAAATATAGGTGAAAATGCTGTTTTTCGGCGACTAAATGCTTTTTCTGATAAAACATGTAACATGACTGGCATGAAAAGTTGATATTCACGTTGCTCCTTAATAGTATTTTCCCATTTGTCGGCCAATCAGCAGCGAGTATTCTGGCTTACTATAATTATGATATTCTACGATATCGCACGCATGTTATTGCATGGTCACTAAAAGTGTCAATAAAAAGCTTTAACCTCTGTGTATTTTTGCATATAACAAACTTTAACTTATTTCACTAAATTACAATGAATTTATTGACCCATCATAACTGTGTCACTCATTTATTTCAGTGTCTGGGTCACTTGAAAATCGCGAGGGATATCATGGAGTCCGTGTTATATGTACCGGTACAAAGGCTGTGACATCTGTTTGTTCTTCAGGAAGAGATGACGACTGCGGACATGATGTCTACACCAGAATTGCCTGTGAATATGGTAATTACAGCCAGTAAAAAAAATTGCATTCCTATAATGATAAGAATGAACATGCTATTTATTATGTTGGGGCTAATCTCTAAATCTGAAAAATTCATAATCTTCTCTCAATTAGACGACTTTATTACAGATGATTTCATATTTGTAGACTTTGATCAAATAACCAAATATTTTGCTAAATTTTTGGTCTGACATCAGAAATTCCTACCAGGTGATTGGTCAAGTTGCCCATTGTGTGTCACTTTTTTTCAGCTTGTTTCAAGCAAGTGATGTTTGCTGGAAAAATGATATCATAATTTTGACCAATAGTATACTGCAAAGGCCAACTTGGTATTGTGGCAGTTGTTCACATGTGTACGTCAAACCACAATCCACATAAACGCTTTCATTTCTTTATGAACTGTTGTATTTCACACTCCTGTGTACAACTGATGATTGTTTCAATTGATATTAGATCAGTTCCAAGCTGACTCTGAATGGCTTCAAATCTTTTTACACTAAACTATCGTGCCTTGACTGAAAGCATTGTCTATGACATCAGTGAGGAACCATTCAGAATTTGAGACTGGGTTGAGGGGGAGATAGGACAAAAATATTACAATGGAGAAGCAGATCAACAAAATGTGTCGTAAGGCATATTTCAGTTTGAGAAACCTATCAAAACTGCGAAAAAACCTTGACAAGGAAACAGTTAAAACTGCTGTCAGTGCTCTTATCACTCCTCATTTAGACTATGTAAATGGATTGTTGTATGGCACTGCAAGCAGATTGTTAATTAAACTTCGGGTTGCTCAAAATTCAGCAGTTCGATTAATTGAGAGATTTAAAAAGCATGACAGCGTTAGCCATAGCAGGAAACAACTGCACTGGTTACCAATCACAGCAAGAATTCAGTTCAAATTGATGACAACTACATGGAAAGCAGACTCAGACTCAGACATATTTATTTTCAATAGAGAATAAGTTATGAAAAAGATAAATAAACTATTGATATGTTATACAGTATTTTTTTGTTTGACCATTCTCTATTGAGGGTGACCCCTTTAAGGCTAGTAGGCCGCTATCAAGGGGCCACCAAAGCAATAAACAATCAGGCTCCACAATACATTTAAGAACTTCTTCAAATCAAATCTCAACAGTAGCATAACCTGAGAAGCAACCACAAGCTACTCTTAGCAGAACCTGCCCCAAGCAACAAAAATAAGTTTGAAGATCGGGCATTTTCCTATGCAGCACCAAAGCTATGGAACAATTTGCCTGAAAAAGTGAGAACTGCACAGACATTAGAAAGCTTCAAGAAGAATCTAAAAACACATTTGTTTCAGAATTCCTACATTTGATTGATCTGAAAAGCCCTGATGAGCAGTTTACTGAAATTAGCACTTTATAAATCCATATTATTATTATTATTATTATTAGTCTACTTCAACACGAATTCCTGTAACTCAAGGACTGAAAAGGACCGGCTCCTGGGCTATAAAATCCTATATTGCCATCACAACAGTCAGAAGTCTCAAAATTGTTACCTAAAAAATCAATGTGAGAGAGGCTTAGTCTATATTATATTACATTTATATGGCAGGTATGGGACTTCAAGTGACAAGCAAATGCAGATGGCTCAAAGGCCGAAATGGAAGATGGGTGCGGTGTGCTAGTAACGAGGTATGAGCCGTTTCTTCAAACTCTACACTGAAATATTGCATTTTTAAATGAAAATGTATTTATTTATTTGTCTTATGTTTTCCATAGGTCATTGCAGGAGTGTGCTCTTCTGGCAGGGATGCTGACTGTTGGGGATTCCACACAAACATCCGTTGCTGCGATGTGCTATAAATCCAGCAGCATTTGGATTAATTACATTGTATGCTTTTAATTAGATGTGACTTGTTAAAAAACCTGCATTCGAGCACTGTCAACGTTTTTCTTTTTCTGTGATATCATTAGTGGTTATAATGAGGTATACTTACTAATTTTGACAAAATTATAAGGATAATTCTTCACTCCTTACTTTTGATAGATATCTTTGAATAATTATTACATAATTTGTATTGTTCATGTAAGTTGGAAATAAAGAACTTGCTAAATTAAATGGATTGCATTATGAGTTTAAAATAAATATTTTCAGAGAACTGCTTTTAATTCAGTTTTCACTGACGAAATAAAATGTACAGTCATAACATTGAAATTAGGTAAATCATCTGAAATGAACACTTAGATGGTATTGAGACTCAGTAATAATAAATATGCATTTGATGCATGATCCATATCTAATTGATTTCTATATATATCAATATAGTCTTTTTTAAATCTTATTAAAAAGATATTTCCCATAAATATTAAACTAGAGTAATATCATTAATCTCCTTGAATGTGAATTTAGTAAAAAAACCTTTTAAAATAAAGGAAATATCTATTCAGACTAACATGCTTGTTTATACTGCAGAGTGTATGCACCAGAAGCGAGATGCATTTACAAGACATGAAAATGTCATGAATTAAGCCCTTCCGTACAAGAATAATCTGATTATGTTTAAACATAAAGTCAGGATGTTGGTTTTTGCAGTTTGATTCAGAGATATTCTTTCCTCTGAAGTGATCTTTTGGCCTTTCAACGTGGAGGATTTCTTTTTTTTTATCTATTGCGGTAACAAGCAAAGCATGTTGGGAGCTTGGGAAACCGAATTAAAAATATTATGAAAACTGGATGAGAATCGTTCAATTCGCAGGTTTTCTCTCCTGCTGCCATGCATAAATCTCAAGAATGTGATTTGGATCACCCACTTAGATAGTTTACCAATGAGAGATCAATCTTCCTGAATCATCTAAATTGGCAAAATGAATGATAATTTCGTTTTGTACAGCAAGAGCATTAGAAATAGTTCTGCACTGGGGTCCTTGCAGTGGCATCGCTATGGGGGGGGGGCACAGGGGGCACGTGCCCGGGGGCACGGTGCCCCCCATATTGGACCTGTGCCCCCCAGGTGCCCCCCCCCATTAGTGGGTGCCCCCCCAGAGAATCACGTGCCCCCAGGTGCCTCCCCCATTCGAGACCCCCCAGTTACGCCACTCAATTCATAAGTTTCCTCTCCTGCCGCCATGCCTAAATCTCAAGAATGTAATTGGGATCACACGCTTACATAGTTTAGGCAATATTACCAACGAGAAATCAATCTTGCTGAATCATCTCATTGGCAAAATGAATGATTATTTTCGTTTTGTACAGCAAGAGCATTAGAAATAGTCGGATTGACATCCATATAACAGGTCTAAGTGACACCAGTAAGCTGACACACTTTATTTACTGGAAGTCATGGACCGTTCTCAGTGCCCGATTTAGGTGTGTTGAGGCCCCTGTGCTGAGAGGTTGTGGGGGCCCCCGAAATGCGTTACGTTGAGACGTTTCCGTAACTTAGAGAAGAGTCATGTAGACTCTGTCCTGGCATGTGGATGTAATTTGGCTAAAACGAAAAAATACCAAAACTATTTAATATGTTTACTGAGCGAGGTCTCTCTGTCTCGTTAACATGTAGGTTACAGTTGGTAAATACCTTGAAGGGAGCAGGTAGTGTTAGGCAGTCCATAGCAATTTCTCCCACAAACCGGACTTATCTTATGAAGTACATACTTTTGTGTTTTTACTTTACCCTAGAGTTAATATAGAAAGAATTGTCTCATCTTGCAATAGAAGTTCCACAATCATGTCCTGCTGAATTTAACATTTAAACGTATTTACTGGCATGTCTGAATATGATGACCTTTTCTTTTATGTATTTTCTTGATTGTACATGATGCTATTAAAAAATTCAGAAATTTCAGAATCCATGTATACGCAACAGCAAAATAAAAATCTGAGAACACCTTTGACAAAAATAACTAAAAATTTGAAATAACATATATATATTAAACATGGGTCACCTGAAGAAGGACTGAGGCCAGAGTGGGAAGGGGCCCCCAAAGTGGGAGGGGCCCCCAGAATGGGAGGGGTCCGCTAGAATGGGATGGGCCCCCCAGATTGGGAAGGGCCCCCCCCCCCAGAGGCGGAGGCCTGGCAGGGTAGGGGGCCCAGAGAGGAAAGGAGGAGCATAGGAGACATCATGCCAGAGGAGAATTGGGGGCCCCAGAGGAGCAAGAGACATTTAGGGAAGAGGACCCCTGAGCAGGGCCCCCTACATATCAACCACAATTTTCTGCTGGTTTAATAGATCACCTGTTCACACCTACATTTTTGAAAAAAATTCCACAATTGTGCAATGTACGTAACCTCAAGAGGGTTGGGGCCTCCACATTTTGAACATTCATAAAGCTCTACTTGTTGCACAATTAGGTTGTCTCAGATCGGCATCATTCACATGAACTATAATAAGAATTTATGAATATAACGTGTGATCTGCTTGTGTGGGGCCCCCCTCAAATGTGGGGGCCCTGTGCGGCCGCACACTCCGCACACTCCTAAATCGGGCACTGACTGTTCTGCACTGGGGTGCTTGGTATTCATGGTGAATAATGCCGAGGAGCAAATTCCACCGAGAGTGGAATTCCTACCCGGAATGTTCCTAATTCTGTAATAAACCCAAAATCACCTTTTTACTATGGATGACCATTCATTATTTCAAAGGTCACACATCATTGAGATGAAGAATACTCTATACCATGCATGTAATTCTATTTGGCGAGCACTGTTCAGGAAGATCACTTGGATGGAAAGAGAATTTTGGAACAAACAATTACAGCAAATTCAACAAGTATGAGTTTCTTGAACATGACATTAAAACGGAGCAAATGCAGTTCATGTGATTGGTTGAGACACTGAATTACACAGCATAAAATTTCATCTATTTTGAATACCTCTAAAACGTATATTGAAGCCACTGACGTGTCTGGCGGTTGTAGAGATTGTTATTGTTTCCATTTTAATCTTATCTACTTTACAAACTAAGCTGCTCACTGAAGCAGAATATTACATTTTCCAAAACTTCCTACGTTCAATCAAGGGATTTGGAGGACATTTTATAAATTGCTGATAGACCAATAAAGCAAGCTGAAAATGCTACGTGGATATTAAAAAGAAAATCTGCCAGAGAAACTCATACTAAATGAATCTGCTGTAAGAGAACACCATCGATACAAAGTTGAGTAGGCTGCTTCTTAAGATTCAAGGTATTATCTTGCAACACCCCTTTGAGACCCTATAATTTCTTTCAAATTGTGTGGAATATGAATGAGGCTAGATTTATGCATCCTCGCGCCCAGTGTCATACTCTTTCAACAAACAGTTCGAGAGCCCTACACATTACAGAATTTCTGAGTGAGTCTACAGGTACAGCAGCAGAAACCATGCTTATCTTACACCACAACAATATTTACATACTTTGCATTATGGCAAAATGTACTTATCAGTAACACCTTCAAAACTAGAACCTGCATGGACCATTGCCACTAGTCCCATTTTGAGATTGTATTTTGGACAAACTTCTTTATGTTGCTACATCAGTTTTGTTTGTTGTCATGGTTTGCCTTTGCTAACACAATCCATCGTTCTTTGTCAATACATCTTACCCTACATGTTCAGCAAGAGGCGATAGGTCTAGAGACAGTCAAGTAGCATTGAGATACAGAGTACTATCTTGGAACTCACTTTGATACTTTTAAATTGTGAAAAGCTGGGTGCCAACCAATGGTTTTGCATGTTCCCACCCAGCTGCAAATAGGTTAGAGTCCTTGTCATACTTACGTGGAATCTCGAGTTCTTTTCTGTGACGCTCAGTTCAGGAGGATCAACATTGGCTAGAAGCTGGGGAATCTGACCCAGTTTGAAATGGCATCACAGCTTGTAGTTAATTTACATATATTGCAATGCTGGAATAGAGTCATCTCTGACATCACAGTTCAACAGCATAGAAAAAGAACTTGAGATTCCACGTAAGTATGACAAGGACTGTAAATAAACAAACATACAGTTGTGCTTGAAAATTAGTGAACCCATAGAGATTTACCATTGAAGACAATGATAAAGTTGTCTCACCGTACTGGCCATAACATAAATGATATTGCACAAATCATTGAACCAATGCCTGTATTATACCATTGAGGCTTCCCACTACATGTACCAGCCTGGCCATTGGATTTGTATCAGGGGTCTTTGCGCTAGATAGAGGTTATAATTGTGCAAAAGTAAGTGAACCCTCTTCTCCTATCTTTTAACATTACGCTAAGGGTGCACTTACTTTTGCATTTGTGTTTATTATTTCGAAAATGAAATTTTATGTGTACTCTTGTGCATGGGTTGTGCCTCAGACACTGATTACAACGATTTACTTACACCACAGGAATTTGGTGATATAAAACTTCAGAGAACCATAATCAAATATTTCAGAGTACAGACTGCATATGTTCAATCCACTGGGGTGTATTAATCTTCATGATATGTGCAAGTACAGTTCCAGAGAGATGCAACTCCATCCAAAGCAAATAACTCTTGATATATTTATGTTGACTTTACAACTGTTTGGGGGCAATACACTAAAAGCATAGAGTAGCGTATGGGATATTTTATATGATTTGTCACCATCCAAGGCTGCAATCTAGTCAGACTTGCTGTGCAATACAGATCAATAGCACTGCTGTTCTGGGGTCAATGAAAAACAGACAGTTAAACTCGGCCTATCCTTAACAAAGCTACAAACATATCTCAGGCAGAGTTGGCAAAAAGGCATCCGTAAGCTGTTTTAGGGGTAGCTTCAGCCTAAAACTGCCGTGAAGTAGTAAATAAAAGCCTTTAACTGCCTTAAATGCATTTTACCCCGAATCAGCCTGAAGTTGCCCCATCTACAATCTCTGAAATAGGCAAGTTTGCCTTGTAGTGATTGAAAATACAGATCATTTGTCTTCAAGAATATCATCAATGAAAACTGTACATATGCATATTTTGCAATAATTGGTAAATGGGTATTTTAAATTTTTTGGTTGAATTCCAGCAGCACTTACAAAACAAACTGTGAATTTTGAGCTAAAGCTGTTTTTAGACAGTTACAAACGGAAAAGCACTTGAAACTAATTTTCCGTAAGGCGGCATTTACCAGTTAAAACCGCTCAGTAAAAACCACCTTGCCATAAAACTTGCCAACCGCTGCAAATCCGTAACATCCGACAGGAATTAGAAAGTACTAATTAATTTCAAGTTGAAAGGAAGAGATCTTTATAATTCATTTGCTTTGCAAACTTAATAGTCAGGGGGCATATGTAATCTACTTTGGAGTGCCTGCCAACTTTGATTTCTCACTGCTATATCTTCATTAACATTCCAAGGAATAAATCTAAGCTTGTTGTCATGTCTACATTAGCTTTATTAATTATTTTTTCACGTTATGAAGTTTCGCATCAAAAAAGCTAAAAAATACCTCGGGGGCCGGATGCCAATTTTTTGGACGACCACACTTTAACTGCTGTGAAAGGTTGTAGCATATGGATTGGATGCTTAGACCCTCAGGAACATCCTTCAGGTCCACAACCTTTCAAATTGGCTGCTCAATCCATGTTATTCAAGACGGCGTCCAAGATGGCCGCCGTAAACTAGTTCTTTGTTAACTCGGTCACTATTTCTCTTATTTGTTCAAGCGATACATCAAATTAGGGGTATTTCAGGTCAAGGAATCCAAAAATGGTGGTTTCAGGGGGATTGGAGGTGATTTATGACCCCTCTGTTGAAGAATCATGATAATATGAAAAATAGCAAAGCTTGTCATAACAGTTTCGACATCTGACATTATGAATCTGGATTAACTCAATAACAGCTTCCTCTGTTTACCAGTGGGCAACGGGTTGCTGTATCTATAAACTTTACACTGTTTAAAATAAAACAATTGTGTTCAAAAAGTTTGTGTCAAGGTGGTCAAACTGGTGACTGATGTGGGGTTTTACCCCTAATTTGATGTATCACATGAACAGATCATAGAAATAGAGACCAAGTTAATAAAGAACGAGTATAACATGGACAGAGCACCTGTTTGGAAAGGCAGTTGTCCCTGTCAGACGGTCTAATTAATTAATTAATCCATCCATATATCACAACCTTTTACAGAAGCTCGTGTCAGGTTGAACCCTCTGGCCCCTAGGTAAATAATTTTTTTTTGAGATATCAGTTGAAAACTATTTCAAAACTTTAAAGGTCATAAATAAACCTTAGACATCACCTTTGATTAATGTGACACTAAAAAGAAACAAATCTCTTGTTTGGATGCATATATCAGGACTAAAGGTTGCATGTGATGGTCTGTCCTGGGGATTCTTCCAATAACATATATATATGTTGGCGTACGGGGATGTACCTCCATTCTAAGCTTCTTTTTTTTGCTTAAAGATGATCCTGGGCTGTAAAAGCAAGTCTTGTGGCTGTCTGGGGCACCAGACAAGATGCTCTGATGTCACGGTGATGTGCGATTGTGGGTGGGTGGCAGTAAAAGATTCTTTTAAGAACTTGTAAACTAGCAAACCAGTAGTAATCAGCAGATGGTAGAAGATGTGGCCTGTCGCGGACATGTATTCTAGTATGCTGAAAATGTACACATATGAGGAATCAGTGCACTGTATACCAGGGGCAGTTGTTTTCCCTCCTTTCCTTTTTGGAAAGTGGTTCCCATCTCAACTGTCAAATTTCTGTCTCATTGCTTGTGACTCCAAATTATGGATCATAGATGTTGTGTGTCATCTGCTAGCAGGATGCCTTTTAATAAAATGAGCCAGTATTTTCATATTATTTATTTAAAAAACACTATCATATCATCAGCTCTGTTTTCTCCTTACCAATTCAGGTATCTATAGGTGTCTTGTATGCATAATCACCCAACTTTATTCCTAACCAAGGTTGTCTAATTATAGGAATGTGTGGTTATACATGAAAAGCTATCAAGAGATTGAAGGCAGTATCCACTGAGAACACACAAAGAGTTGTATCTGGATACTTATGTATGACGTCAAATACCAGTTGGTCACCCTCTTCCGAATTGTTGTGCTCATCTTTCATTTTAGATATGGCCTACTGATCAGACAGGAGTACAACAACTAGCTAATAGTAGCATTCATTCAACTGATACCCATGTCTTGACCAGAAGCTGTGGTGGAAGATGAGGTTCCTGATACATTATAAATTTATAATCAGATATGTCTTTCAAATAAAAGGGTAGTCCTGTGCAGGGGGTTAGGTTCCACCTTTAGTTCTGTGGTGGAAGATGAGGTTCCTGGTCTTTTAGACCATTTATAATCAGGCAAACTCTGGTTGACAGTTAGCCACAACAGCTTACCCAGAAGGGAACTGTCTCTCTCACCTGGTGGTTTCCTGTGGGCCATTCATGTGCTTTGTGAATTTTCAAAGTTCAGAGAATTTGACCATTCTCATAGAAATAAATGTTTGCAATATCTGCTAAGTACCAACCATTCCCAATATCACACTGCACGTGTGACTTGTTACAGCAACTTAGGTCATTGCATTAAATGTATAACATAGGTCTTGTTTGAGGGATTATTCTACTTAGTGAGGATTTAGACAATTTTAATAACATTCAGGGTCATCTTGCTCCTTCCTTCCATTCCATCACTCATGATGAAGTGAACAAGCCTTTCTTGGTTCAACTCAAGAATTATCTTTGTAATCCTGTACAATCCTGGAAAGGCAGAGTGCAATGGAGAAATATACTTTTTAAAAGCATTGTCACTGACTGCGAGTCCAAGAAAGCCATATTCATCATCTTGTGCTATTGATTCAGATCTGGCTGTAAATGAAATGTCATTTTACGAAATGACAAAATATCATTGTTGCTGTCATCCAAACTTTTCCAGGCTTGAGGATCCATGCTTTGTAGTTGTAACATACAAGCAATGTACAATGCGGTCTAGACAGTTTTCAGCAGCAGACATCAGACTTTGGAGGTAATGTTACTGTTAGCTAAACTTGTCTTTGATGGTAGAGAAAAGCTGGTTGAACTCTTAGAAAATAAGTTAATCACACTAACATGCCATAAATCTTCCATTTCTGAGGACAATCGACCTATTCTCTTCAAAATGCTCCTATTGAGGATACTCATTCACAGTGTCCATGTTTTCCAATTGGACGGAATTTTGACCACTGCAAATTCTGAGATCACCAGTAATTTCTAAAAAGCAAATACTAAAAAAGCAAATACAATCAGCGAAAAGCTTGCTTAATGCTATTCCAAATATCTTTGGAAGGTCGCGCTAAGCAAGATCTGAGTAACTTCACCAGTTCAAGAGTTCAGAAGCACAAAATAAACTTTCCTTTCTTCATTTAAATCTTTAGACTACCAGTCTGAAGATCATGACAACTAATCACAGAAGATTTTCAATCACCTGATGAAGTTTGGTGGTAGGAGACACGGGTACCTAACTTTCTTGTTGCACCTACGAGAATGATAAGATACAATTAGTATTGTTTTTATATGCTTAAGGGAATTCATTTTGCCATCACTATTTACTACCCCTTCTCAATAGATGAAAATGAAGAACTTTGGATTAGATGGGTCTTCTCATAAGAACAATTTAAAGTCAAACATGAAGCTATCCAATTGTGACACTAAGATTGGAATCCCGGCAACTCTTCCCTGGGTATTGGTCATGAGCAATTGAACATGAAAGCAAATTAAGATATGTGCATAAATCACTGATGATCCAAATTATCAATTCTTGTAACTATTTGATATTTCATAGTCTGTAGAAGTACCATAGAATTTCCAGTGCTTGTTGTTTTGATTAACCTCGACACTCCAAACAAATTTGTAATTTATGACACCAAATTGGTCATTATTGTAAAAAATTCACTTATATTATAATAATTATGACATCTATAGTTATCCGCCAGACTGGCACCTTAATGATAAGATCATTCATCAAGAAAAATTAATAATATTACATGCATTAAGATGCACATACTGACTACAAAGCTGTATCAAATTGCGATTTTATGCTAATTAATTAGCGTAATTTGATTTGATTACAAAATAATTAAAAATCAATGTCTGATGTTGACAACAAGTTGGATTACCTTTATTATAGTGTGAACCACAAAGTTCAAGTGAAAAACTAGAGTTGGCAGCTTGTCTAAAGTAGCCTTGCAATTTTAACAAATGCCGCCTGACTATAAGCCAGAATCCCTCTCACAACTGCTCATTACAAAAATCTGATTATCTTAAATGAGAATTGAAAGAGCATTCGTCATCAAAGTGCCAGTTGGATCTTCCCGAACAGGTTAATGTTGAATGATGCATGGAAATCGGACATGTTACCTTGTAATATTCATCGCTCGTTCTTTGTAATTGAGGTAACCTTGCTCATTGAGTTAATCCGTGCTAATTTACGTCAGATTATTCCTTGGTATTTGTAATTAGTACCTCTTAAACTGGACTAGTCATATGATTATTGGCATCAATAGCAAGTTTTTGCAAAGACTCATGATTTGTAGAAACCTTGCATCAAATAATTACGAATAACATGAAAGGCTAATTAATCGCTGTGGAATGCATCACATCAAATCAAATGACCAGAAACACGACAAATGGTAACATTCTGAAAATAACTGAAACCCATTGCTTACAATTACAGGATCAGTTCACCTGTGGTTGTCTGAATACTTGGGAAGGTGGGCAATACCAGTCTGAATTTCACGAATGATCTGTATTCTACAATAACTATTTCAAGTGGCATATCTTGAGAAGTTGTGATTTTATTATCATATATTAAAATATCGAATATGTGCCGGAATCTTAAGCACCGGTAACCAAATTATCAGGGTTCATTAATCTTCTTTATTGGTGGGGGGTGAAAGAGCGTGTTCTTTGTAATTCATCAGTCACTGGGTATATTGGAATAATAAGAAACATGTAATTGTACAGTATACCTGAAGCATATCTTTGACATTCAATTTGTTATGTATATATATTTCATGGCTCTGTATAAATTAACTCATTCTATATTGTAATAAAACAATTTGGATTATGTTTTGCGTGGTATATATTTAATGTTTGATTGATATGGTGGTCACTGATACCTACTGATAAAGGCAAATACGCCTGCATTGGGGTGAGCCTGCCATTTTTATTGTTTTGGTGATGGAAAGTGTAAATGGTATTGCATAATCAATAAACTTACTTACTTACTTATATCAACAAGAAAATCTTACTTACCCAATTGGTAATGTGTATGAGGTAATCCACTCGTCAGTAGTTGAACAGTTTCTGAAACAAGACAGAAAAGTTGTTATGCTATAGTTAAATGATGATTGGTCACTGCAACAATTTGCTGTTAATTGATTATATTGTGATGAACTTTTGATTATCTGATAAAGAAATAATGACTGGCTGATAAATGCAGACAACCAGACTCCATCAAAAATCTAAATTAATCATAAATCCATCAATTTCAGGCCTATCAATTGACTTTACCATTTATCTGTCCAAAACAACAGAAGCTGCCATTTTACGTTAAAATATTGCGACTAACAATCTTCTTTAATAGGGACTGAAAAATGCACCATAATAGAATGATTAGCATTTAGATGAAGCTGCAGACAGTGGCTCTATTTCAAATTCAGAATGGAAAAACATTAATAACTGTTTTACAGCCATGAAGCCCAGAAAAAAAGAAATTTGCTGTATATTTAAATTAATATTTTTTACAAATAGGCAAAAACTTCATATACATATTCATTCTTCAACAACATGAATTCCTTATAAATATGTTGCTTTTTTCTACGCATATTTTAACAATTATTTAGAAAGTTTGAATCCCCTACCCCCAACTCATATTAGAACGAAGATATCATAAATTTTGATATATGCATTAAGTGAGCAAGAATTAATAATTAGTCAAACTCATATATATGTAAGGTCTCTATAAAAAACTAAATTGTAAACTTTAATGCAAAATATTTGCCAGACGTGTAACCAATCTCATTGAAGTTATATATTCGAAGATCTTTTGGGTAAAAAGGAAAATTTGCAACATAATATTGCAGATATACATATATATGCAAGTTATATTCAGTATTTATATGAAATAAAATGTTACTTCTGACAAAGTTGAAGTTCTGACAATTTCAGGGGATGCGAACTAGAAGCAGATTAAATTGTGTGCTTATATGTTGTTAAAGTGTGTGTATATATGTTGCAGCCGAAGAATTACAAGCGCCTATAGAAATGCACTGGAGTGTTCCTTGTGGGGTCATATCTATATCCTTGCCATATTATTCTATGACCCATAAGCAGTTGGTTAGGTCATATACAATACTTGCAATGCATTCAGGAGAGGTCACTGAATGAGTCACACCACTCACACAACTGAAGTGGAAAGCTGCACAATGGCAAATTGGCAGCTGATTTGATTGAGGCGGATAAGACTTACTGTGCTGTCAGTGATGTCCGCCAGCAACTGAATATAAGCACTCGTGATTCTTTGACTGACCGGGGAACAAGTGTATTGCGCATTTTAGAAGAGAGCCCGTCCACAGCTGGCACATGTTCCAAATTGACACTACCATTCTTCGTCCAACAACATAATTGTACAGAAGTTTGAGAAAGAATGTTCTTGATTAAAAACAAAACTCCTGAGAATTCTTGGTGATGTGAAAAGCACCTACTCTCAGGAACAACCTCTAAACAGTATCATATGAGCTTCAAAAGAACAACATCATGAGAGCTTTACAATGATTACTACAGGGAATAAATTTAGCAAATTTACGCACTGCCAGTTGTCCAGTCATGCAGTAATTTTGCTGCTCCATGTAATCAAACAAGAACCAACATCATACAACAAGAATGGCAAATGAGTTTTCTGCTAAATTACTTCAATGTTTGTGTTAATACCCCAAATGCACAATGAAAATACAACAAATGTGTCGTAAACGTGCGATGTCTGTTTGCCTAATTCTGCCCCTCGGAGCACACAACACATAAGGATGATTAAATGTGTGACAATAGGAACCTTAATGCACACATCCAGGAGGATATGCACAATGGGTCACCCCCTTCCCTGAATCCTGAGACTACGAGGGGCGTTCAGAAAGTTTGAGGCTTTTTTTTATATGGACACTTATTTTCAATCTAGAACTATGAAATTTTCACCGGGTAAAATTCAGCATATTTGGAATGGATTCCCCAAATTTCAGACAATTTGGACATTTCTAAGTCATTCTGTGGTTGCCATGGAAACTGAAAGTTCAGCTGGTCGGGGCAAGTGATACTGAAACCAAGAAAGCCAACAAATTGTGACTGTGAGAGACTTCTCTTGATCACTTGTATTAGTGAGATTGGAAATATTTGACTCAAGAAATATGATATTAGCTTCTAAATATACTATCAAGCACACTAAATGTGTGTATTCTTACACTGAACCCATGAAGGAAAGCGCTCCTGCATGTGAGATTTAACAAGGGAAATTCCGGCGGCAGGGGTGTGTTTCCCTGACTACATAAGGACATGTGAACAAGACCTCCAGCAGAGAGGTTGAAACGTTATGTCAACAAAAAGTAAGTCTCAGTGAACAATAATTCAACATATCCTCTGTTGCGTATCACAGTTTCTCAATTACGCAAGACAGAAAAATTGAAAAACTAAATGTAAGAGCTCTAAGGCTAGTCTGTAATGATCACATCAGCACATATAATGACTTACTTGCAAAAACTGGCAAAACAATGTTACATGTAACTTACAAAAACAATTTAGCAGAATTTGTTTACAGGGTTGTAAATGAGTTAGCACCTCCTAAATTTTATACAATTCAATATGGTAAAAGGTCAATCAGATACCAAGGTCCCTCATTATGGAATATTCTGCCATCTCATTTTTAATTTTCTGAAGATATTTGCTCTTTCAAGACAGCAATAAGGAAAAACAATGTATTTATGAATTGTGAATGTGGATCATGTATTTTATGCTTAAGAAATACCCTCTAGATGAATCTAAGTAATCAAGTTCATTTATCATTTTGTATATAATTCCACATCATTCATCTCATTGTGTTATTTTAACTGTCGGCTAAAAGCTTTGCAGCTTGTGTTATTGTTTTACTGTTTCATCACCGACGTTAAATAAAGTTTTATCTTATCTTATCTTATCTTATCTTATCTTTATATCATGGGTAAGGTATACCTGGGACGAAGAACAACTTATTCTCCATAAATTTATTATTGTATGGGCAAAAAAACTTCTACTGCAGACAATGCCATGACATCAATGCCAATTCTACCTCACTTATGATTCTGAAAGGAAATTCAGCTTATTCTTGAAACGTTGCATTTTTTTAACCTCTGCCATCTCCCTGCCACACTGGAACGTGCCAAAAATGTAATCTGAGTCTCTTGATCTGTGTGACATTTGGTGGTTTGTAAAAGTGACATTATTGCTTTTCAACTGTTAATCTTATATGCAGTTCTTGTCTTCTAGAAACCATTTAAAGCATATCAGATAACTTTGGTAATTATCATTATTGTTTATAACTCATTCCTAAGATCAATTTAAATGTCACAACCATATGTCGCAGGGAATGATCTCCTATTCTACAAGTCTTATGACTATTAGAGATTAAACTGGTATTTGTCATCATGTTGCAGGTTTGTTTTAGAGATAATGATTCTTTCCCAATTTTACTCAAAGGCAATCGATGAATATGGCAGGCCTATGTAAGTAAATATAAAACATCTATCACAAATCTCAAGAAACCTAAAGGAAAGAATATTTATATTATAATACATCCTTTGCAGAACACACATTAAGTTCTTTAAATGAATGAATAGGTAGCTCTGCAATGAAAACAGTTCTACAAACTATCATAAAAAATAGATTGGTTGTCACCGATGCATTGGTTAAAATGCATCAATCAATTCAAATGGTTAATGCTCAACTATGGTTTACAGTGAGTGACCAACAACTACTGCATGGTTGCTCCTTAATCATCATTTTGGTTTTAAAAACCAATCTTCTGTACCAATTTCATATTGGTTGTCTGTTACGCCAGTTTTTATGTGTGTTTTAAGTGTGTTTACTGAAAATTTGACAGTGTTTGATACTTTATCCTCTTACCCTTGGCATATCTACATAATTCCAGTTGACAAGAGGTATTTATAACACAATCAGTCACAGAAACAAAAGAAGGCCAATGTAGAAGAAAGGCATAAATGGTTAATGAATGAGATTTCTGGCAAGGGTGTCTCCTGCTCAGAAAATATCAGATTGGATATTGCCTGAGGCAGCAGTGGGTCAGGGATTAATTAATCGTTCAATATGGTAAGTTATCTGGATAAGCAAAACACATACTAATTATCAAAGAACTGACAGGATGTATCACTTTCATTTGTATAAAAAGAAAGGCAATCCTTTTTTTCGCAATCCTTTTCTTCGTAATCACTTTTTTTGAAAGAAGAAACTTTCAACATGACTATCAATTTTGATAAAATCTCCAAAGGTTTGTAATACTGATTTTTATGCTGGGAGCAATTCCTTCTGACATTTGCTGGTGAAGACTGGTAGGAATGCAAAACTTACATTTTAGATCTAAGTATGAATATATATCAACATAGTTATGGGTTATATACCGTTCAACATTGCTATAGCAGTTTTTAATGAGTATGTTGTTTGTGGAATTTGAGAGGATTCAAGCATTGACGTGTGTTTGTATCTGAAAAGCTGGAATCTGTTCTAGTTTACTTCTTATATTTATGCCAGTGAAACATGTCTGAAATGGAAAAGGGTGAATTGTGGGTTTTCAAAGGATGGCGGCCATGCAGTCTCGGTTCAATCCTACTCATTTTCCATCTCCACAGTGAAGTCTGCATCTACCCTGAACCTACTGAGAGTTATTTGTGAGTGCTGATCGCCAATTTTACAAACTAAAGCAGGTTAAGGCATGGCATTAACTGAGAACAGTACTCTGCGAATGGCTCCATAGCTATTGAACACATTAGAATGAACAACTTGTTTTGCTCGCAGTTTGAAATTGTTCTCTTTCGTGTATAATTGATGGCCATACCATCATAATTATATTGTCTGAATTATGACTGGCTGACAAAAATTAATTCATATCTCCCAGCGATCTGGCTGGGTCCAAACTTCATTAACTCTTCCTCATAAATATGAAATATGGAAAAAACAAAAACACTAGCTGAATGATAGCTACACCTTTTCAAGTATGAGACGCAAATTACAATTTTCGGAACATAAATAGACCATTGAAGAGTTACTCAATATAGTGAAAGAAAAATACAATTAAATGTGTGAAAAATTGTAAAGATAACTGAATGTAAACAAACAACAATCGAAATTCAGTTTGAATTCAGTTGAATAATTAAAATAACATGAAATATTGATAATTAGCGTAAATACAAGATCAGCTTGTCTAAACATAATTAGGTAGCACTCCGTAGAGAAGTAGACACATGTAGTGCAGACAAGAAGTGACACATTCAGCACAAGAAATCCTAAATCAGACATCTCCTGTGATGGTTGTAATTCATTTATTGACAGAGAGTCAGCTAAGAAAACAACACATGAACGTATTCAGATTTTCAGCTCAATAGCCTCCTTCTCATGTCATATACATAACTCCAAAATATTCTAATGGAAAGTTTCCTGACTTGAGAGGAAGCCTTTGACTTCTGAAGCGTCTCATTGCCGAGAGCCCAACTCACTTTACAGAAACAATGGATTCTTGGAGCCGGGGGAAAGAGATTCATAAACATTTCCTTCTCTTTTTACTTTGAATATTTGAAGTTTTCATGCTTTGGCCATTTCCTATATATTTTGGTTGTTTTCTTCTTTCTCTTATGAAAGAAACATTTGCGAGTTTTCACTCATTCCTTTTTTCTGCTTTTTTTTCTTGTTTAAGCACTGAAATAAAAATCAAATTTTGCTCAAAGCCAGAAACCAGGTGGTGATTTCTTCTCTTCTTTCTATTTCTCTTCTGATCTATCACTTTCTATGATAAAGTTTTTCAGCATTGACTAATCTAATGTCAGCTTTTTTCTTTAGTAATTCTAAGGTTTCTGTCTGATTTATCTTTTCTGGTCAGTTATACTTTTTATGCAAAGGTATAGTCGATGAAATCCTGTGTTTGATTTGCCATATAACAATAGAAAGACATTAAGTGACCGTATATTCCTTTTTTTGTTGTCATTTCATTGCACAATTTGTAATCTGAAGACTCTATTCTAAATTTCAGCTTCTTGTTACTGTAGGTCAATTTATAGGCATTACAGCCATACATGTACAATAATTTTAACTTATACCTGAAACCTATAATAGGTGTGCAAAGACCTACATTATATAATAAACATAGGCTGCGTGGCAGCATACCCTCGGCTATTCAGCAGGCTATTCCGGAGCCGGTGAAATCAATTGACATACTGGCGATAGATTATGACCCTCAACTACAGCTTTACCAACCCAGTCATATTTAGATGGCCCAGTCTCCCTTTGTATGGCCCAAGTCTCCCACTTGATGGGGAGAGCTGGGCCAAAATTTTTACCATTTTCATATGGCGTTAGCTCATGAACATATATATCAATGCCCTCCTTCAGATATATATTCTTATCTATTTCTAGAAGCAATCAATGTATCAAGCATGTTTGTATAATCATAATGGTCAGCTGGAGGTGCAAGAACGTACAAAGTGGCCCAACTCTCTCAAGCTTCCTCACTCTTTCTGGATGACGGTAAGTGTTTTTAGATCAATGAAATGTCCGTTTCTCTATTTTATATGATGTTTTATTTATTTAATTTAGACGAATTCCCAGCCTTAGCATTCAACAGATTCAAGGTACTGAAAAGAGATGTTGCAAGGAAATATAAAGGTCACCTCATTGCTATGTCCTCCTCCTGTCCTAATTAGCCTACCAAGTGCATAAATACAGGAGGTAAAGTCCCAATCATCCATCCATCCATGATTCTCTGGATGTATTAGATTACATAATTATACATGATGAAACAATAATCAATCAATCAATCAATCAATCAATAAATAAATCTATCTATCTATCTATCTATCTATCTATCTATCTATCTATCTATCTATCTATCTATCTATCTATCTATCAACTAATCAATAGTGCAACATGAAAATCTATTTGCTGGGATAAATTCACAGTGGATCTATCAGTCAAACAATTAATTAATCATTCATTCATTCAATCAGTCCAATCAGTCAAGCAATCTTCAGTCATTTAAACACCTAATCTAAAACATCTAATCTATCTATATGGCTATCTATCTATCTATCAATCTATCAATCTATCAATCTATCAATCTATCAATCTATCAATCTATCAATCTATCAATCAATCTATCAATCTATCTATATATCTATCTATCTATCTATCTACAGCTATCGATCTATCGATCTATCTATCGATCTATCTATCTATCTATCTGTATATCTATCTATCTATCTATCTGTCTATCTATCTGTCTATCTATCTACCTATCCTACCTTTATCATCTTATCATAAATTATGAATAGAATAAAGGCCTGCCTAAAAACAAAAATAATAGATAGGTTGTCTATCTATCCAATCTATCTATTTTAGATATTAAACTAAAAACAATGTGTGGCCTACAGATGCTTTTTAATAAGACTAATACATTTACTACTTAACACCCATGGATGCAAAAAGGTTAAATGCTGTCCAAACTTGGCTGTATTAGTAAAAAAAATAGCTGAAAAGGCAAAAAAAAAAGCCTGCATGGATATAAAAAGTCATATGTCAACTTCTACTTGGCCTATATTACTTGTTTAAAAATAGGAAATTTCATTATAATGTTTAAGATTTAAAAAAACCAAGGCTATCAATGCAGTTTGAACATATTTCTAAGAAAAAAGGGAATTTTGTTAGAAATATAGGGGTGCTATTTAACTGCTTCTGTACTCTCCCCTTTGTTCTTGGGTTTGGTCATTGGGGAGGATTAGTGACATCATGTTACATAATGTCCATTCAACAAAAGCTGCACCCTGTTCCCCAACAAAGCAGTGACACTTATTGTCTTCAAGGTGCTAAAATATGCTTGTGTTGAGTTTTGTCTTTAATTAAAATTCAGATTTATCCAACATTAAATATCTTTGGATATAAAATGAAATATTGAAATTCGTGGAATTAAGGTTTTGTTGCATGCCAAGTAAATTTATGAATAACCTTGTATTTAGTGAAATCGTTTCTGCAATCATTGTTTGATCACATTAGTTTTTATGCAATATTATGAATTTATAAAAGCAGGCTGACATTAATTTAATTTCTTTCCTTTAATTTACATCACTGGGGAGAGATTTGAGCAAAAGGGGGTTTTGATATTTCTTGTCAAAAGTTTAGAATGGTAAGGCCCCCTGAGTCAGAACTACATTGTATGTGCATAAAGCATATTTGTATAATATATATAATTTATCATATTTAACCACATAAATTCTGAGGAAGAATGTGATGAAAAAATTATACTTGGGGCACATTGTATGGCACTTTAAGTAACCAAGATCCAAAATTGACTGAAATGTGACAATGCAAAGGTCTACAGTAAGTGTTGTTTGCCTATTTTTAGCAATTTCTGTCTTTTTATGTTCAAAAATCTAATGATACAACAGATATATGCATGAAAATTGTGTGTTTCTTTCATGTTTATTCAATTTGTTCATATTCAAAAGCATTGCATGACTTTATTAGAAACGAAAAGGTTAGGAAGTTGATATTTTCACATTTTGAGAATTTTAAACTTCTTCTGTTGGCCTAAAAAGTGCATAAACTACATGCACATAAAAATATATTTTTTTTAATTATACTTGGGGCACTTTGTATTGCACTTTGAGTAACCAAGATCCAAAATTGACTGAAATGTGACAATTCAAAGGTCTATAGTTTTTGCCTATTTTTAGCAATTTCGGTCTTTTTATGTTCAAATATATGATGATGTACCATATATATGCATGAAAACCATTTATTTCATTCATGTTTATTAATTATGTTCATATTCAAGAGCATGGCATGACTTTATTAAAGATGAAATGGCCAGGAAGTTGATATTTGCAAATATTTGTGAATTTTAAACTTGTTTTTGTCGGCCTAAAATATTGCGTCAACTACATAATGACCATGACCATTCCTTCTTGATACGTTTAACTATAATACATATCGGTTTTTACCAATATAGTTATTACTGTTTTGGCGTGAGAGACCAAAAGTCAAGAAAAATGTAAAAAATTACACATTTTTCCAGTATTTTCCTTTTTAGGCAAAATTCGTTAGATGGACCCTCTAAATGATTCTAGCAATTAAGAGAGCTATATTTTAGACAACTAAATTCTAAATTTCAAATGTCTAACTCCAAAATTGAGGGAAAAAACCTAAATTGAGGGAAAAAACCTATTTTTTTCACATTTTTGGTTCATTCTGTGAAATCTATTTTAGTTACAGCATTCAGACCCCCAAAAAGGCACAACTAGGGTATTTAACACATGTTATGGTAGATTTTCATACCCATAGGTATAACCGTTTCCGAGTTCTGGTCCGGAAACGAAAAAAATTAATTTTTCCGAATTTTCAATATTTAACAAAAACCGTGGTCATTACATAAATATGAACTTCAGAAGGCACAATAACATTATAAGACCCATTCATGTGTCAAATTTCATATATATAGGTGTAATAGTTTTGGCACAGAGGCCAATACACATTGTGTGACGCCGCCCGCCCGCCCGCCCGCCGGACGGACAAAAATTTGCCATGCCAACTACAATACCCGACGGCAATATTCATTGCTGAGGGTAAAAACTACTATCACTAATAGTTTTCACATATAACTGTCTTTAGCAAAAGAACCATAGTGATTAAACAGCTACAGGTTGTCAAGATAACTCACTTAATATTACATCTGTTGGAATCACTAAGATAATAATAACAATAATAGGAATTTATAGAGCGCCCATATTCAAAATTTAAGTTGCTCAATAGTTGCCTGATTTCAAATGGACACCGGTAGTTTATTCCAGAGGTTTGGGCCCACTCTTGATAACTTTTAAAAGCCTAAAATAGAGTGCCATGTAATGAATTTTGTTGTTTTTACCTTGGAAGTTGGAACAGTATACATTGTGCATCAATCCTAACAAAGTATTTTATTTCCTAATAAGATAACGACATCTGATCCAAGAGGAGGCTACATTTTATAAACCGATAAGTAATCATATCAAAATTATATTCTACTTATAATTTATAAGATTTTCTTTGTTTTTGTTGTTGCTGTTATTGTCATAATTATCTCCTGAATTGAAAGTGTAGCAGTCGTATTCAATGACAATATTCTTGTTTCTGTGTTCTTCAAGCAATGAAGGATGTGGTAAGACTGACTTAATGAAATTTTATGAAACAATGCCGGAACAGAATTACTGCGGATAGCACTGACTGCTTTATCACCTTCTCTTTTTCAGTTTCAGTAAACACACTCCAAATTTATTCTTAAGGAGTGTTATTTCTTGGAAAACTATCAAATAATCATTGCTTTGTTGTAACAAAATTCAAAACAGCAAGTTGATTAAGCATTGATAAAATATTAATCATTAGATACCATCGGGATTTACTGATTGGCTGTGACTGCCAAATGATTAGGAAGCATCAAGGTTAAGCACTTTAAAATGGCCTGCAATGGTACAAGCCATTGATTAAATAATCAATACGAGGATAAGAACATCTTAAGACTAGCTCATGTCCATGTACCAACTTCCCAATTATGATGAAAAAGCTCAGCCTGTATGGTCTAGTTGTTCCTTTCGATGGTCTACTGGAAGGATATTCTGTACTTTTTGAAATAATTAAAAAAAATATAAACATACTTTTTTTGTCGTTTACGGGCCAAGACACAGTCACTATTGCATGCGGATGGATGCAATTTGGTACAGATGTGGCCTATATGGTTTAGTTGTGCCTTTTGATGGTCTCATTGATAGATATTCTATACTTTTTGAAAAAAATAGAAAAAATATAAAAATATATATTCTTGGGTTTTCGGGCTAAGACTCGGTCGCTATTGCATGCAAATGGATAAAGTTTGGTAATCGTATGTCCTACATGAGCTGGTTGTGGTTTTTGAAAGGTCTGATGGAAAATATTCTGTACTTTTTGAAATATTGAAAAAAGTTAATAATAATTTATTTTTTGTTTCTGGCCCAAGACTCAGTCACTATTGCATGTACATGGATAAAGTTTGGTACAGATATGGCTTATATGGTCTAGTTGTGCCTTTTTATGGTCTAACTGATAGATATTCTATACTTTTTGTAATATTGTGAAAAAATATCAAAAGTGATTTTTTTCATATCGAAGCCGAATCTTTCCCACTATTGCATACATATATATACAGCAATGCATTTTTCTATGCATATCACCTATACAGTGTAGCAGTGCTTTTTGATGTGTATTTAACACTTTTGAATGATAGGAAAAACTTGAGAAAGATAAAACGTTACATGTTTTGGTTTCCAATCGACAGCTCATAACCTATACGTTACATGCATGAAACTGTGCCATGATATGCATAAATTAGTCTAATAAAGCCTATACCCGGTTTTACAAACCAAGACAAGCAGATGGGCAGATGGCAATGCATGCCTATATGCAATCTGGTAAACACACCAATTTCATGGTGTAATTGCAATCTTCTAAAGATGTTGAATTCGCTGAAGGTTTGTTGCTGCGCAGCCTATGTTTCATTTATCTACAGCTATAATAGCTATAACATCATCTATATACTATATATTGTATGTATCATCACCAGAAGTGAGACAATGAAAGTAGTTATTCAGTAATCTTCATTCAACCTTCAACGTGTAATAAAACACAATTAGCAGTCTACACGTGACCCAATGAAAGCTCTTATGCATTCAAATTGGTTTATTATGGAAATAATATGAAATATGATTAGTAGCCTAATTTAGGTACATATCAATCAAACTCCAATGCCAAATTACCACAAAATTAGATTTGATGAATTTAACCTTGATTAAAACATAATTTCACTATATAATTATATTTACTTCTGAAGTTTGAATTTAAAGAGCAATTATAGTTATCAGTTTTATTTTTGAACAGTCATAACAATGAAATTGCGTCAATCAGAAGAAATCATTACTTCTAAAAACGTATATTTTCAAAGCAATTATTGATTCCTAACCAGCAGTAATCCATTCCTTATTACAACAATCAAAGGTATTAATCGCTTCTTTTTATGCATGTAATTATTAATTATCAAATCGAATATGCTGCAAAATTATACATAATTCTTCCCATTAGCAAAGCAGTAACACCACAAAGGTTGTAGGCTCACAGTTCACGCAATCATCAATTTCGAGCTGACATTTCATATTGAAAGTTAAACAATGATTTTAAATTCTGCAGCTTCTAAGATCTGGTTCTTCCATCAAAAAGATCTACTTGTCAGATATCCTCAGTTCATCTTTTTATAGGACTTATTCTGAATTCGTTCTCTGTGAAGATTGATAAAAACATATTGGGAAACATTGCATCAAAAGCAATGTTTAAGAAAGTCAAGAAGAAACCAAATGCAAAAACATGCTATAAATCGATTCAGAAGCTATTACGTTAACTTTAGAAAGCCATTTGAGACTTTTTGTCGCTTCTCACAAATTTGTTCTTATTTCTACAAATACAACCATGGAAATTCAAGTGAATACAAGATATACTAGATACATGTAGGTCATGTAAATCAACAAAATACTGGTTAGCACCTTATTATGTTGGTTCTGACAATTTTCTGCCTTCAATACAAGATGGCTACCTGTTAGCAAATCCGTTTTCTTAATGCCCATTCTCATGAAAATCAATTATTCTGCCTGTACCTAATTCATGATGTGTTACAAACAAACAAAACGTCCAGAGCAGCTGGGTGGCCAAGTGGTTAAGGTTCCCGCCTGCTCTGCTGAAGGTCTTTGCTTGCTTGGGTTCGAACCGCCGGGTGGGGAACCCACATTTTCAGTGTACCTTCATGAGCAAAATCCCAGCTGGATGCCGTTTCGGATGAGACGTTAAATTGGCGACCCCTTGCTTAAGTGTCTATGCTGGGCAAGTAAAAGAAGTCTCACATGAGGTAAATGTGTAACATGTTAAGGACTCCCACTGTCTCTCCCATCTCATTAATCAACCCTCGTGAGCACCCAGAACTGGGCTTAGAGGGCTGCACTTACCATATCTATCTGTCTATCTATCTACCAGATCAGACGTCAAAACTGTTACATTACAATTTCTGAGAACGGTCTGACTGCTGTTGTTGCTTGAATTTGTTTAAAATAAATAAGATTTTGTGAATTTTCCAAAATTCCTACCACCGTAATTAAAAACATAACTTAGTATACGATTTTCAATTCACAGATAGTCTTGTGGTCTGCAATGACAAATATGAGTCACTTATGATCCTGAAAGGAAATTCAGCTAATTCTTGAAATGACACTTCCTGCAACCTCTGCAACCTGCTTGCAACGCCGGAATGTGGGTGGAACGTGACCAAAATGTAATGGAAGACTCTTGATTGTGTGACATTTGCAGGGTTTCAAAACTGGTGATTTTCTTTTCAACTGTTACTCTTATATGCAGTTCCTGTCTTCTAGATACAATTTGAAGTACATAAGACAACTGTGATAATCATTATCATCAATTTGTGTGATCTATTTAAATGTCACAACCATATGTTGCAGGGAATAATCTCTTTTTCTAATAGTTCTAGGACTATTACAGATTGTACCTGATTTGAATGGCTTTGCCATCTTGTTGTTGATTTGTTTTTGACTTAACAATTCTTTCCCAGTTTTATCTCAAGACAACTAGAAGGAACATTTATATTATAAATGCAACCTTTGTAGAGCACACCCTTAGTTCTTTAAATGAATCATTGGCATCTCCAACGGCAATCAATAGCCAGTAAATTTAATACTATCTAATCAAAATATGTCGGAATAGATAGCTTTTCAATTTACTGTTGTTCAAACTATCATTTTCATGTATATAAAAACGAAACCAGATCGGTTGTGACCAATACATTGGTTGAAATGCATTAATCAATTTAAATGGTTAATGCTCAACTAGGGTTTACAGTAGTGACAAACAAATACTCGTACTGCATTGTCACTCCTCAATCATCATTTTGGTTTTTTCCGCATGCCTTCTTTAACCAATTTCAGATGGGTGATCTGTTTAGATTTTGTGTATGTGATTTAAGCATGTTAAATGAGCTTCTGACTGCATTTGGTACATTTCCCTCTCACCCTGGGATTATTTTCACTATTCCAGCTGACAATGGGTATTACACAAATAATCTCCGAAATCGAAGAAGGCCACGCAAGAAGAGAGGCATGAGTGGTTAATGAATGAGATTCTTGGCAAGGGTGTCTCCTACCTCACAAAATGACATTAGATATTGCCTGAGGATGCAGAAAGTCAGGGATTAATTAATCATTGAATATGATGAGTTATCTGGATTTAAGCAAAACACATACCAATCATCCAAGAAGTGACAGGATATATAGGCCTATATTGTATCACATTCAGTCATACAAACTTAGGTAATCCTTTTGTCTTCCTACTGAGAAGTTGGTGTTCTTATGAATATGTTGTTATTTTAGAACTGCAGTGGAAGTTAGTTGTCCCTGTATTTTGAGAAAATCTAACTTTTAAAATGTCAATCTACCATTTTATAAATATGCCCATTGTAATTAAAGGGAAAAAATTTAGTATATTTCATTTTTATAAAAGTAGATATCTTCAGAAAAACCAGTATTTTACAAATGTCTAATAGTCTGAGAATTGTGGTGCAGAAGAATATGACAAATAGTACTGTTGAGTCGACCAATATTGAGTTTTATCGGCCTTAGCAGGTAATATTGGTCACGACCTATGGCCTCGTCCGTATTACTGCTTCGGCCAATAAAACTTAATATTGGTCTCCTCACCGTCCACTATCTATATACTATATTCTATTTTTTATTATACTCTGGTCACTGAATTTAAAACAGATCGTATGTTTATTTCTGTTTATACTTTCATGCTTAAACATTGACTTACAAAATAACGTCGATGTTTTTGCAATTGTTGCTTTGTTTAGCATATCTTTTAAATATTTCTGCTGTGAAAATAGATAGCATATCTCCAAGCGGAAATATTTCTGCTGTGAAAATAGATAGCATATCTCAAAGCGGAACAAAATGAATATGAACTTATTCATTCTCATGCGCAGCTTAAAAGTAATTCTGGATCGAAGGTCTGGGACTGAATGAGGTATGAAAACATCCACAAGAACAAAAGGTAGTTCTTTCTATATGGAATTTCAATAGGTGGCACTACATAGACTATAAGTTCATATTTATCGCAAGTTCGCAACACATCTGAAGAAGTGGTTTAAACAGTTAAAGCTTTGGCAGTATGAATTAAGATGTTTGAAATGACTAATCCATTGCTATAATACTGTGGCAACAAAACTTTTACTGCTGACAAGGCAGAGATCAATACTGATTCTATCTCGCTTATGATTCTGAAAGGAAATTCAGCTAATTCTTGAAACGTTACATCCTTAACCTCTGCAACCTGCCTGCCACATTGGAACGTGACTCGAATGTGAAAAGTCTCCTGATTTGTGTGACATTTGCTCAGTTTGCCTAGAATTGACTTGATAATTTTTCTTCAACTGTTTTTATGATAGTGATAGGCTGTTCTTGTCCTCAAGATTGCATTTAAAGTATGTCAGATAAAGGTGATAATTAAAGCAATCATCATTACTATTATTCTGCAGAGCAACTAAGTAGGCCGTTAATATTAACAATCCCCCATGTTAGTTGATGGTATTTCACACAGCAGAGGGCATTAACCATTAATGCAAGGTTTCGCAGGGCAATAATGAGATTATGACTTTTATACCTGCCCTCGGTTGCCAGTCATTATTATCATTTTAGGGGGCATTGTCTGGCCATTAACGCCCAGTTCGCGGGCGTTAATTATACAATAACATTTATTTGGAGGGCATTATGGGGTATTAATCAGTTATGGCCAGAGGGCAGAAATCATTAACTTAATGCACGAGCCGCTAGGCGAGGGCATTAAATGATTTCTGCCCGAGGGCCATAATTGATTAATACCCTATAATGCCCGACAAGTAAAATGTTATTATCATTATTATATACTTTTTAAAAATTGTTTTTCAACTTCCCAAATTTTTATGAAGTACACTGCCATGGTTTTTCTTCCCCGAACCCCTGCAGATTTATAAAAACTGGCATTATCATGTAGTGATTAAATAAAATCATGAAAAACGAAGCTGTGATGGATAAATCTAGCCTAAAACTTACATTTTTAGTCCATTTTGTCACTTTTCGCGCTGCGTTTTTCCATCTGACGCTGTTATTTTTGCAGATAGAGCAAATCTAGGCCTTTTTCTGTTATCTGTGACTCACTGCAGTGTTTGTAGGTTTTTGAATTTTGCAAATCGGACCATTTTTCACTGATTTCTAGCCAAATCTGACAATGTCTGACAGAATTTTTTATTCCTCATGTCAACAACGTCACCATGACGTCACGTCTGGTGACGTCACGATGCTTATAATACACAGAGGGCACCACTTGCCCATGTGTTAATCACATTATGGCCCCCATGTGTTAACCACATTATGGCCCTCCATGAATTATGCCATATGAAGGCCCTGAAAAAAACAGTTAACGGCCTATTTAATGCACGGGCAAGTATATAATAATGGCCGTTAACGCCCGCGAAAGCGCCCCCTGGTGTTTTTTACCGATCGTGACGTCATCCGAAATGACGTCATGGCGATGTTGTTTACTTCTGAGTTCAGTTTTCTGTCGTTTTCTTGGCTAAATCAGCCAAAAATCGTCCGATTTGAAAAATTTAACGACCTACACATATCAATCCAGGCCTGGGAAGTTGATGCCTGTACAAGGATTTGCTCTAGCATTAATTATAAGGACGTAAAAACAGAAAAACGGCGCGGGCGGTTAATGAATCCAGGAGAAAAGGCAACTTTCTTCTTGGATATGAATTGTGTCAAAAAATGATAATAATGATAATAACATTTTGTTGTCGGGCATTATGGGGTATTAATCAGTTATGGCCCTCGGTCAGAAATCATTTAATGCCCTCGCCTGGCGGCTCGGGCATTAAGTAAATGATTTCTGCCCTCTGGCCATAACTGATTAATACCCAATAGGCCTAATGCCCTCCAAAAAAACGTTATTGACCAATTAACCACCAGTAAGGCCGTCCAAAAAAAAATCATAACTGTATAATTTTCATTAACCTATACATACCTGACTTCAGTAATTTTGCCATCATGTTTTTACCAAGGTAAATAATTAATATAATATGTAAGTAAACATACATTAAATCAATCATTGGCGTTTCCACCAGGAATCAATAGCCGAAAAGTTTAATGCCCTGTCGGATCAAAATAGGTGGTTTGATTACAATAGTTGTACAAACGACCATCCAAGAACAAATTGTCGTGATCAATACATTGATTTGCTGTCTATCCAATCAATTCAAATGGTTAATGCTAAACTAGGTCTTAATGTAACTCCTCAATCATCGTTTTGGTTCTTACAACCTACGTACATATATCTTCTTTAAGAAATTTCATATTGGTTGTCTCTTAAGATTTTTTTAAGTGTCTTAGGTAGGTTTGACTGCATTTTTTTTTACCATCTTACCCAGGCCCCAAGGTCTATCTACACTATTCCAGCTGACAATGGATATTACACAATTACACAAAGAAGGCCAAGAGAGAAGAAAGGCATGAATGGTTAATGAATGAGATTCTTGGGAAGGGTTTCTCCAGCTCCGGAAAATAACAGATCTATGAGATATTATTGCCTGAGGCGCCATTGGGTCAGAGATTAATTAATTTTGAATATGATACGTAATGTAGATAAGCAAAACACTTACTTGTTATCCAAGAAATGACAGGATATATCACTTTCAGTCATGTACTAACTGAGGTAATCCTTTTCTCTTCCTACTGAGAAGTCAGTGTCCCTATGAATTTTACTTAAGAACTATGTTGCAAGTCCCACTTATATGATAATGACAATTGATCGAACATATTCCACACTAGTAACTCAGCACTTCCTTTTGTTCTTGAAATGGCTTACTTTCTGTGCTTGACATACTGATGCATTTGTTTGAGATGAATTCACTCTAGAGTTTTTACAATAATCCAGCGTTGACTTAATTTTGAAAAAGAAGACATTTCTCTTCGTGGCTATCAATTTTATTTAATATCCAAAAATTTGTAAATCTAAATGCAAGAAGAAATTCCCTCTGACATTCGGTTGTGAACTTCAATATATTTCATCCATTACAAAAACATAATTCTGCATGTAAAGGTGGCATTACAGACTTAGACTTTAAGTTTATATTTATAGCAACGCATCTTAAGATATTGTAATGCAATTAAAAGCTTGTACAGTATGAATTTTGACACTTAAAAAAAAAACTTCTACTGCAGACAAATGCCAGGCATCAACGTATATATATATGATCAACGTATATGTATATGATCAATACTGATTCCGTCTCACTCATGACTCTGAAAGGAAATTCAGCTAATTCTTAAAATGACACTTCCTGCAACCCCTGTAATCTGCTTGTCACACCGGAATGTGGGTGGAACGTGACCAAAATGTCATGGAAGTCTCTTGATTTGTGTGGCATTTGCTGGATTTGTAAAACTGACATTATTGCTTTTCAACTGTCACTCTTGTACGCAGGTCTTACTTCTGGATACAATTTAAAGTGTATAAAATAACTATGGTGATTATAATTATGGTTTACAGCACATTCCTAAGATCAATTTAAATGTCACAACCATATGTTTCTGGGAATAATCTCTCATTTTAGTAGTTCTATGACCATTACAGATTGTACCTGACTTTAATAGCTTTGTCGTCATGTTGTTGATCTGTTTTTGATGTATCAATTCTTTCCTGATTTTATACAAAAGTAATAATCACTATGGTATGTAAGTACATAAATAAGTAGCAATTATACTAAATACATTCAGGAAAACTGAAAAGAAAAAACATTTATATCATAATTGCAACCTTGGTACCAGTGGGTAGATCACACACTTAGTTCCTTAAATGAATCGTTAGCATCTCCAACAGGAATAATGGCCAGTAGATTTAATGCCATCTAATAAAAATACATTGGAATAGACAGCTCTTCAATTAAAACAATTGAAAAAACTATCATTAAAAACATATTGGTTGTCACCAATACATTAGTTGAAATACATCAATCAATTAAAGTGGTTAATGCTCAATTAGGCTTTACAGTATAGTGACCCACAAATACTGCATGGTCACTCCTCAATCATCAGTTTGGTTCCTACAACATATCTTCTTTAACCAATTTCATACGAGTTGTCTGTTTAGATTTTGTGTGTGATAAGTGTGCTTTTGACTGCATTTGTTACATTGCCCTCTTACCCAGGGCCTATCTACACTATTTCAGCTGACAATTAGTATTACACAATTAATCACCGAAAACAAAGAGGGCCAAGCGAGAAGAGAGGCATGAGTGGTTAATGAATGAGATTCTTGACAAGGGTGTCTCCTACTTCACAAAATGACAGATTAGATATTGCCTGAGGCAGCATTGGGTCAGGGATTAATTAATCGTTGAATATGATGAGTTATCTGGATGAACAAAATGCATACTAATGATCGGAGAAATGGCAGGATATATCACTTTCAGTCGTACACTAACTGAGATAATCCTTTTGTTTCCCTACTGAGAAGTCAGTGCCCCCATGAATATGACATTATTTACTTCAGAATCACAGTGGAAGCTAGTTGTCCCTGTATTATGAAGTTGCAAAGCAAACTAAAATAAAGGAAAAGGGAGAGAAAATTGCTAAGAATATTCTACCCCAATATCATAGGAGAAGAAGAGAAGAGGAAAAGAAGGTGGAGAATAATTTTGAGAAGGAAGAAGATGAGGACAAGCTTAGGAAGAATGTTTGTATGTAGGTCAGCCCTCTTATAGGCCTATGATAATGACAATTGATTGAACATATTCCACACAAGTAACTCAGCATTTCTTTTTGTTCTTGAATTGGCTTACTTTCTGTTTTTGGCATACTGATATTTGTGTTTCATATGAATTCAATTTAGAGTTTTTACAATATGAATTCTTTGACTTCATCTTGAAAAAGAAGACAACATTTTTCAACATGGCTATCAATTTTGATTAATTCTCCACAGGTTTGTAATACTTAATGCTTGAAGAAATTCCCTCTGACACTTGGTGGTGAAGACTGGTAGGAATGCAAGACTTATATTCAAACTGTAACTATGAATATACCTTTAAACATAGTTGGCTGTTTAAAACGAGTTTGTTGTTTGTGGAATTTGAGATGATTCAAGCAATCATGTGTGTTTTCTATCTGAGAAGCTGAAATTTATCTGTTCTGGTTTACTTTTTATATTTGCGTCAGTGACACATGTCTAAAATAGAAGTGGGTGAATTGAGGATTTTCAAAGGATGAGCAGCCATGCAGTCTCGGTTTAATCCTACTCATTTTCCATTTCCAGCGTGAAGTCCATATCTATCCTGAACCTACAGAGAGTCAATTGGGAGTGCTGATCACCAATTTTACAGCCTTAATCAGATTAAGGCATGAAATTAACTGACAACAGCAGCCTGAAAGTTGCTCCATAGCTATTGAACACATTAGACTGAACAACTTGTTTTGCTCGCAGTTTGAAATTATTCTCTCTCGTGTATAATTGATGGCCATACCATCATAATTATATTGTCTGACGTTATGATTGGCTGACAAAAATTAATTCACATCTCCCAGTGATCTGGCTGGGTCCAAACTAAAGCTTTAATATACTCTTCCTCATAAATATGGAATATTGCAAAACACAAAAACACTAACTGAATGATATAGCTACACCATTTCAAGTATGGGATGCAATTTACAATTTTGTTAAGATAACTGAATGTAAAATTTAGTTTTTTGAAGAATTAAAATCATATGAAACATTGATAATTAATGTAAAAGAAGATCAGGCTATCTTGATACATGTATTATCAGGTAGCACTCCGTAGAGATAGTCGGCACATAAATCAAACATCTCCTGTAATGGTTGTAAGTCATTTGTTGATGGACTGTCAACTTAGAAAACAACACAGTTTTTTAAGTTTGTCAGCTCCATTGCCTTCCTGTAATGGTTGTAAGTCATTTGTTGATTGATAGTCAACTGGGATAGCAACTCAATGCATTAAGATTTTTTTCAGCTTCATTGCCTCCTTCTCATGTCATATATAAAACTCCAAAATATTCTGCTTCAAAGTTTCATGACTTGAGAAGGAGCATTTGACTTTTGAAGCATCTCATTGCTCAGAGCCCAACACACTTTACATTAACAATGGATTCTTGGAGGGAAGGGAAAGAGATTCATCAGCATTTCTTTCTCTTTATACTTTGAATATTTGAATTTTTCATGCATTTGGCATTTCCTACATGTTTTGGATATTTACTTTTTTCTCTTATGAACATTTGAAAGTTCTTGCTCATTCTTTTTTTTGTTTTTTTTTGAAGCAGAGAAATAAGAATTAAATTTTGTTCAAGCAAAAGCTGTCGAAGCCAGAAACAAGGTAGTAATTCTTCTCGTCTTTCTCTTTTGCTTCTGATCTATCATTTTCTATGGCAAAAGTTTTCAGAATTGGCTAATCCAATGTCAGCTTCTGTCGTTAGTAATTCTAAAGTTTTTGTCTGATTTATCTTTTCTGGTCTGCAATCCTTTTTATGCAAAGGTAGTCAGTGGAGGAAATCCTGTGTTGGATTTCCCATATTACAATTAACAGACATTAATAAAATGTCCATATTCACTTTTTTGCTGTTGTCTGCAGCACAAATCTACATGTACGTTATTGGTATAAATTCATTACACAGTTTATTATCTGAAGATTATATTCTTAGTTTCAGCTTCTTGTTACTATATTTATAAGCCTTACAGCCATGAATGTGAAATCAGTTTAACCAATACCTGGAATCTATAGACCTATAGTAGGTGTGCATACATTATGTAATGAAAACTACTTATATTTTTTCAAATTTCACTGTCTTTAGCAACTCAAACTTAGTGGTTAAATATGTAGTCAAGATAGCACACTTAATATCACCGCTGTTAGAATCACTTTGAACACTTAAATTAAAGGCGCACAATAGAGTGTCATGTAATGTAGTTTGTTGTTTTTGGCTTGGACGTTGGAACAGTATACAATGTACATCAAATGTAAAAAAGTTGTTACTTCCTAATAAAATAACGACATCTGATCCAAGAGGAGGCTATATTATATAAAACTTCAAGTATTCATATGAAAATAATGATCTACTTATAGATAAGAAATATGATTTTCATTGTCTTTTTTGTTGTTGTCATAATTATCACTTGAATTGAAAGTGAACTAGCCATATTCAATGACACTATTCTGCTAATAATGAAGGATGTGATAAGACTGCCTTGATGAAATTTCAAGAAACAATACCTGAAAAGAATTCTAGGAGACAGGAGTGACTGTCCCACAACAGCAGCGACTGCTCTTTTTTAATTTCATTATTTTATAGTTACAAAAACCTGAAGACTGAATTGATAAAATATTGATTATTAGATACCATTGGGATTTACTGATTGGCAATGACTGCCACATAGTTAGGAAAGATCAAGGTTAAGTACCTCAAAATGGCCTGCTGTGGCACTGGGCCATAATCAGATAATCGATACGAGGAACATCTTAAACTAGCTCATGTCTGTGTACCAACTTTCCATTTATGATGAAAAACTCAGCAGATAATTGTGAATGATTTCTTGCAACACCCAGGAAGGTCACTGTCATCTTTAGTTTAAGAAGTACTTAGTGTTGGACTTACAAGGACATGTACTGACAATATGGTTAAATATCCATCCTGCCAATTGCTAATAAGGTGAGCAGCCAATCCTAGAAAGACACTTTAACAGGAAAGAAACATGAAGAAAATTTTCAATAATCTGCTGATCAATCCAGAATAAGTTCAGTGAAACTCATTCTGCTTGTTGTCTTCCTGCTATGGCTATTAAATGCCTTTTTTGTGGGGGGAGGACTTTAAACTTGAGTATTGCCAAATACCAAATTATCAAAATCTTCCAGTATTCATAAAAATTAAAAAGTTGAAATCAAATAAACTTACCTAAGATGATTTAAGCTCAATATTATAGTAATACTCCTCTGATAAAGATGTTTGTAGCCAATATGCAAAGCACTCCTATCAGGTAAAGCCTCCTGGCTGGCAGTGCGACAAATACTGAAGCTCCAAAGTTCTGGAAGCAACTGAGCAACAGCTGTGTTGTAGGTGGCGCTATGTGCTAGTAAGGAAGCTCAGTGAAGGCTCGGTAAAAGCTTGGTTTGTGTGTGGCAGCGAATGAGAATAATGAGGGGGAGCCATGGATGTCATGATCAAAACAGATCTATGTAGTTACATTGCTTATAATGAAAACTCATGCTCTCTTTGAAGGAGTGTAACAGCAAAGTGAGTCAAGCTAAAGCATGGCATTGTTCCTGATCCCAGAACTACAGGATTGCAGTGAAGATACGAAGATTTGTGTGATTGACAATGTGAATAACTGATTTTCACATAATACATTTACTGAAAGAGGTATGCTTACAAAACAACCAGCTAAATAAAACCACAGGAATGCCACAGTTTATTACATCATACTACAAGCCATCTGGGTAAACTTAAAAATATCTTTGTATTAAACTGATAGTTGTAGTCAATTTTTGTGGGCCAATGTATATATTCTTTATATTCTGTAAAAGATGTGTGAACCTTAATAAATCAATCAAACAATCAGAATTATAAATGCCTCTCGATAACCATCTAGAAAATGATGACTTGATATTGAAAGTGCGTGAAAAATAGATAGTTCTCCGTACCATACCATGCTTGGTTCATTAATTAATTAAACTATTAAGTTTTTGAAGCCAGAAAAGCTAATATGCTTATCGATCAGGCACCATATACTGTTATGACTCTAGGCTATTTGTCATATATTCACAAATTGTTTCATATATTGGCAATAAAACATATTATTGATGTTGGTTAACTGATAAATTACAAAAGGACTCCTCCTTGATGAGCCTGATAAAACATGAGCATGGTAATTTACAATATGCCAGCTTTTTCATTTATCTAATCAAGTAGCTATAATAGCTATCACATCATCTATATTGTACGTATCATCACAAGAAGTGAGACATAAAAATGATTATTCAGTAATCATCATTTAACCTTCAACGTGTAACAAAACACAATTAGCAGTCTATATGTAACCAAATGAAAGCTCTTATACATTCAAATTGGTTTATTACGGAAATAATATGAAATATGATTAGTGTCCTAATTATCTCTAATTTATGTAGAACAATTCACCACCAAAGCCAAATGATCATAAAATTAGGTCTGATGAATTAGACCTTGACTGATACATTATTTTAGTAGCGGAGACCAGGGCAAGTTGTGCCAAGGGGTAAGTTGTGCCGCCACCTGTTCGGGTGAAATGAAGAACTAAATTAAATCTTTGAAAGCTTTGCCAGCACATCTACATTTGCAGGTGAATAAAATTCCCAGAACACAAATAAACTCTCCGAGAACAAAAAAATAAGAACCAAAAAAAAGAGTGAATAAAGCAGTGCATGTTTTATCCAACGATGCTGGTGAACAGAAAATAAAATGTTAGAAAGATCCCTTACATGTAGAACACAATGCTGCAGGAGGAAGTAAGAGCATGTAAGGAGAATACACACTTCGAAATCAAATTGAAAAGGCCTGAATCCTGAATTGAGAAGAAAGCTAAGTGTATTCCTTAGTTCAGTAACACTTCAGTCACACTTACCAACAAAGAAACATCTATTATTGGGTTCAATAGTCATAAGACTCATAAAAATGACATTGCGTCAATCAGAACAAATCATTACTGAAAACGTGACATCATATATACGTATTTAATGGTACCTATTGACTCCATAACTGCAGTTATCCATTCCTAATTAAAGTAATCAAATGGTATTGCTGGTTCAACACAATACCATTGAACTTATCACTCTTCTTCAACCAACATGAAGAGGCGATTAGTTGAAGAATACGGGGAAAAAGTCCTGTTGTGTTGAAGTTATTGTTGGTTATTCTCTACTAACTAAAAAAGAAGCATTTAAAAGAAGAAGGGAAACAAGAGCCACTCTGTTAGCACTGTCAGTCAGAGTGACAAGTGTTGTTGAGATGACTTTGGCTTTTTTGCAGTGGCCAGCTGGAGTTGCGGTCAGGGTTACTTTAAAACTGAGTAGTTTGTTTTTGTTCATATCTTGCAGGAGCAGCAGACAATCCAGACCCAAGCAGGATACAGAAAATAATATTATTGGCCTGTTTTTCAAAGAACTGGCCTACTTTTCATAGGATTGGCCACTATTTTTTTTGGAAAACTGACTTAAGCATTGTATTTCTTCATCATAACAGAGTGACATTCTATATATCATATGTTGCAATTTCAGTTGTGCCAATGTTATTTTTTTCAAAGAGTTTGCAAAAAAATTATTTGAATATGACCTTTTTTAGCATTTGCTAGACGCATTTGGACAAAACCAAAGAGAATTGACTTTATTTCTGGATAACCTACAGATGTGGAAAAAGTTGTTATTCACATAGTGTTCTTGTGTATTCCATACTCGTGGAGCAAATAAACAGCCTACGCCATGTGTTGCTGTAGTGATCGTTTTATTTTTGATATGTTTATTTTTAGAATGTACACTTCATGTTTCTATTTATTTTCAGGTAATAGATCCTCCTTTCCCACCAAGGAAGCCATGTTTATGGCATGCTGGTTAGGGTGCTCCTTTTGCCCAAACTTGCTCAGAACCCCGAATACTTTTTTTTGTGGGTGAGGTTAGTCAATAGAAGTAACCATGCCAAATTTCAAGAAATCTTATTGATGCCTAGGTGTAGCACATTTGGATTGAAATTTGTCAAATTTCCTGAAAATTGTGCGATTTCTTGTGAATTACTAGGTTATCTATCATATATTTTTCAATAGCCTTGAATATTGTTTAAGAAGATTTCTGTGTCAAACCAGCATTTTCCATCCATATCTTACTCATTTCTAAATTTAACATCAGATCAAAGGCTTGGCTTAGGTTCAGGAAGGCACTGTAGGTGGCAACACTGATTGCATTGTCTCATAATGTCATAACATTATCATTAATTGTTGATAACAAGGCTGGTTTAGTATATGTAGCATATTATACAACAAATAAAATTATTGTTCCCCTGATTACATGGTAACCTTTGTTAGAAATCAAACTTTTTCACTTGTTTGAATGCCTTTATCAAAATAAGGCTGTATCTTGATGGAAACTAGAATTTCGATCATTTAAATGAGTCGAAAAATAAGCATATGATTAAAGTTTTGGAATGTGGCCAGCTGCACAGTACCTCACATGGTAAAAGTGTGAAGGACATTTCTGAAATTTTGAAGGCCTAAAAAGATGTCAATCATCAAATTCAGCAGATCCTTGGGATAGTCCTTTTGCGCAGCATTCTTAGTCATGTCAAGACACTAGGATCAAGGTATTTGCTTTACAAGAAACTGTCTACAATTCTTCCCAAAGGAAGCAGGTCTTGTTGGGCTTCATAGCTCATAGGGAAGATATTTGGAAAAAAATACTCTGAACTTGTTTTATCTTTCTGTGAGAGAGCACATATTTCCTGTCAGCCCCAAATAAGAAGACTTTGGAAATATTTAATGCTATGAGGAATTTGAAGTGTTACTGAAATAAAACATCAAGAGAGGAAAGACTCCTGCCACAGTGGCAGGGCACAGGACCATGAATATGTTCACCATTATATGTCAGAATTAGGCGAAAATTTACCCCAAAAAATGTCATTCAGTGATTTAAATTCATTGTCAATGGCGGATAGTGGTTTGCAGCCTTTCCTCAGTGAGCTGAAAGAGATTGTGGCAGACCTTTTGTAAAACTTCAGAAGGTACCCTAATTCTGATGATGTATTGATCCCTCCCGAGCAGCAACGTAAATCAAACCTTTCGCTACGTAATTATTTGGGTTAGAATCAAACGTTGGGCCAAACAACGTATGACAAAGGTAGGACAAAGGTAATTTCAAAACGTTGCACTCAGATGGAAAACCAAACGTAGGTCGCAACCTTAGTAAGAGGTTGGCAGATAGTTTGTTTTATAGTTTGGCCGAACGTTCGAGTCACACATAAGTCATACCTTTGGTTGAGAGGTTGGAAGAACGTTTGGTTGTAACGTTTGGCTGAACGTGTCAGTCATTCGTAAATCATACCTTTGGTTGAGAGGTTTGAAGAACGTTTGACTATTACGTATGACCATACCTTTGATTCATAGGTTTGTCGAACATTAATTTGAGAGGTTTTTAAAACCTTAGACTATTACGTAAGTCATACCTTTGGTTGAGAGGTTTGAAGAACATTTGACGATTACGTATGACCATACCTTTGATTCATAGGTTTATCAAAGGTATGGTCGCACATTTGGCAATACGTAAGTTCCAAGGTTTCTCCAACGTGTTTTTGATATGTATGGAAAACGTTTGAAAGTAACGTTCAGGGCAAACATCTGATCATACGTATCTGCTAAAGGTTTGTTGAAGGTTTGCACAAAGTTGCAGAACCTGGGATCCTAAGTCACAGAGAACCTTGTAGCGCCATCTATTCCCATACCTATTCCAAGCTATCTGGTAACTTTGAGCATATAAAACCTCCAACAGGATGCTTGCTGGTGATAATTGGATGAAGCCATAAAGAAATAGTAGCTACAAAAGTAACAAAAATTACCAAATAAATATCTCTTAAAATATGAAAGATTACATAGGCCAAAAAAAAAAATTCTGAAGTACTGCTCAACCACAAACGAGCAAGAGAGAATCAGTTAAGACCGGAGTTGAACTGAGCCTACTTGCAACTGAATGCCACCTATCCAGCAGGCCAATTTGGATTGGGATTTTTCCAACTCTTCAGAGTTGCAGCATTAATCCCTTACAAGGTAAGTGAATATTCTTATTTATTATTTATTATAGTCCTTAAATGGACTGTAGACTGCTTGGTAAAACAAGGAAGAAAAGTCTACTAATTTTGGAGCCATCTTCAGTGCTTGCTGCCTGGCTCTGCTCTCTCTATCTTGCTCTGTTTTCTTTTCATCTCTTCACTGTTTTAAACCATGTTTTCTCTTTGCAGATCTCCCAACAAAAAGTCCACCAAGCACCCATCCCCTCAAGACCTGAAATAAAAAAATCTTGAAATCCCCTCCCCCAAAAAAAATCCTGCAGTAAAATCAGATGAGAACTTCATTCAATCGTAATGACGGTCAATATTCAAGGGCTTTATTTTATTTATCATTTTTATTCCACGGGGGCAGCAGCCTGGCCGGGGCAGCAGCCTGGCCGGAGGCTGGGCCGCCTGAAGCAATGCGGCAGTCCCCCCGGCGGATCCGCCCCTGGCCGACTATAATGAATCCACATATTCCACATCGCCGATTCACAGGCTGATTGTGAAGCATACACAGTAGCTAGAGTCCATCCGAAGGAGTCATTTGATCCATACACATCCTAGAATCAATCGGCCATGGTTAAATAAATCATTACGGGCCTATAAATGGTGTTCTTGACCGATATAAATCGAATCGACACAGAGCGGCCGCCATTGCTGGCTTCTTGTCCGATGTTTGCGCATGCGCAAGAGACAGCGCGCTGGGCTGGCCTGCTACGCCTGACGCCCCAGAGGCGTATAACGACCGATTCTTCAACGTGGGGGGTACGTAGTGAAGGGAGGTTGGAGAAATACGCATTATTTACGATATATACGTACGTAGTAACCTCGTAACCAGCTGTCGACAAAATACGTAGATTTCAAACGTTGGGTCTGATGTGAATGGGAGGTTTAATGCTTCCTTAGAACAACGTTCCTCAAAGGAAGTTGTCCAGAAGGGATACTTGATCTTGTCTTGCTGTATTTCTACTCTTCAATTGCGACTAGCAATGACTTGAAAAGGAGGGTGCAACTTGGATGGCAAAGCTTTTTATGCACTCTAGTTAGCTGTTGCCTGAATAGTGTCATGTGTTTATTTGACAATTATAAATAAATCGTGACAATTAAGACAAGACTCCAGGCTTTTGCCTGTGCTCGCAGCATGCAAAAAATTAAACGATTTGTCAAATTAGAGGTATTTGTGTATGCACCTTGGTTGAATTCAACTGCAACCCAAGCAATGACCTCGTACTATGTAATAATATCATCAAGTTATTAACAACTCACTCCACAATTTGGGAAGCTAAGCTGAAAGTACTGAAACATCGTCTCTGACATGATCGCTTTGACACTGTTTGATGATCACTTACGTACTGATGAGGAAAACACATACAGTAAGTTAGTGCAAGAAATATTAAAACAACCATAAAATGTCCGACATCAAAAGCCTTAAATTCCTTTCCTGAATTGAGGGAAAATATGAAACTGTGGGTTAGTGGTTGTAGACTGTTTGCACATTGTTTCTTTAATGAAGATTGAACCATCCTTTTTGGAGATTGATGTAAATATCCTTCTGAATGACAATATGATCACAGATGCATATCAGGGAAAAAGATCTCCAGTGCCTTCAGGGTTACAAATGACTGTGCAGAAAGAGGGTAAAATTGGAAGCAGATTATTAAGATCAAGAAAGGAAGATCGATTTCAAAATGAACTACAAATATGGTTGACAATTCCTGAATTATCGCCAAAATCACAGAAAACAGCAAAAACTTGATGTTGTACACCTATCGTATTGATGACCCTGCAGGCAAGTGGTACCTAGTACTCAGCTGACCTCAATCTTTCCCAAATAGTGTCTGTACTTCATTATGTATATTTATATCTGATTTATCATGCAAACCATGTTATCTCTTGATTAGCTATTTGTTTTCTTTTCTCTCGAAATTACGAAAAACGACAAAATTTCAATTGCAATGTGCTACACCTAGGAATTCTTCAAATTTCATGAAATTTCAGAAAAATGGTCTACATTGATAACCTCACCACCAAAAAAAAGTAAGGTTGGATCCAGAAAAAATTTCAATTTTGGGGGGCAGAAGGAGCACCCTAATGCTGGTAAATACAATACGCAACACTTTAATAGAAAGGGGTTCTAACAAACAATTTCTGTTCCATTTATTTTGGCCTGTCCAGGATTCTCTTTTACAAAAGATTTCATGCCATTAAATTTCTGCAAGCTATTCGTTTGTATTGTTTTATATCTTTGCCTTAAACCCTAGACATTTCATTACTGTTTGGTCACTTTAATATGATATACTTAAAGTTAAAAAAGTGTAAATATTTAATAATACTATTAATAGTAGCACCTTTTCTAACAACTTCTTCGTATCTTGGTCATTTCTTAAAATTGGAACATAAAGTTCATGTGGTTTATCATCCATGTCTAACTAGCATTTCATTTGAAACACAGACAGATTATTTTCATAATTTCAGCCTACGCCAATAAGTTCGAATAAACATAATGAAGATTTGTTTTTTCTGTGCGATACTTAACTTTCTTGCAAATAGGAGAGGTTTCAACATTGCGATTGATTTTGATTTATATGCCTATTTCAACACATCCTACTACACAGATGCCGCGAACCGTTTCCTCTGGCATTGAAGCTCGAGACAGGTGCATATGGGGAATGAACCATTGCCTGAATAGCAGATGTTGCAATGTATAGGGGGAACGGGGGCACATTGGGACGCTTTTAACGTCTACTAATTTTGCTCAATGCTGAAAGCACTGAAGAACTCAGAAGTTTGCATGAATATCACCAATACTATTGAACTTAAATGCAAGGCATAATAAACTAGACTGCACCTACCCTTTTGCAGCCAGAGAGTCGTAAAAATGACTGTCCCAATGTGCCCCGGCTAAAACAGCCGGGGCACATTGGGACGTCAATTAAAAAATTATTTTAACACTTCACGTGCCATAGATATCACATATAAGTAGTGCGTAAGATAATATACAGTGCATTAACACTTTGTAGTACCAATAGTTCATAACTTTAAACAGTTTTAAACATTTAACATAAACTGTCCTGGGTGTGGACATCTATGTAAGTAACACACAGTGCTTTGCGACAAATTTGTTCACAGAGCATGGTAATCCACTATGCCTCTATTCCCTGTGGCCTAAATACCTGTTGTGTGCTGTCCCAGGTCATTCAGTTGCCTTGGACACTTAAATTCTGCCATATTAAGGGCGTCCCAGTGTGCCCCAAAATCACTGTCCCAATGAGCCCCGATATGACTTTTACACCAAAATACTAATTTCTCGGACACCAGTGAGTGTGTTTATCACGATAGCAATTCACAACTGTTCGTTACAATATATAAAATTCATACAAGCACCGAGAAAGCCTCATTGTTCATGGTTTGTCCACAGAATGGTTCGAATTGAACCCTTCCATATTTACTTTAGTGTTAGGAAAACAGACTTTTGCTCGCCATACTTCTGCATGTGGCTGTAATTTGTCTATAAAACCATGGAAACATCAGGATGTGAAATTACAAGATATGATGGCACCTCCATATCCTATACCTTGCCAGGATCCAAGAAAACCCGACCGTCCCACAGTGCCCCGCATCCCAATGTGCCCCCGTTCCCCCTACAGTTGAAATCTGTAACTACACTAAATTCAATCAGCAGTATTCTTTTGGATACCACAGATATAATCTTTTCTTGTCTAAAGAGTTACATTTCTGTCACTCTTAATCATAAATAAACCATGAAATGTTCTTAACAACAAAATTGCGAGCCGTTACTAATTTGCAAGAAGTATGATAGACTCCATTGAGACTCTTTTCAAGTACATTTACAATTACACTGAAAAAACTTTTCATCTAAATTCATATGACATGATGAAGACAACATCACTCTGCGGAAGAAGGCAAGAATAAGGATATGTTTGCTCCTTCAAGGGCAATAACCTACAGGGCTCCACAATCATAATTATTATAACTTGCCCTTTCTTTTATATCAGGCTTCCGTTTTAATTTATACTCAGTCAACTCTCTATAACAATTAACATGCTTTAGGGTTATAGTTTGAACTCCTTTGCAGTATACCAATGAAATGTTGATGGGGAATCAACAGACCTACATTCTGGCATGATCATATATGAGACTCTGCTGTAGTGCGGCACCCTCACACTTCTTATCCCTGGCTTGAGTTGCGAAAGTGAACAATGCTATATACCTTTTAATTTATGCGAGTTGTTATATGATTCAATGCAAAGGAAATTGCATCTACAATACACTATGAAGCTCTAACCTAGGTAATAATGATCTGCAGCCAATGATACTTGACGCCACCATACTTTCACAAAGTGTGCTGCTGTTGAGCCCAAAACTCTTCCCTTAGGAAAATATGAGTGTAATGTGAGTATGCATATCATCAATTTTGCATCCCTAATCTGATTAGCCTTGATATAAAAACACAATAGTTGCTGATGAAAGTGCATTATGATAATCTTACAGTTTATAGTTGCTGGAAGCTTTACTTCGGGAAAAATTCATGAAATATTCAATGGCTCAAACTTTGAAGTTTTCAACAATGAAGGATGTAGTTGTAAGTTCATAACATTTTTACTAAACCTTCATAACACAGTCAACAAACAGTATCAGAAACACAGGTATTGAACCTGGAGTACCCTAGATGTCTAGACAGCAATAAATGTCAAGCAAAAATGCTTGTCTACACTGGCAATTGTGCAGCGTACGAATTACGTACGTAAATTCTACGCACGAAACTCACAAAAAAGAGCCGATCCGTAGTACGTACATACATTTTCGTACGAATTTCGTACGAATTCATATAAATTTCTGGCAGGACTTTTCATTTACTTTGGCAATTTTGGTGCAATATGGTTATCACCAGTTAAGACCTTGCATTGATCTATCTAAAAAAAATTAGCAAAAAAATCAAATAAAAAGCCCAAAAACCAAGTTAACAAGAATGAAATCCATACAAAAATGTACATATGTTTTACGTACTTACATTTTCGTACGTATCTCATACATGAAAACAGTCAACTTACGTACAAAATACGCAAGAAAGGGCACTGTACGTTTTACGTACGCTGCACATTTGGCCATGTATATCTTAGCAATTAGCCATATCGTTATAGCTAAATCGTCTTAATCACTATCCAAGCATCCTTAAGAATTCCTGATAAATTGCCTTCTCTATTTTCTTGATGGTGCTAATTTAGGGGTGAGAACCACTCATGGCAGGAAGCATTTCTGTTCAGACATCTGCCAACTTCCAAAATTTCATGACATTCTTCAACTTGATCAAATTTCCAATTGGCAATGCATTTTTATGATAATGACGTAAACAGTTTATCATAAATACCTGCCTGAGATATCGATATACAACATTAAAAATTGTATCTGTATGAACAACATAGCGAAATTGCCAAACCATATGAGAATTTAAGAACAGCCAAGTCAAAGTCAAAGTCAAAAATCTTTCATTTAACCAGGATGACCCATTCAGTGTACACTGGTTTCCAATGAGGTCCTGACACAGTAAGACACACATAATTTATAGAGGACGCATAAAACACAAGAGTAGACACAATTATATACAAAGAAAAAAGATGTAAAGGTAAAAAATATAAATAGAATAAAACGTATATAAGGGCAAGAAATGGTAAAAGTAAATAGGACATTAAAACATAAGTAGTATACAGTTAAAACAGATCAATAAGGACCTCTATTGGATAAAATCTCATGCTTTAGCCTATTTTTAAAAACATGCACTGAGGTAGAATTTCTGACGGCCATGCTAAGTCCATTCCATGCTTTCACCCCTTGATAGATGAATGCCCTTTGGCCAGTGGCAGTTTTGCACTTAGGGATTAGCAAGTCTTTTCTGTGAGATCTTCTTGTGTTAAGGCCATGACTAGAAAATGAGAACATCCTGGAAAAATATGATGGAGAAGGTCCGTTAATGCATTTATGCATAAAAACACAACGATGATAAATCACTCTCTCAGTCAAATAAAACCATTTAAGTCTACTGAGAACTTCATGAGTACATGTGTCAAATGGAACCTGCAGTATTATTTTGCCTGCTCTGTTTTGAAGTCGCTGCAGTTTGATCAATTCTGCAACATTACAGTTTGCATATACAATGTCACAATAGTCAAACAACGGTAATATCAGCGCATTGTATATATTCTTGTTTCATCAAGAAATGGTCTGATTCTTCGCAATATACCAATTTTCTGTTTAATTTTGTTGCATACTTTTTCAAGATGGTATTTCCAACATAACGTAGCATCCATCCACAGTCCCAGGTATTTGTATGATTCAACATGTTCCAACCTCTCATTTCCAATAGCAATATCCGGAGGTTGAGTTTGCTGCAGCTTACGGGATGTTCCAAACAACATAAATTTGCACTTTGCCACATTTAGATGGAGTTTATTTGCACTAAACCACAAAGAAGCTTCTTGTAGATCGAATTCACTCTTTTGTTTAATATCATCAGGGTCAGTAGAGTCAACGAGTAAAATTGTGTCATCTGCATACATGTGAAGTTTGCAATGTGTTATTTGGTTTCTAAAATCATTGATAAAAAAGATAGAAAGCAGGGGCCCTAAAATGGACCCCTGCGGCACTCCACACAAAATGGGTAAGCTTGATGATAAAGACGTTTGAAATTTCACACACTGGTGTCTTTGGCTCAGGTAGCTCTCGAACCAGTTATGTTCCATTCCAGACACACCAATACACTTTAATTTATATAGGAGAGTCTCTGGATCAACCTTGTCGAATGCCTTTTTTAAATCAAGATAGGCAGCACCAGTGAGACGACCGTTGTCCATGTTTTTGAGAATATAGTCAGTTACAACTGTTGTCGCTGTAGCGGTGGAGTGTCCTTGTCTAAAACCAGATTGCTCTTCACACAGGGTCTGATTTTGTTTAAAATATTCGACAAGTTGATGTTGTATTGCACGCTCAAAAATTTTCATGCACACCGGAAGGATAGAAATTGGTCTGTAATTTGATGGATTTAAGGCACTGTCACTTTTGAAAATCGGAGTAATCCTTGCTTCTGTTATTCCACAAACCCTCCTGAAAACAAATTCACACATAGAACGATGAGGTGGGTTTGTCAATGATAACTGAGTTCCATTTGCTCGGCCACTTTTGGTCATGTCTATCACCGGATGGATCTCTGTCAGTACCTAAATTTAGCTTTCAACTATTGTCACTTCAACAAGCAAATGATCAAAAACAAAAAGACGCCATTGTCAATAAAACCGGCATTAAGAAAAGATCTGTTGCAGACTTAGGGAGAGACTATAAGTCCAGCATGTCTTGGAGAGTTGGAAGACTTGGGCTTTTTAAAGAGGGGATAGTGTCTAGAAAAGAGAGACCCTTAAAAAGTTGCGGAACAAGAGCCACTGTGTCAGCGCTGTCAGTCTGAGCGACAAGTGTTGTTAATGAAACTTGAGATTGCTTCAAGTGACAAACTCGAGCTGTTCTTGCGCTTTCAACAAAGTAGTTTAAAATGACATCACAGAATCTTAATTTAGAATAACTCTATGAATATTCCGATGAATTTCATGCATATGTCTATTGCAAATATTTGCTGTTATAATACCGGTGTGAGGATTAACAAATTGCATTCATGACATCAGCTCAAGTTGACAGATTTTTAGGGAGCTCACAACATTATAGATATACTTCATTTCAAGCAGAGTGACTTCCATATTCACATAAGCCAGGAGAAAAACTTTGTTAAACAAAGATCTCTTATGCATTTTCCAAAACTATACAGTTTCTTGGTCTGCAGTGAAAATGTGAATTAAGCATCGAAGCGTGTTTATCAGACCCTAGAGGAAAACAGGATCATAAATGTAGGTTAAATTGTTCATAGTTATGGTGTATCTTGATATAGAATTGGCCATCCATTTTTGGAAAGACTCATAATATTATAAGCACTGAATTTCTTCATCATGACAGAGTGACAGTCTATTTTTTTAACAGAGTTAGTTACTCCAGTTTCAGCAATGATGTCATTCTTTCAAATGTGCAGTCACTGAGTACGAAGTTTAAAAATTTGATCTGAAGTTTGTTTCATTGTTACCAGCAACATTTAGATGTGACCAAATAGAAGTAGGTTCATTTTTTGGAAAATTTGCAGATTTCGAAAATGAGTTTTTATCCCAGTAATCAATTCAACAGCCTACACCATATGCAGTATGTAATGATCGGTTATTTGTAACAGATTTTGCTTTTATGTTGCACTATATTTGTTTATGAAGTGATCAATCCTTTTCACATTGTGAAAATGGTTATGAGTTGCAGGAAATAGAATATTCGTAAGCATATTCACAGTGAAAGGTGTCAATAGTATTGTACTACAGATACTTCATAGAACAACTTCAGCCATGTTCAGTTGTTCATATGGATCTGCAAATTACTATGATACTGTCTAAGATTCTCGCTGTCAACAGTTTTCATGCTATTTTGTAAAATTGCAAATGTGGTTTTCTATAAAACCTAATAATAGTAATATACTTTGCATCATTATATTAGCTTGTAACTTGTAGAGAGTATTCTGATGGCTAATTTCGAAAGAAGTAGCTGTACCCAGCTGAGATCGCTGCATAAACCTTCAAAATTTCTGGTGAACATAATGAGAACATATTTTCTCCACAAATGCAATCAGTTGTATAGAACCTCCAACCCACAACATCCATATCATAACTTTTGCATTACATCAGGCCACAAGATTGATTGATACACTCTGCAAACTCTCCATAGCAGCTGACAAGAGTTCATGTTTGTTGTCTGACCTCCATTGCATTGAACTAATGAAACTACTTACGAGAACATGACAGTGTTTTATGCTGACACGACAAAACATCGAGGTATGTTGCACCCAGGTATTAACTTTAAGCATCGGCTAATTTGTGTCTCATGCACCAGCAGGAACACTAGTTGCATTTTAATTGATGTCACGCAAAATAATCTTACCTTTGATATGACAACAAATGAAGCTAACTAGCTATAAATATATTACATCTAGAATAATTTATGTGGCTGAAACATTGCAGACAAAGTTACTTCGACTGGGTGTGCTGCCATGTTTAATCCTTCTGATTCTTCCATTATGTCCGTTTGAGCAAATAGCTCATCCTAGGAGAAAAAGAGAGTTTATGTTTAGTGTGTACATTATCAATTTTGCAATCGAAATCACATTATAAGAAAACAGTGGCTGAGAAAGTTGTATTATAGTTGATAAGAAGTTTTACTCTAAAAACAATCAAGAAATATTTGATTGAGTGAACATTGCAGCTTAACTGAACAAAGAAACTAGCAAATATTTACTACAAAGAACCTTTACTCACATCAGAACTCACTGAACAAATAACAAGGTAACACAAGTGTATTATACAGCAAGTACTACAGGCAAAGTACTATCGGACTTATCTGCAGCATTTGATACAATTGATCACAACGTCCATTTTAAAAGGTTGAGAGACAAATAGTTTATGGTACTGATAATTCTGCTTTAGATTGGTTTGAATCATACTTCACCAATAGATCCCAATCTGTACTCATGAATGACAGTTTCATTCAATTACAGTCAGACAGGCAAATTCAGCAGTAAACCAGGATGAAGAACAGTTTTAGCAATTTCAGCCTGAGTGACAAGTACTCTTCAAAAAACTTTGGCTTGCCTAAGTGGCAAAATTAAGCTGCTCTTACATTTTTAACAAAGTTGTTTAAAAGGACATTACAAAATCTATTTTTAGAACACACATGTACTAGGCTGAATGATGTTCTTGTTCACAGTTCTTTTAGTCAGAATATAAACAAAGTCAAACAAATAAGGCCACACATAATTGACCTTTAGCTTCTTGGAACTTCTCAAGGCCCTTTTTCTAGGGTCGGTCGGTAGGACAAAAAAAAAAAGGGGAAAAAAAAAAAATGTATAATGTCAAAAAAATTTTTTTTTTTTTCAATTTCTTTTTCTCCATCGGCAGGAAATCTATTGTGTCGGCGGGTCCGCGAAGCTAAGAATCAATTATGTGTGGCCTAACTTCAACACATTTGCCACAAGCCAGCTTAGTAAGATCTGGTATCTGTTGGTCTGAAATAGAAATATTGAATTTAACAAAACAAAAGTAAAATTAAATGATATCCAACTGTGAAGAGCAGACGATCTACACCAAATGGGAATAATAAGAAACACATTTTGCTAATTTTTTTACTTTACATATGATTGGCCATTAATTTTTGGGGAAACTCTCATAATTTCATAACCTCAGCATAAGTCAAAAGTTTGAATAAACATAAAGAAGATTTGTTTTTCTGTGTCAAAGTTTTTAACATTGCCATTAATTTTGATATGAATTTCATATGTGAGAGTTGCTATTATTCAATGCAAATGAAAATTGAAATTAAAGTATTCTGCTGGAACCAAGATTATAATAATTTGAGGCCAAAGTAAAATCAACAAAGAGTGCTGCCTTGCAGTCTTGTTTAATCCCACCAATTCTTCCATTATCACCTTTGGAGACCACTCTTCCCCCAGGAAAATATGAGTGTGCATATCATCAATTTCGGCTCTCAAATCCGAACACAACAGTTGCTGATGAAAGTGCATTGTGGTAATCATACCATTAGTTGTTATCGGAAGTTCTACTTTGGAAAATTCATGAAATATTCAATGGGTCAATCTTTGAAGTTTACAACAGTAAAGGAACTAGTTGTAAGTTCAGAGAATTTTTACTAAACTCTCATAACACAGTCAACAAATAACATCAGAAACACATACATATATTGAACCTTGAATACTACAGAATTATATTATTATTTCAAGCAGAAATGCTTTCGTATATCTTAGCAATTAGCCAGATCCTTATAGCTAATTCATCCCAATTGCTATTCAAGCATCCTTAAGAATTCCTGATAAATTGGCTGCTGTGTTATCTTGATGGGGCTAATCTATGGATCAGAGCTACTTGGTACGGGCAGTCTATCTGTACAGATATAGATCTGTGAAGTTTTAACATTTCATGACCTTCCTCAACTGTGTCAAATTTCCACTTGGCAATGCATTGTTTATGAAAACAGTGTTAAGAGTTCATCATAAACACCTTCCTAAGATATCCATAATAATAGTATATGAGTAACATATTGAAATTGCAAAACCATACATGGGAATTTAAGAACAGCGATTATGTTATTCAATAAACCCTTCTTACCAGAAATGCATTCACTATTCTGAGATTGTTTTAAAGTTTTCCCCAAACCTGTACCATTAAAAGATTACACTGATTGGCTTTCAATTTAGTGTATAAGGAACTGATTCTATAGAGAATCCTGCCATTAGCGAATAATTTCTTGAACTTCAACAAACAAATGATCAAAGCAATAGAAATACACCAATGTGAAACAAAAACCGGCAATAACAGGAGATATGTTGCAGACCTTGGGAGGGAATTATAAGTCCCGTATGTCATGCAGAAAAGAAAGACTTGGGATTTTTAAAGAGAGGACAGTGTCTAAAAAAAGGAGAAGCCTTAAAAAGTAGCGGAACAAGAGCCACTGTGTTAGCAATTTCAGCCTGAGTGACAAGTGCTGTAGAGAAAACTTCAGATTGCTTCAAGTGACAAACTCGAGATGCTCTTGTGCTTTTAACCAAGAAGTTTAAAATTCCATTACAGAATCTATTCTTAGAACAACACTGTGAATATTCTGATGAATTTTGTGAATATTTGCTAATATAATGCCAGTGTGATGATAAATAAGTTGCATTCACACAATCAATGTTGTTTAAATACATGCTCAAATGGATTGATTCATTATTGCGTTCATAGATAATATAAATAAGCATAATTTTGAGCTGCATGGCGTCCTTGTTGGTTAGCCAGTAGACAAACTTTACCTTCAATGCATTTCAGAAAATTAAACTACAATATCTTGGTCTGCTATGAAAGCATGAATTTTGCATCCAAGCATGAGAAGCAGACTCAACTAGAAAACAGGGTAATGAAATAGCTTATTTTCGATAGTTATGGTGTATTTTGTTGTAGAATTAACCATGGATTCCTTTTTCGTAAGACAGACATACATGTAACAGAATTTCTTCTTCATAATAGAATCAGATAATATTTTGTCCTGAGATGTCATTCCAGTTGTGCAAATGTCATTCTTTAAAGCGAGTACAACACTATCAATTTTTTTTTCATTGTTACCAGCCTCTCTCAAGTGTGACAAAATACGTCTTCAATTGTGGAAAATCTGCAGATTTTGAAAATGCAGTGTTATCCCATTAATCAATTCAACAGCCCACACCATATGCTGCATGTAATGATCTGTTACTTGCAACAGATTTACTTTTATATTGCACTTTACTAGTTTATGAAGTGATCAATCCTTCTTCCTATCGTAAACACTGGTTATACTTATAGTACGACATAATAGTAGGGGGGCTTAGTCAAAAAATCGTTCACTTTATTACGATTTTATGAGGTTTTGGTTGTGGGTAGCCATGACCAAGACCTTTCAAAATCCACCGACCGCCAAGCTGATTTCACCCCCTGGTGGCCGTATTTGGCAAATCCAATATGGCCGCCATCGGGTATCGGCGATTTCGTAACTTTTCAACCGGGTGTCGTAAAAACATAAGTGATACCTCTAGTTTGGGGTTTGTCTGACTGAGGAATTCATTTTTGGCATCAATTTGGTGATTTGAGCAATCCTGGTGGCCATTTTGCACAAAATCAAGATGGCCGCCATAAAATTACAGATTAACGTAACTTTGTTACTAAGCGTCATATATTCTCATATGATACCAATATTTTGGGGTTATCATGGGCAAGGAATTCATTTTTTGCATTCTGTCTTTGATTTGACTATCCCCTGATGGTCATATGCGATTTTGATAACATGTTTAAGTCAGTGAAATGATGCCAATGGGCATCAAATCATTTCGCTCAATCACGCTGGAAGAAACACTGTCAGATAACTTAGATCAGAGAAAGCTCATATGAAAAGTAAAACCTCCTACAATATGTTTAAATCACCAAATGTTGCCACACTGTCATTTATTAATTTATTTATAATTGTTTTATAACATTGCCAATTGTTTGCCCAGATGAAGGTCTTGTCACTTTAAAAAATTGTATAATTGAGTTAAGTTACAAGCAATTAAATACAGCTCACTTGCTGAGAACTCTAAAGGCTGATTGATATCGAATCAAGAATGGTGGTCTGTTTCTCTTTGGTTTAACCAGAACATACTACATATTTTTAGAATTACATGTATTATAGCAGTTTAGCAGAAACCTCTTAATTTTTCATCCCTTAGAGTTGAGCCTCCTCCTTCATTTCGCACCATTAGGCCTATGTGATTAATGTCCTGTGATACTTTTACTGGTGTTCGAGATAATCTACAAAATATGGGTTTCATACATGAAATATGAAAAGAACATCTTTATTTGGATGCAGAATTTGAGTTCCTAGTTCTTAGAATAATTGAAGCAAAACATTTTTTAATGGACACACTCCAATAAGCTTGTGGACTGAATATATTTACCCTCAAAGATTGTATGTTCACAATGCTCTTGACAAATTATTTGAAAATCAAGATGATATTCTGCTATTAAACAGGAGACAATTTCTCAGCAAGCAGTATCTTTAGAATGATTACTTCCCCGACCGGAGGTAGGGATCTAACTGACAAAAAAATGCATGTTAGAATCCAACAAAGAGTTGTCTAGCTGACTTAGACATCATATGCTTCTTCTATTATACATTTTGACTTATATTTTTTGCAAAATAAACAATAATCTGATTGTTTGTTTGCTGTTGTAAACACAGTTAATCCCTAGGCGGGCGCTAACATTCAAGATTATCAGTTAAATGCCAGCTTTTCCTGTGGTGTAAGTATCTTGGTGATGTCTAACATGAATTAGTGCCAGCATCATAAACATTAATTGTTGTTCTGGAGAGGACAATCACCTTGACACATGTTGATGCAGGATCTCAAGATTTATACAAAGCTTGTGTGTTTGTCACACAAGGTGATCATTTTAGAGATACAATTATATTCTCAGCTGCTTTAAAAAAAAATATTATTAGCAAGAACTGCGGTGAGAAAATGTGCAAAAATTTGTCTTCAATGTCTTGCTGTTTCCGAAGTAAGCATTGCAGGAACTTCAAATTTGCACACATGTCGTTCAATATGATAGACAACATCTGCCATTAATATTTCATTACACATCATTTTGATTATAATAATCAGAGCTTATTTCTGATGAGTGAAATTACTATAAAACAGCCCTTATGAACATTTTATTGATACCAGACATCTTCCTTTCTTTGACAACTATGTTGTGGCACTCCAAGTCCCACAGAAAAATGCTCAGAGGAGTGGTTTGCACCTCAGGGAATAATTGGTTTCTGAAAAACTGAGGACAACTGATGTAATTTGATCAAAGATACATTTAGGATTTCTGGCTCTGAAATAAGGGAGATGTACAGATTTAAGTGGAAAGGCGAGGCAACTGAGCCACTTCAGACAGCTGAGGAAGCCCTTGAGAGAAGGGCGAAAGCTCCTGGTGAGTCAATGAACAGACCTTTGTGCTATGAAAACTAACAAATAACTTCAATTGCAATTTCCCGGTTTTCCTGGAGATGTATATGCTTGATGGTGGCACAGCAATGCACATATAGGACATGTTGCTAATGCCTTGATCTTAATTGGTTGTCAAGATGGAAACTCACTGAGCTATTAACAGGGCAATAAGAAAATCTGAACAGCTGATGGAGGTTCGTCCAAATAGTTATTCATCTTATGGTACAAGTGTAAAAGCAGTAGGTAAGCCAGCAGGTACTGAACTCTGTCAGGCTCATTGACCATTTGAAGGTGATGAGATCTCATTGACAGCTCATTATGTGGAGTCACTTAAAAAGCACTTTGTCAGTTGTTTGAAATGGTGTGATCCAAAAATGCAGTAACACTTGATTTCAAGTAATGTAGACATTTGCATTTTTGTTTTAAGTGCTCCATGGGTGACATTTAATAAGGATATACTGTAATCACCTAATGCTGATTGTAAGGGCCCTGAATTTCCTTGGTAACCAAGACAAGGAGACATGTTGACAAATCTAACATGTGTATAAGCTGCTGAGCAGGGTGGCATTTCGGGCCCCGTGGCAAAATAAGTCAGTGGGCCCATAGGTCCCTGCCATCAGCGATATTTAAAAATGAAAAAACAATACTACAGGCCTGATTTGGCAAGTTGTTAGAATTAGGTTGGGGTCAACACTTGAAAGGTTGTGTCCCTTGTGCAAAACACAATCATGAACCTGATAGAAAAATTTCACTCTTTTCTTGAAATTTTTATTTTTTGGCATCTTGAATGGACACCCATGAGTAGATGGGCTCATAGCAACTGCCAGTTGCCAGATAGGCCAGTCCGCCCATGCTTCTGAGAGTGCCAATCTCATCTAGAGTATCTCAATGTCAGAAAATGGCAGATTGGCTGGCTTGTTGATGATTGTGATTTTCTTGGATAATGCAAACAGCAGAATAGTAATTCTATTGTTGTTTTATCTGTCAGTTGTTGATTGAATGACATACATTATTCTAGTGCAAAAGGCAGATTTCAAGCCACTGATATGATGATAGTTATCATGCAACTCACTTTGACTGATGCTGAATGAGAATTTAAAAATTGCTCATTCAACTTCAGTGATTTTTGTCCAACTGTCAAGCATAATATTACTGATGCCATGTTGTATGACAATTGAAGATATACAAAAAAAAATCTGAATCATGTTCTTCCTTATCAAGAGTATAGCATTAATTTATTGATGAACATTTATCTAATCATTTAAGTGTTGAAGTGAGAAAGTCACCATGTAAGTTAGAAAGATGCTCGGCCTCGTGGACTTTTATTTTAACTAAGCAGAATTCAGGTTGGGGTGCTTAAATACCTCCCCTCCTTTCAGAGAAATCAATGATTTTCTGTTATATATCAATTGGATATCTTACCCTAATCTTGTCCACACAAGCATCGGCTAATTCAATAACACCCAGCATTTATGAATACAGTACGAAGTCTGTAGGCCTACATTAGTTTATTGTTCTGCTGTATTGCATATCACATGTCAGAACAAGTGAAATTGAGCCACTGTTGCAAGTCTGGGAGCAAGGTGCTAGGATGCACCAATGCTATATCAATAGAAACTGCACATATGGGGCTCAAGAATACAACCTAATCCAAGTTATCACTCTGGACTTTCACTTCCAAGTTTGGAAAGGGGTGCTAGTCTACATGGATTGAACTTCTCTAGAGGGGAGAATGCCAGTCACTATTTATTTTTTATCAGTGAAATACACAATTGCAAATGGACGACGTCCACCGCACATAATGTCCTACTGCATTGGGCATTATTTGATGGCATATTGATTTCTTCAATCATCAGTTTAAAGAAGGTTGAAATCCATGTGGTGCCCATACAGCTGCAGTGAGAGTCGGCTGTAAATTATGAATATCTGGGTGTTCAAGTGGATAAGGTTGTGCGCTAAAATGAATATGTCTTATATTTATTGACATTGCATGGTCCCTTCATTGTACGAAGACCAAAGAAGCTGTTCTTTGAGCAGAAAGAAGTCAAATAACTAAAAAGTAAAGAGTTTGCCCTATTGTCCCTATTAATTGAGTGATCTTGCAATGCAAATTGAATGACAAATAACTTCTCAAGATAAAAAGCCATATAGAAGGGTCTCAGTTCAAAAATCTCAATGCAAGTTTTGAGGTCTACAATACTTGATTCAATCCTACAAATACATGTGCAAAATTGTGCATCGTTTCCATTGACTCAAAAACATATTGTCAGAATCCCATAGGGCCACCAGGGTTGCTCCAATCAAAGAAAATATATAAAAAATGAATTCCTTGCCCATTAAAACCCCAAAAAGAAGGTATCATATTAGAATCTGCGATGCTTAGTAACGAAGCTACGTAAGTTTGCCAATTTTTAGGGCGGCCATCTTGAATTTTTGCAATATGGCCACCAGGATTGCTCAAATCACCAAATTGATGCCAAAAATGAATTCCTCAGTCAGAAAAACCCCAAACTAGAGGTATCACTTGTGTATTTACGATACCCGGTTGAAAAGTTACGATATCGCCCATATCTGATGGCGGCCATATTGGATTTGCCAAATACGGCCACCAGGGGGTGAAATCAGCTTGGCGGTAGGTGGATTTTGAAAGGTCTTGGTCATGGCTACCCACAACCAAAACCTCATAAAATCGTAATAAAGTGAACGATTCCACCCAATATTGAGGCTAAGCCCCCCTACTATAATATACAAAAGCTTGTGAGAGGCAAGATCGTAATACAGAAAACAGATACAATGCAAAACAAAACAATGTCATTGCCTAAGACAAATCTTTTTAATATGTTTACAATGATGTGTGACTTACAAGGATGCACTTTTTATATTATTCTCTTTCATGACATTAATTTCTGCTAACATATTTTTGTTTGCCTTCTACACTTTGCAAATATTGTTGTTTCACACAATGAAATTGGTCAAGTTAAAACATCATGAACCACATACCTATAACATTAAAAAATCAAAATGTGTATTGAATAATTACTGAAAAACTCTTTTCTGACAATTTCTTTAGTTGGACCTTTTCTGAAATGTCAAAATACTTTGCGATATAGCTTTGTACTGCTTTCACATCAGTATCTAGTTTTCATTTGAAACTGCTTACCTTCCTACCCTTGGCATTATTTTCAATGAATTTGACAAAAAATATGCATTTATATATTAATTCATGAACCATAAGCTATCACTTCCACTTTCCGCCAGAGACGAAAATTCCACCATTGTTATCAATTTTGACCAAGATTTCTACAAATTCTATAACACAGATGAACCAAAGAATTTCTTCCATATTTCATGATATTAAGATGTGTGAAAAGTGCAGTTGCCTGAGTGAGCAGCAGATGTAACATGTACACATGTCGTTTCAAAGCTGAGAGCAGCATGCAGTATTCTGACAGATCCAGAAAATATCAAGTATTTTGTCTAGCAAGTAAAAAACAACACTAAATTGCAGGATAATTTTTTGTTATTGTAACTTTGATTCTTACTAATTCCCAGAACTTAGCAGAAGCTTGATTCACCCAGCTGAGACTTGCATGATAAACCTTCAAATTTACATAGTTGCATTTTGATTCATGTAATATGAGTTATCTTGAGGGAGTTATGATAAAACGTGAAGTTAGCTAAGATAATTTATGTCACTGAAACATTACACTGCAATGCTGAAAAAGTTGCTTCAACAGGGTGTGCTGCCATGCAGTCTATGTTTAATCATTCTCTTTTTCCATTGTGTTCCTTGGAGCCAACAGCTCATCCTCGGAGAAAAAGAGAGTTTATGTTCAGTGTGTATATCATCAATTTTGCAACCGAAATCAAATTAAAACAAAACAGTAGCTCAGAAGTAGCATTCTGCTTGATAGAAAAGTTAACTCTTGAAAAATTCATGAAATGTTCCATAGAGTGAATTAACATTGAAGTTAACTTCAACAAAGAAACTAGCAATGGCTTAAAAAAAACCTTTACTAAAGCATTATATCCCACCAAGCAAATAACAAAAGCAACACAAGTGTATTGTACATTTAGTACTACAGGCAAGGAGTTGTTGAATAACTGCAAGAGATAAATGCATTCCCATCTGTGACTGATTGCCTGGGTCCTTAGGGTTATTCCTCTTCATTGTTATTCAAGCATCCTGACAATGTAGATTGCCTTCTGTATTTCTTAATGGTGCTAATTTTGGAGCGAAAGCCACTTTGTACAAGGCGTCTTTCTGTGCAGAAAATGCCAACATCTTGTGACATTCCCAGGGGTGGACTGGCGGCATATCGGGCCCCGTGGCAAAATAAGTCTGGGGGCCCCCATAGTTCCCACTTTCGACTTTATTTCAAGAGCAAATTACAATAGCATGGGCCTATATGGCTTCGTAAAGTTTTATTAGGATGGGGCCCCATGTGAGAGGCTTCTGTCCCATTCAATTAATCTTGCTTTATCACAAAATCATGAACCTGATGGCAAAGTTTTGCTTTTCAGCTTTTTTAAACTTATTTTTATTTTTTTTTGACATCCTGAATGGGCCCCCTTGAGTGGATGGGCCCATGGCAGCTGCCACTCTGCCACATAGGCCAGTCCGCCCCTGGACATTCCTCAAGCGTATCAGCGTCTACACTGTGACACACACACTGAATATTATGAAAAGATGTAAACAAAATACTACTCAGAATATGGACAAATTACATTTGTGCTGCTTTAAAAAAAGTAATTAATTTTTTTAGGTACCCTTCATATCTTATGGGTATATTGCTCTCTGCACTTTCTTGATGATGCTTTTATGGGGATAAAAGCTACTTGGCACAATGTGGTCTTTCTTTGCGAAAATTGTGTTTCAACATTTGGTGACATTCCTCAATGAATCTATTTTGCAACATGTCATTTACAAAATGATGCATACGAAAGCAAAAGTGTTTCAGGAAAGGTAAAACGGCATGCTACCTCAAAGATCCATGAAAGTGAAAAAACATTTTTTTAAAAGAATATTTACGTCAATAATCTACTTTTAAATTTAAAAGATGCTGGATTCAAGATCAAACATGAAACGTGTGGCACAGAGCGGCCATAAAACCACTGCTGGACAGATAATGTTGTCAGAATACTATGTTTCCTTAATTGGATTGCCAAATATTCTCTGGCCTTTTTCACTTATTGGCTTTTCCGATGCTACGTGTGGTTCGGCAATATGCTAATTAAAAGCTCACTGATTCAATAAGAAGCCTTTGACTTCTGTAGAGACTTCCGAAGTGTCTTATTGCTGAGAGACCAACTCACTTTACATAAACAATGGATTCTCGGAGCAGCAAAAGAGTAATCATTAGCATTTCTTCCGTTTGCTTCTTCCAGTCTCTGGGTGTGTTTTCCAGCATTTTAAACTTTCATTGTCAAGATTTCAATCCACTTAGCCCTTCCTGAAGCATTTTCTTCTGGGAATTATAGATAGAAAAGAATTGGTATAAAAATAACAGATACTACTCTAATATTGAACGTATGTGTGTGAAAGACACCGAGTTGACTTGATACAACTTTTTTTATTCTTTGTGTCAATATCAAACGATAACTGCTCTTTGAAATTGTGTTTTCACAATATTTGTGAAAAAAGTGGCTTCTATAATAACTAGTAGGGGAAGCTCCAGAGTATGGAGAGTCAAATGCAAAATAATTAAATAGATCCAACTCAACACACACTGACAACAGACTGCATATGCTCATCAACCGATAAGGTGGCCAAAATGGCTCTAACATCATCATTATGAACAGCCAACACCTGATCTACTTATGACAGTGTAGATTATAAATTTTCATATGTTTTCTGAAGTAGTTCTATTCATGAAACGGTACATCTTTTCAAACAAAAGCAGACTATTCATAGATCACGATTATATGCGATAACAACACCTGATCTCAGGAGATTATAATTATAATGGTTTTATTTAATTGAATATAAGACAAAGTTTTTTGTTTATTTTTGCCAATATGTCTCAGAATCCAACATAAAGTGCTCACAATGGTCTTTAAATGTCTGAGCGGTGATGCGCCTGACTACCTAAAGGAGTTATTATCAAACAGCCAGAGGGCAGGTTTACGAAGTGCAGTGGGGGGCAAAAAACTGGTTGCGCCCAGGATCGTGAAGAAGACCTTTGCAGAAGGTCTTTAGTGTAGCAAGACCTACCTGGTGGAATGAGTTGCACTCAGCATGAAGAACTCAACCAGTGTCGATTGCTTCAAGCGCCAATTGAAAACATTTCTTTATGAAAATGTTTTACTTCTGATTTTATCTTGAATTATAACTGTACAAAAACTTTACCAATTTTAAGTCAAATATTTATTATACATTTTACATCATTTTGTCAGAAATCTATTATTTATAATATCATTGTATAAATTTATACACAATGTTTTGTTAAGGGCATCTGATGATATTTGAATATGTTTAAGAACGTGCTATATAAATAAAATAAGAAATACTTGGCTTTTTAAAGAGAGGATGCTATCTAAAAAAAGAGAAACCTTAATAAAGTAGCATAACAAGAGCCACTGTGTTAGCAATGTCAGCCTGAGCGACGAGTGTTGTTTAGGAAACTTTAGATTGCTTCAAGTGACAAGCTCGAGATGCTCTTGCGCTTTTTACGAAGTAGTTTAAAATGACATTACAGACTCTATTTTTAGAACAACACTGAGAATATTCTCTTGAATTCTGTGTATATTTGCTGACATAATCCAAAGGAAATGATGAACAAACTACATTCATGAAATCAATGTTGTTTTAATAAATTTATCCCAAGTTGACTGATTTTTATAGTGTAGCCTATATCATTATCTGTAACATATTTGCTTTTATATTGCCATTTATTTGTTTATGACGTGATTGATCCTTCTTCCCATGCATCGTAAACCATGATAAAGACTTCCGAAAAAGAGCAAACTTGCCTGCATGTGAAAGGCCTCGATAGTAATGTATACTACAGATACTAGGCCTACGTAAAACAACTTGTGCACTCATAAAGAAAAACCCATAAAACATGTTCACATAAATTAGTGAATTACTTATATTCTATCAAAAATACAGTTTTTTTTTTAATTCAATTTGGCCTCTCTGCAATCTCTTTTACAAAAGTTTTCATGCCGTTAATTTCTGTACAAAATTTGCCATTAGCCTTATAAATACACTGTAAAAAGACAATTTCCGTTCATTCATGTTTCAATGAGATTGATGAACTCAATGTGAATAATCGCAGCTCCTTTTCTAAATGTTTCATAGTATCCTGACATTTTCTTAAAATGTTGAGATATTGTCAATACTTTTTGGAGGGTTCATTTGAAACTGATTAATTTCCTACCCGTGGGTTATGCTCAATGAATTTTGACAATAAAATATGCAGATATTTTGCTTTCTGTGTTATAATTTATAACTTTCACTTTCTACCAGAGAAGAAACATTTCAACATTGCAACCAATTTTGATCAACCTTTCATCAATTTCTAACACAGATGTCAGATGCTCCAAACAATTTCCTCCTCCATTATTTGATGGTAAAGAATGGGCCAGAGCAGCAGATATTACCCAGTAGCTAGTTTCAAATCTGTAAGGAGAAAAATTCTGATGTATTCAAACAATGTCAGGTTTTCTATCTGACAAGTTAAAATTCAAGGACAATTAGTTTGCTGCTGATAACTTTGAGTCATAGATTATTTCCAAGAATAATGATTTACCTAGGCGAGACAATACTAGTGTATTCGATTTTTGACAAACAAACCTATCTTGCAGTTGTTATATAACATTATGATAAACTGTGTAGTTATATAGCCACAAAACACTGCATCAGAATAACATAAATGTCACTGAAACATTGCAGACAAAGTTATTTCCACTGGGTCTGCTGCTATGCAGTCAATGTTTAATCTTGCTAATTCGTTCAAAATGGCCCTTTGAGTTTGCAGTGTATCCCTAGAGAAAAAGGGAGTTTATGTTTAGTGTACATATCATCAATTTTGCAACCCAGATCAGAATAAAACAAAACCGTGGCTTATAAAGTAGCTTTTAAGTTGGTTGAAAATTTCACTTTTCAAATATTCATGAAATGTTCAATAGATTGAATTAACATCGAGGTTAACCTAAACAAAGAAACTAGAATTAACTTCGAAGAACCTTTACTTAAGCATAATTACTCACGCGAAAAATTACAAAAGCAGCACAAGTACAGCTGATACTATAGAAGATATGCATCCTTATCTCTATCTCTGAGTGGTTGTCTATGTCCTTACCATTATTCTGCTTCAAAGCTTTTCAAGCATCCTTATAAAGTCAATTGCCTTCTGTATTTTCTTGATGGTGCTAATCTTGGGACAAAGCCACTTAGTATGTGCAGTCTTTCTGTGTAGACACATGCTAAAATTTGGTGACATTCCTCAATCTGATCAGTATCTACTTTTGAAATTGTAAATGTTATCTGAAACATCCACAATGGTTAGATACATGTAAATAATCTACACTTTAAAATTGAAATGCTGATGGATTCAAGATCAAACATGAAACATGCAACACAGAGCGGCCACAAAACAGATGACTGAGAATTCTCTGTTTCCTGAACTGCCACATATTCTTAGACCTTATTTGCTTTTCTTATGTTATGTGTAGCTCAGCAAAATGCTAATTAAAAGCTCTCTGATTCAATAAGAAGCCTTTGACTTCTGTAGAGACTTCTGAAGCGTCTTATATTGAGAGAGCAACTCACTTTACATAAACAATGGATTACCGGAACAGCTAAGGAGTAGAGTCTTTAGCATTTCTTCCATTTGCCCTTTTCAGTCACTGGTAGTGTTTTCCGGTATTTTATGCTTTCATTGTCAATATTTCAATCCACCTCCCCTTCTTGAAGCCTTTTTTTTTCTGGGAGTTTTAGATAGGACAGAATTGGTATAGAAATAACTAGTACTACCTCGAAAACATCTGATTGCGGTTGAAAGACACCGAGTTGACTTCATGTAACAGTAAAATTCTTTGTGTTGATATTAATAGATATACATTTTCTTTGAACAAATGTTTTTTCAAATTATATGTTAAAAAACTGAATTCCATTATAATTTGTAGAGGAAGCTATCGAGTCAGACTCAACATAATTAAATAGATCTAAGTCTTACCAATGTCACTCACAATGACAACAAAATGCATATGCTCATTACCCCAATAGCTCCGAAATCATCCTTATGAACCATCAACACCTGACCTTCTTGTAATATGTAATATCTGAAGTAGCTTTCTTCTTGGAACGTTAATCCTTTTACATCAAAAGTGCACCATTCGGAGATCATGATTACATGCAATACAGTACAAATTTCTAAAAGTGGCTCGTCATTTCAAATCTTGCTTAGATATCTATCCATAGCCATTCCAAGCTAAACTAAGCTACACTTATCCATAGCTAGCCATAGCTATCCACAATTACTATTGTTTAAACAAGGGTAAAGAGATTCCAGTGTATACAAAAGGATAGAAGTGGATAGCTATGGATAGATATGCATAAGACTAGTAATGAATAGCTACAGACAGCTAAGCTGAGCCACTTTTAGAAATTTGTACTGTGGCAACACCTGACCTCAGGAGATTTAATAATAAGGTTGCTAAAATTACAACTTGATACCTTGGATGACGTTTTATTTAACTAAATAAGAGAAATAAAATATTCTCCATGCTTGGCTGAATAATATCTTAATATTGCTAGTTTAAAAAAAAAACTTGATATAATCTGACAAAAATAGAAATACAACAGTATCAGTTCGCTTCGAGTAGAGATGAAGTCATGGCGATGAAATATTACTCGAGCAATTTTGTAACCAGAATATATTGCAATACTCTGGTGTCAGTCCTTTTCAAATATGGAGAATGGCAGACTGTATTGATGAAATGTTAGAAACTATCATTACCTTAGAAGGAAGTATCTGTGACAGAGATTTAAATGATTTGATGACATTTTTAGAAACAATTATAAACTCAGAAGGAAGTATTCGTGACGGAGAGTTTAAAAAAAGACTTGTCACAAGATAAATTAACACCAACAATAAAAAAACTTTTATTGATGCAGTGTTGATAATTGGAAAAACTCACAATATTATTTATGCAGGTCATATAATTATATTTGCATTGGATGTAGTGCGTCTTTGTGGCATAAATAATAAAAGGAAACCAATACGATTATATTCTTGTTGAAATGAAATTGCGTACTAGTTTGGAGCATCATAAAGTTCCCTTCCATTCTGTAGCATATCCCAACATGAGAGCAAAACTGGCTGAAGTTTGTGACAAATAAATAGCAACTACATATACTCACTTTTCTAATAGAAAACAAAAGATGTTCAATTGTTCATAAAAGGAGAGAGCTGCCTGATCAATAAGGCTGGAAAAAATATTATATTGTTACACATCATTGACAATGTATTCTCAACTGAGCAGTAATCAATGGATACAATTTTTCCTTTCAACTAAAGTATTCAACATACATACATGTAACTACAAGGTATAGCAACTTTGGCTAAATATCATTGGTGATACATATTAATGAAATCAACTGACCTCTGAGTTGACTAGCCTGAAATTGTCTTCTTAGTGATGATGTTTATAGCAATGATCCAAAGTACTCCGTAAGGTAAAGCCTCCTGGCTGGCAGGCCACAGATGCTGAAGCAACAAAGTTCGGAATGCAACTGAGCAACTACTAGGTTGTAGGTGGCGCTATGTGCTGGTCAGGCAATGAAGGCCCATGATATGTGTGTGGCAACCAATTGGAAAGGTGTAGAGCCAGAAATGTGATGTACTGCAATGTAAAATGATTTTACTTCTTAAAAGTATGAATAGTTGTTGGCCCATAAAGATGAATTTCAACATATTGATGCAATTGCGTCAATGAATTTGAGTATATCAGCTGTGGTGAATATATCATACAATTAGATGATAGCACAAAGGAAAGCTCAGGCATATGTTGGCTTTTAACAACAGAATGTGATAAAGAGAATTATAGGATAGCGGTGCCATGGCCTAGTGCATAAGGTGTTCGCCTGGTAACTGAGACGTTGCAGGTTCGAATCCAACCCATGGCATGGAGTAACTGAGCAGATCCTCCATAACTCTTTGCTTCACTTCACCCAGGTGTAAATGGGTACTTGGCTATAGGCAGTGATGGCGTTTGTAGAGTGACTTAGCTTTGTGTGCGTTTGGTCTCTCTCGCAGTATTGCTTAGGGGAAAAGCAGTCACACTAGTTGATCTCATAAAAAGGGATCTTACAATGTCGGCAGCTCCAAAGACAGCTGACCTATATCAGATGAGAGTACATTGATGTAATAATTATTTGTTCAACTTACCCGACTTCTAAAAGGTGCAGATTTGAATTTCAAGGCAATAATTACAGATTCTGCTTGAATTGTTATCAATTTCAACAAATGTTTCTGATCAATTATTGACTAAAGAAATTTGTCAAGCAATTTTTTTTTACCACACAACAATTAATTTCAGACCAGCTTTTCATTAATCAGGTTTCTGTCAGCTGAAAACTTTCAAAACTCTGTTTTCCAATCACTTTCAAAGCAAGATTGATGAAACAATAACAACAGGCCCATATTACTATAACGTACTAGTGTCATTATAACACAATATCTGTCAAACAAGAGATTCACATCCCAAATGATATTTATATCGTAATAGGATAAAGGTCTATAGTTGAAGTAAAGTATGAGTTTTAGGTACTGAAACAAAATGGTATTGAAATTCTAAAAAATGTTCACAATTTTCCAAAAAAAAAACCACACAATTCAGGCAGAGGACTTAAGATTGTCTCTCCAGCTTTGTTATGTCAGACACATCAAAATATATTCATGATAAAACAGTCATAACATTTTATGCTGGTCTTTGTTACTAGTATAAAATTTGACAGCAAACATAAAAACAAACTTTCACCATAAAGTGACTATTTTAAGAATGTACTGAACAATGTTTGGCTTCACTTTATGTAGAAATAGGTTTATGTAGCACATAACCTTAAGTAATAAATTGAATCTTTGGATATATCAGTGACTTCACCAGAACCGGTGCACATATAAATTCTCTTTATGGAAGGTGGTATCTCTGGTATGGGATAAACTTGTATGTTCCTGCAGTTTTCATTATGAAGTTTCTAATATTTCTTTGAGAACCTATTGACTGCTTGTCTGCATGATTTTTGACCTGGCTACATGTTGTTGGAATCAAAAATCATTAACTCACAATAACCTCGTAAAACTGTGTGACCCATAATGTAATACGTTACTTCTGAGAATATTGGCTGACCACATCCATTGGCGACAATTCAGTTATCGTTTGCAACTCAGTGGGTGTTTTAGTGTTGATGATTACATTTAACTTGATCCTGACACATAATTTTTGCCTATTATAATTAGGGCATTAAATGGTTTACTGAACTCATATCAGTTATTTAATAGATTACTGTTATAATGCCCACATATTTAAAAAATCATGCAAAATAACAGTAAGGAAATCTGTACCTTTCCCAGCAGTTTCTTAATTGATGTCATGATTTTTATCTCATAATGGGCAAAACAATGTCAATAACATGTTTACATAGCTTATTTCAAGTCATATCAGCCTCTCGGCTGAGAAGAACCTTCTCAACATTGCTTTCAATTTCGTTTACTATTTCAACACATTCTATAACACAGATGCCACAAAGCATTTCCTCTGGCATTTGATGGTGAAGACTGGTGGAAATGTGCCACTGCTTGAGTAGCAGATGTTACACTGTCTGCAGTTTCGGTTTCAGAAAGCATACTGATTCCAATGGGGAAAGAATAATATGTTTTCTTTCTTGTGATTGCATGAAAGTTTCTGTTAAATTTAACTGCATGTTGTTGTTAAAAAAGGGCAAGCATAACTGATTCACAAAAATATTATTTAATCTTTAAAAACTCGCTGTAATACACTGAAAAACTCTATTAATCCAATTCCAGTGACAAAGAATGAGATAATATTTTTCAACAAACAGCATATTTTACATTTATTTTTGTTTCTTGCGCACCTGTCCAGTAGAAATACAATACATATTTAATTTTTGGTCTAAAATGTGCTGCTGGAACCATTATCAGTCAAAACATGTAAAATCCTGTAAAACTCCATCTCTTGTAAATACTGAGATTGTATACTCTGTAAACCAATATTTTCAGATTGAAAATGATGCATGCAATTTGAATCATGAATGTGCAGATAATGTATATGGTGAAACACATGTAGATAGTGATGAAATTGAAAGGAATGACAAAGTTTTTGACGACACAACTTCAAAAAAATGTGATTGTATAAGCTCAACCTTTGAATGTTTTGAAGAAGGTATTGATGTTTATTGTCAAAGTAACAGTAGAAATTCTGAAAATGGACATTCAGCAGATTGTGAAACTTTAAATCATGAAAATGGTGATGATCCACTGATTACTGAGTTGAAGAGTAAAAGGACTAGAAACGCAAAAAATATTCTTTGCTCATGTTAATGTTAACAGTATAAAAAGTAAATTTGAGTATTTTAAGCAAATTATGTCAGATGGTCTTGTTGACGTCCTTTGTGTCACCGAAACTAAGCTAGATAGTTCATATTCCCAATTATTGTATAACTGTGACAATTACAAATGTTATAGAAAGGACAGAACTGCTCAGTCTGGCGGTATGATGATTTATGTTAGGTCTGACATACCACATAACAGAATTGCTCAGCATGAAATAGCAAACAACTCATGCCACATTGAAAATATTCTAATTGAGTTTAATCTCAAAAGATGTAAATTGGTCTTAATATGTGTTTATAAAAACCCAAATGTACCAAAAGATATATTTATAAGACATGTCAAACAAATTTATGATGTCATGACTGACAGCAACAAAGAAAGTATCCTGCTTGGTGATATTAATGTAGATATGTCTGTAAATGACAACATTGTTGAGCAACAACTATGTGCTATGTACGATCTTAAAAACCTGATTACAAAACCTACATGTTTCAAAAGTGAAAAAGGTACGCTGATAGATCCTGTTATTGTATCAAACAGTCGAAAACTCTGCTGTCCTTTTAATGTTGTATGCGGGTCAAGTGATTTCCACAATATGGTAGGGTGTATATTGAAACATAGTTTCCCATTAATCAAACCACATAGAATTCAGTATAGATCCTTAAAGAACTTTGACGAAATAAAATTTAAGAAAGACTAAGAAAGGTATACCTCAACAGATCTGCAATATTTTTGATGACATAGATGACCAATATTTTAATTTTCTCAAAAATGTATATGTCTGTATTAAATGAGCATGCTCCCCTTAAAACCAAAGTTGTTAGGAGTCAGAAAATACCATACATGAATTCTGATCTAATGAAAGAAATGTATAAAAGAAATCACTGCAAAAAAATCTACTACAAAAACCGAAGTCACAGTAACTGGGAGTTGTATAGGAAACAAAGAAATTATGTAACTTGCATGAGACGTAATGCTATCAAGCAATATTTCCTGAAAAGATGTCAAATATCCAACTCACCCAAACATTTCTGGTCAACCATCAAACCATTTTTCACAGAAAAAGGTGTAGATTCCCAAGGAAGCATTATTTTAAAAGAATCAGATGATGTTGTGAGTGACCCCGAAAGTGTATGCGAAATATTTAACGAATACTTTGTAAATATAGCAAACAATATAGGAATGGCAGATAAGATGCTCCCTGATTGTGAAACTCTGAGTAATTGTTTGGTCTTTCACAGCAATCATCCAAGTATCACAAATATAGGTAATCACCTCCAATCAGAAAACAGAGCAATCACTCAGTTTAGTTTTAATCCAGTAACTGTAAAAGACATATGTGCACAACTCAAAGGTATTAATAGAAACAAACCAGCTGGTTTTGATTGCATACCACCAAAAACTGTGCAAATTTGCCACAATGAGTTAGCTCACTCTATGACAACCTTAATAAACAACTCATTCAATAATTGTCAATACCCTAAAGACATGAAAAGGAGTGAAGTCTCTCCAATATTTAAAAAGAAAGACTTTATGATAAAGGATAATTATAGACCAATTAATATCATAGGTATATTTCCAAAGATTTTTGAGGCAGTTATAGCTAAACAAATAGAGAATTTTATGAATCCTATGTTTAACAAGCACCTTGGTGCATACAGAAAGGGACATGGTTGCAGCCAAGTACTAACAGCAGCAATGGACAACTGGAAGAAAGCACTGGATGAAAACCATGTAGTAGGGATGATCCTAATGGATCTGTCTAAAGCATTTGATGCTATTCCCCACGATTTGTTGATAGCAAAGCTGCATGCTTATGGCTTCACAGTTGACGCATGTAATTTAATGTTGAGCTACCTAACAGATAGGACCCAACGAGTGAAAATTAAGGATAAAAGAAGCTCTTGGAAACCAGTAACCAGAGGAATTCCTCAAGGCTCATGCTTAGGCCCATTATTATTCAATATCTTCATTAATGACCTGTTTCTTAATATAAAAAAGGCAGAATTATTTAACTATGCAGATGATAATACACTCAGCACAAGCGGAAACTCCTTTGATATAGTCACTAATGTACTAATCCACGATTCACAGAATGCAATAAAATGGTTCACAGAAAATTTTATGCAAGCGAATCCAAATAAATTTCAATTAATGTTTCTTAAACCGAGTCACTCCCCTATCACTGCACCAGCCTTTTTGAAGCTAGATGATGCCACCATAGACACCGATAATGAAGTTATATTGCTTGGTGTTAAGATCGATAACAAACTAAATTCAGATTCACATGTATCTAATCTATGTAAAAAAGCAGCACGACAATTAAAAGTTTTAATGAGATTTAAAGGTCTACTTGGTCCTAAAGAAAAAGAAATATTATTTAAAACATTCATATTGTCAAACTTTAATTTTTGTCCTGTTGTATGGAATTTTTGCAGTAAAATGTCACGCAATAACATTGAAAGAATTCAAGAACGTGCATTAAGATTTCTGCTTACGGATTCGAGAAGCACTTATCCTGAATTATTAAAAAAGAGTGGATTCAAGACTCTACATTTGAATAGATTAAAGAAAATGGCTATTGAAGTTTTCAAATGTATCTATAAACTAAATCCTTCCTTCCTAAATGCAATGTTTCATGTAAAAAAGAATGTGCGGAATTTAAGAGATCCATCTATTTTATTTGTTCCAAGATTTAAGAAGATAAGATATGGCAAAAATACATTTACTTATTATGGTGCTCATTTATGGAATTTGCTACCTAATGACATGAAACAATGTATTGACTTGGATGGTTTTAAAAATTTACTGCATACGTGGGAGGGGCCAGCGTGCTCATGTAATATATGTAATTTGTGATATCTAAGTACCATTATTTTATAGTATTATTTTATTGATTGTTATTGTTATTGTATTAATTGTTTTATTTGTTTTGTCACATAATAGCCACTGAGCTAATGTTTTTATTGTTAACTCTGTGACGTTAAATAAAGATTTTTATTATTATTATTATTATTATTATAATTTTGCATGTGAAGCCACTTAAGGCTTAAATGACATGCGGTCTATGTTTAATCCTACTAATTCTTCGATTATCGCCTTTTGAGTCTGCACCTCTTTCTTGATTTTAAAACCTGAATCAGATTAAGGCATCAGACTAAAACAAAACAGTGCCTTTCAAGGTGGCATTATGATGATTATGGTTGCTTGAATGAGCGAGTGAGTGAGTTTGTGTTTTATGCCCATCAGCACCGGTGTGGGCTATTTAGAGGTAAATTGTGATTGTTTGAAATGCTAATGAAATATTAATCAGAGTGAACTTTAAAGTTTACCTCAATAAAGGAACTCGTTTTTATTTACCTTCAGCAATAAAAACCGTCGGTGAATAACAACAGCAACACAAGTGTATTATATTGAAAACAGCAGTTTTAAAAGTAATAGAAGTGACAAATCCTGGTAGTTATCCTTCTTCATTACGATTCATCCTACTTTAGTTATCAAAAACCAGTCCTCTTTACTTTTTTGATTTTGCTAATTGTATTGAGTCACTTAATCAGGTAGTCTTTCTGTGTGGACATATGCCCACATTTGGGTACAATTCTCAATTGTATCAAAATTATACACTTTGCAACACATTGTTTATGAGGTTATGAAGCAGATGTACATAGTGTATTATAAAGTGACATGCTACTTTTAACATTCAAAATTGTGAAATAGTCAATTACTTATTTTAAAATTACAAAATCAGCTGCTGCTTCAAGATCATGCATTCAGCAAATTAAAAGTAGCCAAGTAAATATTTTGTTAGTTAAAATGGGGCATTTCATAACCAGGGCATTTCATAACCAACTTTTGCTGGACAGAAAGTGAGAATACTCTGATACAAACATAGAGCACAGAGTTGCCAAAACCGTGCTTTATATCAGAGAAAACAGTTTAAAATGATGTTTCATTATCAACAGTAGGCCTACTATTGGGGGACAGCTAGCTTTGAGAACACTCAGTTTCCTTGGACTACCACCTAAAATGGTATGCATTGTCTTCAGCCTTATTGGCTTTTTCTTATTTCATGTGTAGCTCAGCAAAATGCTAATTAAAAGCTCACTGATTCACCAAGAAGCCTTTGACTTTTGTAAAGACTTCCGAAGGTTCTTATTGCTGAGAGACCAACTCACTTTACATAAACAATGGATTCCGGGAGCATCAGGAAGAGATTCATTAGCATTTCTTTCCCTTCTTTCTTAGGTTTTCTGAATGTTTCTTTCAGCATACACTCCAAAAACTTTCGGGACAAAATAGGCTTTTAGATTCAAAATGTTTTTTTGAAAAACCTAATTTTAATGCAAAACCAACATGGATTTTTTTAAAAATCCATGTTGGTTTTTTTGCATGGAAATTTGGTTTTTCAAAAAACCATTTTGAATCTAAAAAACAAATTTTGTCAGAATATTTTTAGAGTGAATTACGCTTCGAGTCCGGGTTACTTTCTGTTGTGTGAATTTTCTATCTAATTCCTTTTTCCTGACACATACTTCTCTGTCCATGCAAGAGGAAAAGGCTGAAGCAAAGCTATAGATGAATACTTAAATAATTAATTTGTGAGATGCAACAGTTTTTCTGTGCTGTTTGTGTGACGAGCCAGTCAGCCTGCGTGTGTTGCTAAAAAAGTTGTCACACTCAGAAACAAAAAATGAAGCTTACAGGAAATCAGAGTCAATATCTTCCCATATAAATGAAATAGATTTATTTTTATTGTTTGCAACTATAAATGTCTGGTCCCACACCAAGTTCTTCGGAGCAACCTCTTACTCCCAACTCTATTATACCATATCTCGATATCAAAGCAAAACTGACCAAACAGTGACCATTGGGTTATTTTCGTACTACTTTCTTTATGAAGTACTTGACTTCAAAGCAATGGTCATACTGGAATATACTGCCAAAAGCGGCTTAAAAAACTTACTGGCTACTTGTCGTAGTATAGAGTAGGTCGGGGCATGCAGTGCCATCTTTGCGCTCCACCATGCCATCTTAGCGCATGTTTCTCTCTCTCAGAGGTAGCTAATTGAGTAGATGGACTCATTACCGGGGATCCTGCGGGAGACACCTTAGCACTTGCCGCTACGAAACACCTACTCAAGAAATACCAGAGGCTCGACAGTTTAGATTCACTTATCCATTTAATACTCAATTTATAGACAGTTACATTAAGAGTCATTCAAAGAACAGACGGTATTCAGCTTATAAATACATTAAACAACGATCTTAACAAATTACATACGTCATTAACTAAATGCCATCTCAATCAACCATGACCTGAGGTTCCTTTAAGAGAAACCCTTGATCATACCTCTAACAACAATACCCTTACCTGACGAATCGTCACCGCGTCAGGGAGACAGGTAGCCCTCCTGCTGCCTCAGCGGGAGCGGGCTCTCTTCTGGCTGGGCAAACAAGCTTGCCCCCAGAGATTGCTACTAGGGTGTTCTGCGGCTGCACAGAAACACCAGGGTAACTGTTGCCATGGAAACATGGGGTGAGTTCTACCCCGTTGCTATCATTGTATCTCATTACACAATAATATAATATATTACATTACTTTTATACAATAATAATATAAATGACATTACAGAATTAAGGTCTTGAGGTTCATGGTGATTTGAGGAAAACTTCCTATAAGAGGAAAGAATGAAGACACCTCTGAAGCTAAAAGCTCAGCGGTGACATCCCGACCGATCGAGGATTTTTTATAAGATGGTTTTTCTCCGGTTTGAAGAAAACGTCATTTTAAACTTATAATTAAATACTGATTACATTCATCTAATAACGAATTAACATATACTGTGCCTAATAATGTAACTTTTCATTGAAAGAAATGCTTTTTACAATTGCTTTTAAGGATGGAAGCTTAAATGCTTCATGCTGATTAACAAAAATGATTGAAAGGATTATCAATCGATTTTGTGTAACGATTGAGAGGATTGTTCATCGACTTTGTATTTGATACCCATTTAGGTACGAACAGAGGAAACGCGTCTCATTGCACCTAAATTTTGTGAGTGCTTTAATGAAAGTTGTGGTGACATCAGGATGATGTAACCACTACCACCGGGCAGGCGGAAGGGGGGGGGACATTTTAAGATAAAATCGGGCGTGTGCAATATGCCCATGAAAGACAATTCGGAAAAAGGAAAAATTTTTTGAAAGGGAAGCAAGAATATGACTTGCGTCCGTGGAAAGGAGAGGAACTGATTGACAGTCCTTTAATAGTGTCAATGAGATGCTGAAAGGGGAGCTCAGATAGGAAAGTGAAATCTAGATTTTAATGATTGACGGAAAAGGACAAGTTATTCTTATGACCCATTCGTCAAATTTTGCAATTTTTTGTGAATCGTTGGGTTCCGCACCCAACGTTATTTTTGGAAATAGAGCCACTAATTACATGGCTCCTCAGCAAAAGAGACTCAAGCACCAGGCGAGTCAAGTAGCCGTTTTTATCAATGGCAGTTACGGGTATCATCCCTTGCGTGTCATTGGATATGCAGAGAGCTAAACCAAAAAGCATTAATTGCATTAAGACAGGACAGCCTTATAAATTTAAATGGGCTGGTATGTCCGATACCCTAAACTACAAAAGTAAGTAAAATGACATATAAGCGATAAGCAATTTTAAAAGCAACAATTAAATCATAAACAAAATATAGTCGAAACGTGAATATCAACAATAACATGGATCAAAGCGACAATTAGGAATTTAAAAGCGACAATTAGCAGAATAATAAGCGAAAATGATAAAACAATAGTCCAGTATGGAGATAAACAAATCAATAGTGGACTATAGTTTCGTAAAACTTGTTACGTACACTCTAAACAATCCGAATGAACTGTAGGCATAAGGCGTACAGGAAATTAAAACAATGCGAAAATAGGTAAACAGTATACTGGTACAGTGAAGTGATATTGAAAGCACATGTGCATACTAATACACCTGAGGAAACTTGTATAAGAAGGCTGGCATGCACAATGCATAGACCAGAATAATTATCAAATGAGATTAAAACATAAGCTTAAAATAAGATAGACATATGAGAAATGAGATCAGATGTTTACAGAAAGAGTTCAGTGCAAGAGTTGACTTGTGATAACTGTTCGTGGACACGTTGAGACATAACCATTGGTAAAGATTTTCGTACTGATTTGGTCTATCTCAATGAAAATGTGAATTATATCATCTAATGTAATTGTAATTTTGTTGGTCGAAGCATTAATGTCTAATTAGTGATGCATTTTACACAATACTAGTCGAGAGTCAATACATGATGTTAAAGATAACATGATCCGTATACGTGTGGACGAGAAGATTGGAAGAATCATTGATTGGAGGAGTCAGTTATATAAGTCATTGATATAGGGCGAAGGAGGCAACACCGACGCTCGGTGCGTGGTGCAGGGGATGGGACGTTGACAGCGATTTGCTTGCCAAGGTCACATGAGATGTGTTTGTCAAGGGCAAACGAGGTGTCGACAGCGATGTGTTTCTCAGGGTCGAACAGGGTGTTCGACCTGGCAACTTGAAAGATGCCGGACGTCGTGGACCTAATGGACGAGTTGCGAGAGTTCGAGGTCCTATTACCATCCACCCAAACGATGAGGGGGTTGTTACTGTTCTAACAGATACAGAACAACAATGTCAACCTGGATGAGTGGTCGTTCAATCGTTCTCAGCTGTTCCTAAGTGGCGAAGTGAATGAAAGCCACGAGAGACTACCATTGCACGTCGGTAAATGTCATTTCGGAGGAATATTGTCTCTGTAAATGGAGCACAGGCGAGGTGCGAACCGGAGTGGTGGAAATAGCGAGGTGTTGTGCCAGAGGCACGACAACCTTAGCGGAGACAGGAAATGTTCTGAGCGAGTAACTGGTATTTTGGTGATTATGCTGAAGACTCGAGGGACTGATATAGCTGCAGTACTGCGAAGATTTGCCAGACCGGCCTCGTTGCGTGACTAACCCAGGTTAGGGTCAGGCAGAGGAGGAGGTGGACTGTTCATCACACCTTGAACTGCTTATCACACTTTTATGTTGGGGTCTGGCGAAGGAGGACGTGAGTCGTTTGACACGACCTTCATGTGTTTATTCAGACGATCCCAATATCGGGTGGACCTTGATGGGTCATGAAGAAGAAGACGTCGTCATGAGTCTTTCGTTTATGCACTTTCTGAGATCACAATGTTTATTTTGTTGTGTGTGCGAGCACAACCTTGTGCGAGAACGCTAAAGGATGCGTGGTGAGGAAACTCTTCTGAACTAGACACAATCCATATTAGTGTCTGGCGATGGTAACCAATAGCAGGGGCAATCCGGGTTAGCCACCTGAATAAGCTAGTTACCCAGAGGAAAAGAGTGTCATTAAGAAGATGCATGCCGGAAGCGAGTTGGGACAATCCATATTAGTCACCAACTGGAAATGAGGCCATGCTCTTCAAGCACGATTGTTCGTTGATGCTTGCTTTAGAAACAGAGGCAATCCATGTTAGCCGACTGTTAAGAAGCTAAGCAGGAGATGACATCACCATATCATCATACAATGTGAGCTCGGTTGTGAATGGTGACATGTGCGACGAAGACTGCACAATGCCAAGCCAGACACAAAAGTTCAAAGAAAGTTCTGCAGTAATGTAGCCCCATGTTGGAACCAGGTCAAAGCAACGATATGCTTGCCGTGGTTACGACGGAAATGGAGTGAAACGGAATGTTTACACTAGTGGTCGCCCCGAAATGGTGCCCTCTTCATATTGCCATGAGATGATGACAGTAATACGGCCGACTCGAAGTGGTCGTACGTCCTGTCGGAACGTGGTCCCATGCGCAATCGTGGTGCCCAATGAGAGGTGGTGCCCTAATCGACTGACTTTCGGATGTCGAATCAGACGTGTCTCTTGATAGGATGCCCATGACAGTGGAAGTCATAGTGGAAGCACAGGTTCTGTAACGACTCTCTCAGATCAAAGATTAGAGAACATATGCATCGAATGTGTCTCTGATCATAGGTGCCCAGTGCCCACAGCAAGTCTTGCACTGATGTTTTGACGACCAGCCCGACCAGCAACTCGTGATCAAAGAGACATTCCCGCAAATTATGTGACAACACAGCATTAAAATGGTATGCAATAGTCATACTGAAATTACTTTAAGAAACAGGCTAGGAGCTCAACCAATGAGGTTGCTGCAAACAATATGTAAGAAAAGGCACGTGATATATAAAATATAAATAACTTAATTAAGAAATAGTAAAAGGAATATCATAATTGGTTTAGATAAATAATCTGAATCCCAGCAAGATGCTGGTCGTTATGCGTTTATAATTAAAAGTGAAAAAGAGTTGTTTAAATATAGATAGAAAGATAGCAAATCACGGCAAAATTGATGCATCATCATGGTGATCAGCTCCCCAAGATCAAAATGAATCACATCAATAAAAGAAGAAGATCACTCTGCAACTTGAGTATAAGTTTATGAAATTTTAGGATGAAAAATTTTGCATAAGACGCATGCACATTAATATATGCATACTTTCAAGCATATGTCATTAAAGTTTTACCCATACAATCGAACCAACAAGGTGTGATTATTCACAGACTGACTAGATAGAAGGGTATACAAGCATAGTCATAAAAGGGTTAAATACAAAAATACACATGCAGATAAAGATAGAAAAAGGAAAAAAGGAAATGCAATTATAATGCAATTGTAACATGAAACGTTATTGCACCGAAATGCAGTGCAAAGAGAAGTAGTTATGAACATGCAGTAAAATAAAATCAGACGCTGGTACTGGTATCGTTAGGAGAGGGGGGTGGTGGAACAGGAGGGGGGAAAGTTGGGCGGAGCAACAGTGACGTAGGACGAGTGGGGCGTGGTTCCAACTCGATATCAACTACTGAGCGATTAGGGGGGGTATTGACTCGGGTACCCATGCGAGGGGCCGATGGTTGCCGGGGTGAAGTGGACCGGCGAGGCGGGGTAGTCCGCCTCGGTGGGGTTGTACGCCGGGGTGGGGTTGTACGGGTCGGTATTCGAGTAGGGGGGGTCATTTTCTTTGACGCAGCCAGGCCAGAAGTGGTGGCATAAGGTTTTATCTGGACTGAATGGGTAGTATCCGGTTCCATAACATTGGTGGACCGAAATTCCATCTCCCTTTGACGAAGTTCTCTAATTAGAGCTGAGTAGGGATTAAGCTCCTGAGTATTAATAACTTCTTGCATGTTATGACCCAATTTGTAAAGGTGAACTGAGTCAGATGCGAGCATAGTCACCGCAAACTGTCCTTGCATAATTTGCTGTAACTTTTTCTGCTTGTATAATGGAACGTTAATGAGTCTAGGGAGTTCTACGTTAAGTGAGTCAATCTGCAAAGAGCACAATGCAGTATCCCAGTTGGGTTTAAGGATACTGTATAATCTATGATGGTCGCACTTGAAACTATTAGGACAAATGACACCTTTAAGAGAAAGTGAAGAAAGGTGGGACTTAATAGTAAGAACATATAGAAGTAAGCGTTGGTGTCCACTATTCAATTCCATGAATATTTCGATCTGTGGAAATTTGCGGGTTTCAGGCGAGCGATGCATCACTCTGAAATCCCTGCAACATCTATGAAGACAACGCTTAGCCAAGCTCACTACCATGTAAAAGACGCAAATAGTAAGAAGGTGAAGGGTAGTGATATGTATAAGACTGACAGGACTTATAGAAACAGGGTAAATTACATAGTTGACTGAATCGCAATTTAAAGGACGTCCGGGGATGACTAGGTTGGCGTGGGATGGTTTAAAATGAGTAGCCATTACCATAGAGGATAAAAGGCCACTAAGGTATCTACCACGACAATACATAAATATTACCAAAATTAGAGACAAATATCCAGCTATGGAACCGATGAAGGCAAATCCACGGATCCAATGGCGAAGGCTGAACCAAGCTGAAAGATAGAAGGAAGCTTCCAGCTCGGCCCATTTAAGGAGAAAATCGTCACCTTTTTGTTGAATAAGGCGACTAAGTTCCTTAAGTTTAATAATGCCATGTGTCATATTGGCGAGTGAGGTATTTGCTATTCTGGCAGCCACTGCAAATTTAGGCAATGTGAAATTTGGCATGCCATAAGATTCATATGGTGGTAGACTTGTGAAGTTGAATTCACGTTCAAAAGAATGCATCGCAATTGCGTTGATAGTATAGTTGATTAAGAAGGGTTTATATTGGTTATTTTCGGATGCAGGGCATCCTGTAATACGCCTGGGAATGAAACCTGAAGGGGAGGAGAATTCGCAAAAACAAAACTGGCCACGCTGAAGTACAGCGTAAAGGCTACCAGGAACGGGACGTGCCACACGATCATTAGAGCAACGTCGAGTCCATGGCAGTGATAAGCCAGTAACTAAAAGCTGGTTACCTGCGTCTATTACACGAGGTGCTGCTCTAAAAGGTTCAAAGAAGTAATCGACTTGACAGAGGTCAGAAATGACGTCTGCAGTAGCATTCGTGTATATTGCAGTGTTGCAGGATAGCTGCGAGCTATCAATTTGGATTGTTGACTCTGTACAAAGAAATTGATCGTCAATGTTGAGACATTCCTGGAGCTCTTCAAGACTGAGTTCCAAGAAGGAATCGTGCTGCACTCCGAGAAAAGGTTTTGGAATAGAGATGCGAGTGTAATCATGGTTAGACTCGCGGTCTTGGAAAGCAGGAGTAGCTACCACAGGTACATGGAGTGACTCTGTGTGATACAATGTGTAAGGTTTAGAATTCTTAGGTTGGATTGGCCAAAGGAGTTGGAGTAAGAAACCATGTCGAGTAGGCATAAAAATTGGTTGTGATTTCTGATAGATATGAGCCAAATCGGTAAAAGCTAGTTGATAACTATTGTGCCATGAATATAATACCGTTGATACTTTGTGAACCAATTTATGGACATATGAGGCTGGAAGAACGTGTGGTGAGATTTTACCTGCAGCCAGCTCGTGGAAGGCTGTAATTAATTTATCAGCTTCATTTAAAAGGATGTGAAGTTGCTGTATTTGTTGGGACCAAAGCCTGAGATATTTAGAGGTCAGCAGGCTAAGGATCCGTGTGGCTTGAATCTTACGTTGTAATGCGTTTATAGCGTTACTAACCACAGCAAATTGGGAAATAATTTCCTGATTAGTTTCGTTTAAAAGTGTATGAATTAGTCTGATGTTTCTGGAGGTGTTGGTGAAGGTACTGGCTATGACGTCAATGGTGAGAACCAAATCAGAACGCATCTCGAGGAAGGCGTCCCTCATAAGATTCTGACGTGCAGACATAGACTCAATAGTATTTACAAAAATTTGATCTCTCTGTCGTCTAATATTAGCAGACATACCTGCTCCGGCTTGTGGGATAGTAACTGAAAGCCAGAAAGCAGTACTGTCTTCGGATTGCCAATCCTGGGTATTAATATTGACACGAAAAGTTTCGTTAGTAGATTGCATCAATTGTTTAGTTGTATTAGACGTATCATCGGTATTAGGTAAGGCAAGGGGATCTCGAGGTGTTGGTGTGCGACCCGCTCGTTTAGGACGACTGGGTGGCGAGTATTGATCAAAGAAGGGGGGCATGGTGGGTGGAGGGGAATAGGAGAATGTGTCATGCACAAAGTGTGGATCGGGGGCTGCCCTCTTAGCATGATGGTGGGCTGCTGAAAGAGGAGGGGGGGCAATGGGGGTAGAATGAGTTGGAGGAGGCCGACGATATTCTTCGAAATGTTGTTGAGTAAAAATAGTCGATATGTGTGCTAGTTTAGATTTTAAGGCTGTTTTATAAGAATCAACTTTATCGATAGTGTTCTTTAAGAGTGGAGCGAAATCAGAACATATTGCAGCAATTAAATCATCAGGGGATTGACACATGTCTTCAAACATTGTGAGGTCCCAAGTGAATGTGGGAATGTGGAAATCGGGATAGAAAATATTGGCATTGATGATAAAGAATTCAACACTGGGAAATATTTGTCCTCGATAACTATAACCAACTCCATAGTCTGGGCGGAGAAGCTGTGCGGGTGCAGAGCTCCAACGTGAAGCTGCGTCTGGTGGAAAAAGACCAGAGCTGCTCGTGAGTGCGAGAGCGTCCTTGTGATTGACAGATGCAAGAAGCTGCATATGACGTAATTGGTCTCTAAGGGAACGGGGTGAACGGAGCAAGGGGATCGAATCACATGCTTCGAAGGTCATATTTTGGATGGGGAAGGACACGTTACTTTGACAAGTACCAGAAATCCTAGTGGTATCAGGCAACGTGTTCAAGAAGACTGCCAAATCGCAATTACAATTAAGGGGGTTAGATGTTAGGTCAAGTTCTTTCATTTCGGGTGAAGGAAAGTAAATTTGCTTGTTAACGCCATCTAAATACTGCAGATTGTTGCGTTGCAAGAATATATATTCCAGATGGTCTCTAATAAAGAAAGGACCAGAAATTCTATACAGGGAGTTGTAACTAAGGTCTATTACAGCTAACTGACGAATATCTCTATGTCTAATTTCAAAGGTATGAAGCTGATTATGAGATAAATTTAAGTAGTAAAGTTGATCAACATATCTAAAATATGCTCTGGAAATATGTGTTAGCTTAGAATGAGTTAGTTCGAAACTGCGCAGATTTGGCGTGTTTGTTAATGGGTCTCTTAATGATCGTGAAGTAGTAATATTTCTGAGTCTAAGTACTCTAAGAGATGTTGGATAATTAAGATTATGTATGCCGCCAAGACAATCTTGTATAACTATTTTAGCTAAATTTAAGACATTAAATTGTTGCGTTTTCTGAAAATAGAAACCCTGAAGAATAAGTGTTTGAAGAAATGGTTTTGGTCGTGTAAAATTAAAAGATTGGTGTGCTGATAGATTAGGCAAGAGATTGGAAACTTCGAAAGGGACGTTAGAAGCTTGTAATTTCAATTGTTGTATATTATTGAAAGGCATAGAAGATGGGAGGCGAGTCATATCTGGTAGATGGAGTCTAAGGGATATCAGCTTAGATTGTGAAACGCCGAGGTGGTTCCACTGAAAAGATGTTGAACCTTGTATGGTAAGGTCTAAATGAGTTAATTGGGCTTGCGGTAATAGAGGTAAGGCAGGAGACGATAAATCTCTAAGTAAGGTAAGTTGTATGCGTCTTAAACGGTAAAGGGAAGTCCATGGAGCAAAGACAGAGGCGTCATCAAGGACTAAATTAGTAATAGCATGTAACTGTGAACGTGCTTGGACGTACTGTACATGAGTCACCTGAGTGTTTGGCAGATCTAAGAAATTGATCTCAGGAAAGGAGTCGATAACGTCGGGAAACCTTACTGCAGAAGTAAGATTTTGTAAAGTGAGATATCTCATGAAAGGCATAGTCGTGAAGAAAGACATAATGTCCTTAGTAAGTGCGCCAGAAGAAAGAATCAGTTTTGTGATACGAGGTGAATCGGGAGGCCATACACATGGAGGTGTAGAAAAATTGGCTCCCAAATCACATGCAAATATGTCTCGTTTGCGAGAACACCATTCATCAAACATAGAAACTCTACAAGAAGCCATAGGTTGATCTTGTGTTTGAAGCAAAGTACGCTTGGCCCAAACGGCGTCCGTATTTGGATTAATGGTAAATCCAAAATTCTTATAAAGAAAAGCGTCTTGCTCAGCAATTCGTTGCAAATCAGATGGAGGTGGTGATTGAGCTGGAACCAAGGGAAGGAGTAGGAAGGGAAAAAGGACAATTAGCGTCATTGTAATGTTTATAATGAGGTAGCAAGGTATATAGTTGGCTAAAACGTTTTAGCGCCACTAGTAAAATCAGGCAACAGTATAACTATCAACCAGTAAGGTGGTGAAAAAGACATGATTAAATGAACGTAGACATGCACATAAACGAAAATAACAGGTAAAAGGAGTTCATTAACAAAGAGACATAATGGTAACGATTAGCATACGAAGCGTACAAAATGTATCAATCAGGTCGACATATCCTATGTAAAACGAATACAACTATCAATACACAAATAATTATCAATGGAAATAAGTATTCATAACATTTAGGCAACACAAGTTTTCCAACCACTTTTCCTATCATATGAAAGAATGCTGTGTATGTCAACAGAAAATGCAAGAGATGTACTCTAAGATCATACTGAATTACTGAAATCGAGAGACTCGACCAGACCTGAAAATATAACAATATCCGTCAAAGAATGTAAGTTAATAAAGCACTTTCCCTCAGATTACACGCGTGTAAGAAAAATTGGGAGTATCATTACTGTGAACTTTTCTCAACACGACACAACTCGATACTTTATCAACAATACTCAATGCCTATAAAAATTCCCAGTTTACTAATTAGTAAACGTATATGCAGATTGGTGGTCCTAAATGACCGGTAAATGACTCTCTGAAAAAGGTGTACTTACATAATGTTGCAAGCTGTATGTAGGACTGCTGCCTCTCTACAGGTGTAAAGATTAGAGCAGGTAAGCTAAGGTTTTACTGGCTCCACAAGAGCTGGGCCCTGTGGGCTGAGCCGAAAATTTTGCAGCAGGTAGCGTGCCATATAAGGTGCAAGGGTGCTACCAAGGCAACAAGAAACTGCTTCCCACGGCAGTCTCGGTGAAGCCATGGCAACACGGAAAGCGCCCCCTGCCGGGCTATGTTGTGATGCCATACCATGTAATGAACTATGAAAAGGGAATTAGCTAGCTAGCTATAATTTTGTGTATAATAAGTTGGTCATTTACAAAAAAAAAAAATTCTCTTTCCCCAAAATGCGAAGCGATGCTACAATCACTGGGTGAGCAAAATCCACAGAAACGCATTGAAAAATTGTGTGCTAAAGTTAAACTCACGACCACATCGTCGGAACACATTAACGTAACCACATCGGCATGAGCCGGAACACATGAAATAGCACAAGATATCCCCAAATTATGGTCGGGCTCCCAGTCCGACAGGCAGAGAACTTGCAACATACTGAGATACATACTCAACATAATATGCTGCACAATGATTATAAGAAAAGATGCTCGAGGTAATACCTGATCAGAGCAGTATAATAATGCTCAATCAAAGCAGTACCTACACGACATAACGGGAAAGTGGTGGATAATTTGTAAGAAAACACTCTATCAACAATTGCATATAACACTTCTCAATTGGCAAGATATTTGACGGCTAATATCTGCAATAAACGACACTCGCGACAGAAGCAGAGATGCAGAAAAAGAAACTAGTCAATAATATTCAAGTAAAATGGAATATCTACAAAATGCAGAATGGAATATGTACAAAATGCTAATGATACGAACGCAGTAAATTTAACAAACTTAATTCGACAAGTGTTACCCAATGTCATGATCACGTTATCCAAAGAAAAAATAATGTTACTACAGAAGAAAAGTCTCATAAAATAGTCTTATCATAAAATAACTTCGGAATTAAAAGGATAGTTAAGGAATAAGTCTAAGTAGTCACAAGAGGTTATAAAAGGCAATTGGAGGCTGAAAGGCAATCAGATTTACTAAGAAAGGATCGTGATGGATCTCTGTGGAGAGTCTCTGTCTCTGAAATATGCGTACCAAATAATGGTGTTTACCGAGGATAAAATGATAAGCCGATAAAGTACTATATCAAGAAGGCAATCAAATGCAAAGAATTGCAGTCAGGCTGAAAGAACAAAAGGCTAGAACAAGGGAATACGTGGTCAATGCTGCGAGGAGACAGTGGCCAAACGTATGGAAATACTATCGATTGGTCACAAGGAACACAGTGATAAGAAATGGAGAACAATTCTCAACGAAGAATGGCAAGGTTTAAGAGCGCTGTTGGTGGGCTCAAAGCAGATGAATAATCCGGCTGAATGCGTGTGAGCTACAGAAAAGACTTAACGGTGGTTAACCGTATTGGTCTGGGAACGAAATGAAGGGACTACACCCTCCTGGTGGCATGTAAGCAACAAGTTGGCGACGCAACAAATGCAAGATACCATCGCACATTTATTGAAATGTGCCGGTCGAGAACTCTTGTTGAGGTTTTAAGGCCTGTTAAGGTGTGCTAATGCAAATATTTGAAGACTATTTGGTTATGAAGAATAGACGAAGCATTAGAATTTGTTAATAACTTGTAAATTTAATGAATAGATGTATAAATCAGCATTGTAAGTAACACAAAAGTCAGCGATATAACGTTCACATGGAAGGAAAAATGTAGTAGGTGTTATGACTACATTGAGTCAGGAAGTGTTCGAGATAACGGATTTCCATATTATATGATACAATTGTTCGATTAACAAGAAGAAAAAGCAGTCAATGGATAATACTGTTCCTTGTTACAATGAAGTGTATATTTTAAAGAAGTAAATGGATTTGAATGAGTGCACCAGTTCATAAGATTGAAAAGAAACCTGATCACTGTTGTTTCAGAATCGACTTCAATTCGGTTTGTTGTTCCTCTGCGTCATTGAAATCTTCAGGTAATTCCTGTATGTGATGGAGACGCTGAGAAAGCATCAACAGTGGAGGTGACGATACTGGAGTCGACGTATACATGGGCAGTGATGTAACCATATGTACTTCCTGTTCATCGTTAAAGAAATGGCGGTGGCGAAAAGGCTTTGGACGCAATGGTGGCAAAAAATGTGTAGGCTGAGCAGCTGCTTCGGCTGACATGGTGTAGCCCGGGAGGTCCTCATCTGTTGACCATGATGAATCCGGTGTTGGTGTAGGACTAGGACAATCAGAGTCCCATCCATTGACAAGAGGTTTTTGTTGAGCATAAGTGCAAGCCACGTAATTGGCTGCAGAGTTAAAAGCATCAATATCGAGGGTTGGAGGCGAATGAAAGATGCATGTAGCCTCGGTCTGAGTAGCTACAGAAACCGTCTGCTTAGGTCCCTGGAACTGAGCAAGTTGCTGTAGCTGAGCAACATTCACACCAGTTGATGGAAGCCATTCCATATTGCTGTGTGAAGGAGGATACGACATTCGCCTTCGATGCATTGTTCCAGATACACGAGGAAGCAGTAGTGGAGTCAACGGAAGACAAATACCAAATGATGGAGGGGCCATAAACAAGGGGTAGAATATCACGGAGGGGGTATAAGTGAGGAATCGCAGATGGTGTGAAGATAGGTCTGACTAATTTAGGTGTAAGTGATTACACATGTGTTCGGGTTATGTAATCAGGATGAAACTGCTTGAATGTTGTTGGAACGCTGTGATTTTTCACCTTTGTGTGCGACCGTCACTGCTTGCTGGCAGGTCGGTTGGAGTGATGAATTCATATGTCATGAATTCATGTATCTCATTAAGCCATATGAGATCTTAAAGGCAACTACAAGTCTGTATAACAGAGGAGAATGATAACCAATTTTGTTCATGAGAAATGCATCAAGTATCACACAGATACATGTGGCATGAATATGTGCAAAAGAGGAATACGACATAAGGAGAAGGTTATTCATAAAGTGAATTATTAAACTAATTATTAGCTGAGAGAAGACTGATAAGCTGCGGGAAACTGATGTTGGGCTCCCATGGGCTCATGGGTGCTAGCTAATGTACTGAAATGATAACGTTTAGATGTTAGCAATACATCCATTCGACGAGAACGGAAGTTATCAGTCCACAGTCAACTGAAATAACTCCGAATATTTATGGACAGAAAAGCTTGTGAAATTATGTGGGATATTAAATTAAATATCTGTTATTTATTTGAGATGAGTTGTGAGGCAGGATGCCGACGAAACAGGACATTGCAATGGAACCAAACGTCGAAAAGATGCACAGGATGCTGAGCCACAATCGAAGTTAGTATGTTTAACAGGCTAAGACAGTGCCAGTAACGACACTCTCCGATACCTTTTGACGGAAGTCTTTTTGAGGAAAACATGTCCTAAAGGAAGGAGATGATCCTATGATAGGAGACAATATTTGAGAGCTATGTGCGTCTCAAGAGGAAGGCTTGGAGCAAGGAAACTTAGCAACTTAGCTAGAATTGTGCTCTTATATGGCTACTAGCAAAAATCAAATAAGGTATATTGTGTATAAAAGATTATTATGGAATACATGTAAATATGAAATCGAGAGACTAAGCATTTTGGCACGGCCAATATGCTACGTGCGGACGACCCTTTAAATTGTCTATGGACAAAATATAAAGGTTAGGACTATTGAAGCAAGACACTGTCACTATGACACTTACTGATGATACTTTTCAGTGAGCTGGTGCAGTAGACCACGAGTAGGTGATCCCTTCAGTTGTTATTTGACGATGATAAGCAACCTATGCATGATTTTGCTGACATACAGGTATGCACTATACAAAGGTTGACTGAAAATTTACATTAATGAGGATTGCTCATGGACCTGTAATGTCGAGTGTCTATCATTCTTTCGACCTAGTTGTTTAATTTGGGAAGTCGTAAATATGTTGGTTGACAATGTAACATCCATAATTCACATTAGATCAATCTTAATTCTTTTTCTTTTTCATTTTGACCTAAGGTCAATATTGTGCAAAAGAGAGTAGGTACCAGAGTACCAAAATAAGACACTGATGTCATAGGATTGTGGTCCAATGGTATTTGAAGTACCTAGGATCACATTGAAGTAACGAAAGGAAAATTAAATTGAGTCTTGTGTTTACCGATTTATTGACATGTCTATGATAACTGAAATTCTAGTTGAACTATTAAAGACATGCATGTGGATATACCATATGCAAATGGACATAATTGCTAGAGCTACAACTCTTAACAACAAAAGAGCCAGGAGGTTTTCCTGTAGATTTCCCTGTATCTTTATTATTCGTAAGAGAATATCCTTCTCTATGGAACTGCATCACTTTTTATTATGGAAGAAGCTTAATGCAAATAATTGCGTTACACGAGAGAAAGTGAAGGAAATGAAAGAAGGAAACTTTCTGTCACATTGTCACTGAAATAAACAGGACAAAGCAACAAATACAAAAGCCTGGTTCGGACTTTGGAGGATAGGAGGTGTTTTATCATCAAGCGTAACTCACTGAGCCATTGCTTGTGTGAATGTGGATGTAATTTTCTTTATGTCTGATATGCCAGGAGAGCTCTGGAAATTTGCTGTCCAGAACCTTACTAAGTATCTGGAACGGATTTCTTTCCTAGTCTCCAAATGTGGCTAGCAGGGACATGTCCCCGACGGGATTCGAAGCGACGAACTTCAACTTGCTCTTGCGAGAGTCCTAGTCACAATTCACACGTGATGACTTTACCTCTAGACCAAGGCCGAACCGGCCAACAGCATATTTTTAAGACTTCTAGTGACCGATGTATGCTGCTGAGCTGGCGGAGAGCCTCGTTTTCATTTCAGGCGGAGAAAGTGTGCTAAAAATAGACACTGAAGATAGCGAGTAATGATTCATGCACGTGGCCAAAATAAATGTGCTGTAACGATCTAATTATTGTATTATATGAAAAGAAAGGAAATTAATACGAACAGGTTGGACGATATGATACTAAAAGAGCTAAGAAGATACAATAAACTTCTTGCATTTGTCAGCTTATGACAACACTGAATATGCAAGCAGAGGCAAAGCTTATTTCAATCCAATTATAAGAGCTACAAGTCAGTGGATTCGGTGGCGACATTGGTAGCGCGTCCGGACACTAACGTTGAGATTTTGATTTTGAAGGAAGAAAGGGTAAGTGCGAGGTCACGGGTTCGAATCGCAGGGACACTGCAATGAACTTTATATAGAGAATGACTTGTAAATGGAATTGGAATATAAAGTATTTATTGAATGGTAGGACATAAGATGTACTTCATGTACAATGGTAACATGATGGTCAGCCTTGTAATGAAAGGAAAGAATACCTGAATATTGTTCTTATATGCTGGTAACCATGAACATTTGTGAATGGTCAGCACGAAAGAAAATTTGTGAAATTTGGGGGTAAAAGTCTTACGTGGAGGAACAAAAGCACGTTGTCCCATCCAGAGATTCCAGAGTAGGACTACTAAGGCTAAGTTAACACTGCTATTGTACAGTTCTGTTATCATCTTGTCGATATAGTATTGTCCATATATTGATTGCCTTGTTTCACTTCATTTCTCTTTAAACCTAGAATTGAAGATCCTAAACATGATCTTGAATTATATCGGTGGAGAGTTGTTCACTTGTTTTATTGGGAAGTTAGGAAGCATTCGATTCAAAAGGATAGTGAATCTGTATTCCAATCAGAACAAGGACAATACCGAAAAGGATGAAACGGTGTGATTGCCTAAAGGACTCACCAGGCACTTCAATCACTGATTGGACATAGTCGGATCCAGTCTCACTACTATTATCAAATTGGCAAAAGACAATATGAAAGTACTGTAGGATGACTGCCGCCCTGTCTGGCAGGTCCAAAAGGGAATCATTGTCAGAGATCACTGAATGGAAAACTATGGAAGAATGCTATAGTGAAGCTTTATGAAGAGGATATTTTACTTGATGATGCTGGGAGGCTGAGGTCTTGTTAATAGTGCACAAGAAATTTTTGGACGATGACCAAGCCAAGCGTGGCTGGAGTAAATCCAGACGATGACAATGCATTATGTACTCAGAAGCTGAGACAAAGAAGAAGGATGAGTGCATCGTATAAGCCTGGAGAAAACAAGAAAGAATAGCCCAATGCATCCATGGTTTTATGATGCGATTTTTAGGAGATCATTCTTGTGTGCAAATGACTCATTTGTTCGGCGTTGATGCTTAAGAAGTTATCATTCATTATCATTAATGATCACTTTTGATAGCGACGACGGAGGCGGCGCTATATCTGCAATGTGCTGGACATCGTCATTCGAGGTTTACATGTGAGTCGGTGCTTGTTCCTGATATTTTGGTGGTCATAATGGACTTTGTGCACCTATTCATGTGCAGTGGCAACTGTGCGTATTGATATGTGCCTATGGTGATTGACTTCGCCATATGGCTTGATAGGCCGCAAGGAAAGATCAGTTGCAAACAGACCAGGAAAGTGATGCAAGCACCTGTTCATTAGGCAAAGTTGAGATTGCATCAGACTGCGTGGCGTTACTTAGGTATTACTGCAAAATGAAAGCCTGGGGGACAATGACATAAGTTATAGATAAGGAATTATGGAAGAAATGCTTGACGTTCACGAGACCATATGTGGCAGCGTGTGGAAACATGTAGAAATGGCAATTAAGAACTTTACTGGAAACAACAATCATTGCAGCCATTTTGCATTGATGAGGCATAAAGCAATTTATAGTCGTTATTTTATTTTTGAAGGTTACTTTGATATCTGACTTTTAATATGTAAGTCAGGTTTTTAATTGTGTAATTACTCTTAAGGATGTGTAATTGCAACACAAGGTAGCATCGCAAATAGCAACGACTACAGTCGGCTATGCAAGGAGTGTTGACTGTGGAGTCTGACTGGTGTGTTATTCACATACCGCCAAGGTGACTGGTGAGACACTATAAAGTGTGTGTCTGAAACAGATATGTGTTCTGGAAGAAATGATGTGTCATGTGGGGTAAACACATGGAGGAGGTAAAATGCAAGACATGAAGTATCGTCTGGCAAATGGACAAACGAAACTACAGTAAGTTTAGCTTAAGTAAACATGAGGAATGTGGGGAAGGCATTTCTCAAGTCGGGTTGGCTAGGAAAACGTTTTAGCTTACTAAATCTGATAAATAGAAAGTAAAAATAGCTACTTTGGAAGGAGGGGTGGATAAACTGTTGAAGGTGTGCCGTTCCTGTGAAAGGAGAGCAATGGAAACGTTCTAGAGCAGTCCCTGGGGAGATGCTTTTATTTACATAAGCAGATTCTGAAAAGTCTGCAAATTCCTTGCTAAAAGGTTATAGAGTAGTTCTAGGTATGTTTATGACTTACAGGAAGGAAGAGAGGTCGCTATCCTTCTCGAAATTATTGACTTTGCTATAAGTCTGAGCTATGGTATAATAGGATAAATATTATATTAAAATAAGACTTAATTGTCAGAGATTATTATACAATATTCTACCACAATAAATTACCAGCATAAAGTTCTACAGAAAAAAAAAATCTTTTAGATGAAAGTGTAGGGCAAAAATATCTAACACAAGGATTGCTGTGTTTAATAAAATTAGCAATTGGTCAATAGGGTAGGCATCAGGTGGGATCAGAGAGGAGTAAGGTCGCAGTCCTCAAAGCACCACAGCCAAGCTATTGCATAAGAAGAAGGAAGGAAGGACATCATTACGGACCAAAAACCTTATCGGTGGCATATCATCTGTAACTGTTAAAACTTAGGTCATAGGGAAGAAAGGTCGGCCTGTAGGTCGCAAGTTCGAAATGCAGTCGAACAATGGAAACAGACCATACTCCTGAAACACAAAATGCCAAGCAGACACACATGATATCTGAGATGGATAGTTGATATATACTTGGAGATGACCGTCACGCCAACGGGCTGATGTTATCGTTGAGGTGACTGTACTGTCATCATCGAGAATACAGCGCCATTCATGAAGTGCAGACCCAGGGCCTGGCTGAGTATCATCTTGCCGAGATTTAAAATATAAAAGAAGAGCGTCAGGATTAGAAATAGACATGCTATAAGAAGACTGGGATAGTTGGTGCGAAGGCTGTGAAAGGTCACTGGAATCAAGCAATGATTGGGACAAAGGCCCAGGCTTGACCTGTGAGGCTGGGGTAGAGACTGGTAATGGAGGCCCTTGAGGTTCGTCACTGTGTAATTGCATAGTGGCTGCAGCCACATCATCAATCTTGAGATTTTCAGACAGAATTTGAATGCGCAATTGTTGCTGGTTATAAATTGGTGAACCATTCTTAGAACGAACCATACAATGCTTCAATCTACCTATATGAAATAGACCTGGTAGAGTACGGTCGTCAATTGTCTTAAGCAAAAATTGATTCAAAAGTGGCTCTGATGCAATATACAATGGCCCAATAAGCTTAATGCTTAATTTGGTAGAATATTGCACGCCGGTGTATTTAGGTGCCAGTAATAAGACAAGGTCTCCTTCTTTAAATGAATGTAGTTTTGGCATACGTTTTGCATGTTGCTGGGTCTGTCTAATCTTAATTTTATTATGAGAAACTACAGCTTGTTGTCTAACAAATCGCAATTTCTCTCTAATCGCAGACACATACTGATCATAAGAAGTAGCAACCACAGAAAGAGCTTCAGGGTTAATATCCACGAGATTGCGGTCTTCTCTAAGGAAAACAAGGAAATTAGGAGAATATTTGGTAACTGCGTGAGGCAACGAATTATAAGTTTTACAAGCATATGGAATAAGGGATGGCCATTGAGAATACTTATACTCTATCATAGTTAACAATAGGTTCGAAACAGATTGAATAGCCCTTTCAGCCATATTGCTTGAATGTATCATTGTAGGGACAAGGTGAACCTGAACATTCAACGACTTAAATACTGCTGTCATAACTTTACCAACGAAAGAAGCTTCTTTATCACAAGTCACCCTATGAGGTATCATGTATGGTAAACAAAAATGCTCAATAAATTTCTTGGCTATCTCATCGGCCTTTCTACTGCGTAACGGAATCGCTACGACATAACGGGAGAAAATATCTTGTAGCATGAGACAATGAATAATTTGAGCAGTAGCATGGGGAAAGGTTTTGATATCAAAATGTATATGCACAAAGGGAGTACAATCAGTAAGCAGTCTAGGAACGAATTCCCTTTGCTTATTTGTTTCAATAACCTGAGACGAGCGTTGGCAAATCAAACATGTTCTGGCATAATCTAGAATGTATTTCATCAGATTCTTAATGTGAAAGTTTGATGTAATGACATCATACAATTTATTAGATTTTACATGAGCACCTAAATTTAAGTGAAAGAATTCAATGATGTCGAAAATATAGATGTTAGGAATAGCCAATTTAAGAATGACGTCATGTCTTTTAGGACTAGATTGAACATAGAATAAAAGTGAATCGATTAAAGCAAAATGATTAGATAATACAACTGCTTGATTTGCCACTTGCTTACTAGTTGGTAACGTGCTATATGCTATGAAGTTATAAACCGGTCCCAAATACAAATCCTGCTTTTGAGCGTTTATAAGCTGGACTCTATCATGAGGTATCTTGACGTAATGAAATGCATCTGTGATGTATTTACGAATAGCTGGTTCTAAGTCAGCTTGATGAGGCATTTTAGTCAAGATAGTAGGTTGATTGCTATCGATGGTCTTGTATTTCATTTCGGTAATAGGTAAGACTGGTCCAGTGGTATGGGTACATTCACTGGTAAGATGTGACAGTGGTTTCGTAGGCTTTGTGGGCTGTGAGGTAGGGTGGGAGATATCATTATCTGAGTGTTCCTTGGCCTGGGCCCTTGTTGTAACACAAAATAGAGAATAGCCCGAAAAGTTGGCATAGAGGTTCTCATAGTAAGTTTGACGAGATGTCAAAAGGGGATGAGTATTGGTATCCAGGAAATTATAATAAGAATGTTGCTCTTCGTCATTAATGCTCCTATCTTTGTCAGCCACTGCTATTGGAATAATGGGTTCAGCATCTGCTGGCCATTGGGTGTTATGATGACGAGATAACATATCAACTAATTTCAACTCAGTAGTGGTTGGTTTTACATAATAAATTTGATAAGGGTAATCTTGTAACTTCCAATAGAATTTTGCTATGCGAGGTGTTACAAAATGACTGGAAGATTTAAGAATTTGAGCAATAGGGGCGTGGTCCGTCAGAATTGTAAACCTACCACGTCCAGCCAAAAAATATTTAAATGATTGGACAGCAAAGTAAATTGACATCATTTCTAATTCCGATATGCTGTAATTATGGGTAGCAATATTACCATGTAATCGACTAGCATAACCTAACAAAACTCTCTTAGGTGTATCATCAGTTCCAGTAGTTTGTAACTGATAAAGAGCTGCACCGGAGGCGGTTCTGGATGCATCAGACACCAGAATCATTTCACCTTCAGGTCTTGGAAATGACAAAATAGGTGGGGATGTAAGAATTTTCTTAATGGCATCCCAGGCAACCTGTTGTTCATCAGTCCAAAGGAATTCGTTAGCTTTGCGCAACAGGCGCGTCAAAGGTTCAGCTGTCTTTTGATAAGATGGTATAAACGAAGAAATGAATTGAATTGAGCCTAAGAATGATTTTATCTGTTTTCTATTTTGAGGAACCTGCAAGTTCATAATAGCATCAATTCTAGACTGTCTAATACGCAAAGTAGGTCCGGTAGGTCCCTGTAAATCAACATCAAAGCCAAGGAATTGGAAAGTAGAATTAGAAGCAAAAGAACACTTAGCCAAGTTAAGGACCAGGCCATGTTTATGAAAAAGGGCAAGAACAGCATCAATGAGAGCGAGATGCTCCTCAGAGGATTCACTAAGAAGCAAATAATCATCATAATAGTTGTAAACACATTCTGCATAAATTCGTGGCAATTCTTCAGTGATTAAAGTCATTATTTCAGCGAATAGCGCCCCGAATTGATATATCCCATCGGTAATCTAGTATAGGTTATGGACTCTGCGTTATAGAATGTAACGACGCCGAGGTACTGACGAGACTGAGGAGTTACTTGACATGCAAAAAATGCCTGTTTTAAATCAATGGCCGTAGCGAAACGAAAAGGACGACTGCCCATTTGCTGCTTAAAGGAATCAATATTAGCACAAGGTCTCTGCAAAAGCTGAAAGGCTTTGTTGACAGAACGCATATCTCCGACCAGGCGGGGATTTTCGTCCGTGCGTGATTTGCGGACTAAGAATAGTGCACTGGTAGCTTGTGTGAGTTCCTTTTTGAAAATTCCCAGTTGCAAAAGCTTCTGTACCTGTTTACGTACATAGGCGATATCAGCTTGGGAAGTGATATAAGGGCGTGCTTTAAAAGAACAATCAGTGATAAGCTGTTGGGTGATATCACAAACATATCGGGTGATGGTTCCTATCTGACCATATAAGCTAAAAGCTGGAGTGTGCGATAAAATTATCTCACGGAGTTTATCTACTTCGTTAGGCTGAAGTGCACACTTATCGAGCTTCAATTGCTGATTAACTATATCGAATTCAGTCATGCGTAAAGTTGGATCGTCAGGTTGAAGCCATGGATAATTACGTAGTCTAGTTTGAGCACGAGTGTCAGGATCCATAGCATCATAATCTGGGTATGAAAGCTGTGAAATAGCATTAGGGCCGTTATCTATGATGACATAATTAGTGTTATCAAGTAAATTATCATCAACAGATTTAGTATCTGGCTGTTGGACCACAGAAGGTGCCGTTGTAAACGGGATATCCATAACTAGTGCTCCTAGAATGATATCAGCAGGCAAATGTATATCCTCAGAATCTACATTATTAATTCTGATTGAACCAAAGCCACTGCGTAAATCGACAAGTGCCTTGTAATTCTTCTCAGAGATAATGCGAGATATGTTAACCTCAAATGGACCATTAAAATATTGTGCCAAATGATTTACTCGAACTGGCACATCGCAGGATGTATTAGGTGTTATAGTGGTCGATTTATGTACGACGAGTAAAATTTGGTCGACAGAAATATCCATGCGTGATTCTGCTGAGCGAAAAACACATTTATATCTAATTTGAGCGTCCAAGCCCATAACACAATCAATTGGTGAAGCCACATCGATAATAAAGGTCTTAATAGGAACTTTACACTCACCGAACTGTATGACAAAATAGATAAATTGAGAAATAGAAATAGAAGAACCATTGCCGACCATAAGTTTGATTGGCTCTGCATCAACACGAGGAAGGCCCTGCAAAAAGGGACTGCGTTTGATAAGAGACGTGCTAACCAAATTGTGTGAGCTGCCAGTGTCAAACAAGGTAAAGAATTTAGTGCCATCGGGCAAAAGTGATGGAATAAAGTTACAATCATGAATCTTAATAGATAAAGGAGTAAGAGGAATAGGGGGCTGAAGTACTGCATATAAGATGTCAGGGAAGTCGTCCCCAACAATTACATCTGAATCAGGAAAATCATGAAAAATAAAGGTTTCAGGGGGAGCAGAATTGGTAAGATCATTAGATTCGATAGGAGAAAAGTGGTGAGAATCTAAAGGAATGGCAGGTGTTGAGTTAGGACGAGACACGGCTGTATCTGAGCACAGTCAGAATGATCCATTACGTCGTGGTTGCTGATGTGGTGGTCCCTGTGAACGATTCTGAGGTGGTGGTCGTTGATTACGAGGGAAAGGGCCAGCGCTCTGAGAGCGGTAAGCAGTTCTAATGCCATTAGGGTACTGAACATGTGAGTTATTGGGGGCATTACTGTTGTACTGCTGTTGCGCAGGATTTGTATTGCCATGCAGCTGATTATTGAAGTTCTGGTTATTCTGGGAGAATAGTCCATTGTTACCAGATCTGTTTGAATTAGCAAATCCACTGGCTGGAAGATTCCTGTTCGAGTTACCGAACCTATTAGGAAAGGGTCTGCTAGGTCGATTATACCGTTGAGTGAAGGCATTGTTTGTAGAATTATCACGATTGTATGAACGTCCGGCAGACTGGTAATCAGAAGATGTTGGTAGACTATATTGCTGGTTGGGAATGAATCTGCGACAATGAGTAGCTATATGACCTCGGAGTCCACAACGGAAGCAAGTAAGACCAGAAAAAGAAGATTGACCATAAGGCATTTGCTGAGAGACATATTGGGGTTGAGTGTCATCCATGGAAACATCGCGAGGTGCGAGCATTTGAGGCAATTGCTGCAGAGATTGATTCAGAGCGCCCATAGATTCCTGTAAAGTGAGCAAAGTTGACTGCGAATTACCTGTATCGAATTTTGAACTAGGGATTTTAGTAACATCAACGTGCTGAGCGATAACTTCGCGCTCCATAATGCTTTGGACTATTGGAATTAATTCGTCAAGAGGTTTGTTATCATCAATTAATTGAAGAGAATGCTGCAAGGTCAAGGGTAATCCCTTACGAAAGTATAAAGCCACAACTGATTCAGGTAGGCCCAAACGTGACACCAATTCCTTAATCTCACCCAAGTATTTGCCAACATTATCACCATAGGTGATACGTTTCTGAGACAAAGCATCGAGGACAGATGCTCGACTCCTAAGCAATGAAAATTTATCTAAGAACAACTTCTCAAGTTTAGCCAAAGTCATAGGCTTCAGAGCATTACACCAATTGCGAGCGTGTCCTTCAGTGAACAGCTGCAGGCGGTGCAATATCTGCTGGTCATTTAGATTATGTAATTGGACATGATCCTTAAATTTGGTGATCCATGCTTGTGGTGTCAAACTATCAGATTCTCCATTAAATACTGGAGGTTTCATCTCTGAGAAATTAAGAGGCTTAGTTCTAGGCTGTGTTTCAGGCAATTGGGTATTAAATGCTGCTGCAGAAAAAGAAGAAGGCAGGGAACCTGAACGAGACACAGGAAAGGAAGTAGAAATTGGACCGTGAATAGATTGAGTAGCTCGATAAGATGCATCTCTGGTGTCCTGATAGGAAGGTGGGTAAGGCAGAGATGTGCGCAAGCCAGTGAGGTCTTGTGGCTGAGATTGAGCCTGGGAATTAAGATTATTAAAGGTGGGATCAAAGTTAGTGAGGTCCTGGAAAGTTTGGTTAGTTGAAGCGGCTTGAGACTGGGTAACCTGTTGAGAAAAATGCGAGGGCTGATTAGCATGTTCAAATAATAATTCATCACCAGTACGAGTTGCAGGTGCATGAGAAAAGGCGCCCGATGTGGCATTGTAATTGGAAGGAGTAGAGACACCCAGGTTTTGGTTGTTCGAAGCCATATTGGAACCAGAAGGAGATTGAGCAGACAGGCGATGCAAAAGTGTTTGATGGCTGGGATCGGTGTAACCTATAACTGGCTTACGACTAGAATGAGGAGTGTGAGAAGGGAACAGTACTTGAGTGGTGGTATTAGCTGTACGTGGTCTAGTGATAGTATTTACAGTATATGAGACTGTAGCAAACTGAACTGTATTCGTAAGAGAAGTCTGTGCAGAAGTTAAAGATGCGGGCTGGCTTCTCTGAGTAGATGTATTAGATGGGACGGGGGGTACAGTGAAGGCAGAGGGTCCTGGTGCAGGCCGGGTGGTGCTGGGCGACGTGTCAGTCCGCGGGGAGGTTGTTGTGCGTGGCCGGGGGGGACGATGGGGGGTGTTGTTGAGATGGAGGATCCTGATAAGAGTGATTAAATTGAAGGTTATTAAGAGACTGGTCGAATTCCTGGTTTTGATAGGCGTTATTAGAAACGTTATCAACCACAAAAGGGTCCTCAGGAGGAGGGACTTGATGCTGTTGACGGAGACCTCCCAATGAAGGAATTTGGTCGTCGCTCAATTCTGATCCAGTCGCACGTGAAGGGGTATGATGTCGAGGGGAAGATCGTGGACTGTCGTCTGGGGTGCGATGGTGATGATTATCAGAGCCGTGTAGAGAATGACTAGGAGAAACAGGAGGTGATCGGGGGTGTTCAATGTTGTCCACAGTAGACGTAACAGGAGGGGTTTGTGCAACAGCACCAGGCTGTGAAACAGGAGTTTGTTGATTAGTATTATCAAATGATGATGCACCAGGTTGTTGAGAGTCTAATTGATGTATAAGAGAGGCGTCAGACTGACCAGCCTAAGAGGCAGATTTATCCTCACCTGTTTCAGCCGTATTAGAATTTGCAGAAATGCCAGCAATATTAGAAGGATGTTCCTGACGTTCAGAATCAGAGAGAGCGGGAGATCTATTCCTATCAAAAGGCTGTTTATCAGAGTTATCACTATCAAAGGTATGACCAGCAGAATTATTTTTATCGGAATTATCAGCTTTATCCCTAGCAATCTTGAGAGCAAGATGTGAATTTTCCTCGTCAGAATCAGAATCGTGTCGGCCAGGTGATTCTTCACGAGATTTTAAACTGTCATGAGAGGGTGTGGAAACACGGGACCCGTCAGTAATATCTCCAACTTTTACATGTAAAGGAACAGTCAATGAAGATTTATCTGGTTGTTGGGCAATGTGTTGGCCCGAGGTATTAGGTTGTTCACCTGAAAGTGATGTATCAGTGTAAATGTCAGTCACATCGAGATGTCCCTTATCGCCCTGACTTGTACTAGCAGAGGATGAGTCAGTTTCTGACATCATGAGGGTAAGAGGGTAAAGCCATACATTGGTAGGTTTTCTCAAATACGTCTTATAACGAGCAAAAGAAGCTTCACGAAACAGAGCAAGTTCTGGTAAGGGAAGAGACAAATAGCCGAGCTGGTCTAGTATCGACTCGTAGACATGCCATTGAGTGTTCCTATTATTGGCAGCCAACAATAACCATTTATTAAAGAGAAGAGTAGGAGTGTGATGTTTGATATAACGAGAAGCACGAGCAGACAAATATCCCTCATCAACCGCTGTCTGAGCTTCCAAACGGAACTTAAGTAACCACTGCTGAAGTGTCAGCTGTGTCAACGGGACAGACATTCAGAGCGAAAATAGAGGTAAGAAGGGTAAGCGTACCGTGCATACTAGCACTTACTAGAGCAAAAATATAACTAATTTGAGGGAGATTACGTATGAAAAGAGAGCCTAAAATCAAAATAAGAGTAAAGGCTACAAAATGTGCCACAGCGATTCCCTGCAATAAGCGTGGATGTAACTCATAACACATGTTAACTAACGACCCGAAAAATAAGGAAATGAACACATAACTTGAAAGCCATATGGGATAAGAAATATCAGTAATAATGAAATAAGTAATTACTTGTCTTGCTTTAAATACATATATATAGAATGCAGGAATAACTGTAACACGTCACTATACATGGAGGAAAATGCTAACTTGTCCCTCCAAGTCAATAAGAAAAAACAACTGACTAGATAGCCTGATTGGAAGAAAACGGAAATAACTAACTTTGGCTAGCTAGAAGTAGAGCAGTAGACCTGATATAACAAAATACAACACGATACACTATCAATGATCAATGCGCACAGTGTCAATAAATGAATGGGAACATGCATAAATGAGGAAGACCATGCTGTTATTCAAGAAAACAATAATGGGATGACAATCAGTATGTGATGATAATCAAGTTCTCTAGAATGTTCGCTGGACGGGCAATAGCGATTTTGAATTTTAAAAGAAAATGAAATGTTACATATCTAAGTTGCAAAGTGAGGAGAGAAAAAGGCAGAATAGCGTGGCCATGAGACCAGGCTATTAGACCTTAAGTGCCGTGTATAGAAAATCTAAATAGTATGCTATGTGTTTGGAAATAGACAGACATATTGTTAATGTAATGTTAAAATATAAGAGTTAAAATATAAGAGTAAATGACAGATAGCCTAAGAAAACATTATAAATTAAGGAAGTAAGAATCAAGTGCCTTTCCTATTAATGTTTGCAAAGTGAGCTCCTACCGTATTGGAAGATGTGCTGTGTTGCAAGGAAGGCCTAATGATGCGAGAGATGCCCCAGAGACTTGAGTGCGTTGTCTGGTCCGGGTCTGGATGAGGTGTGTGGGTAAAGTTGTGAGAAGTGTGGAAGATGAGAGGCAGGCATATCGAAGCTGAACATGAGGTAATAGGTAACCAAATAAAGATATGGGCGAAGCCCCTGAGCTACCTGGTAGGAATATTGCGCCCCCTATACTAGTAGGTGAATTAAGGTGGGATAACATGGCTAGCGTACTAAAACTTGAATTTTGTATGCGTACGAAGGAAAAATTAACTATCATTGACGATATAGCAGAACAATAGCTAATTAGGAGACCAAAACAGCGATTAATGGCATGGCGTTGAACCAATGCTCTCTAGCCATAGCTGGCGAACCCGCTATGCATGATATGAAGTTGTGACATAATCGAAGTTCCACATCAAGGAAGTGGACTTTCGTCATGCGAAGAAACCGTAGGCCCATAGCATTGCAAGGCTATTGTTTCGGAAGGAAACGTCACTAAATGTGAATCTTGCATCGTACAAACATCAAACATTGAGTTGCTGTGTATGATCATTTATAGATATGAAGAATTATTCCTATTCTATGTCATAGAGTTCTGATTTTACAGTTCTACATGTGCTGTCGATGCCTAAGTTAGCATTGTTAATTCTTTACATTCAATATTACAAGAGCTTAATATGTTTGCTATTCCTTAAATTTGAAAAAAAACATAGTAAATCAAGAGACAGTGTGACACAGCAGACAAGCGCCAAGAAGCCGCAGACCGGAATTCTCTCACCATGCCATCTTTGCGCTCCACCATGCCATCTTAGCGCATGTTTCTCTCTCTCAGAGGTAGCTAATTGAGTAGATGGACTCATTACCGGGGATCCTGCGGGAGACACCTTAGCACTTGCCGCTACGAAACACCTACTCAAGAAATACCAGAGGCTCGACAGTTTAGATTCACTTATCCATTTAATACTCAATTTATAGACAGTTACATTAAGAGTCATTCAAAGAACAGACGGTATTCAGCTTATAAATACATTAAACAACGATCTTAACAAATTACATACGTCATTAACTAAATGCCATCTCAATCAACCATGACCTGAGGTTCCTTTAAGAGAAACCCTTGATCATACCTCTAACAACAATACCCTTACCTGACGAATCGTCACCGCGTCAGGGAGACAGGTAGCCCTCCTGCTGCCTCAGCGGGAGCGGGCTCTCTTCTGGCTGGGCAAACAAGCTTGCCCCGAGAGATTGCTACTAGGGTGTTCTGCGGCTGCGCAGAAACACCAGGGTAACTGTTGCCATGGAAACATGGGGTGAGTTCTACCCCGTTGCTATCATTGTATCTCATTACACAATAATATAATATATTACATTACTTTTATACAATAATAATATAAATGACATTACAGAATTAAGGTCTTGAGGTTCATGGTGATTTGAGGAAAACTTCCTATAAGAGGAAAGAATGAAGACACCTCTGAAGCTAAAAGCTCAGCGGTGACAGCAGCCCCCCTTAACTTCGAGGTGCGATTTGACCTACTTTTTATGGGCGATTATTTGAATGCTTATGCTGTCAGGAAGGGATGACTTGACTCTACTAATAACAAGAGAAACAAATGTCTACCAATTTTAATAAAGGAGTTACGGCCATTTTTGTAAAAAAATTGAAAGTGCCTTCTTACCCCACCCATCGGGCAAGAAGCCCCCCTATTATAATCCTATGGCAACTTTTTTTGCGAGTGCATTCAGCCTAAAAGTTATTTCTTAGGGTTCTTCTATCCTTTTTAAGGCATTCTATTCACTTTTTCTGAATTTCAGAATTTTTCTGTTCATACTTTAATTTTTTAATATTTTTTGCCCTGTTTCAATTTTGGGCCCAATTTTTTTCTATTTTAATTTGCAATTCTATCAAGTTTTAAGCTAAAGTACACATTAATAATGGTTCGTGAAGCAGCTTCGACCCCCCAGTGAAGGGGGCCTCATGCCCCATGTCATGTGGGGCCTCTCACCCCAAACCCACATATTTTAATTTGACCTCTATATTTTGAACTAAAATGCAAAAAACATGATCCAAATCATATTTATGCGATGGTCGTAAAGTGAAGCAATGCAGATATCCATTATACTTTTAAAAATGTCCAAAGTTATTTCTGACAACCCCTTTCAAAGAATTAGTCAAAGTTACAAAAAACATGCACATTTTTTTCTTTCTTTAATTTCTACTATGGTTTGGTGCTGTTTGCCCTGAAAATTTGTGATGTCACCTAAAATGCCTCTAGCTTCAATCCTATCAATAGATAAACGCACCAAAAATGTAAGTTTGGATATAAGCCTGGGGGGGCCTCTCACCTAACCCGGGCTTCTTGCCCCGACCTACTCTAGTATAAAGTAGCTTACCGATTATTCCACTCATGTCTTAGTCTTAAAAGTATATTCTTTTGATAGTCTTAATGTATCTTCTTGACTTTGGCTGCAGAATTTACTAAGCTACTCTTTAAATAATACAGTGTTTATAACATCATTCTAAAACATAAAAATCTGACAATCTGGTCAGTCCAAAAGTCTGGTGCTTGTGTTTTGTTGTTTGCCTCTAATTACTGACGTAAAAAAAAATTGCTTGACTTGGCTTGAAAGAAGTTTTTTGGAACCATTACTATATATAGAGATACCTTTGATTTGCAATGACCAGGACAGGAAAAGTTCACAAGTTTTCAAAACTAAAACATAATTGTTGATTATGGGATTAAAGTGTAGGCTAGGGTGGCCCAAAAAACAAAATTTTTGATTTTCTATTCGCATACCCCCTCATTTTAGGAGAAATTGTGAAAAAAGCACCCTGTAAAAATTTCAAGAAAATCGGTTAAGTCTTAGGGGTCTCTCAAGGCCCCTCCATTCTTAGCAAAAAGGAAAATTTCAACCATTTTCGCAAATACGCGGTTCCTCATAACTTAGTCAATTTGTACAGTACTGCATTTCCAATACCATGGTTGGATAGGGCTAAAAAAGAGCTTCAATTTGCATACCAACATTATTGGTCTAAGATAATATCTCAACTCCCATGGTCTTTTCAGTTTACACTTTTCGTGAATGAAATTGTTGCTGAACGACCGATCCTGATAAAAGCCAGGCTTTTTTTTTTTTTTGCTTTAAATTGCCATGATTCTTATTTTCCCAGTTCAAGAATGACCAAATATTTAAAAAGAAAAGATATTTGACCATGGGAATGCCCGGTTTATGAGTGATGAAATTTTATGTTGAAGTTTGTCGCAAACACATAAAATAGCAGTCGGGAATCGTAGTATTTCAAATTCATATCTTCATCCAAATTTATTACAGGGCACCATGATGGGTACCACTTGAAAGACAATATTCTTATGTTTCACATGATATAGATTATGTTGTCCTATATTTAACTCTTATGAAGTTAAACTATGAAATGCAACAGCCCCTCTCCGATGTTTTCAGCACTTTTGACAAAATCTAACATTAAAACTTTACAGCTCATAAAGCGGGTTTCTCCATGGTAAAAAAAAAAGTTTTATGCTTTATCGGGTCATCCTGCCTTTTGGAGAATAAGAACATGTTAATTGACAGTGAAATTTAATGGAAATCTTTTCTTGAACAGGTTTAGTCATTCAGTAAACACTTTCGCACATTAGCACTGTCAGCTGAAGAGTCCATGGGAGTCAAGATATCATCCTAGACCATTAATGTTGGTATGCAAATTGAAGCTAATTTTGATACCTTTCCAACCATTGCAATTAGAATGTTGTTCATTAAAAATTCACAAAGTTGTGGCTAACCGCGTATTGGCGAAAATGGTTGAAATGTTTCTTTTTGGTGAGAATTGAGGGGCCTTGAGAGACCACTTAGACTTGACTGATTTTCATGAAATTTTAACAAGGTGCTTTTTTCACCATTTCTCCTAAAATGAGGGTATGCGATGTGAATTTCAGAAAAAAAAATTTTCCTGTAAATTTTTAGGCCACCCTAGTGTAGGCTGGCAATTGTGACCTGCTCCACCAAAATGGGTTCAAAGTCGGCCTCCTATCATATTTAGTCTACTGGAATTTAGCTTTTGAATGATGTTTAGTGTGTTTTGATATCTCCATCCAATCCAAAGATATGGCACTTCGAACATCTCTGATACAAAACATCAAACTTTGAGAAAATGGCGTTTGAAATTCCCGCCATTGCAATAAAAGAACTAAGAAAATCAAGAGGGATGCTCAATTAAGATAATTCAAAATCAATTATTTGGTAAAATGGTATTAAATATTCAAAGAAAATTAATTTGGCTAAAATGTGGTACCGAGAGCTAAAAAACATCAAAATGAGGCCTTTTTACACATTTTGCTAATTTCTGAGAAATATATACTGCCTACTTTGAACTCATTTTGGTGGAGCAGGTCACAATTGCATACATAGAAATTGGTAGAATAGTAGAATGGACGCCCATGATTCAGTTACAGTGTATTGTAAGATGATTGTGACCTTGATGGAACATAGTTTATTATATGATAACGGGCTTGTCAAATAGATTGAGGGAATAATGATGCACTTTTTCTAATGAATCATAAGTGATAAATATTAATCAAACCAACTTACATATGAGATGACTAAAATTTTCCTCCATGTAATGATGTAAACACCAATAATCCAAAGTGCTCCAGTTATGTAAAGCCTCCTGGCCGGCAGGGCCACAAATGATGAAGCTTGAAAGTCCTGAACAACTGAGCAACAACTGCATGGTAGGTGCAGCTTGGTGCTGGAAAACTTTCTCAATGAGGGTTCATCCATGGATGACATTGGATGTGGCAGCCGAAGAAGAAGACATGGAGCCAGAGATGTGATAAACTGCAAAGTATAGAAGAAAAATACGTTCTTCAGCAAAAAGTAATATACATGTAGTGGCGGACAACCTTTGCGTTCTTTCGACATTCGTAGGCCCTTGTTACCAAATATTTTCTTCAAAATGTTATTGCCATCTCAGTGTCTGGGAGTTAGAGATGTAATAAACAGCAATGTAGAAGAAGAATAGGTTCTTCAGAAAAAAGAGATATAGTGGTGGACAGCGTTTTCATTCTTTCGGCATTCATAGGCCCGCGTTGACCTGTATTTTCTATTTTCTTTGTAAATGTTATTTCCATTTCAGTGGTCTAAGGTGGGGGGGGGGCATTAAGCGTCAATGACCTCATCACAAGTCAGTCACCCATAATGTCATATTGCAGAACATGGCTGAACACAATTCCAGAGTACGATTCACCATAAGCAACAAATTCCATTGCTCTGCAGTTGATGCAAATACAGTGTATTGACATTTTCGTTCAATTTATCAAAGCTATTATATGATAAACTTCATTAAAAAAGAAAATATTTCTGGGTATGTTCAAAGGGACAATCTGTCAAAAACTCAAGAAGCCAATTATATTATTCGTCAGGAGCAGTATTCGGGATATCCAGGATGACATCAAAAGAAAATTGAAATCCTGAGGAAAGACTCAAAGGGTTTAAGAGATACAGAGTATGGCTTGCTATATAAGAGAAAATTGAAGTTTGTAATCTTATTCTGATGATCAAACACATTTCTTTTGCTTTAAGAGAGACAGATCACAGCAAGCACACCTTCAAATTTGACAGAACTGATCCTTTTTCATTCTGATAAATTGGCAGGCAGCTGGATAAAAATTTAGTGGACTGATGGCTACTTATTAGCTGTTTCTTTATATATAGTAGGAATCCAAATTCAGAATGTGTGAAAACTTTGTCTGGAACTTGAGAAGCACTTTGGCTTTAGTAAAAGAGGCAATTTATATGCAGCTCTCCCCAAATTTATGAGATAGTAGGGGACTGGGGGTATTAGAAAATCTATGTTAGCTCAAAGTTGGTATGACTCATTACCATAGGATGCAGCAATCCTGTAATCAAACAACACCTTCATAAAGTCATCATCTGGACAATAACACCAAATGTGTCTTATCCCAAATTACGTCAATGCGTGTTGATGCTTCAAATGCATAATGAAAATAACTGATGTGACTTGAATAACAACACATGGCTGTTTGCCTAATTCTGCCTCAGAGACTACACCATGTGCAGAGATGACATCAAAGATGATAAAGTGAAGCATTTATGTGTCTTTGTGAACTTTTTATATGTTTATGGTGATGAATACCTGACATGGCTGTTAGTATTGTGACTCCAGCACAGAAATGCACAAGTGGGAAGACAAGTCATTACTGTACCTATATTGTCCCTCAAAGTGGGCAGAGTTAATGATTGCTCATAATTCAAGAAAATGCTGAACGAGTTATTTCACAGAAGGAAAATTTCAATTGTTGGATTGCAAAGCATTTCTTTCCTTGTCATTGGAGACAGATTTCCTCGCATCTTAGTGGTGTTGCTTGCAGAACTGTCCTCTTCCATTCTGGATATAAATTCAAAAGTGAAAGATCACTCTATATCCCAACATTTTCTCTGCTTTGACAAAAACATCGCATTATGATTTTCAGTATTGAAAAGTAATCAATTTTGCCAAACAACTTTTTGCTATCTTAAAATAAGGGGCCATCAGAGAGGAATTGTGGTTGATGAGTCATATGTGCGGCAGGTTGAATGATGGTTTTTATTTTCAAATTGCAAGCCTGCTTTGCCACATCATCGACAGTTTTCGTCTCCTAATCTTCTTATTTGGTGTAGCACCTCATTTAAGTAGTTTGCTTATTGTCACCTATGCTGCCAGATACGATAAACCCTGAATCAAATGATTAACCATAACTGAAACATACAAAACATTATTAAGCCAGTGACATCACACGACCAAGTTGAAAGTTAATTTTGAAACTGTTTGGACTGCTAATCCACAAGCAGCTCTAAATACTTTTTGAAATATTGAAAAAATAAAAATAATAAGATCAGCTTTTTTATGGCAGCAACTAATTGCATAATTGTCTGAATAGTGTAGACAGTTCAGTCACAGTATTGGTAAAGTGAAGCATTCATGTGTCTTTGTGAGCAGTTATTGCATTTATGGTGATGAACATCTGACTTGGATGTTCTTATTGTGACTTGAGCAGAGAAATGCACAAGTGGGCAGACAAGTCATAACTGGAACTATCGCCCCTCAAATTCGGTAAAGTTCGGTAAAGTTTAAAATGACTAATGATTCAAGAAATTGCTGAAAGATTCATTAGTCATTTTGTTTGTATAATGCATTTCCCATGTCAAGTGTAAGGCCTATTTATAACACATCTTTGAAAGTTTTTCAGTGCATATCTGAACAATCTCCAATTAGATTAAAATGAAAGAAAGTCCCAAGCTATTGATGATATTGGAGTTTATAAAGTTTTCCTGAAAGTAGGTAATTTACATTTTGGACAAAGTGCAATTTGACAGCTTTTCCGTTGCATATTCATTGATAAAAATCCAAGAGAAACCAAAGAATTTGAAAATTTTCAAATAACAGAGAGAAAATACCAAGAAAAAGAATGATATTTTCAGCATCACATTGGACATCAACAAAGTTTCGAAGCAAAATACAACATTCCAAGAAATCTTGCGAAATGAAACACAATGATGCTGAATGATAAACCAGAGAATCCATAGAAAGTCAAACATTGAAAGGCAAAGCAAAAATAGATGCAAGGAAGCTAATATGCGCATCCAAACCTTTATATGGCCACATAGAAAGAAGACATAATAGCCATTTCCATTGTGAGCCCAATTACAGATAATCAGGGGAGGCTTCGAGTTTTCCTCGATGGGAAATTATTTATTCAGTGATAACGGTGACAGTATTGATTTATTTGGACATGTGAAATCCTCAAATATTCATTTCTAAATCAAGTTATGCCATGTTAGGAAATACCCCCACCAGAAATTATTTATTTCAAGGCTGCCCAGAAAGAATTTATGTTTCACTGAAACTGGGAAGAAATTTATTTTTATTTTTAATTTGAATAATTATCTATTTAACTCCAAGCCTTCCCCATCTAGAAATCTAATGATGGCCCCCTTATAGACAAAATGACATGACCTCATCTTTGAAAAACAATTTTCATCAATTTACGTGGAAACCATATCTCTGAAGAAAGAGGAGAAGCAAAGGGTACCTGGTAAATTCTCGATTTGATTGACTTTATTCAACATTATTTCATAATAACATAAGAATAGCACAACTTACTTCCAGTTTGGTCCTTGCTAAACAACAAAATGGTGTTGCTGGGCAACAAAGGCTACCAATTGTCACAAATTATAAAAAAACATAGGTTCAAATAGATAACACCTTAAAGCACACTCCTAACCCCATGGGCACATCGACATTGCAGCAACATTGCAACGATGTCACACTTTCAGTTTTCGTCAAATGACATTGAATTGTATAGTTGAAATTATGTTATCACAACGTTGTGAAGCAACGTCAAAGATAAGACGTTAGCATGCAACGTTGTGGCGACTTTTTACAACATTGTGAGGCAATGTCAGGAGTTCGACGTTAGCTTGCGACGTTGTGGCAATTTTGTAAAAAAAACCCGACGTCATGTTCACGTTGGGGGGACATAATCTCCACCATACATATCTACGTGACCAGCAGACCAGCCCTCCACCAATTAGCAACGTCGGGTTTTACGTCGTGTGCCCACTGGGAAGCCTGCCTTTTCATCTGAAGTTCAAGATAGCGCAACTTTTACCTATCAGCATTCATTATTTCCACAGCTACAAAAATTTATCTTGGGGATTTTACAAAAAACCTCTTTTTTAATGCATTTCAAATTATAGGCCATAAATTTCGCATCTTTTGACATGCTCACTGACCTTCTATGGCCATTTACCAGATATTTGTCTTGGGAGTTTCACAAAAAAACACATTTTCCAGGATCGATTCAGTCTCTCAGTGTTCGTTGTGCTGTAGACCCTGCTGTAGTAGTTCCGAACAATCCACATTACTTCATCTAACTGAAAGCTGACTGAAAGCTGCAAATAGGAGCTGGTTTCATGTAACTCGAACTTGGGAAGAACTTATAACTCGGCACATTTTTGAAACGCAAGAAACCCTAACGGGGGAACTGTCACTTTATTAAATAATAAATTAAAAAGGTACAATTTCCCTGTTTTCATTATAGTGAGCCTTGATCCTGAGATGAATTCTAAGTTTATTGTTAAATAATTACAAACTGTTGTTCCATATGTACTTTAGTTTAATTCTGAAGCATCAGGTTCATGTTTTTTAAATGTCTTCCTAACCAGAGAAATCCTTTTATACTTACCACAAACAAAATCATTGCAAAAACTTGAGATTGGTAAAAACCACCAACAGAATTTGATCTATCTGGCAATTTCATATCTTTCCTATCCCAGTTTCAACATTTAAAAAAAAATTGATTCCATGTAGCTGTAAATCCCTGCTACACAATAATTAGTCTTGTCTGGCATAGTTGATATGAAGAGCAGCATGATATAAGTTTAGGTTCGAGGGAAAGATCTTTCTTTTCCAAGAATTTGAAAAATACTGGATTGACATGTGATTAGGTTGATGTTTGAACTGGTACATGTATTTCATTTCAGAGATCAAACAAGCCTGAGAGACCGAGAAATGAGAAGAGCATATTCCAAATTGACAGTATTAATCTACCGCAAAGTAGATAATTCTAAAGAAAAAAAGGCCAAAAACTACTCTTGATAATTTTGGCTTCAGAAAACGAACATTCCTGATGCAGCATCATCTTTAGATGAAGGTTATAGCGACTTTAAAAAAGTGATATCATGAAGGGCCTGATATGAACACCAAATGAATTTGCAGGCACTTAACTAGCTGAATTTTTGTCGAAAAAACTAAAAAAACACAATGAAAATAAACGAATGTGACATGGTATGAAATATTTTTTGGCTCATTATACCTCTGTGTACACACGATGGTCAAGCGACATTCAAACCCAGGAACAGGTGAGACAGTTAGGTGTTTAGATAAACAGGCCAATGAATATCTGTCAAGTAAAGCTTCTGTGGCATTATGTACCAACACAAGACAATTTACAGTACCGTACTTACATTTTTCATTGAGGGTATAGATTCATTCTGAAGTTCCTGTGTGCACTCTGTACATTCTCTTTTTTTTAAAGGCGAAACTGAGCAAATAACTTTGGGTCATCCTAGACAGATTTCTTATATTACGAGAGTCTGTTGGTTTGCGATGACGAATGTGAATTTAGCATAAAAATCAATGAAAAGACACTCAAGCGTGAGGAGCAGACTATCCAGACCCAACACCAAAACTGGGAAATAAATCTTGCTTATTTTCAGAGAACTAGACATTTCTGCTGGGAAACTAATACAAGCTTTAAGTTGATTCTAGCACCTATTCCTTTACACATAATAGACATTTTCCACAAAGCGATATTTTCAAAGTGAAAATGGCAAGGTTGAATGTTCAGGTATATTTGCTAATTTATATAATGTTGTGGGTAAGTAGTGGGCAACAACATTTTCCTGTTAATTATCTTTGTCATTTTGTCATGCGGCGGAAAGAAAAGTTAAATATATCATAATGATAATGTCATTCATCACAATCAGATATTTTTAAGAAAATCAGCATATCATATTGGAAAGAATATAGAGTAGGTCGGGGCATGCAGCCCCCCTTAACTTCGAGGTGCGATTTGACCTACTCTTTATGGTGGATTCTTTGAATGCTTTTGCTGTCAGGAAGGAATCACTTGACTCTATTTACAACTAGCGAAACAAATGTCTACCAATTTTGATAAAGGAGTTACGGTCATTTTTAAAAAAAATTGAAAATGGCCTTCTTACCCCACCCATCGGGCAAGAAGCCCTGCTATAATAATCCTATGGAAATTTTTTTTTGCGAGTGCATTCAGCTTGAAAGTTATTTCTTGCTGTTCTTCTATCAATTTTAAGGCATTCTTTCCCTTTTTCTGAATTTTTAGAATTTTTCTGTTCATAAATTTGTTTTTTAATATTTTTTGCCCTGTTTCAATTTTGACCAATTTTTTTCTATTTTAATTAGCTATTCTATTAAGTTTTAGTTTAAGTACACATTATTAAATGGTTCCTGAAGCAGCTTGAGGCCCTAGTGTAGGGGGCCTCATGCCCCATGCCATGTGGGGCCTCTCGCCCCAAACCCACATATTTTAATTTGACTGCTATATTTCAAAAGTAAAATGCAAAAAACATGATCCAAATCATATTTATGTGATGATCTTAAAGTGAAGCAATGCAGATATCCATTATACTTTTAGTAATTTCCAAGGTTATTTCTGGCAACCGCTTTCAAAGAATTAGTCAAAGTTACAAAAACCATGTACATTTTTTGTTTCGTTAATTTCTACTATGGTTTGGTGCTGTTCGCCTTGAAAATTTGTGACATCACCTAAAAAGCCTCTAGCTTTAAGAAAACACACCAAGAATGTAAGTTTAGAAAAAACCTGGTGGGGCCTCTCAACTAAGCCGGGCTTCTTGCCCCAACCTACTCTACATTTGTAATTACTCTGGAAAAAGTCCCTTAAGAGAAGATGAAGATTTTACATTATTTCATAGAATGTCTTAATCGCAGAAATCGAAGCTTTTTTCATGGATTATTCCAACAAATTTACTCAATGACACAGCATGCAACATTTCGAATTGTCATTTTCTTTTTTTTTTTGCTGCTGAATAAATGTATGTGGTTGGGTAATCTGATAATCCTTAAAGCCATATTTCTATAAAAACATCAATTTGTAATTCACATTTCTTTAGTTTGTGAAATAGTTATCATTTATGCCGCAAGAAAATCCAACATGATCAAGGTTTGCTATTCTTAAAGGGTTTTCGCCTTCAGCACAAAATCAGTTTTTGTACTACTTTCTTGAAAAAACCAATAGATGTGTTAGTTATTTTACCAATTTTAATTTTAGCAGGACCGTACAGCTCTACAATATTTCCACAAACTCAAATTTGAATGAGATAGAGGAGAAGCAATGTCATAAAACCATCCACCTGACTTACTTTGAAACAACATTGTAATAAGCTATTGGACTTCCACATTCATTCAGAGAGAATCGATTTTCGATCAATATAACAAATAAATTACATGAAATAAATAGAAGGCCTTAACAGTTGGTCCCCAAGTTGGGAGCACCTTGTTGTGTTTTTAGTCCATTTTACACCATGAGAAGATTCAGCATACCCCAAGAGAGGCCGCTCAAAGGACAGTCCTGCTAGGGCATACCCTAACCGTATGAATCTGGTGATTATCTCACCTGAACCTGAAGTCTGTGGGCCCATTAACCCTTTGGCCTTTCCGCACGATTCCAGCTATTATATGTGCAATTAATCGCAGCCATCAAAGGAGAGAGCTTGTTATATAACATACAGGCCTAATAATGAAAGAGATCGAGACTTATACCTCGCTGGATGACCGATTATAGATTTTCTCAGGTTACAGCGGGTCAAAAATTAATTAATCATTCTGTGTAGTAAGATATCGGGCTTATCGGCATGTGATCAATGCACACCGATTATGAAAGAAACTACCTAATATGTTTCTATCAGTGCTTGATGACCGAACGTAATCTTTGTCACCTTGCCAAAATAATACGCTACACACACCAGGGTTAGTCTGGTGAAATCCATAATACTATGATAAAATTCTATAAAAATAAACCTGGTTTTTACTATCAGTTTCTGGTAGTATTTTCTACCTAGGTAAAGACACAGTATTTGCTTTTAATTGTAATTATAAAATATAAAAAAAAGACATCTTTTGTTGGAATCAACAATCTGTACTTGACAATTACTCATCAAAACAGCGTGACCCTTAATATTAATTTAAATGAATGTAAATGTAGGATTTTTTATAGTACATTACACCGACAAAGTCAGTCTCAACAGACTTTACAATTACACCCTTGGCAGGCCTGTTCAAGCATGAGCCTTTCTCAACTCCCCGGGGAGTATACAGCCAGGCTGCCGTTTCCAGCGCACACAATGCTAAGTCACTCTACAATTGCAATCACTGCCTATTATATAGCCAAGTACCCATTTACACCTGGGTGAAGTGAAGCACAGAGTTCCTCAATGCCATGGTTGGGAGTCGAACCTGCAAAATCTCAGTTACCAGGCGAAATCCTTATCCACTAGGTCACGGCACCTCTGTTACATTGCAGATGATGGATGGATGATTGGGCTTTACATCTTGTATTTACTGTATGCACTTGGTAGGCTAATTAGGACAGGAGGAGGACATGGCAATGAGGTTAAGGCCGGATGATTAAATCAGCCATCCAACATAGGCCGAGGTGACCTGGCAAGTGCTGGATTCGAAGCCTAGATCCACTGATTGGCAGCCTAGCATATCATTATGAAGAAATCCCCTTGATTTAGTTAAACTGCTGATGGTCTAAACAATCTCTCATTAGATTCAAATTAAGGAGAGACTAAGTCCCAAGTTATTAATGATATTGAGGTCAGTTTAGGAAATACCTCCACCAGGAATTATTTATTTGAAGACTGTCAAGAAAGAATTTATCTATTTGACTAAAAATGGACAAGAAATTATTTAATTAAAAAAATAGACCCCAAGCCCTCCCCGTCGAGGGTTCTGATGGCGGATCCCTTATCGACACAAAGACATGACTTCATCTTTGAAAAAAAAATTTCATCAATTTATGTTAAAACCTTGTTTTTTTAGAGGAGAATCCAGGGGTACATTATCAACTGTTCCTTGAGTTCCTTAGTTGAATTCCGAATAATCAGGTTCATTTTTTAAAAGATTTCTTCCAAACCAGAGATATCCTTTTATAGGCCTACCTTCAAAGAATAAAATCATGTCAAAAATGTGAAATTGATGAAAACAACTGACAGAATTTCAGAGATCAAACAAGCCTGATAGAGAGACACGAGTAGAGCATGTTCCAAATTGACATTAGCCTATTCATCTACCTCAAAGTAGATAATTCTAAAGAAAAAAGGGAGAAAAACTATTCTCGATAATTCTGGCGTCAGAAAACGAGCATTCCTGATGATGTAACATCACCTGAAGATGAAGGTCATATTACATTGAAAAAGCAATATCATGAAAGGCCTGATATGAACACCAAATGGATTTGCAGGCGCTAAATTAGCTCAATTTGTGTCAAAAAACTCAAAAACGCAAAGAAAATAAACGGATGCGACATGATGCGAAATATATATTTGGCTTATTATGCCTCTGTACACACAATGGTCAAGCGACATTCAAACCCAGGAACAGGTGATGCAGTTTTAATTGGCAAGTTAGGCGTTTAGATAAACAGGCCAATGAATATCTGTCAAGTAATGCTTCTGTGGCATCATCTGAATATATGTACCAACACAAGATAATTTACAGTACTGCTATTTTCCCTTGAGGGTAGATTCAATTATGAAGTTCCTGAGCACTATATTCTTTCTTCCTATTTTTAAGGCGATGCTGAGCAAAGAACTTTGGGTCATTCAAGTCAGATTTCTTAAATTACAAGAGTCTGTTGGAATGCAATGACAAATGTGAATTTAGCATAAAAATCTATGAAAAGACACCCAAGCGTGAGGAGCAGACAACCAGACCCAAAACTGAAACTAGCCAATAAATTCGACTTATTTTCAGAGAACCAGCCATTTCTTTTGTGGAGAACTTATACAAGTTTTAACTTAGTTGTAACATTATGTATTCCCTTAAACATATAGACATTTTCCACCGAGTAAAAATGGCAGAGTTGAATTTTCAGGATTCTTTTTTCTTATCTGAATAATACCATTTTTATAAAGTATGCATAGGCAGCAATTTTCCTGTTAAGTGAAGTATCATTGTCGTGAAATGGAAAGACAGTTATGTGTCATAATGATTATGTCATTCACCACTATCAGATATTTGTAAGAAAATTGTGTATCAAATTTGAAAGAGTATAAATTTGTTATCACTAAGGAGAAAGTCACTTCGAAAAAGAAAAATACACAGTACAGCTGTACAATAATTCCAAATTGGAATGATATATGGGACAAGCCAATGACATAACGTCATCCATCTCACTTACTTTGAAACAACATCGTAATAAGATGGAAGACCATTTATTATCAAATGAAAACAGACAGAAGGCCTTTACAGTTAGCCCCAATTTTTGGACACTTCGTTGTGTTTTTAGTTAATTTTACAAAGATCTGCCCTTCACACTTGCTTGTATTTTCATTGATTTTGTTGCTTAAGTCACATTTGTCATTGCAGACCACCAGACTAAAGTGATGTAAGGTGATATGACTAGACTGACCCTAAGTTCAGACCTTCTTTGCTCATCCAGTGGTATATAATGCGCCTAGAACCCATGAACATGAAACCAATGCATTTGGAACAGAAACAGAGCACAACAGACACGCTGAAAAAAAAAGGAAAGGGAGAAATGGTTTTCCTTACCATATCATTTTGATTTCATTTTCCAAAAATAACAAAAATGTGAGTTGCTCCTGATATTTTTCACTTTCCACTTTGTATTTAGTTGATGTTCCAATTAAGAAAGCTACGATTTCCAAATCAAAATGGGCATTCTATCAAAGATGTTTTCTTGTAAGTGCGTAGATGGGAACAGTAACAGTCTTACACATTTTATGTGCAAATATCTTTACCAGATACCCATAAGAAGTATATCACTTAATTATCCTGATACAAGCATGTATATGGTCTCTAGATGATCACAATTTCTGGTTTTGATTTCTGAGACATGTCCATTGAGGCATCATGGTTTTGGAGAGATACTTTATATAACATGAAAAGACTTGGACATTACATTGTCCTTCTATTTCTTTAAAGATATTACTTCATGGAAAAAACATTCTTAGGGGACTCTTTTGTCTCACTTTGTCAGGATGGTTGACATGACTATGTTCACTGACCATTGTGAACCATAGGAAAAGTCACTTGTATTACCTTCTGCCACAACCTGACATTAAGGAGGTTCATCTCTATAAACCATACAATTTTTATTACAATTTCTTCAAGTCTCCAAGTAAATACAAAAGTCTCTGCTTTGGTATAGGCACCTATAAAACAATAAAGAGAAATAAATCCCTGTTGCTTTTCAATGCAACGAAACTCATCCTAACAGCTTTTAAGTGAACCAGCATTGACTTCTTCCTTCCAAGACCCTGCTCCTGAGCTGCAACATCCATCTTATCTCTCTCCCAGGTGGCCAAGCCATCAACCTTGTTTATTGTTGATATCAAATAAGATGTTTACGAGTCATGAAAGACTGTGTCAGCTCAATGGACCAATATTTCATAAACAGTCTGTGGTTTTCATATATACATTTTATACGTAATATAATAGGGACAGAACCAATATTGTAGCCACTACTTGCGTACATGCTTCAATAAATTGTTATTAGGAGGCATCATGGTATTGGAGAGATACTTTATATACCTCATAAGCAAGTTTCCTAATCTCACTGGATTTCTCCTGCACTTTCTTTGGTAAATAAATAAAACATAAGAGACTATGATGTCTATATTTGTGTACATGTAACATTAACTCTTGTTAATTGACCAACGCAACCAATAATCTTCTTTTTCAATGTAATTAAACCAGATTAGACTGACTTATATTACATCTTGAAAACATGCACAAAACACTACATTACATCATTCGCATCACTCTGTCAACCACAGCATCCCGTAATCACATGTTGTCACATGAAAGTTAGGCTTGGATTGTTTTTCATTCAACAAAAAGTTTTGAAAACCTGTGACAGTAACTGTTCACCAGTTCATAGGCGTACGGCGGGCGCAAGTTTTTTTTTGGGGGGGGGGGGAACGACATTTGCCCGAATTTTATGATCCAAATTTTGTCAAGTATGTCCAATGAAATTGCTAGGAAAAACCTGATTTTCAGTAACATTTATTTAATCATCAGATTCTGCCAAAAGTTTTAGCCGACTTGTCCGAATTTGGGCCTTTCCTCAAAGGTTTGGGGGGGGGGGGCGATCGTTCCCCCTGCCAGCCTCTCCGATACGCCTGTGCAAGAGTTTTTACTCTTTTAAGAATATTGAGCACCACAATGTGCCATTTTTAGAATGTCTTATACAAAATCAAGCTGTACTCATTTGACATGACAAGCCTTCAGAGATTCTGTTTAATTAAGACATACATCCATATCAAGGTTAATGTGTCTCTCGGGAGTAGAGGAAAGTCTGTTGGAGGAAGAGACATCGACTAGACACCTAGACCTACAAGTTAGAGCTCTCTGCGTCAATGCATCCCAAACGTGCTTTCAAAATTATCAACTCAATGCTTTACTGAAGTACTGCCAGTGGTGTTTGCATCCATAAAATGGCCATAAAATCACCTAATTGAACAAAAACGTTTTCCTCACACTTTATGAATAGTCCCACAAGCTGATGCATTGTGTTTATGCATAAAATACTGAATAAAAATACTTCAAGTAAAATATATAATAAATGAAACAACATTTTGTAATTCATTGTATTGAATACAATCTGTTGCTCTCTCTCATTGGTTGAACAAATATTTTGTCATTTTATCTTCACATGATATAAACTCACACAAAACATTTGTGTACCTTACAAATAATGGTGTTGTCAACAATACCTATAGAGAAGAAGACTTGTGATCAATGCAAATGATGTTGTGGTGAAGACACAAGGCATTTTATCACATTTGGTCAACATGCAGTTTCTTCACAATGACCTCTCATACATTTTCACCATTCTTACAAAGTTACATGATGCAGGAACTTACACATATCAGGAACGATTTGTGAAAGTTTACATATTTTACATTCATTAGCCTATTGACATGAGACATACGATTTTTCAGTAGCTATAGAGAAAATACCATTGTTTTCAGCATTGAAAATAAACAAATTTTTCCAAACAACTTTTTGCTATCTTAAGATTAGGGACCATCAGAGAGGAAGTGTGATTGATATGTAACAATATATGTGCAGCAACCGCCAGGTTGAATGAGATGTTTTTTTGGTTTTTGTTTTTCAGATGTCCAATACCATGAATTCGCGATTGGAAATAAGCCCTGACCAAGACAGCTGGTCACTTTGTAACATACTTATTTTCATACCACCAAGAGACAGCATTTTTATAAAGTTCACTACATAGCCTAAGTCACATAGATTCATTGATTCGCTGTGCCCCCAACACTGGAAGGGTACTGTTCAGACTATTATGGAAATAGTGAATTCCATAAAAAGAATGATCTTGTTATAGGTATTATGATAACATAATTATATATGATAATGATGTTAACGAATGATTCTCATAGTTCACCTGACGACAGATTACATAACATCCCAGGGGGCAGCAGGTCACAAATTAATTAGTTGTGGCATGTAATATTATATATTTATAGTAAATGTTAGTAAAACAAAGGTGATGCAAATTGGTACCAAAGCAACTGACTCCTTCTTTTGCAATGGTGAGGAACTAGAAAAGGTGGACAGTTTCAAATATCTGGGTCATATGCTTACTAACAAACGTAAAGTGCACAGCAAGATGACCGAATACCTGTCGGTGCAAGCTAACAAGGCACTTTTTGCCCTGCAAAGTGATTCAAAACAAGTCCTGGGATATATTGACCCAATTATATCTCTGCGAATGTTTGATACTTATGTTCTACCCATCCTTGAGTACAACAGTGAAATATGGGGTAGTGAAGAACCTGCATCTGAATTAGAAGCTGTGCAACTCGGCTATCTAAAACGTATATTAGGCGTAAGAAAACAAACACCATCTCTGGCTGTTTATGGTGAAAGTGGTAGATTTCCATTGCATGTTAGACAGAAAGTTAGGATGATCAATTATTGGATGAGATTAGAAGATGCACCAGATGGCAGCCTGTTAAGGAGATATTTGCAAATTCAGAAAGATGCTCATATGAATAGAGCTAATGAAACTAATTGGTTCAGTAAAGTAAAAAACATTTTAAGCACCTGTAATATTGAATATGAAACCAGTAACAATACAAACTTAACAATCAACAGTATTTATAGAAAGGTGAAATGAAAACTTTACGAATTAGAACAGGAACAATTATTCGTATCAATAAATGATAGTACACAACAACCAAAACTTAGGACCTATAAACTTTTTAAGACTGAGTGTAGATTAGAGCCATATCTCACGCTGCGACAAAACCGCAAGATGTTAACTAAGATTGCCAGATTCCGGACTAGTTCTCATAGTTTACAAATTGAAACAGGTCGACATCAAAAACCAGTGACTCCTGTAGAAAATAGAACAAGTGAAAAGTGTCCATTAAGGTGGCTCGATCCTCGTGAACTTTCCGAGATAGGATTTCTTAAAAACAGTTTAGAATGATCCAAAATATAGTTTATAGTAAGAATATGTAAACAAAAGTGGTCGCTACCAGCCTTTCAAAAAAAATATTTGGGGTTATGTACCAGAAAGTCAGTCCACGCAAACCTGAAAAACTAAATTTTTTCTTATTTTTCCTGCCGTGAAGTTTGTTCTGCCATTCAGTTGTCATGCATTCCTTATTATGCAATGAAGCATGAAATTAAAGAAGACACTTTCACAGAACAGGTGATTACAATTTTAAAAATATATATTTAGTTTAAAGGACTTTCCAAGGGGCTCGGAATATAAGTTTCAATTTTGACAATTTTAACTTTTTTTATAAAACATGGCACTAAAAAAAATTGACGGGATAGGATTTTTCTTTTCTTTGTCATTTGTTTCCAAAAATAGTTGTGAACAACATGATGATATAGACAGGCCTTCCTACCACACTTCAAATTGATATAAACATTTATTTGTATCACAAAGTCATTTTTGAGAAATTAGACCTGCTTGCCAAAAATCGCCTGTAAAAATTTTCGGTTTTGAGTATCAAGTTGACTCTCCGGCTGTATATATTACTCTTCATGGCGCATCTAATGCTCCAAACGAGAAGTCTCTAACCCCAATAGAAGTGGCGCAAATTGCAAACGAAGCGGCCGACGTAAGAAATTATCAGAACTAAAAAAAGAGCTTGAAGCAGTTTCAGCACAGTGGTGACGTTACGATAGATAGGGCTTGCCTGGCTGCGCGGAAATGTGTGCAGGTGACGTAATTTCGTGGGTAGCGAGCCACCTTAAATATGGTGGAGGATGAAATCCATTGCCTTATAGTATGCCCTGCTAATGAATCTTTCCGGAAAAATTTGTTCTCAACAGTTACTAAATTTATCAACAATTTTCTGTCTTTGAATGATACTGACAAATTTACATCAATAATGAAAAGTAAGGAACCTGACCTACTAAATATACTAGGGAAATTTTTACTTCAGGCTGACGTCTAAAGCAACATATCTCCTACATCCACATGGTCAAAGAACAGAATCACGATAATTATGAAAACAATAATAATAAGCCTACACTTTACACTTTAATGAAATGAATTAATTTCAACATTTAATTAACTATTTAGAAATTTTTTCTTTTTATTGTAGCATTGTTAAAGCAACCGTGAATGTTATATGATGCCTGTCTTGTAAATAATGTCTGGAATATGTAATATCATGCATTGTTAATTAAACTATATATTTGTTTTTTTGTATGTCTGTTGCTCTGGTCTTAATCAATTGCAATTTTACTTCATTACTATTTGGGTGGCTGGAACCTAGTTTGTATTTCTTTTAATCGTGTGTTTGGTGCTCTTTTATCTTTTATCTGAAAATTTTATTACTCGTTCTTGAATTTTAGCTGTTTATTGCATATATATAATTAATGTTTTGTATATAGTTTATATTACATATATGATTAATATCGTTTGATTTTAAATATTTTATATTCCCATTACAAATGACATATGTATCAACTGTGATATTTGAAAATGTCAATAAAAGAATATATATAATATAAGATATTCGTATGGGGTCAATCTGTACCAATCATGATCACTAGAATTTTTTTTCAGAAGTTCTATGTGACTGTATGTATGTTGTCACAGTAGTTTGCACAGGCCAATTTGAGGCTGTATAGTCAGAGTACACAGACTTCTCATCTCGTCGAAAGTTTTGATGTATTAAAAAGTTATATATATAGATACAATGTAGTTTCTTTATAGAAAAAAGTACAGCAAAAAGGAATCATTTTTATGTTAACAGAGTATGCGACATCATGAAAGGCACCTGAGTGACAAACTGATTAGACATGACACATTTACACAATACACAGAATTGAGCAATCTCATAATCAAACAACACCATCATTTGGACAAGGACACCAAATGAGTTTTTGATGCATGGTGCAAATTACTTATGTTTGTTTTGATGCTTCAAAAGCACAATGAAAATAAAGTAATGTGACGATTGTGAGATGTCTGTTTGACTAATTCTGCCTCAAGGACCACACCATGTGCAGAAATGACATCACTGGTTATAAAGTGAAGCATTTATGTGTCTTTGTGAGCAGTTTATTTGTTTATGGTGATGAACATCTGACTCGGCTGTTTGTATTGCGACTTGAGCAGAGAAATGCACAAGTGGGAACACAAGTTATAACTGTAACCATCAGTCCTCAAAGAGGATGAAGTTAATGATTGCTCATGATTCAAGCAATTACTGAAGGAGCTATCTCACAGATTGAGCATACATTATTCACACAAAACACAGCATGGAGCAATCTTGTAATCAAACAACACCATTATTTGGACAAGAACGCCAAATGGGTTTGATGCACGGTGCAAATTACTAGTGTTTGTGTTGATGCTTCAAATGCACAATGAAAACATAGGCTGCGCAGCAGCAAACCTTCAGCGAATAACACCTTTAGAAGATTACAATAATATCATAAAATTGGTGCGTTTACGAAATTGCTTATAGGTATGCAATAGCGGTCGAGTAGTGGCCTTCCATTATCTGTATTTTTCCAATGAGTCATAAAGTGTTATACGCATCAAAAACACTGCTAATTGCATAGGTGATTTGTTTAGAAAAATGCATTACTGTATATGCAATAGTGGGGAAGTTTTGGCTCTGATATAAAAAAAATTCTTTTAAATATTTTTTCTCAATATTACAAAAACTATAGAATAGCCATCTGTCAGACCATGAAAAGGCACAACTAGACCATACAAGGCATATGTGTACCAAACTTCATCCATGTATATGGAATAGTGACCGGATGTTGGGCCAGAAACAAAAAGAATAATTTTATGTTCTTTTCAATATTTGAAAAAAGTATATAATATTTTCCATCAGACCTTTCAAAAGGCACAACTAGACCATACTGACCATATGTGTACCAAAGTTTATCCATGTACATGCAATAGTGAGCGAGTCTTAGCCCAAAAAACAAAAAAAATATGTTTTTATATCTTTTCTCATTTTTTCAGAAAGTATAGAATATCTGTCAATGAGACCATCAAAAGGCACAACTAGACCATATAGGCCACATGTGTACCAAATTTCATCCATGCACATGCAATAGTGACCGAGCCTTGGCCCGGAAACGGAAAATTTTTTTTTTTTATATTTTGTTAATTATTTCAAAAAGTATTTAAGATCTATTCATCAGACCATCAAAAGGCACAACTAGACCATACAGGCTAGATGTGTACCAAATTTCATCCTCATACATTCAATAGAGGCCGAGTGCCGGGCCGGAAACGATCTATCCGCCCGCCCCCCGACCGCCCGCCCACCCGCCCGCCCGCCCGCCCGGCGGACGGACAGCATTTTTACCCAAGTGATTACAATACCTTCTTCGAACTTCGTTCGCTGAAGGTAAAAAAGTAAAATGATATGAATGTGAGATGTCTATTTGCCTGATTCTGGCTCAAAGACTACACCATGTACAGGATGTACAGGGATGACATCACTGGTAATGAAGTTAAGGGTTTATGTAGCTTGGTGAGCAGTTTATGTCTTTATGGTGATGAATATCAGACATAGCTGTTCATATTGTGACTAGAGCATAGAAAGCACAAGTGGAAAGGCAAGTCATAACTGTAGCGATCGTCCCTAAAAATAAAAAATAAGTATTGTTAGAAAATTGCTTATGATTCAAGCAATTCTTGAAAGATTTATTTGATGCAGGCTAGTTATTTTGGTTTGCATAATGGATTTCCAATGCCAAGTGTACGGCCTATTTATAACACATCTTTGAAAGTTTTTTAGCGCATATCAAAAAAAAATTTACATTAAATTAAAATCAAAGAAAGTCCTAAACTTTTGCTGATGTTGGAGTCCATAAAGTTCTCCAGAAAGTATTTACATTACAATGGATGAAGTGCGATTTGAAAGCTTTTCTCGCCACATGTGCATTAGACTAAAATCCAAGAGAGTTTGAAAATGTTCAAAATAACAGAGACAAATGCAAGAGCTACATGTATGTTTGCAGTATTACACAGGACATCAACCCAAGTTTCAAAGTAGAATACAACATACCAAGAAATCTTCCAAAATGAAACACAATGCTGCATCCTGAATGGTAAACTAGAGAATCCTAAGAAAGGCAAACACTGAGTTGCAAAGCAAAAATAGATTCAAGGAAACTGATATGGAAATCCAAACTTCTATAATGGCTACATTGATAGAAGGCACAATAGCCATTTCCATGATGAGCCCAATTACAGGGTTCTGAGGCGACAATTAGATAATCAGGGGAGGCTGTGAGTTTTCCTCGATGGCAAATTAATTATTTCGCAGTAACTGTGACAGTAGATGTTTGAATTGTTCTCCTCTTATCGACTTAAAGACATAACTTCATTTTTGAAAAATAATTTTTCTATATTTGCTTTATAACAATATCTTTGTAAAAAGTTGTGGAATGATGGAAAAACAAACACATGGCAAAAATTTGAAATTGATGATGGATGGATGGATAATTGGGGCTTTATGTCCTGTATTTATGCACTTGGAAGGCTAATTAGGACAGGAGGAGGACATGGCAACAAGGCGAAGGATGATGGAAACAGCCATCCAACATAGGCCCAGCTGACCTGACAAGAGCTGGATTCAAACCCTGGACCCAGCGATTGGCAGTCCAGCGCTCTACCACTAGACCAACCCTCCCCCCTTGAAATTGATGAAACAACTGAAAGAATGAATTTGATGTATCAGAGCATTGATGTCTCATCTCCTGTTCCAGTTTCATCATTTTTTAAAGATTGATTGCATGTATCATGTAAAGCCCTGCTTCACACTAATTAGTCTTGTGTGGCATAGTTTATATGAAGAGCAGCGTGATATTTAGGTTCGGAGGAAAGAACATTTCTAAGAATTTGAAAAATACTGGGCTTGACATGTGATAATGTTGATGTTTGAACTGGTACATGTATTTCATTTCAGTGATCAAACAAGCCTGAGAGAGAGAGAGACATGGGAAGAGCCTATTACAAATTGACAGTATTAATCTACCTCAAAGTAGATTTATTCTAAGAAGGCGAAAAACTACTTCGATAATTTTGGCTTCAGAAGACGAACATTCCTGATAATGTAACATCACCTGAAGATAAAGGTCATATAACCTACAAAAAGTGATATCATGAATGGCCTGATATGAATGCCAAATGGATTTGCAGGCACTAAACAAGCTAAATTTTTGTCGAAAACTAAAAAAACACAAGGAAAATAAACGGATGCGACAGGATGTGAAATATATATTTGGCTTATTATGCCTATCTGTACACACAATGGTCAAGTGAAATTCAAACCCTGAAATGGGTCATTCAGATTTTAATACGAATGAAGAACAACAGAACATTTAAGATTTGGCCAGTTTGGCTTTTAGATAAATAGGCCAATGAATATTAGTCATGCTATGTGCTGGTTCCTTCCATAGGCGTATGGTCCCTTCTGTGGCAATATCTGAATATATGTACCAACGCAAGTGAATTTACAGTACCATTTTCCCTGGAGGGTAGATTCCGTTATGGAGTTCCTAAGCACTCTTTACTCTCTCTTTATTTTCAAGGGAAGCCCAGCAAATAACTTTGGGTCGGTCAGGTTATATTTCTTAAACTACAAGAGTTGTTGATCTGCAATGACAAATGTGAATTTAGCATCAAAATCAATGAAAAGACACCCAAGCGTGAGAAGCAGACAATCCAGACCCAACACTAAAACAGGGAAATGAATCTTGCTTATTTTCAGAGAACTTGACATATCTCTTGGGGAAACTTATACAAGCTTTAAGTTGATTCTAGCACTATTCCCTCACACATAATAGACATTTTCCACAAAGTGATATTTTCAAAGGGAAAATGGCAAAGTTGAATGTTCAGGTTTATAATTGCTAACTTACATAATATCATGGGTAAGAAGTGGATAACAATACTTTCCTATTAAGTGAAGTATATTTGTCATACAGTGGAAAGAAAAGTTACGTTTTATAATGATAGTATCATTCATCACCATCAGATATTTAAATGAAAATCTGCATGACAAATTCGAAAGAATATAAATTTGTTTTTACTCAGGAGAAAGTCACTTCGGAGAAGATTAAAATATTACATTATTTCATAGAATGTCTTTTCACAAAAAAATATATTCAAAAAAGTTTTTTTTTCATGGAATATTCCAAAAAATTTAATTACAGTCCTTGTCATATTTACGTAGAATCTCAAGTTCTTTTCTATGCTGTTTAACTGTGATGTCAGAGATGACTCTATTCTAGCATTGCAATACATATATGTAAGTTACCAAACAAGCTGGGATGTCATTTTAAACTTGGTCAGATTTCCCAGCTTATAGCCAATATGCATCCTCCAAGACTGAGCATCATAGTTCCAATACAGCATCAGAGTGAAAATTGGGTCTGGGAAAATCCATGCAAGTTCCACATCACAGCTTGTTAGCCAATGGGCTGCCAGAACAATTACATGTCACATAATCCATGTGTTTAAAAAAATTGTCAAAGCCTTTTGTTTATCGCAAGGTCCCTTGAAATTTAAAGCTGCCATTTAGTCAGATTAGACTGGTGATTGCCAATGACAGATCATTGGGATAACAAATGAAATGCTTCCTTCAACATGTCAATGTTTAAACTGTGATGCTTAGTTTCAGTGTAAGCCCATTGGCTGGCAAGCAGTGATGATGTGGTTGCAGGGGCTATCCCACATAAAGTGCTTACTCTGACACTGCGTTGAAACTGTGACACTCAGTTTTGGGGGATCCACATTGGCCAGAAGCTATGAAATCTGACCCAGTTTAAAATGACATCTCATGTTGTAGTTCATTTACATATATTGCAATGCTAGAATAGAGTCATCTCCAACATCACAATTCAACAGCATAGAAAAGAACTTGAGATTCCATATAACAAGGACTGGAATTTCATAGCATCTAACATTTCGAATTGTCATTTTCTTTGTTGTTTTTGCTGAATAAATTCATGTGGTTGGGTAATCTGCTGTATTACTTTTCTACAAACACATACATTTGTTGGGGTATTGCATTTCTTGCCTTCATGAAATATTTATGACTTATGCCGAAAGAAAAATCAAACATGAACAATGTCACAAACAACCAACATTTATGGAAAAAAAAGAAAATCAAATGAAACCCAATTCTGTAAATATTACATGTTTGTCTTCTCTGTCTGTTTTACTATTCTGTGAGCATGCCAGTTTTACTTTACTTCACAGTTACACAATTCAGATACATTATACGCCACTGATCAAGGTTGGCTATTCTTGAAGGGTTTCTTCTCTCGGGACAAAATTTGGTCTTGAATAACTTTTTTTTTAAATAACTATGGCATAGAAGTTAGCTTTTTCCCAAAAACTACAACATTTATGAACACGAGTAATGAGTACTTAGTTGCTGATGCCCATCCCTGCCAAGAACCCATGAACATGATGTGATGTGCTTGGAACACAAAAAGAGCAAAACGGACAGGATGAAATCAAAGAAAGAGAGAAAAGGATTCCCTTACTGCAAAGAGAAATAAATCACTGTTGCTTTTCATACAAGGAACCTCTCCCTAAAAGCTTAATGCTCCTGCATTGACTTCTTCCTTCCAAGAACCTGCTCTTGAGATGCAACATCCATCTTATATCAGTCCCAGGTGGCCAAGCCATCAACCTTGTTTATTGTTGATATCAAACAAGATGTTTATGAGCCATGAAAGACTTTGTCAGCTCAACAGGCCGATATTTCATAAACAGTCCCATGGCTTTCATATATACATTTATACGGAATAGGGACAGAACCAATATTGCAGCCACTACTTGCGTTCGTGCTTCAATAAATTGCGGTAAGGAGGCATCATGGCATAGGAGAGATATTTTATATACCTCATAAGCAAGTTTCCTAATCTCTCTGGATTTCTCCTGCACTTTCTTAGGTAAATAAATAAAACATAAGAGACAATGATGTCTATATGTGTGTACATGTAACATTAACTCTTGTTAAATGACTTGCACAACCAATAATCTTCTTTTTCAGTGTAGTTAAGGCAGATTAAACTGACTTACATCTTGAATACATACACAAAACACTACATTACATCATTTGCATTACACTGGCAATTACAGCATGTAGTGATCAATATGTCGTTACATGAAAGTTGGGCCAGAATTGTTTATAGTTCTACAAAAGGTTTTGAAAACCTTTGACTATTCAAGAGGTTTTACTACATCTTTATTATCGTTTTCATAGCTACGTGTTTTTCAAGTTTGCAATCTGCTTCATTCCAAAACTGTTATGTCAGAGATTAAGTTGAATGATTTCGTTTATTACAAGCACAGATTTCAGGAAACTGACAAACTGCATTGACATATGAATGTTTCACTTGTTTAGCTTGCTCTGGCTGAAAGATGCTTTAATGAACTATAACAGAACCAAACAGACCACTCAGCTTAGACATGTGTTGTTTGTTGTGGTTGTACACATATAGTAACATTGCCTGGCAGTTTTACATTCCTGTGTCAAAAACTGTGATGTCAAACTCTGAACTGATATGTCATAGATTGAAGATTAGACCAATCACATTGACAGATACCCGATGATGTCACGGTTTAACTGCAAAACGAAGTTTAAAAAAAAAACACATAGCTATGAAAACGATAATAAAGAATATTGAGCACCACGATGTGCTATTTTCAGTGGCTTAACTAGGGGGTCACGAATGGGGGGGCACCTTGGGGCACGTGATTCTCTGGGGGGGCACCCATAATACTAATTGTATATTTTAGCCAAGGTTGAAAATTTCACATGGGGGGCACCTGGGTGGCACCTGGGGGGGGGGGTACAGGTCCAATATGATATCCCACAATAGGCAGTGAAGTTCTTGCAAAAAACCATGTGATTCACACCATGTGGATCATAGTAGTGAACCACATGCATCTCATTATCTGACGTTGTTATGTAAACAATGGGCAGTGAAGTGATGACGTCACAATGTTTTGACGCTCTGATTGGTCAGTACGGTTGCTAGGGATCTTTTTGCAGCCATTCAAACAAAATAGTGCCTCTTGAAATTATTAATTCTTTTTGCTGGACGTTTATTTTTATTGTGGGATATAAATAAAACTTAATGGGAGTGTGGTTCACAGCAATGAACCTCACTCATGTCAGGTCTGCTGCAGAATAAACACTCGTCCTTCGGACTCGTGTTGTATTCTTCCGCGACCTGACATTCATGAGGTTCATTGCTGTGAACCACACTCCCATTAAGTTTTATTATAGGGGGGAAAGTGCCCCCCTTGCCCCCCCCCCAATAGGGACGCCACTGGCTATTTTTAGAATGTCTTATACAAAATCAAGCTTGACAAATCTGACAGGACAAGCCTTCAAAGACCCTGCTTATTTGTTTACACGTACATCCATATCAAGGCTAATGTGTCTCTTGGGAGTAGGAGAGAGTCTGTAGGAGGAAGATACATCGACTAGACACTTAGACCTACAAGCTAGAGCTCTCTGCGCCAATGCGTCCCAAACATGCTTTCAAAATTAACTTTGAACTCAATGCTTTACAGCAGTACTGGAGCCAAGTGGTGTTCGCATGCATAAAATGGCCACAAAATCACCAATTTGGTTTTATTAAAGGGCCACCTTGGACACATTTTTAGCCAGGGTGGACACACAGTGCACTAAGGAGACACTGAAAATTTTATAATTCTATGTACTGAACTTTATGTCCTATTAGAATTTATTAACATGTTTCTTCATTTTATTTTCTGTTATACTTTTGATGATACTAGCTTGAAGCTAATGTTTATTTGTTGTACAAACCAAAGTGAAATTAAACTTGTCTTATGTCTTATGTCTAGCTGAAGTCCATTCATGCGATTTGATGCTTTATTGTATCATGTTTTTAGTTTTTCATCATCATTTCTTATGTGTGTTATTTCATCAGAAAAACGAGAAACCAAATCAGTGCAAAATGAAATCATAAAACATGTTTGATTTGCGGTTGTATTTGCAGCTTAAAAATCATTGTAATCTCCCTGAAATGACAGAAAAAGAATGTATCAGAAACTTTGAACCTGTTTAAATCAAAAGCGGGCCTGAAATTAATTGCTATTGATTGCAGTGGGTGAAAACGAGAACAATTTAACTTCTCGCCTAAAAACTTAATTTGCTGTGTGAGCAATGCCTTTATAGCCTATACCAAAATTATGGAAAAGTTAGATTCATAAATCAAGCTGATTGCAGGTAACTTGGCTCTGTGTTGGATTGGTTTGCATTAATGGCTCAGTAATCTTATTAATTCACCATTGGTGCTAATATGGTGATTCCCCTATGAAATGTAGCATTATTCAGTGATATTGATGGCAAAAGGATGATGGATTGTCTAATTTGACTTCACTCAAAACCATCATCATATCATATTGATGATAAATGTAAATTATATGGAGGTTACACATGTAGTTGTTGACGTGAAAAGGTCACTTCAATGAAGTTCACTGATCATGAATAGAAACATTTTCCTCACACTTTATGAATACACCCACAAAGTAAAGCTGATGCATTGTGTTACGCATAACACACTGAATAAAAAAAAACAAGTACAATATATAATAAATGAAACACATTTCAAAAGGCCATTGCAATAATCGGTCAAACAACATTTTGTAATTCATTGTATCGAGCACAATCTGTTCCCCCCTGAGCAGCAACGTAAATCCAACCTTTCGCTACGTAATTATTTAGGTTAGAATCAAACGTTGGGCCAAACAACGTATGACAAAGGTAGGGCAAATGTAATTTCCAAACGTTGCACTCAGATGGAAAACCAAACGTAGGTCGCAATGTTAGTAAGAGGTTGGCAGATAGTTTGTTTTATAGTTTGGCCTAACGTTCGAGTCACACGTAAGTCATACCTTTGGTTGAGAGGTTGGAAGAACGTCTTGTTTTAACGTTTGGATAAACGTGTCAGTCATACGTAAGTCATACCTTTGGTTGAAAGGTTTGAAGAACGTTTGACTATTACGTATGACCATACCTTTGATTCAAAGGTTTGTCGAACATTCATTTGAGAGGTTTATAAAACCTTAGACTATTACATAAATCATACCTTTGGTTGAGAGGTTTGAAGAACGTTTGACTGTTACGTATGACCATACCTTTGATTCATAGGTTTGTCGAACATTCATCTGGGAGGTTTTAGCAACCTTGGACTATTACGTACGGCCATACCTTTGATTCATAGGTTTATCAAAGGTATGGTCACACGTTTGGTCATACGTAAGTTCCAAGGTTTCTCCAACGTGTTTTTGAGATGTATGGACAACATTTGAAAGTAATGTTCAGGTCAAAGGTCTGATCATACGTATCTGCCAAAGGTTTGTTGAAGGTTTGCACAAAGTTGCAGAACCTTGGATCCTGATTCTCAGAGAGCTTGTAGCGCCATCTATTCCATACCTATTCCAATCTATCTGGTAACTTTGTAATATATAAAAACTCCAACAGGATGCTTGCTGTTGTCGATTTGATGAAGCCATGAGGAAAAAGTTGACACACAAGTAAAAATTAAATCGACATATGTACTTTTAAAAATGTGAAAGCTTATCCTGGTTTAAAAATAATTTAATTTTTTTCCACACCCACAAAGATGCATATGAAAATTTAATGAGACCCAAGTTTAATGGTGCCTCATTGCAACTGTCCTAGATGCCGAGAATGTTCCAATTTTATCAAGGTAAAATTGCAGTAACATTTTCAATTTCACCATGCAAGGTAAGTGTTTTTTATATAATTTTATCTTATAGTCCTAAGTGGACTTGTAGACTGCTCAGTAAAATGAGGAAGAAAAGTCTATTAATTTTGGGAGCCATCCTTTTTGGATAGCTCTGTTTGTACTGCTTTAATTTTTTGTTTTATATTTGCAGGTCTCAATCAAAATAATTAAATCCTCCGAACCAGTGGCTGAGATGCTCCCCCCCCCCCGACCCCACCCTACCTGGACAATGATCCCGAACACGCTATATATATAAATCAGCCTGAAAACAAGATGAACTGAACCAAAAGGCTTATAGCTAATAAACAGAATTAAACTGAACAGAATTGAAACCCCCCCCCCTCCATCAGACGATCCGCCCCTGGAAAAAATCGACACCTTGAAGAGACTTACCTGTGAGTCCAGCGCTGGTGTCCAACGACGAATTCTGGCCGTATCCACGTCCATGCGTCCTCCCCGGGTTTGGTAACCGGGTATATCCATCCAGAACGGGGTATATATGTCCAATATCAGTCCATAATTGAATCACAAACACTAAAACAGCTGATCGAGTCATTCCTGGGCCGGGGCGCTCCGACCATGCCGTTCGATTTTTCACATTGCCGGGCCTCAGTCTTTCGCAATAAAGCATTCCGAACGTCCAAAACATGCTCAAGTGGTAGCCAAGTAGTTAATCTAGGGAGCAAACCACATTATGAGGCTTGTCAATGCGTTAAATCCTTCGTTATTAGCAAAATCACCATCCGAAATATCACACATTCGAGTCAGCCCGCCATTTTGGCTTCTTGTACGCAAGTGCGCATGCGCAAGAGGGGGGCGGTCTTCTGAAACGCTGGATCCTAGAAGGCGGGAAGACGGTCACTGACGGTCATACCAACGTTAAAATGCTTCGTAGAGTGAGATACGGCTTGTATCACTCGTATCAACGTCTAAAAGTACGTATTAACGTCTGAGAAATGTGTTGACAAATTACGTAGTTTCGTAACGTTGGGACCGATGTGGATAGGAGGTTAAATGCCACGTTAGACCAACATTAGATTTACCTCAATGTCCGCGAGGGTTGCTCCTTCTCACTGGTTGAACAAATATTTTGTTATTTTATCTTGACATGCTATAGGCTCACACAGAACATTTGTGTACCTCACAAGAATTTGTGAAAGTTTACATATTTTAGGATCATTAGCTTGTTACCCTTTATGCTGAAGAGTGAAGAAGCTGTAGGCCTACGCTTCTTAGGTCTTACTCATTACATTTTTTGTTCAGTTGCTCTGAGAATTTTAAAGCATTAGCATTTTTGGCCCTGCCAACCAGGAGGCTTTTCTGACAGGAAAATAGATGAATTTATATTGATAGATGTGGTAAGTGCAGCCCAGCAAAGAAACCGATACAAGGGCTGCAAATTCAACATCTCATCTGAACGCCATCCAGCTGAGATTTTGCTTATGGAGGTTGCTGAAAATTTTGGGGTCCCAACGTGGGTTATGAATTCTGCCCCCAAACTGCTGTATATACCTATAGCTTACCAGTTATTATATTTAGGTTAAAAGCTTTTTAGAGATTTCAAGAAGTTAATTTTCATTATTATTTTTGGTAAACAGAAAACCTGGCTGTATTTAATTTTTCACAAAATCTTTCGAAGTACACATAAATTTGATTTTAGGTGGCAACATTGATGAAGCTGTGTATAGACACAGAGATTAAACCCTTATTTTCTCCAGGGACTATGTATGGGCTCAAGATGGGACACATGAACACTGACAGCCGAGTAAGACAAAACATAGACTGTATAACAGCACACTTGTGGAAAGATCTGTAGTTCACACTTGGTTTCAATCAATGAATTATAGCTAGGTCGGCGCAATCATAACTCACCACAACAATACAAATAAAAACATCATAAACCAAATGTCAATTAATAATGTCTGATGATGCATGCAACAAAAATTAGTCAGGGTTGAAATATCAGGGTGCTGCATAGCTTGATATATTGTCATGTCATGCAATATTACCTCTCCAGGGGCGTAGCCAGAAACCATGAAAAGGGAGGGTTTGGTTCCAGATGACCTTGGCAAGCCCGTAGGTCCAAAGCCTATTCAGCGGGGGGTCTGGGGGCCACTTTAGGCCCCCAGAATAGGGTGGGCTGAAAAAAACTTTTTTTGGAATTTCAATATGCCAGTGGTATAGAAACTTGGCTATGGTCAAAAAATGAAAATTTGTGCAAAAAAAATTTTGTGGCATGCGACTTGTGCCGGGCCACTCCGGCTTTTATGAAAATGCATATTTTCAGCCATTTCGCATGCCTTTTTCGACCATTTTCTTGGCCTGAGTCAGCTTCCTTGGTTTCAGAAGGCTCAATGGCATACTTAAATCTTCCTTGAAGGCCATTATGGATATGAAATGCCATAAACAGGTCCCTGATGTTTAAGATATAGCCATTTCTGGGTAAATGTTAGGAATCAGAATTTGGCTTTTTTTGCTAAAAATTGCCTGAAAAAATTGAAAATATCGAAATTGACTGCACAAAAAATGATTCCAAGTGAATTGTAATTACGCCCTGTCCTCCCTAATGCCCTGAAAAATACTTCCAGCGCATTACCTGCATCAATTTGTGGTTTCAGTTTCCAGAATATGGGCAATTCCGTAAAGTCAGATTAACAGATTTGACACTTCAGCAGCTTGTGTAGCCCTACCATTGCACCTCAGTTATTTCATTGTTAAATAGGGATGAGGCCAGGTAATAGGGGTATCAGACAAGCCATCAACCAAAGCTCCAAGTGCAATAGCAGCTGAGCTACAGGGCAAAATGTCATCTTGTCGGATGTACTCACGCGGCGTCACGCGTTGTACGTTACGACACGATAACATTTTGCCATGTATCTCAGCTCCTATAGCACTTGGAGCTTTGGTTGATGGCTTGTCTGATACCCCTATTACCTGGCCTCATCCCATTTAACAATGAAATAACTGAGGTGCAATGGTAGGGCTACACAAGCTGCTGAAGTGTCAAATCTGTAAATCTGACTTTACGGAATTGCCCATATTCTGGAAACTGAAACCACAAATTGAAGCAGGTAATGCGCTGGAAGTGTTTTTCAGGGCATTAGGGAGGACAGGGCGTAATTACAATTCACTTGGAATCATTTTTTGTGCAGTCAATTTCGATATTTTCAATTTTTTCAGGCAATTTTTAGCAAAAAAAGCCAAATTCTGATTGATAACATTTACCCAGAAATGGCTATATCTTAAACATCAGGGACCTGTTGATGGCATTTCATATCCATAATGGCCTTCAAGGAAGATTTAAGTATGCCATTGAGCCTTCTGAAACCAAGGAAGCTGACTCAGGCCAAGAAAATGGTCTAAAAAGGCATGCAAAATGGCTGAAAATATGCATTTTTATAAAAGCCGGAGTGGCCCGGCACAAGTCGCATGCCACAAAATTTTTTTTGCACAAATTTTCATTTTTTGGCCATAGCCAACTTTCTATACCACTGGCATATTGGAATTCCAAAAAAAGTTTTTTTTTATGTGCTGGATATGATTCTGAGCACTTTTAAGCATAGGCGTGTCGGAGGGGGGGGGGCAGGGAAGGCGATCGCCCCCCCAAAAGTTTTGGAAACAGTAAGATTCGGGCAAAAAGGCTAAAAAATTCGGGCAAATGATTAAATAAAAACTACTGAAAATTAATGATTTCCAGGCAATTTAATTTGAAATGTTTAAAAATTTAGATCGTGAAATTCGGGCAAATGTCGCTCGCCCCCCCAAAAATTGTGCGCGCCATACGCCTATGGTTTTAAGGCTATTGCCCTTTCATGGAAGATCTTGTATTTAAAAAGCTAAGATTGTTGATTTTTTTCAAAACTTTTCTGTAAGTTACGTTTTATAATGATAGTATCATTCATCACCATCAGATATTTAAATGAAAATCTGCATGACAAATTCGAAAGAATATAAATTTATTATTCTTAGGAGCAAGTCAATTCGGAGTAGAAAAATATATTCTGTTATTTTGTAGAATGCCTTCTTCGTGGAAATCAAAGGTTCTTCAATAGAATATTCCAACAAATTTACTGAATGACATGGCATCCAACATTTCGAATTGTCTTTTTGTCAATTTTGTTTTTTTGCAAATAAAATCATGTAATTTAGTAATCTGATTTACTTTTCTTCAAAAACATCTATTAGTTAGTGTTTTGCATTTCATGAGGTTTTTAAATATTCGTTTTTTTATTTAACACTAACAGAGCTAAACAGACAGGCTGAAACAAATGGAAAGGGAGAAATGGATTTCCTTACCATATAACTTTGATTTTCTTTTCCGAAAATGTAAAAATGTGAGTTGCTTGTGACACTGTTCACACTCATTTTTGTATTTTTCTACTGCTCCAATGAAGAAAGCTGCGACTTCCAAAAATCTTCTTCACCAGATACCAATTAGTAATAAATGATTTAATGATCCTGATACAAGCATGTATGTCATCTCTAAATGAACAATATCAAATTAAACTTCAGAAAGATGTGCATATGTAAAGGAAAAGACCTGGGCATGTGACCTTGTCAATCTATTTCTTCAAAAATGTTACCTAATGAAAAAGCATCCCTAGGTGTGACTGGAATTTGGGACTCTTTTGTCTCACTTTGTCAGGATGGTTGACATGACTATGTTCACTGTCGTGAACCATATGAAAAGTCATTTGTATTACATTCTGCCACAACCTGACACTAAAGAGGTTCATCTCTGTAAAAAAAACTCCTTTTATCACAATCTCTTGAAATCTTGTGGTTAATATTTACATTTTTCAAAATTCTGAAAGTATCTCCTTTGGTCATATGCCTCTTTGGTAACAACAACAAGAAATAAACCAATCGCTGTTGCTCTTCAATATACAGTCAGCACAAAAATTATTTGCACACTTTGATTTTTCATCATATTTCACAGAAAAATTCCAATATGATACCAAAAGCTGTCCTGTGTTTCAGAGTAGTGTTAGTAGGTTAGGATCACATGCATTTCATTTTTTACCAAAATATATTTTTTTGGAAAACTTGAAAAACGTGAATCCCGATGACAAAAAATTATTTGCACGCTTGAGCCAACTACCAGAAACAGCATTTCAAAGATGATATTCCAATTATTTTTCAAAGAAACAATGTTGTTTATGGTATATTTATCATGTTTACACCAATCAAACATTATTTGGGGTTCGCACGCGGAATTAAAGGGGTTACCCAAGGATACACTCAATCCCATGTTTTTTTTCTATATATGGCTATAAAAAACTGATGATGAAGAAGAAAGTCTGATGAAACTGAGTAATAAACTTCATTATTGTGTCAATTTGCCAGAAAGAAATGAATTTGCAAGCTTTGTTTGATCATTTAGTTCAATATGCAAATATAAAATGCAAGAAAATAGTGACATCGGTACAACCAAAGTGAAAAAATCTTAATTATAAGACATACTTTTGCCCTTATGGACTATTTTGGCAGTGAGTGGTGAAGAATAGGTTGTAATAGCACAGGGGAAAGCCAGTTTAGATTATAAAGAAAGTTGTTTTCAAATTTTGCACCATATCATTCCTATCAACCCGCTTGCAACTGGCGTGTCTGCACAGGGTGTACCCAATGGAGGCCATTAATGAATGAAAACTTCACATCAATGTTTTTCATTTGCAAAAAGGGACAGTAAAATTAAAATTTATTCACTTTTATTATAATTTCAGTCATAATTATTCAATAGGCAAGAACCGATAAGTCTTGATAATCAATGCATGATCGTGTGTGGAATATGCCATACTAACAATATGGTAAATTCAAATAATAATTTTGTTTTGTATGTAAATATTAAGGGATACATCTCTAAATATTCTGTATTAGTCATTATTGGTTATTCAGTGGCTGATTAAATTGGTTAGAGGCTGATTATCAGCTGTTTCTCAGCTCAAATTCGCATAAAGCGCTGTTTTCTTGCATTTTTTGGAGGCATATAGAGGAAAGTTCTACACTAAGACCTGCATGGTTAACCTTCTTATCACTATTTGACTATGTTTAAGGACTTCAAAAGTCAAATTTATGAGTATTGCTGCTTTTAAGTCCGTTTTGATACCCATATGTGGGAGAAAAAACAAGCAAAATAGCGTACTCCTCGGACAACACCTGTAATCCCACCTGTGAACCCCATATAATGACAGATCAATGTTAATGAGTTAGAGATACCATAAAAATCATTTTTTGTTTGGAAAAATTGGAGTATCGTCTTTAAAAATGCTGTTTCTGGTCGCTGGCTCAAGCGTGCAAATAATTTTTTGTCATCGTGATTCCGTTTTTTCAAGTTTTCCAAAAAAATACATTTTGGGAAAAAATGAAACTACTCAGTAACACAGGACCGCTTTTCGTATCATATTGGCATTTTCCTGTGAAATATGATGAAAAATCAAAGTGTGCAAATAATTTTTGTGCTGACTGTAAGAAACCTTCTTAAAAGCAGATTCTCCAGCATTGACTCCTTCCTTCCGGGACCAGGTCTTGAGCTGCAACATCCTTCTTATCTCTCTCCCTGGTGGCCAAGCCATCAACCTTGTTTATTGTTGATATCAAACAAGATGTTTATGAGCCATGAAAGACTTTGTCAGCTCAACAGGCCGATATTTCATAAACAGTCCCGTGGCTTTCATATATACATCTATACGGAATAGGGACAGAACCAATATTGCAGCCACTACTTGTGTTCGTGCCTCAATAAATTGCTGTAAGGAGGCACCATGGCATAGGAGAGATATTTTATATACCTCATAAGCAAGTTTCCTAATCTCTCTGGATTTCTCCTGCACTTTCTTTCGTAAATAAATAAAACATAAGAGACAATGATGTCTATATTTGTGTACATGTAACATTAACTCTTGTTAAATGACTTGCACAACCAATAATCTACTTTTTCAATGTAGTTAAGCCAGATTTTACCATTCGACACATCTGTCAGCCAATCACATGCCATTATTTCAGGGAAATAATTCTCATATTCTTTGTTGTCCAGTTATCCTCTCATGTTTGACTGTTCAAGTGTTTGTCTCATGGTATAAGCCAGTTATTCACCATGGGATCAGGAATATGTGTTTATCACACCCTGGCTAAAGCCCTCGGGTGATAAATGACATAGTCCCTCTCCCGTGGTGAATAACCTATACTTAGACTGACTTACATCTTGAATACATACACAAAACTCCACATTGCATCAATTGCATCACACTGTCAATAACAGCGTCGAGTGATCAACAAGTTGTCACATAAAAGTTGGGCTTGAATTGTTCTTACAAATAGTTTTGAAAACCTTTGACAGTAACTGTTCAAGAGTTCATTGGCGTACGGCGGGCGCAATGTTTGAGGGCGGGGGGCGATCGACATTTGCCCGAATTTCACGATCCAAATTTTGTACCATGTCCAATCAAATTTCCAGGAAACACCTGATTTTCAGTAATACTTATTTGATCACCTGCCCAAATTTTTAGCCTCCTTACCTGAATTTTGGCCTTTTCTCAAAGGTTTGGGGGGGGGGCAATCACTCCCCCCCCCCTGCCTACCCCTCCAATACGCCATTGCAAGAGTTTTTACTACATCTTTAAAGAATATTGAGCACCACAATGTGCTATTTTTAGAATGTCTTATACAAAATCGAGCTGGACACATCTGACAGGACAAGCCTTCAAAGACCCTGTTTATTTGTTTACACGTACATCCATATCAAGGCTAATGTGTCTCTTGGGAGTAGGAGAGAGTCTGTAGGAGGAAGATACATCGACTAGACACTTAGACCTACAAGCTAGAGCTCTCTGCGCCAATGCGTCCCAAACATGCTTTCAAAATTAACTTTGAACTCAATGCTTTACTGAAGTACTGCATGGAGCCAAGTGGCGTTCGCATGCATAAAATGGCCACAAAGTCATTTAATTGGTTTTGATAAAGAGCCGCCGGGGACACATTTTTAGTCAGGGAGGACACACAGTGCACTAAGGAGACACTAAAGTCCAGTCCTGCAACTTTATGCTTCATTGTATCTTGTTTTTAGTTTTTCGTTCTTATTTTTCATTTGTGTTGTTTCATCAGAAAAACGAGAAACCAAATGAGTGCAAAATGTAATCATGAAACATATTTGATTTACGGTTGCATTTTCACCTTAAAAAATCATTGTAATCTCCCTGAAATGACAGAAAAGAATGTCATACACGTTGAAGCTGTTTAAATCAGAAGCGGGTTTAAAATTAATTGTTCTGTGGTTGACGAAAAGAATTTGACGAGTGCAGAATCAAGGGGATGATTAATGAACTGAAGCCAATAGCCGAAAACCGCTGACTCTCAAAAATGAATGGCCCAAATGAATCATACCATGGCCAGGCCATGGAATGCAGTGAGAAAGAAAGAACACTAACCCTCAGTCTGAAATAAAATGCAGTCCTTATGTGCACAGTACATACTGAAGATTAATGAACAAGTCTTAACTGGAAACAGCTGACTTTTAAAAATTGATAGGTGACCATCGATTGCAGTGGGAGGAAATGAGAATTTTACTTCAAGCCTAAAAACTTCATTTCATGTGTGAGCAATGCCTTTATAGCCTATACCAAAATTATGGAAAGGTCTTAAAAATTCATATATCATATCTGATTACAGGTAACTGCATGGACTCTGGCCATTTGGCTCATTGTTGAATTGGTTTGCATTAATAGTACAGTATAGTTATTAATTGACCATTGGTGCTAATTATGGTGATTCCCCTGTGAAATGTAGTATTATCCAGTGAAATTAAAGGCGAAAGGATGATGGATTGACTAATTTGACTTCACTCAAAACCATCATCATATTGATGATAAATGTAAATTATATGGAGGTTACACATGTAGTTGTTGCCGTAAAATGTCACTTAATAAAATTCAATGATCATGAATGGAAACATCTTCCTCACACTTTATGAATACATCCACAAAGCCGATTCATTGTGTTTATGCATAGAATACTGAATAAAAAAACTTCAAGTAAAATATATAATAAATGAAACACATTTCAAAGGGCCATAGCAATCATCGGTCAAACAACATTTTGTAATTTATTGTATTGAGCACAATCTGTTGCTCTTTCTCACTGGTTGAACAAATATTTTGTTATTTTATCTTCACATGATATAGGCTCACACAGAACATTTGTGTACCTTACAAATAATGGTGTTGTCAACTATACCTATAGAGAAGAAGACTTGTGATCAATGCAAAATTAATGATGATGTGGTAAAGACACCCGGCATTTCTACTCATTTATCACATTTTGTCAACATGCAGTTTCTTCACAATGACCTCTCATACATGTTCACCATTCTTACAAAGTAACATGATGCAGGAACTTACATATAATAGGAAAGATTTGTGAAAGTTTACATATTTTACAATCATTAGCCTGTTGACATGAGACATACGATTTTTCGTTAGCTATAAACAAATACCATTGTTTTCAGCATTGAAAAGTAAACAAATTTTGCCAAACAACTTTTTGCTATCTTAAAATTAGGGACCATCAGAGAGGAAGTGTGATTGATATGTAACAATATATGTGCTGCAACCGCCAGGTTGGATGAGATGTTTTTTTTTAGATGTCCTATGGCATGAATTTGTCTTTGGAGAGAAGCCCTCACCAAGGCAGCTGTTCACTTTGTAATATACTGATTTTCATGCTGCCAAAGAGATAGCATTTTATAAAGTATGGTACATAGCCTAAGTTGCATAGATTCATTGATTCGCTGTGCCCCGCAGTTCACTGTTTTACGACTATTGTGCAAGTTGTCACTGCCATACAAAAGATGATCTTGTCATAGGTATTATGATAACATAATTATATATGATAATGATAGCGAATGAGTCTTAAAGCTCACCTGATGACAGATTACTCAACATCCCAGGGGGCAACAGGTCACAAATTCATTAGTTGTTGCATGTAATATAAGATATTGGCATGGGGTCAATGCGTGAGAATCATGATCGCCAGATTTTGTGTTTAGTTGTCCTATATGACTGTATACATGTTGACACAGTATTTTGCACAGGCCAATTTGAGGCCGTATGGTCGGAGTACATAGACTTCTCATCTATTCAAAAGTTTCAATGTATCAAAAAGATAGATAGTTTCTTTATTTTAAAAAAAGTAGCGCAAAAAGGAAATAGTTCGTGTTAAATGAGTAAGCAACATCAAATAGGCACATGATTGGCAAAGTGATTCAGGATGAATTATTCACACACAACATTACATGCAACAATTTTGTAATCAAACAACACCATCATTTGGACAAGACCACCAAACGAGCTTGATGCTAAGGTGCAAATAACTTCAATGTTTGTGTTGATGCTTCAAATGCACAATGAAAATGAAGTAATGTGACATGAATGTGAGATGTCTGTTTGACTAATTTGCCTCAAGGACTGCACAATGTGCAGGGATGACCCCATTGGTAATAAAGTGAAGCGTTTATGTGTCTTTGTGAGCAGTTTATGTATTTATGGTGATTAATATCTGACATCAACGTTTGTATTGTGTCTCCAGCACAGAAATGCACAAGTGGGAACACAAGTTATAACTGTATACATGTAGGTATCGTCTCTGAAACTAGGTATTGTTAGAAAATTGCTTATGATTCAAGCAATTGTTGAAAGATCAGGCAGGCTAGTCATTTTGGTTTGTTTAATGCATTTCCAATGCCAAGTGAAGGGCCTATTTAAAACACATCTTTGAAAGTTTTTCTGTGCACATCTGAACAATCTCGCAATAAATTAAAATTAGATTTAGTCCTAAGCTATTGATAATATTGGGGTCTATAAAGTTCTCCAGAAAGTATCTACAATGGACAAAGTGCAATTTGAAAGGTCTTTTCGCAACATGTGCATAACACCAAAATCCAAGAGAACTTGAAGAATTCGAAAATTTTCAAAATAACAGAGAGACAATTACAAGAAAAAGAATTATGTTTGCAACATCTCACAGGACATCAACCCGAGTTTCAGAGTAGAATGCAACATACCAAGAAATCTTCCAAAATGAAACACAATTCTCCTGAATGGTAAACCAGAGAATCCATAGAAAGTCAAACACTGACTTGCAAGGCAAAAATAGATGCAAGGAGACTGATACGGAAATCCAAACTTCTATAATGGCTACATTGATAGAAGGCATAATAGCTATTTCTATGATGAGCCCAATTACGGGGTTCTTTGGCGACCACTAGGTAATCAGGGGAGGCTATGAGTTTTCCTCGATGGCAAATTATTTATTTCGCAGTAACTGTGACAATTATTTGTATTGTTCTCCGCTTAAAGACACAACTTTATCTTTAAAAAACAATATTTTTAAGTTTGTGTTATATCAATATCTTTGAAAAATGTTGAGGAAAAAAATAAACAAAATCATGCCAAAAAAATTGTGAAGTTGGTGACGAACAACAACAGAATTTGATCTATCAGGTAATTTCATGTCTCATCTCCTATTCCAGTTTCATAATTATTTTAAAAAATTGATTGCATGTATCATGTAATAGCCCTGCTTCACACTAATTAGTCTTGTGTGGCATAGTTTATATGAAGAGCAGCGTGATATTTAGGTTCGGAGGAATGACATTAAATTTTTCTAAGAATTTGAAAAATACTGGGCTTGACATGTGATAACCTTGATGTGTGAAATGGTTCATGTATTTCATTTCAGAGATCAAACAAGCCTGAGAGAGAGAGACATGGTTAGAGCATATTACAAATTGACAATATTAATCTACCTCTAAGTAGATAATTCTAAGAAGGCGAAAAAGTACTCTCGATAATTCTGGCTTCAGAAGACGAACATTCCTGATAATGTAGCATCACCTGAAGATGAAGGTCATATCAGCTACAAAAAGTGATATCATGAAGGGCCTGATATGAATACCAAATAGATTTGAAGGTGCTAAATAAGCTCAATTTTTATTAAAAACTCAAAAACACAATGAAAATAAACGGATGTGACATGATGTAAAATATATATTTGGCTTATTATGCCTATCTGTACACACAATGGTCAAGTGAAATTCAAACCCTGAAATGGGTCATTCGAATTTTAATGTGAATGAAATAAAACAGAACATTTAAGATTTGGCCAGTTTGGCGTTTAGATAAACAGGCCAATGAATATCTGTCAAGTAATGCTTCTGTGGCATCATCTGAATATATGTACCAACACAAAATAATTTACAGTAATGCTATTTTCCTTTGAGTGATTCAATTATAAAGTTCCTGAGCACTATATTCTTTCTTCCTGTTTTTAAGGCGATGCTGTGCAAAGAACTTTGGGTCATTCAAGTCAGATTTCTTAAATTACGAGAGTCTGTTGGTCTGCAATGACAAATGTGAATTTAGCATAAAAATCTATGAAAAGACACCCAAGCGTGAGGAGCAGACAACCAGACCCAAAACTGAAACTGGCCAAGAAATTCGACTTATTTTCAGAGAACCAGCCATTTCTTTTGTGGAGAACTGATACAAGTTTTAACTTAGTTGTAACATTATGTATTCCCTTAAACATATAGACATTTTCCACCGAGTAAAAATGGCAGAGTTGAATTTTCAGGATTCTTTTTTCTTATCTGAATAATACCATTTTTATAAAGTATGCATAGGCAGCAATTTTCCTGTTAAGTGAAGTATCATTGTCGTGAAATGGAAAGAAAGTTATGTGTCATAATGATTATGTCATTCACCACTATCAGATATTTGTAAGAAAATCTGCGTATCACATTTAAAAGAGTATAAGTTTGTTATCACTAAGGGGAAAGTCACTTCGGAGAAGAAAAATACACAATACAGCTGTTCAATAATTCCAAATTGGAATGATACATGGGACAAGCCAATGACATAACATCACCCATCTCACTTACTTTGAAACAACATCGTAATAAGTTGGAAAACCATTTATTATCAAATGAAAACAAACAGAAGGCCTTTACAGTTAGCCCCAATTTTTGGACACTTCGTTGTGTTTTTAGTTAATTTTACAAAGATCTGCTCCTCACGCTTGGTTGTATTTTCATTGATTTTGTTGCTTAAGTCACATTTGTCATTGCAGACCACCAGACGAAAGTGATGTAAGGTGATATGACTAGACTGACCCAAAGTTCATATCAGACCTTCTTTGCTCAACAAGTGGCATATAATGCGCCTAGAACCTATGAACATGAAACCAATGCCTTTGGAACAGAAACAGAGCACAACAGACACGCTGAAAATAAAAGGAAAGGGAGAAAAGGTTTTCCTTACCATATCATTTTGATTTCATTTTCCAAAAGTGACAAAAATGTGAGTTGCTCATGATATTGTTTGCTTTCCACTTTGTATTTAGTTGCTGTTCCAATTAAGAAAGCTACGATTTCCAAAAACAAAATGGGCATTCTATCAAAGATGTTTTCTTGTGAGTGCGTAGATGGGAACAGTAACAGTCTTACACATTTTATGTGCAAATATCTTTACCAGATTACATTGTCCTTCTATTTCTTTAAAGATATTACTTCATGGAAAAACATTCTTAGGGGACTCTTTTGTCTCACTTTGTCAGGATGGTTGACATGATTATGTTCAATGACCATTGTGAACCATATGAAAAGTCATTTGTATTACCTTCTGCCACAACCTGACATTAAGGAGGTTCATCTCTATAAACCATACAATTTTTATCACAATTTCTTCAAGTGTCCAAGTAAATACAAAAGTCTCTGCTTTGGTATAGGCACCTATAAAACAATAAAGAGAAATAAATCCCTGTTGCTTTTTAATGCAACGAAACTCATCCTAACAGCTTTGAAGTGCATCAGCATTGACTTCTTCCTTCCAAGACCTTGCTCCTCAGACGCAACATACATCTTATCTGTCTCCCAGGTGGCCAAGCCATCAACCTTGTTTAATTTAATTTAATTTAATTTAATTTAATTTATTACATATTTAAAGTGCATTATCTGCTAAGAACATTCTAATGCACTGTACATGGAAATCAAGGATATGCTAATCTAAAAAGATGAGTCTTTAAGCTTTTCTTCATCATGTTCAACGATGGCATTTGCCTGAGGGAAGGGGGAAGGTCATTCCAAAGTCGAGGGGCGATGATTTCAAATGCACGACCACCATATGCTTCACATTTATATGGAGGTTGGACCAGCAGGCCAGCGTCCATGGAGCGTATGGATCGACTTGGACGATATTCAATCAGGAGCTCACGGATGTAAGGTGGAGCTAATCCATTCAGAGCTTTGAAAGTAAGCAGGATTACTTTGTAGTCAATTCGGTGTTTGATTGGCAGCCAGTGTAACTGTTGTAGCACAGGTGTTATGTGTGTGTATCTGGGAACCTGCTTAATGATGCGTGCTGCGTAGTTCTGCACTCGCTGAAGTTGGTCGAGGAGAGACTTAGGAAGGCCAACCAGTAGAGCATTACAGTAGTCCAATATGCTTGTAACATTCGTGTTGACAAGCTTGCATGCAGCATCCTCTGTGATATGTTGTCTGACTTGGGATATCAAGCGAAGCTGATAATATGCCCTTTTACAGATGTTTCTCACATGAAAGTCAATTTTCATGGCAGAATCAAAATAGACACCAAGATCTTTGACATTGTCACTGGAGATGATGCTGGATCCACAGATGTCGAGTGCCGTGATTCGATGGTTTCTAAGTGATGGCTTGGTGATGACGAGTAACTCAGTCTTGTCTCCGTTTAGTTTGAGAAAATGGGAGCGCATCCATGAGCTTATGGAGGCAGTGCAGGATTCAATTTCTTTCATCATATTTTCGGTTGAAGAAGTGCTCCTGGGATTGAATGCCATGTACAGCTGTGTATCATCAGCGTAGAGGTGGAAACTAATGCCGAAGGCATCAATAACAGTGTGCAGTGGCTGGGTGTAAAGAGAGAAGAGTTGTGGCCCAAACACTGATCCCTGTGGAACACCGTAGGGCAGGTGCCTTGATGTTGATAGGCAATTGTTGATCTTGATGCACTGGTGGCGATCTGTCAGATAAGAGGAGAACCAAGCAAGTGCTGTCCCTCTTATTCCAATATTTGTCTCCAGGATTTTGAGCAACACTTTGTGGTCGATGGTGTCAAAGGCAGCAGACAAGTCAAGGAGGACCAGCACTGCTCCGCCATGACTGTCTACTGCCTTAAGTAGATCATTTTGCACTCGTATTAAAGCAGTTTCAGTAGAATGATACTTCCTATATGCTGATTGAAAATGCATATTGATGTTGTTTTGAGTGCAATGTTCATTCAGTTGGTAAGAGATGACCTTTTCAATGAGCTTTGATGAAAAAGCAAGATTGGAAATAGGTCTGTAGTTCTTTAAGTCATTTTGGTCCAGCGATGATTTTTTAAGGACAGGAATCACATGTGCTTGCTTCAGAGCTGGAGGCATGTGGCCGTTTGACAGGGAGTCATTTACGATGTCACAGAGTAATGGGATCATTGCTGGGCATTTCTTCAGTAGCCATGTCGGAACTGGGTCGATAGAGCAAGACTTATTTGCTGATTTTGAGATCAACTTGTTCATTTCCTCTACTGATACAGGATGGAATGTTTCGAGATGACACACAATTTCAGGCTCATTTGTTGTCACCAGATTCTCAACAGATTTAAAGCCTTCACGAACACGTGCAATTTTTGCAGTGAAGAATGATGCAAACTTCTCAGATAGATCGCTAAGACTGCTGTAAGTGGGCAATGGGTAGGTCGTACTCTTATGTAAGAGTTTGTTGAGGATGTCGAACGTGTCCTTACAAGATGTGGCATCATCTAGTTTTTGCATGATGTAGTCAGATTTTGCCTTGTCACGAATTAGTCTTAATTGATGTTTTTGTGATTGAAAGAGCTCAAGGTCAACCAAGAGCTTTGATTTTCGCCATTTTCTTTCTAATTTCCGGCAAATGGATTTGGTATGCCTAACCGATTGTGTATACCAGGGCGTATGCGGTCTCTCAGTGATTTTGATAGCTTTAGAAGGGGCGTGCTTATCAATAATTTCACTCAATAGAGAATTATATGATGACACTGGATCAGATGGCAACTTGGATTTGTCATATTCGGCAATGTCTTGTTTATAGGTGATATCAAACAAGATGTTTACGAGCCATGAAAGACTGTCAGCTCAACGGACCGATATTTCATAAACAGTCCCATGGCTTTCATATATACATTTATACTGAACAGGGACAGAACCAATATTGCAGCACTTGCGTTCATGCTTCAATAAATTGTTATAAGGAGCACAGGCATTACAATCATTTTGAGAAAAAAGCTTGTCACTGCACTTATTGAATTTATATACAAGGTTGGCAACTCCTGGTTTGAGAATCCATACTCTTGCTTGAGACAGCATTACAGCAGGAATTCTCAAACCAGGAATCTTGAGGGAGTTGCCAACCTTGTATTTATTGTATACAGGATACGTTTAGCAATGTGAGCTTTTTGTAAGAAATTATAATGCCTGTGATAAGGAGGCATCATGGTATTGGAGAGATATTTTATATACCTCATAAGCAAGTTTCCTAGTCTCACTGGATTTCTCCTGCACTTTCTTTGGTAAATAAATAAAACATAAGAGACTATGATGTCTATATTTGTGAACATGTAACATTAACTCTTGTTAATTGACCAACACAACCAATAATCTTCTTTTTCAATGTAGTTAAACCAGATTAGACTGACTTATATTACATCTAGAAAACATACACAAAACACTACATTACATCATTCGCATCACTCTGTCAACCACAGCATCCCGTAATCAACATGTTGTCACATGAAAGTTAGGCTTGGATTGTTTTTCATTCACAAAAAGTTTTGAAAACCTGTGACAGTAACTGTTCACGAGTTCATAGGCATACGGCGGGCGCAATTTTTGTTTGGTGGGGGGGAACGACATTTGCCAAAATTTTATGATCCAAATTTTGTTAGTATGTCCAATGAAATTGCTAGGAAACACCTGATTTTCAGTAACATTTATTTAATCCTCAGATTCTGCCAAAAGTTTTAGCCGACTTGTCCGAATTTGGGCCTTTCCTCAAAGGTTGGGGGGGGGGGGCGATCACTCCTCCTGCCACCCTCTCCGATACGCCTGTGCAAGAGTTTTTACTACATCCTTAAAGATTATTGGGCACTACAATATGCTTTTTTTAGAATGTCTTATACAAAATCGAGCTGCAGGCATCTGACAGGACAAGCCTTCAAAGACCCTGTTTATTTGTTTACGCATACATCCATATCAAGGCTAATGTGACTCTTGGGAGTAGGAGAGAGTGTGTTGGAGGAAGATACATCGACTAGACATCTAGACCTACAAGTTAGAGCTCTCTGCGTCAATGCGTCCCAAACATGCTTTCAAAATTAACATTGAACTCAATGCTTTACAGCAGTACTGGAACCAAGTGGTGTTTACATGCATAAAATGGCCACAAAATCATCTAATTGGTTTTGATAAAGAGCCGCCGGGGACACACTTTTAGTCAGGGAGGACACACAGTGCACTATAAGGAGACACTAAAGTCCAGTCCTGCGATTTTATGCTTCATTGTATCATGTTTTTAGTACTTATTTTTCATTTGTGTTGTTTTTATCAAAAAAACGAGAAACCAAATGAGTGCAAAATGTAATCATGAAACATATTTGATTTGCGGTTGCATTTTCACCTTAAAAAATCATTGTAATCTCCCTGAAATGACAGAAAAGAATGTCATACACGTTGAAGCTGATTAAATCAGAAGCGGGTTTAAAATTAATTGTTCTGTGGTTGACGAAAAGAATTTGACTAGTGCAGAATCAAGGGGATGATTAATGAACTGAAGCCAAGAGCCGAAAACCGCTGACTCTCAAAAAAGAATGGCCCAAATGAATCATACCATGGACAGGCCATGGAATGCAGTGAGAAAGAAAGAACACTAACCCTCAGTCTGAAATAAAATGCAGTCCTTATGTGCACAGTACATACTAAAGATTAATGAACAAGTCTTAACTGGAAACAGCTGACTTTTAAAAATTGATAGGTGACCATCGATTGCAGTGGGAGGAAATGAGAACAATTTTACTTCAAGCGTAAAAACTTCATTTCATGTGTGAGCAATGCCTTTATAGCCTATACCAACATCATGGAAAGGTTTTAAAAATTCATATATCATATCTGATTACAGGTAACTGGACTCTGGCCATTTGGCTCATTGCTGAATTGGTTTGCATTAATAGCACAGTAATCTTATTAATTGACCATTGGTGCTAATTATGGTGATTCCCCTGTGAAATGTAGTATTATCCAGTGAAATTAAAGGCAAAAGGATGATGGATTGACTAATTTGACTTCACTCAAAACCATCATCATATTGATGATAAATGTAAATTATATGGAGGTTACACATATAGTTGTTGCCGTAAAATGTCACTTAATAAAATTCAATGATCATGAATGGAAACATCTTCCTCACACTTTATGAATACATCCACAAAGCCGATTCATTGTGTTTATGCATAGAATACTGAATAAAAAAACTTCAAGTAAAATATATAATAAATGAAACACATTTCAAAGGGCCATAGCAATCATCGGTCAAACAACATTTTGTAATTTATTGTATTGAGCACAATCTGTTGCTCTTTCTCACTGGTTGAACAAATATTTTGTTATTTTATCTTCACATGATATAGGCTCACACAGAACATTTGTGTACCTTACAAATAATGGTGTTGTCAACTATACCTATAGAGAAGAAGACTTGTGATCAATGCAAAATTAATGATGATGTGGTAAAGACACCCGGCATTTCTACTCATTTATCACATTTTGTCAACATGCAGTTTCTTCACAATGACCTCCCATACATGTTCACCATTCTTACAAAGTAACATGATGCAGGAACTTACATATACTAGGAAAGATTTGTGAAAGTTTACATATTTTACAATCATTAGCCTGTTGACATGAGACATACGATTTTTCGTTAGCTATAGACAAAATACCATTGTTTTCAGCATTGAAAAGTAAACAAATTTTGCCAAACAACTTTTTGCTATCTTAAAATTAGGGACCATCAGAGAGGAAGTGTGATTGATATGTAACAATATATGTGCTGCAACCGCCAGGTTGGATGAGATGTTTTTTTTTAGATGTCCTATGGCATGAATTTGTCTTTGGAGAGAAGCCCTCACCAAGGCAGCTGTTCACTTTGTAATATACTGATTTTCATGCTGCCAAAGAGATAGCATTTTATAAAGTATGGTACATAGCCTAAGTTGCATAGATTCATTGATTCGCTGTGCCCCGCAGTTCACTGTTTTACGACTATTGTGCAAGTTGTCACTGCCATACAAAAGAAGATCTTGTCATAGGTATTATGATAACATAATTATATATGATAATGATAGCGAATGAGTCTTAAAGCTCACCTGATGACAGATTACTCAACATCCCAGGGGGCAGCAGGTCACAAATTCATTAGTTGTTGCATGTAATATAAGATATTTGCATGGGGTCAATGCGTGAGAATCATGATCGCCAGATTTTGTGTTTAGTTGTCCTATATGACTGTATACATGTTGATACAGTATTTTGCACAGGCCAATTTGAGGCCGTATGGTCGGAGTACATAGACTTCTCATCTATTCAAAAGTTTCAATGTATCAAAAAGATAGATAGTTTCTTTATTTTAAAAAAAGTAGCGCAAAAAGGAAATAGTTCATGTTAAATGAGTAAGCAACATCAAATAGGCACATGATTGGCAAAGTGATTCAGGATGAATTATTCACACACAACATTACATGCAGCAATTTTGTAATCAAACAACACCATCATTTGGACAAGACCACCAAACGAGCTTGATGCTAAGGTGCAAATAACTTCAATGTTTGTGTTGATGCTTCAAATGCACAATGAAAATGAAGTAATGTGACATGAATGTGAGATGTCTGTTTGACTAATTTGCCTCAAGGACTGCACAATGTGCAGGGATGACCCCATTGGTAATAAAGTGAAGCGTTTATGTGTCTTTGTGAGCAGTTTATGTATTTATGGTGATTAATATCTGACATCAACGTTTGTATTGTGTCTCCAGCACAGAAATGCACAAGTGGGAACACAAGTTATAACTGTATACATGTAGGTATCGTCTCTGAAACTAGGTATTGTTAGAAAATTGCTTATGATTCAAGCAATTGTTGAAAGATCAGGCAGGCTAGTCATTTTGGTTTGTTTAATGCATTTCCAATGCCAAGTGAAGGGCCTATTTAAAACACATCTTTGAAAGTTTTTCTGTGCACATCTGAACAATCTCGCAATAAATTAAAATTAGATTTAGTCCTAAGCTATTGATAATATTGGGGTCTATAAAGTTCTCCAGAAAGTATCTACAATGGACAAAGTGCAATTTGAAAGGTCTTTTCGCAACATGTGCATAACACCAAAATCCAAGAGAACTTGAAGAATTCGAAAATTTTCAAAATAACAGAGAGACAATTACAAGAAAAAGAATTATGTTTGCAACATCTCACAGGACATCAACCCGAGTTTCAGAGTAGAATGCAACATACCAAGAAATCTTCCAAAATGAAACACAATTCTCCTGAATGGTAAACCAGAGAATCCATAGAAAGTCAAACACTGACTTGCAAGGCAAAAATAGATGCAAGGAGACTGATACGGAAATCCAAACTTCTATAATGGCTACATTGATAGAAGGCATAATAGCTATTTCTATGATGAGCCCAATTACGGGGTTCTTTGGCGACCACTAGGTAATCAGGGGAGGCTATGAGTTTTCCTCGATGGCAAATTATTTATTTCGCAGTAACTGTGACAATTATTTGTATTGTTCTCCGCTTAAAGACACAACTTTATCTTTAAAAAACAATATTTTTAAGTTTGTGTTATATCAATATCTTTGAAAAATGTTGAGGAAAAAAATAAACAAAATCATGCCAAAAAAATTGTGAAGTTGGTGACGAACAACAACAGAATTTGATCTATCAGGTAATTTCATGTCTCATCTCCTATTCCAGTTTCATAATTATTTTAAAAAATTGATTGCATGTATCATGTAATAGCCCTGCTTCACACTAATTAGTCTTGTGTGGCATAGTTTATATGAAGAGCAGCGTGATATTTAGGTTCGGAGGAATGACATTAAATTTTTCTAAGAATTTGAAAAATACTGGGCTTGACATGTGATAACCTTGATGTGTGAAATGGTTCATGTATTTCATTTCAGAGATCAAACAAGCCTGAGAGAGAGAGACATGGTTAGAGCATATTACAAATTGACAATATTAATCTACCTCTAAGTAGATAATTCTAAGAAGGCGAAAAAGTACTCTCGATAATTCTGGCTTCAGAAGACGAACATTCCTGATAATGTAGCATCACCTGAAGATGAAGGTCATATCAGCTACAAAAAGTGATATCATGAAGGGCCTGATATGAATACCAAATAGATTTGAAGGTGCTAAATAAGCTCAATTTTTATTAAAAACTCAAAAACACAATGAAAATAAACGGATGTGACATGATGTAAAATATATATTTGGCTTATTATGCCTATCTGTACACACAATGGTCAAGTGAAATTCAAACCCTGAAATGGGTCATTCGAATTTTAATGTGAATGAAATAAAACAGAACATTTAAGATTTGGCCAGTTTGGCGTTTAGATAAACAGGCCAATGAATATCTGTCAAGTAATGCTTCTGTGGCATCATCTGAATATATGTACCAACACAAAATAATTTACAGTAATGCTATTTTCCTTTGAGTGATTCAATTATAAAGTTCCTGAGCACTATATTCTTTCTTCCTGTTTTTAAGGCGATGCTGTGCAAAGAACTTTGGGTCATTCAAGTCAGATTTCTTAAATTACGAGAGTCTGTTGGTCTGCAATGACAAATGTGAATTTAGCATAAAAATCTATGAAAAGACACCCAAGCGTGAGGAGCAGACAACCAGACCCAAAACTGAAACTGGCCAAGAAATTCGACTTATTTTCAGAGAACCAGCCATTTCTTTTGTGGAGAACTGATACAAGTTTTAACTTAGTTGTAACATTATGTATTCCCTTAAACATATAGACATTTTCCACCGAGTAAAAATGGCAGAGTTGAATTTTCAGGATTCTTTTTTCTTATCTGAATAATACCATTTTTATAAAGTATGCATAGGCAGCAATTTTCCTGTTAAGTGAAGTATCATTGTCGTGAAATGGAAAGAAAGTTATGTGTCATAATGATTATGTCATTCACCACTATCAGATATTTGTAAGAAAATCTGCGTATCACATTTAAAAGAGTATAAGTTTGTTATCACTAAGGGGAAAGTCACTTCGGAGAAGAAAAATACACAATACAGCTGTTCAATAATTCCAAATTGGAATGATACATGGGACAAGCCAATGACATAACATCACCCATCTCACTTACTTTGAAACAACATCGTAATAAGTTGGAAAACCATTTATTATCAAATGAAAACAAACAGAAGGCCTTTACAGTTAGCCCCAATTTTTGGACACTTCGTTGTGTTTTTAGTTAATTTTACAAAGATCTGCTCCTCACGCTTGGTTGTATTTTCATTGATTTTGTTGCTTAAGTCACATTTGTCATTGCAGACCACCAGACGAAAGTGATGTAAGGTGATATGACTAGACTGACCCAAAGTTCATATCAGACCTTCTTTGCTCAACAAGTGGCATATAATGCGCCTAGAACCTATGAACATGAAACCAATGCCTTTGGAACAGAAACAGAGCACAACAGACACGCTGAAAATAAAAGGAAAGGGAGAAAAGGTTTTCCTTACCATATCATTTTGATTTCATTTTCCAAAAGTGACAAAAATGTGAGTTGCTCATGATATTGTTTGCTTTCCACTTTGTATTTAGTTGCTGTTCCAATTAAGAAAGCTACGATTTCCAAAAACAAAATGGGCATTCTATCAAAGATGTTTTCTTGTCAGTGCGTAGATGGGAACAGTAACAGTCTTACACATTTTATGTGCAAATATCTTTACCAGATTACATTGTCCTTCTATTTCTTTAAAGATATTACTTCATGGAAAAACATTCTTAGGGGACTCTTTTGTCTCACTTTGTCAGGATGGTTGACATGATTATGTTCAATGACCATTGTGAACCATATGAAAAGTCATTTGTATTACCTTCTGCCACAACCTGACATTAAGGAGGTTCATCTCTATAAACCATACAATTTTTATCACAATTTCTTCAAGTGTCCAAGTAAATACAAAAGTCTCTGCTTTGGTATAGGCACCTATAAAACAATAAAGAGAAATAAATCCCTGTTGCTTTTTAATGCAACGAAACTCATCCTAACAGCTTTGAAGTGCATCAGCATTGACTTCTTCCTTCCAAGACCTTGCTCCTCAGACGCAACATACATCTTATCTGTCTCCCAGGTGGCCAAGCCATCAACCTTGTTTAATTTAATTTAATTTAATTTAATTTAATTTATTACATATTTAAAGTGCATTATCTGCTAAGAACATTCTAATGCACTGTACATGGAAATCAAGGATATGCTAATCTAAAAAGATGAGTCTTTAAGCTTTTCTTCATCATGTTCAACGATGGCATTTGCCTGAGGGAAGGGGAAGGTCATTCCAAAGTCGAGGGGCGATGATTTCAAATGCACGACCACCATATGCTTCACATTTATATGGAGGTTGGACCAGCAGGCCAGCGTCCATGGAGCGTATGGATCGACTTGGACGATATTCAATCAGGAGCTCACGGATGTAAGGTGGAGCTAATCCATTCAGAGCTTTGAAAGTAAGCAGGATTACTTTGTAGTCAATTCGGTGTTTGATTGGCAGCCAGTGTAACTGTTGTAGCACAGGTGTTATGTGTGTGTATCTGGGAACCTGCTTAATGATGCGTGCTGCGTAGTTCTGCACTCGCTGAAGTTGGTCGAGGAGAGACTTAGGAAGGCCAACCAGTAGAGCATTACAGTAGTCCAATATGCTTGTAACATTCGTGTTGACAAGCTTGCATGCAGCATCCTCTGTGATATGTTGTCTGACTTGGGATATCAAGCGAAGCTGATAATATGCCCTTTTACAGATGTTTCTCACATGAAAGTCAATTTTCATGGCAGAATCAAAATAGACACCAAGATCTTTGACATTGTCACTGGAGATGATGCTGGATCCACAGATGTCGAGTGCCGTGATTCGATGGTTTCTAAGTGATGGCTTGGTGATGACGAGTAACTCAGTCTTGTCTCCGTTTAGTTTGAGAAAATGGGAGCGCATCCATGAGCTTATGGAGGCAGTGCAGGATTCAATTTCTTTCATCATATTTTCGGTTGAAGAAGTGCTCCTGGGATTGAATGCCATGTACAGCTGTGTATCATCAGCGTAGAGGTGGAAACTAATGCCGAAGGCATCAATAACAGTGTGCAGTGGCTGGGTGTAAAGAGAGAAGAGTTGTGGCCCAAACACTGATCCCTGTGGAACACCGTAGGGCAGGTGCCTTGATGTTGATAGGCAATTGTTGATCTTGATGCACTGGTGGCGATCTGTCAGATAAGAGGAGAACCAAGCAAGTGCTGTCCCTCTTATTCCAATATTTGTCTCCAGGATTTTGAGCAACACTTTGTGGTCGATGGTGTCAAAGGCAGCAGACAAGTCAAGGAGGACCAGCACTGCTCCGCCATGACTGTCTACTGCCTTAAGTAGATCATTTTGCACTCGTATTAAAGCAGTTTCAGTAGAATGATACTTCCTATATGCTGATTGAAAATGCATATTGATGTTGTTTTGAGTGCAATGTTCATTCAGTTGGTAAGAGATGACCTTTTCAATGAGCTTTGATGAAAAAGCAAGATTGGAAATAGGTCTGTAGTTCTTTAAGTCATTTTGGTCCAGCGATGATTTTTTAAGGACAGGAATCACATGTGCTTGCTTCAGAGCTGGAGGCATGTGGCCGTTTGACAGGGAGTCATTTACGATGTCACAGAGTAATGGGATCATTGCTGGGCATTTCTTCAGTAGCCATGTCGGAACTGGGTCGATAGAGCAAGACTTATTTGCTGATTTTGAGATCAACTTGTTCATTTCCTCTACTGATACAGGATGGAATGTTTCGAGATGACACACAATTTCAGGCTCATTTGTTGTCACCAGATTCTCAACAGATTTAAAGCCTTCACGAACACGTGCAATTTTTGCAGTGAAGAATGATGCAAACTTCTCAGATAGATCGCTAAGACTGCTGTAAGTGGGCAATGGGTAGGTCGTACTCTTATGTAAGAGTTTGTTGAGGATGTCGAACGTGTCCTTACAAGATGTGGCATCATCTAGTTTTTGCATGATGTAGTCAGATTTTGCCTTGTCACGAATTAGTCTTAATTGATGTTTTTGTGATTGAAAGAGCTCAAGGTCAACCAAGAGCTTTGATTTTCGCCATTTTCTTTCTAATTTCCGGCAAATGGATTTGGTATGCCTAACCGATTGTGTATACCAGGGCGTATGCGGTCTCTCAGTGATTTTGATAGCTTTAGAAGGGGCGTGCTTATCAATAATTTCACTCAATAGAGAATTATATGATGACACTGGATCAGATGGCAACTTGGATTTGTCATATTCGGCAATGTCTTGTTTATAGGTGATATCAAACAAGATGTTTACGAGCCATGAAAGACTGTCAGCTCAACGGACCGATATTTCATAAACAGTCCCATGGCTTTCATATATACATTTATACTGAACAGGGACAGAACCAATATTGCAGCACTTGCGTTCATGCTTCAATAAATTGTTATAAGGAGCACAGGCATTACAATCATTTTGAGAAAAAAGCTTGTCACTGCACTTATTGAATTTATATACAAGGTTGGCAACTCCTGGTTTGAGAATCCATACTCTTGCTTGAGACAGCATTACAGCAGGAATTCTCAAACCAGGAATCTTGAGGGAGTTGCCAACCTTGTATTTATTGTATACAGGATACGTTTAGCAATGTGAGCATTTTGTAAGAAATTATAATGCCTGTGATAAGGAGGCATCATGGTATTGGAGAGATATTTTATATACCTCATAAGCAAGTTTCCTAGTCTCACTGGATTTCTCCTGCACTTTCTTTGGTAAATAAATAAAACATAAGAGACTATGATGTCTATATTTGTGAACATGTAACATTAACTCTTGTTAATTGACCAACACAACCAATAATCTTCTTTTTCAATGTAGTTAAACCAGATTAGACTGACTTATATTACATCTAGAAAACATACACAAAACACTACATTACATCATTCGCATCACTCTGTCAACCACAGCATCCCGTAATCAACATGTTGTCACATGAAAGTTAGGCTTGGATTGTTTTTCATTCACAAAAAGTTTTGAAAACCTGTGACAGTAACTGTTCACGAGTTCATAGGCATACGGCGGGCGCAATTTTTGTTTGGTGGGGGGAACGACATTTGCCAAAATTTTATGATCCAAATTTTGTTAGTATGTCCAATGAAATTGCTAGGAAACACCTGATTTTCAGTAACATTTATTTAATCCTCAGATTCTGCCAAAAGTTTTAGCCGACTTGTCCGAATTTGGGCCTTTCCTCAAAGGTTGGGGGGGGGGGGCGATCACTCCTCCTGCCACCCTCTCCGATACGCCTGTGCAAGAGTTTTTACTACATCCTTAAAGATTATTGGGCACTACAATATGCTTTTTTTAGAATGTCTTATACAAAATCGAGCTGCAGGCATCTGACAGGACAAGCCTTCAAAGACCCTGTTTATTTGTTTACGCATACATCCATATCAAGGCTAATGTGACTCTTGGGAGTAGGAGAGAGTGTGTTGGAGGAAGATACATCGACTAGACATCTAGACCTACAAGTTAGAGCTCTCTGCGTCAATGCGTCCCAAACATGCTTTCAAAATTAACATTGAACTCAATGCTTTACAGCAGTACTGGAACCAAGTGGTGTTTACATGCATAAAATGGCCACAAAATCATCTAATTGGTTTTGATAAAGAGCCGCCGGGGACACACTTTTAGTCAGGGAGGACACACAGTGCACTATAAGGAGACACTAAAGTCCAGTCCTGCGATTTTATGCTTCATTGTATCATGTTTTTAGTACTTATTTTTCATTTGTGTTGTTTTTATCAAAAAAACGAGAAACCAAATGAGTGCAAAATGTAATCATGAAACATATTTGATTTGCGGTTGCATTTTCACCTTAAAAAATCATTGTAATCTCCCTGAAATGACAGAAAAGAATGTCATACACGTTGAAGCTGATTAAATCAGAAGCGGGTTTAAAATTAATTGTTCTGTGGTTGACGAAAAGAATTTGACTAGTGCAGAATCAAGGGGATGATTAATGAACTGAAGCCAAGAGCCGAAAACCGCTGACTCTCAAAAAAGAATGGCCCAAATGAATCATACCATGGACAGGCCATGGAATGCAGTGAGAAAGAAAGAACACTAACCCTCAGTCTGAAATAAAATGCAGTCCTTATGTGCACAGTACATACTAAAGATTAATGAACAAGTCTTAACTGGAAACAGCTGACTTTTAAAAATTGATAGGTGACCATCGATTGCAGTGGGAGGAAATGAGAACAATTTTACTTCAAGCGTAAAAACTTCATTTCATGTGTGAGCAATGCCTTTATAGCCTATACCAACATCATGGAAAGGTTTTAAAAATTCATATATCATATCTGATTACAGGTAACTGGACTCTGGCCATTTGGCTCATTGCTGAATTGGTTTGCATTAATAGCACAGTAATCTTATTAATTGACCATTGGTGCTAATTATGGTGATTCCCCTGTGAAATGTAGTATTATCCAGTGAAATTAAAGGCAAAAGGATGATGGATTGACTAATTTGACTTCACTCAAAACCATCATCATATTGATGATAAATGTAAATTATATGGAGGTTACACATATAGTTGTTGCCGTAAAATGTCACTTAATAAAATTCAATGATCATGAATGGAAACATCTTCCTCACACTTTATGAATACATCCACAAAGCCGATTCATTGTGTTTATGCATAGAATACTGAATAAAAAAACTTCAAGTAAAATATATAATAAATGAAACACATTTCAAAGGGCCATAGCAATCATCGGTCAAACAACATTTTGTAATTTATTGTATTGAGCACAATCTGTTGCTCTTTCTCACTGGTTGAACAAATATTTTGTTATTTTATCTTCACATGATATAGGCTCACACAGAACATTTGTGTACCTTACAAATAATGGTGTTGTCAACTATACCTATAGAGAAGAAGACTTGTGATCAATGCAAAATTAATGATGATGTGGTAAAGACACCCGGCATTTCTACTCATTTATCACATTTTGTCAACATGCAGTTTCTTCACAATGACCTCCCATACATGTTCACCATTCTTACAAAGTAACATGATGCAGGAACTTACATATACTAGGAAAGATTTGTGAAAGTTTACATATTTTACAATCATTAGCCTGTTGACATGAGACATACGATTTTTCGTTAGCTATAGACAAAATACCATTGTTTTCAGCATTGAAAAGTAAACAAATTTTGCCAAAACAACTTTTTGCTATCTTAAAATTAGGGACCATCAGAGAGGAAGTGTGATTGATATGTAACAATATATGTGCTGCAACCGCCAGGTTGGATGAGATGTTTTTTTTTAGATGTCCTATGGCATGAATTTGTCTTTGGAGAGAAGCCCTCACCAAGGCAGCTGTTCACTTTGTAATATACTGATTTTCATGCTGCCAAAGAGATAGCATTTTATAAAGTATGGTACATAGCCTAAGTTGCATAGATTCATTGATTCGCTGTGCCCCGCAGTTCACTGTTTTACGACTATTGTGCAAGTTGTCACTGCCATACAAAAGAAGATCTTGTCATAGGTATTATGATAACATAATTATATATGATAATGATAGCGAATGAGTCTTAAAGCTCACCTGATGACAGATTACTCAACATCCCAGGGGGCAGCAGGTCACAAATTCATTAGTTGTTGCATGTAATATAAGATATTTGCATGGGGTCAATGCGTGAGAATCATGATCGCCAGATTTTGTGTTTAGTTGTCCTATATGACTGTATACATGTTGATACAGTATTTTGCACAGGCCAATTTGAGGCCGTATGGTCGGAGTACATAGACTTCTCATCTATTCAAAAGTTTCAATGTATCAAAAAGATAGATAGTTTCTTTATTTTAAAAAAAGTAGCGAAAAAAGGAAATAGTTCGTGTTAAATGAGTAAGCAACATCAAATAGGCACATGATTGGCAAAGTGATTCAGGATGAATTATTCACACACAACATTACATGCAGCAATTTTGTATTCAAACAACACCATCATTTGGACAAGACCACCAAACGAGCTTGATGCTAAGGTGCAAATAACTTCAATGTTTGTGTTGATGCTTCAAATGCACAATGAAAATGAAGTAATGTGACATGAATGTGAGATGTCTGTTTGACTAATTTGCCTCAAGGACTACACAATGTGCAGAGATGACCCAATTGGTAATAAAGTGAAGCGTTTATGTGTCTTTGTGAGCAGTTTATGTATTTATGGTGATTAATATCTGACATCAACGTTTGTATTGTGTCTCCAGCACAGAAATGCAGAAGTGGGAACACAAGTCATAACTGTATACATGTAGGTATCGTCTCTGAAACTAGGTATTGTTAGAAAATTGCTTATGATTCAAGTAATTGTTGAAAGATCAGGCAGGCTAGTCATTTTGGTTTGTTTAATGCATTTCCAATGCCAAGTGAAGGGCCTATTTATAACACATCTTTGAAAGTTTTTCTGTGCACATCTGAACAATCTAGCAATAAATTAAAATTAGATTTAGTCCTAAGCTATTGATGATATTGGGGTTTATAAAGTTCTCCAGAAAGTATCTACAATGGACAAAGTGCAATTTGAAAGGTCTTTTCGCAACATGTGCATAACACCAAAATCCAAGAGAACTTGAAGAATTCGAAAATTTTCAAAATAACAGAGAGACAATTACAAGAAAAAGAATTATGTTTGCAACATCTCACAGGACATCAACCCGAGTTTCAGAGTAGAATGCAACATACCAAGAAATCTTCCAAAATGAAACACAATGCTCCTGAATGGTAAACCAGAGAATCCATAGAAAGTCAAACACTGACTTGCAAGGCAAAAATAGATGCAAGGAGACTGATACGGAAATCCAAACTTCTATAATGGCTACATTGATAGAAGGCATAATAGCTATTTCTATGATGAGCCCAATTACGGGGTTCTGGGGCGACCACTAGGTAATCAGGGGGGGTTATGAGTTTTCCTCGATGGCAAATTATTTATTTCGCAGTAACTGTGACAATTATTTGTATTGTTCTCCCCTTAAAGACACAACTTTATCTTTAAAAAACAATATTGGGTCATTCCATGTCAAATGGACCAAAATTAGGTAACTTTCCATGGGTGGGTCTTCAAAAAAATTTCAAATTTTTTTGTTTAGTGTGTCTAACTATATAACGGAGATATGCAAAACGATTCAAGCCAATTCTTAATAGTTTTCAAGTTACTGCCATATAAAGATGAGGTAGTTAGTATTAAAATTTGCCCTCGCGACTGCTTTTTTCAAGATCTACCTGTCTTGCAAATGCTCCTACTCATCCAATTTACGGTGTATCATCATGGAACTTGGTAATCTAATTAACAAGAATATTTCCAAAATATCTTCATCTTTTATTCAAATATCAGATTATCATGCAAGGCCCACGGCCTTTCCAAACTTTAAGAAAAACTGCGTTCGCGCAGCTTTTTAGCAATTTTTATCTCCATTACTACGTAACATACAAATCCAAAATTAAGTAAATAGACTCTCTATCAGTAGGACTAATCTCCAAAAAATAATCGAGCTTGTCACTTTAATGAATCAAAAGTTACCGTTGGCTAAACATGGCACGTCATGCAATATACCGGCATGTTCAGGCTTTCAGATGAGCATCTGGTCCAGCTGGTACAAACCTGCAAATTTTTTTTATTGAAGCCTTATCATGTCAACTGTCTGTGATACAAAGATGGTTATTGTACCCTTTCTCAAAATATTTTATCTAAGGCCATTTGTATATGAAGATTTTACCCTCGAAATATGGCACTAATCTGCAAGCAGCTTTTTGGCAATTTTTATCTCCCTAACTACTCAACATACATAATCCAAAATGTGGTAGACATACTCTCAGTAAGAAGGACTAGTACTAGAAAAAAATACAAGCCTGTCACTGTAACGGATCAGAAGTTACGGGAGGTTAAACATGGCAGGTCATGCAATATCGAAATATGCTCAGGCCACTAAAGGAGCATGCCAGAAGAGATGGTAAAAACATGCAATTTTTTTTAAATGCCTCAAATATGATGTGAACTGCATCTGTGCAAAGAAGATTTATGTACCCCTTCTCAAAATATGTTACCATTAATTTTGCAGGTTTGTACCAGCTGGACCACATCCTCATCCGGCAGCTTGAACATGCCGGAATATTGCATGACGTGCTATGTTTAGCCAACCGTAACTTTTGATTCATTAAAGTGACAAGCTCGATTATTTTTTGGAGGTTAGTCCTACTGATAGAGAGTCTATTTACTCAATTTTGGATATGTATGTCAAGTAGTAATGGAGATAAAAATTGCTAAAAAGCTGCGCGAACGCAGTTTTTCTTAAAGTTTGGACAGGCCGTGGGCCTTGCATGATGATCTGATATTTGAAAAAAAGATGAAGATATTTTGGAAATATTCTTGTTAATTAGATTACCAAGTTCCATGATGATACACTGTAAATTGGATGAGTAGGAGCATTTGCAAGACAGGTAGATCTGGAAAAAAGCAGTCGCGAGGGCAAATTTTAATACTAACTACCTCATCTTTATATGGCAGTAACTTGAAAACTATTAAAAATTGGCTTGAATCGTTTTGCATATCTCCGTTATATTGGTAGACCCACTAAATAAAAAATTTTGAAATTTTTTTGAAGACCCACCCATGGGACCATTGGTCCATTTGACACGGAATGACCCTATTTTTAAGTTTGTGTTATATCAATATCTTTGAAAAATGTTGAGGAAAAAAATAAACAAAATCATGCCAAAAAAATTGTGAAATTGGTGACGAACAACAACAGAATTTGATCTATCAGGTAATTTCATGTCTCATCTCCTATTCCAGTTTCATAATTATTTAAAAAAATTGATTGCATGTATCATGTATAGCCCTGCTTCACACTAATTAGTCTTGTGTGGCATAGTTTATATGAAGAGCAGCGTGATATTTAGGTTCGGAGGAATTTGAAAAATACTGGGCTTGACATGTGATAACCTTGATGTGTGAAATGGTTCATGTATTTCATTTCAGAGATCAAACAAGCCTGAGAGAGAGAGACATGGCTAGAGCATATTACAAATTGACAGTATTAATCTACCTCTAAGTAGATAATTCTAAGAAGTCGAAAAAGTACTCTCGATAATTCTGGCTTCAGAAGACGAACATTCCTGATAATGTAGCATCACCTGAAGATGAAGGTCATATCAGCTACAAAAAGTGATATCATGAAGGGCCTGATATGAATACCAAATAGATTTGAAGGTGCTAAATAAGCTCAATTTTTATTAAAAACTCAAAAACACAATGAAAATAAACGGATGTGACATGATGTAAAATATATATTTGGCTTATTATGCCTATCTGTACACACAATGGTCAAGTGAAATTCAAACCCTGAAATGGGTCATTCGGATTTTAATGTGAATGACATAAAACAGAACATTTAAGATTTGGCCAGTTTGGCGTTTAGATAAACAGGCCAATGAATATCTGTCAAGTAATGCTTCTGTGGCATCATCTGAATATATGTACCAACACAAAATAATTTACAGTAATGCTATTTTCCTTTGAGTGATTCAATTATAAAGTTCCTGAGCACTATATTCTTTCTTCCTGTTTTTAAGGCGATGCTGAGCAAAGAACTTTGGGTCATTCAAGTCAGATTTCTTAAATTACGAGAGTCTGTTGGTCTGCAATGACAAATGTGAATTTAGCATAAAAATCTATGAAAAGACACCCAAGCGTGAGGAGCAGACAACCAGACCCAAAACTGAAACTGGCCAAGAAATTCGACTTATTTTCAGAGAACCAGCGATTTCTTTTGTGGAGAACTGATACAAGTTTTTTAACTTAGTTGTAACATTATGTATTCCCTTAAACATACAGACATTTTCCACCGAGTAAAAATGGCAGAGTTGAATTTTCAGGATTCTTTTTTTCTTATCTGAATAATACCATTTTTATAAAGTATGCATAGGCAGCAATTTTCCTGTTAAGTGAAGTATCATTTTCGTGAAATGGAAAGAAAGTTATGTGTCATAATGATTATGTCATTCACCACTATCAGATATTTGTAAGAAAATCTGCGTGTCAAATTTAAAAGAATATAAATTTGTTATCACTAAGGAGAAAGTCACTTCGAAGAAGAAAAATACACAGTACAGCTGTTCAATAATTCCATATTGGAATGATATATGGGGCAAGCCAATGACATAACATCACCCATCTCACTTACTTTGAAACAACATCGTAATAAGATGGAAGACCATTTATTATCAAATGAAAACAAACAGAAGGCCTTTACAGTTAGCCCCAATTTTTGGACACTTCACTGCGTTTTTAGTTAATTTTACAAAGATCTGCTCCTCACGCAGCGTCAGTCACGCTTGGTTGTATTTTCATTGATTTTGTTGCTTGTCTCTCTCCCTGGTGGCCAAGCCATCAACCTTGTTTATTGTTGATATCAAACAAGATACCTATGAGGCATGAAAGACTCTGTCAGCTAAACGGACCGATATTTCATAAACAGTCCCGTGGCTTCCATATATACATTCATACAGAATAGGGACAGAACCAATATTGCAGCCACTACTTGCGTTTGTGCTTCAATAAAGTGTTGTAAAGAGACATCGTGGCATTGGAGAGATATTTTATATACCCCGTAAGCAAGTTTCCTAATATCCCTTTACTTCTCTTGTATTTTTTGTCTGGTAATCAACAAAACAAAAGAAACAATGATGTCTATATTTGTGTACATGTAACATTAACTCTTGTTAATTGACTAACACAACCAATAATCTTCTTTTTCAATGTAGTTAAGCCAGATTATACCATTCGTTCCTCTGTCAGCCAATCACATGCCAGTATTTCAGGGAAATAATTCTCATATAGCATTTACCCGTGATAAATGGCAGTCAGAGAGATTCCTACTTGTAAGTACTGTAGACGTAACACAGATGCATGACTTTAAAGATTGGTTAGAGATTTAAAAAAAAAGAAATGCTGGTAAGAAAACATTTGAAATGGATCGTTTGTACAGTTTATACAGATTTGTCACAGAGATTTCCTTTGGTAAAATTGTCATCTTCTTTGTAGCATTGAAATGTAATTTCCCCTCATCTCTGTACAAAATTCTCTAAAAAAAAGAACTGGTTAACAAAGCATCGAAATATTGGTTAAAATGAGGGCAAATAAAAAGTTGACGTTTCTATTAAAGTTCTTTTGAACCACCTGCAATTGTACATTTTATTTGACATACATGTAACTGATGTCTTCATAAAGAAAAAGCATTTGAAAAGTAAGAATTAGAACTGAGATAACGCATTTAATGGATATGAATAGGCGTATTAGTCAAAAAGTTAGGGCCTATCAAATGAAATTTACTGATATTGACAGATTTGCAAGGTCGATTGCACTTCAGCATGACACTGCAAACTTGACACTTCAATACCAATCAGGCAGTGTGACAGAATGAGAGTGAATGGCAATTCGGACATTTAAGACATTCCTATGATGGTAACAGGCCTATTCCTAGCCGAAACATCACAGACAGACAGTGTGATTGATATAACAACATTCTCCAGTGCTCAGCTGTTTAAATTTGATGAAGCAATCAATCGGGAAGTGAAAGTCAATTAAGAAATGTGTTAGGTGTAAATAGCGATCGGGCACTTTAAATAGGAGTCAGAGTGTTGTGCTGTTATGCTGATTGCTAATAAATACATAGGCATAGACAAAATCGTGTCTGGGCTGGCAAGCATACGTGGCACAATCATGTAGGCCTGTGCAGTGCTATTGCAAGGATTATGGCGCGAAGTTGGATCACTACAAAAAGTAAAACATGGCGGCCTATACTCTCGATTGAAAAGGCATCTGCAAGATAGTACAAAAGGCAGAGAATGGATTGGGGCATATTTGGTATTTTTGGAAAGAGAAAATCTATGCAGATGGCTATATTAGGAATAGATTAGGAGAAGATATATATAGAGAAATTAAAGAAAACGGCGATGACGTCATGCTATCCCAGAAGCTTTAGAGTCACGTATTAATATATAAGATTCTTTGTTGTCCAGTTATCCTGTCATGTTTGACTGTTTGAGTGTTTGTCTCATGGTATAAGCCAGTTATTCACCACTGGATCAGGAATATGTGTTTATCATACCTTCTTGAATATATACACAAAACACTATATTACATCATTCGTATTACACTGGCAATCACAGCATCCAGAGATCAACATGTTGTCACATGAAAGTTGGGCTTGAATTGTTCGTAATTCTACATAATGTTTTTAAAACCTAGACAGTAACTGTTCAAGGATTTTTACTACATCCTTAAAGAATATTGAGCACTGCAATGTGCTATTTTTAGAATGTCTTATACAAAATCAAACCGGACACATCTGACAGGACAAGCCTTCAAAGACCCTGTTTATTTGTTTACGCGTACATCCATATCAAAGCTAATGTGTCTCTTGGGAGTGGGAGAGAGTCTGTTGGAGGAAGATACATCGACTAGACACCTAGACCTACAAGTTAGAGCTCTCTGCGTCAATGCGTCCCATTATAGGAAACTGCACTCTGACCACTCGGCTTGTTGTTGAATTGATTTGCATAAATGGCACCATAATCATATTAATTCACCATAGATGCTAATTAGTACTAGTTATGCAGACTCCCCATTGAAACGTAGTATATTCAGTGATGAGGCTAAAGGATGATGGATTGATCTCTCTCAGAATCCTATCCTCATATCATACTGATGATAATGATAAAATAATATCGAGGTTACACATTTAGTTGTTGACGTGACAAGATCATTTCAATGAAATTAAATGATCGTGAACGGAAAAGTTTTCCTCACACTTTATGAATACACACAAAGCTGATACATTGCGCTATGCTTAAAATATTAAATAAAAAAACTTCAATTACAATATATAATAAATAAAATATTTCAAAGGCCATAGAAATAATCGGTCAAACAACATTTGGAAATTCATCGTATCGAGCACAATCTGTTGCTCTTTCTCTTAAATTCAAATCTTCACTTCTTTGAAATCTCATCAGTTGAACAAATATTTTGTTATTATATTGTCACATGATATAGGCTCAGACAAAACATGTGTGTACCTTACAAATAATGGTGTAATCAACTATAGCTAGAGAGGGGAAGGCCAGTTATCAATGTGGTTGATGGTGTGGTAAAAACACACGTTGCACTTTTACTCATTCATCACATTTTGTCACCATGAAGTTTCTTTGCAATCACCTCACATAGTTACATTGATACCATCCTTATAAAGAAAATTGATGTAAGGGCTTAAATATGTGAATTGATTTTATACTGAAGTAGCTATACTTCTTAGTATAGAGTGCCAGACACTGCTTTAAATGTAACAAACTTTAATGTGATCAGAGCTGACAGAGATCCAACAACATCGAAATCGAGAGGAGGAGGCCTAGCATTGTATGTCAACAATGCATGGTGCAACGACATCTGCATCAAAAGTAAACAGTGTCATCCTGATCTGGAACTTATTACTGTGAGTGTTCGGCCATACTACCTACCTCGTGAATTAAGCAACATATTTATGACATTGATATACATTCCACCTGGTGTAAATAAGCCGCCAGTGATTAAAAAAGTCACAAATCATATCAACGATTTACTTTATTTTATTTTTTTTTATTGTGAATATATTTTACAAGGGTAAATAAAACCGGGTCAGCCAGAGCTGTTTTAAAACCGGGCCCTTTTAGAAGTAGGTAATTAAGCACTGATGTAAACAAAAAAGTAAAAATATATTAAAACAATTCGAGAAACAATATCTGAGCTGTAAAAAATAACAATAAAACATAAGTAAAATGACAATCGTAATACAACATATTATGTGTATACCTCTAACAATAGTAAATTCTCAATCAGTCTTCTTTATGTAGATCTTTAGCATTTTCTTAAACTTATTAAGATCAGCACAATCCCTTAAATGTGGTGGCAGATTGTTCCAATTTTTTGCACCATTGTGAAATAGCATATTGCGGTGAAATTCATTATCTGGTACTCCTATATATAAATTCATATCATGTTTTCTTGTAGTTTTTCCAGACACCTCAAAGTCAAATATGATATTATTGGTTAAATAATTCGGAGCGAGGCCATGAACACATTTGAAAATCAATAGAAGCTGGAAATACAGAAAACGCTTACGTATATTCATCCAGCCCAGATGTGTCACAAGGTCAAGACCTCTAACATTAACATAGTCAAAATTGTTTTCTATTATCCTAGCACAGTGATTTTGCAACATTTGCACTTTATTTAAATTGTGTTGACTGGTGCTTCCCCATACAGATATAGAATAATCAATGCAGTGTTGAATTGTTGCATTATATATTTTGAGAAGTATATTTTTGTCAAGTACTTTACGAAGACGAGCCAATTTTGAAATTTTATATGAGAGTTTTCTGCATAGTTTTGAAATATGAGCATTCCATGTAAGAGTTTCATCAATTTCTAGGCCCAAGTAATTTAGAACATTTACATTTTTTAATTGACTATCATTAACAGTGATATCAAGGGAGCAATTTGAGTTGTTACGTCTTGACTTAACTACCATCGAACATGACTTTTCTGTATTTATAACAATATTGTTCTTTCAATACCATTCAGTCACATTGTCAACACAACCTTGTAACACATCTTACAGGGCAACCATTGAATCAGCATTGACATAAATAAGAGTGTCGTCAGCATACAAGTTTGCAGTAGCATTACTAACATATTGACTGATATCATTTACAAAAATAATGAACAGTAATGGTCCTAGTATAGAACCTTGAGGTACCCCTATAGAAATATTTTGTACATTTGAAACTTTGCCATTGAACTTAACAATCTGATTTCTCTTAGACAAATAAGACTCTAACCATTCAAATTCATGTTCTTTGATACCATAAAATTAAATTTTCTTTAGAAGGAGCTTATGATCAATGGAATCGAAGAATTTTCGTATATCAAATGAACATACACCTGTAAAACTTTTGCTGCAAACATTATCAATACAGTCATCAACCACCCGATGAAGAGCCGTCTGTGTATTGTGACCTTTCAAGAAAGCAGATTGGTCAGATGTTATTAAGCCATTTGTAGTGAAATAGTTAAGTAGTTGAGAATGAACTTGAGATTCGAGAATTTTAGCAATGTGTCCAATAACTGAAATTGGCCTATAATTGTTCATATCAGTAATATCACCCTTGTCTTTGTACACAGGGGTAAATCGAGCAAGTTTCCAGTCCTCTAATACATTTGATGTTGACAATGACATATTAAATAAATGACACAGAAGAGGAGCAATAACAGAACGACTACAGTATAGCAGTTTAGAATCAAATCCAAGCACATCATTACTAGTATCAGGTCCTAATTTTTGTAGCTTGTCAAGTACACATTTCTCATTGATTTTTGTGAAGGAAAATGTTGAATTACATGCTGGCTGCTTCCATGGAATATTTTTAGGTTTACCACAAGTGTCTGCAATGATTTTTTCTCCTACAGAGCTAAAGTATTCATTGAACATGGTAGGACTGAAGCTGGTAGGAGGATTAACATTATATTTAGAACCAGTTACCTCGTTAATAATTTTCCATGTCTGTTTGGAGTTACTCCCACATAAATCAAATTTGTCCTGATAATATAAACGTTTGCCCTTTCTTATGTCACTTGTGATTTTATTTCTCATCTGTTTATGTTCAGCATAAAGAACCGGGTCATTGTTTTTAACAGATTTACTTTTCAGATAATTCCTCTGGTACATATTGCAAACAATTTCCTTTGTTATCCATGGGTTCTTCCTATCTTTAAGTCTCATTGTCTTAAATGGGGCATGTTTTTTACTTATATTTAGAAATGCAATTTTGAAGAGTTTCCATCTTTCTTCTAATTTATCATTAGTAAGATCAGTATCCATAATAGCTGGACATTTACTCAATTCATTCAGAAAACTTTGCAAACAGAAGCAGCTGCAATCCCTGAAAGTAATTTGCTTGTGATTACTGACTGAGAAACCCAATGCTTTGCAGATAGTTATGGGAGACATGAATAAATGTGATCTCGCACTGTCCAACTTCAATCAGTATGTTACATGTTCTACTTGCCTGGATCAAACAGTCGACCTGTTCTATTGTAATGTTCCAGGTGCCTACAGATGCATTAAGGGCGCACCTTTAAGCAATAGTGACCATAATATGCTATAGGGTCTACATGCAGCCTGTGTACAAACGTAAATTACAGCAGGAAAAACCAAAGACAATTCATGTAACCCAGTACACGGCTGATTCTTTAGCTTTGACATAACAGACTGGAATGTTTTCATACAGAATACAAACAACATAGATGAGCTAACTGACGCCATCACCTGCTACATCAACTTTAATATCGAAATGATTATCCCAAGGAAAAGCATCAAACAATAGCCGAACAACAATAATTGCAAAGTGTTTTGAAAGAACAGTTCTGCCCCGCCTTATGCAACATGTACAACATCAACTAGACAACCTGCAGTTTGCCTATCTGCCACGAAGAGATACAGACGATGCTGTCGCTACTGTTATTCATGAACTACCTCATCACCTAGACAAAGGAAAGAATTCAGCCCGTTGCCTATTTATAGACTACTCATCGGCATTCAACACTATCTAGCCGCACATTCTTCTTAATGCCCTGAGTAGATTTAACGTGCCTGCAAAACTGCAACTCCTTCTACTCAGCTTCTTGACTGAGCGACAGCAGTACGTGAGCACTTTGACCGAAACATCGCAATACGTGACTAAAAACACTGGAGCCCTGCAGGGGTGTGTCTTATCCGCTGTACTCTTCATCATTTATACTGACAGCATGAAAATGAATAATGAACACTGTAAAATCATTAAGTACGCTGATGACACTATCATTCTTGGACTTGTAAATAACGATAATGAGTTGATGTACAGAGAATCCATCGAATATGTCTCAGACTGGTGCAAAGACAATTACCTTAACTTAAACGCAAGTAAAACTAAAGAGATGATATTTGACTTTAGGAGAAAGGCTAATTATAGAAATTCTGTAACTATCGATCAGACTGATGTTGAAATTGTGCTACAAGTACTTAGGTGTCAATATCCAGTGCAATTTGAAGTGGGAAACTCATGTCAATCAGGTGTTAAAAAAGATCAACAAAAGATTTTACTTTGTTCGTTGCCTCTGAATCTGCATGTAGATAGACTACTTATCACTTTGTTTTATAATTCGGTTATATCCAGTGTCATATGTTATGCTCTGCCAGTATGGTGGAACAGCTGCAGTAAAGGTTTACAGAATAAACTCCTGAGATGTAGAAAAAGAATATGTAAAATTGTTCAGAACGATGGTGATGTACATAATCCAATTGATGTATATAACGAAAGGTGCATAGCTCTAGCAAATAAGATAATTAATGACAACTCACATCCACTGTATAGCTATTACTCTGTTATCCCACATGGACGCTTGTTGATATTACTATGCCGAACAAAAAGGTTCCAATGTACATTTGTACCTAACTCTATAAAAGTAATTAACTCTCAGTAACTTTTCAATGCTGCACAGATTTTGTCTGTAGCTAATAAACAATCTTATGTCTTATGGCTTAGGTCTTACACATTAATTTTTTTTTTAGTCGCATTCAGCGTTTTAAAGCCTTAGCACTTTTGGCCTTGCCAGTCAGGAGGCTTTTCCTGACAGGAAAATAGATGAAAATATATAGATATGGTAAGTGCAGCCTTCTAAGCCCACTTCTGGGCACTTACGAGGGTTGATTGATGAGATGGGAGAGAGAGCAGGAGTCCTCAACACTTGCCCAGAACAGACACCGATACAAGGGCTGCCAATTCAACATCCCAATGCCGCCCAGCTGGTATTTTTCTCATGAAGTTCCCTGAAAATTTTGGGGTCCCCGCCCTGGGTTTCGAACCCATGCAAGGTAAGGTCCTCAGGAGAGCAGGCGGAAACCTTAGCCACTCTGCCACCCTTCTGCTGTATATATAACTCACCAATTATCCGATTGCTCAGGTTTGATGCTTATTACAAATTAAATGTTTCATTATTAATTTTTGTAAACACATAATTTGGCTCTATTGACTATTTCTCGAAATATTTCAAAGTACGCATATCCGACAGCTTTAGTTATCATCATGTCACTTGCACTTCATGCTACAGTTCTATTTTAGTCTCATGCCGTAAATTTGATTTAGGTTGCAAAATTGACAAAGCTGTGTATAGACACACAGATTAAATCCTCATTTTCTCCAGGGATTATGTATGGGCTCAACAGGGGATAAAGGAATGCTGGCAGCCAAGGAAGATAAAACTTAGACTGTATAACAGGACGCTTGTGGAAGTGACTTAAGTTGCATACTGGGTTTCCGTCAAGATAATGAGTGATGCAATAATTCAAAGCTAAGTGCACACAATCACAATACACTGCATGAAAAGAATCATGGTATACATCATAAATCAAAAGGCAATTAATTGTGTTTGCTGATGCGTGCAACTCAAATTTGCCAGGGTCTAAATATCAAGGATCTGCACAGCTTGATAAATTAGCTTGTCAGGACAGAGCCATGTAATGTCCCCATAAATATTTTCATTAATGCAACACAATGGAGCGAAGCCCATTACCCTAAACCCTTGTTAGCTATTATGGGGTGTTGACAGGGTTTAGATCAAAACTGCCAGTTGCAACGCAATGAAAGGCAAGACAATAAATCTGACAACAAGGAGATGTATATTTGAAAAAAAATAACATTCTGATTGTACATAGCCAGAAACTTTCGTGATACTGGATGCAAAATAATTATATCTGGATATGGCTGGATATGCTAAACACTCATAGGTGCAAATAATTGCATTAATGGGCATGTCATTGAAAGCCACGAACTGTTAAATGTAAGCACTTCTCATTCTTCTGCTGTAACAGCAGGTCTCCATAAAAACCATGTCGGTGAAATTAGTCCTGAAACTTTCGGACATGTTGAGTCTTTTCTTTCATATTTGATTCATGTTACGCTGATGCAAATCTTGATTAATCCCTGACCACCAACAGTAATTGCGGCTTCAGACAATTTCTGCCCTGTCATGAGACTTCATCTCTTTCATTTAGCTCTCGACTTTAATGGCAGGTTAATTATATGATTCCCAGAATCAAGTAGACGGGCTAAAGCGTTAAGGTGCCCAGGAGAAATGTTATGCACAATTGTCTTTGCTAGATACCCAAATAGAAATATAGAGTAGGTCGGGGCAAGAAGCCCGGGTTAGGTAAGAGGCCCCCCCAGGTTTATATCTAAACTTACATTTTTGTTGTGTTTTCTTATTATTAGGATTGAAGCTAGAGGCTTTTTAGGTAACGTCACCAATTTTCAGAGCAAACAGCACCAAACCATAGTAGAAATTAAAGAAACAAAAAAATGTGCGTGGTTTTTGTAACTTTTGCTAATTCTTTGAAAGCTGTTGTCAGAAATTACCTTGGAAATTTTTAAAAGTATAATGGATATATGCATTGCTTCACTTTAAGACCATCACATAAATATGATTATGATCATGTTTTTTGCATTTTAGTTTGAAATATAGAGGTCAAATTAAAATAAGTGGGTTTGGGGCGAGAGGCCCCACATGGCATGGGGCATGAGGCCCCCTACACTGGGGCCTCAAGGCTGATACAGGAACCATTTAATAGTGTGTACTTTACCTTAAATCTTGATAGAATAGCTAATTAAAATCAAAAAAAAAATTGGCCAAAATTGAAACAGGGTAAAAAATATTAAAAAATTAATGTATGAACAGAAAAATTCTGAAATTCAGAAAAAGTGAATAGAATGCCTTAAAAATGATAGAAGAACCCCAAGAAATAACTTTCAAGCTGAATGCACCCGCAAAAAAAATTGCCATAGGATTATAATAGGGGGGCTTCTTGCCCAATGGGTGGGGTAAGAAGGCCATTTTCATTTTTTTTTTTAAATGGCCGTAACTCCTTTATTAAAATTAGTAGACATTTGATTCACTAGTTATAAATAGAGTCAAATGATCCCTTCCTGACAGCATAAGCATTCAAAGAATCGACCATGAAAAGTAGGTCAAATCGCACCTCGAAGTTAATGGGGGCTGCATGCCCCGACCTACTCTATGGCATAACTCTTGTAATACATTGGTGTAGCCACTCCATTTCCACTGAAATAAAACTTGAAGAGAAAGAGATTACGTTTATAAGTTGCAAATATCAAATATCTGTTCTAAAACATATTCCGAAATTTGGGTAGGAAACCTGGACATGAGATCCTGCCATCTTATTTTTTTAAAAACACTTCTTCATGTAGAGTAGGTGTGACTGGAACAAGGGACTTTTAAGTTTGTCTCTCTCAGGATAAAAAAAGAAAACGTCTATCAGTATCCTATGAGTAATGGTCAGTTGTCTCGAAATAAGCATGATTTACTCCCCCTTCTTCCCGACTGTGTCAGGAGAGTCTGTTCCTTACGCTTGGTTGTCTTTTCATTGATTTTGTTGCTTAAGTCACATTTGTCATTACAAACCACCAGACTAAAGTAATGTGAGGTAATCTGACTAGACTGACCCAAAGTTCAGACCTTCTTTACTCAGCCTCTTCCAGTAAATTGTGTTCTTCTGTTTCTCAACAGCACTTGACACCTTAGATGACATTGCTAACACTTGACATTAGTCTCATAACTAGTTTTTCCTTTAAAACTCTCTGAAAGGAACTGTTATTGCGAATAAAAAGCAAAGAAAGCACTCAAGCACTTTCGTTCTGAATTTACTCAACCATTAACCCGGACAGCAAGACGTCCTAACTGAAATGCAGCATACAGGAAGCAGAGTGAATCAGAAGACCAGCACACTAGTCCAAAGAGGACTAGTTTCATAGTCAGCATGCAACCCCTGGGGTCTCTTGTTACTGCCAAAGATGCTGAATTAATCAATTTTAAGTATTCATCAGGTACGTAGTCCAACTTATCGAATAACCATGCCAAACAAAGCAGCATATTTCATTATTCTCGGAAACATGTAATAAAATTACTTAAGTTTGAAGATGGGTTTTCTTTTGCCTTCCGCACCAAAACTCTCTGAATAGAATTTATATTATAGATAATTAAACATAACAGCGACAGTAAGAACAACAGCAGCCAACAATCATGGACACTTTTGTCAACTCCACATTAAACAGCATTTTGTTTAATTTTTTTTAAAATTTATCTCTACTGTGCATCAGACAAGGGAGTCTGGTAAAAAGGAATTGGATCGTCTAACTGTCTTCTTTGCTATATTTTGCTATCAGATCGTCATAACCATAGGTCCACAAATACACATGAAAGGTTCCCTAACTGCATGTGATGTCATTTTTACACATTGTGTCCTCCCTGAGGCAGAATTAGTCAAATAGACATCTCACATTCATGTCGCATTTGTTTGATTTCATTGTGCGTTTGGGGAACTAAAGCAAACATTGAAGTAATTTAGCAGAAACCTCATTTGTTGTTCTTGTTCAAATGATGTTGTTGTTTGACAACAATTAACATTGCTCCATGTTGTGGTGTGTCTTACTTAATCACTTTATCCAAAGGCAAGTGGAGTATTTGGAAATTCATCATGGTACATTGATTTGTAATGATTATTTGGCAAAACAGTGTGCATCAAGTCGCTCCTGAAAATAAAAAGTCTGTAATCGGTTATACCATAAGTTTTATCATAAGGCATCCCCCATCATGACAAGCTAACCGATTCCAAGATATACATGTCATGTATTCAGAATGCACATCATCAGCTGTCATGACAGAAAAATTGTATAATTTCGAGAATTAGATGTGAAAATGCTTCCTTTCTTCATAAATAATGACATAGCCATAAGTAATAATTGGTATTTTTAACAAGGAGATGTGTATATGTAATATACTGGATCAGTAAGCAGTATTAAACAAGGGACCACAGACTTCTTTGAAAAACAGCTGAAAAATCCACAATTCTTAACTGCCTAAAATCATGGGGAGAAAATGGGTAGACATTTATGGTCAAACCAGGTTTTTGTTCTGATGGAATTTTACCATGCATCGGGTTTTTACTGAACCAACCCTGGCGTATATATATTACTTTGGCAAGGTGACAAAGATTACGCAAGCTTGTTCATTAAACCCTGATAGAAACACATTAGGTGATTTCTTTCATAATCGGTACACACTGACCTCATGTCAATATCTGATAACATACACGCAACGATTAATTAATTTCTGATCCACTACCGTCTGAGATATTCTGTAATCCGTCATCGTGTTAGCTCAAGACTCGTTCTCTTTCATCATCACATATTATGTAACAAGCTCTTTCCTTTGACTGCAGCGATTAATTGCACAATAGCCTGAATCATATTGACAGCCCAAAGCGTCAAGGCTTCCACAGATACAATTTTGCAGTCATATATGACCCTAGTTGTTCATGTTGACGTGTGGCCCTAACATTGTTTCTTGTGGTTATGTTTAATTTTCTCAGCTGCACAGTCTGTGTTTTATCTTGCTTGATTGATAAAAAATGTCACTCGAAACAACGTTTTTCCAAGAAATAACATTTTTGACATAATGGAAGATTAAGGTTACATGCATGTTTGCATTTGTTGTACAGAGGTGGTAATGACATGTCCGTGAATTCACTACATTCACACCTGCTGGCATTTCAATATCCAAACAGGGGTGTATCTAGAAATGGCCTGAAAGAGACCAGTTGCTTGCAGCTTTTCCTGTGTTCTCCATGTTGATTTCACATTGGGGGAGGGGGGACTGGCAGTTCTGATCTAAACCCTGTCAACACCCCATAATAGCTAACAAGGGTTTAGGGTAATGGTCTCACTTCCATTGTGCTGCGTTAATGAAAATATTTATGGGGACGTAATATGGCTATGTTGTGACATGACAACATATCAAGCTGTGCAGCACCCTGATATTTTAACCCTGGCTAATTTGTGTTGCATGCATTGGCAGGCACTAATAATTGCTGTTTGATATATGGCAGATATTTTAATTCCTATATGGTGGTGTATTATGATTGTGTTGGCTTTGCTATGATTAATTGCGTCAAAGATTATTTCAGTGCAAACCCAATTCGTAACTACGGTATGTTCCAAAAGTGTGCTGCTGCACAATATTTGTTTTATCTTGCTTTGCAGCTATGTATTCCCTTATCCTCTGTTGAGCCTATACATAATCCCCAGAGAGAGGATTTATTTCTTTACACAATAAGTGCAGTAAAATGTTAGTGGAATTTGGTCAGCTATGGAGAAGAGCAGTAGATTGGCCATAATGGTTGGCTGTTTAGTGGCCAGCCAAATTAGGAATAAATGTAGGCAACTCTTGTGGATCATAAATGAGCCTAATGTAAAGCGATGTATTGCAAGCACTGCCAGCAAACTAAGAAGAATAGCTAGTGTATAGCTTGGTTAGAGCAAAGAGTAAATGCTTGTGATCAGGGGTGTCGGAACGAAATGAGGGCGGCAGGGGCGGTCGGTCGAGAAACGGCAAATCTACTTCGCGCGATAAAAATTTAATGTAGCGGCAATAATAATTTTGAATATATACTTCTAATTTTTGCTTAAATTCACTGTAAATGAAGGCTTAAAAGCGTTATTTCTTTTAGATCAAAAGGGCAACCTTGACCCCCCTGCCCCTCCTGGCGAAGGGCAGGAGGGGCAATTGCCCCCCCCCTGCCCTCCCTGTTCCGGCACCCTTACAACTTGTGATGATGAAAGTTGTTCTATTAATAAGCTTAGAAAGTTTATGTAAAATTAGAAATAATGCAAACATTGTGGTGAAAGGTCGTGGGGGCCAAATGTGATAAATGAGTAAAAGTGCAACATATGTTTTTACTGCATCATCATCTACATTAACCACTATTCTTCTCGTCTATAGCTGACTAAACCAATAAAAGTCAGATACACAAGTGTATTGTGTTGGCTTTTATCAGATGAAGATAAAATATATTTGTTCAACCAATCAGATTTCTAAGAGGTGAAGATTTAAAATCAAAAGAAAGAGCAACAGATGGAGCTTGATACAATGAATTACAAAATGTTGTTTGACCGATTATTTCTATGGCCCTTTGAATTATGTTTTATTTATCATCTATAGGGTGGGAAGTTTTTATATTCTTGGTTTTATGTGTAATAAAATACAATAGCATTGTGGGTGTATTCATAAAGTGAGAGGAAAAACAGATTTGGAGTTACATTGCTCAAAATTTGATTTTATCAGTAGTATGGTATCATGATAGCATTGAGTGAAGTCAATCCATCATCCTTTAGCCTCATTCCTGAATAACAAATTTTAGCGGGGATTCAGCATAATAAGCAGTACTGGTTAATTTAATAATTGGTAGGATTACCATGCCATTAATGCAAATCAATTCAACACCAAGCCAACTGGTCAGTATTCATGTAAATGTAATCAGATTTGATAAATTTGACTATCCCAGAGGCATTTTAAACCTTGTGCACAATGTTAAATGTATTGCTCGCATGTGAACAGAACTTTACCTTACATGTAGGTTTGTGACCACTACTGTCTCTCACTGCATTCCTTGGTCCTTCCATAGCACCATTAATTTTTGAGAGTCAGGTGTTCCCAGTTATGGCTTCAGTTAATTAATCTTCTCCTTAACTCTCCTCTTGCCCATTTGTCAAATTCTTTCTATCAACCACAGAGCAATTAATTTCAGACCAGATTTTGATTTAACAGCTTTTGAACAAACAACTTCAACATTTCTGAAGCTTCAACATTTCAGATGCATTCTTTTCCTGTCATTTGAGGGAGATTACAATCCTTTTTTCAGGCTGAAAATGCAACCGCAAATCAAACATGTTTTGTGATTACATTTTGCACCCATTTGGTTTCTCTATTTTTTATAAAACAAAATGATACAGAAAAATTTAATGAAATAAAATAAAGCCATTAGACTATGAGGCATCAATTGTCAGGTCTACATGTCTAAATCATAATATTTTGAAGCATTGAGTTGTAGGTCTGGGTTTCCAATTCATGTATTTATCTCCAACAGACTGCTGTCTGCTCCCAAGAGACATATTTACCTTGAAATGGATGGACATCTTAATGACTAAGTGGAGAAGGGTCTCAAGGGAATCTATACTATTAGCTTATCGATGCATTATTGAAAGTTTTTAGCCCTTATCTAGTATGTACATTTGCGCTAGTCCAAACAAGTTGAAAACTTTCAATTCTAATATGCAGAAGAGAGCAACAAAACTTACAAAAGGAACAAAGAAATGTCATTATCAGCCCCCATGGGATATCAGGTGATGTCAGCCCATATCGAAGGGCAGGTTGCATTTCAACAAAAAAAATTGCAAAAATCAAATATGCTCCTCAATAGGAAAACAGAATATCAACTTAACAGTGAAAGGCAAACCTAAGAAATGCAAAATAAGCTATGGGAACTAGTAACATTCACTCTTCTCGTGGAAGAAGTGTGAAGAACCGTCAAAATCTTTCAAGAAGGAATTTCTATGGAGAATATAGAAAATTCTAGCCCAATTGGTATGAATCAACATAATGATCACTGGATCATTGTAATTATCCATGGGATATCTATAGTGTGAATGAGTGACTGAGAAGGGTTATTTAGAACCCTGATGTACAGTATATGTCACACAAGATTGGAAGACATACAAATGAGGTGTTCAAGCCCATGGCACTGTCCTGCTCCTACGATTCCTGCGTTAAAAGACTTTCTCTGCACTAATTAAAATTATGGCAAGCGGCCTTTTGTTTTAAATCAAATCATCAACACAGAAAATCCTGTGGAGGAACCACACCACAGTTGATATGATCAAGCAAGAAGGCCATGCAGTGAAATATAGACATTTTCTCTTATATCTCATTGATTACAAGAGAAAGGGCAAGAGAAGTCCAATGAGACCAGGAAAACGTCTGTTGTGACATATAAATATCTCTCCAATGCCATGATGGCTCTTTACAGCAATTTATTGAAGCAACTAGTTGCCGCAATATTGGGCTGCGTAACTACTGTGTATAAACATTTATATGAAATATCGGCCTGTTGAGCTGCATGACAGAGTCTTTCGTGACTCATCAATTTCTCTTGTTTGATATTGACAATAAACAAGGTTGATGGCGTGACCACCAGGGGGAGAGAACTGGTTCTTTGCAGGATATCCCAAACATTCTAGAGAAGCAATTGTATTTGTACAATATCCATATTATAGAATTTTATATGTTAACTTCGGAAACTACTCCCTGCTGCTGCAAAGCATGTTATACCAATTTGAAACTCACAACCATTTCCAATAATAAATACGATCAAAATGGAAATAATTTCATGGGGGTCAGGAGGGCGCAACTCCTACCCCAACCCCTCTGGCATCAGAGCAATATGATTTTCAGGGAAAATCCTGACCCATATCATGGCAGAAGAATCAGTTTTTGTACAGTTTATTTATGATAACATGTCTCTTTCTTTTCACCACATCCATTCTCACTACAATTGTTCAGCCTTCTGTTGGACAGTCCAATTGGTTGGTCTATATTTTGAAGGTACAGTTGACAGGTTATAGTAAATGTTTTACTCGTAGGTGAAATAAGAACAAAAACGCATTTACAATGATATGATGTGGGTCTTTATTTTGGCACATCTGATTAAAGCACGGTCATCATTGTTTCTGAAGCAGCTCGACTTACTGCACTCTGCGGCAACATATGTTTGAGTAGGATCCAAAACAGTTAGGATTTCTGCCTGAAGAACACACTCCTGCAATCACCTGTGGGATACATAGAAAAACAACATCAAGAAAGACATCATAATCTGGCACATTTCAGTGCTCATCTTCTTCTTGGTTGCATGTGGCAGGATCACCGGGTTTGTTCAACCGGTAAGGGAGCAACACATTGTTTCTATGTATGGCTATGTACTGTAATACAGTACAACCCAAAATAAAGTAAGATTACCGAAGCAGGAAGGAAGAATCAGCCACTACTTTACCCTTTCACACCTTTTGACTACCCCTGAATCACTTCCTACTTTTACCTACTTGAAACTACCTTTTAAAAATTACATTATAATCACACTTAAACAACATCAATTTAAACTCAATAACCCCATTGTGTTTGATTTACTTGATATTTTGCACCTCTGCTAATTGCAGTTACATTGGCAGCTGTCTAAATAGAGTTCTTAATGCAGGCTAAGGTTGTTGTAAGGAGTCAAAGGGAGTTGTAAGGAGATTTGGGGTGGAGAGGAGAAAAGAGGGCAAAATAGGTAAACAGAGGACTTCTGAGAGAAAATTTTCTTACTTTATTTTGGGTTGTACTGTACGTGAGTCTGACACATGCTCCTATTCATTCAGGGATGGCCAGGATTGAAACCTGTTTCCTCAAGAGCCAAACGATTCTCAGTCCTGAGCTGTAACCACTGGGCCCCAACATCATTGGGACACGGGTATACAATGTATTTGAACTACTCACCAGTGCCAGATTGTATCAATGCTTGACACAGGTTATCCTATAGTGGTTAACTCCCATAACTTTACTTTTAATGGGGTTACTGGGGAAATAACTGAACCATGTTTTAAGCTGACCTCTTTTTATATAATAAAGGGGTTTTGCTGCATGTTACGTATGACGTGTACTAGGGTGGGACTGGTGCCCCAGTGTTTGCGGATCAAACCTGACTTTTTTTTGCAGGTGAGGTTGGTATATGAGAGCATGTGTGTAAAATTTCAGCTCATTCCATTAATATTTAGAGGTGGCACATTTCACTTGAAGTTTATTATGTAAATCCCCATTGGCGAGCCCTGAAAAAAGCATGATTTTCCAAAAATGAGACTTAGAATCAATAATTTTCGACCATTCAAAAACCATATGGGAGGATTTTGAGAGGGCAGCTTAAATCTGGCATAATTTTGCATTTTCCACTTCTCATCTCTGCTCAATGTAGTGCCCAATATGACGAAAATGACTCGAAAACGCCTAAATTTAGAGATTTTCAAACCTTATAGTGGCCTACCTATATATATTATAGCAAAATGGATGTCAGTTCTTAACTGCCCTCCCAAAACCCTCCCCCATGGTTTTTAAATGGTTGAAAAATATTGATTTTAAGTCTCATTTTTGGAAAATCATGCTTTTTTCTCCTTTTTTTAGGGCTCGCCAATGGGGATTTACATTATAAACTTCAAGTGAAATGTGCCACCTCTAAATATTAATAGAATGAGCTGAAATGTTACACACATACTCCCATATACCAACCTCACCTGCAAAAAAAAGTCAGGTTTGATCCGCTTAAGATTTCCAAAATGTGGGGCGCCAGTCCCAGCCTAACATGTACCTGTAAAAGTGCGATCTAATAATATTGTTGTCATGGCAACCTACACGTTCACAGGACCCATATACGTGTTGCAGAACGTCTCTAATGACTAAATTATTTTCCCTGTAACAAAGTTAAACGATAAATTATAGGAGTTAACCACTTTAGGATAACTCATGTTAAGTGTTGATACAATCTGGCACAGATGGCAGCACGGTCATTGATTGAAAGTCATTATAATGCCTCAGTTAAAAACAAAAGACAACTCAGGCTAATCTAGACTCTTATGGCTGCCTCTTCCAGGCAATAGTGGATATTCAGATAGTTCAAGGCTTCATTTTCCATGAGCCACCAACTTTTGAATATTTCCTGGACTATATTTTAAAAATAGCAATAATCAAATTTCAATTAACAAATTCTAAAGATACAATAATAAAATCATACCTCATTAAGCGCACACCGTGCCCACACTCCATGCCATGCGGAGAGCCATCTGCAACCGCTTGTAAATCGAAGTCCCAGACCTTCAGACAAGAACACAATTATTAAAGGCCTATACAATTTGCATTTCTGCATATTTGGTGCATAATTTGAAAAGACATTAAACATAGACTGGATCAAATTCAACAGATTTTTGTCTCATTTCATCGGGCTGTACATTGTTATTGTTACCATCAAAGCAGTGAATCCTGTTCCAAACATCTCGCCCACAGTCTGCATCTCTTCCTGATGAACAAACGGACGTCACGGCTTTATTACCAGAACACACCAGTCGATTGCCGAATCGTGCCTCTCGGATGTCGAAGGCCCCACAATCTGCAGTAAGTTTCAGGACAATTATTTTCATTTTGTCAATTGCCCCACAATCTGCAATGAGTTACTGGACAGTTATTTTCATTTTGTCAAATGCCCGACAATCTGCAATGAATTTCTGGACAGTTATTTCCATTCCCTAAATGCCCACAATCTTCAATGAGTTTCTGGACGGTTGTTTTAATTTTGTCAAATGCCCCTCAATCTGCAATGAGTTACTAGACAGTAACTGTTATTTTCATCTTGTCAATTGCCCCATAATCTACTATGAATTTCTCAACGGTTATTTTTAGTATACCATTTAAAAACTTAAAAACCCGAAAGCAAATTTAGTTCTCATGCTGGGAGATTTATTATGAAAAACCTAAATGCAGTAATGCATACATTGTAACAGTGAGGCAACAATTATCCCTGCTTTTATAACCATTGCCTTCAGACATATCTTATAATGAATGGTAAATTGGTAGGGGTGCACTTAGGCCTACTTTCAATAGCAACTGTCGTACATAGCAAATAACCACAGCCCAAAAAAATCCCACAGCTTTAAATACACCCTCAAAACAATTGAGCTTGATCTGCCAGATCACTTGATTGGGTAGCCTTTGTCAACCACATGGGCATTTTTTGCGATCAGCCCAAAGGCTTGATCTGGACCAAAAGACTAGCTTTCCCAATCAAGTGATTGGGCATCCTTTTCCCAAAGGCTTGATCTGGGCCAAAAGGCTTGATGAATTGTTCTCTCGCCTTTCTAAAAGTCCTGATCTACCTGAATCGCTGACCTACATTTGCCAAAAGGCCTAACCCACAAAATCATTAGACTATCGTGGAAAAAGGGCCAGCAACCCTTGGGGCCAGAGTCCTATTTGCACCAAACGGTTGACCAAAAGAACTATTTGCCAAGTTCAGTGACTATTCGAGGGGAGAGGGTTAGGCAGCCAAATCTATTGCCAAATAGTACTTTCGCATTCAAACTTTTAAATGTGCCAACTTACCATAAATAAATTGAAAATGTCTTCTCATTTTTTAAATTAAAACACTGAAGTTGATATTTTAAATGAATTTTGGAGGAGTTGAACCCATGCTATCCCCAACCTCTGAGTTTAACACTGCCACTCTACTAACTGAGCTAATCAGGACACAGCACTGACTGACAATGCTTGATCATGCTGCACAGGATGATATAATATCACCCGGACCCCTAGCCCCCATCCTGACATTTGGTTCCCGCCACCGTCAGCTGCTTGACAGGGACGGACGCAGGGCAGGGGAAGGATGAGGGGATGCATCTCCCCCGCCAGACTAAAATTTTTAGATTTTTACATATTAAATTTATCAGCATGCAGTTGCGTTATGTGGCAAGCTATGCATTCCGTGACGCGATAACCCGATTGACCGGAATTTTCTGGATCCCCCCCTGCTCCTTGAGGCCAGATAATGTTTGAGCTAACAATACATGTAGCTATGTAACCAACATTAATTAAAGGATATTGATGGTGACACAATGGTGGCTCAGTGCTACTGTGCATGGCTGGAGTTACAAACTTTAAGAGTTCCAGTTGCTCCCTTGAATTTATTTTTTCAATATGGGACAACGCCACATTGCCTGGTTCGTCTTGGCAACATGAAACGTTAAAGTAAGCATTGATTTGATTGCTTATAGAAACTTTTTTTCAGGGACCGTTCAGAATTTGCAACTCGCCCACCCCAAGACATTTTTTCTTTAAATTATTTCACCTTGACTTTCATTACTGAGTTTAAGTCTAGGTGGAGTCACATGACATTGTGTTGACTTTGCATCAATGATATGGACATCCCAGACAAAGACAGTGATGTCCTCAAATACTTCACCATGACTTATTGAAAAGTACAAAGAACTATTTGAAGACTATTTGAGAATCAGTATTTTTGGCATTAAGACTATAGGTAAAAGCATGCGTTATGAAGATTAATTGATGGTTTCTCACTTGTGGTTGGAGAGACATAACAGCATTTGACCCGGGTGTGCGCTCCGTTGCAGTCAGCTTTTTTTCCAGATGTGCAGAGCTCAGTCGCTACGTAGTAACGTGGGCAGGTCACAGTAACACCAAAACTGCCGGATCTGTAACAATAATCCACAAACCAATTCTATTTTACAGGTTTCCCAAGTACTGTGAGTAGCAAAAGACTCCTAATATTTTGGTCCAATTGGTAATGTCTTTATGGCTCACTGTTAGCATATACAAAATTATAAGAGATTATTAAACATACTGGTGAAGATTATTTTGGAGATTACCAAAACTTTCTTGCATTACAAGAAGTGCAGTTGCCATTGACCTTAAGAGTGTCTGTTATTTTCAAGTTAATCAAAAAAATTTTACTGTTTTCAAATGACAAATTTGATTTTTTAAAGCATGATGCTTTACGTCTTGCAAGATACCAATTACATTTTCTGAATTGCTCCATAATGGAAAAGGCGCACTCTTTCCCTGTGCTCTTCACATATTATGGTACTATAAAACTTTGTTTGTTTCTTAATTTATTTCTCAATGTAGGCCCCAAATAATGCCGAAGCTTATCTGGCAGGGGCGGGAAATTACAGAATATTAATAATTATATAAAATCAATGAATTATAGATTGATACATGATTCCATTGCAATTGGGCGGGGGATGAACACTTTATTGTTATTGTTATTGATATACGATTCTTAATTAGTCCATCTACTTTCTTCGTCTATTTTCTAATAGTTATCACTGATTTGATTTGATTTTGATTTTGATTTGACTTGATTTATTAAGGAACACCCAAATTGGCCTTAGGGCTGCAAGATTTGGTGGTTATAAAACAATGTGATGTGGTACAATGGCATGATCTTTCACAAAATGAAGCAATTTTAAATTTGACGATTTGTTTGATATTTTTCAGAGGTTATCAACTTGTAGTAGTAGGTACTTCTAGAGTGTGCATATATATTTTGGAGTATAGTGTTTTTACCTTCAGCGAACTTTGTTCACAGAAGGTATTGTTTTCACTTGGGTAAAATGTTGTCCGTCCGCTGGGTGGATAGATAGTTTCCGGGCCAGCACTCGGCCTCTATTGAATGTACATGGACGAAATTTGGTGGGTATATAGCTTGTATAGTCTTGTTGACAGTTGTTGTGCCTTTTGATGGTCTGATGGATAGATATCTCATACTTTTTGAAATATTTTTTTGGTTTCCAACCAACAGCTCATAGCCTGTACTTTGTACATGCATGAAACTCTACCATAATATGTGCACATTAGTCTAATAAGGCCTTTCCCTGGTTCTACAAACCCTGGCAAGCAGATCGGCAGATGGCAGGGCAGTGGGCAAATACAGATAATTGAAGGCCACGACTTCACCACTATTGCATACCTATATAAAGTTCGGTAAAAACACCAATTTTATGGTGTATAATTGTCTTCTTCTAAAGGTGTTATTCACTGAAGGTTTGCTGCTGTCAGCCTATGTTTTCAGTTTGATTGAGTAATTCAGAGACTTTTATACTTGTGCAGTTTTTTGTCCGTGCAAGTCTCACATAAGGAATGAAAAATGTTGACGTGTAATAACTCTGAATATTGCTGACTTTTATGACTGATATGTTATTGAAATAATCAGGGGATCTTTGGTTCAAAACTTTATAATTCAACTTACACAACTTGTCATCAATTTTCATCATTTTTAGTTCTTTGAAAAGTGGATCAGTGTGAGCGTTGCATTTGGAGACAGGTTTTGTTTATGTGCTCCCCAGATGTACCATTTAGGTATTTTTACTTGTCATACATTGCTGAATTGCTGAAGTGTTCAAATGTGCTAATAATGCCATGTCTAGTATCTATACATAATGTAGCAAAAAAATAACTCACAGTTCTCTGCACCTATGTCTGTTAACGGCAGCACAGGACAGCCCCACAGCAAAGACGAACAACAGAAGTTTCAGCATCTTGCCAACTTGTCGGCCTGTAAACCAGCCAACTTGTAGTCTTGTAAATCAGCCAACTTGTAGACTTGTAAATCAGCCAACTTGTAGTCTTGCAAATCAGCTTCTGACAAGTGTTGAGTTACAGAGACATTTATATGATCTATTGTGAAATGCGCAGGTGATTATTAACCAATAGGAAATTTATCTTGTTCCATACTTCCCTTTTGATTTGTTTTGCTTCTGCAACACTGCTTCGGGTGAAGGCCCTTGGCTGCTTTGTCCCCATCCAACAAAACCTTCTCATGCCCTATAAGTTAGTGTAACAGAAAAACTCAAACACACTGTTCAATGGCTTCAGGATATGAATGTGCCTTACATGCACTTGGCAGTCATTTTGTGTCATATTCCCATTGGGAAAGTCATATTGGATTTTTTATCGTCATTTTTTGAACTTCAAGAAACCATAAACAACTGCACGTGCGAGTATTAAATGATTTGCATCATAGTGTCTGTTCCTGATGATAACCATTGAATCTACAGTGTACTACTCTATGAAGTGACCTTTCTCAAATGTAAGATAATCATTGAAGTTTCCTTTGATGGGAATTTATTCCTGACATGATAACTGCCCAAATGATTATTAATTTCTAGAGCACTGCACCCTCAAATGTTTTGATTCTTAATCAAACAACACCATCTTATACCCCCACCAGGAATTATTTGTTTAAAGACTACCCGTGAAGAATCATATTATTTATTTGGCATTTGTCATCAACCTTAAGAGGTCAGTGAACTTAAATGCAACTTAAATGTAGGAAATTTCTCTACATACTGGCACTTCTTCTTCTTTTTAAATCCTGCCTCTCTTAGGCAAACCTCCTCTTCGGAGTAGCTTTAAAATCCATAGTGTTCAGTAAAATCAGTTTCGGGTAAAATGTGCATGGTTAAAAACAGTCTAAGAACATGTCTAAGAACATGGTTAAAAGCAACTAAAAGCCGTGACACCACTACTGTTAATTAATCTATCACTACAGCCCTCCCTTGGTCCAATCTCCCGCAGAAGTTCGAGCAGATGTGGTTCCCTTGGGCGACTGTAGATGATAAGGAGATTATCCCATTCTCCCTTGGGTAGTTTCCTCCGTTGAGTAGGGCCCAGCACCACTGTTCAGGGTTTGTTGGACTTGGGATTCTGTCTGTCTGATAGAGAACTTCTAGCTTCGCCAGTGCTTCCTCGCGGATGTCTCTTGTTGCTGGACAGAGTGCAATTAAGTGGAGGGTGTCTTCTTCTGTATGGCCGCAGAGGCTGCATTCCTTTGTACTATCTATCGAGAATTTGGCCTTTAAGGATTGTGTTTGATATCTGCCAATTAGCATTTTTGCTCTGATACTCGCACTTCTTAGGCTGAAGGTGTCTGAACAGCTGGACCAGATCGGATGTGTACACGGGCTCCTGATGTCTGGAATGAGTAACCATCTCAGTGAGGATTTGGACTTTGCCTGTTCACGAAGACTGGATAAGGCGAAGCTGTTTATTTCAGACTTGATGTGCCTCTTCCATAGAGGTTTAGGCCATGGATAGAGTAGTTGCCTGTGGGCATCAATCCCGTAGACTTCGGCTGTTCTAGTCACCAGTGTGAACCAGCTGGACGAATTATTCTCCCTGGCACTAATTTGATTGTTGTTCATTGGTACCCCATGGCTGTAAACTTTTTCTCCGGACTATGGCTGGCTTCATGCGTTTGTTTGCCAACTGACACTTTTTATTTACAAAAATGCTTCAGCATAACAAATCATGAAATTTGATGATTGTTTTTCTGTTGTGACCATGAAATATGTCATAAAACCACAAAAAAGAACTATTACACCATTAAATTTGATTCTCGAAATAAATCTCTCTTGAGAATATGCCTACCTACATGAGCACAAATGGAATATGGAATGTTAAAAAGTGTATGATTTAAAAGCAACTTTGCATATACATCTAACTGTATCGACTGCCCCTGTCAGCGTGCCTCGGCGGTCTGGCGTCGGCCCGGCGTCGGTCCGATGTCAGCAGCATCGGACCGGCTTTGGGCCGACGTTGCGCAGCCGAGGCACTCTGATAGGGCAATTAAGTTGTTGGTATGGAGGCTCAATGATGAAGTGCACATTTAGATGTACTTGCTTATTAGTGTGGTTTGCATCGCTGCCTATTCCAAAAAAAATTGACGACTTTGGCGGCCTCTGCTGAATGTTTCAAGAACTACTCCGTATGGAAGACACGAAGCACAGAATAAAAGATTTGTCATCAAATTTTAATAATTTATGCTTTTTATACATTTATTCCTAATTTGTGGATAGATTCTATGTTCTGATTCTATATATTACATACCCACACGATGTGCTGTATAACCTGAATGAGTGCTGTGTCTTTATTTTATTTTTGAAGTAGATATAAAAATGAATTCTACATATTATTTTGCTTGTGCTTGTATATCCCAGTAGTTTGTAATTGTTCGATTTTATATTATTTCACATTCATATATATAGTTTTGTTTTTTTTACCTTTTTCTTTTTGGATGACATTTTATGTATCTGTCTGATGCTTTTTTATGTCAATAAAATTCGATAGATATATGTTACAGTGCATGTCAAGTCTACTAATGGCATCTATATATGTATAATATTTCAAAATAGATATCAATGCATTAAATTATTGAAAGGCTTCAGCCCATATCTACATTTGCAAAAGACCAAAAACGAGAAACCTGTCCATTCCATTAAAGAATTGTTGTCGAAAAGCAACTAAAAGAACATTGGAGTGACATTATCAGCATCACATGAGATATCTATAAATATATATATAAAGGACATCAACCCTTGTAGAAAGCAAAAGCATTGCATCAAAAAATTTTCAAAAAAAGTAAACACAAAGCAGCTGAATAGGAAAACAAAGAAAGTCAACAGTGAAAGGAACTCAAAAACATAGGCTGCGTAGCAGCAAACCTTCAGCGTTAAAGCACCAGTAAAGGACACCATTACACCATATCCCTGTCAGCATGCCTCGGCGGTCCAACGTCGGCCCAGCGTCAGTCCGATGTCAGCAGCGACGGACCAGCTTCGGGCCGACGTTGGACTGCCGAGGCATGCTGATAGGGTAAAAGTGCTGTGAAGCAAAAGGCATGTGGTATTTGCAATAGTGGTCCAATCTTGGTCTGAAATTATCTATATGCCCTGCCATATATGTATGCCCGTCTGCCTGCCAGGCCAGGGTATGTTGAACGATGGAAAGACCTTACTAGACCAATTTACACATATTATGGACCAGTTTCATGAGTAAACAAGATAAAGGTTGTGAGCTGTGGGTCCGAATATTTCCAAAAGCATTAAAAATAACTATCAATCAGACCAACAAAAGGCACGAAAATATTATATAGGTAATGTATATCAAATTTCATCCATGGACATGCTATGATGGCCAAGTTTTGGCCTGGAAACGAAAAATAATAATTTTAATATATTTTGGTCAATATTTCAAAATGTATAGAATATCCATCAATCAGACCATCAAAAGGCACAACTAGAGCATATGGGCTACATCTGTAAAAATCTTTTAGGGATTTTTCTCAATGTTTCAAAAAGTAATAAATATCTATCAATCAGATCATCAAAAGGCACAACTAGAACATACAGGCTACATGTGTACCAAATTTCATCCATGTGCATGCCATAGGGGCTGAGTCCTAGCCAGGAAACGAAAAAAATATTTACTTAATATTTTTGTCAATATTTCAAAAAGTACAAAATATCCAGCAATCAGACCATCAAAAGGCACAACTAGACCATACAGGCTACATCTGTACCAAATTTCATCTATGTATATGCAATAGGGGCCGAGTCCTGGCCCCGAAACTATCTATCCGCCTGCCGCCCGGATGCCCGAACGCCCGACCGCCCGCCCGGTGGACGGACAACTTTTGACCAAAGTGATAACAATACCTTCTTCGAACTTCGTTCGCTGAAGGCAAAAATTAACAAAGCCATGGAAATTATTACATTCTCTCTCATCCAAGACAGCACTACCAGCATCGCGCAGTTTTTACAACTGAAGTGAAACACTTATGGGAACTCTATGTAATCTATTGAAGGACTATTTCTATAAAATAAGAATACTCTTAATTTGATGTTATTTTTTTAGCCAACCCAATTTCGAAGAGGACAATATTTGACAGAATTGACCTTTAAGTATTCAGTGCAGGATTCTGAAGAGACTTATCATAGTTGTTGCATGTAATTCTACAGTTGAACTTCTAGGACCAATGGACCATATTGAAAGCGTTTGCACTTTGGTTTAAACTTACCGGTAGTTCTGGACTGAAAAATCGGCAGTGATATTTGTCTCTTTGCAAATGAGCAGTTATCTATCGAGTTTAATAATTCTTTCTTGCATGTCTGTTTTAGTGTGTTAAATCATTCTGTGTACCATTTTTTCCACATGTACCCATAGAATTTTAGGTATTTAAGATATGGTGTGACTTTCCAGAGCATACCCTGATTGAAAAACAACTCTTAACAAGATTAAAAAGAAGATTATTGATGGCACTTTTTTCAATTAACAGGAGTTAATGTTACTTACATGAAACTGACAATTTTTTTCTTGCTATGGTGTTAGCCAATGTTAGCCAATGAACGCACCAAAAATGTAGCATTCGAAGACATGCAAATAAGGTACTCTGCACACAGGAGTTCAGTCATAATCCTACATTAATGAACAAGACCTGCTTTCCATGCAAACAAGAGACAACAGCAGAGAGCTGCGAAGCAGTGAGCTCTGCCAGAAATCAGATGCAGCAACTGCCACGCCACTAATAATATCGGCCCAAATGGTGGAACAACTGCCTTGAAAGTTGAAACTGTAACATTAAAGCATCTATTACGATTTTGCATACTTAGTTTAAAATTTGTGTTAATGGTCGTAGGCCTGAAGTTGGGGAGTTTAAACATAAAAGTACTGAATTTCCTTACGCATGACCATGAATTCTGCCAGTCTCCTCACAGCTATCGCTGTTCAGCAAAAGGTGACTTTGATCAGTCAGCAAATAAGGTGTGCTGGCCTGTGAAGACTTCCATTATGATGTCATAGTCCACATTACGAGAAAACAAGGTCTTTCTCACATTCGACCAAAAATGTTTAAATAAGATCATCCACAAGAAAAATCCTGAAGTAGAAGCACACACAGCAGTTACGATCAAGCAAAAGAAGACCTTCCGGTATATACATAGAAATACATAGAACGGACATGAGGCTGTATGATGCCACCTCAAGATGAGGTCACCAAATCCGCCATATTGGAACTGCCCTGAGACATGATGTCACAATAGAATAATTATGATGTGACCTCATGCCATTGTTATAAGTGACACCACAGTTATTGGTGACGTCACAGTCCATTGTGCCAGTATTCAGGGCAGTTCCAAGATGGCGGATTTGGTTGCTTCATCTGCCAGAGCCTCATGTCCCTTCTATATATTTCTATGGGTATATATCATACTTCATCTCTCATGTTTCATTGATTACCAGAGAAAGTGCAAGAGAAGTTCAACGAGACCAGGAAATGTCTGATGTTGTCTATAAATATCTCTCCAATGCCATGATGCCACTTTACAACAATTTATTGAAGCAAGTAGTTGCGGAAATATTGGGCTGTGTAACTACTAGGGCCCTGCACAGGACGGGAACGGGACTGAACTTGACAAAATTTGGCGGGAGTGGGTCAAAATTCGGAAAATTTTATCATTGTAATGCCTAGAACGGGACGGGAGCGGGAGCAGATTCGGAAAGAACGGGCGGGAGTGAGACAAAAATCTAGTCCCGTGCAGGGCCCTAGTAACTACTGTGTATGAATATTTATATGAAATATCGGCCTGTTGAGCTGACAGAGCCTTTCGTGACTCATCAATTCTTCTTGTTTGATATCAAAAATAAACAAGGTTGATGGCTTGGCCACCTGGGAGAGAGATAAGATGGATGTTGAAGCTCAAGACCAGGGTCTTGGAAAGAAGAATTCTAAGCGAGAATCCTCTTTTGAGAAGAGATCTTTTGTATTGACAAGCCGCGTTGGTATATTCCTCTTTGTTGTTCTGCATTACCAAAGAAAATATTTGTTTGGATTAAAATGAAAAATTACCTTGAATGTGGGTACACACAACAAGACTCCAACAGATTGTGAATGAAATTTCAAGACTGTGTGTTTCACTGCTATGTATGAACTGCATGAATGGCCAGGTTGAAGATTGAGTGAGTGAGTTAGTGTTTTACACCCCATTAGCACCGGTGTGGGCTATTTAGAGGCAACAGGCCAGGTTGAAGAACATTGTAACAGTCACAAATGACTTTTTTAAGCTGATCACAATATTGAACCTAGTTTTGTCAACCTCATGTGTTGTTTAGTTGAACTTGCAGGCTACTGCATATATTAATCTGGTACTAGCTACAAAATGGTTCTTTGAAGGATATCTCAAACAATCTAGAGAAGCAATTGTATTTTTATAATATCTGTATTATAGAATTATATATTAACAGAGAGAGAGAGAGAAAATTATTTCATTGGTGAATGGGCTCATAGCTGCAGCTTAGCCCCCAGCCCTCTTCCCTCTTTGAATATTAACTTCGGAAGGTATACTCCCTGCTGCTGCAAAGCATGTTATACCAATTTGTAACTAATAAATACCATCAAAATGGAAATAATTTCATGGGGGTCAGGATGGTGCAACTCCTACCCCAACCCCTCTGGCATCAGAGCAATATGATTTTCAGGGAAAATCCTGACCCATATCATGGCAGAAGAATCGGTTTTTTTACAGTTTATTCATGTTAACTGGTCTCTCCATTCTCGTTACAATTGTTCAGCCTTCTGTTGGACAGTCCAATTGGTTGGTCTATATTTTGAAGGTACCGTTGGCAGGTTATAATAAAACTTTTACTTGTAGGTGAAATAAGGACAAAAACACATTGACAATGCTGTGATATGGCTCTTTATTTAGTCACATCTGATTAAAAGCAGTCGTCATCATTCCTGATGCGGCTGGACCTGCCACAGTTTGCGGCAACAGATGTTTGTGTAGGATCCGTAACAGTCGGGATTACAGCCCGAAGAACACACTCCTGCAATCACCTGTGGGATACATAGAAAAACAACATCAAGAAAGACATCATAATCTGGCACTTAAGGCCACACATAATTGATCTTTAGCTTCTCGGATCCTCTCAAGGCACTTTTTCTAGGGTCGGTCGGTAGGACACAAAAAAAGGTGAAACTTTTTTTTTTTAATGTCAAAAAAAAAAATTTTTTTTTTTCCATCAGCAGGAAATCTATTGTGTCGGCTGGTCCGCGAAGCTAAGAATCAATTACGTGTGGCCTAAACATGTATTTCGGCCTCTTCTTGTTCTTCTTCTAGGGTGCAAGTGGCTCAACCCGTAAGGGAGCAACACGATGTCATGTTTCTATGTATGTTCATATATTGTCATATTTGAGTCTGGCGCACGCTACTATTCATTCGGGGATGGCCAGGATATTTTAGTTGCTCAAACATAGGAGGACTTTTGAATATTTCCTGGACTATATTTTGAAAATAGCGATGATACCTTTTTAATTAACCAATTTTAAAGATGAAATAATAAATTCATACCTCATTAAGCGCACACCGCGCCCACGCTCCATGCCAGGCGGAGACCCATCTGCATCCGCTTGTAAAGCTAAGTCCCAGCCCTGTCAAACAAGTACACAATTAAAGGCCTACGCAATTTGCATTTCTGCCTATTTGGTGAGTAATTTGAAAAGAAATTAATCATAGAATGTATTCGTTTCGACAGATTTTCGTCTCATCTGTGAGTAATTAATATTAATAATTATACTTGATAATTTCTTTAAATTCTACTGCACATCATGTACTTTGCTCTTTGTCGCCCTCTTGTGTTTTCCAAATGGACCACACTGGAAATAAGTTCATGTAACTTTTGTGTGCCATCCGTGATCTTTTATTTATTAGTTACTTTATATGTTGTTTCTTCATTATTGTAACCTCCAAATAACAGACCAAAATGAAATCAATCAATCAATCAATCAATCAATCAATCGTTATTGTTACCATCAAAGCAGTGAATCCTGGTATAAACATTTCGCCCACAGTCATCATCTCCTCCTGATGCACAAACGGACGTCACAGCTTTATTGCCAGAACAAGTTAGTCGTCTGCCGTATCCTGCCTCAAGGATGTCAGATGCCCCGTAGTCTGCAATGAGTTATTAGACAATTATTTTCCATTTGAATGCTCACATTCTTCAATGAGATTCCGGACAGTCATTTTCATTTGGTCAAAACGCACGTAATCTTCAATGAGTAACTGGACAGTCATCATTTTCAATTTGTCAAATGCCCCACAATCCTAAATCAGTTACAGGACAGTTATTTTCATAGTCAAATGCTCTCTCAATCTGTAATGAGTTATTAGACAGTTATTTTCATTTGGTCAAAACGCACATAATCTTCAATGAGTAACTGGACAGTCATCATTTTCAATTGGTCAAATGCCCCACAATCCTAAATGAGTTACAGGACAGTTATTTTCATAGTCAAATGCTCCCTCAATCTGTAATGAGTTATTAGACAGTTATTTTCATTTAGTCAAATGCCCCACAATCTGTAATGAGTCACAGGACAGTTATTTTCATAGTCAAATCCCCCCTCAATCTGTAATGAGTTACAGGACAGTTACAGGACAGTCATTTTCATTTCGTCAAATTTCCCTCAATCTGTAAACAGTTATTAAACAGTTATTTTCAGTTTGTCAAAAACCACTCGATCTGTAATGAGTTGCAGGACTGTTATTTTCAGTTTTTCAAATACCCCACAATCTGTGATGAGTTATTATACAGTTATTTACAGTTTCTCAAATGCCCCACAATCTGTGATGAGTTATTAGACAGTGATTTTCAGTTTGTCAATTGCGATTTAGTACGAAACCTCAATGCAGTAATGCAAACATCATAACAGTGAGGCAGTCATTATCCCTGCTTTTATAACCATTACCTTCAGACATATCTCACAACGAATGGTAAATTGGTAGGGGTGCACCTCCTTTCAATAGCAACTGTCTTACACAGTAAATAACCACAGCCCAAAAAAAATCCCACAGCTTTAAAAACACCCTCAAAACAATTGTGTTACACCCAATAGGTACTTTTGGCATTTAGACAATAGGTAAAAGCATGCGTTATGAAGATTAATTGATGATTTCTCACTTGTCGTTAGAGAGACAGGACAGCATTTGACTCGGGTATACTGTCCGTTGCAATCAGCACTATTTCCAGATGGGCAAAGCTCAGTCGCTACGTAGTTACGCGGACAGGTCAAAGTAACACCATAACCGCCGGATCTGTAACAATAATCCACAACACAATTTTATGTTACATGTTTCCAAGTACTGTGAGTAGCAAAAGACTCCTAACATTTTGGTCCAATTGGAAATTTCTGTATGGCTCACTGCTAGCATACATATACAAAATCATGAGAGATGATTAAACATACTGGTGAAGATGATTTGGGAGATGATGGAAACTTTCTGATGTTATAAGAAGTTCAGTTGCCATTGACTGTAAGATTGTCTGTTATTGTCTGTTATTTTCAAGTTAATCTAAACATTTTACTGTTTTCAAATGACAAATTTGATTTTTTGAAACATGATGTTTTACATCATGAGAGACACCAATTACATTTTTCTGAGTTGCTCCTTAATGGAAAAGGCACACTGTTTCACTATGCTCTCCATATATATATCATGGTAATATAAATAGTTTATTTGTTTCTTACAGCGAAACACTTTGATATAGAATTAAAGTGGACTGTGGCACTGTGAAAATGGCACTTCATCACGCTGATGATTTGTCATGATCAAACCCAATACTTTCAACGTTAATTTGATTGAAGGAGACTTATCCCACTTGTTGGTGACTGCCAAACGAAAGGATTATGCATCTGATTTTCACTCTAAAATTTGTTATGAGAAGTCGAATGGCTTACTCTTGATCATGACTAATCAAACAGCCTCTTTGTTCCCATAATGAAAGTAGAGAAGATCATGTACACTTCATCTATCAGTCTCGAAGTGCCATTTTCACAGTGCCATAGTCCACTTCAATTCTATGTCAAAGTGTTTCGCTGTAATTTATTTCACCATGGAGGCCCCTGATCATGCAGAAGCTTAACTGGCAGGGGCGGGAAATTACCGAATATTAATAATGATATAAAAACCAATGAATTATAGATTGACGTATGATTATGTGGCAATTGGGCTCGGGATGAACACTTAATTGTTATTGATATAAGATTCTTAATTTGTCCATCTACTTTCTTTGTTTATTTTCCATTAGTTATCCCTAATATTACCCAGTTGTACCGTTTAAGTATTTTCAAATGCCAAAGTCAGCAGTTATCATTGATGCCTGTCCGACAGAAGAAGCCCCTTGGTACATTAGACCAAAGATAGCATAGAACGTTCCTGTTACAGCCTTGTTATATTAAATGAATAACACCAGTGACATATTTTCTGGTGATGAGGTCATTTTGTCTTCCACAGTATACAGTGACACTGACACAGGAGAAGAAAAATTCAATCGGTCGTAGGATATACGTTTGTGGAGTAGGTGCAGGCCTGGATTACCCATTAGGCTGTGTAGGCTATAGCATAGGGCCTCACATCTCAGGGGGCCTCAGATTGGGTGAAAAAAATTAAAATAACATTTATCTAAATTTAAGAATTTTAAGTCAAAAATAAATTTAAAAAAATCAACCAACTAGTTGGGCTCAAATGCATTTTAAGGGGGCCCTAAATTCATAAACACCAATTGTGTAGCCTATAAATACCTGTTTAAAGAGTATATCTTATAAAGTTCTTCTGGACTCAATTGTACAATTACACAAGCAGAAATTTGGGAAAAAAATACAAGACCGTCTGAGAAATTTTTGGTAAAAACTTAAAAAATTTCTGCAGGTACGAATGTATTTTCCTGATTGTTGCAAAAAAGGGTACACCGTTTTGCCCAAATTTTTGCAATAACAATAATTGTACAGTAGATAATAGAGGAGCTGTGAAATTGGACAAGGGAAGTGTGTATCAAATCAAGTACATGTAGAACAGGGTCAAATGCATAGAGACAGGGACAGATTTCTTTCTGGTTAGTTACTAACGCATTTAATTTTGTACAGAAAACTTTTACGATCAAGCAATCCATTTAATGGCTTTTATGACAATTTTTACATACAAATGTTAAGCCCACAAACAAAAAGTGGGAATCAGTCTGCGGTGATTGGCAGTCTCAGGTCAGGTCCAGCAAGGGGGCCTCACATTGAGGTTCAGCCTAGGGCCTCATACTACCTTAATCCGGCCCTGAGCAGGTGTCCAGAGATTTAGACCCCCCACAAATATTTATAATCATTTGACATGGTTAAAAACATTGGGTAGTTAAAATAATAATTTTCTGTGACATTACTTTTTGAGTACATTTCAGATATTGTTTACAAACTACAAATTTAGAAAATGGCTATCCAGAAGCATATTTATCTTAAGGTTGTTTGTATTTATTTTTAACAACATGTTTTTAAATTAATGTATTGAACTCTCGCAAATATGTTTTACATGCTTATATAAAGTTATAATACAGTAACTCTTATTTAAATGTACTTACAATTCAGTGCATCTAATATATCTTTCAATGGCAGCCTCTGACAACCCCACGGCAAACAGAAACACGAGAAGTTTCAGCATCTTGTCAACTTGTCCTGTACATCAGCAACTGACAAATGTCACTTTTAAAACTGGGTTATTTTATATAGATATGTTGCAGAATGTAGATAGGTCATCATTGACCAATGGGAAACAAAGCTACTTTAAAACATCCTTTTGGATTATCAGAAAATTTCCGTTTTCTTAGTAAGAACTTTCTAGAAAACTAAGTTATTTTCACGAAATGCATCAGGGGAGAACGGAGCACAATGAGACGGCAAGCACAGTGAGACAGAGCCAGCAGCGTCAAAGTGGTACTGTGTGTGCCTCTTTCATGTTGAACAAATATTACATAATGAAATATTATCCTTTATCCCATGTCTAGCAACATTTCTCCCTGATGCTGACGTTTTTCCCTGGTGAATACGAACATCACAGAGAAAATACGAGGGAAGATACAGGTTTAATAAACTGAAGAGGGAAATACGACAATTATAATGAGATTAATATTTATAAGTGGGAAATACGACATTTAACCAATCAGAAGCTGCCTGGGTGATGACGTCACAGCATCACCATACACGTGGCATCATTGTCAACAAAGCAAAAAGCTGATCAAGTCATGTTTGGGACCACAGAACGCTTAAAAATGCTTTAAAAATTTCATCGGGGAAAAAACTGACAGTAGCAAAGAAAAAAATCTGTTGACTTGGATGGTCAACCAGTATCCAGCTGTCTTTACTTTCACCTTACGGCGCTTTTTCGGCGATCGGCGACACTGTAAATTCTGTTTTTTGACAAGTGAGTCTCACAAAATTCAGATTTACAATGAAGTGGACGAATGACATGGGATAAATATAGGTTATGTCATGGCTTTGACCTGTTTTTCCCTGATATTTTCACCCTCGACCCCGTATAAATACGGGGTCTTGGTGCAAATATCAGGGAAAAACAGGTCAAAGCCATGAAATTACTTACAAATAGGCAGAGAAGTTTACAGCAGAGGGCAAGTTAAATTTCCAAATGTTGGTTTTTAGCACAGATAGGTAGATGATTTTGACAAATTAAGTTAGATATAAAGGAGATAATGCAATCAATCACCAGGGTTTCAAATTATGGCTTTTTGTCGTATTCTATTAAGTAGATGATCCCCAATTTAGACATATGTCTCCACAGTATTTCAAAATTTAATAAAGAGTGCTGTGCGGGACACAATGAGATGGGGCACAATGAGTTGGGGCACAGCGAGGCATCATAGAATACACCAGAAACACCATAATGTAAATAGAAATACCTGGACCTGTAATATTAGAAAGTTAAATAAAAGCGAAGCATTTCGATTCATAAGGAATTAGTAAGTGTGTCCAGTAAAAATGTTATACGCTTGTCCTCCGACGTGAATTTTTCACCTAGCCAACTATTCTTATTGGGATATATCACTTTTATAATATCCACTGATTGAACAATTCAGTAGGCCAAGAGGGTCTGCAATTGTGGTAGCAGACTTCCTGTCTCACGGTCGCCCACATGATCTCTCATTGGGGCACGGTGAGACGCATGACCGGCATCAACTTAACACAGTGTGTTATAACCAGAAAAAGTTGGGAACCCTAAAACTACTGGACAATATGCCCAATTTTGTCATACAATGTGGGTCTAAATTGGTTTTACTGTTGACTGCCAACATTTTGCTGCACTTTAAAATAAAGAGAGTGTCTCGCTGTGCCCCGCTCTCCCCTACTTTACATGCACAAATGGACTTGAAAACTTGAGTTTTTCCAAAATTAAGTATATAAGCAAATATTGCTGGAGACACATTAAGAGCCTACACAGCCGTTGTTCATTTTTGACCAGCAACGTCTTTTCTTTTTTGCAGAAACATTTTTCCAACAAAGAATTGTGTCTTAATTGTTTAATATAAGCTTTAAAGATAGTGTTCTAAATTAAAGATGATTTCATATTTGTAGACATTTGTGGTAGAAAATAAATCATTTTTCCTGCAATTTTCATTGGTTGAGAGAAGATATGACAACACTCTCTCCTGAAAAGTGACATAGCGTTTTACCTGGGTGACCATGGCATTCCAATCCATTGATCTCCTCAATGGAACTGACACTTATTGTTTCAAGTGAGAGTTTCTGTTAGTGTTTCACACATGTCTAGTGTGCACATTCTCAAAGTGTAATACCATGCATTGAGATGATTTGGGATCAGATGATCCACATAATGACTATTTTTGCAGAAAACAAACAAACACATGCATGTGACATTTCCTCAGAGGAGGGCTCTGCTGACAACGGGTTACCAAGCGCTGGGATCCTGGTTTGATCCTCACTATGATTTTCTCATTAATGTAGGTCACATCACTGGATCATCCTCCTATCCTAAGGGACGATGCAGAATATGACTTGGGGGGGGGGGGAGTTTTGATGGAACTTTCTGTGAAAAAAAATGATACCCCCCCCTTTGGTTTCACAAATATTTGTAGTACCTCGCTTTCCTTTTGTTAGAATTGCATTCAACAAGCATGTTGTGAAAAATAATTACTCCCCTTGAAACCTGCGTGAAAAATTGGTACCCTGTTGGGAAAAATTCCCATTGCCCCAAATCATACGAAGCATGTGCAAAAAGGTGGTTCCCACTCAAGCAAAACCTTAGAAACTACCACTCCCCCCTCAACCCAGTCGTAAAATTTAATTCTGAATAGTCCTTTACTTTTATCGCAGACAATGCTTTTGGTCAAGGCATGATAATTTAGCGTTCAGAGATTTGAAGCCATTCAGAGTCGCTTGAGACTGATTTGATATCAGCTTAAGCAATCATGTGTAACAAATTAGTGTGAAATACAACAGTTCATGAGGAAATAGTTCAGGTGGATTACGGTTTGACATGTGTGAATAACTGCCACAATACCAAGGTGGCCTTTGCAGCAGTTTATTGGTTGAAATTATGACAACATTTTTCCAGCCAACATCACTTGCTTGAAAAAGTGACATGTTATGTGCAGCTTGACCAATCACATGGCAGGATTTTCTGATGTCAGATCAAAAATTTTGCAAAATTTTTTGTTATTTGATTTATGTCTTCAAATATGAAATCATCTGTAATAACATCCTTGCTTTGCATTTGTTTTTGCAAAATGAAACCACTGAACTGATGGTCTACTTACATGCAAGATTAATTCGATTTTTTTTTTCAGGTTATAGTTCAGTCACAAAAAAATTGTCATGAGTGCATGATGATTATCCAGAAATCAAGGATGTTGTTACAAAGCGCAACTCCACTTGAAGGACAATGTCAAGTGCTTTTCTTTTACAACAAAATATCATTTTAATCTGAATCCTAAAGTGTTTAACGCACCACATTAACCTAATGAAGTTGGCCAAATCATGGCAACATTAGATAACTCGTGGCACTGGGTGTGATTATCATCTTTAAACTAATTACATTATACACACTGAAAACCTTTTTGACTAGATTGGTTATTCATTGGTCTTAATTAGTAAAAAAAAATCAAGAATCATGCAATTAAGTTAATGAGTTAGATTTTGCTTAGATTATTAGTCAAATAAAAGAGGGGGCCTCGATCGTGTTTAACGGTGCTTTTGGAAGAATCGTTCCCTCAAATAACTTCAACAAAGCACTATGTCAGAGATATAGTGGCGTATTTAGGGAGGGGGGTATTGAGCCATGGCCCCCATTCCACTCTCTGCAACCTTGAACACATTCGGTGCATGTGAAAATAGAGAGTTACATATCTCAACAGTGAATTTGATAAAATTAGCACTTGGTTGAAGGCCTGTTTCACACTATCGCGGGACAAGAGCTAGTAAAACTCGTAATGCCTTCGTGAATGAGTATTATCAGGAATGTATAGACCGTTTCTGTGCATAAATTCTCCAGAGGATGCCCTGAGCATAATCTGAAAGTTTTATTAAGTTATCTTTAAAACTTATTTTTTTACGGACAAATCAGTCTCCAAAAATGAACAAAATTTGCCCAGAATTTGTGACATGGGCAATGGCAAAGTTTCATTTATGTCAGAATTTCCATCAAGATGAACTTTCAAAGCTGAAGTTCGGTTGTTATTGAACTATGGTGTCCAACAGATGAAGTTTTAAAAAATTTGTTGGTCTTATGCCAATGAAATTTCATTTAGTGATGCTTATAAATCCGACTATAATGTAATTTTTCTGTGTCCCAAAATGATATGGTTCTATTTTCTTTTGTGCACTCATTATATGCAACATATTTCATCAAAGCTGCTACTGTTAGTTGCCCAATAGTCCGTACTAGCTGAACATCCTGTCCAATGTGAAACAGATAAACATATGACCAACAAAAATCAAAATGAAGTTTGGTTTTCTTTCCGTGTCCCGTTGAAGGGTGTAAGAAACAGTGGTTTCTAAGGCTCAGAAGAGTTTGTTACAAAGGGCTCTCAGCTTCTATCATACATGTGCTAACTTGTTGTTCAATAGCAAACCATTGTGTGCTGCTTTGGTTCTCTGTGCTTGTTTTTTCTGCTTTCTGCTGACCATAGTTAAAATGTGTCCCGTCCCGTAAGAAACGTCCCGTAAGAAACGCTTTTCACAGTTTGGACTCCAGACTCATTCAAATGACAAGCAAATGATATACCAATTATGCATTTGGTAAAATTAGGCAATATCCAAGTTATGAAATCACAAAAAATATATATATGGCAATCTGAATAGGTGTAACTGCCGTTTTAAAGTGCACACAGGATACTCAAGTTTGATCAAGATATCACAAGATACCTGCACTGTGAATGGTGAAATAAGCTGTCTTATATGGCTACTGAACCTCGTGAGCTATGTATCTTGGATATTTCAGTGCTTAAAGAGTTTCAGAATTTACTCCTACTGTGTTTTGGGACTGGTCCAGTGGCAACTTGCATGCAGCTGGGACATGTGTCCCATAAGTAGTGTAATCATTTTGCTTAGCATTTACAAATTAAATATTGACAATATTCTCATACATTTGACTGACTATTTTAGTCATGGTGATTTAATAATGAGTCTGTAAACCTCAATGCATGTATAAGTTACTTTGTATAAGTTATATATGATCTCTTGGCACAACTTGTGTATGTGTCTCAAGATATTACACTGCAAGTATGCCTTTTTTTGCCATATAACTTGTTCACTTTTGTCAATTTGAATAAGATACATGCAACATTGATTCTTGATGTGTGAAAGGCTGATTGGACAAAGCGAATATCCATAGTATTTCTGTTCCCACCATCAACAATTATAATGGGACACATGTCCCGTAAGAAACATGTTTGACTTTGTAAGATTCTACTGAGTTTCACAGAGTGTGAATTAGTGTTGATCCACTGTTCATACCTGCGGGTCATTACATGCATGTTGAAGGTCGATGAGAGCAATATGCCATCCTATTCAATTCAATTGTGTGATATGCAATGAAACTTATATATTTTGTGGATCATTTATAGCACTTATTTTCCAATATATTTTGGTTATAGACTTAATAAATAGAAGCAAAACTCAAATAATTGGTCTTACAAATGAGTACTAACTATACTTATTAGTTTTGAATCTTCAGGAACATAAACTGTCCATTTATTATTATCTTATGGTGCGAAATCAAAGAAAATATGCAAAAAAATGTATCTAGATTTTCCACTGAAGACTTGTTTATCAACTGAAGGATTTAAGTGCTCATGCCTCAAATATGCTAATATCATAAGCCCAACAGTCATAGCATGCCAAAACAGCAAAAATATGTTAGAAATAATCAGTTTTATTTTTTGACCTCCATGTCACACTTTGTCCCGCGATAGTGTGAAACAGGCCTGAAACTGAATAAACTCTCGCTCAATGTTGGTAAAACTAAAGCCATGCTTTTTCGCACTCCTCATACTGAAAATTCTGTCATTGAATATGTTGATCACTTTAATTTCTTAGGTTTTATAATTGACGAACACCTGAATTGAAAACCTCATATTCAGTACATTACTCAGAAATTAACTAGAACTAATGCAATAATTAACAAGCTAAAATACCACCTTCCTAAGTGTGTGCTACTAATCATTTATAACTCACTTTTTACCCTGGGCCATGTTCACATGGCCTGGATATTGCAGAGGCCAGTGTCGTCCGTCTGTCTGTCCATCTGTCGGGCTGTCTAGCTTTTCATCTGTCAGTCCACCATCATTGTGTACAAGATAATTTGTATTGATCCTAGGATCACAAAATTGACAGGGATTGTGTATCATGGCAAGACCTCGAATGAGTTCTGATAGGAGTGACCTTGACCTACGTCTAACTGTGACCTTGGTGGCCATATTTGTCAAGAGCTAGTTTCCCAGTGTTATTGGATGTCTCCTTACAACAAGTTATTGAAGCATGGTCACAGGTGTTGTTACAATATTGGCTCTGTCACTACTGTGCATAACATATATGCATGAAAGCCATGGGCACTTATGATATATCGGTCAATTTAGCTGACAGAGACTTTCATCACTCATAAATATTTCTTGTTTGATATCAACAATAAACAAGGTTGATGGCTTGGCCACCAGGGAGAGAGATAAGATGGATGTTGCATCTCAAAAGCAGGGTATTGAAAGACATAAGGAAGAACATGCTTTTAGGAAGAGTGATAACTTTCTTTTTTGATGTATTACCAAAGGAGGGAGTTTTAAGACTGTTGAAAAATCCTAGTATTTGCAACAACACTTCAAGAGTTGGTGGTTAACAGGAATGAACCTAATTAAAGTCAGGTTGCAGAAGAATGAAATGCTTTTCACATGCATGTGGTTCATGATATCAGTGAACCTCACTGTCTGAATTATGTGGTTCTTTATCTCTTCTTTAAGGCTAACATGGGATATCATTTTGGAATATCTTGCTATAAATTTGCCGACTTAGTGATTTGCAGAATATAATTCTGTATGGCTTAAAAGATAGTGTAGCAGACATTTTAATTGGTTGTAATACCATCAAACTCAACCAATTTGGTGAGTCAGAAGTGTATAATGTCCATGTATTGTTCTTATAGATTCCACGGGACTAACATGCATCTTTTTCAATGTTGCTCAGATGCCTCTAGGGAACTGTTGAAGGTCTGTGAAGGAGAGATATGAACCTGCTCTCTACAGGCTTTAAAGATACCCTTCTGTCTGGTGGCATATTATGTGCTATTTGTTCCTGAAGTGTCTCAAAACATTGTCAGAGTTTTTATATTTTGTTACTTTGATGGTAAATGTTGTGAGATGCAGACAAGTTTGAAATCTTAAATTAATACATTTTTTATGGTGAATTTAGCTTATAAGCCCATAAGTGTTTGCCAGGGGGATATACAATGATAAGATGATTAAGAACTGGGAGTCTGGGTCCACACCAGGGTATATATATAATTCCTACCAGTGCGAAATGACCTTTCGCTGACTTACAATGCATAGGAAACCGGTAGCATAGAAGCCTGAAATCCAGTACTTGGATCTTCTCTTGCATATGTTGGTTGATCGTTGGTAGTCTTTATTATACTGTTACACAGTAGCCTTTTACATGGACACTTCTAAACTTAAAACACTAAATGCAACTCAAGCTGCTTAAAAAAACTGAGGCATTCTATTGGATTGCAAGAATGTAAGTTGAAGTTTCAGGTGTTACTTGAAAATTCCTAATATAATAGTAAATTCATGCATTGGTCTTGGTTTTCATTTGGATCATTGCAGATTTCGATTAGGAAATGCAATTCATCAAACAGAATCCAGCTGTCCCATTAATCCACTGCCAGCTAACACAAATCTGATTCTGCCAGGACATTCAAGCATTAGTCTCCCTCTTGTATCTTCCCAAATGGCCCCAAAATAGGACAGCATAGGTCCAGAAACACTGTAATGGTGAACTCGAACTCCAGTAATAATCCAGAATCATCATGCAGTAAAGAGGGCAACCATTAGATATCCAACAAGAGGCACACTGAATCACACCATACAGCATTTACGTAAAAGTCGAATAGAATTCCTTCATTAATCTTGTTAAATATCTTTGAAGCAGGTGCCCCCACACTATATAATAGCATTCAAATTCGTGAATTAAGACTTGTTCAAGAAATGTATTGGTCCAAAAACAGCATAAGGGTTACATGGTGTAGGGGGGAAGCAACATCATTAGATATCCAGCAAGGGGCACAGCGAATCACATGGCACGGCATAACAATGAACTTAGGCCTATTAGGATGTTGAACAGCGAAGCAATGTGGAGCAGGTGATGCCACAAAATATAACAGTTTTCAAATTCCTAAATTACAGCAAATGTAAATAAAACCTATTAGAAAATATAGTATAAAAATTGGAATTCTGATTACTTTTACACGTTATGTCAGTCCATCAATTATGAGTAGGTAATATCTTTCCCTCGGCATCAGTGGTTTTTCCATGTACATGAAAATAGTTTTTTTTTAAATTTGCTAGAAAAATGCTCTGGAATCAATAACCATTATTTATAACTTATTATGCTACTTCAGTCATTAACTAGCTTATTAAAAACAAAAGATAACAGAAAAAGCAAAATTATAAAAGCCTGAGGCAGCATGAAATTGATATCATAAAACATTGAATTATTAAGTCACAGGGACCTTGGCCTAGAACTGACATATTGTTCTATTCACAGTACATCATAAATGTAGCAAAAAAGTACATTTCCTGTCTGCTGCTGTATATAAATACTGTGGAATCTGACCATGTTCATTCATCAGTTCTAAAACTGAACTTACACAGTACACACCTCCCAACATGAAATTTGTCATTGCTCTTCTCTTCTGTATTGTGGCTGCTGTGTGTGGCTCACAATATTATGGCAATTACAGGGATTATGGATTTGACAAGCCTCAGAACTTGTAAGTTATGACTAAGTTTATAGGAGTTTTTCCTGTTAATATGGTGTCTTACTTTAAGAGTTTGTCTTTTACTTTGCAGTGCTCGAGAACGCAAAGTGAACTATTACAATGGAGGACGTCAGGCCAATGTCAACTACAAGGCTGTAGCAGTTGGAGCCAGCTCAGGCACCTTTGACAGGGATGGAGTCCCAGGCACTGGAGTCGGAGGGCGTGGATATTCTGGATACCCCAGGACCTATGGCTTTGGATATCCTGGAAGCTATGACAGAAATTCTGCTCATGTTGCTCCGTGTGGTAAATGTTAGAATGTGTGGGAAATAAAAAGAGAATTTGAAGGTTTTCATGGTTTAGTGTTATTTAGTGTAATTACAGTGTCTGATTGAGTATGGGTCTGAAGCCAGTTTAGATTAGTTTTCATGACATAGCCAAAATGCTCCATTAGAAATACTAAGCAATGATGTCCCATGGGTTAAGTACTGAAGTCCAAAGGGAATAAAGTTATTTGTTTAAGACTTAACAATGTTTTCATTATTTGGTCATATCAACTTGCGAAGTGATTTTGAAAATGCTGGAGTCTTAGTCTAAGTCTATAGCAGTATAAAATTATAGAGAAAATGATATGTAATTTTTGAAACTGTACCGCTCTTTGTCATCCTATCAACCACTTTACAGACTATCTAAACTAAATTCTGCCAATGAATCATTGACAAACAGAAAACAATTTCTGGATTTGAATGAATAGAGTTAATTGACTATCAACTTGACTTAACAAAATGATATGAATAGACTGATTAGCCAATACGTTTTCATTTGCTCCAGAGAACCATAATCAGTTGATCTTTCAAATCTGTGACCATCACTAAATTTTGAATTTGCATAATAATGCATTTAGACCAAAATGAATATATTCGACCAAGTATAATATCCTTTAGTCTTGTGTCTTCTTAAATTTTAAATGCAAGTGTTTTCGTGTCAAACTTAAAATGTCAGGAAGGCTATAAAAGCCTTGTGTAGTTTCACACAAGTTTCACTAATCCACTGCACTATTCGAGTTCTCACTTTTTATGGTTTTAAAGTTTTTAGAATAGATTGCACTGTCACAGTGTCTGTAATAAAAGAGAAAGGTTTCGTGTTAACCAGACATTCAAGTCAGTGCTATTGTACAAGTTGATTTTACAACCAAACTTTGAAACTTAAAGTACTACTAACAAATCCAGCAATGACGTGGTTTGAAAGTCTATTGACCAGTTGACAGACAGGCCACAAATGCTATGTAACATAATGGCATATACAGAGTCCTCAAAATCAAAACCATCACATGACCGGTAAAGGATTCAGGAGAATGGTTTACAGACTTTAATCAATGTTCGGTGCTGTTCACTGCTAACCATTCACATGGGCTTGTTCCTCTGACTTGCACTGCCGGATTATACCCAAGCGTGTTATTTACTCTTGTTAGTCAATTCCAACCCTCTACTGTATCTAGGTCAATGCTGTCCTATTAGGGTCGTCAGTGAAGATGAAAGAGGGAAAATGAAGCTACATCTCTGATACATCACTAATGCTCATTGAGACAAATGCCGGATGTTCTGGTAGAGTCCGAGTAGAGTCAGTAGCCCCTGAAATTAAAGTGACAAGATTGATTTTTGTCATGTATTTCTCAAATTTGTATATCTTCATTGTGCATGCCTAACAAGAGGCTGTCCCGTACAAATAAGTCTTATGTTAGTAATCTATCACATGAACAAATGAAATTTCAACCTTTCTTGCAAGTAAAATTACAACATCCATTTGAATGTTCCATTAGAAAGATATACAGGCCAATTAAACCAGAAAAATTAGATGGGTTATCCATTACATTGTTACATCTTAAACCCACCTAATTCTTTTAAAGTTGGGGTTGATTTCAAATGTAACGTTATTTGGTTTGTTCCTTTATTGGCCCCTTCTCACATGCAAGGCTTTGCAAACAGTTTTATTAAGAAGTATAAAGTTGTCTAAGATGGTTTTCATAAAGTGACATGAAACTCATAATGGCTGGTGAAAGGCTATTATTTCTGACAATAATGTAATAAAGGACACAGAACGACCTGTTATCAAATAAACGCCAAAAAAGTTATGAATAATTCATGACATGTGATTTCTCACACATTCTTCCCAGGTAGAACATTGGGGTAAACAACCTGGAATCATAATCTGATCAGAAATGCGATACATCTTCAACTCTTAATAACCGCTGGGGGGTGCCTGAGGTTCCCGACTGCTCCACTGATGGTCTTCGCCTGCATGCACAGGTTTGAACCCGCTGGGGAAACCGAAATTTTCTGTAAAACTTCAAGAGCAAAATCCCAGCATGTCATTGGGATGAGATAAACAGAAAGTTAATTTTTACAAAGGAAAACATCAGGCTAATGTCAACTACGAGGCTGAAGCAGTTGGATGTTTCAAGACAGCTCAAGTACCTACTGCAGAGACAGAGTTCAAGACACTGCAGTTGGAGGTCATGGATACTGTGCATACTCTCCGAGAAGTGAAGTCAGGATATCCCAGAAACTATGCAAGAAATACTGGCCATGGAGCTCCATGTGGTGATTGGTGAACTGTTTGGGAAAGGAAATACCTTAGAATTAGTTTTTTGGGCTTTGAAGTTAAATACATGTATATAGTACTTTGTGTTCAAATCAACATCTTACAGCAATATACTTTCAGTGACATGGATATCCTTTTCTTTTTTTTTTTGTTCTTTTGCTGATAAATCACATTTCAGGCATCTTAAATATGAATTTTTGTACGCATTTCTCTCTCTATTTTATGTGAGGACTTTCTTCGGCCCATAAACCTCACACTTTAAAATGCTGAGCTGCAACAACATGCAACAAGAATTACTTTATGTCTTAAGTAATCGACATAGTTTGAAGGAACCAGAGAAAAGCCAATGAGTCATTGGCAAACGATTTCTGGACTTTATTGAAATACAGACAATCAGTTTGACTAAAAGGAATGTTGTAAGTAAACTAAGTAGTTTCGATTCGCTTCAACAATGTCTTTCATTTAAAAAGTATCCGATGTTTACCAATCATTTTAATTTGTGTTATAGTGTATCAGGCAGTCATTATCACGTTGATTGTAATTGTTAATAAATGAATTGAATTTTTTTGCATACTAATAATAATATCCTTGAATCTAACCAAGGTGTCTCAGTTGGTTTTTGTAGTGCTAGTGGTTGTATGACAAACATAAAACGGCAGGATGGGCGTAAAAGCCTTGTTTGGTTTAACAAGTTTTCTAAATCCGCTGCACTGCTACCATACTCTCTTTTATGTTTTTTTTTTCAACTTTTTAAAGTAGATTGCACTGTCTGTAATAAAAGAGAAAGGTTTCATGTTAACCAGACATTCAGTTCAGTACTATATTACTAGTTGCCTTCACAACCAAACTTCAAAACTTAAAGCACTAGAGACAAGTCCACAGCATAGAGGTTTTTAAAAGGTCTTATTTGGTTGGAAAGCTTAGTGACTGTCTGAAGAGCAAAAAGTGCCATAAACATTTGGCTTATACAAAGCCAATTCATGATGCATGCAAAAAAAGGAGGTCCACCATTACCTTGAACCATCTTTTGCAGTTCAAAAAAAGTCGAAAATTAGCATGTGTCATCACCATAGAATAGAACATACCACTGCATTGTTGGCGCCAGTAGAGACACAACTGCAGCCTTTGAAGTTGGTATATTAAGACTGGCAGTTGCCCTCTTCCTGTGGTCATAGAAAGGCAAAGGAGGAAATGAGAACATTTTTGAAAGGTCATCCTAGAAAATGTAAGAGGATGAGGAAAACAAGGACACATTTTTTAATATGCTTTTTTCCTTTTAAAGATAAGAAAGACAATATATTAAACAGATAGCTAAGAGCCTAATCCTGAGACAGATGTATGAAGATGCTTAGTCTGTTGAACGCTGGTCGATTAAAATAATATTATCATCACCTCAGCCATGAGATAAGTAGGGTATTGTCATTAGATGACCCATGCAACAACCACCCATAACGCCCTCATTTGCAGGGCCGACAATGATTTTGAGGGCCGACAATGATTTTGAGGGCCGATAATGGTATTGTCAGCCCTGTGATGACGTCATGACTCATGCTGCCTAGCAACCATGAGCGTCTGAATCTGTAAATAGATCGTGACATCATGATTTTCAAGGCCACAAGTCAGAGCACAAGTGGTAGCGTCACATGTTTTGTTGAAATCTTACTGAATCAGTGTTGGGTTATTTCTTTTATTCTCAGTCCCATTTGATCTGATTACACTGAAATTCGCACAGGATCTTGAATACAGTATAATGCACAAGAACTGATAAGGACATCAGAGTACATACATTTATTGGGATTTTAAAGCACTGTAATTGGGAAGGTCTGAAAAGTTTTATGGTGAATTGTTTGAGTAAGAGGTAATGATAATAGTAATATCATGACCTGTGTCGGGCATTATGGGTGGTTGACAGCCCTCGGGCTTGCTTGTCAGCCCTACGATTGTCAGCCCTCGTTCCTCGGGCTGACAAGAAATCGTAGGGCTTACAAGCAAGCCCTTGGGCTGTAAACCACCCATAACGCCCTCCACAGGTCATGTTATTGTTATATTGTTCACGGAATGAACAAATCATAAATATAACGTAATGTCATTCACATCCTGCCTGCAATTACCTCTAAATAGGCCTACAGTGAGCTTTTACCATCATAATTCCACACTTCATCAGTTGAGTCTACAAATCTCCCACGATGAATTTTTTCACTGCTCTCCTGCTCTGCCTTGTGGCATCTGTATGTGGCTCGCAATGGTAAGGCAATCAGAGAGGCTATGGATTTGACAAAACTCAAACTTTTAAGTCATAGTTTTAAAATATTTGTATTATCATTACTACTTCTCATCAATCTCAATATATTCATATCATGGCATTGGAAATAATCTTGCCTATTTATATTGCAGTGCCGGAGAGTGCAAAGTAAATCATTACCATGGAGTATGTCAGGCAAATGTCAACTAGAAGGATGAAGCAGTTGCAGTCAGCTCAGGCACTTTTGAAAGAGATGCAGTCCCAGGTACTGGAGTTGGAGGTCGTGGATATTCTGGAATCGGAGGTCATGGATATTCTGGATACTCTCTGAACTTCTACAATAAAGGATAATTTGCATATCCTGGAAACTTTGGCTATGGAGGCTATCGCTATCTCGGACACTAAGCATGAAATGCCGGACACAGCACTCCCAGTGTTGAATTTTGAAATTTATGGGAAATAAAGATAGATTGAAATTTATTTTTTAGCTTTGATGTTAATGAAACACTGACTGTTAAACTGGGCACCAGTATGCAGCTTTATCTGGAATTTGATGCTATATAAAGTCATACTATTTTACTATATAATAATAGTAATTATTATTGGGAGATAAATATTTTGTCCATGGCCACATACACTAAATGACTGGGGCGATACATTTTGTTCCTATTGTCAATCATCCACCAGAATCCAAAAATATGCCTTTTCACATGCAATTTTCACTGTTTTCTTTCTTTAAAAAGTTTCTTTAGCCAATAAATCTGACACTTGTTGTTGCCGAGCTCCAACATCATGCAACACAGGACAAGAAATCATTTATCTCTCAAGTGGGAAAGTAATCAACAAAGTTTTAGAAGACCAAAAAAAAAGTCATTTTGGATTTCTTTTAACTTTCATGTTGACTCAAATGAATGATATTGATAGGCCACGAAATGTTCATTTCTCTTGTCTCTCTATGTGAAGTAAAGAGCATTGAACTGTTTCTTGTCACTTTGGAGAATCGGATTGCAATAATTATAAGCTATGCCCATATATGGCCAATTGTGCAGCATACGTAAAACGTACGATGCTCTTTCTTGCATATTTCGTGCGTAAATCGGTTGTTTTCACATATGAAATACGTACGAAAAATTACGTACGTAAAACAGACGTATATTTTCGTATGGATTTCATACGTGTTAAGTTGGTTTTTGGGGCTTTAACTTGATTTTTTTGCTATAATTTTTTTTTTAGATACGCCAATGAAAGGTCTAAACTTAAACCATTTATGATAACCATATTGCACTAAAATGGCCAAAGTAACTGAAAAGTACCTCTAACGGTGCGGCTAACGGTGCTGTGGTATGGCCGCACCATTGCATGTGTAGAACAATTTAGTGAATTATTATGCTTGTGTTGGTGATGACCTAAGCCGGTAGCTGTGTGTCTTATTTTCAAGATTATTATTACAAACACCTGAGCTTGTAATTGAGCCAATGGCTTGTTAACTAAAAGTACCTCTGTGAAATTTTTATGAATTCGTACGAATTTCGTAAGAAAATGTACGTACGTTTCTCAATTTTATTTTGCTTTTTAAGCATTTCACTTTCAAAACATTGATTAAATGTTAGGTTACAGCTGTGTGCTTCATAAGATAAGAAAGTGCAAAACTTTATTTTAAATTATGAATTTTGGAATTGAGAAAAAAATAATAAAGATAACTTTTCAGGCAAAATGAAATTCAAAATATGTCTTTTAAGATGAGACACTAGCCCAGGGCAAAGAGGCCCAATAACAGCGTAAATCCTCTTTTGCTGTTCTCAGAGAGTTTCTCTCTTCTGAATCTAATCAAGAAACCGAATTGCGTTCACCAGCTGTTTTCACATTTCTTTAGCCCATAAATCTGACATTTTAAAACTTTGGTCTACAAGATCACGCAACAAGTAAATCTTCATATTTCATGTGAGGAAGTTGTCAAAGAAGTTTGACAAAACTTGCGGAAGACCAATGAATCATTGGCAATGCATCGAAAATGAATGCAGCCTTTTAGCCTTTGGTGAAAGAAAGACTAAAGGAGAGACATTAATTAACACCATGCATTTGAAATACAACCATCATAGTCTGTGATTCTTTCAGAATGTAGTGAACCATCTGGCCCTGTCTAAAGTACACCATAAGGTGTTCAATTGTGAAGGAATATGTAATTAGTCCGCAGAGACTATTACAAAACCTATATATAATAATATTTTAGACTGAAAAGAGCAAGCTCCAATTGCTTGAGAGTGATTTATTCATTGGCCTCTCATTGCCATGGTGGGAGGAAACCTTTGCAACAATTGATGTTGATGCTTGATTTAAAGATGAATAACATTTCTCTTAAAATCTTATACACCAGCAATACTGGTTTTCTTCACTGTGACCTTCTGTTGATTCATCTTTGGAAGCTGCAGAGAGAGAGAGACAGACAGACAGACAGACAGACAGAGAGAGACACTGTTGGTGTACGGAATTCTAATAGCTTCATTTCTCATGCTCAGCACTTGACACCATGTATGACAGGTCAGTGACAGGTCATTCATGGGTTAGAAACAGGAGTTACCTATGAAAATTTATCTTGCTACGAACAAGCTGAGTAGTAGGGCAATAAGGCATTATTAAATTTTTATATATGAAGTTTATAGAAAAAACATATGTTCATGTCTAGTTTATTACAGCATGCTTCTATTCAATGACATATGTTAGAGGAGCTTGCTAGTACTGACAGATGTATTTGACCTTGTTAACCCTTGCACTGCAATGAAAAATAAAAACAAAATATTTGAAGCCATGTCCCTGTTTTCAATTGACAATGAAAATGGTAGTGAGAAGTCAGATGTGAAAGACCATCACATACATGTACATGACATGATGACATTTCACACCATTAGACATGTCCACAAAACAATCACCACTTTAAAAATTGTACTTCAAAAAAAAAACAGGAAGTCATTGTGACCCTGCTTTCATGTACAAATAATAAAATACCTATTGAGCCTGGTGCAGTATATATACTGAGTGATCTGATTATCGTCATTCAGCATTTCAACCTGTTGATCAACACACCTCAAGATGAAATTTGCCATTGCTATCCTCTTCTGCATTGTGGCTGCTGTGACTGCTAGCTTTTCTCAGCATGGCTTTGGTGGATACAGGGATTATGGATTTGACAAGCCCCAGAACTTGTAAGTGTCATTGTCTTATAGTAACAATAAATTATTGTTTATTGTTGTGCACAGTATGTGACAACTGTTGTATTTATTTCAGTGCCAGGGAGCGCAAAGTGAACTATTACAATGGAGGACGTCAGGCCAATGTCAACTACATTGCTTTAGCAGTTGGAGCCAGTTCAGGCACCTACGACAGAGATGGAGTCCCAGGTACTGGAGTCGGAGGTCATGGATATTCTGGATACCAAAATGCTGGTCCCAAGTTCCATGCAGGAGCATTTGCCAAAGGAGTCAATGATTATGGAAAAGGTGGTGCTGGAAAATAAATGGATATTCTAGAAACTACACACGAAATGCTGGACACCAATCCTTGTGTTTACTGAAAAGTTTACTGAAAAGTAAATAAAGTAATCAGAAAAATGAAAAATGCTGATTTGCTTGCATTTCAACTGCATCAATTGAGAAGACCTGTCTGTTCAATCATGTGGTCCTGCTTGCTCTTCATGAATTAAAGCTTTGGCAGCACAGGTTGAATCTCGAGGAAAAATACTTAATTTAATTATCCTTCATGCTGTGCAATGGGGGACTTAACTTTAGTCTCCATTGCATGGCATCCTATGTTTTTGTCACTTCTAATGCTCAAACTGGAGCCAAAATAGAAAAGAGCAGTCATTTGGTGATTAGAAAACATTGTACCAAAGGTAAACTTTATACGATCTTGAATTTTGTCAGGAAATTGTGCAGAGCGTTGCAGAGGAATATGGTTGTGACTCGTTACATATGCTTTCGCCCAGGGGCGGAGCCAACAATAGCCCTGACCTCTGGCTGACTCTGGCTCTTTGGAAGCCACACAACCTTTTTAAGCCAGAGTAACAAGCTTGAATGGTAACGAGCTGCTCTCCTCTTCCCCAAATAAGCTGATTTGTATTTCCACTTCTTTGAATGATGCTGGGGTCTAATTTGGATGTTTCCTGCAGAGGAGGATCAGTCAGGGATAGGTCTTAGCAACCTCCAATGTGCTTGAAGACTGCTTCTTTGAACTCATTTGCTTCAGTCACATTTTTCTTGCTTGAAGTAACGAATAGGGAATATTTTGAAGACAATGTACTTAAAAAGCAGAGAACAGAAGATGTACTATGCTCATTGACAATTTATTGATCAAATTACACATTTAATTGTACAGGAATAAGTATTCGAAGGCTGTTTAACACGCAAAATTTGCGTAAAACACAAAATTATTTATTTCACAGTAACGGCGGCCGTAGTTATTTATTTCAAGAGCGCGAAGTCCCGAATACTCATTCCTATATTGAGCATCGCCTTCTTAAGAAAACCCCCAAATAAAATAATTTATTTAAAGACTGCCTTGAAAGAATTTATTTATTTCACCAAAATTGAGCAAGAAAATATTTATTTTAAAAAAAAACTCCAAGCCCCCCCCCCCCTTGAGAAGAGATGGAGGAACCCTAAGAAAATGGCAAGTTGTAACAGTAAGTTTCGTGCAGAGAAAAAGAAATAAGAAAGAGAAGAAGAAAATGACACAAATTATTGTTGTTGAGGCTTGTAGCATGGGAACGCGTACAGATTCTGGCCACCACAGGGTGGAAAATAAAGTGTCCTGTAATATTCAACGTTAAAGACCATTTCAAAGGGGACCATCCCAGGCACAAACCAGAGATATTTCAGAGCTTAATACCTCCTATGTGATGAGATACGTATCTACTCCCATTGTGAAGTACAATAACAAAGGGCATTTTCTGCAATTCAACCCACTCATAACATGGGCTTTACTTCAGGCCTGCAATACAAAAATGCTTTTATTACCAGTGCTTGGCCTTGTGGCTATGTCTACTTCCCAAAAATTAGTTACTCTCCTTAGTAGGTTTCCATATTTGGCCAAATATGTGATGCCCGAAAATGGGACGTACGAAAAACGTGACGTATTTTGACAGAAACATTGAAAGAGCTTTTTGAAAACTTTAGCTAACGCTTGAACTTTTCAAAGTAATAACCTATTGGATGTTCCAGACAACAGTATACACTACCTCTTGACATGATTCAAAACTGTTTCTGTCAATTAGAAAAAGAAAGAGAGCGGGACGTACAAAAAAAGTGACGTATTTTTGTGTGTATCATTATTGGACGTTTTATTAAATACATTCAAAGAACCAGTTAAGTACATAGGCTCAAAATATGCCCAGGTAGTACAACTACTAACATACCATAAACAGCTGCCTTGAACCATTGGTATGTCTCTGCTGTCGCGAGTTTTGTGACATACAAGAATGTACCGTACACTCTCACACCCCATTATGGTCCACCGTTGGAAGTCCTGATGCTGTAGGTTGACCATGTTGCACAAACATTTTAATCATAAAATATATGATTAAGTTGTATTGAAAAAACTTTCATGAAGCAGCTTTATGGGTGTCATTCGCAGCCATAAATTAAATTACCGTACTCTCTCACATTTGGCGGCAGTCAAGAAAGGCTATGGTGATGGAGTGATCTCCTGAGTGGATAGGTGTACTTGTGATATAATTCTGCTGCACACAACATGGCTATCTTAAGACAACATGCAAACTTCCTGACATACAACCTTTTTTGATCTGGTAACACACACATCGCAGGTGATTTAAAAAATGTTTCCTTGATGTAATCAATGAAAGAATAAACAGTAAGAAATTTTGGCACCAAATATATGCAGCTGCATCATTAATGCTTTTCCTCATGGACTGACATGTATTTCTGTTGTATTGTGAGTGTTTCCAAGTAGCTGGTACTGCTTAGAATTATTTTCCTCTCAATTCTGTGACCCCCTTTCAGCGGCGTGTCCCTATAAAATGCTAAATTTCCCTGTTTTTTAACTCTAAAATTGCCTTGTTGGATCCACAAAACAATGGGACCCTTTACAAACTATATATCAAATTGTTCGTTGGAAAACAAGCTATCACCTTATGCAAGTTGCAACAATTAAGAATAAATATTCAAAAACATATAAGCTCTAGAAGCAAACCGAAAGTGAGTGTACACGTTCCCGTGCTACAAGCCTTGACAGACTTTGTTGCATACCAGAAAATACCCGATAGTGATTAGAAATGTGATTATAGGAGACAAGGTGGCAGCTTTACGGTGCTATAGATGACAAGGAAGTATGACTGTAAATTCAGGAGTTACCTCTCTCGTCACAAGTTGCTGTCTTCAGTGATTTTTCCATGAGGCAGATTTCCGGGCCTTGCTTCCACTTATCTTCGTAAAACAGACCTTATTTGACATTTGTGGGACGAAATAACTTTTTGTGGGCTAGAAAATCTGTTTATTGACACTCAATGTTGCACAGAAAGGAAATACAAGGGTTGGCAACCTTTACTTAATAGATGCACTCCAGAGCAATCAATTGATATTTTCATATTTGTTTGAAATAAAAGCGTCAAATTAACAATACAGTCATCAATATTTTTCCTGTCTGAGATTAACCCTCAAATTTTTTTCACTTTTTTTGCGAGCAGTGAACAATTGACTTTTTTTGAGAAACCCAGTTCTCTATCATATTAGTTGATTGTGAACACAGTTGTCTGAACCTTACAGAATATGCATAAGGAACATAGAGTGAAATTAAAGTTAATACTCTGAATGTAACACACCACTGCACATGCACTGCACAGCCGGTCCGTGGGAGGATCAATGGGTTTGCTACCTTAAAGACTATTTTTAGTCCGTTTCCTATTTTATGCCGAATGGTTAGTGCCTAATCTTTCATTGGAGTGCTGCACAGGCAGCTTGGTATATGACCAGTAAAATTGAATTTGATGGGAGAATTTTGCGATGTCTCACTTAACCAGCACTCCGTGTAAATATTGGGCAAAATGAAAAACACCTTTCGGATGATGTTCTCAGAATTTCCTGAAATTTTGCAAAAAGTTTAACTTACCTAATTATAGCTCAGTGGCAGGGTCAAAATTGGTCCAAAAAAATTTTCCTTGTCGGGGCTACCCATTGAAAAATGAATGTTTTTGGCCTTCGGACGGCCTTAATTTCATCAAAAGTAACAAAAATTAAGGCATATTTTGTCCATCACAATTTCACACTTATGATAAAGATAGGAACACAAGTGATGCATCATTTTAAAGGGATATTTCATGACATTGCAAAAGTGATGTCATAACAAAGAATGTTTTGGTTGCTAAGCAGTGTCACCATGGCAACCGCGTGCAAGTTTTGAAATTTTTTCATTGAGCTAAAATAGACCATTTTTCAAGGCCATATATCTCCCATGATAACATCTAAAAATTTTAGGTGAAAATATCACCAGAAAGCTCACATCCTGTGCTATATTAAACAACAATAAAACAGCTCTGAAACAATGAACCCTTCTTTTTATAGCCATGGACATTTTTTGTTAATTTTCATGATTTTTTCGATTTTTTGACCGAAAATTGCCCTCAAAATCACCTAACACTGGGAAAACCATGCTCATTTCACTCAAAAAACAAAATGTTTATTATTGCAATTGGATGGAAATATTATTTAGAAAATAATAAACATCATTAGAATGCAGAAAAAATGTTCTATATGCAAATTATTACCGCCATTATTGAAAATTCTAATTTTCTCAATATCTCGGCTAATATCCCACTCAGCAACAAAATTATGGTGTCTAACCCTATGTTTTAAGGGTCAAAGAATACTTTAGGACTATCTTGAAAGGTGTCAAATATGTGTAGATTAATATAATGTGACCTATTTCACCAGAATTATTTCAAACATGGCACTATCTACTTTCACGAAATGAGTCAAGAGATGTTCATTGTCACTTAATTTTTAGTGATGTTTAGCTCTTGGTAGAAGGTTCTTGAATAATTTCTTGAGATATTTAAATCACATCCAGTGAGAAAAAAGTAAATCCTTTGAAATGAGCATTAAATTTGTCATTTCGGGCATTTCTGAGTGAAGTTGTAGCAACGTCTACTTCCACGAAATGAGTCAAGAGGGGTTCAATGTCACTTATCAATTAGAAATTTTTAGCTGTTGGTAAAAGTTTCTTGTATAATTTCTCTAGATATTGAAAAATTTTATATAATATTTAATAAATATTTAGAAAATAATTAACTTATTAGAAAGCAGAAAGTCCTATATTTGTACCGCCATAATTGTAGAATCTTATTTTCTCAATATCTTGGAAAATATTGCACTTAGCTTTACAGTTATGGTGTCTAACTCTCTGTTCCGAGGGTCAAAGAATGTAGTGAGACTAACCTGAGAATTGTCAGATAGTTTTACCTCACCCATATTGATAATTAATTACATTATCAGAATTATCCGAATGTGGCATTATTCTTGATATTTTGTCTGTTGTTTTACTTCTTTGAGACAAGGTTACCATCAATCAACAGTTCATCATTGCTCAGCTAAAAAAAACCTTGCAGATTTGTTGTGCCTGTGGTTTGTCAAGCTCACATGGTACCAATACTTTTCCAGTAATTGTGGAAAATGGGAATTCTTTTTTTGGCGCTGGCCAGATCGTTAGATCTTGCCGGCTACTCTGTTTCGGACTGGAACACCAGGTCATGGCGTGGACGCTCATGGTGTGGACACTCTATTGCGTCGCGTCATGGACGCTGTGGTGGAAGTCAATGATGGCAATAAATTATGATGGTGGCAATCAGTCAGTAGCAATCATTCAGTCAATGAATGGCAATCAATGAATGGCAATCAATGAATGACAATCAATGAATGACAATCAATATATATATGTATATCATTTATTCATGCATTGAACACAAGTATACAAGATAGCAAATTTAAGTAATTATTAAATAAGTTAAGTAAATTAAGTAAATAAATACAAGTTTACAGATAGTGTCTTTGATCAATGACCAATGCAGGGACAGTTTAACTGTCCCTAATCAATGGCAAGGGAAACCCTACAGGGGACCTTTGGGGCAATGAATGATGGCAATGATGGTAATCAGATCAGTTATCAATACCAATCAATTCATTATCAATGGCAATGAAAAAGATCTTTGCAAATTATTTGACCTGCAAATAACATTTTATTATTTCTTCATTTTAGTTCTTTAAATATTGTGTTTAGTATGATGGCTTTGAACTCCACTCTAAAAACCTATCTATTCAGATCTCTAAACAACCTATTTTTTGAGCCTTTGTATCAACGGCGCCATTTCGTCCCTTTGGACAGAATTACGATGCAATGTGCGACCCTTTATCTTATGTTGCCTCTAGTTTTTCCAGGTGGAACCCAAAAATGTAGGACATGAAAATTTGTTGAAGCATGTGCTGGGTTCTCAATTTGTGCCTTTTGTTGGCCTAAAACCTCTGAGAAAAAAACAGAATGTTTGATTGAATGTAGTATGGTGTATGATTGGCCAAAAATGGTCCAGCAAGTTAACGAGCTGTAATTCAGCCCTTGTGCAAAATGTTCGGATTTTTTAGGAAATGGCATAGGTTTCGCTCCAGTCCGAGGCTATCTCCATGAAAAATGGTTGTCAAGGCAACCATTTCCTTTGTTCATAAATTAGTACAAATTTTTACTACATTGTGTATGTCTGCAGCAATTGGTAACATTTGACCAGAAGAGCTTCCCTTGTATTTGAAATGATGTTTCAGGTTGATTTGCAATTTGTTGTTATATTTACTTTGCTATAGCAACAGTTTGAATGACAAAACTGTCGTGGCTTGCTGACTTGCCACAAAATAACATCAAAGACAGGAAGAATACTTCAGTTACCAGCATGCATTTTACAGCCTGTCACTTCGATATTGAAAAAAAAAGACGACCAGTTCACTATGAAAAATGCACTTTGTGACTCATGACAGCCGATGAAGAGTCATCTTTTCTACTTTCAACATGGGAGACATAGAGGCTGTTTGATTATTCATGATCAAGAGAAGGCCATTGGACTTGTCATAACTGATTTTAGAGTGAAAATCAGATGCATAATCCTTTTGTTTGGCTGTCACCTACAAGAGGGACAGGTCTCCTTCAATCAAATTAAATTAACATTTAAAGTATTGGGTCTGATCATGACAAATCATCAACACGATGACACTCGAAATGACATTCTCGCAGTGAAACAGTCCACTCTCTTTCTATATCAAAGTGACAGACTGTTTGAAAGTCCAAGCCCCCAAAATTGATAACATATACTGTAGGCTTGTATGTTGATAAAATCTTGCTGTGGCAACACTTTTTTTTTTGCCGGTTTAAATGTTTTGTCAATTAAGAAAATCTCATTTTTAGCCATTTCTCCATTTCTAGTTAGAGTAGAATCATGAAATTTCGCACATAGACAGGAATTTGTCCATTCTTTAATTTTCTGTATTGTAATGAGATAGAGAGAGAGAGATCCAATATCAACACTGTTACAGTAGACAAACTTCAAGTGCTTACATCTAGCTGTTTTCAGAGTGTCAATGATGTCTGTTGCAGACCCTGTGTAATCTGCAATTGGTTTCAACTATATTTTTTATGATTTGAGAATTTATTATTGGTAGAGGGCACCACCTCTCAGATTCTCTGAAAATGAGTACTCTGGTGGCTATTACAAATTTGAGAGACCTATTTCCATGGTCCAGTGACCTCAATCAGCCTAATTAAGGGCCAATCATGTAACAGCATGAAAATGCATTTTTTGAAGTTTGAAGCTGGTCAGTTTGCCACTTTGAAGCTGTCAGTTGGAGAGGAAACTCCCAACTTTTTATTGTCAACTCATGCTTAGCTGAGTCAAATTGGTTAGTACATTTTGTTCTACTTATCTTCTTAAAATTATTTATCACTGTAAAATGTAATGGTGTAGGTACAATTTAGGGATTTGGTAAAATATTTATTGGTATAAAATTTATATATAAAAAAATGTTGTGTCATTATGACATTGTGGTATTTTTAACCACATGTCAAATTAATCTGTGGAAAAGGTATTATTTATGTTTCAATGAACCTAGTTAGATTTTATGAAGAATTTCTATTTGGTATTGTGTATTAATTTTGGATGTACAATTTGTAGGTCACATGAAATTTGAAGGTTACATGAAATGAACATGAACAGTTACTACATTACAATTGATGACATATGATGGCAATCTGGATGCAACTCTGTTATAGAGAAGCCACATGTTTGTAAGTGGTTAATTGTATATGAAATATGACATTCTTTTCAATTTATTTATTTTGTGTGAATGTGTGTGATTGTAAATTTTAGTTTCTGATTTTTGTGTTTTTTGTTTTTGTTTTTAAGATTCACCGTATCGTATCGTATCGTAACATATCTACTAATATGAGTGAATAAAGAGCTTTACTCTCAACTACGGAGTCTGTATTCCATAGTGAATAAACATGGACGGAGAAGATGGAGATCGTCCCCAGGACCAAGAACTCGCAAATCGATTGGAAGAAACCAAGAAGCAACGCACAGCCCGCAAGTCTGCCTTCACACGCCAATTTAATAAGGTGAATCGAGTAATCGCTGAAAGAGATGCAGAAAATGTTAAAACTGAACTCGAACAACTTAAAATTAAATTCAAAAACTATGAGCAGGCTCACGAGAGTCATCATGAACTGTTAGTAGAAGAAACAGCAATTGAAGGAAGCGATAACCACTTTTTTGAAGTGCAAAATGACTATGTTAGTGGGTTGAATGCTGCTCATGAATTTCTTGAGAAAATTTCTTCAGCTGGCAAAGTAGCTGAAGCCAAAGTCGAAGTGAAGGCAAATGACAATTTAAGCTCTAAAGAAATTATGGGCTTGTTGAACTATCCAAGACTTGAAATTCCCAAGTTTAGTGGTAACCCAATTCATTATTATTCATTTATTGCTATGTTTGACGAGGCCGTGAGTTGCTCCAAGGAGAGTGACAAGACAAAGTTAACCCGCCTTTTGCAATTTACTGAGGGCAAAGCCCATGATGCTATCATGTTGTGTGCTGATATGAGTGACGGCACAGGTTACGAACAAGCTCGTAAAATTTTGTATGAGAGGTATGGTAACATTCACCTCGTAACTCAAAGACTGATAAATGATATGAGAGATGGAAAGGAGGTTAGAGGGCCTGAAGAACTCGAAGCCTTCTGTGATCAGTTGAGAAATTGTTGTATGACTCTGAAACAAATGGGTAAAATTCAAGAGGTTCAAAGCCATATGTATATCTCCGATATTGTTGACCGTCTGGAAAAATTCATCCGGAATAAATGGAGAACGAGAGTCTTTGAAGTTAAGAAGAAACATGATCGTTATCCTACATTTGAGGAATTTGTTGAATTTGTCGTTGAGATAACTTGGCAAGAAACTGATCCTGTGTATGGTAAAATGCATGGAAAACGATCCAACAAAAGGTCTGACGGTAAAAGCTCAGAGGTTAAACATGAAAAAAGGTCTAGTACTTTTTCAACGAATGTTAATCAAGGTTTCAAGAGTTACAAGTGTGTTTTGTGCAAAGGTGAACATCGCTTGTTTTATTGTCAAAAATTTAAAGATATGAAGCCACCCGAAAGGTTGCGTTTTGTGACTGACAACAAATTGTGCGAGAATTGTCTCTTCTCTAATCATGCAACCGTTGACTGTCGTAAGTCCAGTGTATGCTCAGTTCCAGGCTGTGGTGCTCGTCACACCAAATTTATTCACGTAGGTCAACGGGATGCCTCTGGTTCGGAAAATTTAGTAACAAAATCTCAAGTCAAAATTGTTAAAAATGCAAATGTAAATACTACAAGTGATGTTCACATGCCTGTTGTGCCTGTCAAAGTTAATGGAGATTGTGAAACGTGCTCCATTTTAGATTCTGCCTCTACTAGCAGTTTCTGCACTCGGTCATTAGTTGATTATTTGAAAGTCAAGGGTAATCCTGTCACTTATTCAATTAGAACATTGAACAAACCAGTCGAAGAGGTTCATTCAGTTTCGGTCAATTTGAATTTGTCATCGCTTGATGGTCATCAGAATTTGACTGTCTCTAATGTCTATGTGGTCGAAGAAATCTCGTTCAAATCTTCTTGTCCGATTTCAGATTTTCCTCATCTCAAAGGTATTGATTTGGTTGCTGGTGGTCAAACAATTGATCTTCTTCTTGGGCAGGATAATGCTGAAGCTTTGGTACCCCTAGAAGTTCGGAAAGGTAAAAGGGGAGAACCATTTGCTTGCAGAACTTTGTTCGGTTGGTGTGTCAATGGTTTGAGTAAATTTGTTGAGCCGACAAGCAAGAATGTTGTCGCAAATTTCATCTCCAGTTCATTGTCAGCCTCTGTTGATGTGGATAAGTTGTGGCGATTAGAGAATGAAGGAATTACTCGTGAGGAACAGTCTTGGTCGGTTAAAGACAGAGAAGTTATTGATTTGTGGGACAAAAGTGTTCGGTTGGTAGACGGTCATTATGAGTTGCCCATTCCGTGGAAACATGATATTCAAATGCCAAATAACATTGCTGTAGCTTCTTCGAGGCTCAAATCTCTCAAATCTGGTCTATCCAAGAAGGGTCTGTTCACTAGATATGATGATGAAATTCAGAAATTGTTACAGAATGGTTATGCTGAATCGGTCCCCGATGGTGAGATTCAAAGTGCGGAGAAAGTTTGGTATTTGCCTCACCAGGCTGTGGTTACCGAGAAGAAACCCGACAAGTTACGGGTCGTCTTCGACTGTGCTTCAAAATATCGTGGAGAGTCGTTGAATAGCATGTGTCTACAAGGTCCTGACTTGAATAATAAGTTGCTCAATGTTCTTCTTCGTTTTAGGCAGCATCAGTATGCATTTACGGCTGACATCGAGGCGATGTATAATCAGGTCACAATTCCAATCTATGATCGTAATGCTTTGCGGTTTATGTGGGATGGCGATGGTATCTTGCGACATTATAGGATGACTTCTCATTTGTTCGGAGGTGTTTGGTGCGCTGCTAGTGCTACTTATGCAGTCCGTAGAACATTGTTGGATTTCAGTACTAGTGAGGAAGTTGCGAACATGATTCGTAATTCTTTCTATGTAGACGACTGCCTCAAGTCGGTTCAGTACAAGGAAGAAGTCTTACAACTTTGTGAAGGTGTTACTAAATGTCTAAAAAATGCTGGTTTCCGGTTGACCAAATTTGTCATTAATGATCCTGATTTGCTGCAGTGCATTCCTGAAGAGGAAAGAGCCAAAGAAGTCCGTGATTTTGATTCTTCAGCTTGTAGTAAAGTCTTAGGAACTAAGTGGGATGTTGTTGAGGACAAGTTCTTTGTGTCTGTTAACGTTGCTGAAAGTGATCGTATCACAAGAAAGCAAATGCTCAGTACTGTTGCTTCTTGTTTTGATCCGCTAGGCTTAGTCTGTCCAATGATAGTTGCTGGTAAGATATTGTTTCAGGATGCTACGCGACTCAAATATGGTTGGGATGATGATATTCCTTCTGAGATGCTTTCTGATTGGAACAGGTGGATTGTTCAGTTGCAGGAGTTGGAGAATTTAAGAGTTCCACGTTGTATTAAGCCAAGCTTATTTGACGACGCTGCTGTAGAATTGCATTTCTTTAGCGACGCAGGGATTCGTGCTTATGGAGTCTGTTGCTACGTACGTTGTATTAACAAGCATGGTCAAATTCACACATCTCTATTGGTTAGCAAGACTAGAGTAGCTCCAGTCAAGTCAATTACTATACCCAGACTAGAATTGCAGGCTGCAGTTCTTGCTGCGCGTATGAGTGATACCTTGCATAGAGAATTGGATATTTGTCTCAATCAGTCTTACTTTTGGGTTGATAGTGAATTGGTGCTTAAGTACATTGCCAACGAGACCAAGCGCTTTCATGTATTTGTTGGGAATAGAGTGAGTGAAATTCGCCAACTTACCGAAGTGTCGCAATGGAATCACATCCCAGGAAAAGAAAATCCGGCAGATCTTCTTACGAAGCCATTGCAAAAATTGGATTCTGAAAAGTGGTTTAGTGGTCCGAAGTTTCTCAAAACTCACAAGAGTGATTGGAATTTGTTAAAAGTCAATTCGAGTTTGTCCGACGGTGATCCGGAAGTCAAAGCGGATGTCAAAATTTGTGCTGCAGTTTGTGTTGATCCTCGGAAACATCCTGTAGATTCACTTGTTGAACACTTTTCTTCTTGGTATGATGTCAAAAGGTCTGTGGCATGGTTGCTCAGGTTGAAGGATTATCTCAGAAGACGCGTGAACGTCAAAGGTAGACTGTCTGTTGATGAACTTGAGGTCGCCGAAAATCTAGTACTCCATCATGTCCAGGAGCAGTCTTTCGCAAAGGAGATTAAAGAATTGTCTCAAGGGAAGTCTCTTCATGTTGGAAGTAGTGTCCGGAATTTGAGTCCATTTCTTGATCAAGATGGTTTGTTGAAAGTAGGAGGAAGGTTGAATCGTGCAAAGGATGCTCTTTGCAAACAGCCAATTCTTATTCCCCATTCTCATCCTGTTTCGCGCCGCATTGCTTTGTATTATCACAATAAAGCACACCTGGGTACCGAGTGGGTGCTTAGTGATTTGAGAAGCAAGTTCTGGATTACGAAAGGCAGGGTCGTTGTCAAAGGTGTATCCAAGGATTGTGTTATGTGTCGAAAACTTTTCGCACCAGTGTCGGAACAAAAAATGGCAGATTTACCATTTGAACGTCTGGAAGCTTTTAAGTCTCCATTCTCATATGTAGGCATCGATTGCTTTGGTCCCTTTTTTGTGAGACAAGGTCGTTCGGAGGTCAAGCGCTATGGCTGCGTGTTCTCTTGTCTATCCGTCAGGGCTATCCATTTGGAAAAATTGTGTAGTCTGGACACGGACAGTTTGTTAAATGCTCTTCGCAGATTTATCTCGCGTCGTGGATTGCCTGAAAAGCTATTCTGTGATAACGGCACAAATTTAGTTGGAGCAAGTAGAGAGTTGTCGAAATGTCTCAAAGAACTTCGTCATGACAAATTACACGAATTTTGTGTTAAGAATGGTTTTCAGTGGCATTTCAATCCCCCGCATGCATCCCACATGGGGGGCATTTGGGAACGTCTGATCCGTACGGTTCGTAAGGTCTTTGCTGGTGTTTTCAATGCTCATTACAGAATGACAGATGAAGTCCTAGAGACAATATTTTGTGAGATTGAGTACATTATCAACAGTAGACCAATTACCAAATTGAGTGATGATCCAAATGATGGTGTATCTTTGTGTCCAAATCAGTTGTTGTTGAACAAGTCAGAACAATTCTGTCCTCCATGTGTAACAGATCCAAGTGATGTTTACAGGCGCAGATGGAAGTTTGTGCAATATGTTGCAGATCAATTTTGGAGGAAATGGATACAACAATATTTGCCAGAACTCCAACGCCGCAGTAAGTGGCAAGACCCCAAAAGAAATTTTGTAGTTGGAGATTTAATTTTATTGAAAGATGAAAATACACCAAGGTACTTGTGGCCATTAGGGCTCGTTGTTGAAGTGTACAAAAGTCAAGACAATCTAGTGAGGTCAATTAAGGTCAAGACCAAAAGTTCACATTTCGTGAGACCTGTGACGAAAGCTGTACTTTTAGAAGCTTCAAAGTAAACTGTTTTTAATTTGATTTACAATTTTTGCGTCATTTAAATTTTTTGTCATTTTACTTGTGTTGTAAAATTTTGATATACAATCTTGTTTTATTTTTACTTGTCATGAATGATTTGGTTGACAGTTTATGTAATAATTTTGATTTGTCTCATTTATGTTACATACATTACATTCTATTGATTTATTTAAATGTTTCAACATTTCAATGAGGGGGAGTGTTGCAGACCCTGTGTAATCTGCAATTGGTTTCAACTATATTTTTTATGATTTGAGAATTTATTATTGGTAGAGGGCACCACCTCTCAGATTCTCTGAAAATGAGTACTCTGGTGGCTATTACAAATTTGAGAGACCTATTTCCATGGTCCAGTGACCTCAATCAGCCTAATTAAGGGCCAATCATGTAACAGCATGAAAATGCATTTTTTGAAGTTTGAAGCTGGTCAGTTTGCCACTTTGAAGCTGTCAGTTGGAGAGGAAACTCCCAACTTTTTATTGTCAACTCATGCTTAGCTGAGTCAAATTGGTTAGTACATTTTGTTCTACTTATCTTCTTAAAATTATTTATCACTGTAAAATGTAATGGTGTAGGTACAATTTAGGGATTTGGTAAAATATTTATTGGTATAAAATTTATATATAAAAAAATGTTGTGTCATTATGACATTGTGGTATTTTTAACCACATGTCAAATTAATCTGTGGAAAAGGTATTATTTATGTTTCAATGAACCTAGTTAGATTTTATGAAGAGTTTCTATTTGGTATTGTGTATTAATTTTGGATGTACAATTTGTAGGTCACATGAAATTTGAAGGTTACATGAAATGAACATGAACAGTTACTACATTACAATTGATGACATATGATGGCAATCTGGATGCAACTCTGTTATAGAGAAGCCACATGTTTGTAAGTGGTTAATTGTATATGAAATATGACATTCTTTTCAATTTATTTATTTTGTGTGAATGTGTGTGATTGTAAATTTTAGTTTCTGATTTTTGTGTTTTTTGTTTTTGTTTTTAAGATTCACCGTATCGTATCGTATCGTAACATATCTACTAATATGAGTGAATAAAGAGCTTTACTCTCAACTACGGAGTCTGTATTCCATAATGTCATTGAAGGTGTTGCTCCAATCTTCACCATTGAAACATACGGTTTTTTTCACCGACTCATAGGGAACTTAGTGACATGTTACCAGTGATGTGCATCACTGCAAGGCTGAACATAGGAGAGGTAGCATGTGAGTCAGAAGCAGAGCTGTTGATGTGTCATATATTGTGCCCACTTGGTAATGTTTGTTTGAGATCTTGTACATCTGCTTCCAACCAATTTATAACAATTATCCTATAACACCTTTGAGTCTGAAACATATATACATGAATATTATATATATATATTCTTTATTCTATTAGCAGTTTTGGTAACTATGCAATCTGTCTTGCTAATGTCTCTTTTGTGTAAGATCAGCAACAATCATTCTAATCCTGCATGTTTTACTCATTATTACAGTTCTGTAAAACTGAAATTTTTGTCCCCCAAAGCACTTGCAGGCTCAACACTCAGAGAGAAATCAGTGAGGTCATTGGTGAGACTATTACTCACAAGAAATTACATGGTATGTATAGGCTCTGAGTCACTGACACATTTATGAGTAATAGAAAGCATTGGCATTAACATGGCAGATATAGGGAATGACATCATTGACAACCTGAAAGAGCAGTGAATGTAAGCATTATTATTTCGTCTACTGTAACATCAGAATTCATTAGATGGAATATATGTCGCTATGGCAACCATTTGGGCCCTTTTTTAAATCATCTGTTTTCTTTGAAAACGAAGAGGTATTGTCGTCATTCGATCGTCAGCGTTGGCGTTGTCATCTGCGTTGTCGTTTGCGTTGTCCTGGTTAAGGTTTGTGTGTTTGTGTTCATTTGTGACCATAGTATTTTCACTTAGAGTTATGAAATTTGGTACAGGTATTGGCCTGTGGGGGTATGGATTGGGAAGATGATAAGAAATCCAAGATGGTGGCCATTTTGTGGTGGTTATTTTGACACAGCAATCTTTCTTCATTCTTGAATTACCCACTGTGCCCTTAATATTTCGCTTAGAGTAATGAAATTTGGTACAGGTATTGGCTTGTGGATTTGGATTGGGAACATATATATGTATATGAATAGACCTTTTATCACCCCTTTAAACACAGTCATCTTTGATTCAAAATATGGCCGATGGCACCACCAGCTCTTTTTTGGATGAATGAACTGATTCACATTTTTTTTGCCATTTCTCCACTTAATATTACAGTAGTGTTCCGAAATTTTGTTACAGTAGTGTTCTGAAATTTCGCACACTGACTAGATTTTTTTTCATTCTTTAATTGCCAGGTGGAAAACTTTGAGGTGTATATTTTTCAATATATTGAGTGCAGACGAATTTGTAAACCTGCAATTACGAACATATACACGAAGTAAGCATTCGAGTAACACGAATTGTAAAAGTGCAACTATGAACATTGTAACTCTGAACTTCCTAAAATCAACTCAACAAAATAAAGCACATTCAGGAATGTTAGTTATTACACGTACACAGTATACTCGTTTTTTCATGTCCACAAACTCGTACATGCTCGTTTTTACACCAACACAAATTTGTGTGCAATCAAATAATGGAAGCTATAAACATGAAATGCTTCATGGTTGCTATGGCATATTTAAAGTGTGGGGACATTGTGTTAGCTATACATGAATACAAAAAAAGAACACTCATTGGTCTGACAGTTGCCCTTTCAAATGACTTTTAAAATGATCTCTGAATTCTTCAAATTGTATCACCTGTCCTTGACAATAATTAGCTTGATGAGGGATATGATTTCATAAAATTCACAAGAAATTTAGAAAAAATTGTTTCCCTGCCAATTCAAGATTCTGTTAGCCAAAATCAGTCAAATTACCAAATCCAACTCAGCTATGAATTTTTTGATCCAATAAACCCCAAAATTCATATAATGAGCAGCTTTGTACACTACGTCCCAAAAGTATGTTCACCTCACTTCCTCCAAGAATTCTGCTTGTAGATATATATAGATATATAGATAGATAGATATGGTAAATGGCACTAAGTGCAGCCCTCTAAGCCCAGTTCTGGGTGCTCACAAGGGTTGATTGATAAAATGGGAGAGAGAGCTGGAGTTCTCAACATGTTACACATTTGCTCCACGTGAGGGTCTTTTACTTGCCCAGCATAGACACTGATACAAGGGGCCACCAATTTAAAGTCTCATCCGAACGACTTCTAGCCGGGATTTTACGCATGAAAGTACACTGAACATTTTGGGTTCCCCACCCGGGGTTCGAACCCATGCAAGCAAAGACCTTCAGCGGAGCAGGCGGATACCGAAGCCACTTGGCCGCCAAGCTGCTGCATCTTCAAGACGGGATGTCTCAGAAGGACAATACCTTTAAAGGTTGACCTCTGGACTTCTGTCTACCCGACAAACATGATAATGCTTAATTTGAAATTGTTTGGACGATATTAATTGTCATTTTGGTGTTGACGAATGGACCATGTTCGTAATGACAACGACTTCAAGTGGACATGCCGCAAATTTTTGGTCTCCACTAAGAGATTGATAGCTAGACCCAAGCCACACTCTGTTATTGGTCAATTGACATTCAGAAAAACCTCAAGCAGACTAATTAGTCATTCCTGGTGAATGCCTCACTGTGCCTCTATAGACCTTCGAAAAGGGTATAGAATATATTTTGATAAATTTCAAGCAGCTCAATAATGTCTAGAACCAATTCATATGGGCATGTTTAAAATGCTACTGCAAAGCTGAAAACAGGCTTCATTAAAAAGTAATGTCATCACAAAAGCGAAAATATTGGCTGCATCCTCTCGAAACTTAAGTAACACACGTCTCAGGAGACAGTGGATCTCTCCAAATGTGAAATATAAATTTACATTCCCATCAAGTGATGTAATTTCCAGTTTAATAGACTTTCATGAATATGCAAAGAAAAACAAGTGTTTCCAAAGCTGTGACGTGGTATATTTCCCAGTAGAAATGGCTGAAAACCAGGGATATGTGTTGGAAAGTACCTTTTTTACTGAAAAGGAGGCTAATATTTACTTCATATTTCAAAATTTCAATACCATGGCAAATTCAAACGAAAAGCACTGTATAAAAGTGTTTGGTATTGAAAATGAATATTTAATATGCCCAAAAAATGAAACTTTTACCATTTTTAAGGTGGCTCGATACTCGTGAACTTTCCAAGATAGGATTTCTTAAAAATAGTTTAAAATGATCCAAAATATAGTTTATAGCAAGGATATATAAACGAAAGTGGTCGTTACCAGCCTTTCTTTCAAAATATTTGAGATTATATAAAAGAAAGTTAGTCCATGCAAACCTGAAAAACTCAATTTTTTTCTTAATTTTTTAGCTGTGAAGTTTTCCATGCCATTCAGTGGCCATTCATTCTATGTTATTAAATGAGGCATGGAATTAAAGAGGACAGTTTTATGGAAAAGCTGATTAAAATTCCAGAAAGATATATTTAGTTTAAAGAACTTTTCTGGGGGTTCGGATCAAAAGTTATGATTTTGAAAATTTTATTTTTTTTATGAACCATAGCGCTAAAAAAAAATGACGAGATAGGATTTTTTACTTCATTGTCATTTGCTTCCAAATGAAGTAAGGAACAATGTAATGATACAGACATACGGCCTTATGGGCCTGGAAATTGATATAAACTTTTATTTGTGCTGCAAAGTCATTTTTGAGAAACTAGACATGCTTGCCGAAAATCGCTGACAAAACTTTTCTACTAAATGTACATAGCTGAAAGTCTGGCATATTATAGCCATCTTCATAGCGCATCTTATGCTGTAAACGAGAAGTCTCTAACCCCACCAGAAGTTGCGCAAATTGCAAACGAAGCGGCGGACGCATGAAATTCTCAAAAGTAAAAAAAGATCTTGAAGCAGTGACAGCAGAGTGGTGACGTTACCATAGATAGGGCCTGCCTGGCTGCGCGTCAATGTGCGCTAACGACCACTTGGCACGAGTAGCGAGCCACCTTAAAAGTGAACAGACAGCTAAGTAAGAGGTGAAAGAACTTTTGGGACATATTGTAGCCCAAGCCATTAAAAAATACATAAATTTCTTACAATGTTTGTTGGAAGTGCCACACTTTCTTACTATAATTATGGACCTTCTCTCAATCAAAATTACCCCAATATGACCGTTGAGTTCTAAAGAATCTGCATGACATAACCTATCAAGTTGGGTACAAATAACAATCAGTTTCCAATGGCGCTTTTAAAGATACATATATGTTGGTCGAACTCGTGAAAATGCTTCTCCATTGAAAAGCATTGGCCAAGTTGTTGTAGAATGAACAGATCTGAATATGTTACCTGGCGAGATCTATGTTCTTTTAACAAGTTTGCCTCCAATATCCCTCTTCACACAAATGAAGCCTATTATAATCAAATAATTAGGAATCAATGCACCCAAAATCAGCGACAATGAACCCCTCTTGACTCATTTCGTGGAAGTAGATATTGCCACATTTGAACTCATTCTTGTTATCCAGGTCACATTATATTAATCTGCACTTATTTGACGACTTTCAAGATAGTCCTAAAGTATTCTTTGACCCTTAAAACATAGGGTTAGACACCATAATTTTGTTGCTGAGTGGGATATTAGCCGAGATATTGAGAAAATTAGAATTTTCAATAATGGCGGTAATAATTTGCATATATAACACATTTTGTCTGCATTCTAATGATGTTTATTATTTTCTAAATAATAGTTCCATCCAATTGCAATAATAAACATTTTGTTTTTTGAGTGAAATGAGCATGGTTTTCCCAGTCTTAGGTGATTAAGAGGGCAATTTTCGGTCAAAAAATCATGAAAATTAACAAAAAATGTCCATGGCTATAAAAAGAAGGGTTCATTGTTTCAGAGCTGTTTTATTGTTGTTTAATATAGCACTGGAGGTGAGCTTTCTGGTGATATTATCACCTAAATTTTTTAGGTGTTATCATGGGAGATATATGGCCTCGAAAAATGGTCTATTTTAGCTCAATGAAAAAATTTCAAAACTTGCACGCGGTTGCCATGGTGACACTGCTTAGCAACCAAAACATTCTTTGTTATGACATCACTTTTGCAATGTCATGAAACATCCCTTCAAAATGATGTATCACTTGTGTTCCTATCTTTATCATGAGTGTGAAATTTTGATGGTCAAAATATGCCTTAATTTTTGTTAATTTTGATGAAATTAAGGCCGTCCGAAGGCCAAAAACATTCATTTTTCAATGGGTAGCCCCGAAAAGGAAAATTTTTTTTGACCAATTTGGACCTTGCCACTGAGCTATAATTAGGTAAGTTAAACTTTTTGCAAAATTTCAGGAAATTCCGAGAACATCATCCGAAAGGCTCCGCCCAATATTTGCACGGAGTGCTGGTTAATTATAATGTCGAAAGAATTTGAAGTAAGATCGTTCCAATAAAAAGCAATAGTAGTGTTCCACAACAACTGCTGCTTGTGACAATGCCTCTACTGCAATTGTGTATAATATCCAAAAGTGCTTTTTAAAAGACTGTGGATATTCCAAATAGCACTATTGTTACAGCCGAAAGATCTACATGCCCGATTTGCAAATCGGGCTGCTTTTTGCATGCCAGACACTAAAATAGGTCTTTTTCACAATATCTACTCCCCTTACCATGCTTTGTCAATATCCCTAACGAAATATCCAAAAAGTGCAACCAAGCCACATTTTCTACTGAACTTTTCCAAAAGTTCTAATGTGCTATGTTAGAAACTTTGTCTTAGTATATTGACAGCCATCTCTTCTACATCAAATAGTGACCAAATAGTGTCTCATGTGTTACAGCCGAAAGGTCTACATGCCAAATTTGCAAATTGGGCTGCTTTTTGCATGCCAGACACTAAAATAGGTCTTTGTCACAATATCTACTCCCCTCACCATGATTTGCCAATATCCCTCACGAAATATCCAAAAAGTGCAACCAAGCCACATTTTCTACTGAACTTTTCCAAAAGTTCTAATGTGCTATGTTAGAAACTTTGTCATAGTATATTGACAGCCATCTCTTCTACATCAAATAGTGACCAAATAGTGTCTCATGGTTAGGAACTATTTGGACACTATTTGTTAGAACTTTGGGCTGTCATGCACTGCCATCTCTTCTACAACAGCATGTATCCAGGGCCTCTGAAGTTGAAGCCCCCTCTGCTGGATATTTTGGAACCAAAAATAGGACCAGGAGAATAATTGGCAGCTGCCAAAGCTCCATCTGGTCTGCCAAAGCTCCATACGGTCAGCCAAAGCTTAAGATGGAATATCATCAGATGAAATAGGGCCTGATGAAATATCCAAATAGAATCTTGGGGGATATTTGACCTTTTCAAATATCCTCATAGTTGCTTGTGACAATCTCTCTACTGCCATTGTGTCTAATATCAAAAAGTGCTTTTCAAAAGACTTTGGATATTCCAAATAGCACTATGAGGATATTTGAAAAGGTCAAATATCCCCCAAGACACTATTTAGATATTTCATCAGACCCTATTTCATCAGATGATATTCCATCTTAAGCTTTGGCTGACCGTATTGAGCTTTGGCAGACCGTATGGAGCTTTGGCAGACCATATGGAGCTTTGGCAGCTGCCAATTATTCTCCGGGTCCTATTTTTGGTTCCAAAATATCCAGCAGAGGGGGCTTCAACTTCAGAGGCCCTGGATACATGCTGCACTTCATTTACATTGAAGTGCCCTCTTTTGTTGTAGAAGAGATGGCAGTGCATGACAGCCCAAAGTTCTAACAAATAGTGTCCAAATAGTTCCAAACCATGAGACAGTATTTGGTCACTATTTGATGTAGAAGAGACGGCTGTCAATATACTATGACAAAGTTTCTAACAAAGCACATTAGAACTTTTGGAAAAGCTCAGTAGAAAATGTGGCTTGGTTGCACTTTTTGGATATTTCGTTAGGGATATTGGCAAAGCATGGTGAGGGGAGTAGATATTGTGACAAAGACCTATTTTAGTTTCTGGCATGCAAAAAGCAGCCCGATTTGCAAATCAGGCATGTAGATCTTTCGGCTGTAACAGCTTTAACCCTGCATTAGTAATTTGATAAAGGATGAGGAAGCCTATATATCGAATAAACGGCTGGAAAGTTATGATTAATTTATGAACTATGATTTATTATTCCTCCCAGGTAGAATGTTGAGGAAAACAACTTCTAATCAAGTTAAGATCAGTACATTGTGTCCCGTGAAATAATGCTAAGCTAAACTTAGTTTATCAAACAGCTTTCTATAATGATAATAAGAAAGGCGGTCAACGAAAAGTCACAAAAAATAAAGGGATTCTGGCTCACTTTGGTTATTTGACGTCATCATCCATTGTTCATGCACAATTATGTTCTGTTTGTGAAGCTATCATTTTGTCTTCTGGACAAGTTAATTTACATTCTCATTCTCTTGAAAACAATTTGTAGGGAAGACAATTTATCTCTTTATTATGAAACAGAAACCATGCAAGTATTTTGTGAAGTTGGTCAAGTTTTAGTTAAATGTCATCTCTCTTGCGCGGGACAAGTACAGGTAATGAGTGTGTTGTAATCATTGCTTTGAAAGGGCAATCAATTTTTCATAGTTATCCAGGAACGTCATTTAAGATTTCTTCAGTTTTTGTGAGGCCTGGAATATTTTGCAAGGATTCATCACAAATTATTTGAAAATGTTTATTTTTCTTCTTGGTAATATTGATCAAATAAAATATATTTTCAGAATTTTTAACCCTAAATTGCTGGGTTAATGCCATTTTAAGCAAATTCAAAGGCATCACCTAACTCACCGTTTACTGTCATACAGTGCCATTAGATCAAGAACTGTTTTGTGACAAAATATTAAATCAACACAAATGTTTCACAACTTTTTACCTTTGCCCATTGTTTTTCCTAGCCCCCCCCCCCACAATGCTGCATTATTATCTTAAATTGGCTTTGCAATGTCTTTGTTTCATTTTGGGGTAACTGCATCTGCGTCACAAATGCCATTTAGGTTATTGACCCTTACTTTTCTTAGGGTTCTCCAAAACAATTTATGCTGTGTCCCGGATGTATCCTTGGGCAATGACAGCTGCCTGGGGATGCATTATTGAATAGTAAAGTGAGGCTGTAAAAACGATTAATGGAGTAAGACATTGCCTTTGCTCAACACAGCAATCCTCTGGCAGTGCATGCTTCTGGCTTGTCATCTTCACAAAAATGAGAAATTGGACGTTGACACATTTGGGTTAACTTAACAATGCGCTGCAACATACACCAGTCACCAATTTAAGCATGTATTTCATATTTCTAGCATTACAACCCATTTAAATGTGTCCATTTGTTTCACCCTCTCCATCTATAGGGGTTTTCCTGAAGAAAAGAAAGAATTTCCAGAAGAAGAAGTATAAATTTGCTACATTGCATTAACTGTTCGCTTTTGTTCTATAACATGTTTCTCCTACAATTCTCTGAAGTAAAGCTCATGGCAGCATTCCCCATGCTTAGCACATCACACTGGGCATGACAAGACAGTGACGGTTCATTCATAGGTCAGACACAAGAGTTAATTTTTCTTATTTATCTTGTTATCCACCACAAGGCAATGTTTTCCTTCACAATTTTTTCATCTTCATTCTTCTATTTGCCATCATCTAAATGTTGTTAACATTTATAAGTTTTTTAAAATGCATCCGCAGGTTTTTGTTCTTCTGAAGTGCAGAAGCTTGATGAACTGTTCACGCCCGACCAGAGAATCTACCCTAGACTAATCTCTCAGGAATTCTGCATTATGACAGATTTGCGTCACGAGCGTCTCAGGCAATCAGCGGGCAGCATTTCTCTCCACTTCGAAAGTTTACCGGCAACCATTGACTTCTCAGAGAAGTACAACCTACCACTGTAAAGGTCTCAGAGAGATCTATCTACCCATATAAGAATGGTACCTGTAACCCTCACGGAAGTGTGCGAAATAGCAAAATCAGCCTCATTTGCATAAAATGTGTGAAGGCCTGTCCATTGGACACTTTTGTGGGCGTGTCTGACTGAATCACTGAAGGCTTTGCTGAAGTGTTCACGCCTGGAAGAACTGTCATGCTGTCCAGTTTATTTCCTGAACTTTACTTAAAACTTCTGCACTGTTATTGTCTACCCTTTGAAATTCTCTTTTAAAAGTGTTTTGCGCTCTTGAATTGAAATGCACCTTCAACATTTTCAAAAGGTCACAGTAAATGGGAAATTAAATGGAACATGGATAACTAAAATTGTACTATGATTATTATACTTACAAAAAAAAATCAAATTCTTTAAAACATTTATATCTTCTTTTTGGATTACAAGTTGAATCTGATAAGCGCAGAATTGCTTGCAATATATTCATTGCTTTGATTGATTGTGAATTTGAGTGTAATTGACTTGATTGTTTGTTTGTTTGTTTGTTTGTGTTTTACGCCTCTGCAGCACCTTAGTGGGCTATATCGAGGCAGGTGACCACCGTATGATGATGAGATGAGAAGACTGAGAGTCTGGCACATACCCTATGAATTCAGGGATGCCCAGGGTCTTTCAGTTGCCCCAGCATAGAATACCGGATACAACCAGCATCCATTTAAAGTCCCATGGGCTCGGACTAAAGTGAGTTCCCGGGGTGAGATTTGAACCCACACCCTCAAAGCCAGTTGACACGCGCACTTACCAATTAGGCCACGGGGGAACTAGAATTGGCTTGATTGTAAAGTCCACTTGAATATCAGTCTGGTGCTTTAGTGAGAAGCGTATTTATTTAAAAAACTCCCCTCTGTGCCCTATCATCTATCGCTTTTCAAAACCATCACCACAGGAGGATTCCCTTTTTCTACATTTATTCATGAAGCAAAATTCCATTCACTGGCTGTTTTCACTTTTCTTTGTGGAAATGTCTTTCTTTAGCCCACAAAGCTGACACTTTAAAACATTGAGCTCTAAGATCACGCAACAAGTAAATCTTCATATTTCATGCGAGAAAGTTGTCAAAAGAAGTTTGACAAAGCTTGCGAGAGACCAATGAATCATTGGCAATCCATCGAAAACAAATACAACTTTATACATAAATCTTGCTGAAAGAAAGATACATAGGCTATAGGTAAGGATATTTTATTAGAAGAATCACTCCAGTACTGTGCAATCTTGTAAACCATCTGGTTGTGTATTGAGTCTACCATGGGTGTTAATTTTGTGAAAGGATACATAATTTGTCAGCATAAGCTGTTATGAAATGTAGAAGATACCAAATAAGACATTGCTTTGCTGAACAGAGGAAACTTCATTGTGTGAGAGTCATCGGGGTATGGCTTTTCTGTGCCATTGTCTGAGGCAACCTTTGCAATAATTGACGTTTATCATGCTGATGCTTGATTTAAAGGTGAATAACATTTTTCTCAAAATCATATGTACCAGCAACACTCGATTTCTCCACTGTGACCTTCAGAATGATTCATCTTTGGGAACTGCACAGGCAGACTGAGAAAGACACTCTTGGTGTAAGGGAGTACTAATAGCTTCATTTCTCATGCTCAGCACTTGACACCCTGTATGACAAGTCAGTTTATGGTCATTCATAGGTTAGAGACAGGAGTTACCTTTGGCAGTTTATCTTGATACGAACTAGCAGCTCAGCCTTAAGGCTTTTGGGCATTATTACAAACACATTTATTCAACCAGTATTGGTAGCCTCTGCTTTTGTTGTGAAATAATGGTGCAAAAATTCTCTGAAGATTTAAATCTTCTTCTTTTTTATTTGACAGCCATTTAATCTTCATATGGCAAACTAAAGTGTTGTTTTTAACCCTGCCATTTTTCTTCCTCTGTGGCTTTCAAACTTTCCAATTGCTTTCTCACATGATAAGATGCAATGTTTCTTTACTTAACAGTGGAGGATCCAGACACGGTCATCTAAGGGGGGGGGGGCTTGGGCTTATTTTGGCATTCACGGGCCCGCATCGCCGCGTATTTCCTTTAAAATGCTGTTATTAATCTCAGTGGTCTAGGGGCCCCCTCCCCTGTATCCGATACTGCTTAACTGAAAAGCTTAGAAGTTGTAGGGTCTCATAAATTTAGAAAGGCAGCAAATAATTTACATGGGTGTCCCAAAAGTTCTGACCAATTTTTTTGGCAGACCTTTCTATTTGAAGTAGCTGTATGAAATTTTCACAGAATCAATTTCAGGTATCTCACTATCCATTTTGAAAATATGGTACCTCTTGGAGCATTTTAAATAACTTTTCTGTTGCCATGGAAACAGAAGGTCAGTGCACCCTGCGCAGCTCAATTTTTTAGGCCAAATCAAAGTGTCTAGGCTTGTAAATAAGCAAGGAATTTACGGGAAATATGCAATGGATGATCATGAAAACTATTATTTGGTAACCTAACAATACATCAAAATTTGTCATTTACATTTAAAGTCACTGTGAATAAGTTTAACCCATGTGCTTAGGTGATCACCTGGGTCCTCCAAACTGGGCTGTTCCTAAATTGTGGAATTTCAGTATATGTGGAGACTGCTTCATTTCTCGTTATGACTATTATTTCTTTAATTTTTGAACTAAAATATAAATTTTAGTATCACGCGAAGTTACAGAAGGCCAAATCTGGTAATTAAAGCAGATGAGATTGGGTTTTGAACCTAACGTTCTTGAGCATAGCCTCTTGACAGAAGATTGTTTCAGCCAAACCGTCTCAAGCGCTGTTAGGCAACTGCTGGAAAATACCTTTGGTAATTGCCTCAGCTGATCAGGTTGAAATATAAATAAATTTTTATAATCTAATGGAAGATATCTTGAAAGACTGCAGGCTTATCAGGAAATACATTTACTTGCAATCATTTGCTTTTTTACTGTAATTTCTCTGACTTTTAACACAGCTAATTTGCTGAATTTCATCTGAGAAATTGAGCTGCGTTGGGTGCACTGACCTCTCGTAACCATGGTAACAGAACAGTGACTTAAACACTTCTTACAGTCTTGATTTTTTCAAAATAGATGGTCATATACCTGAAATTTGTTCTGTGAAATTTTCATTTAGCTATTTCGAATAGAAAGGTCTGCCAAAAAAATTGGTCAGAACTTTTGGGACACCCCTCGTACATTTGTAGTTTTGTCTTAAACAAAGGATAACGGTGACTCTTGACTTTAAAACAGGGAGTCGGCCAAATGTTGCTTATTTGTAATACCCTATTTATATTTGATGGCGGAACTTTGGGAAAAAAAAGTGTTCAAGTGGTATTTATTCTTTCACATGATCCTGCCATAAATTTGATCTGGTGATTGAAACAAAAAAAAAACAAATGAACTTGTTATGAGCCATGTTCCTTGTCCCAATTAACAATAACAATTGTAGTGAATAGTTAGATGTCAAAGGCTATCTCATTCATGTGCATGGCATGATGAAATTTCGCAACAGTAGACATGTCCACAAAACAATCATCACTTACCTTGCTGAAACAATTTGCTATAAAAAACCAGGAAGTCATGGTTATATTGCCTACATGTGCGAACAATGAATTACTTGTTCGTTCTGGTGCTGTATATATACTGAGTGATCTGATCATCATCACTCAGCATCTCACTCTGTTGATCAACACACATGAAAATGAAACTTGTCATTGCTCTCCTCTTTTGCACTTTGGCTGTTGTATCAGCAAGCTATGGCTTTGGTGGATACATGGACTATGGATTCGACAAGCCCCAGAACTTGTAAGTTATAGTCCATACATTTGTATTATAATTATCATTACCGCTTCATCAATCTCTACTGCATTCATATTTTGACATTGCAAATAATCTTGTCTTTTTGCATTGTAGTGCCCGTGAGCGCAAAGTGAACTATTACAATGGAGGACGTCAGGCCAATGTCAACTACAGGGCTGTAGCAGTTGGAGCAAGCTCAGGCACCTATGACAGGGATGGAGTCCCAGGCACTGGAGTCGGAGGTCATGGATATTCTGGAGTCCAAAGTCATGGATATTCACGATACTCTCCAAACTCCTACTACAGGCACAGTGGATAATATGTACAGTAAATTTACCACAGAGGTTTGAAATAAATAGTTTTTTTAAAATCTGAAATGTGACGATCTTTGTTTGGTCATATTTTCTTTGAATGAGTGATTGGCAAAACATGCAAGTTTTTCTTCTTCATAGACAGGTGTTAATGTCAGTCTAACTTAACCAAATAATTGTTTCATCTGGCAGGTTTACTTTATGACGAATGGCTGATTGCAACAGACAGTTACATTTGAATCAAGGTTAACAAACTTTATTTATCAGAGGAAGTGTGGTTTCTCATGAACCATGTGCAGCTTCATAATAAGGGGGAGACCATTTGACACCTTAGGCTTGAGTTTTAATTAAATCATTTCTGGCGTCAACATGGCGTTGCTCGATTGAAGACTGAACATTAATTTGGGACCAGAAATGAATGATCATGACCGCTGTTACCGTGAACAAAATAATGTCCCATCAACTGAAATCAATCCCCCCTCCTGATTATTAAACGGTTGCCCCTGAGAAAGCCGTTGTCTTGCAATAACTGAGGATTCAGGTCAGCAAGTGCGACATTTTCTGATTATGTATATCTTTTACTCTTGACGCGTGTTATATATCGCAGGACAAAAGGCATTAACTTCATATATCATAATCAAAAGAAACCTCTTCCTGTAAAATCACTGATTTGGAACTTACAACCCTCTGGCTTCTACCGCCAGTTACCAGTCTGAAAGAAAGTCACTGCGTGTGTTGTTTTTTGGAGATTTCTCTTGCAACTTGCTATTAAATCACACCTATGAAAAACTGGTTAAAGTTGTTACCCTGAGCACTACTGAAATTATGTTTTGTTGCTTCTTAAACCAATTTTATGACCGTCACTGAGCTTTCTGCACTTAGGATTGCAGTACTTAACAGACCACCTCATCTTTTGACAAGATGGCATGCGAACAATAGCTTCAGGTACCAACTCCATTTTAACTGAAAGGACAACTGTTCTCTTATTCCCTGTAGAACTTTGATCATGCCATTCTCCAATTAGAGCCGCAAAAGGAATTTTACCTAAGAGAGTTTTCAGAAAAGCGGTAGAGTTCATATGACAAAAAAGCACTGGCACCGTGAAAGGGCAAAAAACTATTTTCAAATAATTAACTGAGACAGACATTCTTTTCCCTGCTCACACAAATTAAGGGAGCAAGGGACTTTTCATAATTACGATCAACTTGACAAAATTTTGTTTTGCATTCTAAAATATTTTTTCAGGTGTTACATGCTTTGTAGCGCATTAGAACTCCTTCTCCAATGGAGAAATAATTTTTATACCACTTTCATCATAAGTTTTTATGGATAATTTCTTGCAATCAGTCAAGAAAAATGGAGCAACACTCCCTACTCCCTGCTCCTTTTCTCTCATTTACCTTATTATCTTTGGTCAAACACCAAATCTTCAAAGAAAGTGGTCGATGCTCAGCCGCAAGAGAAAGAAGAGACATAGATGCTTCACGTGGTGCATTTCTTGTGTCAAATAAGGCTTAATCTATGGTACAGCATCAGGTAGAGCACGACACACTTGTGGCACCAGGTAAGAACAAAGTTGATTAGAGGTCCCTCGAGTCAGACCAAGGGGGAGTGGAAATCCAACAAATATTGTATCTTTGAATTGAACCCAATGTCTGATTGTCTGAAGGCCCTTATTACTAGAATTTAATTCAATTGAGAAAATGCCCCATAGAGAAGTAAACAAAAATTGATTGATAATGTATAGCCCTCTGAGGCCAAATCAAGTTCAGAACAACATGTCTTAAAACTAACTGAGCCTTGAAATAGCATTTCTAAGGTCCTTGCAGAAGTTGCTTTTGTATCCAACAAAAGAAAATGTCCCTAATGACCCTAAAAACTAGTTAGCAGCTGCCTGGGAGATGCAATGCAGAACTACTATATTGTGCTTGAGATACTTGGATTAGGGAGTCATCGAACAGCATCAAGTAGTACATATATGGTTCTAATGTGGGGAAACTAGTCACTTTCAGCTTTAGTGCATGCGATAACTCCAGATTAACCATGTACTACTTCAGCCGAATTAAGAGTGACATTAATCCATTACAATATCCCACAATTTAAATAATTTGGCTTATAAATTGCCAGGCCAGTATTTCATATCTTCATCGTTGTGGCGAGGAGCTTTAAAAAAGTTACCCTTAAAAAAACTCTAACCAATATTTAATCCCATCTCTTCATACCTTTGAAAGTTGTCACCCAGTCATATTTATCAAGTAGAAGCCCAGAAAAACAAACATGATTGCAATATATCATGTAAGTAGGTAAGTGGATAATGCACTATCAAACAGGGCAAGAGAGCAGGGGTAGTGCCAAATAGCCCTACTGTAGGAAGTAGCTTTAACAGTTGATCTTACCATTATAATAAATCATTGATGTAATGCTCAATTATGTGTGTTAATTAGCATTTACTGCCAAATTCCAGTGCACACAATCAGTGGCTTAGGTTCGTCAACAAGTCCCTAATTACCACTTTAAAGGAGAAAAAATCTATAATTCACAAGGAAAGGGCTCTCCAGATTCCAGTGGCCAAAACAGACCAATACATAGGCTATGCTTGTGGTTCTTGTATATTAGTCATCACAAAAATAATTGTCTTGAATAAAAAAAAGTAAGGAGGAACACTAAATTCTCGAATAGTCTTCAATTGAGTTATGGAAAAGTGACTCTGAATGATATGTAGGCCTATAGTGTATACATGCATCTTATCAGCGTTATTATTAGGCACACATATATTGCTTCACAGTTCTTAAATTCTTTTGGCAAATAAACCAAGAATAGATGCATTTGGCCAAGATAATCATAGCAAATTGCCACTATAGTGTCAGTATCTCCATTTTCACATGGCCGCTATGTACTGTTTCCTTGGACTATATACCGTTGCCGACATATGATACGATACGTATCATTGATACACTTGAATGATACAGGATTCGTACCGTCGGTCAGCAAATTCTGGCCGATCCACATTTTAGAAATCCGATTCCCGAAAACTGATTTATTGGCCTGGAAAGTTGATCTCGCGAGTTCAGTTCATGATTTTTTGGATATTTTGGATATTTTGTGTCAAATCTCGGCAATAAAATGGCTTTTTCCGTTGGGTATGGCATAATTGAACCGTACTGAAAGTGCTTCTTGAAAAACCGGTTTGGGAACCAGTCATACTGTACTAGCACTGTCAGTATTTATCGAAGTGTTGTAGTGCCCTACTGTTTGCTCATTCCATGGTGACACAGTCAAGCTTGGGTTTGGCATTTTTCAGCACCAAACTGCATGTCGTTGCAATTTCCATTTTCTAACACCACAGTAATTCAATTAGGGGCCGACCAGATGATCTTGGGGGGGGGGCTATGGATATTTGGTGAAAAAAAAAAATTTCCCACATGACACTGTAAAATAAAGTTTGTTCAGCATATGAAAGAAAAAAAAAAGTTTGTTTCCACCTGTAGCTATGGCACCGTACTGTTAAAATTCCGATAAAAAAGTTTGTCGAGAGTGTGCATGCGAAAAAATTGTTTGTCAAGGCAGGGCAAACCAAAAAAAAAGTTCCTCTGTATTCTCATACTTTTACTAAAGAATTATTGGTTAACTAGCATTTACCCGTGACAAATGGTAGTGAGAGAGGTAGGTATATGTGGCAGAATGAAAGTGTTTGACAAAGCGTCTGAGATAGGACGGATGAAGTCACATGCCTTTTGGACTGGCTGTTGCGAAGTGGCAATTAAAAAGAGAGATCGACAGTGAAACTGAAGATAGACTTTAAGTGATAAATGATAAGGAAATAAAAACGTTAATAATTAAGCAGTCAGGCCATTAATTGTCAAACAATGTAAGCGTAGTGATGTGTAGAGGTATCTGACTATCAGCTTAACATTGAAGTTTAAGCATGGCATTGCTTGTGTATTTATCTCTATGTGTTTTACTGTTGAAGTAGTGAATTAGAAGTGATCCAATACATGCACGTCACTGAGTTATAGAGGTAAAGCATGACATCCTCAGTCAGTTCAGAGTTTGTGCTTATGGCTAGGAAGCCCTGTAAGTGATAAATATCCCAGTTAACACTTGCTTGACTGGGCATCAATAAAGATGATGAGTTACGTTTAGTATATATAGGCCGATATGAAGATATATTTCAGTGTATTTCTAGGAAAGTAATGATTAGAATTGATATGAGCACTAAACTAATAATGAAATGATAGCCCTAGTGAAAGTCCGTGGAAGGAGAGTATTTATAAATGTTGTGGTTTGTTTATTGAAAAGCAAATATGTTGAAGAATGCTGTAGGCCGTAAATTGCACTTGAGTATGGCAGTTCTGATGTGACACTTCAATAGGCCTACCAATGTGTTGAATGGCAATCAGCGACTGACAGTCATTCAACAGTGTTAGGTGTCAATAGCAATCAGAGACACTTAGTTAAAGCATGTCAGTGATGTAGGCCTACAGTCATTGCTGATGTATAGGCCTGCACAGCAACATAGATCTGTATAGGGCCGATTTGACACCAATCTGCACAGATGTATTGTAAGGTTTCTGGCGCGAAGTTGGATCACAACAAAATAAAACATGGCGGCCGGCCTATACTCTCGGTAGAAAACGCATCTGCAAGATAGCGCAAAAGAGAGAGCATGGATAGGGTCATATTTGGTATTTTTGGAAAGGGAAAATCGTAATCTATGCAGATGGCTATGTTAGGAAAGAATAGGTAAAGATACATACACAGAAATTAAAGAAAACGGCGATGACGTCATGGCATCCCAGAACCCTTAGAGTCACGTATTAATATATAAGATTATTGGTTAATTTGATTGAGGGTGATGTCTTTCAATAAATTTAGCTTCTATCCAGTTTTTAGAGTTTTGCCATTACAATCATTTTTGAAACCAAAGTCAAGTCTAAAAATCCTTTTTATGACTCACTTGATTGTAATATTTTCTGTCTTGTTTACCAGAAATTTAGGTAGTTGTCTGCAAGACATCAATATGTTCCACTCATTTAACCCGTGTGTCATTAAACAATGCCAACATTTCAGAAAAGTTTGTATCACAGACTGGAAGATCAACTGCACAATATGAAATTTTGTTTTGAATTGTAATGTAAATCAACAGGTCTGCAGCATGTCAGGAGCAATGTCATAAAATAAGTTCAAGTTAAGTTCAAGTTGATACACGCAATGAATTGAGTCGGATGTCAAGGACCAATTATATAGCATGACAAAATGTAACATCATCAGACATGTCCAACAGAACAATCACGATTTTCCTCATTCAAACAATGATGTTAAAAAACAGAAAATCATTTTTATGCTGCTTACTTGCACAAACAATGAAATACCTGTTGGTTCTGGTACTGTATATATACTGTGTGATCTGATCATCATCATTCAGCATCTCACTCTGTTGATCAACACACTTCAAGATGAATTTTGCTATTGCTCTCCTCTTTTGCACTTTGGCTGTTGTGTCAGCAAGCTATGGCTTTGGTGGATACAGGGACTACGGGTTTGACAAGCCCCAGAACTTGTAAGTTATAGTCGTTACATTTGTATTATGATTATCATTAATGATTCATCAATCTCTACTACATTCATATTTTGACATTGCAAATAATCTTGCCTAATTGTATTGCAGTGCCCGTGAACGCAAAGTGAACTTTTACAATGGAGGACGTCAGGCCAATGTCAACTACAAGGCTGTAGCAGTGGGAGCCAGCTAAGGCACCTTTGACAGGGATGGAGTCCCAGGCACTGGAGTCGGAGGTCGCGGATATTCTGGAGTTGGAGGCCATGGAAATTCTGGATACTCTTCACACCTTTACTACAAAGGATAATTTGCATTCTTATCTCGCTTTGATCAATCAAATAAAATAGTTTCGACTTTAACGTTTGATGATCTGTGTTTGAACATGTATTGCATAATTTTGCCACAACCTTATAGTCTTCTAATTATAAGGATATAAAGTTCTGCCAAGGATTTTTTAAATAAAAAAATAAAAAAGTTTAGTGTTTTGGACTCGGAAGCTTTATACAAGTAATGCATACAATTGAGTGCTAATTTTGAATTCTATCTCACTTGTATAGTAATAGAGATATAGTAAAAGAGATTACCATTTAAAAACACATTTTATCAAAATGCTTGCAATTCTGCAGGGACTCAGAAATCATTTATTTCCCCACATTAAAGATAAATATAGACATAATATATTGATATCATCATAGGATATGGGCCAAGAAGACCTCTCAAAGATTAAGATTGCTGCAGAGAGGCCACCCTAAGACATTACAACCAAATTGAACATATAAACTAAAATTTACCAACATCGCGAAAACGGGAGAAAATTTTCAAAAAAAAGAATGTTAATCAAAATAGTTTTACATGAAGTTGATCAATTGAGCATGGAAATGGAACTGCTATTGCGCAAGAAGAAAATACTAATACAATATAATTAGACTGTAGCTATTGTTATAAGCACCAATCGACTGACTAATGATCATGTCAGGCTGACTTGCCTAAACGATTTTTTCTTTCTTCGAGATCAACTTGACAACAAACTATTCATTGAAAGTGACAGACAACAACATTTGAATTTAGGTCAACAACCCATATCGTTCTGAGGGGGTAAGGGTTTCTAATAAACCTTCTGCTGTTATTGTCTCAGGGGCACCAAGAGGCCTCTTCAGAAACAGAAGGCACATAATTGCAAGCTGTGGGAATTGCAATGATCAATGAAGTAAGTAAGCCGGACATTTTTGTTTTCTGAATATGTAACAAAACGTCTTGAATTTGACTGGTACATGCCCTTCCAATATTGCCACTCGCAGTATAAAAATGTTGATAACTGTAAACACAATTCTGCTTATCCAGAATGCTTCTAAAGAAAGTTTCTCTGCAAAAACTATTCTGTAATGCCCATTTCTAAGAACGCCCCCCCCCCCCACTCCTGAACATATCTAGATAGAGGCCTGAGTTCAGATGCCTGAGCATTACGCATAACTTCATGTAATTATATGGAAGCAAGAGCATATTCATAATATTGTTGGGCAAGCCACAATCCATTTAATTCAATTCAAACAGGTGTGAATTGTACCACCATATAAAAGAGGCAGGTAAGCTGTTAACCCCAAGGGCCTGAAAAAGCTTCAAACATTGCAAAAAATAAGTATTCCTTGAAAAATAAAACACTGATTAAGCCTTCAGGGTATACAATGTACACCATGAGTCTGAAGCAGGTGTTTTGTTGCAGGAAATTTTTCTGATGCTGTTGTAAAAATACTTAATAGTCCTGTATCTTTAAGTGAGAGGCAGTCCTCTTGGGCATGTTACTAGAGACTGCAAGCTGTGAAGAGTGGTAACTTGAATTGAGAGATATAAGGTTAACCAGAGGCAAAGTAATGAGCTTGATATGATAATAAATTCACTTCCATAAAACAAAAGATCTGTCATGAAATGAAATCCTACTAGGACGGGATGCCAGGTGTGTTTTGACATTATTCTCTTATTTCATTGTAACTGTCACTAATGTTTATGCTATGAAGAAAAAAACCAAATATGATATAAGTGGATTAAGGTGCAGCCTTTTTGCTCAAATCAGTATGCAAAAAGGTAAGTCCAAAATGGTATGGAATAATTCCTTTGAAAAAGTTTTGCTCTTGCTGAGTCAATTAGGAATGGGCAAAAAGTAAATCAGAATAAGTTTTCATAAGAGGATTTCAAGGGTCATTGAAAGACAACACTCTTCATTCTTTTTGGTGCTATACATTGTTTTTATGAGGCTGGAAGGTATAAGTGTCACCCCATTGGAACCTCGTACTAACTAATGCTGTTAGGTGGCTCCCTAATCCAAGTATCTCAAGCACAATCTAGTAGTGCTGAATTGCATCCCCAGGCTGCTATTAACTAGTGTTTCTAAAGGGTAATTTGGACATTTTCTGGTGACATGAGATTAATTGTGATTAAGGGAAAGAGTAGTGTTGGTTACGAGTATAGCGATGGTAGAGAAATGTTCTAATATATATCAGCTTGGTTTGTCCGACTTTGTGATTTGCATGAAATTGTTCTGAGACAGCAACACTTCTGCATTAAAAGGAACAATCTATCTTCTGCGTGTGGGATCTGACTCCGATTTCAAAGCAACAGTGCATGAGAGATAGGTCACACACACAGACCTCGTAAGGCGTCCGCTCAATTCTTGCTGTTTTGCAGCTGAGCATCAACAGGCTTTTTGTATGGATGTATGTTGTGTATAGTAAAATGCGCAAGACAAGCATGCCATTCTGAAAGTGCGTCACTTCTACATCAAAGGAAACAATCTGTCTTCTGTACTCTTTATATCTATATCCTGTTTCAAAGCAACATGAGAGATATATATATATGTTGCACATACATACCTCTTAAAGCATCAGTTTTCTTCTTGTAACGCTCTTGCAGCTGAGCATTAACATACTTTTTCCAAATTGCATGTTATGTATAGTAAAATGAATATGACAAACATGCACTAATATCGCTTTTCCCCCACAAAAACGTAATGGAATATAAGTCAAAAACTACTCATCTTAGGTCATGATAATGTATTGAAATTTAGGATGGAATAAAAACCAAATCAACTTTCTCAATTTACATGTAATATTCTAAACTGCATGGTTGCTGACACTGCATCGAAATGATCTTCCGGTGCCTTACAATCGATATCCTGACCTGTAATTGACAGAGTTACACTTTCTGTACTCAGAAACATCCCCTTCAGCATCCATTATCAAGATACAGCACAACGGTATCAGGTGAAAACTCCATTCTTTCTAAATGGACACCAGTTCTCTTACCCCTTCTATAATGCTGGTCATGCCATTCCCCAATTAGAGGTGAGAAGGTCTTAACCTACAGTAAGAAAAGCCGCAGAGGTCATACGACGCCAGAGTTCAAGCACCTCACCAAGATAATAAATATCTTTTCAAAGTTCCCTGAGTTAAACATACAACTCTTTGGCATAATTCAGTCGAATATACGCAGGCCTGCTATCATAAATTTGTCTCCAATTCAGACGCAATGGTTCAATAAGAACTATTTTCAAAGCAGTGAAATATCTAATCTGTCAATTGCTTAATCTAGATGCGACAAAATCTGGTATTTTTATGCCTCACTAAGTGCATTTTCATTTGATACAAATTACAATGCATGTTTGGCTAACACATCATTTAAGAGCCTATCAGGAAATAACGTTATGCTCTCTGTGGACCATTTATGATATTATTTACAGTTTCTTACGTGATCATCATACATTGCTCCCAAGCAGCCACCAAGTGCCATGCATTGTCATGTGAAAAGAGTAATACTGCCATGTAGGATATTGCTTGGGATGCTCTGGTAACAAAAGAGGTTTGCTTTGTTAATATTTCATGTAGTGTTGACATTGTTGCATGATCATTTTTTTGATGTCCCTGGTTATGAACAGGATGATATCACGGTATGATTACATGATTGTGTCTTTTATGTACATATTGCCATAAACGATAAAACACTCCAATAAACTTAATCGGATTTTTTTATGTCTTCAGTGTAATTTTGCTGCAATAAGCATGATATGCCTACTTAAATTCCAGGCTCAACAGACATGCAAAGAAATATTTCATCTTCGAAAGTAAGAAAGTAATTTAGGGTTTGACAGATGGAAATGAAAAGAAATAGCAACATGAAAGACAAAAACAGTTTTATGAAAATATAATGTTCGTTAAACATAGAGAATATGCAGACTACCAGGGAGAATGATCCGGTGGGTTAGAATGCAATAATTTGTGACAGAAGCATAGAGATGAAATTGTGTAAATTTGTTGGTTTCACATCTCATTATACGTATATACTATATATATTCCTTGAGCGAAACCTCCTGCATGGAACTTGTGGTCAGCATTTTGGTAACCAGCGTATCCATCACCACATACCCATGACCTCAGACTCCGGTGTTCAGGACTCCATCTCTTTCAAAGGTGTTTGAGCTGACTCCAACTGTTTCAGCCCTCTAGTTAAAACTGCCTCCTCTGTATTAGTTTACTTTGTGCTCACAAGCACTGAAATGTAAAATAAAGCTGATTTTTTAAGCTTCAATAATCAGTAAGATCTGTAATTTTGGAAACTATGAAAAGACATAATGTCTTCAACATTGAGATCATTGTATCAATCAGACGACAATTCCATTGTAGAACAAAAAGACACAATATAGAACAGGTATGACAACGTCAAGTTAGATGATACGCAACAGCGAAGGAACATATCAGAGCTCTGAGACAACCCTCTTTATGTTATATAAAGATAAATGAGAAACATTAACTCTCGTCTCTAACCTATGAATGAACTGTCACTGGCTTGTCATAACCAGTATAAAGCGCTAAGCATAAGGAATGAAGCTATAAGTGCTCAAAAACACCAATGGCTTCTGTTTGAAGCAGCAAAAAAAGAGGTAGCAACTCTAAGGTTTGGTAAATGTCGAAGATAGTGCTGAGTTAAAGTTCGATGTAACGACCGAAGAACAAAAAGTGCATACAGAAAAGCGCTGGACTGATCCTGTGAGGTGAGGTCATATAACTTTCTTTGCGATGACACTCTCAATTACATTAATTTTTGAGGTCATATCACTGGCTTGCCATACCCAGTATGAAGTGCTAAGGACGAGTAATGAGGCTATTAGTGCTCGAAAACACCAATGGCTTCTGTTTGAAGCTGCAAAAAGGGGTACATGTAGTAGAACAAAGAGTAGTACAACAAACAGTTACTGCAGGGCTTGGCTAATGCTGAAGATAGAGCTGAGTTAAAACTCAATTTTACAGTCAAAGAATTACAAGTGCATACAGACATGCAATGTATGATACTGTGTGTGAGATGAGGTCATGCGTATCCCTATCTTTGCCGTGATATTCTTAATGACTCACAAGCAGTTAGGGAGGTCATGATATTAACCTATACTTGGAATGTGATGGATAGGGCTGGCTATGACGTCAACTTAATCTCAGCATTCATAATTCTTAGACTGTAATGCAAAGATTGCCAAAAGGCGTATTCCTCAATATGAAAATCTAACTCCTCACATACGCTGGGGGTTTTGTATGCACACCAATACCAATGCCTTACTCCATTCATCTTTGTAACAGCCTCAGCTGACAAATTATGCATCCCTTGGCAAATCCAAGAGCCCCAGGGTGCATTCAAGACACAGCCAAAATAGATTACGAGAACCCTAAGTTGTGCGAGGTCAATATCTTTGGAGCAATATTCAAATGTAATGGTTCAGTAGCTCCAAAGAGAGGCAAAACATTATCAAACCTAATTAACATTGTCTACACTTCTGTCTAGATGAGCTGTATTACAATGTGCTGTGAGAGGCTCACAACCGTTTTATGACTGCATGTTGTCAGATGACCAACGAATCATCAATTTTTCTCAGGTTTATATAACTTTGTTGCTAGATGACTATTGAATAATCAGGGATTCAGGTAGGGGGATTGCGGTTTTCCTTGGTGAGAAATTATTTATTTCACGATAACAGAGACAAGAATTATTCATTCTGGGTCTGTGATGTCCCAAAATATTCCTTTCTAAATCAGGCGACATCTTGTTAGGAAATACCCCCACCAGAATTATATATTTTAAGACTGCCCAAAAGAATTGATCTATTTCACCAAATCTGAACAAGGTACTTCGTTAAAAAGAACTCCAGGCCTATGAAATGGTGGCCCCCTGACATTTTCACTTAAAAAAATGAAGTTTCACTTGCTGCATGATCTAGAAGATGTCATTGTATTGCTCATATTGAAACATTGAAGAAATAAGTATCTCATTTGAAATAACCTTATTGGGTCTAGAGAAGTTTAGGAGTAAACACAAGGCTGATCTTTCTTCGATAGACTACAGGATATGCAAGTTTTTCTCAATTGTAAATGTTTGGAATTGGAGAGTATCACGCATATCTGTGAATTCCAACTCCTTTGCCTGGAACTCATGAATTCCATGGTAACGGAATCACAGAAAAATCACAAAAACCACACTTTCATGATGCATCACAAAATTAGTGATTGCAGAGTTATGACTTAGTGATCTATTTTGACTTAAATGAATATCAGCTAACATTTTTGATTCATAGAATATCTGTGATCAGACCGAGCAGTTTTTTACAGCAGGCCGAACACAGCGTAACGGAATCACGGAAAAAAACAGCAAATTTTGTTACTTTTTGATTTCATTGTTTGATTTAAGAAAACTGCTCCAACTATGGAAAAGATAGACTGACCGTGATCATCCCAGGGATATACTCTAAAAACATTTAAATATCAATTATGTTTGAGATTGCACAGACGAGAGTTGTGCTGCCCTCTTTGGGACAAGGTTCGGAAGAAAATTGTGTGAATCCGTTACGCTGTGTGATGTGATTCCGTTACGCTTAATTGAAATTGGCCTATACAGCAACAAAATCCTACCGTGGCAAAAATTCTTAAAATTTTGTAAATTTCAAGTATATTACCACTCGGTGATGTCAACATCAAGACCCAACATATCCAGTTGTATTGAAGCCTTAGAAAATAGCATTTTTCTTAATTTTGTAGGCAAAAATAATTGAGATAATTAAAAAATTCATGATTTCCTGAAAATATTCAGCGGAAAATAATCTAACCGGCACCAATTTTTCAAGATTAATGAATATACTAGATGCGTACACATATCTAGATTAGAAATAATTTTGTGTCATGTAAAGATATTGAAAATTGCCTTTTCAAAGTCCCTTTATGTAAGGAAAGGTCATGTTTCTGAGCCATTCCCTATTATCGTGGAATTAATGAACTCCATGTAGGTGCCTGAGCTGGATCCAACTGCTACAGCCTTGTAGCTGACATTGGCCTGACGACTTCAATTGTAAAACTTCACTTTGTGTTCCAGGGCACTGAAATGTAAAAGGCAAGTTTATATTTTCAATGGCATAATCAGCATAAATCGAAAAGGGGCTGACCATGACATACAACTTCTGCGGCTTGTCAAATCCATAGATCCTCTTGCTGTTCTACCTCTTTTACGATTTGGTGAGGAGATCATGATTTGGATTTCAGAGTCATATCATTACAGTCCTTGTCATACTTACGTGGAATCTCAAGTTTTTTTTCTATGCTGTTGAACTGTGATGTCAGAGATGACTCTATTCTAGCATTGTAATATATGTAAATTAACTACAAGCTGTGATGTCATTTCAAACTGGGTCAGATTCCCCAGCTTCTAACCAATGCGAATCCACCAAACTTAGCATCACAGTTTCAACTCAGTGTCAGAGTTAAAATTGGGTCAGGGAAAGCCCCTTGCAAGTTTGACATCACAGCCTCTCAGCCAATGGGCTGCCAGAACAAATATACATAACATAAACCATGTGTTTACAAACAAATTGTCAAAGCCTTCTGTTTATACCAACTTCCATCAAAGTTTAAAGTTGTAAGTTAGCAAGTTTGTAGATTTATCAAACAACTCTGTGGGGATTATAAGAGTTGTCTACTGTGAATGCTCACAAAGCTGCCATTTGGTAGGATTAGACTGGTGATTGCTGTGATAAATCATTGGGATCAAAAATCTAATGCTTCCTTCAAAATATCAATGTTTGAACTGTGATGACGTAGTTTACAATCAGCCCATTGGCCATCAAGCTGTGATGACATAGTTGTAGGGGCTATCCCTGATAAAACTCTTACTCTGACACTGTGTTGAAACTGTGACGCTCAGTTCAGGAGGATCAACATTGGCTAGAAGCTGGGGAATCTGACCCAGTTTGAAATGACATCACAGCTTGTAGTTAATTTACATATATTGCAATGCTAGAATAGAGTCATCTCTGACATCACAGTTCAACAGCATAGAAAAAAAACTTGAGATTCCACGTAAGTATGACAAGGACTGTAATTTACAATTTATTGATTCATTATCATTATTTTTTATTCATGCTTGAATCAAGGTATGAACCATAAAATACCTCCATGATAGATTGCAGATGCATTTTCGAGAATGGTCAAAGAAATAGTTCCTAATAAATACTGGAAGCTTCTGAAAATGTTCTTATTGCCTCCTTTACCATTTTTCGCTATAGGAAGCCAAGGGCCAGCCTTGATTCATCAACTTCAAAGGGTGCAGTTGTACATGTCCAAGGCAGGGCATGTCTCTTTATGTGGGCAAGTGTGTAGGTGTACATGTGTGCTCATTAATTTCTGGAAATGATGACGCGAAATAAGTTTTTTAATCATGTCATGTGATGAGAATTGTGATGTCAGAGAGTCAATCATTGACCAGAAGCAGCCTTGTATCTTAGCAACCAGTTAGAACTAATCCATATTGTTTCTGAGAATGAGAATGATTTATGTTAATATCACAGCCCCCACATTAAGACCGGATAAAGCCAGAAAGGAAGGTTAATGATAATGGTCGATGCTTCAGCTTTTGGCTTTATCTGAAACCCCATTAGCACAATCAACATTTAATGGAGAAGAATATATGGCTGGCTTATGACAATCTCACCAACATATTTTGAATAATATTAAGAGCTGCCTAAATGTGATTTTGAAATTGGGTTAAACCACAAGTCTAATAGATGCTTTGTTTAATAACATGGGAGAATGTTCATACACACTTAAACTTTTGTAACCCACAAACCAGGGGTGCCGTAAGGAATCACGGGCAGCAGGGGCGGTAGTACGAAAAAGGGCATATCATATTCACGCCAATTTCATGAGACAAAATTTAAATGGAGAGTCAATAATAATTTTAATATGTACTTACTAATTTCTGCCTAAAATTGATAAAATGAGGTCTAATAATATTTTTTTCTTTAAGATAAAAAGGGCACCCTTGCCTCCCCCTGCCCCCCTCGGGCAAGGGCAGGAGGGGCAATTGCCCCCCCTTCCCCCCCTGCCCCCCCTGTTCCGGCACCCCTGCCACAAACAATTTGTAGCACAGTCATGCGATAAACCTAGTATTGAAACTGACCACTGAATTTCGAATTAATTCAAATTAATTCAATTCATGAATTGAATTGTGCCCATCACTGGAACACCTATTTATGAAGAATTGAAGACGTATTTTTTGTCTGACTCCGTTATGATTCTAGGTTGTTGACCACAATATCCTACCTGGCTAGGATGAGAAATCACAAGGCATGAATTATTCATAAATTTTTAGACGTTTGTTTGATAACAGGTCATTTTGTATTTTTTATTACATTATTATAAGAAATAGTACCGTAATATGGGGTGAATCGGGACACTGGGGTGAATCGGGACAGAATAGGGAAGCATTCTATTCCTTAAACAAAAACCTACTTCACATTATCTCAGGAAATTGATTTTTGGCACATTTATAGTTGACATACCAGAGCATATTTCGGTGCAGTTTTGTACTTCTAACTGCAGGCAGTCGGGAGCTGCAGAACCTTAAACTTAGTACTGCGGAAGTTGATTTTCAAAAGCTTGTCTAAACTTTGCATGCTTTGTAAAAAGCATAAATACTAGAGCCACCAGTCGTGCACAAAACTTTTAAAACCTAGTTTTGGTAAGTTGGAGGACCAGAATAGTAGACTAGATATGAGATTATGTATGTTTAGTCATGGGTTCAGATCCAGGGCAATGTCAAAATTTCGGAATCAACAAAAATAACCCTACTGATTTTCATATGAATGTACTAGCATAGCTTTTAAATAAATATAATTGAACTTAGTATTATTAATAGTGGATTTAGTCCAGAATTATCAATCACTGGCGAAATTGGGAAAAAAATCAGTTTTTGATAGTTTTCTGTTATTTATCACATTTTTTAAAATGTACATATTATCAAAGAAATTGATGTTAGATTTTTCCTGGTTGTGAAAATAGGGGAGTGTCCCGATTCACCCCAAAGTGTGGGGTGAATTGGGACAGTGGTTTTATGGGCTTTGGGCCTTAGGAATTTAAGATATCATTTCAAGCCCTTGGGGATGCTTAGACCTTGTGCATGGACACAATTTGACACCACATTTTGATTTCTGAGTTTACTTTTGTTCATGCTATGACAAAAAAACTGCCAATTCTGTCCCGATTCACCCCATATTACGGTAGCCTTTTACTAGCCATTTTGAGTTTGCGGAAGATTAATTTTTCGGTCATATGCCCAGTGTGATGTAATAAGGGAGAGGGCTTCTAGGTATTTTACACATTTGTTGTAACTTCAGATGACTGCCAAACACATTAAGATTTTTTAAAGAGCTGCCCTGTTTTAAGGCCTTATAAGAAATATAAATACGCTTAAATAAAAGTGTGCTCCAATTCTTACATGTGCGAAAGGAACTAACAAAATAATGTTATATTTAAGATGTATAATTGATGACCAATTTAGCAGGAATTGCATGTGTTTCAAAAGAATGTTGTAGTATGGATAACACATCCAATTTTCCAGGATAAATTGAGTTGTATATATTTTATACTAGAACACTGATTGAAATTTTCAGGAATTTTTCAATAGAAGTTGAAACAATAATGGTTGTTGGCTCACACAATAAATAACTGCCTTAGGACATATTTGTATTGGACTGCCATTGGTTAGGCATGTCTCATACAGATAAATTTGAGAAATACAAGAACAGAAATCAATCTTGTCCCTTTAATTTCTGACTCTCTCAGAACATTCAAGCATTTGTCTCAATGAGCATTAGTGATGTATCAGTGATGTTGCTTCATTTTCCCTCTTTCATCTTCACCAATCACGCTAATTGAACAACATTGACCTAAAAACAGTAGAGGGTTGGAAATAAACTGACCACAGTAAATAACAGGCTTGGGTATGGTCTGGCAGTGTAAGTCACAGGAACATGCCCATGTGGATGTTTGGCCGTGAACATTGAATAAAGTCTGTATTGCATTCTCTCGAATACTCTGCCAGTGTTGTGATGTGTTTGGTTGCAAGGAACTCTGCATGCACTTTTTGCCTGTCACTCAGTCAACTTTCCAACCAAATAAAATCTTTAAAAAACCACACCGCTGCTGGCCTTGTTACTTAATGCTTTACATTTCAAAGTTAGGTTGTGAAAGCAACTTGCACATGGAACAATAGCACTCAACTGAATGTCAGGTTAACACGAAACCTTTCTCCTTTATTACCGACAGTTCAATCTTTTTTAAAAACTTGAAACCATAAAAAAGAGCATCAGAGCAGTGCAGCAGATTAGTGAAACTTGTGAAACTTGTGGATCTACTCAAGGCTGTTATGGCTTCTGGGAATTTTAAGTTTGACATGCAAACACTTGCGGTCTTGCGCTTAAAATTTAAGAAGAAATAAGATTCAAGGATAATATGTAAATGGCACAGCCTTGAAATTCGCGCAGCACTTAAAAAGTCTTTGTTGGACTTATAGTGTTACCAAAATTTTCATTAAATTTATTTCATGTATTCAATGTATGAAAGGCAGTTATATTACTCTTTCAAAAAATTTGAAAGACAGATATGGAAAAATAGAGAGATTTAGACTAGAAAAATAAAATAGATCAAAAATAAAATAGAATAGGAGAGATAGATAGATAGATAGATAGATAGATAGATAAGTGCTGTTTCTGAACCAATTCTCTCCTATTTCTGAGCTATTAGGGAAGATAAAAGAGGGAGACTAATGCTTGAATGTCCCAGAGAATCAGATTTGTGCTCGATGGGTGTAAAATAATGGGACAGCTGGATTCTGTTTGATGAATTACATTAACCCAGTCGAAATCGACAATAATCAGCATGAAAACCAAGACCAATACAGGAATTTTCTATATTACTATACAGGGCATTTTCAAATAACACCTGAAACTGCAACTCACCATCCCAAAATCTAATAAAAGGCCTTAGAACTTTTTTAAACAGCTTGATTTGGCACTACTTTATTTGCTTTAAAAATTTAAAAATGTCCTGCAATAGACAAAGGCTAGTAAGGTCAGCTGTCCATGCACCTAGTGCAATTGCAAATTTAAAACATGATTTGGTACATTCCTGCATCATAGACAGCTTTAAGCAATATGATCCGAATTATAATTTTTATATTCTTAATGATGTACTGATATAACTAACTAACAAACATTTTCCAATTAAATTGTGAAGTATAATAAGCATAAACATAAGAGCTCTAGATGGATTACTTCAGGTATAATAAAATCAATCAAATATTGGGACGCTCTTTACAAGAGACTAAAGGATACACCAGTATCAGATTTTATGCATAATACTCTAAAAACCAATTTAAATACTTATAACGGGATTCTGAAAAATTGATTGGAAATGCAAAAGCGCAATACTATCAATCTAAATTCAAGAAGCACAAACAAGACATAAAGAAAACGTGAGAATGTATAAAAGAATTAGCTCTTCTTCCAAAAGTCAAAACGATCCTCCTGATCAATTTATCATTAATAATGAAGTGCAGTGCATGTGATAATGGTCAGCCACGTCAGACATTACTGGCACTTCTTGCAAATGTCTGACCAGCCTCAAGTTTAGGTCAGACAAATTTACTGGCAGAAAATCTCCAAATGAAATAGCCCAAATAATTGCTGATCCTCTCTGAAATTGAATTGTATTGCAAGATCTCAAGAAATTTAATTGTAATGTTTCAGAACTATCTTTAACTATTAATGAACAGTATTCCATTAAGATGCCTTACAACCATTTGAAAAATTATAGATCAAATCCATTACGTTGAGAGACACAAGATAGACTGTTGTTACACCCAATAGGCTTGAACTGCCCGATCACTTGATCGGGCGGCCTTTGTCAACCACATGGGCATTTTTTCAATTGGCCCAAAGGCTTGCTTTCCCAATCAGGTGATCGGGCATCCTTTGTCACTGAAACCCAAAGGCTTGCTCTGGGACAAAAGGTCTGCTGGCCCGATCAAGTGATCGGGCATCCTTTGCCCAAAGGCTTGATCTGGGCCAAAAGGCTTGATGAAAAGTTCCTTGGCCTTTCCAAAAGTCTTGATCTGCCTAAATCACTGAGCTGCATTTTCCAAAAGGCTTGATCCTCAAAGTCATTCGATTATCATGGAAAAGGGCCAGCAATCCTTTGGGCCCGAGTCCTTTTTGTGCCCGAACAGTGAGCTATTTGCAAAATTCAATGACTATTTGCAAAATTCAGTGACTATTTGAGGGGAGGGGGTTTGGCAGCCAAATAAATTTATTTCACAGGTAAATTTAAATGAATGTTTCAAAATACCATAACTTGAGTGAAGTTAAGTCTTTTTTTTTTCAAAAACATTTTGGGGTTGATAAATAAGTATTTTATAGTGGAGTTGAACCTATGCCATCCCAACACTCTGACAGATTATCTCAGCTGCTCTACCAACTGAGCTAATGAGGACACAGAACAATTAGGTAAGAACATAGTATTTAAACTGCAAGTGCCACCAGAGGCACTGCAGGTGATTGGGTGATCATGTGAGCTATTTTTAGACCATGCTGCTTCAGCTTGCTGGATGATCAATGCTTGATCATGGTGCATAGGATAAGATGGGATAGGGGATTATCACCCCAACTCCCTAGCCGACTTCCTGACAGTGCTGACACCCCTGCTCCCTACACTGTCAGCTCCTTGTCACAAGACAACTTGTGAGTTAAAGATAGCTACATAACCAACATAAAGTACCTGATTATTTGTAAACTGCCATGGTGGCTTAGTGGTAGTGTGCAGGACTGGAGTTCCAAACATTGTGAGTTCAAATCACACCCTTGGAACTTTTGTTTTTCACCACATGGCCAGGTTTTATTGACAACAAAAAAGGACTATTTGTATACAAAATAAGCATTGATTGTGATTCCTAACAAATTGTTTTCAGCATTAACAAATATAGGAGGGTGGGAGTTTTATCAGAAATGGCCTACAAAAAGGGATACTCCCCCAGGGGACATCTGCACAAGGATTCACCACAGTAATTTTAACCAGAAACCAACACCAATATCACACCATTTTAATCCTTATATATATATACCATTATTTCTAAAAAAAAAATTTAATTTTTTTATGTAAATATTTTTTTGGTTATTTCTCTTTTATTTCCAAAAATTTTCTTGTCAAAAACATTTTTTTTGTTTTTCAATTTTTTTTCTTCATCCCCTCCCCTCCCCCCTCAAGACATTATTTCCCTGATATTTTTCTCCCTGACTTTCTTTACTGAGTTTGAATATAGGCGGAGCCACATGTTGCGACTTTCTTTACTGAGTTTGAATATAGGCGGAGCCACATGTGGTGACTTTGCATCAAGTATATGGGTAACCCAGACAAAGACAGTGATGACCTCAAATAGTTCACTTTGACTTTTTGAAAAGTACAATGAACTTTTCAAATAGTTCGAATGAACTTTTTGAAGACTATTTGAGAATCAGTACTTTTGGCATCAAGACTATTGGTAAAAGCAACTGTTGCTTGGACAAATGAGCCCGATGTGACGTAACATCATACAGATCATTACTTTCAACGCAGAAGTAATTTATAAGTCCTGCTTGCATCTCTACCATGTGCATCAAATGTTCAAGACTCATATGAAGTCAGAAAATTTTGATATTCCCTTTCAAACACATCCAGACCTTCTCTAAATATAAACATAATGAATCTTCATCACTATTTGCTAAGTTACAATTCACATCTCTATACACAAATCTATAATTTGGATGATGAGCTGCAGTCAGCGTATAAAGCAGCACACTGCACAGAAACAGCTCTACTGAAGGTTAAACGAGACTGTGACACTGCTTTGGATTCAGGTAAAGCAGTGCTTTTGATACTCCTGGATCTTTCAGCTGCCTTCGACACCATTGACCATGGGATCTTGCTCGATAGACTCCAGGGTATGGTTGGTGTCGAAGGCAGCGCCCTTGAGTGGCTGAGGTCTTACGTAAGTGGTCGCTATCAACAAGTTGTTATCAATTCCTCTGTGTCCAGATCAGTGCCATTGGAAGTAGGTGTACCTCAAGGGTCGGTGTTGGGACCCCTTCTGTTCTTGATATATATTTTGCCATTACGCCAAATGATTATGAAGCATGGAGTGTCATATCATGGCTATGCCGACGACACCCAATTATATTTGGAGTTTGACCCAAAATCCAGCAGCGGCCACACCTCACTACCATTCAAAGATCATGAACTCAAATCCTGTCGTCAAAATTGGGAACGCCACCATTCACCCCAGTAAAACAGTGAGGAACCTTGGAGTTATCATGGATTGCAACTTAACAATGACATCACAGATTAAGACCATCACCAAATCCATGTACTTTCACATGCGTGGAATAAGACATGTCCGACAGTACCTCGATGACGACACATGCAAAAAGGCAGTGATGACTCTTGTTATATCCAGGCTAGATTATGCCAATGCACTGCTGGCAGGCATATCGGAGTCGGGGCTACGAAAACTCCAGGTTGCACAAAACTGTGCAGCCAGACTAATAACAGGGACATCTAGAGCTTTACATGTTACGCCGGATCTATACCATCTTCACTGGCTACCAGTCCACAAACGAATTGTCTTCAAAAGCATGTGCATCATTTATAAGTGTTTCAACGATTCCTCAATGCCATCATACCTTTCCTGTTTATTTACTCGCTACACTCCTTCTAGAAGCCTGCGCTCTGCTGCATCAGGCCTACAAGTCAATGTTGGTAGATCTCGAAACAAGCACGGGGATAGGCGCTTTGATACCTGGGCGTCCAAAGCTTGGAACTCTCTCCCTCAGAATATTCAGGGAGCGCCATCACTTCAGACTTTCAAAAAGACTTTAAAGACATTGTTATTCCAGCAGCATTATCATTGCTTTTACTCATGAATGACATTTTTATCTTTTTGAACTATTTGCTTTTATTGTATAATTTTAACATATTCTTTTACATGATCTACAATTATTGTAAAGCGCAGTGAAAACATTATAAAACTGGGCTATATAAGTGACTGAAATAAATAAATAATAAATAAATAAATCACAATGTAATGTATGTTGGAAATGGGTCCCAATGACTCCAAATACCAGTTAATAGTCTACCTTGGGGCTGCATGCAGCGCTACTAGATAGTGTTTGACATGCTTGCATTAGGGAGATGCCTAACAGAATTAAGTAGTAGTAGTGAACTAAAAACTTACCTGAACTAAACTAATTGAAAGTCATCATTCCAATTGGTGACACTCTTACTGCTTAATTTGATTGAAGATGATGTCTTTCAATTAGTTTTGCCAATACAACCATTTTTGAAACCAAAGCCAAGTCTGAAAATATATTGTACGACTCACTTGATTGTAGTATTTTTCTGTCTTGTTTACCCGAAATTTAGGAAATTGTCTGTAAGACATCAATATGTTCCACTCATTTCACCTAAGTGTTATTAAACAATGCCACCATTTCAGAAAATTTTGCATCACAGACTGGACGATCAACGGCACAATACGAAATTGTGTTGTGAATTAACAGGTCTACAGCATGTTAGGAGCCATGTCATAGAATAAGTTCAAGTTTAGTTCAAGTTGATACAAACAATGGATTGAGTCAGATGTCAAGGACCAATTATATAGCATGACAAAATGTAACATCATCAGACGTGTCCCACAGAACAATCACGATTTTCCTCATTCAAACAATGATGTTAAAAAACAGAAAAAAATCATTTTTATGCTGCCTACATGCACAAACAATGAAATACCTGTTGGTTCTGGTACTGTATATATACTGTGTGATGTGATCATCATCATTCAGCATCATTCTCACTCTGTTGATCAACACACCTCAAGATGAAATTTGCCATTGCTCTCCTCTTCTGCATTGTGGCAGCTGTGTCTGCTAGCTTTTCTCAGCATGGCTTCGGTGGATACAGGGACTATGGATTTGACAAACCCCAAAACTTGTAAGTGTCATTGTCTTATGATAGCAATTCTTTATTATAGTGTACAGTATATTCAGGCTGTCAGAACTGTTATATGTCTATTTAAGTGCCAGGGAACGCAAAGTTAACTTTTACAATGGAGGACGTCAGGCAAATGTCAACTACAAGGCTGTAGCAGTTGGAGCCAGCTCAGGCACCTATGACAGGGATGGAGTTCCAGGCACTGGAGTCGGAGGTCGCGGATATTCTGGAGTTGGAGGTCATGGATATCCTGGTTACTCCCAAAACCTTTACTACAAAGGATAATTTGTGTACTTATATCACTTTTGATCCTTAAAATAAAAGAGTTTCAACTTTGACCTCTGATTATCTGTGTTTGAACATGTATTGCATAAGTTTGCAAGCACCACAACCTTATATTCTTCTAAATATAAGGATATAAAGTTCTACCAAGGAATTTTTTAATAAAAAAGAAAATAACTTCAGTGTTTTGGACTCTGAAGCTTTATACAAAGAATTCATACAATTGAGTGCTAATTTTTAATCTTATCTCACTTGTATAGTTATGGAGATTAGTATTTAAAAACACCTTTATCTAAATGCTTGCAATTCTGCATGGACTCAGACTCAGACTCACAAATCATTTATTTCATGATATATTGATATCATCATAGAATATGGGCCAAGAAGACCTCTCAAGGATTAAGATCACTGCAGAGAGGCCAGCCTAAGACATTACAACCAAATTTAACATATAAAATAAAATCAACCAACATCTTGCAGAAGGGAGAAAAAAAAGAATGTTAATCTAAATAGTTTTAACATGAAGTTGACCAATTGAGCATGGAAATGGAACTGCTATTGTTTGATAAGAAAATACCAATATTAATACAGCATAATTATACCGTAGCTATTGTTATAAGCACCAAACTGACTGGCTAATGATCATGCCAGGCTGACTTGCCTAAACATTTGTTCTTTCTTCGAGGTCAACTTGACAACAAACTGTTCATTGAAAGTGACAGGCAACAACATTTGAATTTAGGTCAACAGCCTTTATCCTTTTGAGGGGGTAAGGGCTCCTCATAAACCTTGTGCTGTTATTGTCTCAGGGGCACTTTGGAGCCACCCTAGAAACAGAAGGCACATAATTGGCAAGCTGCAGGAATTGCAATGATCGATGAAGCAAGTAAGTAAGCTGGACATTTTTGTTTTCTGAATATAGAAAAAAACGTCTTGAATTTGACAGGTACATGCCATTTAAATATTGCGACTCGGAGTATGGAAATATTGATAACTGTAAACACAATTCTGTTTATCTTGAATGCCTCCAAAGAAAGTTTCTCTGCAGCTGAATGCAACATAAACTATTCTGTGATGCCTAAGTGCTTCTAAGAGTGCCTCTCATTCCCCAACATGCCACTAAAGTGAGAAATATCTAGATAGAGGGCTGAGTTCAAATGCGTGAGCATTATGCATAACTGGATGTAATTAGATGGAAGCAAGAGCATATTCGTAATATTGTTGGGCAAGCTACAATCCATTTAATTCAATTCAAACAGGTGTGAATTGTACCACTATATAAAGAAGCAGGTAAGCTGTTACCCCCAAGGGCCTAAAAAGGATTCAAACATTGCAAAAAATAAGTATTCCTTTAAAAATTAAACCTTTAGGGTATACGCCATGGGTCTGAAGCAGGTGTTCTGTTGCGGGAAATTTCCTAAGGGTGTTATCTTCTACTGCTGTTGTAAAAATACTTAATTGTCTTGTATTTTTAAGTGAGAGGCAGTCCTCTTGGGCATGTTACTAGAGACTGCAAGCTGTGAAGAGTGGTAACTTGAATTGAGAGATATAAGGTTAACCAGAGGCGAAGTAATGAGCTTGATATGATAATAAATTCACTTCCGTAAAACAAAATATCTGTTATGAAATGAAATCCTACTAGGCCGGGATGCCAGGTGTGTTTTGACATTATTCTCTTATTTCATTATACCTGTTGCTAATGCTTATGCTATGAAGAAAAAAAACCAAATATGATATAAGTGGAAGGAGGTGAGGACATTTTGCTAAAATCAGTATGCAAAAAGGTAAGTCCAAAATGGTACGGAATAATTTTTGCTCTTGCTGAGTCAATTAGGAATGGGCAAAAAGTAAATCTGAATAAGTAGATTCAAGGATGGTAAATCCGTCCACTTTTGGCTGAAACTGCATTCCCAGGAAAATGGTAATAGATACAAAAATAAAAATTAGTCTATTGGAAAGAGCATATTCCGTATTGTAAACAAAGTCAAAAGAAGACAAATATTCAAATAATTTTTGCTGAAACCATGGCAACAAAACTTGAAGGTTAGGGCACCTAAATCCGTCCACCCTGCTAGTAAAGCCGTCCAGCAAGGATGGTTAATCCGTCCACAGTGCATATTGAAGCCCACACCTATCATATCTCATTATGTTTTCAAAATTTTGCAATTTATTTAGTCTTACAAAGGTTCTCGTGTCAATTTTAGAATAATGATTCACTGATTACAATTGCAATGAAAGAATTACATAACAGAGGTCAAATTACATTGGAATAATTTCAATTCACCACCTAAGTTACAATTAAAGAAAATTTCAATCCAATCAAAGGGGTAAAACTGTTCCTATCTATATTCTGTAAGCAGTGGTGTGCCATTTGTAGATATTTCAAGTCATTAAAGTATTTTTAAGGCTAATTTTAGTGGGTGGATGGATTTACAAACCCCAAATCAAGTCACTTTTGAAATATGGATTGCAATTCCGTCCACTTTTATTTCCGTTGTACTACCTTTCAATGTGTCACAATTTTACAAATCCTGCAAGAATAATTTAATTTGACATCTCATTCACTGATTTTTATCTTAAATACATTAATTTGATAACGAAAATAGGCCTAAAATACTGAAATTCCGACATCTGAAATTCTCAAAGCGACTGTGATGACGTCGCAGAATGTGATTGTATTTTATCCTTTGTTATTAAATAGACAATATTATCCAAAAAGCCGAAAAAAAAAGTCATAAATAGTAGAAAAACGAGTTTCTCTTGCTTATGAAACCCACACAAATATATCAGATATATCTAAATCTTCATATTAGGGGGTGGACGGATTTACCCTCCTGGACGGATTTACCATGCCTGACTCTACTTATAAGAGGATATCAAGAGTCATTGTAAGACATTACTCTAAATTCTCTTTGCAGGTATACATTGTTTTTATGAGGCTTGAAGGTATCAGGGTCACCACACTGGAACCTCCTACTACATAATGCTGTTAGGTGGCCCCTAATCCAAGTATCTAAAACACAATCTAGTTGTGCTGAATTGCATCCCCAGGCAGCTACTAACTAGTGTTTAGGGTAATTTGGGACATTTTCCAGCAACATGAGATTAATTGTGATTAAGGTGAAGAGTCGTGTTGGGTCCTATAGCAACTTTTGGTTACGGGTATAGCGATGGTAGAGGAATGTTCTAATGTATATCAGCTCGGGTTGTCCGACTTTGTGATTTGCATGAAATTGTTCTGAGACAGCAACACTTCTGCATTAAAAAGAACAATCTATCTTCTGTGCACGTTATCTTTCTCTGATTTCAAAGCAACAGTGCATGAGAGATAGGTCACACACGCATATCCCGTAAGGCATCTGCTTGATTCTTGCTGTTTTGCAGCGGAGCATCAACAGGCTTTTTGTATGTATGTTGTGTATAGTGAAATGCATATGACAAGCATGTCACAGTTCTGAAAGTGCATCACTTCTGCATCAAAAGAAGCAATCTTTCTTCTTTATACTCTTTACATCTATCTCCTGTTTCAAAGCAACATGAGAGATAATGTTGTTCATGCAGACCTCTTAAAGCATCAGTTTTCTTCTTACGCTCCTGCAGTTGAGCATTAACATACTTTTTTTCAAAATTGCCTGTTATGTATAGTAAAATAAATATGACCAACATGCACTAATATCGCTTTCCCCCCGAAAAAACCGTTATGGCATATAAGTCAAAAACTACTCATCTGAGGTCATGATAATGTATTGAAATATAAGATGGAATAAAAACCAAATCAACCTTCTCAATTTACATTTAATATTCTAAACTGCATGGTTGCTGGCACTGCAGCAAAATGATCTTCCGGTGCATTACAATCGATATCTTGACCTGTAATTGACAGAGTTACACTTTCTGCACTCAGAAATATCCCCTTCAGCATCCATTATCAAGATACAGCACAACGGCATCAGGTGAAAACTCCATTCTTTCTTAATGGACAGTTCTCCTTCTCCTGCTATAGCTCTGATCATGCTATTTCCCAATTAGAGGTGAGAAGGTCTTAACCTACAGTAAGAAAAGCCACAGAGGTCATATGAAACGAAAGTGCAAGCATCTCACTAAGGTAAAAAATGTCTTCTCCAAGTTACTTGAGTTAAACTTAAGACTTTTAGGTATAATGCAGTTAAATATTCATAGGCTTTCTATAAGAAATATTTCCATTTTTTTCCATTTCCGATTCAGATACAACGGTTTCGATAGGAACTATTTTCAAAGCTTTGAAAAATCTGATCTGTCGATTGGTTGATCTAGATGCGATACAATCTGCTACATTTATGCCTCACTAAGCGCATTTTCAATCGATACAATGCGCCTGGATAACATAATAACATAATGCTCTTTGTGAATGACATCATCAAAATGCCTCCATTTATGATATTTACATGTTCTACCATGATCATGATACATTGCTCTCAAGGGGCCACCAAATGCCAAGCATTGTCTTGCGAGAAGAGTAATACTGCTATGTAGGAAATTGCTAGGGATCTTCTGACGACAAAAGATGTTTGCTTTGTTGATATTTCATGTTGCGTTGATATTGTTGCACTGCTTTGATGTCCTTGTTTATGAACACAAAGATGTTACAGCTTGATTACATGATTGTGTCCTTCATGTATATATTCCACTAAATGATAATAATAACACTCAGATAAAGTGAATAGGGTTTTTATGTCTTCAGTATAATTGCTGCAACAAACATGATAGGCCTACTTAAATGCCAGGCTCAACAGATATGCAAAGAAATAATTTATCTTCATAAGTAAGAAAGTAATCTGAGAGTTTGACAGATGTAAATGAAAAGAAATAACAACATGAAAAACAAAGACAGTTTCATGAAAATATAATTTCCATTAAACATAAAGAATATTCAAACTGTCAGGGAGAATGATTTGGTGGGTAAGAATGCAATAATTGAAGTTCACATCTCATTATACGCATTATATAACTGTGAGCTTGATGTATATGAAGACAATTTTTAACATCAATCTCCGAAAAATAAATGTATTTCCAAATCAGCTTAGCAGTCAACGCATTGAGTGCCATGCCCAACATTGCATGAAGTGTCCAGTATATTCCAGTGTCCAGTATATTCCAGTATATTCTTTACAGCTTAGTGAATTTTTTTCGTCAGTATTTGTCACGGAGCCTTCGGATGATATACCAGTGCTGTACTACGGACCCCAGAGAAATTTCGAGCAATCAGAAACAATAACACGGAAGAAGATCAAGAAGAAGATAGGGAAACTGAAAGTTGGAAAGTCTGCTGGACCAGATGATATCACCCCATGGCTGTTAAAGGAGACAAGTGAAGAAATACTAGAACCATTGGAGCATATATTGCAGAAGTCCCTACGAGAAATGAAGTTACCATCAGAATGGAAAGAGGCAAGGATAACTGCTATCCACAAAAAGGGTCCAAAGCATTTGTGCGGAAACTACCGCCCGGTGAGCCTGACAAGTATCACCTGCAAGATACTGGAATCATTGCTGAGAGATACCATCATGGACCATATGACGAAATTTCATCTCTTCACGGACAGACAATATGGGTTTCTACCGGGGCGATCTACTGTGCTACAACTTCTCAGGGTATTGGATATCTGGACCGAGGCTTTAGACAAGGGTGAGAATGTGGAGGTGATCTACCTAGACTTCCAGAAAGCTTTCGACCAGGTGCCACACAAAAGACTGCTGGAAAAGTTGAGATTTTATGGTATTACCGACCCGATATATGGATGGATCAGAGATTTCCTCCAAGATAGGACACAATATGTTGGCGTTGGAGAACAGAATTCATTGAAAATGAAGGTTACGAGTGGTATACCACAGGGGTCCGTGCTGGGACCATTATTGTTTGTCATTTTCATAAATGACCTGCCGGATTCGCTAGATACTGAAGCATACATCTTTGCAGATGATACAAAGATGTTCCACACCAGCAAGAGGGGCGAAACCTCAAATAAAATTCAATCAGACCTGCAGAAATTAGAAACATGGTCAGATAAGTGGCTCTTAAAATTCAATTCACAAAAGTGTGCTCAAATGTGCATTACTAGACAACAGGAGGATATCTTTGAACGTAGAAGTATGACGGACAACAGCCAAGGAATGAGAGTGCAGCTACCTGTTACATCAATGGAAAAAGACCTAGGAGTGAATATAGATAACCAGTTGAAATTCAAGGAGCACATCGGCAACATAATCAAGAAAGCAAATAGGATACTTGGACTAATAAGACGTTGTTTCGTGAATTTGAAGAAGGATATCTTTGTGCCATTGTACACTTGCATGGTACGTAGTCATCTAGAATACGCTCAGACGGTGTGGAGTCCATCAGCGAAAGGAGATATAAGAAGACTGGAACAGGTCCAACGGAGGGCAACGAAATTGGTTAACGGACTACAAAATCTCACCTATGAAGAAAGACTACGTTTCCTAAACTTACCAACGCTAATGCACCGAAGGATGAGAGGTGATATGATTGAAACTTACAAAATAATGACCGAAATCTACGATAGAAACTGCACACCATCGCTCAAGAAATCCACCACAAGGACTAGAGGACACCAGTTGAAGTTACACAAAAGAAGAACAAACAACCTAGATATTAGGAAAAACTTCTTCGGAAATCAAGTGGTTGACATATGGAATGGACTGCCTGAGGAAGTAGTCACTGCAGAAACCTTAAATGCATTTAAAAACAAGCTGGATAGATACTGGGGAAACGCCAAATTTAATACTGAGGGTATTTGGAATGACTAGTGTGAGGCAGCATTAGCGGCCTGGGCACGGGTACTCTCATACACTTTCGGCATAAAGAAGATGCAGCGGTCAAATTTTTTCATTAGGTATCAAAGAAAGTGTGAGGCAGCATTAGCGGCCTGGGCACTAGTTTTGGAGATTGGGTAGATATCAAGAAAAATACCAAAAAACTCTGTCTACCGTTTTTAATGGGCCTAGATTTTGAAGCTTAATAGCCCATCCTTGATTTTATCAGATGGATTTTTTTTATAACATATTGGGAGATGGTCCAAAAAAATTTACAAAATATATTTTAAAAAATTTTGGAATATAAAAATATGTATCACAGTGGAGGATTTTATATGTATACTGACAAACAAACTCCAATTCATGCGCACTCTGGATTTTATCTTTTGAGTTATAACACATTTTTAAACACCCAAACGGATTTTAATGCGTTATAAAACCCAAAAAATTATTTTAAAAATCAATGGAAAAAGAAAAATATGCGTTCTTGGATTTTATATGTGGTTACAAACACTGCAAAATCTGGAAATAGAGGCAGAAGAGCCTGCTTCCAGAAACGCTAAAGCTAAAGCTAAATACTTCCCAGGATGATACCCAGAATATCCATCACATACAACTTCAGAATATCAATGAGCAAGTCTTTTTGGGCTGAATTATATTGGCAAACACAAATATGTCCTTTATACTTCAAAATTATTCTCAAGTGTATATATTAAAGCAACTTTTTCTATTTTCCCTAAGCATTGATTCCTTGAGCAAATCCTCCTGCATGGAACTTGTGGCCAGCATTTTGGGAACCAGCACATCCATCACCAGCATACATCCATGACCTCATACTCCGGCGCCAAGGCCTCCATCTCTGAGCTGACTCCAACTGCTTCAGACTTCTAGTTGACATCAGTGTGACATCCTCCACTGTAATTGTTTACTTTGTGTTCTCAAGCACCTAAATGTAAAAGAAAAGCTGATTTTTTAAGCTTCAATAATCACTATGATCTTTAATTGGAAATTATGATAAGACATAATGTCTTAAACATTGGGATCACTGTATCAATCCGACGACAATTCCAGTGTAGAACAAAAAGACACGATATAGAACAGGGATGACATCACAAAGTAAGATGACATGCGATGGCAAAAGAACACATCATAGCTCTGAGACTGCCTTTTTTATGAGAAACATTAACTCTCGTCTCTAACCTATGAATGAACTGTCCCTGGCTTGTCATACCTAGTATAAAGTGCTAAGCATGAGGAATGAAGCTATTAGTGCTCAACAACACCAATGGCTTCTGTTTGAAGCAGCAAAAAAAGAGGTAGCAACTGTAAGGTTTGGCAAATGTTAAAGATAGTGCAGAGTTAAAGCTTGAGGTTACGACCGAAGAATGAGTAGTTAGGGAGGTCCTAACCCATACTTGCAACCAGAACAGTTCATTTCGACGTGATGGATAGGGCTTGTTATGACATCAACTTCATGTAAGCATTCATAATTCTTAGACTCTAATGCATGGATTGCAAAAGGCATATTCCTCAATCTGAAAAGCCAACTCCTCACATGTGCCATGGGTTATGTATGCACACCGATATCAATGCCTTATTCCATTCATCTTTGTAACAGCCTCAACTGGCAAATTATGCATCCCTTGGCAAATCCAAAAGCCCTAGGGTGCATTCAAGACACAGTCAAAATAGATTACGGGAACCCTAAGTTGCAGGAGGTCAATATCTTTGCGGCAATATTCAAATGTAATGATGCAGTAGCTCCCAAATAGGCCAAGAACATTGTAGAACAGAATTAACAATGTCTACAAATTTGTCTAAATGATAGATAGATAGATAGATATTCCTTTTATTTCGACCATACAGAAGTTTGATAAAGAAAGATTAAATAAAAGAGTTTAAAGAGTAAAAGTCACGGTTTTTAGAGAAAAAGTATAATAAGAATGAATACAGGATAGGTCAGGAGGGCCTCACTAAGCCTTTTGAAAAGGCGCTGACATGAGGACCCCCCCTAAGCATTAGACAATTAAATTAAGTCACAGATTGAATTCAAACTGAGCTGCATTACTCTGAAAAACTCACCACAAATTTTATGATTGCATGTTGTCAACTGACTACCAATTTCAAAAGGCAGGAACAAGAAGGGTAGTCTATCTTCCAGATTGGATATTGCTGCATGTTTAACTCATGGCCAATGAATTATCGGTTTTTTCACAGGTTTATATTCGCGCAGCGAAACGGCTAAAGGCCGTTTCGCGAAGCGAAACTTAGCACAAGAAAGGTTTCAAAGGTCTGTGCAGTGATGGTCTCAACATCAATGGTTGACAGTAGGAAATTAGGTCAAGTGGGACCAGCTTCTTATCAATGATTTAGTTTCGAATTTAACAAAACATGACATATTCATATTCAAAAGTGTCTTGAAATTCAATTTTGTCCATTAATATTCCCTGTATCTATTATTTTTATGGAATAGTTATTTATAAGCTTTGACAAGCTAAATTAAATTATTAACATGTGATTCATTTCATTTCAAAACAGACAACAAGAAAACATAACAAAATTAAAGTTACATAATCTTTGTCAACTGATGATTATGTAACAGAGAGCAATTAATCTGCATGCAGATCATGTTTTGTTTTTGTTATCAATATTATGTAATATCAACAATCTAGCATAGACTTAACTTTGGCAGCTTTCATTGTTGTCTTCCTTTTTAGTAAGTTTTTACTATTTAGCTGATTAACTATCAATTCTATTTATTCTTAATCCTATTTATTTGCTATCCTATCTATCTATCTATCTATCTATCTATACATATATTGTATATTTGATCTCTTTTATCTTTCTAATAGTTTCTAGTCTAAATTTCTCTCTATTTTTCTATATATCCATCTTTCAATTTTTTTTGAAACAGTAACATAACTGCCTTTTGAATATGAAATAAATTTAATGAATGTTATGGTAAAACCATAAGTCCTAAAAAAACTTTTTAAGAGCTGCGCGAATTTCATGGCTGTGCCATTTACATATTACAACTTTGTTGGTTGCAAGATGACCATTTATTTGCTGTTTTCCTTTGTGAGAAATAATTTATTCCGTGGTAAAGGCAATAAGAACAAGAATTACTTATTTGTGACATCCACAAATATTCCTTTCTAAATCATGCAACATCTTGTTAACAAATACCCCCACCAGATATAATTTATTTCAGGATGGCCCAAAAGAATCAATTTATTTCATCAAAACTGAATAAGATATAATTTATCTCAAAAGAACTCCAATCCCATGAAATGGTAGCCCCCTGACTTTCTCACGTCTAAAATGAAGATTTAGTTGTTGCATGATATTGTAGCTGCATGGCATCAGAAGTACCAGATGTATGGGTGACGTATGGGAAACACCTTCAAAGAAAGAAAAAATCAGTGAATGACTGAATGACTGAATGGTGTGCTTCTCCCTAAACAGACACAGAGAGGTTATATTTTAAACATTTGGTGCTTTCAGAAACACCGGAACAAAAAGCAAGTAGTCATCTATATATTGATCATCTCCCGTTATTTTAGCACTTATTTTGAATTTGGGTTGGTCACACGACTCACACCCCACTCTTAGAAAAGCCGCACAATTCCCATGGTTCATCCTGCTGTTGTTGTACTAGGGATGGTGAATGCTGGGACATGAGCGTATCACAGTTCGTCAAGATGGTTGTCATTTTACAAGTATGTAGTTGTACAATTTGGTCAGAAGATGATGACATAGATTTCATTTTTCAGATTCATGTCATTTATATATACATTTTATTGGTGCATTTTCATTCATTTTGATGATTGAAGCTGGGTATGAACTTTAAAATAATTAAACATACCCCATGATTGATAGCCGGTGCATTTTCGAAGATAGTCAAAGAAATTATTAATAATAAAGGCCAGAACAGTTATTCCTTCACTTTACCCATTTACTGTTATGACCTTCTGAAGATGTTCTTTTTTTCTGCCTTTGCCTTTTTTCGCTACAGGAAGCCAACGCAAGCCTTAATTCACTCACTTCAAAGGGAGCTTTCTATGTACATGTCCAAGCAGGGTATGTCTCTGATGTGGGCAAGTGTGTAGGAGTACATGATGATTGTATTTCCTCTTGACACGTTCTCATTTGTTTCTGGAAATGACGACATGAGTCTTTTCATCATGTCATGGGATGAGAAATGTGATGTCAGAGAGTCCATCATTGTTCAGAAGTAGCCTTGTATCTTTGCAACTTGTTAGCAATGTTCTGTATTCTTGTGGAGAATGCAAATGATTTATGTTAAGATCACAGCCCCACCATGAAGACAGGATAATGCAAGAAAAGAAGGTTTATGATAATGGTTGGTGCTTCAGCTTTTTGCTTTATCTGAAACTCCATTAGCACAATCGCCGTTTAATGGAGAAGAATATATGGCTGGCTTATGACAATCTCACCAACATATTTTGAATAAAATTAACAGCTGCCTAAATGAGATTTTGAAATCGGGTTAAACCACAATTCTAATAGATGCTTATGACAGGTTCAATAACATGGGAGAATGTTCATACAGCCTTAAACCTAATACTGAAACTGAACGCAGCATTTATGAAGAATTGAAAACATATCTTTTCTCTTACTCCATTATGTTTACCACAATATTCTATACCTGGGCAGAATTAGAAATCACAAGGCATGAATCATTCATAACTTTTTCGACGTTTATTTGACAACAGGTCATTCTGAACTCTTTATTACAATATTTCAAGAAAAAATAACCTTTTGCTGGCCCGTAGTTTGCGGAACATTAATTTGTCTGTCATATGCCCAGTGGGATGTGATAAGGGAGAGGGCATCTATGTGTTTTACAAATTTGTTGCAAGTTTAATTGACTGCCAAACATATTAACATTTTCTTTAGGAGCTGACTGTTTTAATGCCTTTTAAATAATAAATACACTTACATAAAACTATGTCCAAATTCCTACACATAAGACAAATTGTCACAAAGGAATAAACAAACTAAATAATAAATGTTATTTTTAAAACTGACAATTGATGACCAACTAGCATGTGTTTCAAAAGAATATTGTTGTATGGATAGCCAGCTATGCTTCTCGCATCATCAGTTTTGTCAGGGCTTGGGATCATTAGAATGATTTCTCAGTGAGGCACATTTCATTATGTGATTCTCTCCTCATGCAGGGATATATGTATAGATTTTTATACAAACAACTTTGCAGTGTTTACAAAAGCACGAAACAGTGTTTATAAAATATGCAAAGTCCATCTAAAAGATTAAAGAAGAGATTCCTCTTCCGGTGATGACATGTATTACTCTTTTTGTGACAGTCAGGTCTCTACCCAGATGTTCTTGTTCTTAGATTTCCATTCCAGGGTCTTGCGTGGGAGGAGATGGAAGGTTGGACATCCTTAAAGGCCTGAACAATAACATCACATGTGAGTCCTAAGTCTCCCACCTCCTGACACCTGACTCCGGTTTGTTTTGGTTCACTTCCCCTCCCCTTTTCCAGGTCAGGTTCTGGGATCTCCACACCGTAATGCACCTGACATGTTTTTGTTTTTTTTCGCTTGTAATTTTATATGAAACATCCCATTTTCCTGGATAAATTGAGTTGTATATATTTTATAACAGAACATTGATTATAATTTTCATGAATTTTTCTATAGAAGTAGAAATAATGATGGTTGTTGGCTTATACAGTGTAGAATAGATAATCGCTCAAGACATATTTGTGTTGGATTGCCATTGGTTAGGCATGTCTCATTCAGATAAATCTGAGAAATACATGAACAAAAATCAATCTTGTCTCTTTAATTTCAGGGGTTATTGACACTAATTGTACTCTACCAGAACATTCAAGCATTTGTCTCAATGAGCATTAGTGATGTATCAGAGATTTAGCTTCATTTTCCCTCTTTCATCTTCACAAATCACCCTGATAGGACAGCATTGACCTAGAAACAGAGTTTTGGAATTGACTAATCAGAGTAAATAGCACGCATAAAGTCTGTACACCATTCTCCTAAATACTCTGCCAGTCGTGTGATGTGTTCGATTGCAAGGAACTCTTCATGCACCATATGCTTAATGGAACTTTTTGCCTGTCAGTCAGTCAATTTGCCAACCAAATAAAACCTTTAAAAAACCACACCGCTTCTGGCCTTGTCACTTAGTGCTTTAGATTTCAAAGTTAGGTTGTGAAAGCAACTTGCACATGGTACAATAGTACTGAACTGAATGTCTGGTTTACACGAAACCTCTCTCTTTTATTCCAACAGTACAATCTATTTTAACAACTTCAAAACAATAAAAAGAGAGCCCCAGAGCAGTGCAGTAGCTTAGAATTTAAGAAGAAACAAGACTCAAGGATATTATACTTGATCGAATACATATTCACAAGTCATATTATGTCTTGAAACATAATGCAACATTCAATAGGGATCATAGATTGAAAAATCAAATGACTATATTTTTATGAAGGAACTAAATGCATGTATTAGCAAATAGTCTGTTCATATCAATTGATTCTGCGGCTTGTCAAATCCATAATTCCTGTGATTGCCAAAATATTGTGAGCCACACACAGCAGCAACAGTGCAGAAGAGGAGAGCAATGACAAATTTCATCTTGGGAGATGTGTAAGCTCAGCTGTAGAACTGATAAATGAACATTGTCAGATTCCAGAGTATTTATATCGAACTGCAGGCAGGAAATTTACTTTTTGCCAAATTTATTATATTCCTTGTTAGAACAATATGCTTGTTGTAGGGCAATGTTTTTGTGACTGAATAAGTTAACTCCATGTTTCATTACACCTAATCCACTTGAAGCTGTCTGGGCTTTTGTTAAAGATTATTAAAACTTGTCTTCCTTCTTTTATTAAATTAATTCTCTAAATGAAGGGCTGAAGCAGTATCACATGCACAGTAAAACCTGCTTGCATTACTTCAGCGACTGCTACCATAATGAATTCATACAGAAAAGTGCTATTTTATTGCAGTTGTTATGACTTATGGCATGTACTGTCGTTTTAACGATGACTGCCAAGCAACTGGGTTTACAGTGTAAGGTATCAATACTGACTATTGATTCTCGAAACCTTAACAGCTATTGTTTTGGCAATCTGCAGAGTATTTTCCCAAGAAATTTCTGTTAGCACAAATTGAGAAACCACTGATGCCGTGGTTAAAGATCTTGATTGAATGGGGGTACCTGCTCTGCGAAGATATTTAAACAACAAGATTCAATGAAGCAATTTATGCTACTTGACATCCTAGGAATTTCATTGTTACACTGTGCCCCCTGCTTGATATCAAAAGGTTGCCCTTCTTACCTCATGGTGATTGTGCATAATCACTCACTAGAGTTGCAGTTCATTTGCAACCCCTATGCATTTCTGGACCAATGCTGTCCTATTTTGGGGGATTAGGGAAGATAAAATAGGGAGACTAATGCTTGAATGTCCTGGCAGAATCAGATTTGTGTAAGCTGGCTGTAAACTAATGGGACAGCTGGATTCTATTTGATGAATTGCATTCCCTAATCGAAATCTACAATGATCCACATGAAAACCAAGACCAATACATAGATTTGCAATATTATTATTATGTATATGTAAAGGAATATTCAAAGTACACTTGAAAAAATTGCAATTTACCATCCTACAATCCAATAGAATGCCTCAGAACTTTTTTTAACTAGAGTATAATGTAGGCCTGTATGTCTGTAGCTTTTATGAAGCCTTTATTTGTCATGGAAAACCAATGTTTCTAAAATGATCTTAATATCAAAACTGGGTAGCAGGGTCATTTGAAAATAGTACATTATATCTCATCCCATTTCATTTCTAGTATAAAATGACTATTAGCAGCAGTAATGTAGTCGAGGCCAGGACATTCGAGACGATGGCAAGGCCAAGGATTTGGAATTCGAGACTGAGATAAGGCCGAGGCCATCAAAATATGGCCCCGAGGCCAGCCTCGAGGAAGAGGCCAGTCTCGAGGCCAGCCCCGAGGCCTCAATCACTGTCCCAAAGACATCAGAGACCAAGACAAGGCCAAGGATTTGGCATCCTAGGCCGAGCCAGGTCTCAGCTCGGTCATGAACACTGATTAGCATGTGAAGGAAGATCCAGTGTTCAGTGTACTCAAGTGTCCCTTGTTAAGGAAGTAAGTGAAACATTTTGGGGTGCCTATAGTATACCTGAGTGTAGACCCAGAGCTGAATCATCCCACCATTGCATTATTGGCATATAAGCTGAATTTCCTGTGAGTTGCATTGAGAATAAATGCATAAGGCCACACATAATTGATCTTTAGCTTCTCGGATCCTCTCAAGACACTTTTTCTAGGGTCGGTCGGTAGGACAAAAAAAAAATAAATAAAAATTTTTTATAATGTCAAAAAAAATTTTTTTTTTTTTTTCACTTTTTTTTCCATCGGCAGGATATCTATTGTGTCGGCGGGTCCGCGAAGCTAAGAATCAATTATGTGTGGCCTAAAGGCCTTCTGAAAAAGGTCAACCTTTGTATATCTCACAACATTTACAATCAACAAAACAAAATATAAAAAGTCTGACAATGTTTTGAGACACTTCAGGAATAAATAGCATAGAATATACTGTCAGACAGCTGAGTATCTTTAAAAGCCTGCAGGGAGCAGGTTCATACAGTGTATCTCTACTTCACAGACTCTGGATGGGGAATTATGAAGACAATGAATTCAACAGTAATATGGCCAAGCAACAGAAAATTCACATAAGAAATGTGAGCCACGAAAGGCTCTGTCAGCTCTACAAGCCGATATTTCATATACATAATATTATGTGCCATGGCTTTCATATATATTTTATACAAACTAACCATAGAGCTAATAATCAGCAACTACTCTGGACCATGTTACAATATATTATTGTAAGGAGGCATCATGGAATTTGAGATATTTTATATAACTCATTTATAAGCAAGTTTCTTAGTCTCGCTGGACTTCTCTTGTCTATATTTGCGGCACGGCCTTTCTGATTGGTCTTATCATACGCTGTATGCTTCCACTTGAAGGTTTCTGTGTTGATAATTTCATTTGAAACAAATGTTTCCAGCCTACTGTAACTCGTAAACATAGGCCTATACATAAATCTAGGTTTCTATAGAATTTATATGGGCAATTTATATTGGAAACTAATACTGAAAACAAATCAAAATCCTATTCACTTCATTGGAGTGTTCTATATGTCGTTTATTCGGAATACATACATAAAAGATCATATAATCATGCCGTAATATCATTCATTGTGTTCATAATCAAGGACATCAAAGCAATGACGATCATGCAACAATGTCAACACAGCATGAACTATTAACAAAGCGAACATCTTTTGTTATCGGTAGATCCCTAGCAATTTCCTACATGCAGTATTACTCTTTTTACATGACAATGCACGACATTTGGTGGCCACTTGAGAACAATGTATCATGGTGGAAAATGTAAATATCACAAATGGAGGCATTTTGATAATGGTCATCAAAAGAGCATAAAAGATGTGCCAGAGATGGAACAGCCAGCGGAACTATGGATTTTACAAGCCCCAGTCATGGTCAACCCTTTTAAGTTATGCACTTTTTAACTTGTGCATACTGTTGTGGCTTTGAGTAACAACTTGACTTTTAATTTTTCAACAACCGTGAAAGCAAAGTGAACTATTACAATGGAGGACGTCAGGCCAATGTCAACTACAAGACTGAAGCAGTTGGAGCCAGCACAGGCATCTATGACAGGGATGGAGTCCCAAGCACTGGAGTCGGAGGTCATGGATCAATAATGACGTCTACTTACTTTATATTCCTTTGTTTCTGAAAGCACCACAGCCTCGAAAACAATTGTTTCTATGTTTTAAAGTTTTTCGTATAAATCTAGTACTTCAAAAGCAGTAGCTTCAAGATCATGTAACAGGCACATCTTCATTTTGGAAGGGGGCCACCATTTCATGGGCTTGGAGATTTTTAGAATAAATAATATCTTGCTCAATTTAGGTTAAATAACTTAATTATTTTGGGAAGTCTTGGAATAAATCATTTCTGGTGGGGAACACCGGGGGTATATTCTTAATAGGATGTGGCTTGAGTTAGAAAGGAATGTCTTGAGATGTCACAGACCCGAAATGGAAAATTACTCTCTTACCGACAAATAAATTATTTCATGCAAAAGAAAACTCCAAACCTCCTATCCCTTATTTTTAAATATTCACCCTGCAAGCAACAAAGTTTTATAAACCTGAGAAAAACCTATCAATCATTTGCCATGAGTGAAAAATACAGCCATATAAAATCTGGAAGATAGACTATCCTTCTTGTTCCTCCTACCTTTTGGAATTGTTATTCATCTAACAACATACAGTTGTAAAGTCTGTGGCGAGCCTTTCGCAGAAATTCTGCTGATCTAGACAACTGTGTAGACAATTTTAATGTGGTTTTACAATGTTTTGAGCTACTACACCATTACATTTATAAGATATTGACCTTGTGCAACTTAGGGTGCTCGTAAACTATTTTAGCTGTGTCTTGAATGCACCCTAGGGCACTTGGATTTGCCAAGGGATGCATAATTTGTCAGCTGAGGCTGTTACAAAGATGAATGGAGTAAGGCATTGGTATTGGGGAGCTCACAAAACATTGGGGAATACGTATTAAGATATTGAGGAATGTGCCTAATGGAAACTTTGTATTACAATTAAATGTACAGGACACAGAAAAAAACAAACACGCTGATTCGCAGAATCATTTTAAACATTTAATTTTGGCCGCATTGCCTCTCTAGTCAGGCAAACATAGGACGAACACAAGCAAACCCACAGATTCATACACAAAAATAAGAAGTTGGACACACAGATAGAGAAAATATACATGAATCTCTTGGCCATGCAGGACCTCAGCAATACATAATATAACATAATAAATAAATTGTGATCGGAATACATTAACATAGACAAGGACTGATATGTATACATTGAAAGTTTTAAAATTAGTGAACTTGAGCTAGGCGACATGAAATGGAGATAAGGCTATTAGGCCCTTTATAAATATGGGCTATGAGAACCACTGAGATAGAAAGTAACCAATTTTGAAGCGTCTTATAAATCAATTTTGAATTTTGTATATTATAAAAACAATTTTGATTTGCTCTAAAGTTCAGACTTACAGGAGCGGGTGGGTGGGAGAATTGTGCAGTGTGACGTGGCGCCAAAGCCCACAAGCACTTTTATTAACACGCTGTTTGTAACACTTAAACTGTTGAAAATAAGAGGATATGCCCATAGGCGAAAACAGCGACATGTGTGCAAAAATACACCGGAAAAACCTCCTACACAAAACTTACAATGACCTGAAAAATTAAATGACCTCTGAATTTCTCTTTCCCAGTTTAACTTGTCTTAGTTCTGAACCAAGACTTACTCAAAGAATTGTGAGTGCTTACATTAAGCTAACATCACAACAATCCCTGTCCAAAAATATATTTTTTTACTAAATGAAAGACATCATCAACTCAAGGATGTTAGTGTTACAGTGGTGTATTTGAAACTTGCAGTATAATATATATATTATATAATAATTAACCAATATCAATAATGCTGTCTTTGTTCTTAATAATATGGTTCAGTTTTAGCTTGCTCATAAGGTTGTTGCTGAAGTATGGTTCTCAGTTTATACTTTCATTTTTCCCTGCACCCGCAACATGTCGACTGACTCAAAAGTAAAAATAGTCTTCAAGTTCCTTTGCTATTTTCCTCAAAAAGTCCTCTAGTTACAGTATAGTATCCATTGTCACAGCATGCCACATCCTTACAAAGTTAAAATGAAAGCTAGATGAATGGTATAGTATGATCAGTGTAAAACCAGTCACATCTCTTTACTGCAGATTCAATAAGTATGAGTTTCTCTGGCTAGTTTTCTCACTGTCTACGTAGCATTTTCAGCTTCTCTGATTGGACCCTGAGCAATAAAACGTCCACCAAATGTGTTGGTTGAACTTAGAAAGCTATGAAATATGTAAGGTTCTGCTTCAGTGAGCAGTGGAGTTTGACAACTTAAATCAGATTAACTGGTAAATACAGACATTCATTTCTGGTTCAAGACACGTCAGCTGCAAATTTAATACGTTTTATGCCATTCAAATAAGTTTTGTGTCATGTAATTCAGTGCCTCAGCCAATCACATGAACTGTGTTTGCTACGTTTCACTATCCTTTAGCTGAAACTCATACTTCTTGAAATTGCAGTAACAGCAACCACCCCTATGAACACTATGAACATGTTTTTGTGTTTCAAATTGTTGTTTTGATTGTTAATGTCACAAAAACTGACAACAGCAAGTTTTACAGTATGTGCATCATTTTCTGAACAATGATATTTTGATAATGAGAAATTCTATTGTTCAAGCTTCAGATTGGCCAGGTTGGTTCATTCCGCTAGTTACCAGAACCAGAATTTGTTATGGCAATGCTGATATTTTCCGTATATATAGTTGGCAAGGAAGTGGAAGCTTTTACAAAAGTAACATTTATATAATGTATATATTATACAAGAATAATGCATCAAGGAAGAAGTACTTGGCTTGTGTTACTTGGTTGGCATTTTTATTTGGACAAAAATTACTTCTGTCATGTCTCGGAGCATATTTTTTGCTTATTTGTTACAAAAATAAGAGTTTTTTTGCAATATCTTGAAAAATAATCTATTTAGGTCCTATATATGTATGGAAATTGAATATAAACTTGGGTACTGCGGACATTTTGGTGCCAAGATTAGGTCTCTAGCTCTGTTAGTTGCTGAGATATGACTTTTTTGTCCATTTTCGGAATATTTCGTAATACAGATTTTCAAAGCCGTGGTGGCACCCCTAAGCCTCCTTATATGTCAATGATATTTTGCAGAAAAAGTTTATTCCCATAGTAGAACAAATTTGCATCTAGAGTAAATTGATCGGATCAGTTTAAAAAAATCATGGGGCATTTGATGCACCCTACTGTCCATCATATAGAAATGAGCTGTCAGCATTGCAAATAGTGGAGCATATGATCTCAAAAACTACTTGTATTGTGAGTCATTTAGAACATCATGGCAAAGAAAGCAATCTAGCCTCACCCGCAGGATCAAGTTTTAACTCAGCACAATCTTTAACATATGCAGTAACTACCTCTTTTTCTGCTTCAAACAGAAGCCTTTGGTGTTGTTGAACACTATAGCTTCATTCCTCATCCTTAGCACTTTATACTCAGTATGACAAGCCAGTGACAGTTCATTCATAGGTTAGAGACGAGAGTTAATGTTTCTCATTTATCTTAATATAATGTAAAGAGGGTCTTCTTAGAGCTCTAATGGCTTCTTTTGCTTTCGCATGTCATCTTACGTTGTGTTGTCATCCCTGTTCTATATCGATTCTTTTTGTTCTACAATGGAATCATTGTCTCTGTTTGATACAGTGACCCCAATGTTTAAGACGTTATGACATATTATTGATCTGAATTGATTATTGAGCCAAAAAATTGAACTTTTCTTTTACAATTTAAGTGTTCTTGAACACTGAGTGAACTATTACAATGGAGTCTGTCAGCTAAAAGGCTGAAGAGGCTGGAGCCAACTCAGGCACCTGCTACAGATATGGAGTTCCACGCACTGGAGTCGATCACAGATATTCTTGATACTCTCAAAGAATCTGTGGCTATGGAAGATATCCCGGAAACTATACCAGTGGCGGGTATTGACTCATTAATAGGTCTTACATTAATAACGAAGATAACAAATTTAGTAATTATTTATTCTCTAAGTCAATTCAAATCCATTAAATAAAGTCTGTTCATTTTATGTCAGCAAGCAGGGGGAAAAGGAAGCATTTTTGCATGGAAAAGATTTGAGTACCTATTTTTGAGACAGAAGAGCCTCACCCTAGTTGTTGGAAATATACTCACAGATGGGTCATTCCACACCAAATCAAACAAATATCCGAAAATCTCCAGCATGACCGTCTCGGATTCCATTCAAACTTTCTACGTTTCAAGAACATTATCAGGAATTAAAGAGCAAATCCAAAATTGCAGGACGATAGCTCAAATATTTTAGGAGTTATGATCAAATGAATTGTGTAAATATGAAAAAATATCGAAAATTGTCCATTTTTAAAATGGCTATCAAACTTTCAATATTGCCCTAAACTTTTTGACATTTTTTTGCAAAGCATAAGATACCCAAATGTTATAAACAGAAGCAGAAAGGAGGCTTTCCACAAAATTGCTTGTCCCACAGCAATTTTCAAAGTTGACTGATTTATCACACTAAAATCCAATTTTCATGATTTTTTTTTGGTAACCTTAAATACATCCCAAAACTGTCATACTTTTTATGGCATTACTTGACTACATAGAGCATACATACAAAAAGTATTAATGTTCCAAAACCAGCCGTTATTGAAATATGGTCTGCTTAATTTGTGAATTTCACAAAACAACACATTTTCAAGCAGAAAAACGGCCACGTGGCGTAGGTATCTTATGCTTTGCAAAAAAATGTCAAAAAGTTTAGGGCAATATTGAAAGTTTGAAAGCCATTTTAAAAATGGACAATTTTTGATATTTTTTCATATTTACACAATTCATTTGATCATAACTCCTGACATATTTGAGCTATCGTCCTGCAATTTTGGATTTGCTCTTTCCTGATAATGTTCTTGAAACGTAGAAAGTTTGAATGGAATCCGAGACGGTCATGCTGGAGATTTTCGGATATTTGTTTGATTTGGTGTGGAATGACCCATGTGTGGCCTGCTAAGCCTATTTTCACTATTTCGAAAGAGTTTTAGAAATAATACATTTTTGTATTTTTTGAAATTGGACCTACTGTACATTGGTCTGTTCCAACTTGAGTCAGAAGTATTTTTTTCACATACAGAGTTACACATAAAGAGAAATGAAGCTGGTATGTTTACATAATTCCATCCCAATGCCTCTGTCATAAAGGTTCTACATGCTTTTGTTTTACACCCTGCTTTTTTTTATATTTTCCATCTGATCCTTCCAAACATTCAAATTACTTCTGAGTTATGGTGATGAAATATTTCTTTGCATGTTTACATGTATAAAATGCCTATCTTATTTATTTCAGCCATTTATACTGGAGTAAAACAAATCACATTTTATTTTGATTGCTGTTTCATTTTTATCATTTATGGGAAAATACACATAAAAGAAGAAATGTTTTCATGCTTTAATATAATATCATTGTTTTCATGCCCCAGAATATCAAAGCAGTGATGGCCATGCAGCAATGTCAACACAGCATGAAATATTAACAAAGCAAATTTCTTTTATTATCAGAAGATCCCTAGCAATTTCCTGCATGGCAGTATAACTCTTTGCCCATGACAATGCATGACATTTTCTGGCCACGTGAGAGCAATGTATCATGGTAGAACATGTAAATATCATCCAAGCACGCATTGTAATTTGCATCGTATGAAAATTCACTTAATGAGACATAAAAATACTAGATTGCGTAACATCTTGATCAACCAATTGACAGATCAGATATTTCACGACTTAGAAAATATTTCTAACTGAACAATTGCATCTGAATTGCAAATAGAAAAAATTGACAAATTTGTAATAGTAGGCCTATGCATATTAAACTGCTTTAAACCTAAGACTCCTATGTTTCACTATAGGAACTTTGAAAAGATGTTTTTTATCTAGTGAGGCGCTCTAACTTTGTTGTCGTATGACCTCTGTGGCTTTTAGGTAAAGACCTTCTCAGCTCTAATTGGGGAATGGCATGACCAAAGTTATAGAAGGAGTAAGAGAACCGGTGTCCATTCAGTTAGAATGGAGTTGGCACCTGATACCATTGTGGTGATTCTTGAAGACAGAAGACGGGATTTATCTGAGTGCAGAAAGTGTAGCTCTGTCAATTATTAAGAAAGATAGCAATTGAAAGGCACCGGGAGATCAATTCACTAGCAGTGCTAGCAACTGCATGCACTTTAGAATATCAAGTGATAATTAAGAAAATCTGTTCTGTTCAAACCAATGGAACTGGGTTGTATTCAGAGTAATGTGCTTGACCCTTGACATCTTTGAATAAATAAGGAGTGAAACTCCCAGTCTTCAAATCGCTCAACTTCATTTTTTTTTTTTTGACAAAACATCAGAGAATGCTACGGCATGGGAACCTTGGGCACTTTTAACCGTTTCCCAAGTTTCTGCTAATGGGGGTCATTCTATTGTTTCCCTGAGCTGTATCATTGCAAAGGGTTGACCACTATGTTTTTACCTGCATAGCAGTTTGTGACAGACATTAAATAAATTATTATCGAATCACCATCCAGCACAGTGACCCGGCAAAATCAGGGTGTGCTTTCACCGAATTAAAGCAAGTCATATCTAACTGCACTTTAAATAGGCAAAAAAAGGGCTGGTAGCTCCCTTATTTTGGCAGGGTATCTGTTGGAAGATAAAATACAACAAAAGGAGCTTTCTCTTTTTTTAAGTACTCAACCATTTATGACTATTAGCTTACTCATCAATGTCTCCCCAGGCACTCCATGTTAATTCAGGCCATGTTTATTGCACAGTGTTTATGAAGTCAAGTAAACATGTATTTACTGTAATACCTTGAGGTGACAGAGAGTGAAAAATATAGTGATATTGTAAGCTTTACAAAGCTTCAGACCTTCTTCCAGTGCCTGGGACCAACAACTTTGTAGTAGGAGGCCGAGCTGGCTTGAACTGTAGTTGTAATTGACATTAGCCTGAAAATGGTTCATTCTACACTCTGTTTTGTCAAGTCAAGTCAAGTCAAAAATCTTTTAATTTTATAAGGGTAAGCACACTCAGTACAAAACTGTTTTACAGTATGGCCCTTAATAAAACAATTGTAAATTGAAAACACATAAATACAGTTGTAAAAGAAAAGATGGAAATAGTTAAAAACAATTTTTAAAAACAATGTAGAATTAAAAAGAGATAAAATACTGGTTTGGTCTGCGACCTAAAATAAATTGAAGCAATTTGTTTTTAAAAACAGCTAGACTAGATGAATTTTGTATATCACGAGGTAGATTGTTCCAGTCTCTAGCACCAGAAAAAGTTAAGGTCCTTTGACCTACATTTGTCTTACATTTAATAAGTTCAACATTTAAGGAGTTTCTAGTGCTATAGTTGTGACTGAGATGTTGAAATTTCCTGGCTATGTAATCTGGACATTGTCCCTGGAGCGCTTTGAAGACAAGGATACACCTATGGAACAGGATTCGCTCAGTGAGAGTCAGCCACTTCAAATCGCACAAGACAGATCTTGACGGTGTATCCAGGGGGACATTTAGAATGATTCTCCCTCCTTTGCAGATAAGTCTTTGTATTTTTGAAAGTAGCGTTTTCGAACATGTACCATATACTGTATCGCAATAATCAGCAATGGGTTGGACAAGAGCATTGTAGAGGAGTAGAGCAGTATGCTTGTCCAAGTACTGTCTAACTCTTTTGAAGACTCCTAGTCTTTGTCTTAATTTCCGACACATATGATCAACTTGAACCTGCCAAGTCATATTACAGTCCATGTGTAGGCCAAGGTATTTGTAGACATTGACATGCTCTAAAATGTTGTTTTCAAGTTCTATGATAGGGATCTCAAAATGTATCCTTTACGACTAAGCGTAAGAATATAGTTTCATCAAGGCCTCTTTGTTCCATTGCCTTTTCATCACTTCATTTGTTAATCAAAAGGGTCTTGGTTTGCATATCATGTTTTTATTGACTGCATCAACATCAGATAGACTTATATCTTCTCTTATTTTATGTCATAGTCGATTTGCTCACACATTATTCTGAACACGTATACCATCTTGGTAACTTACTTTCCTTGTTGATAATTGAAACTCCCGGAGCAACCTAATTACATGCCCAATGTTCCTGTTGTAGCCTTAGGGGGCTCATCTATGTAGAAAAACTAGATAGTTATGAAAACACTTAGTTGTATTAGGGTTGCTTCACCTCAAGATGTAGTTGCTATTTTCACTCAGCACCATAGGTATGCAAAAATACCACAGATCAAATGGCATTGTTTGATTTACACTGGGTTTTATTTCTTGGGAGAAAAGAAATAAAAGTTCCTTGCATGTGTGTGAATTTCATTTTACTATACATGACATACGGCTTTGAAAAAAGTCTGTTAATACTCAGCTGCAAGAGCGCGAGAAGAAAACTGATGCTTTAAGAGGTCTGTTTGTACAACATATCTCCCATGCACCGTTGCTTTGAAATAGGAGACTGATATAGTGTGCAGAAGACAAATTGCTTCCTTTGATGCAGAAGTGAGACACTTTCAGAACTATGACATACTTGTCATATTCATTTTTCTATACACAACAAACATTAAAAAATTCTGTTGATGCTCAGCGGCAAAACAGCAAGAATCAAGCTGATGTCTTACGAGGTCTCTGAGTGTGACCTATCTCTCATACGCTGTTGCTTTGACATAAGAGACAGATAAAAGCGCAGAAGACAAATTCTTGCTCTTGATGCAGAAGTGTTGCCCTATCAGAACAACTTCAAGCACCAAATCAAAAAGTCGAACAACCCAAGCTTATATACCTTAGAACATTCCTCTACCATTGCTATGCTCTTAACCAAAAGTTGCTATAGGACCCAACACGACTCTTTGCCTAAATCAGAATTAATCTCATGTTGCTAGAAAATGTCCCAAATTACCCTTAACACTAGTTAATAGCTGCCTTGGGGATACAATGTGGCACTCCTAGATTGCGCTGGAGATACTTGGATTAGGGAGTCACCTAAAAGCATTACGTAGCAGGAGGTTCCAACGCGGTGACCCTGATACCTTCAAACCTCATAAAAACAATGTATAGCTCCAAAGATAATTTAGAGTGATGTCTATCAATGACTCTCGGTATCTTCTTAAGATTACTTATTCAGATTTACTTTTTGCCCATTTGCAATTGACTCGGAAGGACTAAAGAGTGAAATTTTGTAAAATAAATTTCTGACGTATGTTTTGGATTTAGCTGCGAACAGTTTGTTTGAAACAATTTAGGTAAAATAGCAGTCTCTCCTTCTGCATGTATTTTATTGTGTGTCTTACAGGTAGTGTAATGAAAGAATAATATAACAATGCACCTTGCCTCCAAGTAGAGTTTTTTGCAAGAAATCGTCGTTTTTACTCACATCATACCCCAGGGATTGCACACTATGAGCAATATTTTATTGAAGGAGCAACATCTTACTTCAATAGCATCATAACAGCCACAGAAGTGACTTTTTTATCATATCAATTTTGTTACCTTGCCTCTGGTTAACTTTATAAATATCTCTCAATTCAAGTTAAAACTCTTCACTGCTTGCAGTCTCGAGTAACATGCCTAAGAGAGCAGCCTGTCACTTAAAAACTCAAGAAGAATAACTATCTTTGCAACAGCGTAAGAAGACAATGCCCTTAGGAAATTTGCTGCAACTAAACACCTGCTTCAGACTCAGAGTGTATACCCTAAAGGTTCAATCAGTGCTTTATTTTTCACGGAATACTTCTTATTTTTTGCATGGCTTGAAGGTTTTTCAGGCCCTTGGGGCAACTGTTAACCTGCTCCTTTTAGATGGTGCTTATTATCGTTTTCATAGCTGTGTGTTTTTCTGAAAACTCCGTTTTGCAGTTAAACCGTGACATCAGAGGGTATCGGTGAATGTGATTGGTCTAATCTTCAACCTGTGACATATCAGTTTAGAGTTTGACATCACAGTTCTTGACAAAGGAATCAAAAACTGCCAGGCAATGTTATTTTTTTGTGTACAACCACAACAAACAACTTCTGTCTAAGCTGAGTGTTGCACCTCCCCAGAAGAGTCTCAATGTTTTGCAAACAAAGTGTGTCACTGTTTTTCACAAGACACAAGTTATCACAATTTCAAATAATTTCCAGAAATTTGTTGTCAGTCATGGTAAGGGACCATTCAGAATTTATGGCTAGGGGAGGTGGGAGTTTTGCCTGAGGGGGCACCAACTTTTCAGACTGTTTCAAGGGGGGTACTCATTTTTGGCATGTCCAAGGGGGGTAAGAAATTTTAAAAAAAAACAAAAAGGTCCAAAATGCACATACACTCAGTTTTTCGGTGATTTTTATGCGAAAAAGTCTGCATATCTGTACACGTGACTGTCCAAGGGCACAAGTGTAACAGATCGTTATGGAAGGATGGATGGATGGATGATTGGGGCTTTACGTTGTGTTTATGCACTTGGTAGGCTAATTAGGACAGGGGGAGGACACGGCAATGAGGCGAAGCATGATTGAAACAGCCGCCCAACATAGGCCCAGGTGACCCGGCGAGAGCTGTATTCGAACCCTCGACCCAGCGATTGGCAGTCCAGCACGCTACCACTAGAGTGGGGTACTAAAAGTCCGCATGAAATTCAAGGGGGGTATCGAATTTTGACGGGAAGTTCTGGCAAAACTCCCACCCCCCCAGTCATAAATTCTGAATGTTCCCTAACTGTCCTTTGAGGATAAGTAGTCTGTTTGATTCAGTTATAGTTCATTGAAGCATCTATCAACCAGTGCAGGTGTCAAAGCCAAACAAGCTAAACGTACATAATCCATGTGTCAATGCATTTGGTCAGTTTCTTGAAATATGTGCTTGTAATATACAAAGTTATGCAACTAAATCTGTGACATCACGGTTTTGAGATAAAGCAAAGTACAAATTTGAAAAACACACAGCTATGAAAACGATAATAATTGCACACCTGCTTAAATTGAATTTCGAATCAATTGGACTGAAGCTTGCCCAAAAATATGTATGTGCTCTTGCATCCCATCTAATTACATGAAAGCGGCACAATGCTCTGCACAGATGAAGGCATTAGAACTATATTTAAATATTTCTCGCTTTTCTGGTGTGGTTAGTAATGGGAGGCACTCATGGAAGATGGCGGCTGTTATTTCGGTGAAAAACTTTTTCAGAAAAGACCTTGAAAAATTGAGATCTAGCCAGATTGCATAAGCAAAGTAATCTCAGAATCATTTTGGTTGCACTCAAGAAGTATTCTAGAAAAGCAGAATTATGTCTAAAGTCATCAATATTTCCATGCTCGAGGTCAGAATATTGAAATGGTATGCATGAGTCAATTTCAAGACATTTGGTTACATGATATTATTCAGAAAAACAAAATGTCTGACTTCCTTCCTTGTTTCATCGATCACAGCAAATCCCACAGCTTGCCAATTATGTGCCTTCTGTTTCTGAGGTGGCCTCAGGGTGCCCCTGAGACAACAACAGCACAAGGTTTATGAGAAACCCTTATCCCATCAGAAGGATAAGGGTTATTGACCTAAATTCAAATGTTGCTGCCTGTCACTTTCAATGAGCAGTTTCTTATCAAGTTGATCGCCTAGAAAGAAAGAAATATTTGGCAAGTCAAAAAAAATTAGTCAACTAATTCATTCACAAGAAAAGCTTAATGAACATGAAATTATTCTTGAATTCCTCGAGTTTCAAAAAGGTGATCTGTTATTCTGATAAAACGATATTCAAATTGCTTACTGCTTTTTTATACTGTATTAGTCCTCAGACAAGCAGTCATTCTTAATTCTGTTTGGCGGTGGCTTGTGAGATTCTACTCTTTGTTTCCTTCAGTGAACTCGCAAGAGCAGAATGGGAACTTCTGAAGTCAGGAAGGACACATTTAGGTTGTGTTTGTTTCAGGTGATCTGAGTGATCCAGATCCAGTTCTGTGGATCTGTGATCTAGATCCAGATTATTATTGTTATTATTATTATTCATTTATTTAGCGCTACACTTTGTTATAGGAAAGCATTCTGGTGCGCTTTACATAAAAGGATAAAAACTAGCTAGGCCGCATTGGCTGCCTCCTAGTATAATCATTAAAATTGGAAAGGGCAGTAATGGGATGAGAATTTAAAAACAATTAGCCATTAGGTTGGCCGTGGTTGCTGCCTCCTAATGGGGATAAAAAGGGGTGATGGATGATTTAAGTGACTTTATTTGAAATTTGATTTGATAAAATCTTATGAAGAACTTCCATGTTGACCAAAAGCACGTTTGAATAGTTCCGTCTTCAAGCAGCGTTTAAAAACTTCCAATGAGGTCGATTCCTGAATGCCTGTAGGTAGGGAATTCCACAAGTTAGGTCCATAAACACTGAAGGCTCTCGCCGCAAAAGTCGATCTCTTAACAAATGGAACCTCCAGAGTGACTCCACTTCTGCTTGCTCTTGTGTTTCTTGCATAGGACTTGATCTTCAGCCGTGATGATAAATATAATGGTGCCATATTATTTAGGCATTTGTAGACCATGCATAGGATTTTAAAGTCTATCCGGATCAGTGCTGAAAAAAATGTGGATCTGTGAATCCAGATCAGGATTCTTGTTTGTTTCAGACAGATCCAGATGATCTGGATCTGGATCCATGGATCCTAAAATTTTCACTGCCAGATCCCAAAGGATCCGGATCTGGATCACTGATCTATGGATCCTTCTCCAGAGCAGGGTTCAGATCAGATGGATCCAGATCTTTCAGATCAGCTGAAACAAACAGGCCCTTAGTTAGTTGCCTTGACGTCACAGTTGTCTTGACGTCACAAAACCAATATTTTAAGCCACTGGTGCACGCTGTTGTTACATCTTTAAAACTGACCTATTTCTGACTGTCAGCAACGATGCAATTTTTGCCTAATCCTGACAGCAGATACATACCACTGATTGTGTTGTTTCTCACCCCATGAGAGGTAGACAAAGATTGTGTCAGAGATTGTTCCCACATGTTTTTAAGTTGCTGTTGACAGTGTGTTGAAAAAAAATGCTATTGCCAATATCAATCATTTTGACCTTTATCATAAGAAGCCCGCATTGTATTTACATGTTATTACTATTTTCATCCTGCACAATGGCATTTCCCTTTGATTCCATAACTTGATGATAACTAAATTGTAAGGTATTTGATGTGAATCCAGTGAAGGTTTCTTCAATGCTCATCTAGATAAATATAAGAGGGAGATAAGAGTCATCATTTACATTATGCATTCCTTCTATCAAGTTCAGAGTGCCAGACAAATAACCATGTTGTTATTTTTTAGATTGAAAAAAAATCAGTACAAAAATTATCCTATGTAATAAAGGTTTTGAGAGTATCCAGAATATCCGGGACCTCCAATTCCAGGATATCCGTGGCTTCTGACTCCAGAATATCCGCGACCTCCGTCTCCAGTGCCTGGGACTCCATCCCTGTCATAGGTGCCTGAGCTGGCTCCAACTGCTACAGCCTTGAATTTTTTTTTGGGTTAGTATGATGGAATTAAGGAGACCACCGATCATTAACCACAGCTAGGCATATTAAACATCAGAGAGTTAAGGAAGTTATCAAAAAAGGGGATTGTGAAAATCGAAAAGTTTAATACCAGCGGCTACGGAAGAATATTTTAATTTGATTATATGGACAAAGATGACTGTTTTAAAGACCTCCGTAGTAAAAGCAACCAAAGATGCACTGAAAAATTGGTCTTCTTGTGATACCCATTTAGAAATAGCTGGGTTACCAAATCATATTACCACTGCAAGATCATTTGGTCTCCAAGTCACTGTGTCAAAAAATTTCCATTTTCAGGTGTTAAACCAAACCAAATCAAATTTCCACAAACCCAACAACACTAATGATTGGAAGACAGCACCCTGAATTCCTTTTGAGGCTGTACACTCTTTTAGGATGCTGAAAGGTATTAGTGTCACCACTTAGGAACCTCATACCACTTAATTCTGTTACGCACTCCCTAATGCAAGTATCTCGAACACAATCTAGTAGTGCTGCATTGGACCCCTGGGTAGGCTATTAACTGAAATTAAGAATCATTACCCATGTCCAAGCAAACATGAGATTGTGATTCGGGACGAGGGATGTGATGTGTAACACCACAATTATTAGCAAATCATACACGGAGAAGGTCGAGATGTGTGTGAAAAAGGCTTGTTAACATTCTCAATTTTAATATGTGGAGGTCATGAACATTTTATGCACATGGTAAAGATGGAAGTATAGGCTTACATGACTTCCGTATTGAAAGCAACGATCTACTTTGGACATAATAGCATCAATCTTTGCTAATGTTATTTGTTGTAAAATTCAAATTTAAATAAAATGTTGTGTCTTGTATCTATCTTGTATCTGCTATCAACCCAAGCTAACATTGTATGTGTCACCAAGGAATTAGGAAACGGTACACATTTACCATGTAAAAGTGGAGATACTGGCACCACAGTGGCAATTTCCTCCGATTATTTTGGCCCGATGTATCTATTCTTGGTTTATTTGCTTAAAGGATTTAAGAGCTGTGATGCAATATATATCTGTGACAAGATGCATATATACACTGAAGACCTACATATCATTCAGAGTCACTTTTCCATAACCAAAGGAATAGTTGAGAATTTCGTGTTCCTTTGAACCTTTTCTATTTTTTGTGATAACCATTATACAAGAGCCACAAGCATGACCTGGGTATTGGTCTGTTTCAGCCACTGGAATCTGGAGAGTCCTTTCCTAGTGAATTATTGATTTTTTCTCCTTTAAAGTGGTAATTAGGGACTTGTTGATGAACCTAAGCCACTGATTATGTGCACTGGAATTTGGCACTAAATGCTAATTAACACAAGCAATTGAGCGATACATCAAGAGTTAAAGCATCGACCCTTCAAATAATGTGAACAAAGGCAAGGTGAATGTGTGGAATGATCCAGGGTGTGTTTGCCCAATTTTCTTAAAATTAATCGTCTAATTGCAAGAAATTGTCTGTTAAGACTTGACATAAAAATTATTTCTCCGTTGAACGACAAGGAGCCCTGCTGCACTACAGAGCAAGTAACATCTGAAAAAGTGTTTAGAATGCAAACCAAAATCTTGTCAAGTAGATCATAATAATGAAAAATCCCTTGCTCCCACAATTTGTGTAAGCAGTGTATATTACACAACAGTTGAAAAGAATGGTTGTCTCAGTCAATGTTTGAAAAATAGTTTGGCCTTTCATGGTGCCAGCGCTTTTTTGTCAGATGAACTCAAATGCTTTTCGGAAAATTTTCTTAGGTTAAGTCCTTTTGTGGCTCTAATTGGTGAATGGCATGATCGAAGTTCTAGAGGGAGCTACAGAGTAGAGTTTGTACCAGAAGCTGTTGTTCGCATACCATCTTGATAACAGATGACGTAAATTGTTAAAGCATTCCTTGGTGTGGAAAGCTCAGTTGAAGTCGCAACATTCGTTTAAGAAGCAGCAAAACATAATTTTAGTTGTGCTCAGTGTAGCAACTTTAAGCAGTTTTTCATAAGTGTGAATTAATAGCAAGATGCAAGAACTCTTCAAAAAGCAACACACACTGAGTTTCTTTCAGACTGGCAATTTGTGGTAAAAGTCAGCGGGTCGTAAGTACCAAATCAGCAATTTTACAGGAGGAGGTTTCTTATGATAATGATTTATGAAGTTAATGCTTTGATTTGTGAGAAATATCTTTAATATATGTGACTTCTTTTTTCATCCTATAGACCAACCACAGAAAAATTTCTCCCAGAGGAAACAATTATTTGGCTTACTCAAACTGGCCTCAATAGCTGTCTATGAAGAAGCAAAGTTTATACTCTTTACCAATTCGGCAACCGATTCCAAGAGAACATGTTTGAATAAAAATTATCAATGTCCGAGTAAAATCTATTTATTAAATCTCTGAACTTAATTTATTGTTCATATTATCCAACAAAGTAGGCATTTGGAGAGTATCGTAAATATCCATGACTTTGGACTCCAGAATATCCTTGACCTGCAAGTCCTGAATATCCATGACCCCTAAATCCAGTGCCTGGGACCCCATCCCTGTCATAGGTGCCTGAGCTGGCTCCAACTGCTACAGCCTTGTAGTTGACATTGGCCTGACGTCCTCCATTGTAATAGTTCACTTTGCGCTCCCTGGCACTATAATAAATGTCAATTGTCACATATTAAATTCTCTTTACACAACAATAAACCATTGTTGTTATAAGACAATGACACTTACAAGTTCTGGGGCTTGTCAAATCCATAGTCCCTGTATCCACCATAGCCATGGCTATGATGAGAAAAGCTGGCAGACACAGCCGCCACAATGCAGAAGAGGAGAGCAATGGCAAATTTCATCTTGAGGTGTGTTGACCAACTCAGCTCGATTCTCAATGATGATGATTAGATCACTCAGTATATATACTATGCCAGCCTTAAGAGGCATTTCATTGTTTGTACATGTAGGTATATAACCATGACTTCCCATTTTCTTTAGTACAATTGTTTAAGTGATTGTCATGGGGACATGTCTAATGGTGTGAAATGTCATATACACGTATGTGATGGTCTTTCACATCTGATTTCTCACTCCCGTTTTCATTGTCAACTGGAACCAGGGACATGGCTACAAATATGTTGTTTGTTTTTTATTCTAGCATGTTTTTAACAGACTAATTTTGGCCACACCTGATCAAATTTAAGGCAAGGACATGTCATTACTTCATGTGAAAGTATAAATACCAGGTGACCTGGTCATCATGATTCAGTTTCTGTAGAGGTCGACCTCTCACCCTATTTCAATAACTTTTCACTTGTTCTTTTATCATTAACACTGAATCAAAGTGGATGGCATGATGATGTACAAATTAGCAATTGACATGTTTAGGGCCTGATTGCTGGGTGCAGAATCATTAAGGCATTTTTCTGTTTATTTTCCATAGATATTATTATTACATATTGTATGTCATTCTTATATCAAATTAACACAACTGGCATACTGACACATAATATTGTCCCAAATGTCACTGTAAAATATTCCTTGGAAAGTCTTTAACACAAAACACTGTCAAAAGTGTTGCGTAAAAGTAGGTATACAATTTTCTGTAACATTCAGGTTTTAGCTGTTAAGTTACAGAGTGTTTTTTTTTTTTGCACCACAACAAGAAACTGTTTCATGACCAAAGATGGTGAAGTCTTATCAAGCAGGGACCACTGTATAAACACAGCTCTTTTACAGATTGGCTGCCTGATGTTATATGCACTTGCTTGTTAGGAAGACCTCCATTGATACAGCATCATGAGGTCAGTGAAGCCAGCACAACAGTGCAAGGGTTAACAAGGTCAAATACATCTGTCAGTACCAGAACACTCCTCTCACAAAATGTCGTTGCATAGAAGCATGCTGTTATAAACTAGACATGAACATATGTTGTTTTTTTTTATACTTCATATATATATACACACATAAAAAGTTCTTTTGTCTATAAAAATTTCAATCTCATATTTGTAGATGACTATATATACCCACTGACCAAACATTATCACCCATCACTCAGTCTGTTTATCAACACACATCTCCAAGATGAAGTTTGTCATTGCTCTCCTCTTCTGCTTAATGGCTGCAGTGTATGGCTCACTAAGGTTTGACAATAACAGGGATTATGGATTTGACAAGCCCCAGAATTTGTGAGTAAGCCTTGATAATGCAAGGAGTGTAACATTGATGATAATGCAGTGATACAGGTATCTTTTTATTTGATAAACTTCTTTTGTATTGCAGTGCCCGGGAACGCAAAGTGAACTATTACAATGGAGGACGGCAGGCCTATGTCAACTACAAGGCCGTAGCAGTTGGAGCCAGCTCAGGCACCTTCGAAATAGATGGAGTCCCAGGTACTGGAGTCGGAGGTCATGGGTATACTGGTGATGGATATGCTGGTTACCAACATGCAGGACAAAAGTTCAAACCTGGAGGATTTTCTCAAGGAGTCAATGCTTACAGACGAGGATAATAAAAAGGTTGCTTTTATAGATACATTTGAGAAGAGTAATAAAGTATAGAGGACATGTTTGTGTGTTTGGTATAATTCAACCTAACCAAAAAGGCTAAGGGGATTTTCTGAATATCATCAAGGCAAGTATTCCTGCAGAGGACATTGTAATTGACTATCATAGAAATGCAGGACATGGCACGTCATGTTTTGTGTTCCATACATGTTGGAGTTACGAGAAGTGTGTATTATGCCTTAAAACCTTCAATCCTTCAATTGAAGGTTTAAAATCCTTCAATGGTGAGCTGAGGAGGCGTTGCCTATACCAGTTTTGTGCAGGTCTCGTGATCGAGCGGGTGCAAGTGCGGTGCGGCTAAAAACGTGCAGGCTAAAAACATAGTTCTTTACATTATCTTCTTAACTCACGCTGGTATACCTGCCGTAATACCCAGTAGCAAAACGTGCTGCTGCATTTTGTACCCCTTCTATGAGTTTAACATGCTTTTTGGTGTACGGAGACCATGCACAAGACGCATATTCTAACTGTGGCTTGACTAAAGTTAGGTAAGCCAAAGCTTTAATTTCCTGAGAACAGGAGTGTAAATTCATCCAGTTACTTTGCCAGGAAAAAGCAACGTTATTAACTCCATTGACACATGGTTTTACACTGGAGGGCCAGAGCAGAAATTACAGATTGTCTGGAAAGGTATAAGATGGTGTGATACATGGACAATAAGGAAAAGCCAGAATTCCCTTCGGATCCTACTGCTGAATAAACCCTAATCTTACAAGTCTAAAATTCATATTACCCAGCCAAATAATTGTTTCAAAGGTAAAACAAATTATGTCAAGAAAAATTCCATTAGATGTTGAGAATTGAGGCTTAAAATTGTTAATCTAAACCAGTACAATAAGTAAAATAAGTAAGTACCATTACTTTTCAATAAAATAAGGTTTATGCTCTTTATATTTATGACGATTTTGATTCGTATGCAACTGCTTGGCAACCAAAAAACATTGGCAGCCATTTGCATTTCGCATTGTTGAAATGTCATCCTTTTGGACCCCATATTTCTTCTTTTCATCGGATGAGTATCCTTGCTACCATAATCAGTTTGGTTGAGGAATTTTAGAATTGATCCGACAGCAAAATATCTCACATTTCACTTACTTTCCTGTAGCGCTGTATTCCTAACAAGACACAATCATTGTAGTACTATCGACATTCATGTGAAGAAAAATAAAAGAGATACAAGGAAAAAGAGTATTTATCTTGCTGCTGCATTGCTAAATTTATGAGACACTTTAATTTCTAAGCTTTTCAGTTAAGTAAAGAATCATTGCATGAGCTCATCATGTGAGAAAGCAATTGGAAAGTTTGAAAGCCACAGAAGGAGAAAAATAGCCGGGTTAAAAACAACACTTCAGTTGCATATATGGAAATTAAACGGCTGTCAAAATAATAAGGAAGAATATTTTTTAAACTCTTCGAGGAATTACCACCCGATTATTTCACAACAAAAGCAGAGGCTAGGCCTACTGATACTAGTTGAATAAATGTGGTTGTAATAATGCCCCAAAGCCCTAAGACTGAGCTTGTTCGTAGCAAGATAAATAGTCAAGGGTAACTCCTGTCTCTAACCTATGAATGACCTGTCACTGACTTGTCATACATGGCGTCAAGTACTGAGCATGAGAAATGAAGCTATTGGTGCTCCCTTACACCTAGAGTGTCTCTGTCTGTCTGTGCAGCTTCCTAAGAAGAATCATTTTGAAGGTCACAGTGACGAAAGCCAGTGTTGCTGCTACACAGGATTTAGACAAATGTTATTCATTTTTAAATCAAGCAGCACATCAATTATTGCAAAGGTTTCCACCCATCATGGCAATGAAATATCATGCCCTAAAGACTCTCACACAATGTCAGTTTCTTTGTACAACAAAGCAATGTCTTATATCATTTCTCTTTAATTGTGTAACAGTCTAAGCTGACAAATTATGTATCGTTTCACAAATTTAGCACTCTATGCTATAGTATACTCAATACATTACCAGATGGTTTACAAGATTGCTCTGCACTGTAGCAATTCCTCCAATATAATGTCACTGCATATATATCCTCTATAGTCTTTCTTTTAACAAAGGCTATAAGATTGTAATCATTTTCAATGCATTGCCTATGATTAATTGGTCTTTCGCAAGTTTTGTCAAACTTCTTTTGACAACTTTCTCACATGAAATATGAAGATTTACTTGTTGCGTGATCTTGGAGTTGAAGGTGTAAAGTGTCAGATTTATGTGCTAAAGAAAGACATCTCAACAAAGAAAAGTGAAAAAAGCTTGTGAATGGAATTCTAGCTTCATGAATAAATGCATCAGTACGAATTCTCCCCAGGTGATGGTTTTGAAAAGCGATTGATGATATGGCACAGAGGGGAGTTTTAAAATAAATATGCCTCTCACTGAAGCATGAGATTTATATTAGAGTAGACTTTACATTAAAGCCAATTACAGTCAAATTCACAATAAATCAAAGCAATGAATGTATTGCAAGTAGTTCTGCTCCTATCAGATTCAACTTGTAATCAATGAAGAAGATGAAAATATTTTAATCAATTTATTCTTGAAGATAACCATTTAGAACTAAAGACATAAAGTGCCTTTTTTTCCCTTTGATGACATAAATATAGTTTAACTTATCATTGTTCCAGCGTGAAGCAAGTTGTTTGGTCAAAACCCAACTCTGCATAACCAGGAGCTGCTTCTTTTCTGGTGTCAGTGATGGTCAAAGGAATAACTGGGCAAATACCACACCTTATTCCCTTTTGATGATATGTCTTCTTCTCTCTCATTTCCCATTTACTGTTATGACCTTCAGAAAATGTTTTCATATCCTCATTTGCCTTTCTACTCCAAGTGAAGTTGTTTACCAGGCTTAATTTACCAACCTCAAAGGAGGCAATTATGTGTGTCTAAGGGAGGGCATGTCTCTAAAGTGGATTTTGAGAACTTTCAACCCTGGATTAATTTTTTTGTGAGAGTTATCAAATTGACACCTTTACATGGTTTATAATGCCAGAAATGATTAGTCTCTATGAAATGCATTCTTAAATTGGTAACTGGTGTACGGTAAGTTGCAGCTCAATCTTAACTTAATAAATAACAAGTTTCTCGTTTTTGTAAAGATGACAACCCAACATGCACTGCCAGAGGTTTGCTATGTACAGCAAAGGCAATGTCTTGCTCCATTAATCGTTTTAACAGCCTCACTTTACCATGCAATTATGCATCCCCAGGCTGCTGTTATTGCCCAAGGGTGCATCCAAGACACAGCATAAATTGTTTAGGAGAACCCTAAGAAGAGTAAGGGTCAATAACCTAAATTGCATTTGTGACGCAGATGCAGTTACCCCAAAATCAAACAAAGACATTGCAAAATCAAACAAAGACATTGCAAAACCAATTTAAGATACAGTGTAATTATGCAGCATTGCTACTCTGTCATACATGGTCAAACATAAAACAATTTTCATGCATAAAACATTTCTAAAAGAAATCCAATACTTGGATTGAGCTTATCACACAAACTTCTTTTTTGAAAAGTCAAGAAAATTTGATGATAACATTTTAATATTAGTTTTGCATATTTTTCAAACAGTCCTATAGGGGTTCTTGCTGGGGAAAAATAGGAGAGACTTTGGTGAAAGGTCAAATGTTGTGAAATAAGTGTGATCTCACGGCACTGTATGGCAGAAAACGGTGATACCTTTGAATTTGCTTAAAATGGTGTTAACTCAGCAATTGAGGCTTAAAAATTCTGTAAATATGTTTTATTTGTTCAATATTACATAGAAGAAAAAGAAACATTTTCAAATGATTTTTAATGAATCCTTACTAATACGCCAGGCCTCACAAAAACTGAATAAATTTTAAATGACCATCCTGGATAACTATGAAGAATTGATTGACCTTTCAAAAGAATGATTACAACACACTCATTACCTGTACTTGTCCTGCAAGAGAGGTGACATTTAATTAAAACTTGACCAACTTCACAAAATACTTGCATGGTTTCTGTTTCATAATAAAGAGATATTGTTTTCCCTACAAAATTGTTTTCAGGACAGTGGTTTGATGAAATGATAATGTAAATTACCTTATTTCAAAAAACAGAAATGACGGCTTTACATATATATAACATAATTGAGTACAAACAATGGATGATGACGTCAAATAACCGAAGTGAGTCAGAAACCCCTCTACATTTTTTGTGACTTTTCGTTGACTTCCTCTTATTATCATTATGGAAAGCTGTTTGATAAAGTAAGTTTAGCTTAGCATAATTTTATGGGGGCACATTGCACTGATCTTGACTGGATTAGAAGTTGTTTACCTTAACATTCTACCTGGGGGAAAAACAAATCATTGCTTATAAATTAATCATAACTTTTCAGCACTTCATTCGATATTGAGACTTCCTCGATCCTTTATCAAATTACTGTTGCAAGCCTTCAAGCTCCTTTGTAGATACCAAGAGTTCTCTTTTTGAACCGAGCTTGTGAGAGTTTCTGTCATCCTTTCATATGCCCAGGGCCATTGGCTTGCTGTGATAAAGGAGAGCTCCAAAATTGTTGATCGCATTTGTTTTCTAATTCTTTGTTAAATTCCTCTTTTTGCCACTGGCTGACACTAAAATTGCTTTTTATGGGTATGGTCTAACTTAAATTTCTCTTCTCCTATGGAAAAAATACTCATCCTAAAAGTCGTATGTATGCTTATACATTTCATCAAATGACAATGATTATAGATGGCTCTGTAGCATAGAGGTTAGCACGTATGCTTTTTACGCAATTTATGTGGTTTCAAACCCCGCTCCGGCCATGTTCAGAGGTTAATACTATAATGATTGGTATGATTGCCGTTCAGTATTGTAAGCGCCGGTGAGCAGATTTATCTGGAAATATGTAAAGCTTCTTGCTCAGCACTTTGGTTGCACATTTATTTTGTGTTCAAAGGAAAATTGTAAAATCAAATTGTTTGAAAGAAGAAAAAAAGTTATGCCGAAACATTGTACAGCTTGCAGTTCCAAAATGGATCAGTGAGCAGAACACACTTAATTTCTTTATTTCAGATATTTAAACATATTACGTCACTGAATGATTAGAATGTTTTAACATATTACATCACTGAATGATTAGAATGTAAAGATCACCATGCATGCAGTTTTTGCGCACAGGGGTATTTGCACCAAACCCTTTTGTCTTTTTAATTAACTATCATTTATATCATGTATAATTTTTTTTTTGTATATTTACACAAAAATCATAGGTTCAAAAACACTTATGGTTTTGGGTGCCTTTCGGGTGATTTTGGGTGCACCTGATTTTATAAGATATTCATATATACAACACCAAACCATGGCATTACAATTGTCATTTAGTTAAAGAGTGAAACTTACTGAAGTAGCGTTTTGATCTCCTGGTGTGAGGTGATACACTCCTCAGTTATTAAAAGGACATCCAGGGACCTCATAAATAGACTGTCCCCTTATACACGTACCTGCTGTTCATTGGTTGGGAAATAACCATGCACTCAAATGGCATTTTCCAATCAGAAATCTGACAGTTAATTGCACATGATATGTATACAATGCACTACTGAAAATGGATATTAGTTGAAAACTTCCATGTTCCTGTCATCAACTTAGACAAGGAATAATACACAGGTGCAGTTGAGAGTCACTCGCATTTATTGTTTGTCTTTAGAAAGAGGTTATTTCCCTTCTCCTCCCACAGTGTCATTCATACAGGAAATGGTGCTAAACTGAACAACTTTTCCCAGGTCTAAATTCTGAACCCTCACATGTTTTCATTCCTACTTTATTTTAAAGCATTGTTACTGTATCATCGATCCAGACAGTCAAAAGTCAGATTTTATTCATGGGTAGAGAGAGGTAAAATATTCAATGAAACTCCAGATCGTACACTCAATTAGTCAAAGTTGGTCTAAATTATTAAAAGACAACCTAATGCTGCACCGTACATTAAGCCTGACTTGACAAAGCAACAGTGTCACACAAGAAATATATCACGTTCATCGACATCATAAAGCATCCTTTGTCCCCTCTTTCTCTTGCAGCTGGACATCTGGTTACATAATCAGGAAATGTCTCATTTGTTCACTTGATTCATCAATAAATGAAATGCCGCAGCTTACTGATTAGAGACTCTTATTTCGGCAATAGCTTCAAGATGTCCCCGGGAGCATAACCTGCTGCAAGGTTTATTAAAAATCTCGGTCCCTCTGATACGTTTTAAAGAGTTGTTGACCTAGATTCAAATGTTGTTACTTGTCTGTTACAATCAGCCTTTGTCATCATAAAAATAAAAATAAAATAATAAAAAATATCAAATAAACCTCCCAGAAGAAACAATTATTTGGCATAGTTAGACTGGCATCAAGAGCCGTCAAAGAAAAAGCAAAATTTATATAATCTTTACCCATTAGGCAACTGCAGGGTAGTATCTAGAAATGGCCTGGGGAGTGGGGGCCAATACAAGGGACGAATATTTGGCGCTCCACAGTGTTTCCTATCTCTTCCATGTTACTTTTTGGCCTGGGGGGGGGGGCATGGCCAAATGGCCCCCCTAAATACACCATTGGGAAATGATTTGAAAAAAATCATTAATGTCGGAGTAAAAACTATTTATTAAACATCTGGACTCTTATTATAGTTTGCATTATCCAGTGTGGTAGGAGTTTGGAGAGTATCGTGAATATCCATGACTTTGGACTCCAGAATATCCATGATCTGCAAGTCCAGAAAATCCTCGACCTCCGACTCCAGTGCCTGGGACTCCATCTCTTTCGTAGGTGCCTGAGCTGGCTCCAACCGCCACTGCCTTGTAGTTGACATTGGCCTGACGTCCTCCATTATAATAGTTCACTTTGCGCTCCCTGGCACTAAAATAAATACAACAATTGTCACATCAAAAACTCACTGTACATTAGGGTGCTCCTTCTGCCCCCCAAAATTGAAATTTTTTCTGGATCCAACCTTACTTTTTTTTGGAGCTAAGTACTAGGTGCCACTTGCCAGGGTCATCAATATGATAGGTTTACAACATCAAGTTTGCACTGTTTTCTGTGATTTTGGCAATAATTCAGGAATTGTCGACCATACTTGTAGTTCATTTCTTGATCTTAATAATATGCTTCCAATTTTACCCTCTTTCTGCACTAAAGGCACTGGAGATCTTTTTCCTTGATATGCATCTGTGATCATACTGTCATTCAGAAGGATGTGTACATCAATCTCCAAAAAGGATGGTTCAATCTTCATTAAAGAAACAATGTGCATGCCATATAATAATAAGTCTGCAACCACTAACCCACAGTTTCATATTTTCCCTCAATTCAGGAAAGGAATTTAAGGCTTTTGATGTCGGACATTTTATGGTTGTTTTAATATTTCTTTCACTAACTTACTGTATGTGTTTTTCTCATCAGTCCGTAAGTGATCATCAAACAGTGTCAAAGCGATCATGTCAGAGACGATGTTTCAGTACTTTCAGCTCAGCTTCCCAAATTTGGAGTGAGTTGTTAATAACTTGATGATATTATTGCATAGTACAAGGTCATTGCTTGGGTTGCAGTTGAATTCAACCAAGGTGCATACACAAATACCTCAAATTTGACGAATCATTTAATTTTTTGCATGCTGCGAGCACAGGCAAAAGCCTGGAGTCTTGTCTTAATTGTCACAATTTATTTATAATTGTCAAATAGAGACATGACTCTATTCAGGCAACAACTAACTAGAGTGCTTAAAAAGCTTTGCCATCCAAGTTGCACCCTCCTTTTCAAGTCATTGCTAGTCGCAATTGAAGAGTAGAAATACAGCAAGGCAAGATCAAGTATCAATACATCATCAGAATTAGGGTACCTTCTGAAGTTTTACAAAAGGTCTGCCACAATCTCTTTCAGCTCACTGAGGAAAGGCTGCAAACCACTATCCGCCATTGACAATGAATTTAAATCACTGAATGACATTTATTGGGGTAAATTTTCTCCTAATTTTGACATATAATGGTGAACATATTCATGGTCCTGGGCCCAGCCACTGTGGCAGGAGTCTTTCCTCTCTTGATGTTTTATTTCAGTAACACCTAAATTCCTCACAGCATTAAATATTTCCAAAGTCTTCTTATTTGAGGCTGAAAGGAAATATGTGCTCTCCCACAGAAAGTATTTTTTTCCAAATATCTTCCCTATGAGCTATGAAGCTCAACAAGACCTGCTCCCTTTGGGAAGAATTGTAGACACAGTTTCTTGTAAAACAAATACCTTGATCCTAGTGTCTTGACATGACTAAGAATGCTGCGCAAAATGACTATCCCAAGGATCTGCTGAATTTGATGATTTGCATCTTTGTAGGCCTTTAAAATTTCAGAAATGTCCTTCACACTTTTCCCATGTGAGGCACTGTGCAGCTGGTCACATTACAAAACTTTAATTTAGTGTAATTAATGTGTAAATTAAACACTGCATCTTGAAACTCTTGGAAACTTCTTATTTTTCGACTCATTTTTAAAAATGATCGAAATTCTAGTTTCCATCAAGATACAGCCTTATTTTGATAAAGGCATTCAAACAAGTGAAAAAGTTTGATTTCTAACAAAGGTTACCATGTAATCAGGGGAAAAATAATTTTATTTGTTGTATAATATGCTATATATACTAAACCAGCCTTGTTATCAACATTTAATGATAATGTCATGACATTATGAGACGACACAATCAGTGTTGCCACCTACAGTGCCTTCCTGAACCTAAGCCAAGCCTTTAATCTGATGTTAAATTTAGAAATGAGTAAGATATGGATGGAAAATGCTGTTTTGACACAGAAATCTTCTTAAACAATATTCAAGGCTATTGAAAAAAATAAGATAGATAACCTAGTAATTCAAAAGAAATCGCACAATTTTAAGGAAATTTGACAAATTTCAATCCAAATGTGCTACACCTAGGCATCAATAAAATTTCTTGAAATTTGGCATGATTATTTCTATTGACCCACCCACAAAAAAAAGTATACGGGGTTCTAAGCAAGTTGGGGCAAAAGAAGCACCCTACTGTACATAACAACAAACAATAGTTACTATAAGGTGATGCCACTTACAAGTTCTGGGGCTTGTCAAATCCATAGTCCCTGTATCCACCAAAGCCATGCTGAGAAAAGCTAGCAGACACCGCAGCCAAAGTGCAGAAGAGGAGAGCAATGGCAAATTTCATCTTGAGGTGTGTTGACCAACTGAGCTCGATTCTGAATGATGATGGTTAGATCACTCAGTATATATACTATGCCAGCCTTAAGAGGCATTTCATTGTTTGTACATGTAGGTATATAACCATGACTTCCCTTTTTTTTTTAGTACAATTGTTTAAGTGGTGATTGGTTTGTTGACATGTCTAATGGTGTGAAATGTCATCATGTCATGTGCATGTATGTGATGGTCTTGCACATCTGACTTCTCACTGACATTTGCATTGCCATTTGGTACCAGGGACATGGCTACAAATATGTTGTTTTTTTTTTATTCTAGCATGTTTTTAACAGACTCATTTTGGCCACACCTGATTAAATTTAAGGCAAGGTCATGTCATTACTTCATGTGAAAGTATAAATACCAGGTGACCTGGTCATCATAATTCAGTTTCTGTAAAGGTCGACCTCTCACCCTGTATATTAAATTTTCAGTTGTTCCTCTATCCGCAACACTGAATCAAAGTCGATGAAATGAAGATTTACAAATTAACAATTTACATGTTCAGAGCCTGATTGCTGGGAGCAAAATCATGAAGGCATTTTTCTGTTTATTTTATTTGGCTGCCTGGAATTATAGGCACTTGGTGGTTAGAAAGATCTCCATAGAAACAGCATCATGAGGTCAGTGAAGCCAGCACTGCAGTGCAAGGGTTAACAAGGTCAAATACATCTGTCACTACTAGCACGCTCCTCTAACAAAAAGTCATTGAATAGAAGCATGCTGTTATTAATGTTTTTTTTTTCTATATACAAAATCAAAAAGTTCTTTACTTCAATTTCCTGTTGATGTCAGACTAAATTATATCCACTGATCATAACATTGTCACCAATCACTCCATCTGTTTATAAACACACATCTCCCAACTATTACAATGGAGGATAGCAGAAGCAGTTGGAGCCGGCTCAGGCACCTACGAGAGAGATGGAGTCCCAGGCACTGGAGTCGGAGGTTGTGGATATGCTGGTTACCAATATGCAGGACAAAAGTTCCAACCTGGAGGATTTGCTCAAGGAGTCAATGCTTACAGACACTTTTAATAGAAAGGTTGCATGAATAGATACATTTGAGAATGATAAGAAAGTATCGAGGAAATATATGTGTTTGGCATCATTCAACGGGAAAAAAGCAGCTATGGGGATATTCTGAATATCATCTAGGCACCTATCCCTGCTGAGAACTTTGACTATCACAGAAATGCTGGACATGGCACATCATATTTTGTGTTCCATAGGAATTACCAGAAATGTGTTTTATGCTTTAACACCACCAGGAAAAAGGGGAAAAGCAATATTATTAACTCCATTGACATGGTTTTGTACAGGTGGCCCAGAGCAGAAATTATAGATTGTCTGGGGATACATCATTAATCTGTGTGGAAAACTGCAAGGTACTAAATTGTGTGATAGATGGACAATTAGGAAATACCAGAATTCCCTTTTTGGCCTACTACTGAATAAACCCAGTCTTAAAAATCTAAAAGACATATTTTCCAGCTAAGTCATTGTTTCAAAGATATCACAAATTACGTCAGGAAAAATTCCATTAGGTGTGGAGAATCGAGGCTAAAAATTGCATATTATTTTTTTGTAAAATGATGAAAAATTCTATATTTTCACATCCAAGTCATGCACTCATGGCTCCTAGAAACAGAGTATTATTGAGATGCAAATATATGTGACAAGTTATATCAGACGCCAACACCGTTCTAGTATGCAAACACCACCCGTGCAGAGACTGCTTATGTCTTTCCATTAATGCTAACTCTCAATCTGAGAAGCTGTTTTATAATGTCTTTTGTGTGATATGGGGGAACTCGAGAAGATGCAGAGATCGAATGAAACAAAGAGGCTTGCACCTCAAAAGTAAGAAAATCATTCTGCTAAGTTGTTCGTTATGGCTGATGATGGTAGTAAACTGCTCTCACGTGGCCAGCATATACCATGCATTATCATGCAATAAGAGTTAAACTGCCACGCAGGAAATTGCTAGAGATCTTGTGATAATAAAAGAAGTTGGCCATATTAATAATTCAAACTGCTATGACATTGTTGCATGTTGGTGTTTGCTTTGATGTCTTAGGTTGAGAGGACAAAGCTATTATGGGATATACGATACAGCTGCTGAAAAGAACAATCATCTCCATGAACTGCCCTGTTTCTTGAAATCAAAGAGAGACATTGGGTGAAGGGGTGCACCAGGATTCAAATTAATCAGGACAGCTTTTGAAGGAATGACAGCAGTAAAAACCATTCTGCTCCAAGCGTTCTATGTGACTACCAGCTGTGCAGTAGGGTGGAGTGAAAAATGAAAAATGTCAAAAATATAAAAAAAACAGCAGGTCTAGATACTTGTCAATTGGTCCAAAACTCATATTTTCAGTGAATTTTGGTAGTTGCAGTAAAAATTGACACTGCACTTCAAGATTAAAGAAAGCACTTAAAATGTCTTTTTGCCAAAGTCGCGGTTTGGCATATCCTAGTGGATATACAACATACAACAAAATGGTTTGCATATTTGGAATCTGTGAAAAATTCCCCACAAAATGAGTACCAGTAGGACATATTTATCTTCTGTTTCAGGCCTGTCCAATCCTCTCAAATTTGTCTGAAATCTTCATAAATAGTTATCGCTCATAAAATGGCTAAACATTTGACTCCACTACCACAACAGATCACTACCCATTGTCAGATACATATGTACCCCCTTTCTGTTGTTCTCACTAATGTAAGTAACATGTTTAACTTACAAGTAAGAATGAGAGTCATGTCTGCACCATGATTTATTTCCATGCCCACTTGTTCTTGTTATATTAGTTTTATAATGTAGGTGTACAGCTGTACATAGTGAAAATTCATTCTGGTTAGGCTCCATGATGACAGTGGTGCTATAGTTATTATTTTACCATTGTGTATTTTACCAATATGAATATGTGCTTCAGAAAATGGATCCAATGGTGCTTATACAGCACAGTATACTAAAGCAAGGTAAAACATGAATTTTCAGATCATATATCTGTAAGTACTCAGCTGACATCCTTTTCAAATTATGGGAGATCTTAATGTACAACTCCAGAAGTCACACAGATTTCACAAAAAATGGTTCAGAAGAGGTAGTCATAAATGTTCACTGCAATGGTTATTTAACCAAAAAGAGAATAATTAAAAAGTATATCCTCTTTTACATCCGTGCATGGGGATTATACATAAAATTTTCTCAACTACGCCGCGAATCTGACCATTCCATGTTCAGTATTGTTCACTGCTGGACTAAAGCAGTATCCTCAGGCCTAACAAATTATGTGTGACCGTGTCTGATACGTCTGGGATATCTCTGACTTTATCAAAGCTTTACAGATTGATCAATTCATTGAATGATTGTGACATGAAATAGGTTTGAAACAAGTAAATATCATGACAGCAATCTCAGTCTAATGGGGCATATCACTTCTGCTTCAGTGAAAGCAACAAGTTGGTTGATGAAGTTTAGAATTGATCAGATGGCTAAATAACTCACATTTGACTTACTTTCCAGTGGCATTGTTACCTTGAAAAGACACAATCATTATAGTACTTTCGAAATTCATGCGAAAATTAATAAAACAGATACAGGAAAAATTAATATTTATCTTGCTGCTGCTTTCCTAAATTTATGAGACACTACAATTTCTAAGCTTTTCCGTCAAGCAAAGAAACATTGCATCTCATCATGTGAGAAAGCAATTGGAAAGTTTGAAAGCCACATAGGAAGAAAAATAGCAGGGTTAAAAACAACACTTCAGTTTGCCATATGGAAATTAAACGGCTCTCAACATAAAAAGGAAGAATATTTTTTAAACTCTTCAGGGAATTACCACCCCATTATTTCACAACAAAAGCAGAGGAGGCTACTGATACTGGTTGAATAAATGTGGTTGTAATAATCCCCCAAAGCCCTAAAGCTGAGCTTGTTCGTAGCAAGATAAATAGTCAAGGGTAACTCCTGTCTCTAACCTATGAATGACCGTTCACTGACTTGTCATACACGGTGTCAAGAGCTGAGCATGAGAAATGAAGCTATTGGTACTCCCTTACACCTAGAGTGTCTCTGTCTGTCTGTCTGTGCAGCTTCCTAAGAAGAATCATTTTGACGGTCACAGTGACGAAAGCCAGTGTTGCTGCTACACAGGATTTAGAAAAATGTTATTCATCTTTAAATCAAGCAGCACATCAATTACTGCAAAGGTTTCCTCCCATCATGGCAATGAAATATCATACCCTAATGACTCTCACACAATGTCAGTTTCTTTGTACAACAAAGCAATGTCTTATATCATTTCTCTTTAATTGTGTAACAGTCTAAGCGACAAATTATGTATCGTTTCACAAATTTAGCACCCTATGCTATAGTATACTCAATACATTACCAGATGGTTTACAAGATTGCTCGGTGCTGCAGTGCTTCCTCTAATACAATATCATTACCTATAGCCTCAAAGTCTTTCTTTCAACAAAGGCTATAAGATTGTATTCATTTTCAATGCATTGCCAATGATTAATTGGTCTTTCGCAAGTTTTGTCAAACTTCTTTTGACAACTTTCTCACATGAAATATGAAAATTTACTTGTTTCATGATCTTGAAGCTCAAAGTTTTTAAGTGTCAGATTTTTGTGCTAAAGAAAGACATCTCAACAAAGAAAAGTGAAAAAAGCTGGTGAATGGAATTCTAGCTTCATGAATAAATGCATCAGTAAGAATTCTCCCCAGGTGATGGTTGTGCAAAGCGATTGATGATATGACACAGAGGGGAGTTTCAAAATAAATATGCCTCTCACTGAAGCATGAGATTTATATCAGAGTAGACTTTACATTAAAGCCAATTACACTCAAATTCACAATCAATCAAAACAAAGAATGAATTGCCAGCAATTCTGCCCTTATCAGATTCAACTTGAAATCAATAAAGAAGATGAATATACTTTAAATAAATAAATTCTTAAGGTGGCTCGATACTCGTGAACTTTCCAAGATAGGATTTCTTAAAAATTGTTTAAAATGATCCAAAATATAGTTTATAGCAAGGATATATAAACCTTGTGGCTTATGTTGTTGTTTTATATTATCACCTCCGACTCGATACTCATGAACTTTCCAAGATAGGATTCCTTAAAAATTGTTTAAAATGGTCCAAAATATAGTTTATAGCAAGGATATATAAACCTGGTGGCTTATGTTGTTGTTTTATATTATCACCTCCGACTTTAAATAAAATTTTACTTACTTACTTACTTACTTATAGAGGCTGTTTGATTAGTCATGATCGAGAGAAGGGCATTTGATTTGTCATAACTAACTTTAGAGTAAAAATCAGATGCATAATACTTTCGTTTGGCTGTTACCAACAAGCGGGATTATACTCCTTAAATCAAATTAACATTGAAAGGATTGGGTATGATCATGACAAATCATTAGTATGATGATTCACGAGGAACCTTTTTCACCATGCAACAGTCCACTTTTTTTGCATATCAAAGTTACAGACTGTAATGCATTATTCTGTATTAATCTCTTTTGTCAACTTGGGTCAAATAAAACTTGTCTTCCCTACTTCCTTTCTTCCACAGGCATATACGTAGTTCCTTGGAAAGTATCCAGAATGTCCATGACCTACAACTCCAGAATGTCCCTTACTGCGCCTTTTTAGGTTAAATCATGAAAAACAAAAATATGATCTTTATACTTTATTATATTCTCAAATATATCTATTAAAGCAGCTTTTTTATTATCCTCGTCTGTAAGCATTGATTCCTTGAGCAAATACTCCAGCTGCATTGAACTTGTGGCCAGCATTTTGGTAACCAGCATATCCATCACCAGAATATCCACGACCTCCGACTCCGGTGCCTGGGACTCCATCTCTTTCGTAGGTGCCTAAGCTGGCCCCAACTGCTACAGCCTTGTAGTTGACATTGGCCTGCCGTCCTCCATTGTAATAGTTCACTTTGCGCTCCCTGGCACTATAATAAATGTCAATTGTCACATATTAAATTCTCTTTACACAACAATAAACAATTGTTATTATACGACAATGACACTTACAAGTTCTGGGGCTTGTCAAATCCATAGTTCCTGTATCCACCAAAGCCATGCTGAGAAAAGCTAGCAGACACAGCAGCCACAATGCAGAAGAGGAGAGCAATGGCAAATTTCATCTTGAGGTGTGTTGATAAAAGAGTTAGATGCTGAATGATGGTGATCAGATCTCTCAGTATATATACTGCACCAGGCTCAAGGGGTATTTCATTGTTTGTACATGTAGGCAATGTCACCATGACTTCCTATTTTTTTAGTAAAATCTTTAGAGTAGTGATAAATTTGAGGACATGGTGAGAAATGTCATCATGTCATGTTCATGTATGCGATGGTCTTTCACATGTTACTTCTCACTACCATTTTCATTGTCAATTGGAACAAGGGACATGGCTACAACTATGTTTCTTTTTTTTTCATTCTAGCATGTTTTTAACAGACTCATTTTGGCCACACCTGATCAAATTTAAGGCAAGGTCATGTCAATACTTCATGTGAAAGAATAAATACCAGGTGACCTGGTCATCATGATTCAGTTTCTGTAAAGGCTGACCTCTCACCCTATATATTAAATTTTCAATTGTTCTTTTAGCCTTAACACTGAATCAAAGTCTATGATATGAAGATGTTAAAATTAATAATTTACAAGTTTAGGGCCTGAATCACATAGGCATTTTTCTGTTTATTTTATTTGGCTGCCTGGTGCTATAGGCGCTTTCTGGTTAGGAAGACCTCCATTGAAGCAGCATAATGAGGTCAGTGAAGCCAGCACAACAGTGCAAGGGTTAACGAGGTCAAATACATCTGTCAGTACTAGACCGCTCCTCTCACAAAAAGTCATTGAATAGAAGCATGCTATTATTTTTGTTTTTTTTCTATATACAAAAACAAAAAGTACTTTTGTTTATTAAAAAATCACTTTCCTGTTGATGTCGGACTAAATTATATCCACTGATCATAACGTTGTCACTAATCACTCCGTCTGTTTATAAACACACATCTCCCAACTATTACAATGTAGGATAGCAGAAGCAGTTGGAGCCAGTGATGGGCACAATTCAGCTATGTGCAATTCAATTCAATTCAATTCAATTGGGCATCAGTGCAAATTCAATTCAATTCAATTCACTTGCTTTTGGGAATGAGCTCAATTCAATTCAATTCAATTCATAGGGGTAGTCAATTCAATTCAATTCAATTCATTTGTTGTGTAACTTGTTTAAGTGATACATTTTGTAAAGTACAAAACTGTACGCTCCAGATACGGGATTGAGTTATGCATTATATCAATTGGTCATTCATCATAGACTAATAGATCGATATATCAATAAATCTATCAATCTAAATTAACCAATCTGTCAATCCATCAACTAGTTACTTCTACGCTGATCAATCAATCAATCGTTCAATTTAAAAAATATATATCTATCTATCTACAAATGTATCTATCTATCTATCTATCTATCTATCTATCTATCTATCTATCTATCTATCTATCGATCTATCGATCTATCTATCAATAATTTTATCTATCAATTCAATCTTGAATAACAATTAACAAACAAGATGCTAAATCAATATATCCAGTATGGTAATTTTTTTCTATAATTACAGCTAAAATAAATGTGGATATATACAGTCAAGTCAAAATTTCAAATAATTAATACACTAAAATGGAGATGTGATGTATATAATTTAGCTAAAACAAAATAATATAGCTAGGGCAAGTTGACCTAACTTCAGCCTCTCACCCAACTTCAGCCCCCCTACAGAAAACTCCTTTTAATTGAATTTCCATTTGGCCGAGGTGCCAGTTTTTGGGATTAAAGTTATTGTCAATGAGTTTAGAATAAATTATCAAAAAATTATGACCATCAAAACATATGAATCAGGAATTTTACACGTTTTTTTAGTGGACCGCATTTTGCTTGTTTTGCAACGCGAATACAGCGCGAAACGAAAAAAAGTTTGATAAAAAGTTAAATCTGTCAGTTGGCTGTAACCAATTCACCTAAGCAGCAGCAACCAAAAAACATTTCATCACAAGGGAAAATTAGTAATCTTCCATAAATTAAGGTTTTTTTCAATATTTTCTACTTGATCATTCAATGAATTAGGTGATTTATAGGATTTGTCAATCTTACCTAACTTCAGCCCCCATGGTCCTAACTTCAGCCCCCATATGACCTAACTTCAGCCCCCAGGTTTCCCAAATTCCAGCCAATAAATCTCATGTGAGAAGTTTGTAAATTCATCCCTGAATATCTATATGTATTTTAAAATTTAATTTTAAAGCATTTTTACGTCTGACATACTGGAATAGACCAGTTGCCTGAATTGGAGTTTAAAATAAATTTTTATCCTCTTTCCGCAAAAACGATGACTTCTTTCCAAGGTTTTTTTTAAATACATTTTTGGGGGATTGATTTTTTTCAGACCATCATGTTTTATATACAGGTAAGTAATTAAAGCCAAATTTAAACAATCTGCTGATTTTATGACAGAATAGGGTCAACTGGTTGAAGTTAGGTACGGGGCTGAAGTTAGGTACACCCTAGGCTGAAGTTAGGTACTACGCGGCTGAAGTTAGGTACATGTCACACTTTTATCTTTGGAGCACATTTGCACTGCCTTATAAGGCATATGGCTGTTTTTTCAAAATATGGTCATGAAGAGGAGTGGAGGCTGGGGTTAGGTCCACAGCTACAAGTTATTCCCATGAATAGCCTGCCACTGACAAGCCATCAAAAACCAAAGTAGGCTGAAGTTTGGTCAACTTGCCCTATATAAATATTGAGAAGTGAGGATGATACTATCTGTAAGGTTTTATTTTATTTTAATATATTTTTCCTAATGCTAAGAATTTGTTAAAACGCATATCAAAGCTTGGCATGGCAGATTTAGGAAAACATTACACACAATATAAATTTATTGCAAGTATAGAGATGGTTATATTTTTCAGCTGAGAACATTTTTTGTTAGATAAAATTATAACATATTATCAAAATTTAAATCATACTTTTTAGAATCAGATAAGGCAGGTGAGCATGTAGACTAAATGCTGTATTCCACTTTCCGTAAAAGCGCCGATTTAACCAAAAATGGTTACAATGGAAACAGCTCTAGTTATGGTTAAAATTGAGCTAGAAACTTAATTAAAAAACGTGTATATATAGTTAAGAAGTAGCTGAATACAATGGCTAAAGTTAAAATACTGTATCTTTGATAATAAGGCCAGTATTAGCCTGTAAGTTACAATCATTTGATTTGCGCCAAAAGGTGTGAAAAAAGCAAATGGCGGCTACACTGTATGTGTTCAAATCAAAATCAAAATGGTGTATCCTTGAAGTGCTTCAATATTCATCAACCAAAATATTTTTAAAAATGACATTGGATACTTTTAACCCAATGCCAATAATCCTTCAAGGGTTCAGACTCTTATCAATTATCAATTCCTCACTTTTCGTTTTTTTCATGAGGGATGACAAATGTTGCATACTTTTTTATTATCCAGTTGAATCGAAAATGAATTGAATTAAAACCTCAATTCACAGCCTATCTCAATTCAATTCAATTCAATTCATTGCATTTTTCCAACATGGTCAATTCAATTCAATTCAATTCATTGACTTTTGAAATTGTGAATTAATTCGAATTAATTCAATTCATGAATTGAATTGTGCCCATCACTGGTTGGAGCCAGCTCAGGCACCTACGAAAAAGACGTAGCTCCCAGGCACTGGAGTCGGAGGTCATGGACATTCTGGTGATGGATATGCTGGTTACCAATATGCAGGATACAAGTTCCAACCTGGAAGATTTGCTCAAGGAGTCAATGCTTATTGACACTTTTAATAAGAAGGTTGCTTTAATAGATATATTTGAGAATAGTAATAAAATATAGAGGAGATACTTGTGTTTGGCATAATTCAACAGAAAACAAAAGGCTGTGGGATATTCTGGATATTCTGGCAACTATGCATGCAAAGGAGATTGACTGTCAGAGAAATGCTGGACCTCGAGTAGAAATGACAGATTGTCTGGGGATACATCAGTAATCCGTGTTATGTAGAAAACTGCAAGGTTATAGATGGTGTGATACATGGACAATAAGGAAATGCCGGAACTCCCTTTGGTGGCCTACTGCTCAATAAACCGAGCCTTACGAATCTAAAATGCTTGTTGACAGCTAAATGATCATTTAAAATGTTAGATATATTATGACCGGGCAAAAATTCTTTAGATATAAAGAATTACAGCTTACACTTCATCATTTTTCAGTGAAATGATAAAAAAGGCTATCTTTTGGCTGCTAAGTCATTCAATCATTGTACTCAGAAACAGGGTATTATTGAGATGCAAAAATTTGTGTCAAGTTATATCAGTTGCCAACACATTTCTAGTAAGCATACGCCACCCACGAGACTGCTTATATCTTTCCAGTCATGCCAACCCCCAATTAGAAAGACACTTTTATGAAGTCTTTTGTGTGATTTGGGGGAACAAGAGGAGATCCGGAGATCAAGTGACACAAGAAGGCTGACACCTCAAAAGTAAGAAAAAGTTCTGAAAAGTCAGTCATCATTACCCAGCAAATGGATTGATGTAATACCAAGACATTTAGAACTGTACTGTTACTGTGGGAGTTAAAAGTTGAACACTCTCCATGTTTCCGCCATCAAATATAAATAGGGTATGACAAATTCAGGAGCATGTGGCAGGCTCCCAGATAAGTAAGAAGTCACCGTTATCCTTTTGGACTAAAGTACAAGTTCATCCTGACAAATACAATGAATAAGATAAGTTACTTCCGCTACCCTCCAATAAGAAAAGTTTAAGCTCTTTATATTCATGACATTTATCTACATTAATTGAATTGCATTTTGTCAGTTGATGATATTAGTTTCTCATAATTGTGGTAATAAACTGTGACCAGCAAGTACCATTTACTGTATGCAATAAGAGTTATACTGCCAAGCAGGAAATTGCTAGAGATCTTGTGATAACAAAAGACGTCGGCCATATTAATAATTCAAACTGCTTTGACATTGTTGCATGTTGGTGTTTGCTTTGATGTCTTAGGTTGGGAGGACAATGCTATTATGGGATGTGTAATACAGCTGCTGAAGAGATCAATCATCTCCATGACCTTCAATGTTTCTTGAAATCAAAGATAGACTTAGAGTAAAGGGGTGCACCAGGCCCAAAATTAATCAGGACAGCTTCTGAAGGAATGACAGCACTAAAAACCATACTACTCCAAGCATTCTATGTGACTACCAGCTGTGCCGCCTGTAAGTAAGTGAATCGGGTAATGTTTTGCCCATGGGTCAATCTTCTGTATTGCACACAGTTTTACATAAAGGACAAAGTCCTTAACCCAAGGCTAATATATATATTATTTATTGCACTCCATGTAAAAATGTACAGGGATAATACGTATACAGTTTAAATAGTTATACATAATTATAAATATACTTTTTGAAAATCAAAAAGTAGACATAAAGTCCAACATTGTCTCTATCTCAGAGTCTGTAAATTTATCAAGATTCAATGTCCTCTCTCTGCAGGAAACCAGTTCTCTTATGATATTGGCACGATCTTTCTCTGTTGACGAAATTACAAAGTTCATGTTCATATTTCTTAAGAAGGCCATATTTGCACCAATCAGGCCGTTGTTTACAAAACTTAAATTGCTTATGTAATTTATTTTTACATTGTCACTTCTTAGCATCGAAGAACACATCAGCTGGCATCTTTGGTATATTTGGTGCTGGACAGGCTTGCACTTCATCAGTTCAGGGAGGAGAGACGATCTAGTAGTGAAGGGAAGATTACATAGCCGACGAACTGCTTTCCTCCACGTTACAAAGAAAGCATTTACATCAGGGTCTGTTATTTTCCAAGCCTCACATCCATAGAAGCTACAACACTGGGAATTGAACAACTTGGCACACATGTCTCTTGGTACTGTCTTAAAGTTGGCAATAACACTGTTTGCCTTACCAATGAAATCACTCTGCTTGGCTCTTATTTCATCTGACTCCCTAAGATCCTGACGGACGATGTTACCGAGGTGCTTAACTGAAGACTTCCAGGACAAGTAATAATAGAATTACAATGGAGAGGAGTATCCACATACTTGTCAAAGATTTTGAGTCATATGCAACTGTTTGTAGCAAAACAAATTGGCAGCCATTTGCTTTTCACACGCTTGAAATATCATCCTTTATGACTCCATATGTCTTCTTTTCATCAGATGAGTTTCCATGCCACCACAAACGGTTTGGTTGATGAAGTTTAGAATTGATCAGAAGGCTAAATATCTCACAATTCACTTTCCAGTGGCATTGTATCCTTTAAAAGACACAATCATTATGGACTTTCGAAATTCATGTGAAAATCAATAAAAGAGATGCAGGAAAAATTAATATTTATCTTGCTGCTGCTTTCCTAAATTTATGAGACACTACAACTTCTAAGCTTTTCCATCAAGTAAAGAAACAGTGCATCTCATCATGTGAGTAAGCACTTCAAAAGTTTGAAAGCCACAAAGGAAGAAAAATAACAGGGTTAAAAACAACACTTTAGTTTGCTGTATGGAAATTAAATGGCTGTCAAAATAAAAAGGAAGAATATTTAAATCTTCAGGGAATTGCTGCACCATTATTTCTCAACAAAAGCAGAGGCTACTGATACTGGTTGAATAATGTGGTTGTAATAATGCCCCAAAGCCCTAAGACTGAGCTTGTTCGTAACAAGACAAATTGCCAAAGGTAACTCTTGTCTCTAACCTATGAATGACCTGTCACTGACTTGCCTTACACGGTGTCAAGTGCTGAGCATGAGAAATGAAGCTATTAATACTCCCTTACACCTAGAGTGTCTCTGTCTGTCTGTGCAGCTTCCTAAGAAGAATCATTTTAACGGTCTCAGTGATGAAAGCCAATGTTGCTGTTACACAGGATTTAGAAAATGTTATTCACCTTTTAATCAAGCAGAAACATCAATTATCACAATGGTTTCCTTCCATCATGGCAATGAAAAGCTAATTCCCCAATGACTCTCACACAATGTCAGTTTCTTTGTACAACAAAGCAATGTCTTATCTCATTTCTGTTTGACTGTGTAACAGTCTAAGCTAACAAATTATGTATTGTTTCACAAATTTAGCACCCCATACTATAGTATACTCAATACATTACCAGATGGTTTACAAGATCGCTCAGTACTGTGGTGATTCCTCTAATACAATGTCATTACCTATAGCCTCTATAGTCTTTCCTTCAACAGAGGCTATGAGGTTGTATTCATTTTCAATGCATTGCCAATTATTAATTGGTCTTTCGCAAGTTTTGTCAAACTTTTTTTGACAACTTTCTCACATGAAATATGAAGATTTACTTGTTGCGTGATCTTGGAGCTCAAAGTTTTTAAGTGTCAGATTTATGGGCTAAAGAAAGACATTTCAACAAAGAAAGGTGAAAAAAGCTGGTGAATGGAATTCTAGCTTCATGAATAAATGCATCAGTAGGAATTCTCCCCAGGTGATGGTTTTGAAAAGCGATTGATGATATGGCACAGAGGGGAGTTTTTTAATAAATATGCCTCTCTCTGAAACATGAGATTGACATTCAAGTAGACTTTACATTAAAGCCAATTACAATCAAATTCACAATAAATCAAAAAAATGAATGTATTGCAAGCAGTTCTGCTCTTATCAGATTCAACTTTGTACTAGTAATCAATGAAGAAGATGAAAATATTTTAATTAATTTATTGAAGATAGATATTTAGAACTGAGGACATGAAGTGCCTTTTTGTTTCCTTTGATGCCATAAATATAGTTTAACTTATCATTGTTCCAGTTTGAAGCAAGCTGTTTGGTCAAAACCCAACTCTGCATAACCAGGAGCTGCTTCTTTTCTGGTGTCGTGTCAGTGATGGTCAAAGGAATAACTGGGCAAATACCACACCTTATTCCCTTTTGATGTTATGTGTTCTTTTTTCTCATTTCCGATTTACCGTTATGACCTTCTGAAAATGTTCTCATATCCTCCTTTGCCTTTTTACTCCACGTGAAGTTGGTTACCAGGCTTAATTTACCAACTTCAAAGGAGGCGATTATGCATGTCTAAGGGAGGGCATGTCCCTAAAGTGGGAAAGTGTATTTTGAGAACTTTCAACCCTGATTAATTTTTGAGACATATCAAAGAAATTTTTTGTTATGACTTATAGACAGAATTATGCAACATACATCTGCACTAGTTGGCTATCTTTCGCGATACCAATGGTTTCACTGTAAAGCATTGTAGGAGACGCATGTTATATAAACAAAAAAGTAAATTTATGCTACTTTTTCTTTGTGAAATTCGTTTTTTCTTCAGGAAAACCCCCTGTGGAAAGGGTGTGACAGTTATCAAATGGACACATTTATGTCGGTTTTAATGCCAGAAATGATTAGTCTCTATGAATTTAATTCTTAAATTGGTGACTTGTGTAAGTTGCAGCTCATCATTAACTTAATAAATAACACATTTCTCATTTTTGTAAAGATGACAACCCAACATGCACTGCCAGAGATTTCCTATATGTACAGCAAAGGCAATGTCTTGCTCCATTAATCTTTTTTAACAGCCTCACTTTACCATGCAATTATGCATCCCCAGGCTGCTATTATTGCCCAAGGGTACACCCAAGAAACAGCATGAATTGTTTAGGAGAATCCTAAGAAGAGTAAGGGTCAATAACCTAAATGGCATTTGTGATGCAGATGCAGTTACCCCGAAATCAAACAAAGACATTGCAAAACCAATTTAAGATAATTATGCAGCATTGTTACTCTCCCATACATTGTCACACAGAAGGAGGGGGCTAGGAAAGACAATGGGCAAAGGTCAAAAGTTGTGAAACATTTGGGTTTATAAAACAGTTCTTGATCTAGTGGCACTGTATAGCAGTAAACAGTGAGTTAGGTGATGCCTTTGGATTTGCTTAAAATGGCATGAACCCAGCAATTGAGAGTTTAAAATTCTGTAAATATATATATATTGTTTATATGATCAATATTGCCAAAAAGAAAAATAAACCTTTTCAAATGATTTGTGATGAATCCTTACAAAATATTCCAGGCCTCACAAACACTGAGAAATCTTAAATGATCTTCCTGGAAAACTATCAAAAATTGATTGCCCTTTTAAAGCAATGATCACAACGCCCTCATTACCTGTACTTGTCCCTTACTTGAAGAGAGATGACATTTAATTTAAAACTTGACCAACTTCACAAAGTACTTGCATGGTTTCTGCTTCATAATAATGAGAAAACATTAAAAACGTTGCCCTTCAAATTGTTTTCATAACAGTGATTCAATGAAATAAGAAAGCTTACGAACAAACTTGTTTTTAAAAGACTGAAATGAGGGCTTTGCAAAAAGGGAAACAATGCATCTGTTTTGTCCTACAGTCAGCATATTTCTTACCTATTTAGCATACAACATACTTCCCTTCTTTGTCCCATCGCTATTTTACAGGCAAATGACTGTCTCTAGCCATAAAACAGCCGCACCATGACATTGGATGGTCCTCAAGATATGATTGGACAATCACGTTACAACATTGCTTGGAGGCAAGGGTTATTATTATATCATTATATGCCCATCCAAGTTATATTCTCATCTTATCTTGGTATTATATCCAAGATTAATGTACTACTTCATTTGACTACCAAAAACATTATCTGGCACACAAACTCAACTATAAAATAATGGTAATGTTAGATGTACTATAAAGGTTAGATACACTGTACAGTGCTGCATGTAAGTAAGTGAAACGGATGATGTCACTTTTACACATACACACGCACTTATGCTGAGTTTTTTTTCATATCAACAAATTCGCACATGCTCTTTTTTACACCACCAAAAATTCGTGCACATGTAAAATTTAATGAAAAATATACATGCCATTTGGTCCATGCCAATCATCCTAAATCAAACTGCTTGTGCTGTGAATTCATATACCAACCGTGACATCATTATTATTTGTAATGATATCACATGACCGGTGACTTGATTAGAAGTTGTTTACCTCAACATTCTACCTGTGAGGAATAACAAATCATTACTTATAAATTAATCATAACTTTTCAGCCGTTTATTCGATATTGAGGCTTCCCAATCCTTTATCAAATTACTGTTGCAGGGTTAAAGCCTTCAAGCCCCTGTGTAGATATCAAGAGTTCTCTTAACTGAGTTTATGAAAGTTTCTCTCATCCTTTCATATGCCCAGTGGCTTGCTGTGATAAAGGGGTGGTCCAAAATTGTTGATCGCATTTGTTTCCCAACCTTTGTTGTTCCTCTTCTTGCCACTGGCTGACAGTCAGGCAGTTGTTGTGCAACACTACAATTGCTTTTTACAGGAACGGTTTGCTTGCAATTATCTTTGGATTATAAAAAGTATTTTATATGATATATTTGGACAAAATAATTGTAAACAGATTTGAGTCAGTATTGATATTTTGTCAATCAACATTTAAGTACTTGAAAAACTTGGTATTTCCTAAGCACTTTGGTTGTGTTTAGTAAAGGAAATAGTAAGATCGAATTGTTCGAAAGAACAAAAAACACTTGTGCGGAATCATTGTGCAGCTTGCTGTTCTACAAAAAGATCAGAAAACAGAGCACAAATATTTCTTTATTTCAGACCTTTTTGGTATCTTTTCAGTGGATGCAGCAGCCAATGCATGGAGTGCCAAGCTCAGCCTTTCGTGCTTGAACTACAGGAAATCCTCAATAGACATAGCTTGCTGGAAAATATCTTCCGTAAGCATAGTTTATTGGAGCATATATAGAATATCCGTGACCTCCAACTCCAGAACCTGGGACTCTTTTGTAGGTGCCAGAGCTGGCTCCAACTGCTACAGCCTTGTGGTTGACATTGGCCTGACGTCCTCCATTATAATAGTTCAATTTGCGTCCACCGGTACTGGCAGGTAAAGAGACAATCTTATTTTCGGAGCACCAATATATTCCAGTATAAATGTAAATGCAAAAACAAAAGCATTCGACTCTAAACTTACAAGTTCTGGGGCTTGTCAAATCCATAGTTCTTATGGCTATTCCAGCAGCAACCTTGTGCACTGCATCCAGCTGCCAAGGCACAGAGGAGGAGAGCAATGACAAGTTTCATCTTGGAAGATGTGTAAACTCAGCTGCTCATCAGAACTGATGCATGAAGATAGTCAGATCTCCCCCCACATTGAAAAATCAATGGAAAATTTGTAGTAGTAGTAGTAACGGTTTTCCCTCGGTTCACGTAGAGGGAGGGATGTGCCACTGTTAATAATTGTAGGTGATGATAGGGGTGGAGGGAACTGATTAAGGTGGGAAATGATCATGAGGGCAACAAGATTGCCCAGGGATGGCTAGACCAAGCAGATATGAAGGGGCAAGGCAGTGAACAGAAGTCTTGAGGGCCAAATACTGCAGATAATTTAGGTATTTCCTTGACGTTTTTGCTTCAAATAATGAAAATAACTATGTCAGCAATGAAGTACCTCTATGAAACCTACATGGAAGTTAGGCTGACTTTCAAGAATGTCAATAGAAAAAGTTTGGTCAAGATATTTTGTCGCTAACAGCCTCCATTTTGGGCCCTTTGACAGCCATGTGTGTGAATTTTGGTTGATTTTCTCTTCTTTTTGGCCTAAACTTGTAAGGTGTCAGCAATGAGGTACCATAATGAAATTTATATTAAAAAAATTATAAGTTTCAAAACAATCATAAAAATCAAGTTTGGTTGTTGTACTTCATTGCTGACCCCCCTCCCCCTACAATTTAGACGCAGTTTTGGTTATTTTCTCTCTTTTTGGGCAAAAAAATATTTTTCAAGTGTTAGAAATAAATATGAAACATTCTGGCTTATATTAAAAAATACCTAACCAAATTATCTGACAAATCATGTTTTGACAATGTGCTTCATTGCTGACCCCCCCCCCCTCCCTACAATATTGATGCATTTTTGGCACTTTTCCCTGTTTTGGGGCAAAAAAAAAATTAAAGTTACAATTAGGTATACCATTCTTGTTTATATATATTAAAAGATTCCTAAGTATCCAAATTATATCTGCTGAACCTCCCCCCCACCCCCCTCCCAGCCACAATTCAGGTGAGTTTTGGTGGCATCAGTGCTCTCGCGAGATTCGTGTCTAAATCCAAACAGGTGTAAATGTGTGTACTTCTGCCTGAATCTCGCGAAAGCAGCACAATTTGCACAAGATGGCGGGATCAACTTTTCCTTTTGAATCTGTGCTCAATTTTGGAGTTCTAGCTGTCATAAATCAGTGAATAGCCATTGAATTAGCCTGTTGCTTTGCTGGTGAGTGTGGAATATTGTTTTGTTCGAATTGTGCACTATATTTTGTGAAGAGACACAAGTGTAGGTTCAGGAATGCCATGTTACAGGTGTTTTCATTTCCATGCGATTCTTGTCATTCACACTTGGCTGTGAGGAATCAATGCTAAACCAGCACTTACTGCGTTTGATAAATCAAACGTGTGACGTTCTGTTGTTTCTAAACCAATCAGATTAATTAAATATGGCATGTAGTTGGTGGGTCTAGAATCTAAGAATCTCGTACTAATGAAATTACCTGTAACAGAGCGATATGCAAAATCTACATTTTTCAATGTGCCCCCCGCCATTATATATTCACTGACAGTCAGGAATTTTTATTTTTGCTTATTTAAGACATACTGTTACAATTAGCAATGTTATACAGTCCTTGTCATATTTACATGGAATCTCAAGTTTTTTTTCTATGCTGTTGAACTGTGATGTCAGAGATGACTCTATTCTAGCATTGCAATATATGTAAATTAACTACAAGCTGTGATGTCATTTCAGACTAGGTCAGATTCCCCAGCTTCTAGCCAATGTTGATCCTCCTGAACTGAGCGTCACAGTTTCAACACAGTGTCAGAGTGAGAGTTTTATCAGGGATAGCCCCTACAACTGCGTCATCACAGCTTGATAGCCAATGGGCTGACCGTAAACTACGTCATCACAGTTCAAACATTGATATATTGAAGGAAGCATTACATTTTTGATCCCAATGATTTATCACAGCAATCACCAGTCTAATCCTACCAAATGGCAGCTTTGTGAGCATTCACAGTAAACAACTGTTATAATCCTCCCAGAGTTGTTTGATAAATCTACAAACTTGCTAACTTACAACTTTAAACTTTGATGGAAGTCGGTATAAACAGAAGGCTTTGTCAATTTGTTCGTAAACACATGGCTTATGTTATGTATATTTGTTCTGGCAGCCCATTGGCTGAGAGGCTGTAATGTCAAACTTGCATGGGTTTTTCCCAGACCCAATTTTAACTCTGACACTGAGTTGAAACTGTGATGCTCAGTTTGGTGGATTTGCATTGGTTAGAAGCTGGGGAATCTGACCCAGTTTGAAATGACATCACAGCTTGTAGTTAATTTACATATATTGCAATGCTAGAATAGAGTCATCTCTGACATCACAGTTCAACAGCCTAGAAAAAAAACTTGAGATTCCACGTAAGTATGACAAGGACTATAAATAGGTTTATGTTCATATGACAAAAAAGTTTCATGTATTGTTTCACACATAATAACATTGCCCGAGGCCTCATAATCTTTGTCACTTCTGTTTTTCATTTTAATATCCTAAAATACGGTGGGCTATATCCTTCTGGAATATCTCTTTATTTAAGTGACTGAACAGCTGAGTGGACAAAAATATCAAGTCCTGCTTAAGTCTCTACTTAGTTGTTTGTTTTCCTTAAGTATTGTAAGTTTCTCTGTAATGAGAGTCACAACTTCATTAGTTGTAATCAGCTGAAACATTTGTAGGGGAGAGCGGGGCACAGTGAGACAGCAGGCACAGTGAGACAAAGCCCGTTGCGTCTAACTGGTACTGTTTACAGATCAACCCTCTTTTGTATAGTACAAAACGTAAGTAAGTGAGAGACTGTCCTATATCCAGAGTGCCTACACAGCATGTTGAGATTGGAATTGCTTCATTTTGGTTTTTAGTCCGTAAAGGTATATAATTTTGCTAAAAGACTTTTTGTTATAATTGACATGAAAAATGGTAAAATGAAAATCAATTGCTAGGGATTCAAACCTTGATTATTTGTCTGAGTTAAGTGAGATGATGAACCACAATACATGCATCCGGTCCGCAGGATACAAATATTTTATAAAGAGAGCTGCTTGGGGCACAATGAGACAGTTTGAGGCGGGGCACAGTGAGACATCACAAAATACACTCGCAACGACCTGAATGTAATGCATAGCTCACAATTCACTATTAAAAACAAAATGCCTGCTATAAACTACTGATTTTAAGGATTTATATCCAAAGAGAAGCATCGGAAAGAATTTTGATTAGTATGTAACCGGTGCGGCAGGTTAAATAAGTCATGCATGTGCAATGAAGTTTCGAAACATGCTCAAAAAAGGAACCAAAAAATCACCTAGCCAGCTGCTTTTATGTGAGTACAATAGTTTCTGTAGCAACAATTGATAGAGCAATTCCGCAGGTCCTAAGGATTGGCGGTTTTGGCAACAGATGCCCTGTCTCACTGTGCCCCGCCTGCTGTCTCACTGTGCCCCGCCCACGGGGCACAGTGAGACACTGAACGAGCATGGATGTAACTCAAAATTTCTCAAAACCTGTAAAAGGTAGGAACCCGAAACTACTGGACAATATACCAAACGTCATTGTCCATAATGTGGACCTGATCTCATTTAACTCGTTACTGCAAAAATTTTGGAACACTTGAAAATAAAAAAAAGTGTCTCACTGTGCCCCGCTCTCCCTATATCACATCATGTTGGTTAAACGGACACCATCAGAAAATTATGTGAAAAGTCTCAGGAACACTGCTAAAATACCTATGATGAGTGCCCCTCTGTTCCTATACATTTAAATTGACATTTTGCATTATTATATCATCCAAAATATTGAGCGATTCCATTGCATTTAAACTTGTTGAATGAATAATGTTGTTTCACTCGAAAGGTTAGTGGATCTACAGACAAGAAAATACTTGCATTTACAGATGAGTGATTTTGAGCAGCTCTTGAAGATCTAATCACGTTTTATCTGAAAGACAATTTTGACATTTTAATCAAGTGAGACATCGCAAAACTCTCCCATCAAATTCATTTACTGATTATATCCAAAGCTGCCTGTACAACACTCCATTGAATGATTAGGAAACGGACTAAACATAGTCTTTAAGGTGGCAAACCAATCCTCCCACCAACTGGCTGTGCAGTGTGCAGTGGTTGTGTTACATTCAGAATGTAAGCTTAAATTTCACTATGTGGTGGAGAATTAGCTCTTTTCTAATATAAACTAGATATATGTTATTGTTCTTCAGAGATATTCTTCCACAAAATCACTCTTTATTGCCCACAAGAAGTTATTTAGTCCCCCAAATGTCAAATAAGCTCTGTATCACAAAGATAAGAGGAAGAAAGGCCCAGAAATCTGCTTCATGGAGAAATCACTGAAGACAGTAACTTGTGGCAAGTGAGGTAACTCCTGAAATGTACAGTCATACTTTCTTGTCAGCTATAAAACTGTTCTTCTTCCCATGCACATGTCACAGAGTATGCATATATACCCCACAATGTTTACAATACCACATGAAAAAGCAGTGGATATATCCCATGTGGTATTGCGTTGTATACTCAATGGTTTGTTGTATACCTCATGGTTTGATCATTGTCGATGATGTCATTGCATTGTTAACCATTGTGACGTCATGGCCATGGTGATGTCAAGACATTGTGACATCCAAAAATCAAGAAAATTTTGGGCTCTGTTCCGCCGTCATGGAAAAAAAGTTTGAACGTGTTGAATCTTTTTTGACATCCACGGCGCAGTTTTTCCATTTCTAGGAACCCCTGAGGGAATCAAAAACTACCCCTGAGGGATGTGAAAAGTCGACGGCGGATCACCCAAATTCATCCAAATTACCAGGAAATACCATCCCGCCCACGCCTAAAGTGCTCCGTAACGTGCCGTGAGAATGGGGCATTACTGTGGTAACTTGCCGTTTTCTTAGGGGCACCATTTCTTCTTGAGGGGGGCTCGGAGTATTTTTTTAAATAAACAATTTCTTTGCTCAGTTTTGGTGAAATAAATAAACTCTTTATGGTCAGTCATGAAATAAATAATTTCCATTGGGCGTTTTTCATAAGAAGGCAATGCAGGACTTAGGAATGAGTATTTGGGGACTTTGTGCTCTTGAAATAGACAATTACGCCCGCCTTTACCGTGAAATAAATAATTTGTCGCCAAGGAAAACTCCAAGCTCCCCCTCGATTGTTAAATGGTTGCCCCCTTAAACTACCTTAATCAGCACTGCATGTATTCTCTGGCTATAGCTGTGCAGACGGATTCCTTTCTGTTTTTTTTCTGTTGTAGACTTGTTTGTCCAGATTAGTTCTTCTCATTCAGATACCACAACAAGTAAGGCTGCTTAGCTCTGTTTTCAATGCATAGGGCTTCAGTCAAACACCTTTTTTTTTAAGTCTTATTTGATACCTTGTAACACATATCAACAATGCAATCAATGTAGTTTCTGGTCAACTTTCAATCAGTGGTATACACATGAAAAGATGGTCATAATAAATTAATTTTCAGACAAATGTCTGAAAAAACTGAATTACCATCGAAACTTCTTAGTTTAAGTCTGTTACTTACAGTTTCTTGTAAGAGAAAGCTTGTCCAAAAGTCTCAAGGTTAAAATTTCACTGCTTTCAAGAATTCCAAAGTGGTGGTAAGCTTCATCCTTTCCAAGGGAACTTTGCGCATCAAAATGTTTCTTGGCATAAAGTCTTCTTGTATATATATCTGGCAAATTTGATTGTGAAACAGTCGCCTAATACTTTTTCATGCGCAATTAAGTGTGTAATTTGATCAATGAATTGTCAATGAGCATTGTATATCTTCTGTTCTCTGCCTTTTATGTACATTGTCTTCAAAAAAAGGAGTTAAAAGAGGCAGTCTTCAAGCATATTGGAGTTTGCTAAGACCTATCCCTGACTGACCCCCCTCTGCAGGAAACATCCAAATTGGACCCCAGCATCACTCAAAGAAGTGGAAATACGAATCAGCTTATTTGGGGAAGAAGAGAGCACCTCGTTACCATTCAAGCTTGTTACTCTGGCTTCAAAAGGTTGTGCGACTTCCAAAGAGCCAGATTCAGCTGGTGATCAGGGCAATTATTACCATTGTAAACAAGGCCAGAGTGCACTTGAACCATACGAAAGATGTCTTAATTTTGAAATTTGAATATGAACTTCTTGTTGTTTTGGCAGTCAAATGTTATTGCAGAATTGCGTCTCTTTCATGCCCTTGAGGTGGTCTATTCCGGACAGAAAGTATCATCCATTGGAGATTGGTCTAAATAAGTTATGGGTGATCTATCACATCAAATGCTGCAGAAAGTTCTCAGAGCTCTAACTTTATGGTCCCCACCAAATGTCGGGATCCGCCACAGGCAGTCTGGTGAAACTGAGAACTGTATGCTGCTGCCACCTGGCACAAAAGTTGATTTCCTATGCTACAGCATTGCTGTCCCAAGAAATAGTTCCAATTTCATTGCACATTCACAAAATTTCTATCCAACATTGATGTATACCAGAGTCAGACTCGGCAATCACATTCTCTAAGGAAGTAGACAAGGCCATCAGCACACTCAGAAACAGCCCCGGTGTCTTCCAGACAAAATTGTGTGTGTTCCTCTGGTCGAAAGTAGGTGGACGTTCGCAGGAGCTCGCTGAATAGCACACTAGTCACTTGGTGGCAACACAAGACAGCATATGTTCTGATCTGTGGCAATGCAAGAGCAGTCCACTTGTAGACAGCGCCACAGGCATAACCACACAACAGGTCATGGCATCCATTGGCGGTGTACAGGAAAGATTTTGAAACAAAGCCAGTTCTAGGAATACCATTGAAAGAGTGAGGAATGTTGAAAGATCCCTTGGCAAGGTCAAGTTCATGGCTCCTCAAAAGATGATTATAATGAAACAAAGAGAATTACGTAAATGCCGGTCTAGTAATTTCCCCTGCCATATTATTCTGGAGTAATTTTAGCTTAGGTTTGCCATGACAAAATTTGAGTTGTTCAAGAAGGTTCATGTGAAACTATACACTGTAAAATCTGAATTTTGAGTCAGCTTAAATGATTGAGAGAGACGGTTGCACAATTCCTTTGAGCTATCATAGCTTGTTGTTTGATGTTATAACAGTGAAAAGATTATCATAACTCAAAATATCAAGCTATGTTAGCTCAAACAAATTGTGCACACATCTCACTCAATCATTTGAGCTGACTGAAAATTTCAAATTTTACAGTGTAACAAAGCGTTATTGCAATGACACTTTGTATTTGCTCAATTTAAAGCAACCATAAGGTGATGCCTCCACACACTCAGAAAAAAAGGTTACACAAACAACCATATGTGGTTTTTTGGCTTGTCACCAGTATAAATCCACTTTTGGTTTTTTAAAAAACCCTTTTGATGTGGATGTTTAAAAAACCACCATCTAAAATTCCCCTTTGGATTAATATATAACCAATTTGGATTTTCATATACTTGCAGTGTGAACCAATAGTGGTTTATTAACAAACCCGTGAAGGATTGTTATTATCGTTTTCATAGCTACGCGTTTTTCAAGTTTGCAATTTGCTTCATTCCAAAACTGTGATGTCAGGGATTTAGTTGATAATTTCGTTTATTACAAGCACATATTTCAGGAAACCGACAAACTGAACTGAACCAAACAGACTACTTAGCCTCAAAGGAAAGTTGCAATTACTGACAAAAAAAAAGTTGTTTGAAATTGTGATGACTGGTGTCCTGTGAAAAACAGAAACACATTTTGTTTCTTAAACAATTAGGTGCAACACTCAGCTTAGACATACGTTGTTTGTTGTGGTTGTACACAAATAGTAACAGTTTTAAATTCCTTTGTCATTAACTGTGATGTCAAACTCTGAACTGATATGTCACAGATTGAAGATTGGACCAATCACATTGACAGATACCCGATGATGTCACGGTTTAACTGCAAAACAAAGTTTTCAAAAAACACATAGCTGGGCCATTCTCAAATTTCGGGACAACGGGTATAGGAAAATTGTCCTGTAACGGAGGGGACAATGTGGTAACGGAGGGGAATTTTGATGTAAAAAACCAACTGTAGGAACAGCAACAAAAGGAAAAATGATAAAAGATTGATGTAACTATTACTTTCAGAAGTACTTCATCTCGTATCAGTAGATTTTTTGGTCCAAATGTTGATTTCTTGCTCATGATCTGGTAACGGAGGGGACGGTAACGGAGGGGAACAATTTTTTGCTTTTCGCTCATTACTGCTTTTTATTTTGGAGATTAGACAAAATAATTGCAGAATATTAAAACCTGCCACCCTCAGCAACATATACATGAAATCGCTCTGTAAAATTATCATTGGTAAGCTTGGAAATGAAGGAAACGGAGGGGACATTTTAGTGGGACCAAACACATTTTTTATGAACATTATGTCATAATTTATTGAATACATGTTTTATGAAGTCTGCAAGGCAGTGGTACTATGGCGCACATGCGTCTGATGATATTCAGTGAAAATAGCTCATAAAAAACAATAACGAACAGAGCTATGGCAAGTAACGGAGGGGACAAAAAAATTGACATAAATTAGTGACACGACTATTGTATCAATTTAATCAATGAAATTATACACAAAAAAAATTGAATATGAACTAAATATAAATTCAAGTCTATATTCCCATGAATCGTGCAAAGAAACTTTGAAAATAATGGTATATTAGGAGGAAAATGAACACTTGATTTTGTCATGTCAGGTCCAGTGACAGGGAAAAACCATTGATTTTGCACGGATTTCTGGACATAATGCATTAAAAAAAGTCTAATGAATGACTTTTTGCTCCAAATGCAGTGGTTCTAAGTAGAAATATGAATAACAGATGCAGAGTGACGCTTCAGATATTTATCGCATTCATATTAATGTCAGGGAGCTAGAGTGACGCAAATTGTCCCGAAATTTGAGAATGACCCAGCTATGAAAACGATAATAAACAACTATCTGTGGTTGTTAACACTATCATAACTGGATTTGTATAAAACTTTATTGGATTTTTAACAAACTTTTTCTGGCGTTTTGATTAACCACTAGAGGTTTACTACTGAACCAAATATTTTATTAGTTTGTTTTGTACATATCCATCTTTGGTTTTTAAAGGAACCATATGAAATGGCTATTCACCCTTTTTGGGTTTAACTAATATCCAAAAGTGGATTTATAGTATTCCACCATGGAGTGTATTTTAAATCAAACCTGGTTTTTCAAGTAACCTTTTTTTTTTATCATTCCCTTTGGGGGTACTGCTTTGCTGAATAATCATGAAAAGATTTTCAAATTTCCGTGTAGGATATTTCACCTCACCATTGGTGTTACTTGCAAAAAAACGTTTTTCTGGTTAACTGACAAATTTTATCTTTCAGTTTTTTTTGCACATATAGAAAGAAAATAGAATTGCATTTGACATTTTTTTATTCATCAATATCTATTCATAAAATTTTGAAAATGCAAGAGGGAGATAAAAACTCACACATGTAAAAATATATGTAAGAAATAAGAAGTGAAATTGCATTAAGATATCAAAATATAAACACCATGACAGCACAAAAACACAAAATTAAAAAACAAATGAAACACATATTTTCATATCTAAATACAACTTTTGTAAAAACACAAAATATATAATTACGATATTTGAATGAAATAATGCTTCTCGTATTTCAATATAACCATCCTGACATGTACATTTGTTGATGTAATAGTCCACAAAAGATGCAGTGTAATAGTCCATAAACGAGGAGGTGTTCTTTGAAATGTAACGAGCATTAATGTGTGAGAGATTAAGACAAAGGCCCATGCTGTTATCCTCTGCCACTATGATGGCATTTTTCCAAATGGTAGATGAAACTGTGTCCAATGGACTTTGCGATGAACCACAGTTCTTCAAAATCATATTTGCTGTTGAGCACTTGACTTCCTTAAAATACACGCAATCACGATGTTAGTTTTCACAAGTACACAAGCGTAATAGTATAGAGTTTTCATTGCATTGGTTTCATGCACAGATTTAAAAATTGATGTTTAACTTCTTGGCTGATACATATATATTCACTTAACAACAGTACAGAATTCTGCCTACATACACTTTTAGTTTGTATTGAAATGGAAAACGATTTTATGAACATCAAAGTCCATTATAGCTTTATGTTTGGCGTGTTTAAGTAATGAAGATGGTCATCATGGTCGAAAGTCCACTATTCCGTTTTCAATTTTGCAAATTCTAAACTTGACATGATGTCACAAAATCATGTCTGGCTCTTTGAAAAATGCATGAATCATCTTCAAACGGGCAAAATCTTGAGTTGAGTAGCTTATACGCGAATCTGGCAAGTTATATTACGTTAAATTTAGTATTTTAAAAGATGTAATGCTTTCAAAAAGTCTGATTATTTAATGTTGCTGAGTTTACAACTGCTTGCACTCAAATACACACCTAATAGACCCACCTTTTCACTCTCCTGGCTCACAAGCATCACCAACATGGTTGGAGAAGAGTTTTTCAAGGGACGATTCCTGAGACCTTTCCAGAACCTCTTTAGAAGATGAGCTCATCCAGTTCCACTCGCTAGATGAGCACCCCTTCACTTAGAAGCTGAAACAGAAGTAATTTCATAGTTAGGCACACTGTAGTCAAATAAAGGCTTCTGATTCATATCATGTGTCATAAGCATGATAAGTAACCTTGGAAAATAACATATAATAAACATATAATAATATCAACACTGCTGAAGGGTTGTTGTCAAATACCCTATGTTTTTTACCTAGTTAGATGGAATATGTATCAAATAACTTGAAATTTCCCATCAAGAAAATTTCAAAACTAACATAAAGTGAATACTTTGTGGGTAGAAATCTACAGTATTGTATGATTAGACATTACAGTATGTCACGTCAAGCAGAGGACAGACGTTTGCCCAAATATCTCAGCAACCACATGTCTCACAGGAGAAAAACACATACCTATGTATAGCTTAGCTCATTTGTAATATGAATATCACATCTTCACGATGTTTCGGTGCTGTTTTTGTCCAATATTTGACAATTTATGGAAATGGCAGTCAAATTTTGCAAAATGTTGACATTTGTGATGCTGCCAATCTGACACACAATGGGTGGTGACGTCACAAAAGTGCACTGCAGCGCCACCCCAGACTTAGTTCTTGTCAAGTTAGTATTAAATAGACCTCAAATCTCATTGTGGTATTTTTATGGCCTGTACAAACTATGCTAAATTTCTGTCTCAATGCTTGACGTGACAAACTGTATATGAAATATTGATTGGAAAAATATATGATGTAAAATATATCATTAACGATACATGTCATAAACAATGACCTTAGAATTTAGGCCTACTAGAAACTTTAAATGTCAAATGTAACTACAGCTTCCATTGTGATATTTCTGGAAAGTTAGCAAAGACTTAATGCCTTAAAAAATGTATATTCGGTTACTGATGGGGAAGAACCCTACATAAAAAAAGACATTTTTATTCAAATATATCTTAGCAAATATAGTAATGCAGATCATTAACTAAAGAAAATGAATCATAAAATTCTCACCTTGGAGCAGTGGGTGAACCAGTATAAGCGTGCCTCTTCATTCACTGGTAAAACCAGTTCTATTTAGTGCTATTCTATCAAACTGACTTCACAAAGAGTGTCAGAACTGTGCATTTCTGACTGCCAAAAATACCTTGTGATTAGCCTTAATACAGCTGTAACAATGATAAACTACAAACTTGCCAGATTTAGTATTGTACTTCCCTAATGTGTAGCTGTGAATAATGTTTAAGATCAGTGAACTTGGACTTACAGTTGTGCTTGAAAATTAGTGAACCCATAGAGATTTACCGTTGAAGAGAATGATAAAGTTGTCTCATCATACTCGCCATAACATATATGATATTGCACAAATCATTAAACCAAAGACTGTATTATACCATTGAGGTATCCCACTACATGTACCAGCCTGGCAATTGTATTTGTAACAGGGATCTTTGTGCTAGATAGGGGTTATAATTGTGCAAAAGTAAGTGCACCCTCTGCTCCTATATTTTAACATCACGCTTAGGGTGCACTTACTTTTGCACAATTATAACCCCTATCTAGCACAAAAACCCCTGATACAAATCCAATGGTCAGGCTGGTACATGTAGTGGGATACCTAAATGGTGTAACACAGTCTTTGGTTCACTGATTCTTGCAATATCATATATGTTATGGCCAGTATGGTGAGACAACTTCATCATTGTCTTCAATGGTAAATCTCTATGGGTTCACAAATTTTCCAGCACAACTGTAAAACCTTGACTGGTTTTGTAGATATCCAAGTTATCTATTATAAAACCCTAATAAACCAATATTAACCAGACTGGATTTTCAATGATTCATTTGATTTTCTAAACAACCATAATAAGCCCTTAAAATCCCCTTGGTTTACTATACATTCAACTGATTATGTAGAAAACCCCAATAAACCAAGTTTTTTTCTGTGTGCAGAATTCAACCCACTCCTGAAAAGTTGCTCCCGCTGAACAGTGTATATGCCGCCAAAGCTTTAATTCACAAAGAACAAGCAGGACCACAAATGATTGAACAGACAGGTGTTCTAATTTGAGTCAGTTGAAAAGTAGGGCAAGGAACCCTTTTTTTCTCAATGAACTTTTCAGTACACACAAGGAGTGGCGTGTGCAGCATTTCGTGTGTAGTTTCCAGAATATCAATTACTTTCCAAAGCCAGCTCCATAATCATTGACTCCTTTGGCAAATCCTCCTGCTCGGAACTTGGGACCAGCATTTTGGTATCCAGAATATCTATGACCTCCGACTCCAGTGCCTGGGACTCCATCTCTATCATAAGTGCCTGAACTGGCTCAAACTGCTTCAGCAATGTAGTTGACATTGGCCTGACGTCCTCCGTTGTAATAGTTCACTTTGCGTTCACGGGCACTGGAAGATAAAGAGGCAAGCTTATTTTCTGAGCAACAATATATATTTCAATACTAATTAAAATTAAATAACTAAAGTGTTTGACTACAACTCACAAGTTCTGTGGCTTGTCAAATCCATAGTCCTTCTGGCTATTCCAATTTTGTGCACTACACACAGCTGCCAAAGTGCAGAAGAGGAGAGCAACGACAAATTTCATCTTTGGAGATGTGTTGATCAGGAGATTCAGATACTGATTACCGGTGTTGGAAATGTCGTGGTATATATACCTAACGCGACAAAGGAAGTTTCTCATGCATTTTCACATGCATTTACTCATACTATTCTATTGTGTTTGTATACATACTATCACACCTTTGCTGCTGCACTGTATGGTATAGTATAACTGAATCTCCTCATTAAAAACAGTTGTTTCATTTCATCCAACATGTCTGTTTGTTAGCCTGAATGGCCCATCAATCTTCAATTTTTGACAGGTCTCCAAAACACAACCCAATTATTAGGAAGCAAATCACTGACCTCTTTTTATGTTCATGTGACAAAAAGTTTCACATATTGTTTCACACATAACAAAATTGCCCAGGGCCTCATGACCTTGTGATTTTTGTTTTTCATTTTGATATCCTAAAATACGGTGGGCTTCACCCTTCGAGAATATCTCTTTATATTAAGTAACAGCACAGCAGGGCGGACAACAATATCATTTCATTATTTATTCATTTTATTTATCTTACAACATTTCTATTACGCTTAATTCACTAAAATATTGATTTTTAAAACGCTTTACAATTTGAAGAGATCATTTGTGCTGCAGGTAAGGAAGATTCAGTAAAGTCATGTTTATTGTTCTTTCTTCTTCAGCTAACATTCCATGCTCAAGCAGTTGAGTGAAGCCTGGCTAGATTACTGATGCTGATCAAAACAGACAGGAAGTTGGACAATGCCAACACAGTGGCCAACATTCCCCGGCCACAGCCACAGCCACAACCACCTCACCAATTGCGTTCCAGGACTGGGATTTGAACCCATGCCTTCTCTGGCCGGTGGCTTCAAAATCAATTGCTATGATCACTGAGCAAAAAGGAACTTATCATGGTTTTCATAACTATACATTATTTAATACATGTACAGCCAATGTCAATGTATAAGCTTTTGATGATGCTTATGTTTGCGGATGAATAATTTTTATTTATTTCTGTGTAAAATTTAATATTATTTAGCGCTATGAGGGGCAATCAGTGGTTATTTCGGTAAAATGGAATATGTATCTGTTTTTAGAGAATTTCTAAAGCAAATCATTTTAGATGACACGCCAAAACTGATTTTGCCTCTGAATTGCTTTACATAGATCTATACAAGAAGCAAGCCCCAGAAATCTGCCTCATGGAAAAATCACTGCAGACGGCAACTTGTGACAAGAGAGTAACTCCCGAAATTTACAGTTATACTTCCTTGTCAGCTATAGCACCGTAATGCTTCCACCCATGCACATCGCGGACAGCATGTATTTACACCTTGTCTCCTATAATCACATTTCTAACCTCTATCGGGTATTTTCTGTTGTTACTGGGAGAACTGTGGCATGCAACAAAGTCTGTCAACAACAATAATCCATGTCATTTTCTTTTTCTCTGTCTTTTTTCTTTTCTCAGCAACAAACTTACTGTTGCAACTTGCCATTTCCTTAAGCTACCTTAATCATCACTGTGTGTATTCACTTGCTACCTCTGCAGAAGGATTCTTTTCAGCTTTCTTCTGTTGTAGGCTTGTTTGTCCAGATCAGTTCTTCTCATTCAGTTACCATGCAACAGGTAAGGCTTCTAAGCTCAGTATACAATGCATAGGGCTTCAGTCAAACACCTTTATAAGTTTTATTTGATACCTTGTTACCTGTACACATATCAATAATGCAATCAATATGTTTCTGGTCAACTTTCAATCAGTGGTACTTTGGCATATGCATAAAAATATAGCAGATAAATTGATGCATGTATATGCAAACAAATGTCTGGAATAACTGAATTTCAATTGAAATTTTGTAAATTCTTCCTACATCTCTTCCTTCAAACCGGTCATTACTGCTTCTAGGCCATTTAGCTTGAAGAAGAAAGGACAGCGATTAAGAAAGACGGGTAAAAGATACTGTAGACTGATGGCTGGTATTCTAAATGGATGGGTTCTGTCCATGACAAACCTAAGTCTATTTCTCACAGTTTCTTTCAAGAGAAAGCTAGTCCAAAAGTCTCAAGGTCACAATGTCAGTGTTTTCAAGGATTCCAAAGTCTGAAAGTGGTGGTATGCTTCATCCCTTTCAAAAGAACTTTGCACATCAAAGTAATTTCTTGGCATAAAGTATTTTTGTAAATATCAGGCAAATTTTGAGTGTGAAACAGCCGCCTAATGCTTATTCATGTACAAATAAATGTGTAATTTTATCAATAAATGTGTAATCTAATCAATAAATAGTTTTATCTTCTGTTCTCTGTTTTATACATGTACATTGTAGGTACATTTTCTATATTATGGCAGTGCTACTGAAGCTGGGGCACTTATATCATCAGATATATCTGCCAGAGGCAGTCGAGTCCACTTATGGTACTTAATGAAGGCTGTAACCACGGAATGTAACATAGACACTGAGTTCAAGGAACCATCAATTTAGAATCACTTAAGCAATATTCAGCAGGGAAGATGCTCACAAAAAGAGCTGGGGAAGTGCTTCGAAAGGACCTTTTGCAATGGCCATGACACCAGTGCGCGCAAAAACCGTCGGACAATCGGCTTTTGCCGATCGTTTTTACGATTTTCCGACCTATTTTAAGCTCTGGTCAGACAAAAAATCCGACAGCAAACTGCTGTGGACATCACAGCAATCAGCTGGACAATCAGCAAGCCCTTCATTCTTGTTCAGAGAGCAATTATTGTTGGTTTCAAGGGGTCAATCAGAAGGTAATTGAATTGCAATAACCAGGTGTCAAGACTAATTACAATCAACATTGAGCCTTCATTTCTTTCTTTTAGGAGTCTTATATTGCCAATTAATCTGATTACTACAATTACTCCACAAATGTATAGGCCCATTGGATTTTATTTCATTACTTAAATCAGAAGTTTCATGATTGAAAAATATAATTTGCAATCACAGGTTCAAAATCGAACATTGAAACCAATGATTTAGTTGCAATGATGTTGTATACAACAAAATACTCACCCTATTATTAGTTGGAAGAATTGCAGTTGACCTGTGTCACTAAACATGCTGAGCAAAACTCTGAATTAGGCATATGACGTGATTATTGACCAAATGAATTGTAGTTAAATATAATAGTGTCTCTAAGATTCTTGAACGTGCTGTATTAGTTCAGGTGGAAAATTATTGCAAAGAACATCGCATTTTATATGAGTTTCAATCAGGATTTCCAGATAGGTATTCAACGGACACTTGTTTAATATATTTGCATGATTTCATTAGGTCAAGGATTAGTCGTGGTAACTATGTTGGGCTCCTTATGTTAGATGTCCAAAAAGCCTTTGATAGCGTCAACCATAGGATGCTCTGTGAAAAATTAAGACTAGCCGGTATTGACAACACCTGGTTTCAGTCATACCTTGAAGGTCGTAAGCAAGTCGTATGTGTCAACAATTGTACATCTAGTGAAAAAGAGATTATTTGTGGCGTACCACAGGGAAGCATACTAGGGCCATGGTGTTATCTGATGTTCTGCAATGACATGTCGACTTGTGTTTCATGTAAACTCGTTTTATATGCAGATGATGCAATTTTACTGACTAGTCACTGTGATATTAAATTTGTAACAACTGAGTTGAGCAAAGAAGTTTCTCACTGTCATCATTGGTTAACAAACAATAATTTATCGATGCATATGAGCAAAACAGAAGCCATCATTCTCTGCTCCAAACGGAAACAAGGTTTGATAAAAAATATCACCATCGATTGTGAAGGCCACTCCATAAAACCAAGCGAGGAAGTAAAATACCTTGGCCTCAAAATGGACAACACTTTGTCTGGAGAAGCAACTGTTTCTCAAATTACAAGTAAATGTTCAGCTAAACTAAAATTTCTATACAGAAATGCTAACGTTCTTGATTTTAAATCAAGAAAATTACTAGTCTTTGCCCTACTACAATGTCACTTTGACTATGCTATCTCTGCTTGGTTTTGGGGATTGACCAAAGGTGCTCAAAAAAGATTACAAGTGTTGCAGAATAGGATTGTACGCTTTATTCTCGATCTAGGACCAAGGTCACATATTGGACAGAATGAACTTTATAGAGCCGGAATGCTTAGCACTAAAGATCGAGCAAAACAGCTTATGCTCAATCATATGCACAATGTATATCACAAAGTTGCACCTAGCTATATTTGTCAGAATTTTAACAGAATAGTCCATCGATACAATACCAGACACATGGAAAATAACTTTTTCTTGAACAAACCACGTGGGATGGAAGACCGTAATTTTAGCTATCAAGGTGTGTTGGCTTGGAACAACTTACCAAATATTGTTAAGACTACTAATAGTAAAGATATTTTTAGAGCCAAGGTAAAACAATTCTTAAAGGCACAAGCACATTTAAATGAAATTTCTGCTACTGTTACTTATTAATTAATTTGTTTACATTGTATATATTTTAACAGCGTGGATAGCCTCTATTGCATCTTGATGCCATCTTGTAGCCCGGACCACACTGGAAATAAGTTTTTAACTTTTGTGTGCAATCCGAACTGCATTATGACAGTGTACTTTTGCATCTATGTATATCTATTTGTATCTGTACCCTCTTTTAATGTGGCTGAATAAAGTCTATCTATCTATCTAGTACATGCATTACTTTGAGTAAGTAATACCGCATTTAAGACATCCAGGATGTTGGTGGGAATAGGTCATGCCATTGATAATGTCCAAATAATTTTATAATTTTTTTTATACCAGGATAAAACCATGTTTGTCTGACCGAAGTGAAAATTGTCTGACCAGAGCCTTCTCTTCGTCAGACAAATTGTCTGACCAAGGTCACTTTGCTTTCGCGTGCACTGCATGACACACATATTCCCTAATCATCACTTCAAGCAAGAAAATATGTGACTGAAGCAAGTGAGTTCAAAGAAGCAGTCTTCAAGCAGATTGATGTTTGCTAAAACCTATCCCTGACTGATCCACCTCTGCAGGAAACATCAAAATTAGAGCTGAGCATCACACAAGGAAGTGGAACTACAAATCAGCTTATTTGGGGCAGAAGAGAGCAGCTTGTTACCATTCAAGGTTGTTACTCCGGCTTCAAAAGGTTGTGTGGCTCCTGAAGAGCCAGATTCAGCCAGAGGTCAGAGCAATCATTAAAGTCCAGTCATTTTTTTTGTGGCAGTAAGTTTTTGGCTGATAATTAAAAACATACCTTACTCTTGACAAAAATAATTGTCCCTTCCTGTTCCTGACACCTTGACCAAACAGTTTCACAAAAATTTGAAAGTATTGGCATGTTGTTGCCCTGGTTTTGAGGTAGTCCCATTAGAATAACATTGCTGTCAACACAGCTGAAGAAGCCATTTTCTTCTACTGCTTCTATTGCTGCTGTTGTGACGTCACCATTGTTTCAGTGATGTCATAGAGCCAACAATGCTGATGACGTCACAACAGAAGGCTAAAAATAGCTTTAAATGGGCTGAAGAGCAGCAGCAATTTAGCATTGTAAGTGCCTGCATGATGGAGCTGGGGGATCATAGGACATCAATTTAGTCCAAATCATGCTTGGTCATGGCGTGCTCACCCTAATAAACCAAAAATTAAGCCTCAGACTTAGTCATGGATTGTTTTATTGGCTAAAAACTTGCTGCCAAAATAAAATGTCTAGATTTTACCACTGTTAACAAGACCAGAGTGCACTCAAACCACACAAAAAACTGTCATTTTGAATGTGAACTTCTTACTGTTTTAACACTGCAGTAAAATGTTGTAGAATTGCCTCTCTTTAAGGGCCTAGAGGTGGTCTGTTCCGGACAGAATGTATCATCCATTAGAGATTTTTCTAAATAAGTAACGGGTGGTCTTTCTTAGCAAAATTAATGCTGCAGAAACATCTAAGAGCTCTTTCTGTATGGTCCTCATCAAGTGGAATACATCTTCAGTAGTCTCTTGGGAAAATAAATGAATTGATAAACTAGCATGTTTGGCAGGAAGAAAGAAAGATAGATTTATTAACCTATACTTGAATTTATGTCAGCAGTAGTAGCAGCCAGTTTGTTTGCCACCCACAGAGTTGGGATTCTAGCTCATTTATCATTATTAATTTCAGATAATTACATTATGCTTGGTTGATGCATTATGGAAATTAGTTGCCATATTCTGCTTAATTTTGCAATCAGATTTGTAAGTGTGGCTTCTCGATACTTTGCGTGCTATGGTGAATCCAGGGGGGGGTGGGTCAACTGAGGTGGGAAAACAGCATTTTTAAGATATGCATGCCCACAAATGCCGAAATGATGCTTGAGCCCCCCCCCCTTTACTGCCTTGTCTGGATCCGCCACAGGCTTAACCACACAAGAGGTCATGGCATCCATTGGCGGAAAGATTTTAAAACGTTGCTAATTCTAGGAATACCATTGAAAGAGTGAGGCATGTTGACAGATCCCTTGGCAAGGTCATGTTCATGGCTCCTCATAATACAGGTCAAGTAATTTCCCCTACCATATTATTCAGGAGTATTTTTAGGTTATGTTTACTTTGACAAAAGTAGAGTTGTTCAAGAAGGTTCATGTGAAACTAACAAAGCATTATGGTAGAGACACTTCCTATTTGCTAAATATCAATCAACCATAATGTGATGCCACCAAAACGCACCCCAATCCTGAAAAGTTGCTCACCCTGAACAGAGTATAATTATGCCACCAAAGCTTTAATTCACGAAGGGCAAGCAGGACTACATGATTGAACAGACAGGTGTTCTAATTTGAGTCAGTTGAAATGTTAGCAAGGCACCTTTTTTTTCTCAAGACTTTATCAACATTGCCAATGTACACATCCTTCTTAGCACTACCAGAACTGCTAGTCTTCATGGAGGCCACCATAGCTGACTTCTTATTAGCTGCCGTGAGAGCTTTGGGGGGCTCAACCTTGGTTGTGGTACTTGAGCTGGACGCAGACTTCATCTTCCTCCTCTTACGTCTATCTTCCTGTCTCTGGTATTGAAATTCATTCTCTGAATCGCTTGATGATAAAGAGGCGGAGGTGATGATGACAGGTCGTTCACTCCTGTGACCTCTTGTACTACTGGCTGCATCGTTGTCGTGCTCAGCAGCCGGGACATCAATCTCTTGACTACCTGAGGTACCTGGAACTGCTTTTTCCCTCTAGAGACTATCATCTCAGATCAGTACTTACAGTAGGCGTCCCCCTGGACAACCAACTCTCCTTCAATCACCACACAGATCAAGTCACCAAGAAGGCAACGACCATGCTCAACCTGTGCAGAAGGAATCTCCACAAGTGCTCCCAGAAGACTAAAGAAAGGGCATACTTCTCCCTAGTCAGACCACACTTGGAATATGCGTCGCCTGCCTGGAATACACACACCACCAAGAACATACAGAAGTTGGAACAAGTTCAAAGAAGGGCAGCCAGGTTCATCCTTAATAACTACATCTATGATGCAACATCCAATCTGAGTCATCAAATTACTCACCAACTCAAATGGCAGAGCCTTCAACATCGTAGAGCTGTCACAGATCTGGTCACCTTCTACAAAATATGACAGGGACAAATAGCCATGCCACTCCCAGCCAGTGTCAACCCATCCCAGTTACATCCAGACATATACACCCACATACAAGGCCTTCATTCAGCAGCGTATAACAATAGCTTCTACCCCAGAGTGATCCGCCTGTGGAACATCCTCCCCATCAGTATCATCAGAGCACCTAGTCCGGACTCGTTCCATGCCAGTCTGAGCAAGCACATAACAACAATGGCTTGGCATAGGGTCAACAACATCTGGTCCCTATGCAACTAAGTGACCCCTCTGCTTTTAATCTGCACTGATTTTATTGTATATACGACTCCACTAACGCACCTGATGTCGCCATCAACGTTTTTAACAACTCCCAGGACGGCTAACAGCCCCTTCGGGTTTATGAATTGAAGATTGAAGACTCTCAGGCTTGCAACACATTTTATCAGCTCAGGCAGTGTGGATATATCATCATCATCAGTACTATCAGTTTGAGGGGCAGAGACATGAATGACATTTTGAGGCTTTTTCTGATTCTCACCAGGATGACGTTGCTCTTTAAAAAGTGCTAAGGCATTCAACAATATTTTCTTTTCTTTAAATATATCTGGAAATAGGCATATATCCGCATCCAAACTTTTTGGGTGGCCTTGCGACATTTGCCCTATATTTCAAGATCCAAATTTAATATTATTTCAAAAGAAATCTTGTGGAAATCATTGGTTTTTAATTATGTTTTTTTTAATAATCTACCTGAATTGTTTACCTTTTTGCCTCGAATCAGTTATGAATCAGTAAGTGCCACTTTTGCAACAAACTATTCTCTCATCTTGTGTGCATAACAAATGGAGCGGCAGAATCAACATTCTGCCCTTTATCCAACTGGAAGGTAATTTGTCTCTAAAAAGTAATTGTCAAAGAATATTTAGTGGTTTTTGTACCATATCTAAATTAAATAGTAAATTGTTCCTATGTCGTTTTTAAAGAGGGCTTGCGTCACACTGTCACAGCATTAATTTATATCTAATTTATATCCTTGCCACAACTCTCAGGCTTGCCACAAAATTGCCGCAAAAGGTGGCCCCCCCTGGCTCAGACCATGCCCCCCCCCCCTTGGCCCCCCGCTCCTGGATTTCTAGCTAGGCCACTGCTCAACCTACACAATGATATGCCGTCTCTAAAACATCTTTCACAAAAAACATTGTAGGTTCTTCAGCTTCTCCTCGAAACCATTCCAATTCAGGTTTGTGGAAATACAGTACAGCTGTATAATTATCAATAGTGTGGCTTTTGCAAAATCAAGTCTTCTATGCAAAGAAAACCTTGGTATTTAAAAAAGACTGTTTTTTCCTTACCTAACTTTTTTGGAGTGTTTAAAGCATTCATTGAAGAAGAGCAAGAGAAAAGAACTAACAGGACCAAAGAATCGATTGCACGGATTGGTGTTCGAAATTGAAATGCAAGCAAGTCATCTTTTTTTATATTTCTAATCACTTTATTTACTTTTCTGTGAACTTTCAGTAAACTCAAGGATAGGCTTGTCCAGCATTTCGTGTGTAGTTTCCAGAATATCAATTACTTTCCAAAGCCAGCTCCATAATCATTGACTCCTTTGGCAAATCCTCCTGCTCGGAACTTGGGACCAGCATTTCGGTATCCAGAATATCCATGACCTCTTACTCCAGAATATCCGTGACCTCCGACTCCAGTGCCTGGGACTCCATCTATTTCATAGGTGCCTGAGCTGGCTCCAACTGCTTCAGCAATGTAGTTGACATTGGCCTGACGTCCTCCGTTATAATAGTTCACTTTGCGTTCTCGGGCACTGGAAGGTAAAGAGACAAGCTTATTTTCTGACCAGCAATATATTTCAATACAAATTAAAATTAAAAAACAAAAGTGTGTGACTCACAAGTTCTGAGGCTTGTCAAATCCGTAGTCCTTCTGACTATTCCAATTTTGTGCACTACACACAGCTGCCATGGTGCAGAGGAGAGCAATGACAAATTTCATCTTTGGAGATGTGTTGATCAGGAGATTCAGATGCTGAATGCTGGTCTTGGAAATGTCCTGGTATATATACCAAACCTGACACAGGAAGTTGTTCATGCATTTTTACATGTATTTGCTTGTACAATTTTATTTTGTTTGTATACATACTATCATGACTTTACTGCTGCACTGAATGGTATTGTATAACTGAATCTCCTCATTAAAAACAGTTGTTTCATTTCATGCACCATGCCTGTTTGTTAGCCTGAATGCCCCATCAATCTTCAATTTTTGACAGCTCTCCAAAACACAACCCAATTATTAGGAAGCGAATCACTGACCTCTTCTTATGTTCATGTGACAAAAAAGTTTCACATATTGTTTCACACATAACATCATTGCCCAGGGCCTCATGACCTGGTGATTTCTGTTTTTCATTTTGATATCCTAAAATACGGTGGGCTTCCGCCTTCGAGAATATCTCTTTATATTAAGTTACAGCACTGTAGGGCGGAAAACAATATCATGTCATTATTTATTCATTTATTTATCTTACAACATTTCTATTACGCTAAATTCACTGAAATATTGATTTTTTAAACGCTTTACAATTTGAAGAGATTATCTGTGCTGCAGGTAAGGAAGATTCAGTAAAATCATGTTTATTGTTCTTTCTTCTTCAGCGAACATGCCATGCTCAAGCAGCTGAGTGAAGTCTGGCTAGATTACTGATCCTGATCAACACAGACAGGAAGATGGACAATGCCAACATAGTGGCCAACATTCCCCAGTGACAGCCACAGCCATAACCACCTCGCCAATTGCGTTCCAGGACTGGGATTTTAACCCATGTCTTCTCTGCCTGCTGGGTTCAAAATCAATTGCTATAATCACTGAGCCAAAAGGAACTTATCATGGTTTTCATAACTATACGTTTTTTAATACATGTACAGCCAAGGTCAATGTATAAGCTTTTGATGATGCTTATGTTTGGGGATGAATAATTTTTATTTCTTCCTGTGTAAAATTTAATATTATTTAGCGCTAAGAGGGGCAATCAGTGGTTATTTCGGTAAAATGGAATATGTATCTGTTTTTAGAGAAATCTGCCTCATGGAAAAATCACTGAAGACGGCGACTTGTGACAAGAGAGTAACTCCCAAAATTTACAGTTATACTTCCTTGTCAGCTATAGCACCGTAATGCTTCCATCCATGCACATGGCAGACAGTATGTATTTACACCTTGTCTCCTATAATCACATTTCTAACCACTATCGGGTATTTTCTGTTTTTACCTAGGAGAACTGTGGTATGCAACAAAGTCTGTCAACAACAATAATCCACGTCATTTTCTTCTTCTCTTTCTTATTTCTTTTTCTCAGCAACAAACTTACTGTTGCAACTTGCCATTTCCTTAAGCTACCTTAATCATCACTGCGTGTATTCACTGTCTACCTCTGCAGAAGTATTCCTTTCGGCTTTTCTTCTGTTGTAGGCTTGTTTGTCCAGATCAGTTCTTCTCATTCAGTTACCACAACAGGTAAGGCTTTTAGCTCTGTTTTCAATGCATAGGGCTTCAGTCAAACACCGTTAATAAGTCTTATTTGATACGTTGTTACACATATCAACAATGCAATCAGTATAGTTTCTAGTCAACTTTCAATCAGTGGTACTCTGGCATACGCATGAAAAGATGGTCATAATAAATTCATTTTCAGACAAATATCTGAAAAAACTGAATTACCATCGAAATTTCGTAACTTCTTACCCCATCTCATCCTTCAAACTGGTCATGACTGCTTCTAGGCCATTTACTTGAAGAAGAAAGGACAGAGATTAAGAAAGACAGTTGAAAGATACTGTAGACAGATGGCTGTCATTCTAAATGGAAGGGTTTTGTCCATGACAAGTTTAAGCCCGTTTCTTACAGTTTCTGTAAAGAGAAAGCTAGTCCAAAAGTCTCAAGGTTACAATGTCAGTGTTTTCAAGAATTAGAAAGTTGTGGTATATTCTTCATCCCTTCTAAGGGAACTTTGCACATCAAAATTATTTCTTGGTATCTAGTCTTTTTGTGAATATCAGGCAAATATTGAGTGTGAAACAGCCGCCGAATACCTCTGTACAATTAAATGTGCAATTTAACAAATGAATTGTCACTGAGTATTGTATATCTTCTGTTCTCTGTTTTATAGGTAGAGAGTGTTCAAAAATATTCCCAAATCATTATTTCAGGCAAAACAAAATGTGATTGAAGCAAATGAGTTGAAAGAAGCAGTCTTCAAGCATATTGGTTTTTGCTAAGACCCTGACTGATCCCACTCTGCAGGAAACATCCAACTTGGACCCAAGCATCTCTCAAAGAAGCGGAAATACAAATCAGCTTATTTGGGGCAGAGGAGAGCAAGTTGTTACGATTCAAGCTTGCTACGCTGGTTTCAAAAGGTTGTGTGGCCTCTGAAGATTGAGTCAGATTCAGCTAGAGGTCACGGCAATTATTACCACTGTAAACAAGACAAGAGTGCACTCGAACCATAACAAAAATATTTTATTTTAAATATGGACCTATTGTTTTAACACTGCAGTCAAATGTTGTAGAATTGCCTCCCTTGAGGTGGTATATTGTATTGTATTGTATATATTTATTAGCAACATTATGTAGACCACAGTTACAAATGTTGAATAGCATTGATACACAGTAAAGAATTAATCAGATAAAAACATATAAACTATAACAATGGAATAAAAGATTTAAAAAATTGATAATTAAGTGTATAAAGCAATGTGATGAATGCAGATAAAATTAGATTAAAAAATAGATAAATGATAATAATGAAAATTATTTACAAAAAATAAATAAATAAATAAAATAAAAAATCAGGTGAAATGTCAGATTTAGTATGGCACAAAACTGTTGTGGTACCGCTGGGTGCAGGAGGCGATACTTGTGAAAGACACAGGCCTTCTTAAGTCATATCCTGAGCTTCTTGCTGCAGGTAGGGTGTCATGCAGTTTGTGTACGTCACTTTGCATTTCATTAAACAGTTTTTTGCATTGGGCCTCCCTTCTACTAAACAGCGTGCTAAGATTTGCCACTTGAAGGCTTTCATCATAACTATAATGAGGATAGATTATAGACAAAGCACGTCTTTGCAGTTTCTCAAGTTCATCATGCAGGTATCTCGGTAAAAAGGAGTGTCATACCACACAACAATATTCAAGTACTGAACGCACATAAAGTATAATCCGGAAATCGAGAAAGTATCATCCATTGGAAATTGTTTGAAATAAGTAATGGGTGATCTGTCGTATCAAATGCTGCAGAAAGGCGTTTTTAAAATATGAAGGCCCACAAATGCTGAAATGATGCTCAAGCCCCCACCCTCTCTTGACATAAGAGGTCATGGCATCCATTTGCGGTTTACAGGAAAGATTTTGAAACAAAGCCAGTTCTAGGAATATCATTGAATGAACGAGGAATGTTGACAGATCCCTTGGCAAGGTCAAGTTCATGGCTCCTTATAAGATGATTATAATGAAAAGAAGAGTATTACATAAATGCCGGTCAAGTAATTTCCCCTACCATGTATTATTCTGGAGTAATTTCAGGTTAGGTTTACCATGACAAGATTTGAGTTGTTCAAGAAGGTTCATGTGAAACTAACAAAGCATTATTGCAGCGACAATTTGTATCTGCTGAATTTAAATCAACCATAAGGTGATGCCACCAAAATGCATCCTAATGATGAAAAGTTGCTCCCCCTGAAGAGGGTATAATTATGCCGCCAAAGCTTTAATCCACAAAGAACAAGCAGGACCACAAATGATTGAACAGACAGGTGTTCTAATTTGAGTCAGTTTAAAAGTCGGGCAAGGAGCCCTTTTTTTCTCAATACTTTATTTAATGTTACAGTGAACTTTTCAGTACACACACGAAGTGCAGTGTCCAGAATTTCATGTGTAGTTTCCAGAATGTCAATTACTTTCCAAAGCCAGCTCCATAATCATTGACTCCTTTGGCAAATCCTCCTGCTCGGAACTTGGGACCAGCATTTTGGTATCCAGAATATCCGTGACGTCCGACTCCAGAATATCCATGACCTCCGACTCCAGTACCTGGGACTCCATCCCTGTCATAAGTGCCTGAGCTGGCTCCAACTGCTTCAGCAATGTAGTTGACATTGGCCTGACGTCCTCCGTTGTAATAGTTCACTTTGCGTTCACGGGCACTGGAAGATAAAGAGACAAGCTTATTTTCTGAGCAACGATATACTTCAATATAAATGAAAATTTAAAAACAAAAGTGTTTGACTACAACTCACAAGTTCTGTGGCTTGTCAAATCCATAGTCTTTCCGGCTATTCCAATTTTGTGCACTACACACAGCTGCCATGGTGCAGAGGAGGAGAGCAATGACAAATTTCATCTTTGGAGATGTGTTGATCAGGAGATTCAGATGCTGAATGCTGGTCTTGGAAATGTCCTGGTATATATACCAAACCTGACACAGGAAGTTGTTCATGCATTTTTACATGTATTTGCTTGTACAATTTTATTTTGTTTGTATACATACTATCATGACTTTACTGCTGCACTGAATGGTATTGTATAACTGAATCTCCTCATTAAAAACAGTTGTTTCATTTCATGCACCATGCCTGTTTGTTAGCCTGAATGCCCCATCAATCTTCAATTTTTGACAGCTCTCCAAAACACAACCCAATTATTAGGAAGCGAATCACTGACCTCTTCTTATGTTCATGTGACAAAAAAGTTTCACATATTGTTTCACACATAACAACATTGCCCAGGGCCTCATGACCTTGTGATTTCTGTTTTTCATTTTGATATCCTAAAATACGGTGGGCTTCAGCCTTTGAGAATATCTCTTTATATTAAGTAACAGCACAGTAGGGCGGACAATAGGGTGATGCAAAAAAGTGAAGTTTTGAAATGTTAATGAGGCACCCCCTGAAGTTGTTCCAATATATGAAAAAAAAATTCAGTAAAAATTTGAGCTCAATCGGACAAAAATTAGAGGGTGCTACCGCATCATGAAAATTAACATTAGTATTCAATACAAAAATATCCAATATTTTGGCATGTAGTGAGTCCAACTATACCTGGTGCACCAAACCAATGCATCATGGTCATAATTTTTGGGTCTGGTTGTCAGAACAGCGGATCAATACAAATTTGGATTATTTTTTACTTCTCCATGCTGCTACCACCAGACTAACGAAGATAAAATAGTCAAAATATACCAAATTCGCGGTATTTAATAACATTGCAGGTTTTAATGTCACAGAAATGAAAGTTACTTCAATAGATGGAGCATGAAAAGAGCCTTAATTTGAATACCAACACTGCTATATTCTGACCATCTGATCCCATTGAATTAGGTTATTTGTCATTAACAATTATTTGCGAAAATTCCCAATATTCAAGGCAATGCTGTAATACTGTAAAATATAGCAACATAGTAATGTTGGTATTCAAATTAAAGCTCTTTTCCTGCTTAATAAGATGGTGTAACTTAAATTTGTGTACCTTTATTCCTGGTTATGTTATTCAATACCGCGTATAACCTTAATACTGTAAAAATCGGGCAAAATTTGTTGCTTTAAGAGTGCCCTGTAGCCTGAAATGACCGGATATTGGCAAAATATGAATGGATTTGAGATGAGAATAGTGGAAGGCTTAAATAAGAAAAAAATTACAAACACTATAGTGGTAGGATAACTACCTTTACCCGTCACCCATAAAACTGGGATTTTGCCCATAGCAATACAATGTTATATTTCAAATTGCGGTAGCACCCTCTAAAATTTGTCCGATTTGGCCCAAATTTTTACTGATTTTTTTTTTCATATATCGGAACATAATTGGGGGGTGCCCCATTGAAAATTCAAAAATTTATTTTTTTGTGTGCAATCTGCATCACCCTAGCGGACAACAATATCATATCATTATTTATCAATTTTATTTATCTTACAACATTTCTATTACGCTAAATTCACAGAAATATTAATCTTTAAAACGCTTTACAATTTGAAGCGATTATCTGTGCTACAAGTAAGGAAGATTCAGTAAAGTCATGTTTATTGTTCTTTCTTCTTCAGTGAACATGCCATGCACAAGCAGCTGAGTGAAGCCTGGCTAGATTACTGATGCTGATCAAACCAGACAGGAAGTTGGACAATGCCAACACAGTGGCCAACTGTCCCCTGCGACAGCCACAGCCACAACCACCTCACCAATTGCGTTCCAGGACTGGGATTTTAACCCATGTCTTCTCTGCCTGCTGGGTTCAAAATCAATTGCTATAATCACTGAGCCAAAAGGAACTTATCATGGTTTTCATAACTATACGTTTTTTAATACATGTACACTGTACAGCCAATGTCAATGTATAAGCTTTTGATGATGCTTATGTTTGCGGATGAATAATTTTTTTTATTTCTTTGTAAAATTTAATATTTTTTAGCGCTAATAGGGGCAATCAGTGGTTATTTCGGTAAAATGGAATATGTATGTTTTTAGATAATTTCTAAAGCAAATCATTTTAGATGACACGCCAAAACTGATTTTGCCTCTGTTTTACATAGATCTATACAGGAAGCAAGACCCAGAAATCTGCCTCATGGGAAAATCACTGAAGACGGCAACTTGTGACGAGAGAGTTATACTTTCTTGTCAGCTATAACACCGTAATGCTTCCACCCATGCACATGGCGGACAGTATGTATTTACGCCTTGTCTCCTATAATCACATTTCTAACCACTATCGGGTATTTTCTGTTGTTACCTGGGAGAACTGTGGCATGCAACAAAGTCTGTCAACAACAATAATCCAAGTCATTTTCTTTTTCTCTTTCTTATTTCTTTTTCTCAGCAACAAACTTACTGTTGCAACTTGCCATTTCCTTAAGCTACCTTAATCATCACTGCGTGTATTCACTGGCTAGCTCTGCAGAAGGATTCTTTTCAGCTTTCTTCTGTTGTAGGCTGGTTTGTCCAGATCAGTTCTTCTCATTCAGTTACCACAACAGGTAAGGCTTCTAAGCTCAGTATACAATGCAGAGGGCTTTAGTCAAACACGTTTGTAAGTTTTATTTGATACCTTGTTAGTTGTTACACATACCAACAAAGCAATCAATATAGTTTCTGGTCAACTTTCAATCAGTGGCACTCTGGCATACGCATAAAAATATAGCAGATAAGTTGATGCATGTATACGCAAACAAATATCTGGAATAACTGAATTTCAATTGAAATTTTGTAAATTCTTACTGCATCTCATCCTTCAAACCGGTCATGACTGCTTCTAGGCCATTTAGCTTGAAGAAGAAAGGACAGAGATTAAGAAAGACGGGTAAAAGATACTGTAGACTGATGGCTGGTATTCTAAATGGATGGGTTCTGTCCATGACAAACCTAAGTCATTTCTCACAGTTTCTGTCAAGAGAAAGCTAGTCCAAAAGTCTCAAGGTCACAATGTCAGTGTTTTCAAGGATACCAAAGTCTGAAAGTGGTGGTATGCTTCATCCCTTCCAAGAGAACTTTGCACATCAAAGTAATTTCTTGGCATAAAGTCTTTTTGTAAATATCAGGCAAATTTTGAGTGTGAAACAGCGGCCTAATGCTTATTCTTGTACAATTAAATGTGTAATTTGATCAATAAACGTGTGATTTAATCAATAAATAGTTTTATCTTCTGTTCTCTGTTTTATACATGTACATTGTAGGTACATTTTCTATATTATGGCAGTGCTACTGAAGCTGGGGCACTTATATCATCAGATATATCTGCCAGAGGCACTCATTTTTACGATTATAAGGCAGGAGTCGAGTCCACTGAAGGAAAATGAAAGCTGTAACCACGGAATGTAACATAGACACTGAGTTCAAGGAACCATCAATTTAGAATCAATAAAGCAATATTCAGCAGGGAAGATGCTCATAAAGAGAGCTGAGGAAGTGCTTCGAAAGGACCTTTTGCCATGGCCATGACACACATATTCCCTAATCATCACTTCAAGCAAGAAAAAATGTGACTGAAGCAAGTGAGTTCAATGAAGTAGTCTTCAAGCAGATTGGTGTTTTGCTAAAACCTATCCCTGACTGATCCCCCTCTGCAGGAAACATCAAAATTAGAGCTGAGCATCACTCAAAGAAGGGGAACTACAAATCAGCTTATTTGGGGCAGAAGAGAGCAGCTTGTTACTATTCAAGGTTGTTACTCTGGCTTCAAAAGGTTGTGTGGCTTCTGAAGAGCCAGATTCAGCCAGAGGTCAGAGCAGAGGCGTAGATCCTGGGGGGGGGGGGGGATGGGAGGGATGCATCCCCCCTAGGATGAACCTGGAGGGGATGATCATATGATTATCCCCCCCTAGAATTTCAAATTATTACTATTGGTATTGACAATTATCAGTTATATTTTGCATTTTTTTTCATGATTCCAGTGGCATATTTTGTGGAAAATTCAAGTATCAGAACTAACCTTCCATAATCTAAAATATATTGGCGTTTGGGTCATAAGTGGCCCCCAAAATCCACCGCTGCGCGACTTTCAGCCTTTCGGGCCTCACGCGAAATTTGAGTTCACCGAAATCATCCCCCCTACAAAAACGAAAAATCTACGCCCCTGCGTCAGAGCAATCATTACCACTGTAAACAAGACCAGAGGGCACTCAAACCATTAAAAAAATACTTTCATTTTGAATATGAACTTCTTACTGTTTTAACACTGCAGTCAAATGTTGTAGAATTGCCTCACTTCAATGGCCTCAAGGTGGTCTATTCTGGTTAGAAAGTATCATCCATTGAAAATTTTCCAAATAAGTAATAGGCTATCTATTGTATCAAATGCTGCAGAATGGTCTTCAAGCTTACTTTAAGGTCCTCATCAAGTGGAAGCAGAAGAGTATTTTAAATCGACTATAGTCTCTTAATTAGGAAATTCAATAAGTTGATAAAATTAGCAATGACTTGTACTTAATTCATTGTTAAAACACTTTTGATGGGAAGAAAGAAAGATTTATTTATTGACCTACACTTGAATATATGCCAGCAGCAGTAGCAGCCAAATTGTCTGCCACCCACTGAGTGGGGATTCTACCTCATTTTTTCAATATTAATTACCAATAATTAGGTCGTTGTTCCTGGTTGATGCTTTATGGAAATTAGTTGCAATATTCTGCTTGATTTTGCAATCAGAGCTGCAAATATGGCTTCTGGATACTTTGCATGCAGTTGCCCAACCACCTGGCATGACCACACAAGAGGTTTACAGGAAAGATTTTAGTTTGAAACATTGCCAATTCTAGGAATACCATTGAGTGAGGAATGTTGACAATCCTTTGGCAAAGTCAAGTATATGCCTCCTCATAACATGACTATTATATAATGAAAAGAAGAGAATTTCATAAATGTAGGTAGTAATTGGCATTGTTGCAAACTTAAATGCAAGAAAATCACACTTTTTTTAATATTTGCAATGACTTTATTTACTTTTCAGTGCAGTTTTCAGTAAACACAAGGATTGGCGTGTCCAGCATTTCATTTGCAGTTTCCAGAATATCCATTCATTTTCCAGCGCCACCTTTTCCATAACCATTGACTCCTTTGGCAAATGCTCCAGCATAAAACTTGTGACCAGCATTTTGGTATCCAGAATATCTGTGACCTCCGACTCCAGTGCCTGGGACCCCATCTATTTCATAGGTGCCTGAGCTGGCTCCAACTGCTTCAGCAATGTAGTTGACATTAGCCTGACGTCCTCCGTTGTAATAGTTCACTTTGCGTTCACGGGCACTGGAAGATAAAGAGACAAGCTTATTTTCTGAGCAACAATATACTTCAATATAAATGAAAATTTAAAAACGAAAGTGTTTGACTACAACTTACAAGTTCTGTGGCTTGTCAAATCCATAGTCTTTCAGGCTATTCCAATTGTGTGCACTACACACAGCTGCCATGGTGCAGAGGAGGAGAGCAATGACAAATTGCATCTTTGGAGATGTGTTGATCAGGAGACTCAGGTGTTGAATGATGGTGTTGGAGATGTCCTGGTATATATACCAAACGTGACACAGGAAGTTTCTCATGCATTTTTACATGCATTTGCTAGTACAACTTTATTTATTTTATTTTACTTGTATACATACTATCATGCCTTTGCTGATGTACTGCAAGATGCACATTATAACTGAATCTCCTCATTAAAAACAGTTGTTTCATTTCATCCACCATGCTTGTTTGTTAGTCTGCAATTGCCCCATCAATCTCCAATTTTGACAGGTCTGCATGAAACAACCCCATTATTAGAAAGCAAATCACTGACCTCTTCTAAGCATGTGAGAAAAATAGCACTACACTAACTTGACACTAAAGACTAATATCTATTGGCCATACTGTGTTGGATTTTTGAAGTGCGCATGCAAATCTACACAACAATGCACATATTTTACACTTTCACTGTGCATTTAAAGGTGCAGAGGAGATTTACTGGGGTCAACATGCCGAAGTTAGTCATGTTACATTCACACAAGACCAATATTTTTACAGTGCACAAGTTAAACAATCGAACCGACTTTTATTACATTCACTGAGTGATTTTCAGTATATATAGGGGAGACCGGGGTTATTTGAAGCACTCATTTTTATTTTTTCTCTGGAAAGCTAATGGCACAAGATATTCACACAAAGTTTTGGCGATAGTGAGTGTGTTTTACTCAATGATCAGCCTATGACTCCCATAATTATTGAACTCTGTGTTTCAGACACATTGGCCTGACGTCCTCCTTTGTAATAGTTCACTTTGCGGCATAATTCCTTGGCATCTTTGTGAGGTCCCTTTCTGACCTCAGTCTCATGTCAACGGATAATGCCATGCTGACATTGTCTTTTAACTTCTGTTTATGGGGAAACAATAATGTCACAATGACTTTGTATTTAAGTCAAGATCACGTCCTAGAATAAACAAATAAAACGCCAGACTGACATCATAATGCCAGCTGGGTAGTTAAATCATGAACCAATCTAAATATCATGTAGTCCGGAAGCGTATGCTTATTAAGTCATTAAGATGTTTATATTCGACTGTCATTATTGGGATGTTTATATTTAAAACTGTTGTTAAGCAAAGTAAGGTTGTTTATCAGTCATTGCTGCATTTAAAGAGATATACCAAAGCAGACCTTTTTTCAAAAGAGGGGTGGGGATCATAGTTATTTTGAACCAAATCGAAAATACAGTTGTGCTTGAAAGTTTCTGAACCCCTGGCACTTCAGAAACTTTTGAACATGCAGTTTTGGAGACTTTCATCATAAAATAATATTTAAATGTCATTATTTGCTCTAAATATATGTTTACATAAGAAAGATGGCGTTCGGTTGTATTATTAACCCAATTTAAGAGCTATTCCTGCATTTGTCAGGGAGATGCGCAAGAATAAGGTAAGAAGTGCCAGGGGTTCAGAAACTTTCAAGCACAACTGTATGGGTGGCTCAATTTTTGCCAACCCAACTTTGAGAGGAAATCTTATGATGTCACAAGAGGAACCTATGCACTATCAGCCAAAGCCAGACAGGCCATGTTTTTTTTTACCTAAAAATTAGCAGCCAATGCTTCATCTGATAACCAAAACATCAAATCATGACAAAATTAATTAGCTGATGATTATTGAACCAAGCATACATTTAAAACTATCAATATCGACTCAAATACTCATTTAAGTTACATTTTCAACATTAGACTTTCCAGAACTTGTTTTTTAAAACAATATTATGATTTTTAATCTTTTTATATCCTAACAATTGAATTGGAAATATGTATCAAAGAATTCCTGAAGAAAATTGCATAATCATTTCATTGCCCATCTTGGCTTTGGAAATGACATAATTTTCCAAGAATTAACGTGTATAACATTAAGTATTTAAGCAGAATCATAATGTGCTTTATATCACAAAAATACATTCAGATAAAACTTTGAAATGCACCAAGATTTTAAAATTGTAAGATATAGCTCCTCTTGAATTGAGCAGATATACTCCTACATATCAATCGACATTTTGCACACTGGCTTCAACTAACATTAAGCAATTCCATGACATTTAAACCAGCTGAGTGAATAATGTTGCTGCATTTGAAAGGCTAATGGATCCCCAGACATGGAGATGTTTGCAGATTGTCGTCAGATGAATAATTAACGCTCTGGTGATCTGATCATGTTAGTTAGAGACATTTCTCAAATAAGAATCAAGTGTAACAGCACAATCTCAGTTGACATGTAAATTAATTTACAGGTTATTTGTTTATTTCATTTGAAAGTTTATTTCAGAATAAAAATGTCCATCAGAAAAAAAAATTATGAGACAAGGCTAAGTAGCAAGCACTGCACATTCTTAACTTGTTGCACTAAGTCACAAGTATAGATTAGGCTCCTGCCATTCATAAAAAAATATTGTGACTACCAGCGAAACTGTATTTATGGCTGTGTTAACAGTGTGTTATATATATGCAATGTGCAGCAGTAATTTAATTCCACTGCATCTATAATCTTAGCAATTCATCTGATAAAAAAAAATCAAATTAATTAATCAATCCATTAACTTGGGATTCACTTAATTCAGATGAAATTTCAACAAAAGAAAAGGGAGGTAGTACAGAATATTTTTTTGAAACAAGAGAGGGGTATCACTTTTGACAGAGAATTCTCATCAAAACGCCCAAATCCCCCCCCCCAGTCATAAGTTCTGATGGGTCCATTTTTACAGGAGGATGATCCAGTGATGTGGCTAACATTCGTAGGAAAATCATAGTGGGAATCAAACCAGGGACCCAGTCATCAATAGTCCATTGTAATGTCGTCTGGGCAGAGTCCACCTCTGTGAAAATTTTCAATTCATGTATTTGTTTGATTCTGTAAAAATAATAATTATGTGGATCATCTGATCCAAATCATCTGAATGCAGAGTATTGGACTTTGAGAATGTGTGTACCGGTACTAAAACTGTGTGAAACACAAACTTAAACTGTCACTTGAAACAGAGGGAGTCAATTCCATTGAGGAGATAGTTGGATTAGAATGCCATGGTCACCCATGTAAAACGCTATGTCACTTTTCAGGAGAGAGTGGTGTCATACCTTCTCTCAACCAATGAAACTTGCAGGAAAAATGATGTATTTTCTACCACTGATGTCCACAAATATGAAATCATCTGTAATGTCAGTGTCTGCTGCACATAGAATTAATTCACTTTCAATATCGACATTTTTATTTCAAAGATAATACACTGATTCATTAAAAGCCTAAAGATTGTGTCATTCAGGTCTAATTAATTTTATCATAAATCCACATAACGTAATTATTTTGTTTTTATCTTAAAACTTTTCATCCAGCCTGCTTTGTAGAAGCGTCGCCTTCGGTCATCATGCTAAATTATTTAAGTTGACTTTGTTTAGGAGCACTGTGTCACCCAATCACAGTCTGAGTCTGTTATCCCAATAAGATATCTATTCAAGTAAGTTGTAACTTATCTCAGTAGCCTTTTTCAACATTTTACTATAGCTATTTCGCTACTGAATCCATTTTTCAAGCATGCATTTCATTGAGGCCAGATCATTTACCGAAAATCCAGGCATATGTTATATGGGTGCCTGTGGGAAGGGTTAACTCTGTGTGCATACAAATAGGAAAGAATGTTAATAAAACGCATTTGGTAAAAACAACGGAAACGCTTCCAGCTTGGGGAGTCTCTGGTTCCTTCGAATTTTCGCAGAAGTGGAGTTTCACATCTCTTCCCTGGTAGGGCACTTGACAGGCAGACGAGGTCACGCATCGGAGAGTTTTACCACTTTTAGTTGTGCACTCTTTTGTTTTGAGGTTAGAGCCATCTGCGTCCACAACACGACAGGCTTCTGATATCTGAAATAAGAAATTAAAGTTGAGATTACAGTGGCGTGACTCGGGGGTCTCGGGCAGGGGCCAGGGGGGGGGTACCTTAGGAGCACGCGATTCTCTGGGAGGCACTCACTATGCTAAATGTAAATTTTAGTCAAAGTGAAGAAGTTCAAATGGGGGGCACCTGGGGTGGCAATATGGGGGGCATGCGCAACTGGTTTAGAAAAGGCAAGGGTTCCAGCAGGAAACGGGGGTGGCATGGGCAATTTATCTTCTCCATTTTTTAAATATATGACAAAGTATACTTGTAACTTGAATTTTAATTTTGTATCATGGTTGTTTGTAAATTACAATGTACAATGTACCAAAGATTAATGAAGTCGGAATGACACAGGGGCTCCTCGACAGCGGCACTTATTGCCCTTGAGGAGTCCCTGTATCTCACTTGGTTTTTTATAGAATATTAAATGACTTATTTATGTTATAAGAATTCAGCTACAAAATAAACATCTGAATCTGAATACACTGTACTTACGAGACTATATGAGGGGGGTATGGAACACCTCTTTCTTTTCACAAATGTTGGGATGGTGGTTCCAGCTTTGAGTGCAATTCCTTGACCATATGAGGCACCATGTGAGTCACTTTCAGGATTTCCTGCCATACATGATTCACGTAGCGCGTTGGCCTCATCCCTTCTAGTTTGATCCCGCCGATGAAGGCCTCGAACACAAGTACTCTTGTTGTCGATCCCAGAGCAATCGCTGTTGGAACGGCATGGAACCTGCAACAGTAGGAAAAGATTGCTTACATCACCTAAAATAACATCAATTCGCTCAGGCTGTGTTTGTCACTGACTTAGAATTAATTGAAAATTTTTCACATTGTTTTACAAATTACTACCTGCTGTGAGGTTATTGATCAGATTACCAGCTATACTTTTGAATATTGCATGTTCTCCGCCAGCTCACAAGTTATGGTAATAAGCTCGGAAATCATAAATTGTCCTGCGGCGTGTAAAACATCCATACTAATCATAGGTTATCACAGCAATGATAAAGCCTGAGTATCAAATGAGTAAAATCACTAAAGTCCTCATCATAAATACGTGGAATCTCAAGTTCTTTTCTGTGCTGTTGATATTAAGTGTGATGTCAGAGATGACTCTATTCTCTAGCATTGCAATATAAGTAAAATAACTCCAGGATGTGATGTCAGTCTAAACTGGGTCAGATTCTCCGGCTTCTAGCCACTGTATATCCACCAAAACTGTGCATCACAGTTTCAACACAATGTCAAAGTAAGCATTTTATGTGGGATAGCCTCTATAACCACATCATCACAGCGTGCAAGCCAGTGGGCTTACAGTAAAACTAGACATCACAGTTTAAACATTGAGACATTGAAAGAAGCATTACAATTGTTATCCCAATGATCTATCATTACAATTGTTATCCCAATGATCTATCATTGGCAATCAGCAGTCTAATCTGACTAAATGGAAGCTTCGTTTGCACTCTCAGTAGATAAATTGTGACTTTACAACTTTAAACTTCAACGGACCTTGCAATAAACAAATGGCTTTGACAATTTTTGTAAACACATGGATTATGTGAGCCTTACATGTTCTGGCAGCCCATTGGCTTACAAGCTGTGATGTTGAACTTGCATGGGTTTTCCCAGACCCAATTGTCATTCTACAGCCGTCAAACAGATATGACAAGATAGAATCAATTTCAGTGACTTACTGGTAAGCACAGTGAAATTGCAGTTATATTTTCCACTGGTTGTGGGAGTCTGCGAAAATCTGCATTATTAATTTTTTGACAAGCAAAAAGGCCGTTTGCTGTAAAGCAGTCACTTGTTCTCCTGGTGCCATTCGCAAAGACGACCTTGCAGGCTGTAATAAGCTGTGCATCTCCGAATCCAGATCCAGATGGCTTGCTCTCGATGAGGGAAAAAATGGCAGCAATTGCCGCGATAACAAGGAGAGGCTTCATCTGAAAACACAATTCATAAAGATAGAAACAAAGGCAAGCTAAATAGGGTAATGTGGCTGATTCTACCTTCCTGATGCAAGGTCATACTATATATTTTTATATTTATACTATACATTTTCACCTCGTTCTGTTATTTTAACATGTCATTCTGTTATTTCAACATTTCGGTAAAAAGCTTGTAGCTTGTGCTATTTGTTTTGTATTGTCACCACCGACATCAAATAAAGTTTTATCTTATTTTTATCTTATATTTAGGTTTGCACTATATGATTGGAGATCATTATCTGAAGTTATCATGCCGTGTAAAATTTGAATGCTGTGAAAAAAAAGGCCCAAATAAGTAACTGTGACTTTGTATCCGTCTCGAATTAACTAATCCCACAGGTCTTCTTGAATCAATTCTATGTTTAAAAAAATGACTTCGCTTATCTGATCATACTCAATTATTCATATTTCCATTTTTGGAAAAAAAAGGATTATGATACAAACTTGCACAGCACAGCCTTGTTATATTAAGATTTCAATTTGCGCTTTAAGATCCACAGATTTCAAAGATATATGGTCTATCGACTTGTTTTTGGTTAATTTGATATATCGTCCTTATACAGTTGCTTTTAAAACTGTCATACTGTGTGCAGTATTATGAATTGTTTGAAAATGTAAACAAATAAAATATACATAATTATAGTATTTAGTGCAATGTTCCACTTACTTCTTATGTGACTGAAATGCCCCAATGTCAACTGGTGGTGGTATTATAGTGGACCTGCGTGTGTCTGTATTATTGCAACAACTACAAAATGCCAAGGTACATCAAAGAACAGCTAATTGCAATATTATTGCAATCAATAAATGCCTCAAAGCAACGTACTGGTAGTGTCACCTGTCAAGTCTTTCCCAAATAAGGTATGTTAATTAATAATTATGTTATAAGCCTTTAGTGAATATAACCATATCATGGTAATCACCTACAGCTTTAACACTTAGCCTTTAAGACATGTCTTAAGGTGATTATTTCTGTATAAACTTTCTGTAGACTCTTTTTGCCAATTGGTTCTGGCAAATGACATATATCTATATGTGGACCAACTTTTAAGCAGATCTTAAGACCAATGTTGTTAATCTTGTGTATATATGGAGTGTATATTATAGATCTTTGTCGATTACTGGTCCAAATAGTTTCAAAATTAACTTTCAACTTGGACTTGTTACTGGCTTTAAAATGTTTTTAAAATTTGTTTGTGTCAGTGATTGAACCTTAAATCAATTGATTCAGTGCATGTCATATCTTGCAGCATAGGTGTCAATAAACAAATTAATTAAATGAACAAAGGTACTGTACTCATCTAATGAGAAGATTAGTAAACCAACAGGTAACTGTGAATGTCTAGCCACAGCCAGTTTGCAAATTAAAAGCAAGAAAATTAATTTTTCCAATGGACTGCATTGAAAATAAGTGTCCATATAGCGGGGCAGATTTGTCATGAATAGGGGAGTAATATTGCATTTATACATAGAAGCATGAAACTTGGCACATCGTTTAAAAACATCTTAAAGAATAAATTTAGATAGGGAGCCACTTCAGATTTTACCTGGTTGAGTCGGGTTGACCCATGGCAGCCATTTTCCAAAATGGCGGCTAAGTGCCTACAGTTTGACCACATGAAAACAGTGGTCAGTATTACTTCTAAAGATGTCAAAAACGATATCAAATGATTCCTGGGTTGAACTGAGGAATTCTAGGGTGGTCAGGGTCCATTTTGTTATAACTGTTGAAGAAAATGCGTCATTTTCGCGGTTTTCCATAATTCTATGGAATCTCAATTAATATTTAAATAGACCGCATATTTGAATTCCTTGTAAGAAGAGCTTTCAAATGAATGGTAGCATCACTAGTTTCAGTGAATTATTTTGCCAAAATAAACCTCAGAATCAAAATCTTCAAAAAATCTTCTAATTTTCATTTTTTCAATTTTCACTCCAAATTTACGAAACCCATTAATGCGGGTACTCATTTGAAAGCTCTTTTTGCAAGGAATTCAAATATGTAACTTATTTTTATATCAATTAAGAATTGGCGAAACCACGCAAAACTGCGAAAATACTGTATTTGAGTTGATAATTCTACCAAAATGGATTCTAGAAAGCCTGAAAATAGTTGAGGCTACTAAAAATGTTGTAATGTTCTGAATACATAGAGAAGGAATAACAAACCCTATTTGCATGCATTATATTCGTAGGAACTACACAGAAAGCACCATAATGTAAGAAGTGACGGCCATTTTGGAAAATGGCTGCCAGTGGCCATCTATGCTAAATCTGAGGTGGCTCCCTATCCAATTATATTTGTAGAGATGTTTTTTAAGTGTGCGCCAAGATTCATGCTTCTATGTATAAATGCACTATTTTTTACATACCTGCCCCACTAATATAAACAAAAAGCTGTAAACTTTCCCTCGTATATCAACTTGAGAAGCAGTTACCTGTGAATACAAGGGAGAGTATTTACATCGTGTCTCACACAATCACAGCACTAATCCATTAAAAGTACTTTCGGTTGTTACGTGGGAGAATTGTGACATGCAACAATGTCTGTCAATGGCAATTATTCAGGTAATTTCCCTTTTTCTCTTTCTCATTCCTTTTCTTACTGTCGCAACTTGCTATTTCCTAAGCTAGCCTGATGGTTAGGGTGGGCTGAAAAAAACTTTTTTTGGAATTTCAATATGCCAGTAGTATAGAAAGTTGGCTATGGCCAAAAAATGATAATTGGTGCAAAAAAAAATTTGTGGCATGCGACGTGTGCCGGGCCACTCCGGCTTTTAAGAAAATGCATATTTTCAGTCATTTCTCATGCTTTTTTAGACCATTTTTTGGCCTGAGTCAGCTACCTTGGTTTCAGAAGGCTCAATGGCATACTTAGATCTTCTTTGAAGGCCATTTTGGATATGAAACACCATAAACAGGTGGCTTATATTTAAGATGTAGCCATTTCTGGGTAAATGTTGGGAATTAGAATTTGGCTTTTTTTGCTAAAAATTGCCCGAAAAATTTGAAATTATCGGAATTGTCCCAACAAAAAATTATTTCAAGGGAATTGTGATTACCCCGAGTCCTCCCCAATGCCCTAAAAAACATTTCCAGCGAATTATCTGCATTGAGTTGTGGTTTGAGTATCCAGAATAGGGGCAATTCCGTAAAGTCAAATTTACAGATTTGACACTTTAGCAGCTTGTGTAGCCCTACCATTACACCTCAGTTATTTCATTGTTAAATAGGGATGAGGCCAGGTAACAGGGGTATCAGACAAGCCATCAACCAAAGCTCCAAGTGCAATAGGAGCTGAGCTACAAGGCGAAATGTCATCGTGTCGAATGTACAGCGCGTGAGTAGTACTGAGTACATTCGACACAAGATGACATTTCACCTTGTAGCTCAGCTCCTATTGCACTTGGAGCTTTGGTTGATGGCTTGTCTGATACCCCTCTTAACTGGCCTCATCCCTATTTAACAATGAAATAACTGAGAAGTAATGGTAGGGCTACACAAGCTGCTAAAGTGTCAAATCTGTAAATCTGACTTTACGGAATTGCCCCTATTCGGGATACTCAAACCACACCTCGATGCCGATAATTCGCTGGAAATGTTTTTTAGGGCATTGGGGAGGACTCGGGGTAATCACAATTCCCTTGGAATAATTTTTTGTTGGGACAATTCCGATATTTTCCATTTTTTCGGTCAATTTTTAGCAAAAAAAGCCAAATTCCGATTCCCAACATTTACCCAGAAATGGCTACATCTTAAATATAAGCCGCCTGTTTATGGTGTTTCATATCCAAAATGGCCTTCAAAGAAGATCTAAGTATGCCATTTAGCTTTCTGAAACCAAGGTAGCTGACTCAGGCCAAAAAATGGTCTGAAAAAGCATGAGAAATGACTGAAAATATGCATTTTCTTCAAAGCCGGAGTGGCCCGGCACACGTCGCATGCCACAAATTTTTTTTTGCACCAATTATCATTTTTTGGCCATAGCCAACTTTCTATACCACTGGCATATTGAAATTCCAAAAAAAGTTTTTTTCAGCCCACCCTACTGATGGTCCCTTCGTGTATTACAAGGCTAACTGTGCAGAAAGATTGTGTTCTTGTTTTTTGTCGTGAACTTGTTTGTATGAGTATTTTTTATCATTCAGCAACTGATGCTTCCAAGCTAAATGTACTCCAAAGGCTTCTTTTTTTTAAATATCATCTTACAGAATGATTGCTCAGATGTAGAAATCATATTTTACAAAAGCATGGCTGTTGCAATTCTCACTTAAAAGAAAAATTGTATTGTTATATATGTTTATGAAGAGTAGCTCAAGAAGCTGGTGATGACCCTGTAAGTAACTCAACACTTTAACTTACTCCTTCAGAATATCTAGAATAGATTAAATTGTAATTCTTCATAACTTCTCATTTTAAAAGAAAACGACTCTGCAAAACCGAATTTTCTCAGATTGGGTCTATGAACCTAAATTTGTGCTTCAAAACATAAATAGTCAGGAAAAGAATCTAACTGCTTATTTAGTGTGCTTGAACAACATTTAATTAGTTGAGATGCGAGTCATAAAGAATGCCTGCCTGCCTAGGAGAGGGTTGAGAACTGTGTACTAGTCATGACACATATATCAAGTAAGAAAAATACAGTGTTTGAAGCAAATAAGTTTAAAGAAGTTGTCTTGAAGAAGATTATTGTTTACTAAGACCTATCCCTGACTGATCCCCCCCCCCCCTTCCCGGCAGGAAACATCCAAATTAGACCCCAGCATCACTCAAAGAAGCGGAAATGCAAATGAGCTTATTTGGGGCAGAGGAGAGCAGCTCGTCACGATTCAAGGTTGTTACTCTGGCTTCAAAAGGTTGTGTGGCTTCAGCAGAGTCAACTAGAGTTCAGGGCAAGACAGCCATAAACAGGACGAGGGTACACTCTACTTGTCAGACAAATATTTTGTTTTAGCAGAAGAAATTCTTGGGATTATGTTACTGTGGTAGTGTTTTCTATTAAAGATGACTTTGTTTCTTCATTTGGTTTAAAATTTTAGGAAGAAGAAAGACTTAATAATATATATTACAGGTGATTTCATTACCATGCGATTCTGGTCATTCACTGTTGCCTGTGAGGAATCAATGCAATGTATACACTTGCTACGTTTGATAAATTAGCTGTGTGATGTTCTGTTGTTTCTAAACCAATCAGATTAAGCAAAAATGCTATGTATTTAATGTGTAAAGAGGCTTAGAATCGCGTACTAATAAAATTGCCTGTAACCCTAACTAAGTAAAGAATTAAAACCATTTGTCACTGTTAATTTCTGATAATCACATTTTTTGTTTATACAATAATACATCATTGAAATGAGTTAGTACGTTTTGATAATTTGTCAATTTGCATTGTAATTAATGCTTTAAAAACATGTTTATTGCCAATTCTAGGAATGTCGCTGAAAGAGTGTGGAATACTGACGTATACCTTGGCAAGGTGGAGCATGTGTCTCCACAAGCAACATTACAAGCGGAATCACTATAAGTGAAATGAAGCAAAACTATAACACAATCGAGGATAACACAGGTGAAGGTTGCTAGTAACTGGCAGTCAGTAGTAATACTTAGTTAAGTTTACTAAGAAAAAATGTGATATCTTTATGCAGGTAGTGAAAGGTGTAGAAACTGACAAATGAACTTAGTGTCAGCTGGTGATTTGTTTTGCTGGATTTACTACTTCTTTGGGCTAAGATGGCCTTTCTTAATACCTTTTCTTCTTTGACATTTTCCCTTTATTGGACCAGTCACCACTGCACTGCACTGATTGGATTGCCTCAAAAGCCTCACTGCAATGTCATATACATCAATGGCTGGTCAGGCTTGCTGAATTTCAAGGTCTTTCACAATCCCACCCATACCCTGTCAATGACCTTTTTGAGTGCTCATAAAGTAAATTATTTCATTTATGTCAAAATGCTTCCCTGCGATAGCATACATTTGTGCCATATGATAACTTAAACAAGAAATTCTTTAAAAAAAAAAGAATTGTAGGAACCTTTGTACGAAATATGAGATTTCTTCAAACGCATTTTTATTTTTTATAATATTCAGTTAATTTGTTATGCATGTGCATTTACATATACCTCCAATGTACCTACTGTGATTTCACATTTAGTTACCTCATTATTAGGCATGCCTAATTACAGGTGTTACGAACACAGACAGCAAACCAGGCAATGAGAAGCCCTTTTATATTCTTTGTCATGAACATGAAATTTCTATTTCTATAGCAACAAACTAATGCTGGGTTGCATGTTTGGATTATTACACCTTTCATGTGCTTATGAAAATCACAGGAGTTCATACAGTGTTGTTCGGTCACATCTATTATTTCATCCCAAATCTTTATATACATACAGTACTTATATTTAAACAATTTTCTGAAGGAAATCTCTGTGAGCTTCTATGGGATATGCTCCAGGTGTGCTTTGGATATGGTCCCCAATCACTCAACCATGAACACCAAGCAACTGCTTACTCAACCATGACCTTGATGCTATGGAGGTGTAGCTACTTCCATATCAAGAGGGGGCAATATATACTTCATCTTAAAATTGTAGTTACAGACACCTCCTCTGTGGTATTAACACCCTCCTAATATTGGAGGTCAATCAGGAAGGTACTCCTACCATAAGGAAAGTATCTCTGCAAGTCCAACTTCCTATTGGCCCCCTCCAGAAACTCATGTAGCTACCCCATGGGCACATCGACGTTGTAGCAACGTTGCAACGATGTCACACTTTTCGTCAAATGACATAGAATTATATGGTTGAAATTATGTTGTCACAACGTTGTGAAGCAACGTCAAAGATATGACGTTAGCATGCAATGTTGTGGCGATGTTTTACAACATTGTGAAGCAATGTCAGGAGTTCGACGTTAGCTTTCGACATTGTGGCAATGTTGTAAAAAAACCCCGACGTCGTGTTCACGTTGGGGCGGCATAATCTCTACCATACATATCTACGTGACCAACAGACCAGCTACTCAGATGTTGTGTTGGCTGGCTGACTCAGTTGTGATGACAATGTTTTCAAATGTGGTGATATATATACCAAGATTTACACCGGAAGCTCATCATGAGTGTTTTTTGCCTGTTTTTCTTTATCCCTTTATTATGATTGTTTACGGACCAAAGATACTATCATGATTTGCTGCTGTACTCTTAAGCATTGTGTTACATTGTACTGTTCTTGTGCTTCTCTCCTCAGGCTGTATTTTTCATAATCAAAATGACAAAATATGACACTCTGTAATTAATTGTAGGTAATGTTTCAATGCAACTTCACATGTGCACTCTCAATGCAAAAGGTTCTTCAATAGCCTTTATACAGGATACTATATGGCACCCATGGTCAAACCAATTTTTTTGTGTTGTCAATTGATGAACTGAATTATACAAAAAGTGCAGCACTGGTAAGGAGGATGCAATGATTAAACTCTATTCTCTCAACTGGAGCAAAAAAGGTCCATTGTGAGAAGTCATGGCAGTGCACCTGGCTTATCTAATGGTTGTTTTTGTTTGTTGTTTTTCTTCCAAGAAGAGAGCATGCTGTTAGCAGACCTTAAGTAACTCAATTTACTTTAGCAGAGAGGTGAGTTTATTCTGTCTCTTTTCTTAATGATCAAATATTTTCTCTAATATTATGTAGTTGCTGTGAAATGTTCAGGAAATTTATTTTTATTCTCTAGAAGGTCATTAAAAGTATATTGCAGTTGTTGTGGATGGTTAACATTTGCTGGTTTTTACATCTTGTATATATTCACCTGGTAAGCTTCTTAGGAGAAGAGGAGTATACAGCAATAAATTCAAAGATATTAAGTTTTGGTTAATTGTTGATATTAATTATGATTGCTTATATGATGCTTTTTTGAGCAGGTCATGGAAAAATTGAGTTTAATCATGTTGGTTTGATGTTGGTGATGGTTGGGCTTTGCTGATTGTGTTGGCGAGGGAGGGAGGCACTTCAAAAAAATATACAATATGTATACCGAGGACAAGAATCCTGACTGCTTAAGTTATTCAGTCTTCCTTGACTGTAAATTAATTAGCAGGGACAGCATTCTTTCTATCTTTCCGGGAAAAGGTTCAGGACCTTTTGCATTATTTAACCATTACTTCAAGCAAGAAAAACACTGATTGAAGCAAACAAGTTCAAAGAAGCAGTCTGAAAGCTGATTGCTGTTTACTGAGAACCATCCCTGACTGATCCCCCTCTCCAGGTAACATCCAAATTAGACCCCAGCATCACTCACAGACGCGGAAATGTTAACCGGCTTATTTGGGCAGAAAAGAGCAACTTGTTACGATTCAAGGTTGTTTCTCTGGCTTCAAAAGGTTGTGTGGCTTCAGCAGAGTCACCTTGAGATCATCATGGTAAGGCAGCCATAAACAAGACGAGGGTGTACTATACTCGTTAGGCAAATATTTGTTTTAGCAGAAGAAATTCTTGGGATTGTGTTGCTGTGGTAGTTTTTTCTGTTAAAGATGACTCTGTTTCTTCATTTGGTTTTAACGTTTAGGAAGAAGAAATACTTAATAATATGTATCAACCCTAACTAAGTAGGGAACTAAACCAATTTATTTTTTGTTTATACAATGATACATTATTGAAATGAGTTAACACGTTTTGCTACTTTGCCAATTTGCATTGTAATTGATGCTTTAAATACATGTTAATTGCCAATTTTAGCAATATCACTGAAAGAGTGTGGAATGCTGACGTATACCTTGGCAAGGTCTAACATGTGTCCTTACACAGCACATTACAACAGAATCACTATTAGTTAAATGAAGCAAAGCTGTAACACAATTAAAGATAACATTGGTGAATGTTGAGTAATTACTTGCAAGTCACTGGCAGTCAGTAGTAATACTTAGTTAAGTATACTATGAAAAAAAATGATATCTTTATGCAGGTAGTTAAAGGTGTAGAAACTAGCAAATTAAATTAAAATCAGATGGTGTTTGTGTTGCTGGATTTGCTATTGCTTCATTAACTACTTCTTGGGGCTAAGATGGCTTTGCTTTTAAAAATACCTTTTTTTTCTTTGACATTTTGCCCTTCATTGAACCGGTCACCACAGCACAGCACTGATTGGATTGCCTCAAAAACCTTACTTGAATGTCATTTTACACCAAAGGCTGGTCTGACCTTGCATGCTGAATTTCAAGGTCTTTCGCAATCAAACCCATACCCTGGCAATGACCTTTGTCATTGCTCATTAACTAAACTATTTCATTCATGTCAAAACTCTTCCCTAGGATAGCACAAATTTGAGCTAAATGATAACTTTAAAAAGAATATTTGTGTTTGGAAACACTTTTTTCTTCAAAGCAATAAAATATAGTGTTGTGAAACTTACTTTGGATAACATAGACGGTCTGAGACACAGTTCCACTGGGTTTCTCTGTGTCACATGATTTATAAATGATTACAATGTCATAAACCCTTCAAGCCTGAACACATCTCTTCCAAATGTCCTTCTGGAGATCCTTTTGGCACTTATGCCCAATTGGCTTCCTATGGGAAGATTACGAAAGTTTTTCGTATTGATAATCTGGTAAAATGCTTGTAGTTGCTTGATGTGAGCTGAAAGGTACAGTCGTCACAATTGTATTAAGATGTATCTTGAGGCAGGAGGTGCATTTCAGGTGTCTAAGTGGAACTCATTCAATTAAGTGTTGATGAATTAGGAACTTTATAAAGCTGACAGTGTATATTATTCATCAGTGCACATAATGGGCCTGAATTATGCAGGAACCAAGCAAGAACTATGCTGTCATTCTCAATATGTAATCATGCCCTTGGCCAAAATTATAATACTACGCACAAATATTGTTGTCTTTTGGACAAAAGAAATTGCAAGTCTTTTTTAAAAGTATAAGGCCTGTGGTGTTGTAAAGTGGAAGGAGTGTTTTTGTGTTGACCCGAGGCCTAGGATCTCCCATTGCCATTGGCAACACTGATTTTATTGTCTTTCCTTTCTTCCATCATAGTCTTGTTACTAAGATACAGGAAATCAGCATCAACCAGCAGCCTTCTGGGTCATATATGCCATATCTAATACTGCTTTTCATTATTGTTTCAAGAAAAAATAATACTGCTGGGTCTTGATAATTGTGAAAGTTTATAATGTAAGCAAAGCTCTATTTTTTATATTTGTAATAGTTTATTAACTCTCCAGTGAACTTAGCAATCAACACATGGAGTAGCATGACCGACATTTCTTCCAGGATATCCAAATCCATAGGTCCTGGGGTATCCAGAATATCCATGACCTCCAAATCCAGGATATTGATGTCCTACGACTCCAGTACCTGGGACACCATCTTTTTCATAGGTGCCTGAGCTGGCTCCAACTGCTTCAGCAATATAGTTGACATTGGCCTGACGTCCTCCATTGTAATAGTTCACTTTGCATTCTCGGGCACTAAAGAATAAACAATTAGTCTATTTTGAAACCACCAAATTTTCTGTGTACCTTTATGAGCAAAACCCCAGCTGGATGTCGTTCGGATGAGACGTTAAATTGGCGGCCCCTTGTATCAGTGTCTGTGCTGGGCAAGTAAAAGATCCCTCACATGGGGTAAATGTGTAACATGTTGAGGACTCCTGCTCTCTCTCTCATCTCATCAATCAACCCTCGTGAGCGCCCAGAACTGGGCTTAGAGGGCTGCACTTACCATATCTATCTATCTATCTATCTATATAAATCAAAAAGTACACTAAAAAGGTTTGACCATAACTTACAAATTCTGGGTCTTGTCAAATCCATAGTTCCTTTGGCTGTCCCACCACTTTGCACTACAATATGCCAAGGAGCAGCAGATGAAAGCAATGAGAAACTTCATCTCAGATGTTGTGTTGGCTGGCTGACTCAGTTGTGATGACAATGTTTTCAAATGTGGTGATATATATACCAAGATTTACACCGGAAGCTCATCATGAGTGTTTTTTGCCTGTTTTTCTTTATCCCTTTATTATGATTGTTTACAGACCAAAGATACTATCATGATTTGCTGCTGTACTCTTAAGCATTGTGTTACATTGTACTGTTCTTGTGCTTCTCTCCTCAGGCTGTATTTTTCATAATCAAAATGACAAAATATGACACTCTGTAATTAATTGTAGGTAATGTTTCAATGCAACTTCACATGTGCACTCTCAATGCAAAAGGTTCTTCAATAGCCTTTATACAGGATACTATATGGCACCCATGGTCAAACCAAATTTTTTGTGTTGTCAATTGATGAACTGAATTATACAAAAAGTGCAGCACTGGTAAGGAGGATGCAATGATTAAACTCTATTCTCTCAACTGGAGCAAAAAAGGTCCATTGTGAGAAGTCATGGCAGTGCACCTGGCTTATCTAATGGTTGTTTTTGTTTGTTGTTTTTCTTCCAAGAAGAGAGCATGCTGTTAGCAGACCTTAAGTAACTCAATTTACTTTAGCAGAGAGGTGAGTTTATTCTGTCTCTTTTCTTAATGATCAAATATTTTCTCTAATACTATGTAGTTGCTGTGAAATGTTCAGGAAATTTATTTTTATTCTCTAGAAGGTCATTAAAAGTATATTGCAGTTGTTGTGGATGGTTAACATTTGCTGGGTTTTACATCTTGTATATATTCACCTGGTAAGCTTCTTAGGAGAAGAGGAGTATACAGCAATAAATTCAAAGATATTAAGTTTTGGTTAATTGTTGATATTAATTATGATTGCTTATATGATGCTTTTTTGAGCAGGTCATGGAAAAATTGAGTTTAATCATGTTGGTTTGATGTTGGTGATGGTTGGGCTTTGCTGATTGTATTGGCGAGGGAGGGAGCACTTCAAAAAAATATACAATATGTATACCGAGGACAAGAATCCTGACTGCTTAAGTTATTCAGTCTTCCTTGACTGTAAATTAATTAGCAGGGACAGCATTCTTTCTACCTTTCCGGGAAAAGGTTCAGGACCTTTTGCATTATTTAACCATTACTTCAAGCAAGAACAACACTGATTGAAGCAAACAAGTTCAAAGAAGCAGTCTGAAAGCTGATTGCTGTTTACTGAGAACCATCCCTGACTGATCCCCCTCTCCAGGTAACATCCAAAATAGACCCCAGCATCACTCACAGACGCGGAAATGTTAACCGGCTTATTTGGGCAGAAAAGAGCAACTTGTTACGATTCAAGGTTGTTTCTCTGGCTTCAAAAGGTTGTGTGGCTTCAGCAGAGTCACCTTGAGATCATCATGGTAAGGCAGCCATAAACAAGACGAGGGTGTACTATACTCGTTAGGCAAATATTTGTTTTAGCAGAAGGAATTCTTGGGATTGTGTTGCTGTGGTAGTTCTTTCTGTTAAAGATGACTCTGTTTCTTCCTTTATGTTTTAAAGTTTAGGAAGAAGAAATACTTAATAATATGTATCAACCCTAACTAAGTAGGGAACTAAACCAATTTATCAATGCTAATTTCTGATAATCACATTTTTTGTTTATACAATAATACATTATTGAAATGAGTTAACACGTTTTGCTACTTTGCCAATTTGCATTGTAATTGATGCTTTAAATACATGTTAATTGCCAATTTTAGCAATATCACTGAAAGAGTGTGGAATGCTGACGTATACCTTGGCAAGGTCTCACATGTGTCCTTACACAGCACATTACAACAGAATCACTATTAGTTAAATGAAGCAAAGCTGTAACACAATTAAAGATAACATTGGTGAATGTTGAGTAATTACTTGCAAGTCACTGGCAGTCAGTAGTAATACTTAGTTAAGTTTACTATGAAAAAAAATGATATCTTTATGCAGGCAGTTAAGGTGACTCAACCGTGGTACACTGCACATAGTTCTGAGCAGCCTGGTTGCCTAACAACATAGCGTCACCACTGCTGCAGGCCCTGAAAAAGTTGTGACGTTACCATTTTCTGTTCTCTTTTTTTAACAGCATGGCAGCCAGTAATTTGCTATTTAAATGAGATCTAATGCAGCTAGAAGCATAATTATTTTATTATTGAATGCAGTAACACATACTCTATGCTAATTCAAAGTTTCAGCATCTCATCTTTATCAACAGAATTTTCTCAACTAATTTCAGTCAACTGTGTCTAAAATTGTCTTTATTTCTTTAAATTGACATTGGCATAGTCATGGTACTGCAGTTAAAAAACGACTCGGTGAAATTTTTTTATTTTTGGACATTTGTTTGACAATAACCTGTTTATGATATATGCAAATTTTTTAAAAAATCTGTATGATCGTTTTCCTAAAATTTGATTACTGCCAAAATTGATGCATGCAAAATCTGCAATTAATTAGTGTGTTTGTGCCCTTTGAGCTCTTACAGAAAAAAGTATTTTTACCTTTTTCTTAAAATTTGTGGCAAATGTATTGGTTTACATCCATGGGAATACATTTCTGACATTTTTGGGTGACAAATGCATGTAATGCTTTATTCTGTGGTACATAACCAAAAACTCAATTTATAACTTTTAAGCAGTCATCAGGCCAAACATGCTGTTACCATGGCAACCAAACGAGTCGGTTAAATTTTTTTATTTTTCATTCTTGGAATGTATGGGTCCCATAGACTACCTGTGCAAAATTTTAGAAAAATCTGTATGATCAAACTACCACGGTTGAGTCACCTTAAAGGTGTAGAAACTAGCAAATTAAATTAAAATCAGCTGGTGTTTGTGTTGCTGGATTTGCTATTGCTTCATTAACTACTTCTTGGGGCTAAGATGGCTTTGCTTTTAAAAATACCTTTTTTTTCTTTGACATTTTGTCCTTTATTGGACCGGTCACCACAGCACAGCACTGATTGGATTGCCTCAAAAACCTTACTTGAATGTCATTTACACCAAAGGCTGGTCTGACCTTGCATGCTGAATTTCAAGGTCTTTCGCAATCAAACCCATACCCTGGCAATGACCTTTTTCATTGCTCATTAACTAAACTATTTCATTCATGTCAAAACTCTTCCCTAGGATAGCACAAATTTGAGCTAAGGCAGATTTCACGAAAAAGCTGCAAAATGACTTACCACAACTTGTCCACAAGTTACATTAGCGCAATACTGATAAGGCCAGACATAATCGATTAGTAGATTCTCAGATTTTCTCAGGGTGCTTCTTCTGAGGATAGCTGGCAGGACTAAAAAAAGCTGAAATCTAGATCTTTTATTGTGTCAATCCATTAAATAAAATCATGGGTAAACAATCTTTTCTGTTGGATTGGTATGTCAGAGTAGCTAAAAATATGGCCTTGTGCTAATGTAACAACGATGAATGATGGAGGACGGAATTTTTTACGCTGATCCTACTGCCATATAAATGAAGTCACCAGCAGGGTACCACCCCTGGCCTGCTCTTGGGAGACCTGGCTTTCAGTTCAGAAAAAATTTGAGATCTAATCATGTGTTTTTTAACATAATTGTTATGTATGCATTTTGCTAATGTAACACTATGAAATGGACGGATGAAAAATTGCAGTTACATTAGCAATAAAGAAACAGGTACCACACCCAGTCGTTTATGTTTTTGGTGATGTATATAGGCAAATAAGACACGTTTTTCAATAAAATATTTTAATTTCATGTTTGAAATTGGCATAATTAGCGAGAACACAGAGAAATTTCCATGTAAAAGTTGCTAATGTAACCCCAGTGTCCTGAGACGGAATCGAGTTACATTAGCAGTCTTTTTTTATTTTTCATTTTTATCAAGCTTTATAATGACCAAGACAATTAAAAATGGTTCCAAAATAATTTTCAAGATGTTTTTTATCAATCACATGCCATTACATTTTCCTGAATTGGTTTTAGCAGATTCCACAGAGTGCCAAAGTAAGCATGTCTGATCACCGGTAAGTTTGGTCGTCCAAAATTGTCTTCATGAGGCATAAAAAATATATTTTTAAGAGGAAAAAGCTGCATATTTGAGGAATATTTTATTGATATTTATACATTACCTCACAGATGTACTTAGTAATAGGTTTACTTGCGTCAGGAAGCAACAGAAAGATAACAAAAGGGTTGGAAAGTTTAAGGTACCTTTTAAGAGCACTTTTCGTGAAATCTGCCCTAAATGATAACTTTAAAAAGAATATTTGTGTTTGGAAACACTTTTTTCTTCAAAGCAATAAAATATAGTGTTGTGAAACTTACTTTGGATAACATAGACGGTCTGAGACACAGTTCCACTGGGTTTCTCTGTGTCACATGATTTATAAATGATTACAATGTCATAAACCCTTCAAGCCTGAACACATCTCTTCCAAATGTCCTTCTGGAGATCCTTTTGGCACTTATGCCCAATTGGCTTCCTATGGGAAGATTACGAAAGTTTTTCGTATTGATAATCTGGTAAAATGCTTGTAGTTGCTTGATGTGAGCTGAAAGGTACAGTCGTCACAATTGTATTAAGATGTATCTTGAGGCAGGAGGTGCATTTCAGGTGTCTAAGTGGAACTCATTCAATTAAGTGTTGATGAATTAGGAACTTTATAAGGCTGACAGTGTCTATTATTCATCAGTGCACATAATGAGCCAGAAATATGCAGGAACCAACCAAGAACTATGCTGTCATCATCAGTATGTAATTATGCCATTGGCCATACTTTGGCCAAAATTATAATATTATGCACAAATATTATTGTCTTTTGAACAAAAGAAATTGCAAGTCTTTTGGTATAAGGCCTGTGGTGTTGTAAAGTGGAAGGAACTGGAGTATTTTTGTGTTGACCCTATAGGAACTCCCATGACCATTGGCAACACTGATTTTTTTTGCCTTTTCTCCATCATAGTCCTGTTACTAAGATACAGGAAATCAGCATCAACCAGCAGCCTTCTGGGTCATGTAAGCCATATCTAATACTGCTTTTCAATATTGTTTCAAGAAAAAATAATTCTGCTGAGTCTTGATAATTGAGTCAGTTTATAATGTAAGCAAAGCACAATTTTTTATATTCTAGATAGTTTATTCATTCTCAAGTGAACTTAGCAATCAACACATGGAGTAGCATGACCGACATTTCCTATGTAGCTTCCTGGATATCCAAAGCCATAGGTCCTGAGGTATCCAGAATATCCCTGACCTCCGACTCCAGTGCCTGGGACTCCATCCCTGTCATAGGTGCCTGAACTGGCTCCAACTGCTACAGCCTGATGGTTCACATTGGCCTGACGTCCTCCATTATAATAATTCACTTTGCGTTCACGGGCACTGCAACATTTAAGACAAGGTAATTTTCAAAGCCACAATAAGTATATAAAATCGTTATAATCATTTTAACTTATTTTATTTTGTTACCTGTTTTACATTTTTATCGATATCAATTTATGTGCATGTATGCCTTTACTTTTTCCCATTTCATGGGAGTTGAAATAAATAAATAAATATAATAGTATAGGTCAAATAAGAGCACAGAACACTAAATGGTTTGACCATGACTTACAAGTTTTCTGGCTTGTCAAATCCATAGTTTCTGTCCCACCACAGTGCACTACAATATGCCAAGGAGCAAAAGAGGAGAGCAATGAGAAACTTCATCTCAGATGTTGTGTTGGCTGGCTGACTCAGTTGTGAAGATAATGTTTTCAAATGTACTGGTATATATACCAAGCTTTACACCGGAAACTCATCTTGTTTTTGATATGTTTTTGTTTTGCCCCTTTGTTACGCTTGTTTACTGACCAATGATACTATCATGCTTTGCTGCTGCACTCTTAAGCATTGTGTCACAATATACTGTACCTGTGACTTCTCTCCTCAGGCTGTATTTTTCATAATGAAAATAAAGTTATGGTTCATTCCATCCTCCATGCGTTCATGTTGGATTATAATGACCAAATTGGCACTGTGTTATTAGAGGGAAAGTGTTAAATGTACATTCCCGTGTACACTCTCAATGCAAAAGGTTTTTAGCTTTAATACATGATACTATATGGAACCCATGATCAAAGCAAATGTTTTATGTGTTGCCAATTGTTCAACTGAATTTAAAAAGGATGAAATGATTAGAACTCCCAACTGAAGCAAAAAAGGTCCAACATGAGAAGTCATGACAATACACCTGGATTATCTAATTGTTACTTTTGCTTCTTGTTTTCCATTCAAGAAGAGAGCAGTTGAGCAGACCTAAAAAGTAACTCAATTCACTTTACCTGAAGCTTTAGCAGAGAATTGAGTTTATTTTGTCTATTTTCTTAACAACCTAATATGCTCTCAAATAGCTAATACCATGTAGTTGTGAAACGTTCATGAAATTTATTTTTATTTGTAGATGTACATTATAAGAGTATTGCAGTTGGGGTGGGTGGATAACAGTTACTGGGTTTCACATCTTGTATATATTCACCTGGTAAGCTTCTTAGGAATGGAGGAGTACCAGTACACAGCAATAAGTTGAAGGATGATAAGTTTGGATTAATTGTTGATATTGTATGTGATTGCTTGTATGTTGCTTTTTCTAAGAGGGTCAGGGAAAAAATTAGTTTGATCAGGATGGTTTGATTTTGCTGATGGTTGGGCTTTGGTGGTTGTGTTGGGGGAGGGAAGGAGGCACTTCAAAAAATTAAATACAGAGGACTAGAATTCTGGCTGCTTATTCAGTCTTGCTTGATAGTAAATTAATTAGCAGGGACGGCATTCTTTCTGCCTGCCCAGGAAAGGGTTTAGGACCTTTTGCAGTAGCCAAGACAAACTTATTACCAAATCATTACTTCAAGCAAGAAAAACAGTGATTGAAGCAAACAAGTTCAAAGAAGCATCTTGCGGCAGATTTCTGTTTGCTAAGACCCATTCCTGACTGATCCCCCTCTGCAGGAAACATACAAATGAGACCCAAGCATCTCTCGAAGAAGCGGAAATATAAATCAGCTTATTTAGGGCAGAAGAGAGCAACTTGTTACTATTCAAGGTTGCTACTCTGGCTTCAAAAGGTTGTGTGGTTTCAGAAGAGTCAACTTTAGATCAGGGCGAGACATGCAGCCATAAACAGGACAAGGGTGCATTATACTCATTAGACAAATATTTTGTTTGTGTAGAAGAAATCCTGGAATTATGAAACTGTGGTTGGCATGGTTTGCTTAATTGGCAATCTGCTGCTTTTAGATGCTTTGCATGACCAAACAAGAGCTGTACAGGAGAGTTATGAAAATATGTAATTCAAGTAGGTTTACTATTAAAAATGCATTTATTTTAGAAGTGAAAGGTTTGTGTATAAATTAACAAATAAGCCTGATTCCTGTTTATGTTGCTGGATTTCATTTCATTTATGACGTCTTGAGGCCAAGATGTCCGTTCTTTGACTTGTTTTCTTTACTTTTTCTCCTTGATTGGATCAGGCACCACTGCACTCCACTGATTGGATTGCCTCAATTAAGGGTTGATGAATTAGAAACATTATGAGACAGACTGTGTCTAGAATTAATCATCAATGCACATGAGCCAGAACCTTGCAAGAATCATGCACAAACTATGCAATCATCTTCAATTTTACCATCAGTCAAATATAAAATATCACCCACAAATATTGCCCTCTTCCACTCAATAGAAATTCTTAGTCTAATGGCATGAGACCTGATGCAATGTAGAGTGGAAGGAACTGGACTGTTATTGTGTTTTAAAACCTTAGCAATTTTGGTTCTACTCCGATGTTGAATAACTGTCTCTTGTCTTTTATTTTTTGCGTCCTTCTTCAGTCAATACGAGACAGGAAATCAACAGCAACCAGCGCCATCCTGGTCCATATATGCCATAGCTAATTCTACTATTCGATCCTGTCAAGAAGTATAATCTTGAATCTAATGATAATGTAAGCAAGGCACCATTTTTTATTTCTCATAGTTTATTCACTTTAAAGTTGAACTTTGCAACCAACACATGGATTACCGAAACCCATCTATCCTCCGTAGCCATAGTATCCAGGATTATATCCCGCATAGGCATAGTATCTTGGAGCATATCCAGAATATCCGTGACCTCCGACTCCGGTGCCTGGGACTCCATCCCTGTCATAGGTGCCTGAGCTGGCTCCAACTGCTACAGCCTTGTAGTTGACATTGGCCTGACGTCCTCCATTGTAATAGTTCACTTTGCGTTCCCGGGCACTGAAAAGTAAGACAAGTTGATTTTCAAAGCTACAGTATGCATAAGTCAAAAAGGAAGAGAATTTAATTGTTTTGATGATGACTTACAAGTTCTGGGGCTTGTCAAATCCATAGTCCTTCTGACCGCTCCAATCTGGTCCTGCATTCACAGCAGCCGCAATGCAGAGGAGGAGAGCAATGACAAATTTCATCTTGGAAAATGCGTTGATCAACAGACTCAGATGCTGAATGGTGGTTGTGCAGATTTACCTGTACTTATACTTAACCTGACAATGGTAGTTCATGAGGTAATTCCAAATTTTGTTTTTATTATTCTATCACGTTTGTTAACTCATATGCAGACATGAATGCTTAGCGGCTGAACTATATGGTATTTTATGGGTACATCATGTTGAACTTTATATGGGTACAACAGTGTCCATTTTTTATGTGCAGAGAGGTCAATAGCCTCAAGAAAAAAATGGTTTCTTTCACATGAGACTTGAACAATGCAAAATTAAGCAATGCAATTAAGTGTCACTTGTTTTACTATTCATTCATTTGACCGTTTTTAGTTGATAGACCTTTTAAAATCACTGAGCTGTCTGGTCTATGTGTTACATTAAGTGTAATTTCAAATGACAGAACTTAGTCAATTTGAGTTGCAAAAACAAATTAGTATGGGTTCATGTGGATAATTGCGCTCTGATGATTCACCGACAGTAAACGTGTGGTTCAATGTCAGTGTCATATATAGTACGTGGCAAAAAGTGAAAGGACTAATCGGGTGCAGTACTATTTAATTATGGGAAGAATTGTGTTGGAGTTACTTTTTGACGCTGCTTTAATATTTTTCCACTTCTACAGTCCACAGAAGAAAGTCATAAGAAAGAAGACACTGTGTTTCATGCAAGTTCTCTTTTAATAATACAAGAAACAATACTGATTACACTCAACAATACTGATTATAATCAACAATATAGTTTGAATATGTCATTGATACAGATGATAAAAGTGCACATTTTCATAATTTTGTACAATGTTTATTTTAATGTACACAATAGTTATACATGCACTATAGAATGTGCTGGACAATAATACAGATAGTCAAAATAATGTACATGCAGACTAAATTATTTACAAAATTACTGACATTAAAAAAACCTGGAAGCAGACACAACATTCAAACTACAGTAAGAACATTTTGAGGATTTATAATACAATAATAAGTACGTGGTAACATGGATGTACACTTAAAGTCATTTTTACAGTAAAACCATTGAATAAGGTGTAAAATTTTTAATTTTGAGTCAGCTCAAATGACTAAGTGAGATGGTTTTATAAATTGTTTGACTAACACACCTTTTGTTTTCAGTTACGATAATCTTTCCTTTATCATAACTTAAAACAACTATTTATGTTGGCTCAAAGGAACTGTGCAACCATCTCACTCAGTCATTTGGCTCACTCAAAATTCAAATTTTACGACGTAGCACAGGAGATCTATTATCAGATCATTCTCTTTGGGTAGTTTTGTATAAATCGCTCCTTTGACTGTTTTCAGCTTTATTGGAAACTCGTTGCCTCAATGCAAGACTCTTTCTCAGCCTCTTGAGTCCCTTTTCAGTCCATCGTTGATTTTTTCCTCAATGATTACAGCAAGAGGTGTCTTTCGCAGACTGCAATTAAATTACCAGCATGCTTTCTGTTCACATTGATAGCCAGTGCTTCATCTGAAAACAACAACAATGCTAAATTACAGATTATAAATTTCACATATATATTTCAAAATTATGAACCAGGCATCAACTTTTAAAAACCAAACCATCATTGTAAGCTTAAATATTTCTCTTTTTCAGCATGAACCTTCTTTCATTTGATTTCATTTGATCTATTTTCCAAATTCATCAGTGCATGTGCATCGAAGGTGCGACATATATTGAAATATGCAATCATGACCTAATGAAATGGAAATGAAGTTTTTACAGTGATGAAGAAATTAGGATTGGCCTCGAAAGCTTCATAGCCTATTTTCAGCAGGGTCATGAGGAATGATACACATGAGGGCAGCATGAGTAGTGTGATTTGTGGTTGACTAGGATAAATTGAGCATATTTATGCATGACGTTTGTAAATCTTTTGATTGTTTTTAAATAATGTGGAAATATATATATATATCTGAAAGACCTCCATAGATGGTTACCCATGTACATTTAACATCAGTGATGTGGTCATGTTTGTGAAGTCTCTAGACATAAAATCAGTAGAATACAAACTTGAACAGCTATTCTCTTTCCTGGATTACCCTTATGCTTACATGAGAAGTAGTTTAAATTTTCAAGGAAACAGGTAAACATATGTTTCAGTTAGTTATTCTAAGTTGGAGCTGTTACTTCTGTTTCATATAAATTGACATTTTGCACTCTGGCATCAACTAATACCATGACATTTAAACCTACAGAGTAAATAATGTCATTGCATGTTAAATGCTAATGGATCCCCAGATATAGAGTTGGAAGCAGATGGCTGATAGCTGAATAATTTGAGCTCATGTGGTTATCTTAGAAGGTTGAAAGACAGTTCAGATATATCACAATGAAGTGAGATATTGAATTAATCTGCAATTCACATCGTCATGTTGCTCGAAACTTCACAAGTTTACGCTTGAACTATTTACACGTATAATCTTTAGTAAAAAGGATGGAATACTGTCACATATAACGAACCTGCAAAATTACGTCAGACTGTCACAAATATCAAACCTGTATGTAAAATAATATCATAATAATTTATAAAATGAAAGACTTCACTCACCTTGAATCTTTTGACCTCTTGACCCTGGTCGATGGCTCGGTGCTCATAAAATGGAGAAATGTTGATGGCTACCCTCTGCAAAGACAAAATTGACAACTGAAAGTTAGCTTAAAATAGTTTTGATGTTAACAATTGCATTTAAAATTGTCATCATTCTGCAATACAACAATTGAATATGATCAGGTCACTGCAGAGTTTTCCTATTTGCGTATTACAAGGAATGCCTTGAAGAAGTCAGAGGAGGAATAAGTGTCAGAAAAAACTGCTGAACATTGTCTGCTGATTTTAATGAGCTGTTGCTTCAACTGTTGATGATTGCCAAGGCTAAAACATCAAAATATTATCCCAAAAATTCAGCAAAGGTGAGAGGCAGAAGAAGCTAAGGACTTAATTTATAGCCATATTTCACTACAAAGATGTGCATAAATATGTGGGACTGTAATGCTCTAAGCAGTGCAAATCAATGATGCAAATTGGGGGGGGGGAGCTCGGGGAAATCAAACAACTGGGGAAGCTCCTCCATGCTACAGTCGCCCCCAATGATCAGTGGTGTAAAATCAATTTCCTGTTCGCATTTTCAGTCCCCCAGGTACTACTATCAGCTAAAATTATACTGTGTTGGTGGTAGGAATTTGAATGGCGACATGCCGCTGTCGCAAGAGCTAAAACTTTTCCATCACCAGTGCAAATACGTGAGAGAATTTACTGTCACGCATTGAGTCTCACAATTACTCTTCCTACTCAGTATATTTTCTGTTGTTACCTGGGAGAGCCACTGTATGACATGCAACAAAGTCTGTCCAAGACAATTATTCACTGGCGTTTTTTCCCTTTCCTCTCTTCACCAGACTTAGCGACTTGTCATTTGCTAAGCTACCCTGATCGGCCCTGCGTGTGTTCCCAGACTAACTACGCAGAAAGATACTTTTCTTATTTTTCCACCTCACTCGTTCGTTTTTCATTATTCAGCTACTACGACAGCTAGGGCTTCTAAGCTGTGTCTACCAGGGCTTCAGTTAGCCTTATCAGCCTCAGTTGTTAGTTCCTGATACCTTGCTGCCAGTACAAATCAACAATCTGATCAACATTTGTCCCAACCACTTGTGCAAAATATCTCTATAATGTATTTTTGTCAGTTAGGGACCGTTCAGAATTTATGACTGGGGGGTTGGGAGTTTTGCTGGAACTTCCTGTCAAAAATTGATACCCCCCCTTGAGTTTCATGCGGATTTTTAGTACCCCACCCCTAGGTTTCACGCAGGGCTCGACAATAAGGGTTTGGAGCTGGTGGCCCATTGGGCAACCATTTGTAGAAATGTGGTTGCCCGAAGACAAAACTTGGTGGCCCGAAAACTGATCAATTATGATTAATCCTGTATACCTGGATAGATCTGGGAATCGCTGTTCAATCACAGTATGAATGCAGGTGGGCCTGTCCTGCTCACACTGCCCCCTTCATCTTGTCAATGAGTAAATCATTATTTCCTAAAAAATAATACTACACTTCTGGGGGTGTTTCCCCCTTTCAAAAACCCTAGATCCTCCCCTGCCATTTTTATGCAAACTTCTACACTGTATTAAAGTTTCACAGCACATCCACTGCAGAGTAGTACGTAGATTGCAAATATGAAAATTACTTAGAACTATTTAAAAAAAAATAAAAGGAAAATTGAGTTGCTATCAAATTTTACAAGTTTCCAATTAAAGCATACTTTAAACAAGACTCTGATGAAATGATCAACCAGAGTGTAATGTTAAACCTTAAAAGCCAGATAATTACGTGCATCATGATTAAATACAGCAATCAGTTTGACTGATTGATGGATTTGTTGATTGATTCATTAGTGATTACTCATGATTAGCATGAATGACATAAACTCGCACAGAAAAATGAGAGATAAGTATAACAGTCCTTATAAATACACTGCAAACTAACATCAGCCTTTTACTTTATTTTTCCAAAAAAAAAAAGACTATTGTATTGTTACTGCTTTTGCTTTGTTCTGTGTTGGAGTTTGCCAACATGTAGGCCAATACTGCACAGCTGATATAGAGTGTTTGGTATCAAATTCACTTATGTTTGGCAGATATGAACACTGGTAATGTGTGCAGAACCAAAAGATCAATATCTAAGCCATTTGTGACACTACAGTGTGTCTGATGAAATTATGCAAGTTACGTATTTCACACTGATATAAAAATTATTGGACCCACCATTGCATCCTTTTCACATAATCATTGGATTGGGCTCGGAAAGTTTCAATGTAACTTTCATTAAGTTTCATGGAGGCAAAATTGAGTTAGGCCATATTTTCAAATATTTGGGTGTCTGATGAAATTACGCAAAATCCCCATGTGACCTTAAAAACGTTGAAGTTCCAAATTATTTTGCTTCAATCATAAGCATTCTATCATTTGTCAACTATTCGTGTTAAAACATTTCACTTACATGCTGCCTATATCATGCAATATGTATTAATTGTCTCCATTGGAATAACATTGATTTTGCATAAATTTTTCAAATTTTTGCTCCCTAAACTTCAAAATGGTTCCGATCATTTAAAAAATGCTTCTAGCACTAATCCTTTACCGTCTTTTTAGCTCTTTGCAAACGAAATTGAAATAACATGCCTTACTTTAAAATAATTAGCAATCCGAAGTTCTTTCCACGACTTCCCATTGGAACAGCATTCTGATTAGGATATGCAGTTCCTTATTCAATAGTTTGTCAATTTCCAACACACAACTTATCAACCAGTTTCACTACACTAAATAGATGGAAAAAGACAACTTTTAAAGGCATTTTCAAAATGATCAGCCTACTTGGAGATTTTTGAAAGCACAAATTTGAAAAATTTATGCGAAATCAATGTTATTCCAATGGTGACAATTAATACATATTGCATGACATAGGCAGCATGTAAGTGAAATGTTTTGACATGAATGGTTGACAAATGATAGAATGCTAATGATTGAAGCAAAATCATTTGAATCTTTAACGTCTCCAAGGCCCAATGCAGATTTTGCATAATTTCGTCAGACGCCGAAATATTTGAAAATATGGCATAACTAAATATTGCCTCCATCAAACTTAATGAAAGTTACATGAAAGATTTCAAAGCCAAATCTGATGATTATGTGAAAAGGATACAATGTTGGGTCCAATACTTTTCATGCTAGTTTGAAATACGTAACTTGCATAATTTCGTCAGACGCACTGTAAAGATCTGAATATAGGACCCCAATTGGTAAACAATTGGGAGCAATGGATATGTCACGGTTAATTGCACACTTAGACCAGACATCGTTCTTTGATGTGGTTGCCCAGTCGGGCAGCTGGACTTGAGAAGTTGGTTGCCCAATTAGCAAATCTAGTTGCCCCGGGCAACCGGGCAACCGTTATTGTCGAGCCCTGGTTTCACGCATATTTTTAGTACCCCCCCCCTCGACATACAAAGCAATACACACATACATATATACTGTTATACAAAGCCACGCATATAGATTCGCGTCATTTTGCGTTTTGCTCGTAAAAAAGTCCAAATATAATGAGTTTAAGCTTGTTTATTAACATTTTTTCTTTGTTAAAAATTTCTTACCCCCCCCCACATGGAAGTGTTGTCGAACATTAATGCCCCCCCTTGAAACACGTTTGAAAAGTTAGTACCCCCTTGGCCAAAACTCCCACCCCCCCAGTCATAAATTCTGAACGGTCCCTTATTCATTTAGATTGACCCTAGTCCTTTTGTCGAACAGCGCATATCACAAACATCTTACCCTGCTGAAAGATCCAGGAGTGACAAGCAATTGGTATACAGCCACAAGAGGAACAAACGTCATTGAGGTAGCGGATATCAGCCAACCGACAACATTGGCCCATTTGGGATAGACGTAGCTGCCCATTGACGACTCGTAGACCAGAGGAGAGTAGGACACGAAGCTCGAGACTACTATTATCTGAAATTGGTATAAATTGATATTGTCTGCTGTTAAAGTTGATTAAAATGAGAAATGCTTTTTTTGAAAAAATAAATAAATAAATGAGGACTTATAGTTACAACTTATTATGCAAACATTTTTCACCAAATGAAAGAACTCATTTTAAAGTCTGTTACGTTTACTTAAATTGGCATCAAGATTGAGCAGACATTTATATTATTGCATAAGTAAATGTTTAGGGGAGACCGGGGCTGGTTGTCACAGGGGCAGGTTGTCACACTTTTTATTGCAATAAATTATGGAGTCACACAGCTCAACCAATCATTTTTTATTGCTTTTATAAACCACAGGAGTCTCTTTTGAAAAATCTTGATCCCTGGAAGGGAGTCTGGTAGGCACACGGTCTGTTAAGAGTTTCCTGTCACAAAAAGTAATTTTTTACCTTCAACTTGCATGCAATGCTTGTCTTTATCAAACAGTTGTTGAAAAAGGTACAGTTAATAAACTTACCATATAAACATTTCTTTAAATCATCATTAGAACAAATTGTGAAAATTTTGATAACAACGGCCTTGGTCACCCGTTTTTGGAATTTTCATCAATCGGGGCAGGTTGTCACAAAAAGGCGGGGCAGGTTGTCACACTTTTTGGAGCTGGCTGTTAACCTATTAGGACCAGGCTTTTAAACCAAAAAACTAATACAAATATTAATTTGTGCTTTATACATGCTGTTGATGACTGAAGATGTATGCAGATATTGCATTGTGTTTAAATAAATCTATTTCAAATTTATATGTAAAATTTCCAAAAAAAATCGTATAAATCCTACTTCAGATCAGAATGCTTTCCTGCTGATTGGTAAGCCTTCATTTGTAGCACCCTTGTACACAGTAGCGTGTTTGTTAAGGTCTTCACTGGGCAAGTAAATGATTGCTCACATGTCCAAAATAACTTTTCTTGGTCAAGATCTGCCCTACAGAGTTCCACTTCCTGCATTCGAGCTCATAACCAAAAGTGTGACAACCTGCCCCGAGAGTGTGACAACCTGCCCCGAAAATGTGACAACCTGCCCCGAATTCTGAATTTTAAAAAATGTCCAATAGGACATCAAGATTTCGAATGATATAGGTATATATTCACCAAATAGGTATAAGTCACTCCTCTTTTGCCATTCATACAGAATGGCAGTGCCCCTACATACTTTATATAGAAATAGTAGCATGTTTAAGTTTTACACACTGTGACAACCTGCCCCTGTGACAACCAGCCCCGGTCTCCCCTATTAGTTTCTTGTTGCTGTCTCAATCCAGTGCAATATCGATCTTATTCAGCAATTTTTCAGATTGACAGAAGTAACAAATATATACATAGATATATTATGATAAATGAAAAAGAAAACTTTTCTAACCATGAGAAAGATAGGACTAATGAACTTCCAGCACAATCTCCAGTATATTCCAGGTTGGAAGCCCAACATCTTTTCAGCGTCCGAGCAGAACTGTGGCAAGCCGTAGACCCAGCTGACTGCAATCGCCTGGAATGATTTAAGTGCAATTAGTAAGAGAGAGCTAATTGCAATTGATTAATTGCAAAATTGCAGGAAGCCATAAACCCAAATGACTGTAATCGCCTGCAATAATTTGAGTGCAATTGGTAAGAGATAGTTAATTGCAATTAATTAATAGCAGAATTGTGACATACCCAGGAAACTGTAGTTGCCTGCAGTTAGTATGCTATGATAATTTGTAATCTTGATATGATACAATATCATAAACGCTTGTACAAACACAATATATGGGGATTTACCTGGAATAGCACACAGACAAGAAGAGAAGATCCCGCAGCAAAAGTGTCAAGGAGGGTCAATAAGTACATTCCACCCTGGAAAAATCCGATAATAAAATATCATTGTCATTTGTTATTACATCTTACCTTTGCCTAACCAATTTTTATTTTAATAGAACAAAATAAATCACATCGAATCTTAACATGTGTTGAAAATACAAAATCGAAATATATCACTCACAGGAGTTATATTAGGAATAGCAAAGAGGAAGGCACTGAAACAAACGACTGCTGTGAAGATTTCTCGTGAATATTTGAAGCGTGACATGAAGGAGTGAGTCTCATCCTGCAAACCGGTCATGACTGCTTCTAGGCCGCCCATCTGGAAGAAAGAACAGACAGTGATTAAAAAAGGCAGGTGGAGGACACCCAAGACAGATGGCAAACATTCTAAATGGATGGGCTCTATCCGTGACAAGGAGGCGTCTGTTTCTGTCAAGAGACTGCTTGTCCAGAAATCCCAAGGTCACTTAATGTGAGTACTTTCAAGAATTCAAAAGTTGAGGTATGTTATGTCGTTTGAAACTTTCTTTTAGAATGTTTTTTTTGGTGTGGCATATGGCCTCTCCTCAGTGATCACGTAACACCGGTTGGTTCAGTTTTTTAGATTTTGAAGATACAGTACAACCCAATAAATTTTCCGAGCTGATGCCCTCATATGCACTCACTTAGACACCCCAGCACATCCACTACTTTGCTCTCACTTGCATGCTCTTACCCTCCTGAGCAAACAAACAAGCATGCAACTGGCTGGTGTCTCCATCTATTGCAATATGATGCAATTACCTGATTCAACAGCATTGGTGAGCATTGGACTGTGAAAGTGTGAATGCATTCAATTGTCTTAAAACAAAAGAACTGAGTTATGTTACCTGAATTTAAAAAAATGGCCTATTAATTAGTGGAGAAGTTAGAAATTTTTCAAGGGGCACAAAATACAAATTGGGCTACAGACCTTAATACATGTCCGATTTTCAAAATTTAAAAACCTGCATATATCAAATAAACTCCTCCGAATTCATTCCACTTATTTATTTTGCTCTACATGCAGTATTAAGTTCGCAAATAAGCATGCCGGCGCATTACGCTGTGAGGATATAAATTCAATTGCTAAAATCCAGTGGCAAAAATGGACTAGTGGCATTTCTAGGATTTTTTTGTATAGGGGGATGCTTTTCGCAAATTAAGGACTATCTATCTATCTATCTATCTATCTATCTATCTATCTATCTATCTATCTATCTATCTATCTATATCTATATCTATATCTATATCTATATAGATATATCCAATCATCTGTATGCAGCCAATTCTTCCAGCTGCATGTGTATATATTTTTTCTTTTCACATTTCTTAGATTGTTCAAAAATTACTGTGTGGGTTATTTAGGCCTATTTTAATTTGTTTTGATAATATTCTTTCATTTTTTGGAACATGTTGAAAATCAACTTTGTTTTTTAACTTCAAGCCCAACGTTACACACTTAATTTATTTGGTTCTAAATAGGTGTGAAGTTATATTAAACATGTTAAATGACACAATTGCTTAGAGAAACACAAAACATAATCAAAGCAAACATGTGACAATTAATTCGAATGAACAAACAAATTAGCATATTTCTACATAGTAATTAACAAAATAACAAAATGCAACATTTTAATTCAAATAACTGATGTTTAATTTTATTTGCAACATTCCATGGTCGAGTAAGATATGCATGAAACAAGAGGGCAGTCTCAGACATTAATTTCATAAAAGTTCTTTCTCTCTTTAAATATTAAAACTTTTAGAGTATTGAGTATTTTTTCAGTTCTTTTAAAAGTCCCGGTTTTAAAAGAGCTGTTATATTTTCTGATCTATCTATCAATATAATTCTAGAATATTTTAATTAGTTTAACTAGTAGAACAAGATTCTAAACAGCAGCACTAACTGCTGTTGTGAGTGATTAGCACCAGATGACAGGAGTGTAGGGGGTTTCCCCAGAAGGGCATGGAAGTGAGTGCAAGTGAGTGCCTCAGCAGAGATGTGAGTGGTTGGGAGTGATGGCATCTTCCTGAGGGCATGGGATTTAGGAAAAATTTTTGGGTTGTACTGTACACATACCGCACTGTCCAATCCCAAAGTCAGTAACATAATGAAAAATAGGACAGCCCATCCTGGTGAGCCGGGGAGGGTTGCAATTGCTTCTGGGTAAATCATGAAAACCAATCCCGGCCCTGGAAAAAAGATAGAATACAATACACTGTTTAATAAAATAAAAGTTTAACTACTCCTTGTACAAGCTTTCTCAATATAAGTATAGCTGTATTTTATCAAACAAAGTGTAAGAGCTGACAATTTAGTCTCAACCGAATGACGAACAATTGGGATGAGAGTAATTTACGAGAGATCCTTCGTGGAAAGGGGTGACAACTTCGTCCACTGGCCATGACACATATTTTATGTAATCATTTCTTCAAACAAGAAAAACACAGTGATTGAAGCACATTAGTTAAAAGAAGCAAACAAGTTCAAAGAAGCAGTCTTCAAGCAGATTTCCATGACTGATTGCAGGAAGCATCCAAATTAGACCCCGACATCACTCAAGGGAGCGGAAATACAAATCAGCTTATTTGGGGCAGAAGAGAGCACCTCGTTACAATTCAAGGTTGTTACTCTGGCTTCAAAAGGTTGTGTGGCTTCAGAAGGGTCAACCAGAGAACAGGGTCAGGCAGCCATAAACAAGTCCATAAAATCTTGTCATTGTTATACTGTAGTCGTGCTGTATAACTGCCTCTCTTAATGTGGTCTCTTTCAGGCACTAAAGTGTCTCCTCAAGCAGATGACATGGATAATCTTCTGTCAAATTTGTCCATATGACTTTTGCTTCTTAATCTGGTATTAGTTTTGGAAAAGGCAAAGTCATTAAGATGAATCAGGTATTGTCCTTGAAACTTACTCTGCAAGATATATTTGACTCCACAATATATTTTTGGCAATTTCTTAAGAAGTATAGTGAACACTTTAATAATCTGAAACTAAACCACAACTTCTGGCTCAAAATACCAGGTAGGTAGGCTCATACTGAAGTAACCACCCTCAGTGCATAAATACAAGACGTAAAAACCCAGTCATCCAATCCTAAACCTAATATCACTCACCTTCCTGGGCCACTTGAGATATCGGTTTGCCCTGACTCAACGCCATGTAGCCGATGTATGAGAAAATGACAAAGCCGGAAAATATACTGGTGAAGCTGTTGACAAAGACTGTGAAGAGGCAATCCCTAAAATGAAATTTGAAAAACAAAGATTTATAAATGGTAAATCAAGGAAGACAACAACACAGTTTATTGTATTAGTCTGTCTCCATATGGGGATTGCGACAGTGATTATAGGTAGGTGGCATGAAGATACGGCAGCGGGCTATTTCGGTCTTTGATGAAGCCCACCTGATGACATATTATCTGGTTTGTTTGCAAGTAAAATTAATTCCTGTGGCCAAAAGATAATATTAATCTAGTTTTTAACACATTTGATCCCTCCAATCAATATGACTCTAAGCTACACACTTCACTTTTCTAATGAACCTAATCACTAGCTACCCAAACAATCAACCCATTCAACACATGCACTCTTTATGTCAGACTCCTTGGCAAGGTCAGCACATCCATCATCTTGTTGAAAGGCAAAGGGGAAACCTGCACGCAGAGAGGATGTCTCACATATTATATTAATTCAGTTTAAAGTACTTGAAGTAATCTGGGTCAAAGAGAGCATGAAAAAACCATAGAATATTACACTGGCAATTATGCAGCGAACAATTAATAGATGTAAATTCTACTCACGAAACTCACAAAAAAGAGCCGATCCATAGTACGTCCGTACATTTTCGAGCGAATTTCATACAAATTCCACACAGATACTTTTCAGTTACTTTGGCCATTTTAGTGCAATATGGTTATCATAAATGGCTTAAGTTTAGACCTTGCATTGGCCTATCTAAAGAAACAATCTGCAAACAAATCAAGTCAAGGCCAAAAAATCAACCGAATGCATATGAAATCCATACGAAAATTTACGTATGTTTTACTACGTAAATTTTCTTACGTATTTCATGCGAGAATACAGCCAATTTACATACGAAATATGCAAAAAAGAGCTTTGAACGTTCTACGTACGCTGCATAACTGGCCATGTACATTATTCACATTTTTGATGAGACAAACTATTTCCATCAATCTGTGGTTCCTATGGACCTACATGCCATCCAGCCTTTAAGTAGTGAATCAAACTAATCAATCAGTTTTGCAATTCAGGCATTGGAATTCTTTGCATGACCACACCCGCGGTGTCACCGTGTTAATTGCCAATTCTGGGAATACCATTGAATAAGTGTAGAACACTGACAGACTCATTTGGCTAGGTCAAACAAATTTACCTTACAGACATAACAACCTAACACAGTCAGATGTAAGGGATTGCTCTCTGAAAGTCAAGGATAGCATCGGCCATCCTGAATGGTCAAAGGATGACTTGTCAGTCAGAAGTCAAAGTCATGTAGAGGTTCACCATGAAAAAAAAAGATACATGTATGTATTGATTGGAGTACATACATGTGTATAACTAACAAATCTGGCATCACTACTAATCTTATAGCTGTTTGCACATTAACAGTCCAAACAGGTTTCAAATTAACTTTCAACTTGGTCATGTGGTGATGCGACTGGCTTAAAAATGTTTTGTTTGTCAGTTATCATTAAGCAATTGATTCAGTACATATATCATGTCTAGCAGCACAGGTGACAATAAGCAAACAAACTAAATGATTAATATTATTTTAAGGTACTTCATCAAAGATTAAGAGAGCAACAGAAAACTGTCAATGATGAGGCAAAGTCAGTTTGTAAGTTGAAAATAAGAAAATTTATTTTTTCAATGGACCGCCAATTTGCAAAGAGCTCCAAGCAGTCAAAGGCTGGGCCGTATTTATGGTCTTTTCACCATGCTTCGCTTTGGGTACAAAACACAATTTCCGAACCGGAAATGGATTTTTGCAGTGTTGGCGAATCCTCAGTTACTGCCTGATTCGCGCCAAAACACCACGTTTTGCTTGATTTCATGGACAGATTTTTTGGAATTTATCCTGTCTTACCTCAATTCCAAGGGACTGCCGGGTTTTGGAAGTATGCTAAGTGTTTCTGGACTTGACTGACGTGGACATTTGAGGCCGAGGACGTTTTGCAGTGTGCCCTGAGCTTATTTTGTTGGAAAAACTTTGTGTACTTTCCATGGCTGCATTTGTGCTTTAACCACAAGATGGCGTCTTAGTCTTTTGTCTCGTGGACGGTGGCGCACCTGGCGGTAACTGCGGCTTGTGAGTGGCTATGGAGCAGCAGCTGTCAAACAAACACACGTGTTGGAAAACTGTGAATATTTTTTCTGGGAAATCTTGGAATTTGAGGATATAAACTACACTGCGAATTCTACAGGGCAAACTGCTGTATAAGCCACAGAAGGTCCCGAATTCAACTGCTGCTGATGAACATTTTGCTGGGACCATGGTCCATGCCTGGGACAGTGCATGGTGACACTGTGAAAAAATTGTGTGATTTTCAAATCTCACGTCACCATTTCTGATCACCGTTGTGAACAGTAAACTGCTGCATTGAAGAATTGAAGAGGGCTCATGCAGGCATCTGAACATTTCACCACTGCAGTGGCAGCTTTCATGGTGCCTAATTGTCCCCTGCACTTTCTGAATTTTCATCCTGGACTTCCAGACCACTTTGTGAAGTTGGACTTTTAAAAACAGATTGGGATTACTTTGTTCACCGGATTTTTGGCTTCTTCTCTGAACTTCGGTAGTGTGATTTTATAACACAAGTCTATGCATGCTGTCATACTGATCATGACGGCTGACTCTCCTGATACAGTGACTTGAATCATTGACTGGGACTGGTGCTCTCCCTTTTGGAATGACTCATATGAACTGGATATTCGCCTTCATCTTGGGCTGCGGGCTGGTGCCTAGATCATATTACATCTGGACGTTTCGTACCCACCTAGGATTGCTAGCAGGGCCTGTGTCCCTATCACGGCCTACACATCTGGATGGTTCGTTTCATTTTGGTCTGCTGGCTGGTGCCGAGACCATGTCACACTGACGTTAGTCTCCATCGTGGATTGTTGGCAGGATCTGAAGTCCTAACATGGTTTACAGAGGTTCGTCTTCATCTGGGTCTGGCTGGTGCCCAGGCCTTATCACGGTCTACCAATCTGGACATTCGCCTCCGTCTTGGTCTGCCGGCTGGTGCCGAGACAAGAAAACTAGTGGGACGCCTGTCTACATCTTATTATATCAAGGACAAAGCAATTTGCACCCCTCTGTTTCACATCTTTGCCGGATTTTCCCACCTACGACACCATAAATGTCACAAGAACTTTCAGGATTATTATGTGTGATCCAATGAATGTTATCATGTAGGGGACATTCTCTCAGCTGTCGAGATACATTGTGTTTCCTAGGTACTGTGTTTTTTGCCTAAGTTGTGTGTGTCTTGTAGTCTCTTCAAACCAATGTGCATCCACCAAATTGCTTTGTTATAACTGTTATAAAGTGGATGTTATAATGTGTGCCCTAACAATGTACAGTTGTTTGTTGTACTTGTATTCTATGTCTTACCAATGTACCATCATGTTTCTACATGTCATTGTATTCTGTTTATTATCAGTGTGCCATCCTGTTTGTACTGGTATTCTGGGTATCATCAACTCGACTGTATTTATGCGTTTTCGCCTGCGCCGATGGGACATTTAGGCAGGGCTGGACTCTCAGCAGACACATCTGGAGGTCCCTTCATCTTTCTTGCTGCAGGAGCTTCGTCCTGGGCGCCCGTCTCCATCATGGTGTACCCCTCCGGACATTCGCCTTCTTGCACTGCCGGCTGGTGCCGAGTGCATGTCATGGCCGACACATCCGGCCATCCGTTTACATCTGGGACTGTCAGTATTCACCGGGACGATCATCTTCTTTGCACTGTCGGCACGTGCCGAGTGCAGATCATGGCCTTCACGTCAGGCATCTATTTCCATCCGGGTCCCGAGTCCACATCATGGTCCACTCATCTGGACATTTATCTCCTTTGTACTGTCGCCTGATGTCGAATGTGTTAATCTGTTATGTTAACTGTTATAAAGATGTGGGGTGCTGTTATGATGTTACAACCTCATAAAATTAGTGTACACCTGTTTTGTGCTTTTGCAATGTTACAACCTTCTATGTTATAACTCTTGTTTTAAAGTGGGTGTGCGCTTTCCAATGTGTGCCAAACACTGAAAGTATGCGTTATACAATGGACAAATCTTACTTACTAGACTCATCACTCCAACTTCCCCCAGGTAGATACGCCCGTCTTCATGTTAGACTGCTAGCTGGTGCTAAGTCTCCATCATTGCCTTTACATCTGGGTTCACCAACTTCGCCTGGCGCCACATCAATAGGTTCGTCTCCTTTTTGGCCTGTGACCTGCTGCGAAGTCCTCATCGTCTACACATCTGGGCTCAACAACTGTGCCTGGTGCCTTCGTCTACATCTGAGACTGTTAGCTGGTGCTAAGTCCACATCATTGGCTACACATCTGGGTTCAACCACTTTGCCTGGCGCATTGTCCTTCACATCAGGATTATTTCCAAGCGATATATATATCTTTAACTTATGTGTGGTGGGCCTGGTGCCCTTGGTTGGGCTTTTTAGCCCCTGGTTGGGCTTTTTAGCCCCTGGTTGGGCTTTTTAGCCCCTGGTTGGGCTTTTTAGCCCCTGGTTGGGCTTTTTAGCCCCTGGTTGCTCCTCCCCTACGGAGCGAGTTGGAGCTGATATTTTAGTTTGGGCCAGTGCTGCATAACTACAATGAATGTTTCTTTTTCAGCTCCGTCTGTTCATACCACTTAACTACTGTGATGTCCAATCGGTCTGACCGAGGTGCCCGCAAAATTTATTTGACAATTGTTTTTTCAGCGATATTTATCTGTATACCCACGGTGGACCTTGTGTCCTTGATTGGACTGTTGGGCCCTTATTTTGGCTTTTTAGCCTTTGGTTGGGCTTTTTAGCCCCTGGTTGGGCTTTTCAGCCCTTGGTTGGGCTTTTTAGCCCTTGGTTGGGCTTTTTAGCCCCTGGTTGGGCTTTTTAGCCCCTGGTTGCTCCTCCCCTACGGGGTGAGTTAGAGCTGGTTTTGGCTCTTTTAGCCCCTGGTTTATCAACTAAAATATAATCTATGAATCATTTTTATTCAGATCAACCATACTTCAACAGTCAACTGTCGACTTGTCTTCATGCTTCCTATTGTGAGCTGTGGTCCTGAACTGGTGTGTGTTTGATGTTAACGGGTCTCGACGAGGTGCTCGGCATCGTGCTGAGTTGGTGATCATCTCCTGCCACAATGATGCTGGTTTACTTCTCTGTGTTACAGACACCTTCCCTTTCAGCCCTGTCCTGCTCCTTATGTCTAATTTACTATTTGGGCTTGATTCATTTCAGCTTTATCATGTGATTATCATAGTCAATAATCCACGGGTATCTTCCCATCTGCGTCTCACACTGGTGAGCCTTACTAAGGCTTAGTGCCGATTACAAAAATACTTCATGATTTGATACTCTTGAGCCAAGTTTCCCTGAGGGAACTTCCCTCTCTCAACAACAATTGGTTTGTCCACTTTTACATACATGTATAATATAATTTTCAGTGGGTGCTGGTCCAGTCCCTCTGCCCCTTTTTTCTTTTGCAGGTTGCCGGCTGTTCGGTGGGGGGGTGTGGCGGTCTGTCCCCCACCTTTGGACTGTGTCACCTGTTCGGCATTTGCTTGTATGACTTTACATTGTACATTTGTAATGTTGCTTTATTTCCGTCATTTAATAAAATGACATTTTCAACCAAATGCCTGCCTCGGTTCATCTGTCCAAACGAGTTCACAGCCAGCAACAAGCATAAAACACAATTTCCGAACCGGAAATGGATTTTTGCAGTGTTGGCGAATCCTCAGTTACTGCCTGATTCGCGCCAAAACACCACGTTTTGCTTGATTTCATGGACAGATTTTTTCCCACCCACCCACTCCATTATTCAATTTCTATGCTGTGTCTTTTTCCAAATCGTATGTGTCTTATGTTCCTCTTTGTTTTTCCTGATATGTAGATTTTCTGCTCTCTTACGTATTCCAACATTGTAACAGGTTGCCGATCCATTTACATTATTGCTTTTGTACTGTTTTTGTAAATTTTGTGGCGGTCTGTCCCCCACCTTTGGACTGTGTCACCTGTTCGGCATTTGCTTGTATGACTTTACATTGTACATTTGTAATGTTGCTTTATTTCCGTCATTTAATAAAATGACATTTTCAACCAAATGCCTGCCTCGGTTCCTCTGTCCAAACGAGTTCACAGCCAGCAACAAGCATAAAGACGATCTATCAGAAGATTCCGTAGGGCATCTGTTACAATCCTCGCATTATGTGATTTACATAAACCCTTGAAGCCTGAAAACACATCTTTATGACGCCCTTCCAGTGATCCTTTTGACATCGTAAACGCCTCTTTTGTCAATTAAGGATTGCCTCCAAGACTCTTTTGTCATGATCATAATCCAATAAAGTGCTCGTCTTCAGTTAATGCAAGCTTCAAGGCACAATTGTCTCACACATTGTCTCAATTGAATTAAGGTATAGCTTGGGGCAGCAGGTGCATTTCGGGTATCTAAGAGGAATTCATTCAATTAAGTGTTGACGAATTAGGAACTTGACGAGACAGACAACCTCTATCAATCGCCAATGCTCATAATGGGCTGGAATATGCTGATGATACGTCATCGCCAATATATAATTGTGTTATCTGCCAAAATTTAAACATTGCGGCCATAACATTAATATTGCTCTGCATAGGACAAACAAAATTGGCTGAGGATGTCAATAAACCAGACCTCAAATTGTTATTATATGCAGTTGGCTATGAGAATGCCGTATGTTTTAAAAACGGAAACTTTTTGTCTCACTGAAACACATGTGAACACCACAACTGGAAACAGAACAATAATGAAAAAATCCCATTCCTTCTTTATCAATGTTTGCAGTGTGTTATTATATTTCAAACAGTACTCACTTGTAGCAGTTATTATTGAATTTGTTGTATGAGGCGTAGGCCAGATGCGTTCCAAATCCAGCCCCGACCGAGTAAAATATTTGGATGGCAGCATCTATCCACACCTTAAAATGAATAAGGATGAAAATGAAAAGAGATGCATTGATTAAATGCAGTGTAGGCTGTGTAGCCCACACAAATTCAGATAGTATTTAGAACTTTAAATGCAAATCAGAATTTTTGGACCCATAAAATACCGTTCGCTCACTTTCGTACAACGAATAAATATTTTCCTGAATCAGGGGGAAATCTCACAACCTCAGACAAGATGCATTCACTCCCTTTTGCACCCTTCAGTTCAATACCCTCACTGCCAATTAAGCTTGTGCTTTAATTTTTACAAGAATAATGCAATGAATCCTTTAAAATTACCTTAATTGTGACGATTTACAAAATTATTAAAACAGCTAGATAACTTAAAGCCAAATAAAGCCAAATTCATCTTCAGGTTAAATGATTTTGCTTGGAATATATGCACTGTATATATCTATGTTCCAGGAAGTATATTTGTATTAAGTTATGCTATTTTCAGGTGGGGGTATGAAAGGGTGAGCATGGGAGTGCCAAGTCATGAAAGTGCACAGAAGTTTGAGGGTATGCAAGTGCAAGCAAGTGGGAGCATCTGTCGCGAAATGTATTTAGTCTCGCTGTGGGGCAGGAAGCCATTTAAGATCATTACAAAGGAAAACCTTGATAGGCAATAGAAACTGTTTTTTAAAATCTGCGTGTTCAAAACATCAGATTAAAACACCACAGAAACTTCTCTTGTACTAAATTCATCTTTCAACACTAGGCGGAGTATCGTGTTGGCACAAGTTGCATTTGAGGCCCCCTGGTGGTAATGTGCACGTCATGAATAGAACTCACATTGGCGTCTGCTAGCCTTGCAAAAGTAGGAGTGATAAAATAGAGGATTCCTTGTAAAGATCCAGGCAGAAGAACTCCCCTTATGAGAAGAATCAGAAGAACAACGTAAGGAAGAGTTGCTGTGACCCAGACTACCTGAAATGTAAATATTAGAAGACTTTGTGACGAAAGGTTGTTCTTTGACTTCTTGGTCTAAACTATGTGGCAATTACAATGATTGAAGTAGGCCTAACTGAACAAGTAAATTTCTGTCTGTGTTTGTTTTTCTTTGATATGTATACAGTGGCGGATACAGGGGGGGGCCTAGGGGGCACGGCCCCCCCCCTAGACCACTGGGATTAACAGTATTATTTTGAAGAAAATACGCTGCGACGTGAGCCCGCGAATGCCCGAAACACACCCGGGCCCCCCCTAGATGACCGTGTCTGGATCCGCCACTGGTATACGAGGATTTGTTAATGTCAATCAGTTACTGACTTAGAAACAATGTTTCTTTATTCATACTGTGCATACATGAAAAATGCATAATTTTAAATTATTAACACTCCTAATTGAAAACATGAGAAATACTTTTCCATGTGGTGACTCTAAGAGAACCTTTTTTATAAATTTATCAGAGCAATCAAGTAGAGCAAGCAATGATATCGAATACACTAGAATCATTACCAAGAATTTGAAAAATATGTTCAAATTGGAGACATTACAATGAGCTGAAGTGTTACTTCAAAACAGATATTTTAAATGTCTATGGACATCAGATAATTTCTCCATCATTGCTTTATGAAGATAGATTTTATTAAACTGATAAAAATCTTACTTTGCCTGAAGATTTAATTCCTTTCCACAATGAAAAATAAAGAACAACAAAAACAGCAAGGAGACACAAAAGTAACGACCACTTTGGGGTGCCCAAGTCACCGAGACCGGTACTCTGGTGGAGCGAAAGAACACCACGTCTGAAAAAGAATATTTCTTCCATTATTCTTCGATATATGTAAATTTGATAAAACATACTCCTTTTTATTGGCATGAAGGAAACACAATTATTAATTAAAGTTATCAAAATAAATCATAAAAAGATTCATAACTTCCATACTGATTGTCAGTTTGTTTCCTAGACCAATGATCGATTACAGATTGCCATCACTGGAATGCACATCTCGGACTAAGGGTGTATAGAAGCAAATTTAGGCAGATTTTAAACTTTGGTTGAAATTAATTTAAGACTTAGGATATTTACAACAAATTCATATTATTGGGGTTGAGAAACAACACAATAAAGAATTGTTCAATGCAGTTTCATTATCATCAATTATAAATGCAGCATGGCCGCAAAAACTTGTTGCCGCTTCTAAAAAAAGCGGTCCTCCGTTATAACAGTCTGGATAATGACAAAACTCTGGTGAAAGAACTTTTCGATGACCAACGTTGATATGCCAGAAAAATAAGACATTAATTTTATCAAGCCTTGGTGAAAGTCTGATGTCTGCTGATCAGACATCAGTGGATCTGGGTTTTCTTGACATAGCCTTTTTTTTTGGGCTCATGGCAGTTCAGGGAAAGTTTGGGCTCTCATGTGAATGCTCAGGCCACTGTGCAGAACCATTTCAATAAAGTTGGTAACTGCATTAGGCTTGACACATCCAAGTTTTACATTTCAGTCACAATTCAGTGTTGTTGTTTTTTTTTCAGTGTTTTTGACCCAATTTTAGTGAATAAAAAGTGTCGTTATTTCCTTTTATTCGGTTTTCATTCATGCAGCTTGTTTTTGGAACCTTTTGTATTAAAGTGGCACACCGAACCCACTGACTTAGCTGATTTTGTCTGAAGGACATATAGGTGCCATTCGAGGTTCTTTGAAAAAATGTTTTGGCACGACTTGAACGAGTGATCGGTAACTTTTATGCCTGTTGTGAGAGAAATCTTATTCAAAACTCATCATGCAAAATGCCATGGAAGCTGAAAACATCTTTTAAAATCATGCCAAATGGCATTGTTCTCTGATTTTTGCTTTTGGATTTATCTGAACACAAAGTTTAGTGAACATTTTGCCTCTACACCCTGTACATGGTAAAATTTAATAATATTGTAAATTTGAAGACAGATATAATCCTTTCTTGTCGTCACAAATTCTATTCTATCCAGAGATCCAGAATGACTGCCGAAACCCATAAAGATTATCAATTTTATAATTGGAGTATGACTCCATGGAGGTCATAGTCACATTCAATTAGAAACCTGGGTTTAGCCCTGAAAAAATGTTCTAAATAAGGACAGCCTCAATTCCATATGTGATTCCGATAGGGGTGATACGAAAAAGTCGGTGACCAGACATATTTTAGTACACTGTCACTGAAAAATATTTAGACAAGGTTCTTGCAAAAAAAGTAAAAAAGGAAACTAAGGGTCGACTATTAGATTTTCAGGAGGTGGAGTTTACCTCAGCATGAAATTATTTATTTCACTTTAATTAAGAAAATAAAATAACAAACCTACAAACAGGTATTGTTTGGTTTTTTCCTGACTGTGTACACTAAATACAGCTGCCATTATACAATATACAGATACATTTGTAAAGTAAGTAAGTCAAATATTAAGTAAGTCACTGACAAACCCCAAAACCCATCCATGAAATTAGTATGCATATCATGAAACATGGAAACTTAGAAATCATGACTGAAATGTGTAAAGTGGAATTAACTTTTGACACGTCATAATCACATAATGAATCACAAATTGAATGATGATGCAAAATGCTGGATATGTGTGACTCAGGGTGGCAGAAGGTCAGAGTAGTGAAATGTGTGATTTATTTTATTGTAAAGTAAAGGGTATCACTACATGCAGTGTTTAAATTTGGAGAAAAATCACCTACATTCAATCTAAAAAATACATAGTACATCCATATAAAACTGAGTCAAAAATATAAAGTCTGTTTCATTGAAACAATCAAGGCTTCTATCACAGATTCAGATTCAGATTGAGATTTTTTTATTTGTAGCTCAGATTACATAATTTTTTTAATATTTTGCACAATCGAAGAATGACACAATGAGCTACAGGGACCGCTCGAAGGCAAGAAGTGTCGCTATCGAGGAGCCCCTGTAATAATTATGTTCAAATAAGCAGTGGTACAGCGCTAGCGTCCAAAGGGAAAACCTAGTAAGTCACATTTAGGACATTCTGAGAAAATAGACTTTTAAATTTCAGTCCGTGCTGTAAGAGATAGACTTACTGGGATTTGCCAGTGTCATTCTGGGGTAATGGGCCATTTCTCGAAAATCTAAACTTAATAAATATATATAGAAATATGTGTCAGAAGTCCTATTTTGACCTTAACTCAATTTGGCCGAAAATGTGACTTACTAGGTTTTCCCTTTGGACGCTAGAGCTGTGGCTGGTCAAGGAGAAAAGATTATTAATAAAGGTTGAAAAGGAATTCTGCATTTCTGTTTCCGCTGACTGACCCAAAGGAAGAGTCCAGCCGTACCCGGGGATGTAGTGTGAACAGGTATGGAATAAACTGATTTCATTTAATTGCAAATATAGCAATTGGGAATGGAACATATAGTATAGAATAACTCTCTATAATTTTTTCTTTATATAAATCTTAAAACCAAATTGACTATGTGTGAATATTTTTTGTTTGAAAGAAACTGGCATGGTGTTAAAAATTTGAGGAAATCTGTAGTTGATACCATTCCTTGCCAAGTCATGCCTCACAGCAGGTAAGCGTAAGTCACAGATTTTACCTTGTGTTGAAATCTAGACAATAAAGAGGGAACAACGTGCAAATTTCTACAAAATTAATTTATATATATAGCCTATCTTATCTTGTTAAGGTTTATTAGAATGTTCTGAAGGACAAAGACGTATCGATAGATTGGATCCCCGAGAGACATGGTGAACCAACCCTGAAATTATAATTTTCAGGAAGCCTCAAAAACCGGTTTGACAAAAATTTGTGATGCTTGTGGTTCTGAAGCTATTTCAGTTACATATTTTACAATGATGACAACTTGAATGGGACTTTTGAAATTAACTTTAGTGAAACAAAGCATCGCATTGATTATTGAAGGAAGGATTGGATTTGTTATCCCGGTGATCTATTTTTGACGATCTCCAGTCTGGTCTGACAAAATGGGAGCCTCGTTAGCATTCACAGTAAACAACTGTTATATTATAATCCCCAGACAGTTATTTGATTAATCTGCAAACTCTACAACTTTAAACTTCAATGGACCTTGCAATATACAAAAGGCTTTGACTATTTTTGTAAACACATGGATAATGTGACTGATAGTTGTTCTGCCAGTCCATTGGCTAAGGGGCTGCGATGTGGAACTTGCATGGGTTTGTCAAGACCCAATTTTCACTCTGACATAGTGCCAAAACAGTGATGCTTAGTTTAGGTGGATTCACATTGGCTAGAAACCGGGGAATCTGACCAAGTTTAAAATGACATCACAGCTTGTAGTTATTTTACATATATTGCAATGCTAGAGAATAGTGTCATCTCTGACATCACACTTCAACAGCATAGAAATGAACTTGAGATTCCATGTAAATATGACGAGGACTGTAACTTATTTCCTACTGTGATTGCTCTCAAATCCACTCAAAGTGTCTGTTGTATAAGTATGAATAGACAAAGAAAAGTATATTCTATTCTATCCAAATAATATGCTAAACTGTATTCCTTATTTATGACAAAAATCAATCCCAGTTTCAGAGTGTAGCTCACTTGTCAGATGTATTTTGTTTAAAGTATTTCAGCAAGATAGATCTAAAGATCTAAGCTGCAAAAGTAAATCATCTCGTGGAGTAGTAATTTTTTATCAAACTCTTTTGTCAGCAGAATAGCCACTCATCCCGAGAATTCTTGCAGAGACATGATTCATGACAGGAGTGTAACTCCAGTGAAGCTTAGAACTGATTGTAAGCACAAACTAATAAAAAAGACAAGAATGTTTATAATTCATGAGCATATATAAATGGTCATGCTAAGACTATAGCATGTTGATATCCAGTGTGGTCTCAGGATATGTGACATTCAATTTTGTTACATGACAAATGTAGATTATACTTATAAAGCAGGAATGGTTCCATTAATGTAAGATTTGTTGGTATCTCCTTCTCCAAGACTGCCTTTTCTGCGGTCTTCAAGTGGTCTCTCGCTGGGGTTTGATTTCTTCTCTGGGTGCAAAATATACTAAAAATACTTTTTACAAAGGTAATGTGGTTCAATATGACATGTCTGTCTTTTTTAATTATATGTAAAGCAGGAACAAATGAATTTTTAATGGAAACACCCTGTTTAGATAATTTTGTGTTGTTTGGGATCACCTTCATGTAAATTATACAAATTTTTGCAAAGGTAGGTCATCCTAAGTTCTCAATTAGACTTCGAACCCTGTCGGTCCAACGTTTTAAGTCAGCCAATTCTTTAAGCGTTAATTTTCTGCATGTGAGATGGATGAATTATGAAGTATTTGAGTCCTTGGTAGACCATTTGGAACAGGAAGAGGACATGCAGGGGTGCCGGAAGGAAACAAGGGCGGCTGGGGCAGTCGGTAGATAAAGGACAAATCTAAATCTTGGGACAAAAAATTTAATGTAGTGGCGATAATGATTTTTAATATACTTTCACATTTTTGTCTAAATTCACTATAAATGAAGGCCTAAAAATGTTTTTTCTTCAAGATCAAAAAAGCAACCTTGCCCCCCTTGGCCAAGGGCAGGAGGGGCAATTGCCGCCCCCCCCCTCCGCCCCCCTGTTCTGGCTCCCTTGGTCTGGCAGTGAGGCAAAGGATGTTTGACATCAGCTATCCAACATGGGACCCGGTGACCTCATAAGAGCTGGATTCGAACTCGGGACCTAGCGATTGGCAGCTCAGCATGCTGCCACTGAGCAAGCCCTCCCCCTAATTTTCTTTGGTAATCTTAAATAAAGATTTTATATACCATCATTCTGCAAATACTTACTCAAAATACTCGGTAGCAGCAGACACCAGGGTAATATTAGCACCATTGGAAAACTCCGAGAACCCAGGGTTCAAAAAGCGAGTTCTTTCTGAGGTATTTAAAACAGGAAATGAGTCAAGAGACGTCACGTTTTGTGACATCATAGTCAAATATGACGTCCCGTCATTGCGGGTAAAGCGGGTGAGGTTGTCCCGCCCGGTGGTGCACTGCGGAGTATTCCACGAATTGTCACAACTTGTCCAGGGCAATTTTGAGGTAAACGAAGCGAATAAATAATAAAAACTCCAAGCGATGATAACGTTGTAGTAAAAAGCGACCACGTAAGCAACAAAGCATTCTGCCATTCCAATACCTGCAAGAGAAAGTGATACATTGAAAAGAATAGAATAACTTTGCTTTAACATCCAAAAACCGCAATTTCTACACTTTAGATAACAATGCAACATTTGCGACTTGTGAATAGCAAAAATTCAGCTTCTCATCAGTTTTTTTCAAAAAATATAGGCACTTTTCTGATGACATTACAGACCTCTGGGTTTGCAAATGAAATTTCGTAAGTTTTTCCCTGCACTCAACAATTTGTTGTTTTTTTTAATGCTCAACTAATTTTTCCAATTTGCTTTATTTGCTTTTACAAGTAACCGTTCCACTCCAGATATTTTGAATTTTCTCATAGGGATACAGGAGCTCATTTGGGTTATTTTGATATATGAAAATGATATCTACTGTGGTGGAAAGAAGTTTAAAAATTATAGTGAACCTGCTTACGATTTGTAAATTTGATATACTAAAAAGGTGGGCTGTTGCACTGTGAAAATGGTACTTAATGAGTCGTCATACTGATGATTATTTTGTCACGATCATACCAACACTTTCAATGATGATTCAATTTGAGGAGACTAATCCCGCTTGTTGCTGACAGGCAAACGAAAAGATTATGCATCTGATTTTTATTTAAAACTCAGTAATGACAATTCAAATAGCTTTCCCTTGATCATGATTAATCAAACAACCTCTATGTTTCCCATGTTGAATGTAGAGACGATGACACTTAATCAGCTATCATGAGTCACCAAAGTGCCATTTTCACAGTGCAACAGTCCACTCTTTTAGCATATCATGTCTACAGACTGTAATTACAACAACCACATACCTCTAAATATTGGAGCTATTTTCCAGACACCTATACACCCGGTCCGATGAAACTGGCCGAGGAGTAGTTCCATGTAAAACAAGGGCATCGCTCCAAAGATGAGCATGGAGAAATACGGAATCAGAAAGGCCCCTGGAAATAAAAAATACATTATTTAATTTATGAAAGTAGTTACAGGTCATTCAAGTTGATACCTTTTGTTTGTCTCAAGATCAGGAGGTCCTGGTTTGTTCATTATCTTCAAGGAATCTTCGGAATGGTATCCTCCAATACCGATGTCTGCCACGGGTGTTTTCGAATGTGACCGAGGTCATTGTGTCATTAGTGCGTGTATTTTAATAATCAACACCGTAATAAATAATTCTAAAACTCCATCATGATTGACAAAATGTTACTTATATATTATTAGAAACGTTTTTCAAAAAAATCTGTTTTGATATGGACGTTCAACCACAATGATAATCTTTTGCAGACGCAGAGAAATATTTTCATTAGTGTTGTCAAGTCACTTGAGTTTGCTTTATTTATATCTTGTTGTGGTCATAGCTTTATGATATAAGAGTTTTGTATGGCCAAAATATCAGAAAAGTATATATCCGTCTCAGAAAGCATTCACTTAAAAATAGAAATGAAAAAAAAGCCAAAACTTCATGGTATCTGCACAGTGCAATTTGCATCATAATCATGAAAATGTATGCATTCTCATAGGGTATCAGTTCTAGCCCTTGGCTGCTTTTCCCTTGGTATTACATGAATGGTCTTTTATTTACGCTTCAAAATCCCACATACAGCCCTCTGGAGTTCTGAGACTATATCATTTCACAATCACATGACCTTGTGACCTCTGAATACTCTCATTTAAAAACTGGCACAAAGTTCTTGTAATTGTTGCATGGGCCATAATTCAATGTATATTTAGTGGTATTTTATAGCCTCATTTATCAATTTTATTGATCTCCAACTAATCATTATAGCCTATCATCATCTGTCATCATTATATCTCAGTGATTTATAAGAATGTGGGATGGACAATAAAGACACAAAGTCAGGAATTGTTCATGTGCATATATGAAAGAATGAAATATTGAATGATTCTGCAGAGTCCAGCCCCTATATTAACTAGTAGGCACCTTGTGAATTTGAAATTTCCCTGGGCTGTACAGCTGGCTGTTAATGGTTATATCATAAGGAAATAGCTCACAGCTAATAAAGACCTTTGAAGTATTCAGGATAGCCCACCAATCACCTGAGTTAAATAGCAAGAAACAGTTTTATGGCTGGCGAGGAAGTGGTCATTTACAGTCCTTGTCATACTTACGTGGAATCTCAAATTCTTTCTATGCTGTTGAACTGTGATGTCAGAGATGACTCTATTCTAGCATTGCAATATATGTAAATTAACTACAAGCTGTGATGTCATTTCAAACTGGGTCAGATTCCCCAGCTTCTAACCAATGCGAATCCACCAAACTGAGCATCACAGTTTCAACTCAGTGTCAGAGTTAAAATTGGGTCTTGGAAAAGCCCATGCAAGTTTGACATCACAGCCTCTCAGCCAATGGGCTGCCAGAACAAATATACATAACATAAGCCATGTATTTACAAACAAATTGTCAAAGCCTTCTGTTTATACCAACTTCCATCAAAGTTTAAAGTTGTAAGTTAGCAAGTTTGTAGATTTATTAAACAACTCTTTTGGGATTATAACAGTTGTCTACTGTGAATGCTCACAAAGCTGCCATTTGGTAGGATTAGACTGGTGATTACTGTGATAAATCATTGGGATCAAAAATGTAATGGTCCTTCAATATATCAATGTTTGAACTGTGATGACGTAGTTTACGGTCAGCCCATTGGCTATCAAGCTGTGATGACGTAGTTGTAGGGGCTATCCCTGATAAAACTCTTACTCTGACACTGTGTTGAAACTGTGACGCTCAGTTCAGGAGGATCAACATTGGCTAGAAGCTGGGGAATCTGACCCAGTTTGAAATGACATCACAGCTTGTAGTTAATTTACATATATTGCAATGCTCGAATAGAGTCATCTCTGACAGTTCAACAGCATAGAAAAAAAACTTGAGATTCCACGTAAATATGACAAGGACTGTAAGGAGTGGGTGGTAATAGGGCAAAAAAGAATTAAGCTGCCAGGTTCAAGATAAGGAGGACAGAGGGCAGCAGGGGGGTCAGGGGGTCACAGATTGAATACCAAGTGGTCCATATAGCATTCCAGGGTGCATTATTGGTCAATGTGGGAAGTGCAGCCTCTTATGGTCATATGATAGTTCAAACAGCTGACCATGCAGTGCACTATAATTATGGTTTGGTTAGTCCAAAGTAATATTGCCCAATGGGCACATATATGTTGCAGCGATGTGGCGATGACGTTACAATGTTTGTGAAAATTACATAGAAGTGTACGGTAGAAATAACGTTGTCACGACATTGTGAATCAACATCAAAGATATGATGTGAGAATGCGATGTTGTGACAATGTTTCACTACATTGTGAAAAAATTGCAACGTTTTGTTCTCATTGCGGCATCATAATTTCTACCATACATTATATGTGACCATGCAACAGACAAACTCTTCAGCTATGTTGTTTTTACGTTGTGCCCCGTGAGTGAAAAGGCCTTGTTTCAGAAATTTTGTAATAATATGAAATGGCATCAATTATTGTTTTCAAATAATATAGACTCCTAATCCATTTGCAGGTTAAAACTATTTAGTTTATTTTCTGAATATGATGTGGGAATTATGTTCAATTATCTTTCCCCTTGTGCTGTCATCTCATTTCATCATGTAGGTATATATATTGTGACGTTTTGAATGTTGTTTGGTGCCTCCTTTTCAGCTTGTTATTTAAATTGTGTGTCCCTTGTCCCTAGGAAATTTGGATTTTTTATTCCATACAAAAGAGATCGTCTCTTTTGTCCCATGTGGAACACAATTGGCAAAATGTTAATCTTTATAATTTTGGAAGATTTGACTCTTACATTCTTTTATACTCTAAAGGAGCTTGATTAAAAAACAGCTAAGGGCCTGAGTACTTTCTTTCCTTACTTTAACAAGGTTAACACTGTACCTTAACCCAGGTGTTTCCTCTCAGTTCAGCAATCCTCATTTGTGTGACATTTCTTGGCAATAAAACTTTTTTTCCTGCAATTGAAATGTCCGATGCAAAGCTTTTAAAAACAAGTCCCCACAGTGTCAGACTCGAGTTTCACTTCAAAGCCATTAACTTAAATAACTTGAGGCATTTTATTTGAATTGTTCAATGAGCCATACCATAAAGACAAGAATTTGCTTTTAGAGAAAAAGGACTTGAGATCTCCGAGGAAGTATCCATTTCTGAAAGCAAGATACTACAGCCATAAATGTCCAAATGCAGAAATAACTTACATGAAAAAGTCTTGTCATGTTATCTAACCAATCGCCCTGATTCTCCCAATGCTTTGGCGTAATAAAATAAAACTAAATAGGTTATCTTAAAAGGAAACAGTGTTCAAGCTCTCAACAAATAGCAAACTGCAAACCAAATTTCAAGACATTTTGACCAATTTTCCTCCTTATATTTATGTAACCTATTTTACGGACTCTAACTTTGTATTTAGTCGGCTACTATACAATATGCAGATATATTTTGAGCCATTCGCTGTGTCCAAGGTTCGAATCCAGCTCTTGTCGGGTCATTTAGGCTTTTTATGTGTTGGACGGAGGTTTCAATCGTTCATTGTCTCATTGCTATGTCCTCCTACTAGCATTCAAGCCAGGGATGGACTGGCCTATGTGGCAGAGCGGCAGCTGCCACGGGCCCATCCACCCAGGGGGGCCCATTCATGATGAAAAAAAAAAAATTCCTGAAAATACTGAAAAGCAAAACCTAACCATCACATTTATGATTTTGTGATGATATGAAACAATTTGACAGAAACCCCTTCCATGGGGTCCCATCCTGCACGTAATAAGTCTTTGGTAAACTATATTATGCTGCATTATTTTAATTTTCTCTTTGAAACGATGCCGACAGTAGGAACTATAGGAATTATGTCTCGCTGAAACAGCCATTACTGGCAACATTAATGAAACAACCTCTTGCTCACTCAATTTATGTGAGCAGTGTATATGGCAATTCTAATTGTTATATTGAAAAAGTGCTGATTAAAAGACCTCTCAGCTCAAACCCAACCAACTCCTGGCTCCCCACATCCCACAAGCTACCTATTGACCATGTATATCAGGTTCCTTTTTGTGAAACCCACCGGTTCACCAGTTCACAACTTTTGGAGCCTGCGGCTACACTTGGCCATTCAATCCTTTGAAATCCAGAGCTCCTTAATCCCTCAAAAATCCCGGAATAATCCCTCAATAATCCCTGAATAATCCGCCAGGTGGACTTGCTTAAGAATTAGCGTCAACTGCAAACACCGACTGACATGGCCGCCATTAACCAACATGGCCGCCGGCTTTATTTCGTTGGTGTTGGGGCATTTTGACACTGCAGTCATCTCAACTTAATTGTCAGAAAACTGATTTTAGAGATAGAGAATTAGGAAAAGCTTTGTTTGCAATAGGTCTTTATAAATTTGAAATTGATAGACCTTATGCAATGTCATGATAGTCTTTTTATTCACAGTGTTCTTTCAAGGATGGATGGAAGATTGAGCTCTTTACCCAGCATTTTTGCACCAGTCAAACTCCGATGACTCAGAGTGTTATCGAACACAGGACCGAGCAAGTCTTGTATTACTCTCAAATAGTTAAGTAAATGCCGTACAGAGTCGCAAAGCTAAGTATTAAATTCGAGTGCAAGAAGTATTATGAAGGCGATGTAAACAAGACTTGGACTTCGAGTGTTTTTAAAATATCTTATAAACCATTCCTTCGAAGAATTGTTTTTAATCGATATCTGGCTTGTCTCTGAAACCAGGTAGTGCAACAAATTGTGGAAGCAATAGTCCTGGCACCGAGCAATACCAAATTGCCTTCAGTTCCTGGATCTTCTTTTATTGGCTTATAAATCAAACCTTTATTGTGTTTTGGACCAATCTTCTTGCTGTCCATTGATTTTTTTAAGAGCTTCTTGAGGACACTTTTTTTACAAAGAGAATTGACTTTCCAAAGTATTGGCTCCCCACTTGATGTGCCACTAGAAAGACTCTTGTCACAAGGGTTTGCCACAAGGGTCAACATTGCCACTTGGGCTTATTGGCTGTTGAGAAATGTAAACAATCAGACTGGGTAACAGTAGCCATGTTTAAGTCATGTGACCTTACCACGTGACAGTCATTCATTGTTTCACTCCAAAGGTATCAACATCAGGATCAGATCCAACTGGTGTTCACAGCAACTGAACCCAGCAATTGTTTACTTTGGGAAATCGTTCCAAAGAACAATAAAGAAAGATAAACAATGGTGTTTACAAACTCAGTGATCAAGTAAATTTCACGAGATCCAAATTTGATCCTAGCACAATCTCTTCCTGATAGCTTCCCCTGGTGTTTAGGCCTACCACAATGTAATTACAGAAGGCATGCAATTTTCTTGAGTGCTTACTCCCTTTCAGTTTCAGCCAATTTTGAGCATTTTTCTTCATCATTTTGAGATTTTGAAAGACACATTTGAACCGAACCAAGTGGCACTTAATAATTATCAACTTCTAAGAGCTCTCAATACTCAAAAATAGGATCAGATGAAATATGTAATGGAAAGTAGTATCTTTTGAAGGTTTAATTGCTTATTGATAAAATATCTATATGAATGTCAATATACAAATGTTGACTGATACGAGGGCAACCGTGCAATCTGTTTGACCCTCGGGAGTGACAGTCACCTTGCTGTTTCCCTTGGCCGAATTTGTTAAACCTTAAATGTAATTCTAGCAAAAAAGATAACTTTGGAGAGACAGGAAATTTCTCCATCAAAATTTTGACATTTATTAGTGTGTCATTCAGATTTAAAAGTCACAAGTTATATTGTGAAGAGCAATGATCTATTTATAGCCTCACTGTGGTGACGTCACAACTCTATGACATCCCAATGCAGTGGCGTCACAATGGTCACAAATACACAGTTCAGTTGAAATAAACAAGTGAAGCTGCAACAATGTCTTGGATCAAATTGTCTTTGCATTTTCATCAGATAAAAAAGGTTCAGGTAACATCTGTGGTTCCAACACCAACTTCTGTACAGCCATCTTGATCAGCAGTCAGCCTCAATGTGAATTCGGTGAAATGATGCCCTCTGAGAGGGCAACAGTCTTTTGTGATCCCTGTCATGTGACGTCATTCTGACCAATCTTAGAAGAGGAATTACATTTGAGGTGTAACAGTTACTGATGCACTACTGGACAACATTGCAACCTTACACATGTCCATGCCTGATTGACGATGAAGACAATTTCAAAATATACTATTCTTTAAATTTACCAAAATTAGCAACAATAAAGTACAAAGTTTGTTATCCATATAGAGTTATAGACATGATGAAGTGCCATGGACTCATAATTTAGCACTCCGGGCACCCAATTGAAGAGGGAATTTAAACATAGCCTAAAACCAGCGTCATCCAGTAATTGTCCTCTAACCCAAAGCGATACTTGACACTGCCACTTTAATGAGACATTTGTATGTTTAACACTGATCGATGGACAATATCAAATGTGATGTGAACTTATCTGATCTTGTTAAATCATCATCATATCGGCCATAATTTAGAAAAGCCGGGCCGGATAGAATATAGTGGTCGTATATAGTCCAAAAAGGGGCATGCCTAATAGGTAAGTTTGCAAGTGTTAGGAAAATTGGATTTCTGAGTGCATCTATTTCATCAGTGTCTACCATAGTCTCACTTGTTTCTTTGATTATATATTGAATGTTTTATAATTTTATTCACATTATTTTCCATCAATACCACTTGACATCTCTGTCAGCCAATCAAAAGCCAGTATTTCCCTGTATTTTAAAAATCAAATTATTTTGTTTAACTGACTTCTTATTTAGGACTTGGGCCGATTTTCCCCAAAACAAGTTTGACAAATTGTGAATTTATTAAATAAGACAACAGAAAGATGACATGAGCAGAAGAATAGTTGTAAAGACAGTGAAAGATGTTTTGATGATAGAAAATGGAAAGAAGAAGCATTGCTTTAAATGCTCCCAAGAACTACATATTATGACAACTAAATGTGATATTATTTATAGTCTCAGGGAAAATTGTGGTCTCCCAGTGATACCAATTTGGCAATGACTGGGAGACCAAATCCCTTCTCTGGGAGACCATTTGGTCTCCCAGTTACTATGTTAAAAAATGCACTGTAATGTCTCATGGTATAAGCCGGTTATTCACCATGGGATCAGGAATATGTGTTTATTACAGCTCGGGTTAAAACCATCGCTGCATAAACCACATATTTCCTCTCCCCAGGTGAGTAACCTCTACGAACTTTACTCCTTTGAACGTTCGGCTGATAATTTTGAAGTTTCTCTCAGTTTTAAGGCCATTTGGAATCACAACATAATTATTGTTGTCTCGAAATAGGTTTGCTCTCTATTTTGGTCCAAATATTAAGAACAAATAGGACTCTTATTAATTTGATTTTATGGTGTAAATGTTGCATTAAAGGTGCTTTATCAGTTGCTTGTCTCTCAAAATGTTAACTTTCTTGAAAAAAATTAAAAGCATCACTAATTATGTTTGATTGAAGGGTAGTCGCCTGTTATCTAACAGTTTCCTGATAAACAAATAGCAATAAGCCTGGGTATGTCTTGTATGTCACGTCTGTAAGTTATAATGATTATGGCTGTTTCAACTAAACATGAATAAACTCATAAGTAACGACCATGCAAGGATGTCTGTGGCAAAAAGAAAATTAATGAAAAAACCAAGGGTCAACCCATCAGATATGAAGACAGACCCAGGGTTAGGTTTGATATTTGACTTACTATAAGGATTATGTCCATGGATAGGGTTAGGGTTTGAGTTCAGGTAGACCCTGTGTTTTTCCTTAAAATCTCGGCAGCCTATCTCTTCACATGTCAATTTTCACTGATATTTCATGTATAATATCTCGCTGAAACTGCCATAACTGACAACAATAAAGAAAAAACCTCTTGCTCCCTTAATTTGCTTGAGCAATGTATGTACCAATTTCGATGTGATTGCCTGCTCTCCAGGTCTACCAATCATCACAATAGCCATTGGCCAAAAAGTATGTCTCAATTGAGAATCGTATCAATCATATCTTCAAAAGAGTATTGAAATGTAGATCAAAGTTCACAATGAATGACCTTGACATTATTAAACAACCAGAGGCCACTGACATGACACACTTCCATGAACCTGAATGTTAATCATGGTTTAACCCCTGAGGGTAGATGTTATTCCAAACCTATAATTGACAGTGGCGGATACAGGGGGGGGCCTAGGGGGCCCGGGCCCCCCCTAGACCACTGAGATTAATAATAGTATTTTGAAGAAAAATACGCTGTGACGCGAGCCCGCGAATGCCGAAACACGCCCGGGCCCCCCCTAGATGACCCTGTCTGGATCCGCCACTGATTGACTATTCCAAATGTATTCATCACAAGAATTCGTTCCCTGATTTCAACCCTAAACTTGAAATACTTATACTTAGGGCTATCACACATAATTGATGCCATTAAAATTATGCCAAAAATTATGTATGATCACATAGCTTCAAATAAATTTGTACAATGTAAAAATTATTGTACATGTTCTAGCCTTGTATCAATCTGTACTCAAATTTTCAAGTCTCCATCCACCTATAATAGTTTTAGTCAAAAGTTATTCTGTCCATCAATCTATCTATCCATCTATCTATCTATCTATCTATCTATCTATCTATCTATCTATCTATCTATCTATTTATCTATCTATTTATCTATCTATCTATCCACAGTTGTGGACAAAATTATTATCGCCCCTCTGACTATCCTGTTTATATTAATTCCATTTTTCTCCAAAATCAAATTTATTTACCTATCTTGATTAATGTTGACATTTATTGAAAAAATGTATTTTTTGTCATATAAATTTATTATAAATAGAAATACAGTTTTGGTGAAAAGATGATTGGTCTGTGAAGGGGATATCCAAATCGACGGGGGCTAATAATTTTGTCCTCATCTGTATCTATCTATCTATCTATCTATCTATCTATCTATCTATCTATCTATTTCATATCATACTTTTTGTGAAACATTAAGTGAGTAAAACAAACTGAAGTACTACTTCATTTTAAAACATAATCTTCCTCTTAAAAGTCCACATTTGATACAAGGCATTCCTTTTATCGTCGACTTGCGAAAATGCACAAGGGAGCAGGGTGAAGAGCTGAATTCAGCAATAATTGATATGAGGGTATGGTACATTCATTAGCAGAAAGAACGAATACAAATAGGAAGGAAAATGAAATAAGAAAAAAAAAACACAGAAAGAACGAAAAGAGAGAGAAAAAAATGAGAAAACATAGGCCTAATCATAAAGTAAGACAAATTGAAGGACAAAAGAAGAAAGATGGAAAGAAAGAATGGAAGTAAAAGAAAGACAGAAAGAAAAATAAACAAATTAATACAATAAATAAGAGAGGAGAAAAATAAATTGAGACAACTATTACACGAAGAAAGATGAGAGAAAGACTATAAGAGAGAGCATGAAGAAGGCCGAAAAATGTGGGAAGGAAAAAAGGAAGAAAGATAAATAATGACCATGGAAGGGAAATGAAATGAAAGAAAGAAATCTAACAAGTTGAGATGAAATAAAGGAAGGAAGGAAGGGAGAAGGAATGTAGGAAGAAAGGCAGTAAGAAAGAATGGAAGAAGTAAGGAAGAAAGGAAAGAAGGGAGAAAGGAAGGAAGGAAGAAAGAAAGTAAGAAAGAAAGAAGAAGTAAGGAAGGAAGGAGTAAGGAAGGAAGGAGGAGGGAAAGGAAGCAAGCAAGGAAGCAAGGCATGAAACAAGGCAGGAAGGAAGCAAGTTAGCAAGGAAAGAAGGATTTTTTGTGTTTTATGCCTCGGCAGCACCTTAGTGGGCTATATCGAAGGAAAGAAGGAAGAAAGGAAGGAAGGAAGGAAGCCAATTTTGTCGGAAGGAAGGGAGAAAGAAGCCAAGGAGGAAAGGAAGGAAGGAAGGAAGACAGGCATGTACATTGTATCTAGATTGAAAGATAGACAAGCAGGTATCAATGCAGCAAGACAATCAGCTATATCAGGAAAGCAAAAATGACAGCTAAAGAAGTGGAAGACCCCCAGGGTTGAAGTCTGTGTGTCATTCATGTATGTAAAACTGATCCAGTGCAATGTATGCCAACCCAGTCTCTTGGACTTCTTAGCATAAACACGGATGTAGACAGGAGCTGCCCAAAGGTATAACATGATTGGGAGACAGTGGGGCTCTGTTAGGCAAAACCAGTCCCCAAGGATTAGCATTACAAGAAGAGGAAGTGGCCACTTGTACAAAGACAATGTCATAATGCAGGTACAAAGAGAGACGTATGGAAAAACAACGGGAAGATATGCCACTGTGCAGGGCTGATATACTTGCACAGGCGAAAATGGTGAATGTGGGAATAATTGCCCTTAATCTAAGATCACAAAACTGCATATAAATAATATGTATTTGTGTCTAGAGCCTAGAGGATAGGGACACAAAACTTGCACATTGAAAAATTAAATTTTTGGAATAAATGGAAGAAAAATTGTGAAGACATTTATGTTAGAGCTCTTTGCAGATTGGTGGTCCTCTTCTTTTCGATTTGCAAAATAGCTTTGCTACGTAATTGCCAGTTTTCTGTTGGTCTCCTAATTTCCTTATTTGATGAAGTAGTCATTTAACTAGTTTTTTTATTGTCGCATATGCTGCTATATGTGATGAGCATTGAATCAACTGATTGACCAGAACTGACACAAACAAAACATTTTTAAGTCAGTGACATGAAGTTGAAAGTTAATTTTGAAACTGTTTGGATCGCCCATCTGCAAGCAGCTATAATAGGGCTGAGAAACAAGAGAATACGGAATGTTTCCTAGCTTGGCTTACAATTTAATGAAAATTGTCTTATTTACACTTTTTAGGTTTTACTAATGCAGTTGACTTTAGTCACCTTTTTCATGCCACATGAATCTCCTAACTTGATGGGTGGCGTCTGAATTAAGGATGAAGGTGGAGTTTTCGAAACTTTAAAATTTTTGACCACATGCCCAAAATCAATAACCAGTCACTTTGTTGCATCTTTTTCTGACTTTTAATTTTGAAATCATCTTTCCATGAATTTTTTTGCAAGATTTGCATCCCCTGAATTTTTGCTTAACACTACACTGAAAAAAATTAAGCTCATTCAAATATATCCGTATTGGTTTTTGGGCTTTTCTCCAAATTATCCCAATTTGAGTTTGTGGAAATACTCTACAGCTGTATTGTAGTGAATAGTGTAGTTTTTTGTTGTTGTTTTTTTTTTTAAACCACAAAGACTGTAAACCATTTTGTATGTGAAAAACCAATTCTGCACTGATTTTTTTTTAGAGTGTAGACTAATAAGTCTTAAGAATTCCAAGATTATGATACAAGGATGTGTCATGACATTGTGCTTCATGACATTGTGCTACTGTAGCACAATGTCACTGCTACATGACAAATATATCAAGTTCTTGGAATAATTATCAACTGATTTACATATTTGTATGTGTGTGCTGTCAATTAATTGAATGATTATGTAATTCTCTGACGTATATCTGTGGATGTTGTGATTTTTTTCCATTTTCTGTCATGCACATTGTTTGTTTTTTTCTAAGAATAGTTGTTCAGCTTTAGAACTCTACATCACGTCACAGTGCTGTAATGTTCAGTATCGTCTTGTGTTCATCATGATTTTGATATTAATTATGGAAGTCAATGTCATGATGATTGAGAATAGATTGTACTGTGAAAATTGGTTCTAATAAATGATGCAGAAACATTCATAACGTGTCCGGCAGAATTTCTTTTTTTTCTACTCTTAAACACTTTTCTAGTCCTAAAATTGTCTTACCCAGACAGGTTTGAGCAAAATAGGTGAAGTGATAGTTATGCAATATGCAGCTTTTAGCCACCATACAAACTATCATCAATCCCAGCCGCTTAGGAAGACAAATCCAAGATTGAAATGCTTTTACAATTTAGTTTTGATATATATCAGCAAATTTCAAGTAATGAATTGATGCTAGGAGATAAATTGTATTCATTCTTCTGTGTGAAAAGTATTTCTATTTCTTAGTTTTTCTTGGCATGCTCTGATTTGTGAAAATGAAGGTTCCAACTGACACGAGATCTTGATCATCACCAATAATTATTGTGTGAGGCACAGGTTGCATAGAAAAGAAATGGAGAAAATAATTGACCAAAAGCAGGAAAATTTGTGACACTTTGACAATCCGGATACAGTTTGGCTTAACCATTGCTGATAAAAAATACAACTATTTGTGCTTCCATACAGTGTACATTTGCGATTACAGTCTGTCACTTTGATATAGAAGAAATGAGGACAAATTCACAGTGAAAATGCACTTTGTGACTCATGATAGCCGATGAAGTATCATCTTCTCTAGTTTCAATACAGGAAACATGGAAGCTGTTTGATTGGTCGTGATCAAGAGAAGGCCATTTGACTTGTCATAACTGATTTAAGAGTGAAAATCAGATGCATAATCCTTTTGTTTGGCTGTCACCAACAAGTGGGATAAGTCTCCTTTTAAAAATCAAATTAACATTGAAAGTATTGGGTATGATCATGACAAATCATCAGCATGATGACACACAAAGTGCCATTTTCACAATGCAACAGTCCACTCTTTTTCTGTATCAAAGTTGCAGACTGTAAATATTCTCAGTAAAACAAAGTTGTATGATACTAGTCCTACCACAAAAAATTATGCACAATTTAGACCTATGCTGCCTGAATGGACTCCTCATAAAAAATCCTCAAAAAATGGTCAGCTCAGTAAGAATTAAAATGCAGCCCTCAAAGAGCGTCACTTACCCCCTCCATTCTTGTAGCAGAGATACGGAAAGCGCCAGATGTTGGCCAGGTCGACCGCGAAACCGATGATGGAGAGGAGGAAGTCGACCTTCTTACCCCAAGTCTCACGAGCGGGCTCTTCCCCCACCTCAGTTACACCCTTGAGGTCTTTCAAGACAGTGCAGTCCTCCTTTCCAGGGCCCTTGCCCCTCTCTATCATCAGCTTGTACTCGTCCCCGGCCTCCTTGCCATTCTCTACGTGTTTCTCTGTGTGGTTCTCCATCATCGTGACGTCACAGAGAAAGGAACTACGTCACAATCACACCAGTTTCCATGGAAACACAAAGAGACAATGAGTGCAAGGTTATTTCCGAAGAAGAACCACTCAGCGGTTTTCCTCCGACAGGTTTGAGGTGCTCGGGTCTTCTATAATAACACTCAGCGTCTTGAAATAGCATCCTCCGTTGAAATTGCTCGTAGCCTTCAGAAGATGAATCATTTCCAACGTGTCATGCGGAATGTCTTTTTGCTGGTTAAGCCTTTTTTTCGGTGAACAATTCACATTTCAAAATCCAATTCACACTTTTTTCAACAACTGCCAAAATGGAGCAGTTGATCAGCCAGGATGTTTTTTGACATTTAAAACAATGGAAACATCAAAACCAATGATGAGCTAGTCCATGACTGTGTCCAAAAGTAAATGATCCAGTTGGCTGCATGTCTGGCCTACCAGTCACCTGTCACAGTGTGCACACTGGGCCTCTGGTTTCAACAACTTTGATTGTGTCGCCTCCCGTTTGGGGCTCTGCTGCTGGTCATGTGACCTAGTTGCTATGGAAATGATGCTGTGTCAACCAGAGTCACAATCAAAAGTCAATAGAACTTTTCAGAATGAGATTTAATCCTTGTGGTGAAACATTTAAGAGTGACATTAGACGTGAAGTTCCTTAAACTGTACCTAAATCAAACAAATATCATGTAGCTCATAAATAAGTATCCTTGAAATTGAATTTGTTGCCTGTTTGTTCAGCTCCTCATAAATATTTTTATCCGTCAGTGAACATGAGGCCAGCATTCCAAACAATGCTCCTCAATGTCTCTTCAGAACGAGGCTCCAGTATCCTGGACTCACCTCATGGGTGGCATTCCAATTGTGACTGTTCTTTTTCTCTTCAAATCTCGTCATATCTCTTGAGCTCTCGTTGTTCCACGTGAGAATTGGTCACTGTCTGTGACAGTAAGTTGGACCACCTCCTCCAGTATGCTTTGGACAGACTTTAGGACCAGTGCAATCTGTGACAGTAGGTTCAGCAGCACTTATAATTATAATCTAGTGCAAATTAATGGAAAGTGCAGTACTACCTGTGTGTTCATGCAATTAGCCTGTTGAATCAGGACATTCCATTTTCTTTTAAAATATTCTCATATCTTTTGAACTGTCGTTATATTTCAACCTGGTTTCACAGTACATGGTCACCTGTTAGAGCAACAAAGGATAGGCCTATAATGTGTGTAGTAGCAGAGATCCACTTTGTTTACTATTCCATGTATTGACAGAGCTACTTACGTCCGCCATAATCTGCCCAGCTATTGTAACAAACATGCCTCTAAACATTTGCTGAGGGTTCCTTGATTACCTCTTGTGTTTCAAGTGTTTATCAAACTCCTCTAAACAATTGCCACTTGAGAAATGTGTGTAGAGATTGTACCAACACATCTCATCAACACAAATCGATTTATCAACCTTATCTTTATAATGCTATTAAATCAATAACCTCTTCTTAAATGTTTATTTCATTGATCCCATGATATACAAGTAAACTGATTGAATAATCATACACGTTTTTTTTCACTTTATCTGGCCATTATACTCAAATCAATCTTTGAGTAGCAAATCATTAGTCCATAATATTATATCTCACTCTGTTACCTTCTGATAACACCGATGATTCATTGATAAAGTGGCACAAGTTCATGACACTTAATTTGAAGTTTAGCCAACACAAAATTAAAAATAGGTTAAAAAGCAAAATTTTTCCTTGTGTGTAAAATTTAGTAGATATTTTTAAAGTTAAAAATTAGGTTTACTCTTGAACTTTAGAAACAAAACTCTTATAATGCATATCCCTGATAAAAAAGAACATGTGCTCCTTAGTGTAACTTTTGATTAGATTTGATTTAATTTGCTTAGTTAAAACTACTTGCTTTAGTGCAGATTATGCATTTTCTAAGTTACATAAAGATAGTGATATGATAACATGGTAAACATGCACATTGTCTGTAAATCACTGCTCTTTTGTCTGAAGGAATGTGTGGGCCATTTGTTGAAACTGTTACATTTCAATTGCTGGCTGTGGAGCTAAGATAATTCAATTAGTTCTCAATTTGCCATTTTCTAATATTGCATTTCCTTTGCAGCAGCTTCAAAGATGTCACAATCAAATGAAATGAAATCAAATCAAAATGGGTCCTGATTGTTATTTGTTGCAACACTTCAAGTTATCAGATCAGGCTGGGTGCAGAATGATTCACGAGATGATTCACAGGATTATTCTCAGAATGATTCATAGAAGGATGTAGAGAATGATTCACAGAAGGATTCACAGAAGGATTCACAGAATGATTCACAGAAGGATTCACAGAATGATTCACAGAATGATTCAGAGAAAGATACAGAAAACGATTCACAGAAAGATTAAGAAAATACAGGGAATGATTCACAGAAAGATACAGAGAATGATTCACAGTAAGATTGACAGTAATAGTCAAAGGAAGATACAGAGAATGATTTACTGAACGACTCAATAAATAATTCACAGAAACGATTCCACATACACTCTTGCTCATAAATATGGAATATACCGAAATAACCACGATTCTTGTTTTATTTTTTACCCTTGCTTTGGGTGAGTCCAGATTCAGAAAATTACCTTCAACATGCTGAGAAGAGGCTCAACTAGCCTGATGTGAATGGCTGAAGTGGATTTGCCTATTTTGAGGTTTTCATGAACAATAGTGATAAACCTACCTTGTTTATTGTGATAAACTCTCAATTGCTAACAGTCAAAACAATTTCTAGTTGAAATTATAGTAAATTTCGGTAGAGCACGTATAGGGTGTAAAATTCTATATCGATAAAACGTTCCTGGTTATCATGCAGTCTTGGAATTTGAAAATGTAAAAAACTGTTCCATTGGACCAAGGATAAATATGACCCATTTTCTCTGTGCTGTGATTATTTGTCTCGGGTGTTCCACATGCTAATGACCATTGAACTGACTCATTCAAAGGTTAATCTTTCCTTCGATACCAGTAACTTTCACAAATCAACAATTTTGGATGGATTTCTAACCCTACATAAAATTCATATTTTGGCCTTTTTTGCATCGTTTTTTTCAATTTCCTCCAGCCTCCCAAATTTTCAAAGATTTAAGCAAATATTCAAGTGAGGACTTCAAATAACTCTTCAGGAATCCACTTAAGTTCTTAAAAGTGTGATTTTAACCATTGGATTCAAATGGGGTAGCTACAATTCATTGGTAGTTTTCGTGTTTTCCTATATTCCATATTTATGAGCAAGAGTGTAGAAAGATTCTGGTAATGATTATCAGAATGATTCACATAATGATTTACAAAAATATACTTAAAAAGTTATTTTAAGGATCATTATCGGAATGATTATCTAAAAGATTCACAAAACAGTTCAATGAATGATATAGAATAAATCAGAGAATGAGTCAGAGAATGAATCACAGAATGATTCACGGAGAAACTCAATTAATGACACACACAAACTTATTCACAGAATGATCCACAGAAATATTCACCAGCAATGTGTTTTAAAGATATATTGGCTGCCGGACACTTCTAGGTTCGCAACCCTTTCAGTTCAGTCATTTTGAAGATGTCAAAATTTAAGGATACTTTTCAAAATTAATTCACTGATCCTTAATTGGAGAACCTCAGTTAAAGAGGAGACTTGAGAGGTTCCTCACGGAACTTGGTGAGGGTTCCAAATATTAAATTCTTCTGTTTTGTCATTTATTTGAGAGTAATAAATTATCACTATCGAGTAATTGAATTTAGAAGATTTTAAAGCTCAGTTTTCAATTCACTGAAATTGGGAATTCCTTTTTCTTTTCTCATTAAACTTTGTCAGCATAATTTTTGCTAAGTGTATTCTTTTATTGAAATGTAACATGCACTGGTTGATTTTAAGGTACTGTCAGAGTTGAATAATAGTGTACATATTTTCCAAATTACCATACATTGTCATATCATACATGTGAGACAAACTACAAAGAGTCAATACCTTTGTTGTCAAAATGCATGTTGATGCATAATGTATGTGGACTAGCAACATTATCATATTCCAGCAAATTTGCATATTCATCTTTGATAGACGCCATTTTCCTTTTGCTTTCAGGACAGGAGTCACACTGTCTGGCATTTTTACTTTTGAAAACTCATCCTTCACTAATATTTCATCAATATTTTTACATCTTTAATACTTAGATGTCAAGCTTTATTTGTTCTCACTTTTTTCGAATGCATTTCAGGTAATTTGATATTTTCATCTCTCTATCTTTTTTTTTCAATTGGTGAATTTAAGGTCAGGTGAGGTCACTTAAATATGTCAAAGGTCACATTGGAACATTCTGAATATGTCACAGGTCAAAGAAACATGTTGGTGGCTGAACATGATGTGAATGACAGAAGCCAAGATTTGTGGAACTTTATTTTTATTGTCTCAGGTTTCCTGGACTGAAATCTGGCAGAATGGAAAATGCATTAAATGTTGATGGCATCATAGCAAGAAAGTAAGTCCAGCTACAGATCTATAGCCTCCATATAGTCTGCACTTGTTGTATACCAGTCTATGTTACAGCTGGTGGATTAGTTATCCAGAAAGGGAGGACCATAATGAAAAAATGCACTTTAAGACTCATGATAGTCGATGATTAGAGAATGAGATCAGAGCTTTTGAGAGTCTGTCGCCTTGGGATGGCACTGAATTGATAGTTCTTGTGCCATTGTATTACTTTTAACGAGGAACCATACAAGCTGTTTGGTAAGTCATGATCAACAGAAGGCCATTTCATTTGTCATAACTGATTTTAGTTTACGAATCAGATGCATAATCCTTTATTGTCTGTCACCAACAAGTAGACTAATTGGTCTCCATAAATCAAATAACTATTGACAGTATTGGTATGATGATCTGTGATCATGACACATCATTGATAATCTGCCTTTGAGTGCATAAATAAAGAACATATATAAAGCTCCAATATCATTCATCCATCCTATACTCCGTGATATATATACTGTTACCCCATGACAAATTGTTAACAGGATGTTGAAAGTTTATAATCCAGTTTACCAGACGGTACACTGGCCAGCCCACCTGGGGTTTGCGTCTGAGGAAATTGCTTAATCGATTTTCAGTGATCTTCGGATCTATATTGATTTCCAGGCCAATGATGAACAGCAGGGAAGCTCAACATAATACGACCTATTAAACCTGAAAAGGTTTTTGTACTGCTTCCGGAAGTACCCTGTGTGGTCCTACGACCGGATATCCTATTGTCAACAACCGGAAGAGAAAGAAAAACATGACTGTGTTTTAGTACTGGTTTTTGAGAAAGTATAGCTGACAAATCATTTGTATTATAAGTAGGCCTACAACTTTAAAACTTTAAATATTTATTTTAAATGGTAAATTCAACCGAAATTTTGCACATAGCTGCTAGTAATATAATCTTTTTTTTAAACGTCAACTGTTTCCTCAGAGGCATTTGATTCTCCCTCATGTACTCTTCTTCTTCTTCTCCTCCCGTAACTTTGCTCTTCTTCATTCTGTTATTTTGTGCATTTTCTTTCTTATCTTATTTTGATTCAAATTATTTTCTTACTTCTGCGGATAGTTTAGCTTTTCATCAGGGTTGTCCTTCATCTTTATTTCCTTTCTTTTGTTTTCCTCTGTTTCTCTTCCTGGTTTTCCTTCTTCGGCTCTGCTTTCTTCTTTTCTCCTCTTATTCTATTATTCGTTGCTTTCACTGTCTGCTTTTATTTTCTGCATGGCCATTAGGCATCAAAAAGCCATGTTTGACTTATATTCTGTGAGATCTCTGTTCAGGAATAGCTTTAGGCATGTAGTCAGCACCAGGGGTCTCTTATTTCAGTGCATGCCAACCACATTGCCCTCTACTGGTTCATCAAGTCCTATTACAATTTATCATAGATAGATAAATGGTAGGGTGAATTGGGCTTTACCTCCTGTATCCATGCACTTGGTGGGATAATTAGGATAGAGAGATAGAGAAATATTTATCGGCCGGTTTTGTGAAAATTGGTCAATTGTCTCTAAAACATCGAGAGAATCGCCTGATCATTGCATGATATCCTCTTTCAAGTACAGCTATTCACCCTAGATCATGGCCTAGATTAAGAATCGGCAAGTGAAACATGACTCTATTTTACTGGAAACTCTAATATTTACTCTACAGTGCCAGAAGACAACTGTATCTTCGTTGTATATTACTCGCTAATCCCTGTTGTGGCCCAAAAATATACCATCCGCCATCATTCTTTGCCTGTAGACAATGTTGAAATCAAAACTGCCAACCATGTCCACAACTTACGTGTACTCTTTGACAAAAATATGACAATGGAGAAGCAGTTCAACAAAATGTGTCGTAACGCATATTTCAATTTGAGAAACCTATCAAAACTGCGAAAAAAACCTGGACAAGAAAACAGTTAAAACTGCTGTCAGTGCTCTTGTCAGTCACTCCTCATTTAGACTATCCATGGAAATGGATTGTTGTATGGCACTGCAAGCAGATTGTTACTGCAGATTCACTTAGTACGCGTTTCTATGGCCAGTTTTCTCCCTGTCTACGTTGCTGTTTTAGCTTTCTTGATTGGTCTGTCAGCAGGGGCTCAACTAGAGGTTGGCTACCTGTGAATCACCTCCTTCCTTTACCCACGCTTCAAATTTTATTCATGCAATAACAGCTTACAAAGTAGTAACAGACCAAATTGACATAGACTGAACATTTACATATTGCCTCATTCATTTCACAAACCTCTCGGGCCCATGAAATACATTTTTTTGAGATACTGATTTTGCCTTCCTGAATTTGTCGCACCTCATTTATGCTGAAAGACTCCGGGTCCCCCTGAACTACTCCAATATTATATTTTTCAGATGCATAATTCTGCCTGCCTCACTTTTAGACTTACTTTGAAGGGCCTCCACTGATACCTCAGATTCATGCTGAAAGACTCTGGCGGCCCCCGAACTCTTCAAACATTTTTCAGATACATAATTCTGCCTGCCTCACTTTTGAACTTACTTCGAAGGGCTCCCACAAATACCTCATTCATGGTGAAAGATTCTGTTGGCCCCTAAACTAATCATACATTTTTCAGATATAGGCCTATAAGTCTGCCTTCCTGACTTATAGACTTACTTTAAAGCGCCCCCACTAATACCTCATTCATGTTTAAAGACTCCAGGGTTGCCCCATAACTATTCCAACATTTTCAGGTAGTTGAGCCACTGGGCCTCCTCTTTTAATTTTTGTTTGATGCGTCCCTTCTTTTGAAGGAAAGCTTATATTTTTTTATCTGTGGGGGCCCCTAAAGGAATTCAACATTTGTTCGACCAATAATGTATTATATTCTATAATTGTATCAATTCGACGTTAGAGAATTTAAAGGGCCAAGGCCCCACTTCAGAGTTTTTGGTTACTTAATTGTCTTATATTTGACGTGTCAGTTCTTTAGAAATTAAAGCAGATACAATGCTAAATCATTCATGATTGATCCCCAATGAAATTTAATAATTATTTTTTTTGCTTTTAATTTTTTTACCCCACTTTGGGAGTGGGGGCCTCCCTTGAGGGGTGGGGGCCCCCTGAGGGGTGGGGGCCCGTAGGGCAGCCCTAGCCAGCCCCCATGGTAGTTGAGCCACTGTGTGTCAGCAAATCAAACATCCTCTAAATCTGTAAGTTGAACACAGACATTAATGAAAAACATCGTATTCTGCTTCAGTGACCAGCTGTACTTGAGAAGTAAATCAGATTAGCAAGAAAACAACAGCAATCCCTATCCCCACCACACACGTCACCAGCTTTGAAAAAGGTTTATATGCCATTCAAATTAGATTCATGCTATGTAATTCAGTCACTCAACCAATCACATCAACCACATTTGCTACGTTTCACTATCCTTTAGCAGAAACTCTTATGCCTAGTTCTCACGACGGCGATTTGAGAGCGACGCATCAAGAGAAGTCATTTCTTGGAAGGTTGTGGCGTAGAACGTTGGTTTTGGCACATTACGTAATCAATTAGTGTCATGTGCGACGCTTAAAGTTAGTAGCCGCGGTGAGTCTTGAGGTGTCCGCGGCGCTTCTTAAGCTTTCTTCGCCGCGTTACGCCTCTCTTTCCTCAGCGCAGTTCCAAACAGACGCGTCGCACTTTGTTTTGGAATTCGGCGAGGCTGCTTTTACTTCGCCCAATGTTGTTTCCTCTTACGCCGCTGATGGTTGTGAGGCAGCTACGTCTGAAATTGGCGACCTGCGACGCATCAGGAAACCTTCGGCGTACACCCGAGGTAAGATGCGTCGCTGAAAATGACAGCCTCGCCGAAGACTGTAAGGATGCAACGCCGCATTTAGGGACTTGTTACTGCGTAACTTGATGGTTCATCGTCGCACATGCATTCATAAAGCGCCGAGGACATTACAGGCGCGTCGATGCTGACCTTCTTCGTCGTCCTTGCCTTAAGCAGCGACGAAGGTCTCTTAAGCATCGACGAACGTCTGTTGTTGCAGCGCTGCGGCAAAGTGTGTTTCGCTGCTGCAGGAGTCACTTTTGGTCATTATAAAAAGGGACACAGAGGACCTCCTTGCTTCATTTGCTGATTGCCCTTCAATGAGAACACAACGACTGCCTACTGAACATATGCATGATGAATGAAGAAGAAATTATTGTTGTGGCTGGTGCTGCTGCTGTTGCTATCGGAGCTGTCTATTTGAGACAGAGGAGGAGGAGGGCCAGGAGACAGAAAAGGTGGTGGATTCGCAACTGGTTGCTGCAGAGGGAACAACATGGTCACTACCATCAACTGCTGCCTGAACTGCAAGTGCGTGACGTGTCCGGCTACTACAACTACACTAGAATGCCCCCTGCCATCTTTGCTGAAATCCTGGAAGCTGTTGGACCACTCATCGCTAAGCAAGACACCAACATGAGGAGGGCTTTGGAACCTGGTCTGAAGTTGGCTATCACCCTGCGGTACATGGCAACAGGAAACAGCTACAAGTCCCTAGCTTATGCTTTCCGTGTGGCACCCAACACCATCTGCAACTTCATCCCTGAGGTCTGCCTTGCCATCGTTCATGCCTTCGAAAGACAGCTGGCACTACCCACACAGCCTGAAAGATGGAAGGAGATAGCCAAGGCTTTTGAGACGAAATGGAACTTGCCCAACTGCATTGGAGCTCTGGATGGCAAGCACGTCGCAATCCGATGTCCCAAGGCTGCAGGCTCCTTGTTCTACAACTACAAGGGATTTCACTCCATTGTCCTGATGGCCCTCGTTGATGCCGACTACAAGTTCATCTATGTGCAGGCTGGCTGTCAAGGAAGTGCATCTGATGGCGGCGTCTTCAGGGACACAGTACTTCGACAACTCCTGGACGAGGAAGATCTAGGCCTACCACCTCCAGAACCTCTACCTGGCACAGAAGACAATCCTTTCCCATATTACATCGTGGGTGACGAGGCATTTCCCCTGAAGACATGGCTGCTCAAACTAGTGCCAAGAAAGAACCTTGACATTCCTTCCAGAGTCTACAATTACAGGATTTCAAGAGCCAGGAGAGTGGTGGAGAATGCCTTCGGTCTGCTGTCACACAGGTTCAGATGCTTCCTGACCACCATGCCCCAACGACCTACAAGAGTGACATACATCACAATGGCTGCTTGTGTTCTACACAACATTCTGCGAGACAGAGTAGGCGTCCACCATGCCCGTGACAATGAAGTGATGGACAGAGAAGATCCACAGACACATGACGTCACTGAAGGAGTTTGGAGGGGAGACCGTCAATTAGGAGACCTAGGAGAACCACTTCGACACGGAAATGCCTCCAGAGATGCCAAGGCTGCTCGAGACTACCTACGTGACTGGGTCAACAGTCCGGCAGGAAGTGTCCCTTGGCAGTTGGAGAAAATCTGAAGAAGATGCATTCAAAACAACAAACCCCAGGTCCTTTTAAGGGCCACCAAATCCTCCCAATTGAGCTGGCCATGTACACATCCTATGTTGACAAAACAAGCCCAAAAATCAATCAATCAATCAATCCCTCCATCCATCTATCTATCTATCTATCTATCTATCTATCTATCTATCCAAGTCCAATCCATGCAAAGTGACGACAACTGCTTTTCTTTTGCTGCAGTGTATATATGTAACGAGCATTGTGTTCCATCTATCAAGCTATCTATCTATCTATCTATCTAGCTATCTATCTAGCTATCTATCAAGCTATCTATCTATCTATCCAAGTCCAATCCCTGCAAAGTGACGACAACTGCTTTTCTTTTGCTGCAGTGTATATATGTAACGAGCATTGTGTTCCATCTATCAAGCTATCTATCTATCTATCTATCTAGCTATCTATCTAGCTATCTATCAAGCTATCTATCTATCTATCCAAGTCCAATCCCTGCAAAGTGACGACAACTGCTTTTCTTTTGCTGCAGTGTATATATGTAACGAGCATTGTGTTCCATCTATCAAGCTATCTATCTAGCTATCTATCTAGCTATCTATCTAGCTATCTATCTATCTATCTATCTAGCTAGCTATCTAGCTATCTACCTGCCACTTGCCCTAGACAAATGAAATTACAAAGTGATGCACTTGTACTAGTGCAACCAACCAACACAATTTTTAAAAGCAAAGCACTTGTACTAGTGCATTACATTTTAATTAAGAAATTCATGCACTTGTACTAGTGCAATAAAAATATGTTTATACCAAAGAATGCAGCACTTGTACTAGTGCTGCACTTGGTATGTTTTGGGGCAAAGAAAGGGGGAACTAGCACCTTGCTTTTATGAAGGTGATTACTTTTAATGAAGGCCAGGACCGGACTTTTGTTTTGGGGGACTTTTTTTTTGGGGGACTTTTTTTTTGGGGATTGTCAACGTTTTTTTTGCTCTTTTTTGGCTCTTTTCGGTCAACACAAGCTCTTTTTTTTTGTCAACATAAGATGTGTACGTGGCCTGCCCTTTTGGGAGGATTTGGTGGCCCTTAAAAGGGCCAAGGTTTTTTGTTGTCTTTGCTGCATCTGGTCTTCTACTTTCGTGGAGAAAGGAGACTTGAAGTCCAACTGGGCGAAGGGGAAGGCTGGTGCTGGTGATGGGCGGCCGGTTGACCAAAGCTGGGTCCAGGGGGGTAGCCGTACTTCTCGGGGCTCTCCTGTGCATCCATCATCAGTGTCATGGTGGAGTGGCTGGGCTGCATCGGGGTGTAGCTGGGAGTCTGCCTGGAGGATCCTCCTTCCCTGGGCTGGTGCTGCTGGTAGTGATGGCTGCTGCTGGAAGCCTGGGGATGGTGCTGGTGGTGTGATGGCACATACGTCGAAGAAGGAGGAGGAGGAGGTGGCATCTGCAGGCGCTGAGGAGGATGAGGAGGCTGGAAGGTCTGCTCCTGATGATGACTTGACTGGCGGCTGGCATGATCCATCTCACTCTCCCTGTCCCAGAAGAGGGCGGCCTCTGCAATGGTCCTGACCATTTTCCTTCGGACTTCAGGGCTGGCGTGCACTCCCACGTGGTAGAGGTCCTGGCACTTCATCCTCCAGTACTCCTGCTCGGGTGTCAACTCCTGGTGGTCGGGGCACATCTTGCAGCCAGAGCCTTTCAGGATTTTCTTGGCGGAGGACATGGCTTGCATGCTGCCTGCGATGACGTGCATGGCGGAGTGCATGGCTTCATCTCCTGGGGCCTTCCTCTTGGTTCCCTTGGCAGCGGCTCCAGGCTTTGGTGCTCCAGGGAAGACTTGGGACTGCTGGCTCTCAGGTCTGTCCTGTGCTGGCTGTTCAGGTGGCAGGTCCGACATGTCATACGAAGCTGGCAGGGAATCCTCAGGGTTGTAGCTGTCATCATCGGAGTCTGAGGCTGGCCGGTTGGCAGACAGTTGAGAGATGGCGGACAGCTCCTTCCCTGGCTTGTGGACGATGGAGTCCTTCAGGAACCGACAGTTGTTCAGGATGTACTGGTCCCTCTCTGTGAGCGTCTCCTTCCTGGCGGCTCCTGAAGCTTCAGGCCTGACGAGTCTGGAGAAGTGAGTGCGCACTGTCTTCCTCCAGTTGAAGATGTCCTGGGAGGTGTACTTGGGGCCCAGCTCCTTTGCTTTTTCTGAGTCCAGCAGCAGCTTCTCGTTCCCCATGTAGCCTCTGGTCCCCTTCATGTACAGCACAGGATGCTCCTTGTACCAGTTGATGAGGTCGTCCTCTTGCTCAGGTGTGATGCCCAGGTTGTTGCGGATGTTTTTCTTGGGGGCCTTCCCTTTGCCCTTCTTGCCCTTGGACTTGGCTTCAGCAGCTGCAGGGGTCTCATCAGCAGAGTCTTCTTCCTCCTCGAAGGTGTCCTCATGGATGGCCACTCTGTCTAGAGCAAGAACAGGCTGGCTCTCTGCTGTTTTCTTGGGAGTCTGCTTCTTCGGAGTCTGCTTCTTTGGAGTCTGCTTCTTTGGAGTCTGCTTCTTTGGAGTAGACCTGGCAGTAGGCTCTGGAAGACCCGTGGAAGACTTGGCAGCAGGCTTGTCAGCAGGCTTGGCAGCAGGCTTGGCAGCAGGCTTGGCAGCAGGCTTGGCAGCAGGCTTGGCAGCAGGCTTGGCAGCAGGCTTGGCAGGCTTGTCAGCAGGCTTGGCAGCAGGCTTGGCAGGCTTGTCAGCAGGCTTGTCTCCTTCCTCTTCAAACAATTCAACAGATGAATCTTCTTCTGTTGTGTTGTCTTCTGGCCGGCCCTCGAAGATGGTCTCGCTGACGACAGTGGCTTTGCTGGTTGAAGAGGTGGTCTTCGTCTGGCTGCCAGCTGTAGTGGAGGTGTAGAGCCCAGGTAGAGAGAGGTCTGCCATGGCTGTAGTGAAGAAGGCAGTCACTGCAGCATCTGAAGGTTCATGGAGAGGAGTTGCAGCTGGAGTTGTAGCTGGAGTTGTCACTGGAGTGCTCCCAGGAGTGTGGAGTGTTGACCTGGTGCTGAGCTTGGTTGGTGCCCTGGTGACGACGGTGCCCTTTCTCCTCTTTGGTCCCATGTTGTAGCAGCAATTTGAAGTACAATTGTAGCAACAAAAGTAGCAGCAAATGTAGCAGTTGATAATAGTGTCGTGGATTCTAGGTGTGTTCTGGTCGAAGGTCTGAGTGGGTATGGTGCTCTAAACTGGCCTCCTCTATATATATGCAGGGTGCGGACCGCCTCTTTCCCCCTCCTTCGCCCCCCCTGCTTCGCTGCTGCTGCCCCAGCCGCTGCGCAAAAAGAGGGTGACACGCAGACAAAGGGTTGATGCTAAAAATAGAACAACGCATGCACTCAGGCGCCACTCTGTCTGCTGCATTGGGGGTCCAAAAGACGCGGCGCGCACCCTCTCACGTGCGTCGAACATGTGTCTTTCTGCGACGCGTGTCTGAAACATGTGACATGAAGCAAGAGCTTTCTGCTACACTGCTGTTTCTGCGTCGAAGCTCTTCTTTGTGCGTCGCAACTTTAAAAATCTGCGGCGCGCACTGATTTCTTTTTACGCTTCTTCTTGCTTCACCACTTCTTTCCTCGCAAAGATTCAACCGGTTGAATCTTTTTTTCCTGCATCGTCAAATTTCTAGGAATTGCGTAGAAAGACCTCTTAAAACGACGCATGCTGTTCCTGTTGCGCCGTAAAGCCAAAATTGACGGCGAACATGCTCAAATCTTTGCCCTTTCCTGGAAATATAAGAAACGCCGTCACTTAAACCCTCTGTTACGTCTCCGTGAGAACTAGCCATTACTTCTTGAAACTGCAATAAATAAATTTCAGGTTGCTCAAAACTTCGATTAATTGAAAGATTGAAAAAGCATGACAGCATTAGCCATAGCAGGAAACAACTGCATTGGTTACCAATCACAGCAACTTCAGCAAGAAGAATTCTGTTCAAATTGGTGACAACTACATGGAAAGCAATAAACAATCAGGCTCCACAATACATTCAAGAACTTGTTCAAATCAAATTTCAACATGAGCATAACATGAGAAGCAACCACAAGCTACTCTTAGCAGAACCTGCCCCATCCAACAAAAATAAGTTTGAAGATCGGGCATTTTCCTATGCAGCACCAAAGCTATGGAACAATTTGCCTGGAAATGTGAGAACTGCACAGACATTAGAAAGCTTCAAGAAGAGTCTAAAAACACATTTGTTTCAGAATTCCTACGATTGATTGATCTGAAAAAGCACTGATGAGCAGTTTACTGAAATTAGCGCTTTATAAATCCATATTATTATTATATTATTATTATATAAGAGGGCTCCGCTCCCATCTTGTTTGAGATATACATGTAGTGGCATGCCTTTCGTATCCAATAATTCCGATCCAAAACAGATTTAAGTCTCTCCACTTGAAGAATAATCATTTTTACAAGTTGATACAAAATTCAGACAATTTGATGAGCTTTTTGTGCCATAAATCTTGCTACATGTATATTTCATTTAATTCAACCCAAATAGGATTTCAGTTTACAGGTATACATTGCAATGAAAGGTTTCTTATCCGATGTGTCCACTTTGTCTAGACAGATTTGATGCTTCACCTTGGCATTAATTAATATGTTGAGGGGAGATTCTCATTCCTGAGATGATTGATTGGACAATTGGGACATACTCACTTGCTTCCTCAGGATATAGTGACACTTTGCAACATTTTCAATGTCATATACAAGGAATTTATGTACATTGCATTGGATACTTAATTCTCTTCTCCCAGAGTTATTATTTTTGGTTGAAACAACCATTCTTGTATACATAAACAACACATTATTTGAGTATTACATTACATTTTAGGTTGTTTGAAAAAGGAAGCCTTACCATCAACCTAAAACAGGAAACTGAACCTTTTTCTGTGATACGAGTACTACAATGTCATTAAATGCATTCAAGATAATTAAGTTTACTTTAAGAGATTGGATTAGTAACAAATTAGCCAATATCTAAGGTTTCCTCTGCAATCATTTTCCAATCAGGGCTTTGATTACTGAAGAGCTCTTGCCAAAACACCTGGTCTCCTTTGGGTAGGCCTACAGCCATGTCAACTACACTTTTACAACTTTGTACTCCAAGGAACTCCTATTTTGCCTTCTTCTATTAGCATTAAAAATTAAATATAGTGTAATATAGCTATATAATTATTTTATTTTTCTTAAGTTGACACCCATGATTGGAGAAATAACCATTGTTATAACATTCTATAACACATAAACATCAAAGGACAGATGCAATGCAAAATAAGTGTAAAAATAAGTTAAACAAATTAGTTATAAAATACATCGTCAGATCTCGACAGCCCTGATTGGGAAAAATAGTGTACTTCACAAGGCAGCAACTGACCAAAAGGAACATATAGTCCTATAGAGTCTTGCTTTTGGTATTGAATCACCTTGCACACATTTTTTGGAAGCAAAGGCAAAGTCAATTGTGCACCATGAAAGCTTTACAAATTCAGACCCAGAGACTTGCTAAAACGTATTTGTGTATCTCTCTGTGAAGGTCCAAAAAAGCCAAAAGAAGTAAAAATTTTAAAAAGAGGCCAGGAAAAGTGACAATTGAATAGAAAATGAGAAAGATTATTATTCTCTTTATAATGGACTCCCATCGCTTGTAAGGAGTTCCAAGAACTGTTAGAGCCCTTTCCCTCGCAGTCACGACCAAACTCCAACTGAAAAGGATGTTGCAATGACTTACAACCAAGTGTTCTTCGAGGTCTATCAAGGCTTATGTGTGTCATGAAAGAACCTGAAAGTAAGTCTGAATATGGTATCTCTTTGTAATATTCTGATTTGGGAATTATACTGGTGTTTGAATTATTCAGCTTAAAACAAAGAAGTACGAGGGGCGTTCAGAAAGTTCGAGGCTATTTTTTATGTGGACACTTATTTTCAATCTAGAACTATGAATTTTTCACAGGATAATATTCAGGATATTTGGAATGGATTCCCAAAATTTTGGGCAATTTGGACCTTTCTAAGTCATTCTGTGGTTGCCATGAAAACTGAAAGTTTAGCTAATCGGGGCAGGTAATACTAAAACCAAGAAAGCCAATAAATTTTGGCTCTGAGCGACCTCTCTCTATCAATTGTATCAGTGAGTTTGACCATATTTGACACAAGAAATATAAAATTAGCCTTTAACAATACTTCCAAGCTTACCAAAAGCATTAAGTAATACACCTGACCCATTGAAGTAAATGTTCCTCGAAGTCTTCAAAACAAAGTTCAGTGAAGGCATTTCAGTCATCCAAAGCCTTTTCTCCTCCAGTGTCTGAAACTCTGGCTCCCATGGACTGAAGTAATGAAAAACCAGGACTTACGTAAAGCAACACGTCACAGGAATAGCTGGCATGGATAATACTGCCCATTTTGGTTTCTTTTTCATACCAGTGAATCCATGCTTTCAAAAGTCCTTATGTAGTCAGGGAAACACACCCCTGCCGCCGGAATTTCCCTTGCTAAATCTGGCATGAGGAGCGCTTTCCTTCATGGGTTCAGTCTAAGATTACACACATTTAGTGTGCTTGAAAGTATTTTAGAAGCTAATATCATATTTCTTGTGTCAAATATTTCCAATCTCACTAATACAAAGGATAGACAGAAGTCTCTCACAGTCACAATTTTTTGGCTTTCTTGGTTTCGGTAATACCTGCCCCGAAGTGCTGAACTTTCAGTTTCCATGGCAACCACAGAATGAATTAGAAATGTCCAAATTGTCCGAAATTTGGGGAATCCATTCCAAATATGCTGAATTTTACCCTGTGAAAAATTCATTGTTCTAGATTGAAAATAAGTATCCATATAAAAAAAAGCCTCGAACTTTCTGAACGCCCCCCGTATGTTTTCTCTGCTGGGTTAACACACCCCTATAACTGAAAACTTCTTTCTTGTTGATTTCCTTGTGAGGACTGAGAATTTCAGGCCTTTATATACTTAGATTTGCAGATCTTCAGTCAAGGCCAGTAAGACGCTGACCACAGTGCATTTTTGCTATTGTTTTGTGTTTTGAACTATATGTAGATAAAGCCTCAGCCCTTCACATTGTTTGCGTGGTGTTGTTATTCTTGTTTTTCTCCTAGAAGACAGTGAGAGCTCAACAGAGGGCATTGGTCAAAAGAGGAAATATGGGTTGTATGAATGAAATTAGCAGAACGGGCCTGTCGTTGTATGTAGTAAAATGCGGATTAGGCAAATTTGAGAATGGCATGATGGTGGAATAGGCAATAAAAGGCGGATCTGATGTTGAGCAGCATACCCGAATTTGCTAAACTGGAAAATCTCTTTTTATTTAAAAACTATGCTTGTTTAAATTACTTTGAATTATATGTAAGAATTTGAACAAACAATTTTTTATTTTTGCTCGGTCTTGTGTTGCACGTTGATACTTTTAAAAAGGTTATACATTGTCAATTGCTTGGGGCAGTATATCCCTGGCATACTCCTCAAAGACCCAGTATATCCAAGACCTGGATACTATGGTCGATACTGTATTTCTTGATTGCATGCTCGTTGAAATATTTTTGTCTCTTTGGTTATCTCTGAACGATCAAGCACCAAAATATATTAAAGCTCTCTGCAAACTGAAAACAAAAAATGACCGTAATCTCCGGAGCAACAATAAAGTGCTGTTAGAAATGCCAGTAACTCAGAATCTAAACAAGTTTGAAGACCGCGCCTTCTCTTACTCAGCACCAAAGCTTTGGAATGGCCTTCCTGAAAATGTGAGAACATCAACATCCTTGGAAAACTTCAAAAAAAGACTCAAAACATACCTATTTGCAAAGTTTTATAGCTAACATAGTCTATCCCAACAAGCGCTAATGAGCAGTTTACTGGAATTAGCGCTATACAAGTAACTGATATATTATTATTATTATTATTATTATCTCAGGACAATCACGAGAGCTACTTGCAAAGGCCGTAAAATTAGAGTGAACTTTTTTACAAGGCTGGTTTAAACTCTTTTTTAAAATCAGGCCTTAGACCCTAACTAAGCACATTTTGGAATATATCTATTGAATTGAATTTCATCAATGTTATGTTGAGGAATCATAAGCTGAGGCTTGAAGAATCTCTAAAAGTACTTCTAAATGCATGGGATAACACATATAAAATTTAGTGCTAATGTGAAAACGTGAAAAGGAAAAATCTGAATGAGGCAATCACTCAAGGAGCTTCCATTTGCATCAACCCCATATCCTTAAGGCTCTGGGTATACAACTGGAATTTGATTCTGTACAGCAATCTTAAGGCTTCACCCACCACCATGCATATGAATGGGCTGCTACAATGTGTAAAACTTGATTAAAATGCAGACACTCACCATAGATAACAAGTTCAATTGTATTTCAAGTGCCTCATTATGTCCCTCAATGTGCAAATATGCAGAAAAAGCAATCTGTCTTGATGGAGCTATAGCCTCAGAGCAGAGAAATGTTACACTGCTCAAACTTAATGTGACATTTCTTTATAAAGACTTCCTTCATAATTATGTCTCTTGGACTGATGGTTGAATGCCCAATAAAATGCGTATGGGATATTGTGCAACATAAGTGGATATGCTAAATTTGAAATCACCTCTTTTGATTGAAAAAAATTTGTTGTTCAAAGTTACCCTGAATGTAGCTCAGAATTTGACCAAACATTTTTCAGATTTTTGTCTTGTGTTGCGTGCTGATACTTAAAAGTTATACAATGGCTTGGGGTAGTACACCCTTGGTATATTCCCCCAAGACCTAGTATATCCGAGGACCGGAAGGGTCGAGAGATACACTGTGGTCGATAAATTTTTTTTTTATGGAATACATGCTCCTTGAAATAAATCTCTCTCCATTGTTTATCACAGGACAGTCAAGGGGCCTGCTTGCCAGCGCTTAAAATTAAGTTTTAACCTTAAACTGGCATAAAGTCTATTTCAGAAATCTGGCATGAAAATCAAAACTTCCATATTTTTGGAATATTGTTGCTGAGGAATCATTTTCTGAGGCTTGAAGAAACACTCCAAATACTTCTTAATTCATGTGACAACAAATATGAAATTTAGTGCTAATGTGAAAGCGTGAAAAGAAAAATGTGAATGAGACAATCACTCAAGGAGCTTCCATTTTCATCAACCCCAAATCCTTGTGGCTCTAGGTATACAACTGGAATTTGATTCTGTACAGCAATCTTGAGGCTTCACCCGCCATCTTCCATATGAATGGGAAATATGCAGAAAAAGCAATCTGTCTTGGTACAGAGAATAGCCCAAGAGATGGCCTCAGAGCAAAGAAACATTATTCCCCTTAAAACTTATAAATGACATTCTTTAAATAATTCCTTCACATGTTTCTTGAGATAGTGTGATATAAATCCTCTGTTATCATCCAGACTTGCTCAGACTAACATTGAAACCGTCATGACTAGGTAGATAAAACATAGGTAGATTAAATATAATAAGACTAAGATATCGTGTAGCATCACTAGAATTTGTCAAGGTTGTACATTTTTAGCTGTCTTGATAGTCTTGTGATAAACAAAAGAGAAAGACTTATTTCAAGAAGCATGCAACCCATGAAAGATATCGCAATAGAAACAGATACGAATCAAAAGTACTAAGACTTACCAGGAGGAGAACAGAATATCTTTAAATTAAATGCATTGGACAATGTGGTAGTATTCACAGACCGTTGTGCTGGAATGATTCATCGACTTAAGAAAAACTATTATATGGCGCTGCAAGAAACATATAGCTATAGGTACATTTACTAAAATGGTCTTGTTCAAGTGACAGAATTAACTCAATCCCACAGGATTTCTTGTGAATTAATAGTGAACAAACATTAACTGAGTGGTTAACAACTTACTGAGAAAGCAACTTCAGACCTCAATTATATAAATGCAAAACAGAAGCCATTAGCAAAAGTGCACCGGGGTCAGGAGCCGGCACCTCACTGGCCTTGTCCGAAGATTAATTTTGTTAAAATTATTATGTTATAGCAGATTCATTTAGCATGTAGTATTTTCGGCTTGCATGATTGGTCCATAAGCAATAAAACGTCCTACAAATCTTCAAGTTGAACATTTGGGCCCGTTTTCACCAACATTGTATTAAGAGTTAAGCCTGGTGTTAACTCCTTTAAACCTGGTATAACTAAGTCCATTTCACCAAGAGTGTGCTAAGCATGTAAACCTGTCAAGGTTCAGTGAATCATACACATTGTCACCAAACTTAAGGATCAGCCATCTCAAACTGATTTGGTGTCAAAAAGTGATTAGGCCAATGAAAACAGAACATATCGATGGTGAAAGTGCAAAACCTCGTATGTCAAAAAAAGCCATTTTTCAGAAATTGGAAAAAACTATCACCGATCTTTTTTTATGGTAATGTTTATCAATATGTAAGTTAGGCTCAACTTGATTCATAGAAAGTGACACCCTGTTTTAGCATATTTTTTTGTCAGAGGTCGTTGACCCCTAGTGTGGATGTCACCATCAGATATGATTGAAACTGTTGACTTACAAGGTTTTGCACTTTCACTTTCTTACAGTACAAAACCTTGTAACTCGACCATTTATCACATTTTAAAGCAACTTGCAGCATTGAATGTCCCTGTAATCTATAGGTAAACAGTAAAAAATATAATTTGACCACGATAAATGACAACAGCTAATTTTAATTAGTGGCTAAAATATCAAAAATGAGGAAAATGACACTTTTTTCAAATTTTTGTGCACGCTCTTTTTCAATGGCCTGCATCACCACCATAAATATAGGGAGGTAAAACATTTTTAAAAAGGAAATTTCCTGTGAGCCATAAAAAAGTACCACAATCATAATTTTTCAAAAAAGGTTGAAATATCCTAAATATGTGATTCAAAGTTCTGATTTGAGTTACGAGGTTTTGCACTTTCACTTTTTGGAACAAATTGACATACAAGATATTCAAAGGGATTCAACCATTATTGTAGTTTCATTGTGCAAAAATGCATGACCAGCTGATTTGTATTAATTTATTGTTTGAGGGGAGGGGGCTAAAGAAAAATGCATTTCTGTCACCAACACTGGACAGACGACTAATTAATTTTCTTTTTTATAAACTTCCAAGCCCACCCCTCTTTTTCTCTTACCTTGTCATGTGGCCATGTTTGGGAACTTCAGAGATTAATTGTGTTTGTAGCAGTTGAGTTGTTTAAATACTATGTGCAGACTTTCACTCAGCAAATGTTCCTTGATCCTGCTCCGCTTGAGTGATTGGCTTAGCCAGACCAGGTCTTAGCTAAGACCTGGCATAACTCTTAATACCATGTTGGTGAAAACGGGCCTGAAAGTTATTGAAAACATAATCTCTTGCTTTAGTGAGCAGCTGAGTTTCGTCAGTAGATAAGATTAGCTGGTAAACCCTGACAATAACTGTCACCATCAAAAACGTTACTGCTTACTGGCCTTCATATGTATGTTTTTATGGTATTTTTAAAACTGAGATTTATACTGCGAAAATCAGTGCTTCGACCAATCACAACAATCGCATTTGCCACGTTTGACTCTACTAACGGAGAAACTCATACTAATTGAAACTGCTGTAAGGTAACAGAGCTTTTGACTTAGGTTGACTGTTGCGCCAGAAGAGAAAACATGCTTTCTTGCTTTATACCTGAAGAATTGAGGTTGTGCATGTGTTGATAATGGCATTTCTTGTCTAAAATATGAACTTTTTTTACTTACTTTTGAAGTTTTTCATTAGACACATAACCTTTAAGGACACTTGGTTGTCTGCCATCATTAGCTGCCAAAACCTCCAATCATTGCGACCTCCTTTTCAGTTGGAGCGTCGTCGTGACTATGCAGGAAAGGAGCCCTTCCAGTTCGTGGAACTCATTACAAATAAGGGAAGCTTTTTCTGTCATGGTAAAGAGAACAGTCCTTGTCATTTTCTAGTATTGCCTCTTTTTCTGACCTTTTTGTACTTTTTGTGGCTTTTTTGACTTTCACAGTGACATACAAAATATATTTTAGCAAGTCTGTTTGTCTGTTGTTTTTTTTAAACAATATTATGTCATTCTGTTGCAAAGAAGAATGTATAAACCAAATTGTTTTAATAATTCTATTTGAATAGCATGGGCTTAGGGTGTATCTGCAGTGTAAGTTTGCAATATTATGGCCCTATATAGCTTAAAAATCTTCATAGAATTTGATGGCCAAACTAATAGTGTTGTCATAGCCATTACTATGAGACACAACAAGAGACATTTGGAATATGTTTTGAATTACTTGTCTCATACTTTAATCTAGATGGTGATCCACTAAATAATGTTACATATAAAATGACACAAAAAAAGACACAATATAACAAATAGTCTGGTGCATTACATAGTGTTGAGATCCCAGAAGTATCATCTCCACAAAATATGATTTCCATACAATTTAAGTTTGTTTAGTTATATTCTATCAATTGCCATGGAAACCTAATCTAATATCATTGAATCAGTGTTATCTTCCATCTTATCAAATTTGTAGTGATCCACTCTATTTCATCCTCATTTTATATACTGTTCTATTTTATTCCTTTCTGTTCTGTTTACCAAATTCCAACAATTACATTTGATGCCACTTGATCTCTCTTCCTCCTGTTATTATGTGTTAGAAAATAAATTCAATACAGATATTTGCCATAAAACACTAATTAAATGAACTTAAGACTAAGAGCAAGTAGGTAGATAGATGGAATTTTATTGAGGCCTTCAAAACCGTTTGAAATAATTGCCAGGTGATTGTACGAATAAGTCCACTTTTATTTTGCTAAGGAATTACAGAAGCAAAAGACCATATAATTATTCAATTGAGATATAGAAAGCAAATAAAAATAAATTTTCAAAATTGTATTTTAAAACTCAAAATGTAACGCCATACATAGTATTTGGTCCTTTGAATATATATGCAACTGTTGAAATATCCATTATGAAGGTAAATCACCAATATCATTAAACTGATATGAGCCAGTTTGCAAAAATTGGCAAGATTGTTTGACATTTGAATACTAGAATGCTCAAATTTGAGTAAATATATATGCACAAGGGACGTTCGGTTTTATCACAAGATGGGGGTAGTGTACAAAGCATATATGAGCAAAGGTTAGTACAATTAGGCATTTTGAAAATTTACACATTTATAATAAAAAATTCAATAAATTGGTTGTAGTCCCGAAATGTTTAATTAATTCAAACATAGAAAAACACAAAGTAGCAATGATAATCATTTCAATATGTAAAAAAGGTTCTTTCTTGGTTTTTCTGGGCCAAGCTTCTTGTGATACAATAATCGATATTAACACCAGCTGTCACTTGTCGTCTATTCGGAAGGCAGGTCACATTCCGCCCACTGCTTGTCCTTGTCGTAATCTGGGGTTGTAGCGCACCAAGGTTTGTTCCAGCCCTTGGAGTTGCACGTGCTGTAGAATTTGCCCTTGTACTTGTAGGGGAAATAGCACATTGAGCTGTTTGTGACATTCAAAATCATGCTTCATAATTGGTGAATATTGTGCCTGCTGACTGGGATGCACAGAGGCAACTTGCTTGCAACGGGGCCGCACCAGGGGAGCAAACCACAAATGAGTGAGCGAGTGGAGGCGTTGCAAGCAACTTGGCACAGAGGATCTGATCAGATCCTCCACAACTCTTTGCTCCACTCCACCCAGGTGCAAATGGATACCTGGCTATATATAGACATTGATTTTCATTATGGAGTTATTTAGCACTGCGTCAGTGGGATAGTTGCCTGAAATCAAAATCTTTTAGGTATTGAGAAAGGCTCATGCTTGAACAGAAAATGAAACAACTTTCGTGAATTCCATTGTATGCTGCATGATATCTTTAAGAATTTTATACTATTTAATCCATCTAGACATTGATATTTTTGTCAGCTGTTGCAAGGCTTCATTTCAAAGTCAGACTGAGGGAGTCTGGGTGATGATGGAGGATTTTTCCAGATTATCTCAAGAAACACATAAGGGAAGACTCTAAAAGATGACACATTAACTTTGAGCAGTGTAATGTTTCTCTGCTCTGAGGCCATCTCTTGGGCTATTCTCTCCATTTAGACAGATTACTTTTTCTGCATATTTGTGTATTGAGGGACCTAATGAAGCACTTGAAATACAATTGAACTTGTTATCTGCGGTGGGTGTCTCTGCATTTTAATCAAGTTTGGCACAAATGCACAAGCCCATTCATATGCAAGACGGCGAGTTAAGCCTTAAGGTTGCTGTACAGAATCAAATTCCAATTGTATACCCAGAGCCTTAAGGATTTGGGGTTGTTGCATGCATATGGAAGCTCCTTGAGTGATTGCCTCATTCAGATTTTTCTTTTCACATTTTCACAATAGCACTAAATTTCATACATGTTGTCACATGCATTCTGAAGTATTTGGAGAGTCTCTTCGAGCCTCATAAAATAATAATTATTGATCAACATCACATTGATCAAATTCAATTCTCAGACACCAATACATATACCAAAAAAATGAAAGTTCAGTTTCGTAGGCTTGATTTCAGCAGTAGTTTAAACCAGGTTTAAAATTTAACTTGATTCTAAGTCCTTGGCAAGTAGCTCTATTGACTGTCTTGTGATAAACAAAGGAGCGAGATTTATTTCAAGGAGCATGCAGTCAAGAAAAAATATATCGACCAGAGTATATTGCTCAACCCTTCGGGTCTTAAACGTACAACCTTTAAGTATCGCCACGCAACACAAGACAAGGCAAAAATCGGAAACATTTTTGGTCAAATTCTGACCTGTCATTCAAGGCAACCATAAATAACATTATTTTTAAATAAAAAGAGGCGATTTCAAATAAAGCAAATTCGGGTATGTTTAATTATATCCCATCCACATTGTATTCTGCATTCCACCATCAGGCCACTCTGCAAATTTGCTCAATCTGTACTTTACTACATTCAACAACAGGCCCAAATATGCTAATGTATTCCAACAACCCATATTTCCTCTTTTGACCAATGCCCTCTGCTGAGTTCTTTCTGTCCAGCAAGAGAGAAAGGAATTTCAACACCAAATACTGCAAAGGGAAGAAGCATTACTGAAGCATTGCCTAAACGTAATGCCAAAACACTGAGTCATCTGTACGAGTGTATTTGTGTCGGGATTCAGCACATTACCAGCCTTGTCTGATAGTTTGAAAAGCTAAGAATGTCAAGGTTTGAAATTCTCTATCCTTACAATAAAAATAGATAAGATAGGTTTTGAGTTGGAGGTCTTTTGAGCTAGCAGAGAAAACATACTTCCTTGTTTTAAGGCTGAAGAATTCGAACACCTTAGATATCTCTCAAATCATAAAAATAAGATAATGACTGTTTTTCTGCGATAGAACAACTATCTTTAGACCTACTTTTGAGGTTCTTTAGACACCTAAGCCCGGATAGACCTTTAAGGACAGTTGGCTGAACTCTGCCATCATTAGATGCAAAAACCTCCAATCATTGCGACCTCCTTTTTAGTTGGAGCGTGGTCGTGACTGTGAGGGAAACAAGCTCTAGCAGTTCGTGGAACTCTTCACAAATAAGGGGGACCTTTTTATAAAGAGAATAGTCCTTGTCATTTTCTACTAAATTTCCTCTTTTTCTTGCGCTTTGGTATTTTTTTAAACTTTTTTTCAAACTTTCACGGCAACATATAGAAATAGGCTTAGCAAGTCTGCGGGTCTGACTTTTTGAAATCTTTCAACGCACACAACTGAGTTTGCTTTAACTTCGAAATAACGTGTTGAAGGTGATTCAATGTCCCATTTGGCGAATAATTGGCTGCCATGTCAGTATATTATTGTCCCCAATCAAGGCTGACCAGATCTGATGATGCATGAGTATATTATATCTGACATGTTTGATCTATTTGTGCATATCTTTTTCTTTGTATGTTTAAATGTTTTTTGTTGTCATGTAACTGAATGTTATAATGGTTGTTTTCCCAATCCCCAATCGATTAGAGAAAAAAAAGTATTACAATATTTGTTCATCTTTTAATGCTGAGAAAGAAAGACAAGATGGGAGATCCTTATAGTATTAGGCCAGAAAAGCACATACTGCACTGCAGATGACTTGCCTGCACCAAAAGGTGGCCCCTTTGTTTTGGCCAGAGTTCTGTATTGATTAAAGCCCTGATTGAATCGCAATAGGAGAAGAAACCTTAGATATTGGCTTATTTGTTACTAATCAAATCTCTTAAAGTAAACGTAATTATCTTTAATGCATTAAATGAATTATAGGATTACAAAATAGGTTCAGGTTCTTTTTTAGGTTGATAATATGGCTTCCTGACTCAAATTCACTTTTTTGTATCTCTAGGTTAATTGATGAGGTTTCTTCATGAGGTAACATAATGCAAACTATTAAGATCATCCGATAAACATTCTAAATTGAGATTTGTTTTGATGTTTTTATGTTATGGGTAAAACATGTGAAGGTCTGAATGCATGTGTTTCATACAACTTAAAGTAAAACAGATTCTGCAGTAGCACCAAATCCCCAGATAACCTAATCCCATGTCATTCCATTATATTACATCAATTGATTATTTGGAGACTATAGATTGCCTTCAAACCCCGGGAATGAATGGCCAGGTGACCTGTGCAGGTATTCCACTTCTTTTCTGTTAAAGAATTACAAAATAGAAATTTCAAAACTATTCAATAAAGTTTAGAGAAAGCAAGTGGACAATTGATTTTCAAATTTTATTTTAAAACACAAAATGTAAAACCATTTTCCTTTGAAAATGAGACTGTTGAAAGTTCTAGCCACAATAAGAAATATCTGTCATACATGTATAAAGCATCAACATCCTTAAACAGTTTGCAACAATTGGCAAGATTGTTAGACATTTGAATAATAGAACGATCAAAATTTGAGTAAAGATATATACACAAGAGATGTTTTATTTTTATCACCAGATGTCCGAAGTGTACACAGCAACACTATTCAAATACTATCATGAACAGAGCTTAGTGCAATTTTGCAGATCAAAAGTTCAAATTTTTAAATGTGAAACCTAATGTGGCTATAGAGACATAATTTTGAGGCAATTCTGACATAAATAAAATACAAAGTGGTTATGGTAATCATTTCAATTGCGTAAAAAGGTTCTTTCTTGTTAATTTTGGTCAAAGCTTCGTGAGATACGATAATCAATATTAACACCAGAGGTCGCTTGCCATCAATATTAACACCAGATGTCGCTTGTCGTCTATTCGGATGGCAGGTCGCATTCCGCCCACTGCTTGTCTTTGTCGTAGTCAGGGGTCGTAGCGCACCAGGGTTTGTTCCAGCCCTTGGAGTTGCACGTGCTGTAGAATTTGCCCTTGTACTTGTAGGGGAAATAGCACATTGGGGTGTTGGTGTTGCCCACCATGGTCTTCACTGAAAAAGAAAGAGAAGACATTCAATATCATGCTTCATACTTGGTGAATAGTGTGCCTACTAATTAGGATGCATCTAGGGGAATCGGCACAGATCGTACATAACTTTTTGCTCCACTCCACCCAGCGGCAAATGGTTACTCGGCTATAAATAGACAGCGATTATGTTGCTGAGTGCAGATTTAGCGCCATGTCAATGGGTATGGTTGCCTGAAGGCTAAGTCTTTTGGGATTTGAGCAAGGTCCATGCTTGAACAGAAATTGATAAGATGTTGATAAATTCTATTATATGCTGCATGATAATCCATCTAGGCATTGATATTTTTGTCAGCTGATGCAAGGTCTCATTTCAAAGTCAGTCTGAGTGAGTCTGGGTGATGATACAGGATTTAGAGCTGATTATCTCAAGAGATTATGAAGGAAGTCTTTAAGCAATGTCACATTAACTTTGAGCGGTGTAATGTTTCTCTTAGTCTGTTTCACAGCCCAGCATACACAGGATTAGATTATGAGCCAGTGGAACAGGCTATGTTTCTCTGCTCTGATGATTTCTCTCAGGCTATTCTCTATATCAAGACAGATTGCTTTTCGTGCATATTTCTGCATTGAGGGAAATAATGAAGCCCTTGAAATGCAATTGAATTTGTTATCTACGGTGGGCGTCTGCATTTTAATCAAGTTTTACACAATTGCACCGGCCCATTCATATGCAAGATGGTTGGTGAGGCCGTAAGATTGCTGTACAGAATCAAATTCCAGTTGTATACCCAGAGCCTTTAAAAGGAATTAGGGTTTAGGCTTTGGTTGTTGCATATGTATGCTCCTTGAGTGATTGCCGCATTCAGATTTTTTTTACATCAGCACTAAATCTATACTTGTTGTACCATGCATTCAGATGTATTTTGCGAGCTTCTTCAAGCCACAGAAATTGATTCCTCAACATTGCATTGATCAAATTCAATTCAATAGACAGCAATATATTCCAAAAATTCCCTGATTTCAGCAACAAAGTTTAAACCAGCTTCTTGAAAAGTTTAACTTAATTTTACGGCCTTGGTAAGCAGCTGTCTTGATTGCCTTGTGATAAATGAAAGAGAGAGAGAGATTTATATCAAAACGCATGAGGTCCAGAAAAAAATATCTTAGTGAAGTATACAAGGGATATACTGCCCCAAGCCATTGTATAACCTTTAAGTATCACCACGCAACACATGGCAGTGCAAAAATCAGAAAAAAAAATTTAGGTCAAATTGTGACCTCTGGCAGTTACTGCTAGAAGAACAGTACATGCCATAAAAAACCGGTTTCTGCCGTAAAATGGCACTTTTTTGCATTAATTACGGTAGCTGCCAAGTAACGCAGCAGGTTTACAGTGTAAATACAACGACAGGCCCAAATCTGCTGATATATTCCAAAAACCCACATTTTTTCATCGTTTGACCAACACTCTAAAAAATTTAGGACAAAAGCGGTTTTTAAAAATATCAAGTGGTTTTATGAGACAACCATGGTGGTTTTTGCATCGAAATTTGGTTTATCGGGTCATTTTTGGTTTTTGTTGTTGGAATTGGTCTCCTCCTCAGGTTATATGGTTTTTCAAAAAACCAAGACCTCTTGTTGGAATGAGTATACCCCGGTATTAGAGTTCTTCATGCCATGATAAATATTGGTCCATGTGTCAATATGACGACATTTGTTGATGATTAACCAGATTACCATACACAAATAATTTGCTTAGAGACAATGGGTATTCATTTATCTAGTGATATTTAAGAACCTAGTACTACTTTCGATGTATCAGGAACTTCATGGACCACATAGACAACCTCAATACTGTGCTTGCTGAGACAGATCAGCTCCCTAGAGAACAAAGCCTCCTTCTGTACCACACGTAACGCCATCTATCCTGGCATGCATTTGGCAAACAGAAGTTCAAATTTAACAAGGAACAAGTGATTGATAAAAACACAGCTAGGAAACATTGAACCTATCAACATTGAAAGCATAACTAAGCTGTAGCAAACAAATGGTGCATTATCTCAAAATGTGTTTTTATCCCAGCTTACACATCACAGTTGACTTAAAAAGTGGATTGAGTCTCATGTTTGTCAAAGAATCATGAATGAGCAGTGTTGAGCCAAGTGGTGCCATCTATAACTGTACTGGATTAAATTTACTTTGTAACTTTGTAGTTATAAAAGACCATGTTTGATGCACGGGCATGTTGATTAGATCATTGCATTACACCATTGTAGATACACATTTGCGAGAAATCATAAATGAATGTATTTTATCTTGTGCATGAGTAGGTAGGCTAAACATTTCGTAGAAGTATCACTACACCCAACAACTCCAACATGAGAATGACTCAAGACCAAACTTTAGTCAATCACAGGCAAGTGTTCTGGGAATGTCCCATTGTTAATATAGCTTTGCAGTGGCATTTCTCTGTGAGGTAAGTACATTTTATTATCTTGGTAGTCCGTAAAAGGACTGTAGACTGCTTGGTAAAACAAGGAAGAAAAGTCTACTGATTTTTAGAGCTATCTCCAGTGCTTGCTGGGTGTGTAGCTTAATTCTGTCTGCCCTGTGTTTCTTTACTATACTCTATAGCTATAGCTATTCTGTTTTCACTGTTACAGTTTGTTTTTCTTTTTGCAGATCTAACCAAAATCAAAGCACCTCCCCCTCCCCATATATCCCTCCTCCCCATATATCCCTCCTCCCCAGATATCCCTCCTCCCCAGATATCCCTCCTCCCCAGATATCCCTCCTCCCCAGATATCCCTCCTCCCCAGATATCCCTCCTCCCCCTCCCCACAGATAAAAAAAATCTAAATCCCCACCCCCCCCCCCCCCAATGAAAAAAGCAGCAGCTGCAAATCATACAGACTATGTTGGTCAGCTGTTTCCACCATGCAACGCCTGATTTCTGTGTCCCCTGTCCTAATTAGCCAACCAAGTGCATGAATACTTGACATAAAGCCTCAATCATCCATCCATGCGTCCGCACTTGATAGGCTAATCAGGCCAGCCACAGACCAATTATATATGAGATAACATACTACCACCACTGAAATCTCAGATATCCAAACAGCCCCCTATCTGTTTGGTTTATGAAGAAACCAGTTTTATTTGGTTTTTGTTAAAACCAAACAATTTGGTATTTCCACAAACCCTAGTTGGTTTAATATGCGGGACAAGCTCAAAAACCAAATTTGGTTTTTTGGAGGCTGTTTTTTTTTAGAGTGAATGCCCTTTGTTGAGCTCTCTCTGTCCACCCAGAAAAAAAAGCATATCAACACCATGCAAATAATGCAAAGGGCTGAAACATCGCCTGAATATAATGCAAAACACGAAGCCATAGCACAAGTGTATTTGTGTCCGGATTCAGCACATTACCGGCCATGTCTGATGGTTTGTAAAATTAAGTATGTTAGGGCTTGAAATTCTATGTCCTTATCAGGAAAAAGAGAAAGGTTTTGAGTTGGTGGTCTGTTGAGCTAGCAGAGAAAACACATTTCCTTGCCTTAAGGCTGAAGAATTCGAACACCTTAGATATTTCTCAAATCAGAAAAATAAGATAATGACTTTTTTTCTGAGATAGAACAAATATCTTTACTTACTTTTGAGGTTCTTTCTTACACACATAAGCCCAGATAGACCTTTCAGGACAGCTGGCTGAACTCTGCCATCATTAGCTGCAACAACCTCCAATCATTGCGACCTCCGTTTTAGTTAGAGTGTGGTCGTGACTGTGAGGGAAATGGGCTCGAACAGTTCGTGGAACTCGTCACAAATAAGAGAACCTTTTTTCTTAACTACAAGAGAATACTAGTCTCTGTTATTTTGTGATATTGTCTCTTTTTTCTTGCTTTTTCTTTTTACCTTTTCTGACTATTTGGATATTCATGGACACACAATGTGTCTGCTCTTGTGTTTTTGTGCATCCTGTGTAAATTATGTGTGTCTTACTGTGTCAGGTCCTCATTGGAAACCAGTGTACATTGAATGGGCCATCATGGTTAAACAAAAGATTTTTGACTTTTTTGACTTTGACTTTGACTTTGACATACACAAATACGATTTATAGCAATTCTCCGGGTCTAATTTTTAAAATCTTTCGTGGCACAAGATTGAGTTTGCCTTTACTTTCAAAAAATGTGCACAAGGTGATTCAATACCAAAACTAAGACTCCATAATATATGTTCCTTCTGGTCAGTTGGCTGTGCATCCTTGTAAATTACACTACTGTTCCCAATCAGGGCTGTCGAGATTTACACTTCTTTTGCTTAGTTTCTGTCTTTTAATTGTTTATGTTGTTGTGTCACTGAATGTTATAATTGTCATTTCCCCAATCATGTTTAAATAAAAAAGATCAACAATTGCACATCTATATAGTATAGAGTAGGTCGGGGCAAGAAGCCCGGGTTAGGTGAGAGGCCCCCCAGGGTTATATCCAAACTTACATTTTTGGTGCATTTATCTATTGATAGGCTTAAAGCTAGAGGCGTTTTAGGTGACGTCACAAATTTTCAGGGCAAACAGCACTAAACCATAGTAGAAATTTAAAAAAACAAAAAATGTGCATGTTTTTTGTAACTTTGACTAATTCTTTGAAAGGGGTTGTCAGAAATAGCATTGGAAATTTTTAAAAGTATAATGGATATCTGCATTGCTTTACTTTATGACCATCACATAAATATGATTTGGATCATGTTTTTTGCATTTTGGTTCAAAATATAGAGGTCAAATTAAAATTAGTGGGTTTGGGGCGAGAGGCCCCACACGATGTGGGGCATGAGGCCCCCTTCACTGGGGGTCGAAGCTGCTTCAGGAACCATTTAATAATGTGTACTTTACCTTAAATCTTAATAGAATAGCTAATTGAAATAGAAAACATTTTGGCCCAAAATTGAAATAGCGCAAAAAATATCAAAAAATAAAAGTATGAACAGAAAAATTCTGAAATTCAGAAAAATTGAATAGAATGCTTTAAAAATGATAGAAGAACCCTGAGAAATAACTTTTAGGCTGAATGCGCTCGCAAAAAAAATTGCCAGAGGATTATAATAGGGGGGCTTCTTGCCCGATGGGTGGGGTAAGAAGGCCATTTAAATTTTTTTATTAAAATGGCCGTAACTCCTTTATTAAAATTGGTAGACATTCGTTTCACTAGTTATTAGTAGAGTCAAGTGACAGCATAAGCATTCAAATAATCGCCCATAAAAAGTAGGTCAAATTGCACCTCGAAGTTAAGGGGGGCTGCATGCCCCGACCTACTCTACATGTCTACTTTTAATGCTGAAAAGAGAATGACAAAATAGGAGGTCCGTATAAATTACTAAGCTGTAAAAGCACATACTGAACAGCAGTTGACTTGGCTGTACCCAAAGGTGACCCACTGACCAGAGCTCTATTAATTAAAGCTCTGATTGGATCCTGATGAGAGAGGAAACCTTAGATATTGGCTTATTTGTTACTAATCCAATCTGTTAAAGCAAACTTCATTATCCTTAATGCATTTAATGACATTATAGTATTACGGGTAAAGGTTCAGGTTCCTTTTTCGGTTGATAGTACGGCTTCCTGACTCAAATTCACTTTTTTATATCTCTAGGTTAATTGATTACGTCTCCTCAGGAGGTAACATAATAAGATCATCCGATGAACATTCTAATTGATATTTGTTTTGATGTTTTGATGTTATGCATTGGTAAAACATGTGAGGAGCTGGATGTGTGTGTTTCTCACAACCTGAAATGATATGGAATCCTCAAATAAGGTGTGTTTTACAGTACACGAATGACAAATGCTTACAAAAAAGCACTAGAATGGTTCTTGTGAGGTCATTTTCCTGCCCCTGCCATGTTATTCCATATGACTCTTATGCAGTTTGTGAGGTCATATCCTATATTTGCAATGCTATTTAAGGAAAAGTCATTCAATGCGTCACACCACTCGTCAATGAGGTTACAAGATACCAAATTACAAATTTACAGTTTGTTCCTTTGTGTGTGACAGGGCTTATTGTGAGGTAATTGTGATGTCCACAAACAGTTGAATGTAAATACTCGTCATTCGTCGAACGTAATTTACAAAGAAGATTGGTTGATTCAACCATTAATAATCTCTTTGTGAGAAGATAACAAAGTCTCTTATGCAATGTATACATAAATTTCCATGTGCATAGTCTACATAAGATGCCAAAGTGTCACTATATCCTGGGAAAGCAATTGAGTGTCCCCATCAATCATCTCAAGAATGATAATCTGCCCTGAACACCTTGATTAATTCCATGGCGATGCATCAAATCTGTCTTGACAAAATTGATACGTAGGATAAGAAACCTTTCACTATTATAAGTACACTGAAATAATGTTTGGAGTGAATTAAATGGAATATTGCAACATATATGATGCAAAAACCTAATAGAATTCGTCTAAATCTAAAATTGGGTAAATATTGTACATACACTTGTATGTGTATACTAAAATCTAGATGTATTATTCTTGCAAGTAAACACACTAAAAACTCTTCATTGCAGTTATTGCACACAAAAAAGCATGTTACATTATATCTTTGAAAATAACATATTATGTGTATTTCATCAACATGGTGATCTAGTGAATTCTAATTGTATATACATAGATCGTTTTCGAACAATTTCATTTTTGTTACGTAATATTCTGTAGACCTAATTCTGAGATAATAGGTTCCCATAATATGATATCCCATCTAACCATTCCATTCTATTTTAATCTATACCACCTCTTCAACTCCATTCTATTCTATTCCACTATATTTATTTAATCTATACTCTATTCTATTCTATGTTATTCTATTGTAATCTATTCCACTCTCTTTCAATCCATTTCAATCTCTTCTTTTCTATTCTACCCCCTCTATTTTATTCCATTCTATTCCATTCTATTCCTGCTTCTCCTCGCCCACGTAAGCCAGTTAAGTGTCCGAATAAATTCTAATTATTCAATCCAAATATTTGCCAGGAATAGTTAAATTAGGCATAAATTACCTGATGAGCAGACTTTGGTGGTGACGACAAACTCCATGACATTTGCCGCGCCCCTCCTGGTGAGGAAATTGCGCATCGATTTGTGGATATAGCACTTGACGGGGGATCTCTGATTTGCATCATAATCGAATCCGAAGCAGTCGCTTGTGTTGCTGCAGACCTTCTCGCAGTCGTCAATTGTGTATGCGTTTGTCACGTCAGTTCCGCCATATGATAATGTGTTGTCCAATCGATCGTACTGCGTGTTGCAATCTGTAATAACAAACAAATTTCATGTCAACATGACCTGCACATCTATTTCTATGTATAAATGGAATTTTGGTTGAAATCCTGACTTCAGCCAAATTTGCTTAGGAAGAAGAAAATGTATAAGTTCATCTGTTTTATGAGCATGACATTTTGCTGTGGTCAAGATAATTTCAATCAAGATGTACATTTTATACAGCGGATTTTTTCCAAAAATCATTTTAATACATCATTATCAAGAGTAACACAGCAAAATATTATCTTTTTCTTAATCGAATATCATATTTGAAACATGTAAAAAAATGTCTCCATTTGCTGATGAAGTAAATGTCGCAACCAATCTTTCATACTCACCAGTAGCGCATCGTTGCACCACCACATACTGGTTGATGGTGGGGGAATCGTTCCTGCTCCGGAAGTTGCTTAGATTGTCGTGGATAGCACATTTGATTTGGACATTGGGATCTTTGTTGTAGTCGAAACCAACACACGTCGACCGCATATTGCACTCACTCTCGCACTCGTCCTTCGTCTTGGCCCATCGGACGCCGATCCCTCGGAGGGAGTACATGTTGACGTAGAGCGTGTAGGAGTTCTGACAAATACCAGCTGTAAGGAAGCAGGAGATGATTAAGCAAATTTTTGTCACACATGTTAGACAATTATGCGGAATTATAAGGGAGGTAGATTGATGCGTACAGGGAAACATCATCTGGTTCATAGTTCATTCACTCCACATTTGTTTTGATTCAATTTTACTTCATGTCGTACATGTTTCTAACAAAATCACACTATGTTGTTGCTTTATATCCGGTTGTGCACAATTCTCAAAAGATTTACTGCACATCTAGGATATATATACCTTAGGTTACCAGATTTTAGGTTTTTTTTAATTGCCACTCCTCTGTAGTTCATGGTGTCGCTTACATCAGAATGCTAGTTCATTCCAATTTTTCAACCAAACAAAAAGTTATATCTTTAAGTTTCCTCAAGAGCTTTGAATAAAACCGGGTTGACATGTATGATTCCATTTTAAATCTTATCATTGTAACAACATGAATCATGCAAAATATCTGTATTATTAATCTGGAAACTTAAATAAGTCATATTGTTTAGGTATACCTTAGGGTGGTTCATTTTTAGATGGGAAAAAATTATTTTGTGAATTTCACATCGCATACCCTCTCATTTGATGAGGTTAGGTATAAAACTGATGCATGAGAAATTTTATGAAAATCCAACAAGAGGAAGGGGTCCCCCAAAGGCCTTAAAGTTGCAATGTTTTTTAAATTTTCGACCATTTTCGCCAATCCGCGGTTCTCCATAACTTCGTCAGTATTAGTCATACAGCATTCTAATTGCTATGGTTGGAAGGCTCTCAAAAAGACCTATATTTTGAATACCAACATCAATGGTCTAGGACGATATCTTGACTCCCAATGACTCTTCGGCCTGCACTTTTCTTAATGAAAATGTCGCTGACTGTATAATCCTATCAAAAAAAGGCTTTTGATGTTTTTTTCACTGATAATTGCTGTGATTCACATTCTTCAAGTTCCAGAATAAGCAAATGAAATATTTTTTAAATTTTTGGTTATGAAAATCAAGATTTATAAGCTTGGAAGTTTTAATGCAAAATTTCGTCGGAATTATTGAAACAATTCATGGAGGGGCTGTTATATTTCCTATTTTAACTTCACAAGAATTAAATATAGGTCTACATCATTGGTACCATGAGAATGCTAAGAGTATTTCCTTTCATTTGGTACCACTCATGTTGCCCTGCAATAAATTCTGACGAAGATATTATATGAAATGCAACAGGCCCCATCTCACATTTTACGAGTTTTCAACTGACGTTAACATTAAAACTTCATCACTCACATGCCAGGCACTCCCATGGTAAAAATCAAAAAGTTTTTTGTATTTGGTCATTCTGGAACTATGAGAATGTGAATCACTGTAATTATCATTGAAAAAAATTCCAAAGCCATTTTTTAAACAGGATTAGACAATCTGCGTCATTTTAATTCTAAAGAGTGCAGGCTGAAGGGCTAATGGGAATCAAGATATCGTCCTAGACCATTGATGTTGGTATGCAAATTGAAGGTCTTTTTGAGAGCTTTCCAACCATGGCAATTAGAATGTTGTATGACTAATACTGACGAAGTTATAGAGAACCGCGATTTGGCGAAAATGGTCGAAAATTTAAAAAACATTGCAACTTAAAGGCCTTTGGGGGACCCCTTCCTCTTGTTGGATTTTCATAAAATTTAAGCTACATTGTTTTTGCACCATTTCTCACAAAATAGGAGGGTATGCGAATTGATAGTGACAAAAACATTTTTTTGGACCACCCTAGTATACCTTTACTTTCCATCTAAATTGAACATTTATAATCTATCTATCCATCTATCTATCTATCTATCTATCTGTCTATCTATCTATCTATCTATCTATCTATCTATCAATCAATCTATCTATCCATCGATCTATCTATCGACCTATCTATCGATCTATCTATCTATATATCTATCTATCTATCTATCTATCAAAGTGTATATCTATCTGATTGTCTATCTATCTATCTATTTACACATTTTTCTCACCTGAATCCATGTTGATCATGCATTTAGCCCATCTTCTGTCCCTGTCATAATTGTCTGTGGTCGCACACCATGATCCGTCTTTGGGATCCACGATACATCCGCTGCGAGGTTCGTTCTGGTAGATGAAAGGGAAAACGCACTTGTCCTGGTCGACAGTGTTGCCCCCTGTTGTTGGAACTGCAATTGGAATTTAAGTACATTTAGCCCAGATAGCTCAGTCAGTACAGCGCTTGCCTCATAAGCGAGGGACCCGGGTTCAATTCCCAGGCTGGCCATCATGTCATTCCACGACATCGTCGTTCGCATCAGACGTAAATTGGAGGCGCCGTGGGCCCAACTGGAAACAAGTCCCTGACTTAGCTTGGCTACCCACGTTAAAAAAAAGCACCTTTACCTTTTTTATTCAATGAAGCTTGTGTTTTCGAAACTGTTTGTATACAAGGATAGATTATATGCATGTTGTTAATTTAAGCGCACCTTTTGTTACAGTAATCCAAGCTTATCTGCTTTCAGAGAGGCTCCCTGCTAGAGAGACTATAATATTATAGGCTTATTCATAACTAAGGTTTTTGTACAATTTCAGCCAACGTTCTTACAGTGGAAATCACACATTTTCAAAACAAAATGTAATTGGATCAGTGTTCTTGACCTGTCAAGACATCCAGTGATTGCATGTTCTCAGAACAATATATGAGAATATTTTCTTTGGTATACCGTCTTGTCCTTCAATGAGTCCAAATTTCCGAAATTAACAGGGGCCACATTACCGAGGTAAAAACTCGAACAGTGAATGACTTGGTGCTCGTTGGGTTAATTTTATTTTCGCAAGTGGAAACAAGACTCTTCTATCCCAAATGTTACAACTGAAACAAGAAACATATCCAGAAGTCCTTACTTTTCATGAAGCTGGCACAGTTGCCCCATTTTTTGTCTGTGTCATAGTTGGGAGTCGTTGCACACCATGCTTTATCGTTATCCCTGTAGATGCAGGTGTCGAACACTTCTCCCTTGTAGGTGAAAGGAAAGAAGCAGTTCTGTCCACCTGCGTTGCCTCCTTTCGTTTTGGCTGAAAAGTAAAGGATACATATATATATTTTTTAAATACATTATGTGGGGGGGGGGGGGCAGGGTTGGACTAGTGGTAGAGTGCTGGACTGCCAATCGCTTGTTCCATGTTTCCAATCCTGGGCCTATGTTGGATGGCTGTTTCAATCATACGTCACCTCATTGTGGTTTCCTCAGGACTCCTGTCCTAATTAGCCTACCAAATGCATAAATACAGGACGTAAAGTCCCAATCATCCATAGTGCAGTGTTGGAAAGCTGTTATGAGATTATTTTGGTTAGCAGAGGTGTGCTTTATCCGACAAAACTAGCATCACCTATATTGTCTGCATGTTCTGTGCCCATTACTGACTTTTTCAATTGATGGCCTTTTCTTCTGTTACATGATAGGAGAATCTCCAGGGGGTATGTTACATTCATTACAATTCTTCTATTATTCTTGCTAGAAGTTGGCCGGCTATTTTAACCCAATTAATGGAAGAAATGCCTACTTTTCTCAAAATTGTCTACTTTACCCCCATTTTACGGTAATGATGACACAGGCTATCATAAGTCACAAAGTGCATTTTTTCAAAATGAAATAGTCCTCTCTTTTTTATAACTAAAAGACCAACTGTAAGAATTTACACAATTAATTACACCTGACAAGGTCAATGGACCCTGCATCTTTGACCTGGCTGACCCAAGTGACCTCCCCAATGTATTTTCCTTAATATTTGGAATTTTGGGTTTTCCTTAAGAGGCTTTAAGTCATGACCTGACCTGCGACACCAATCTCCTTATGTGGAAGGTTAATGACCATATTTGGAAATGACTCGTATTCCAAATGGAAGAGCAAGGTGTTCTAGGGGAAGTCGTGACACACAGATTCCAGGAGGTTCCGTAATGATCATGACTAACAGTTACAGTATAATGACTGTGAGAAAATGACTATATTGAAAAATTCAATTTTAATTTTAAGTAACATGAGTTCGAACTTCCTCATTTGAATCATTAAAAGGGTTGTGGTTCGCAAATACATTACCTCTGCTTCATTTGTTGTATACATGTATAGGCCTAATCAAATTTGAATTTGTTAAAATTATTCAACAACTCTATCCCTATAATCAGTTGAGATATATGTTTATAATACCTATTCCTCACACCGATCTTCCTTTTTTTTCATGAAAATAAGCTTCTTTTTGATTGTGTCATATCTTAAAAACAGCCGGTAAGGAAACGTGAGGGTCCAGGAGTTTTTAATTCACTGGAGCTTTATAAAATCTTGTTAGAACTATCAGACCTGCTATTGGCTTTGTTAGCATTTGAGGGGTATCATTACAGCTTATGGTGTTTTATGTGATTATTCTGCTTCCATTATGTTGAATGTTAAATAGACATCTCTAAACGATTTGCTATCGGTATATGAATTGCCCTCAGGGCGTATGTCTCCAACTTCAACTCTTCTCCCTTTCACTTTTGAGGCCATTGAAGTGTATCTCTAACATCTCATACACTTCAGCTATTAATAAATCACAACATAAAGACTTAGGTCAATATATATTTAGTTTCAATAACACCTTGCACTGCCCAGCACTTATACATGAGGGCATATTGCAGATTATATTGAATTCCATTTGTTGATGTGAAGTCTATGTCATTTTCTATTATAATAGCAACAAGGAGAAGTCCTGAGTGTTTATGATATCATTGATAACTTTGTATCTCATGAGTTTAGAAGAATTTTGAAGAACAATTACCCATAATATTATTTTTGGTAGTTTTCATTGTAACCTTTCTACAGGCTACAGACATGCACAAGATCTAGATAAACCTCTTTGAAATATCCGTCAGACTCAAGATATTAATTTTCTCTCTAATACATAGGCGTTAGGAGGGGGGAGGACAGGGGGAGCGGTCGCCCCCGAAAAGTTTTAGAAGCAGTGAAATTTGGGCATAAAGGCTAAAAATTTCGGGCAGATGATCAATTAAAAACTATTTAAAATTTATGAAGCAATTTTATTTGAAATGGTATTAAATCTAGATATTGAAATTCGGGCAAATGTTGCTTGGCTCCTCAAAAATTGCGCGTGTGGTACGCCAATGTTCTCATACAACTTAATAATATAATTTTAAAAGGAAAGAGGGCCGGCATCTCTCTGTCAACAAGTACTCAAATTTATTTACAGAAAACAGTGAAATATGGAATCCATAATATGTTGTTTCAATGAAAAGGGGGGGTTCACTTACTTATCTAAGATTTTTATCCATATGTAAAGTTGTGTTTGTAGAGCACAGAAAATTGGCATCCATTTGTGTTCCAGATACTTTAAATATCATCCTTTACCCAATATGTTTTCTTGAATTTCTTCTCATCAGATGAATAACATTGCTTCAAAAAGCAATTTGGTTTAGGTTGCTCAGCATTGGCCAAATGGCAAAACATCACCTCTATCACTAAATTATAGGAGACACTGTTACAGTAGATGTTATAGGTATAAAAGAAATTAATTTTCAAAATTTCCTGGCGGCTTGGCCATATCATCGGCAGTCGCAGCAAGGAATAATACTGATCATGCCTGTTGGAAAATTGTCTCATACAAAAAATCGTGGAAAAGAGATCTTTTTTTTTTAATATAAAATATGTATATATAAACTTTTAATGACAACAGAAATATCAAATACAGATACATGTGTCAATCAAGAATTGAAAATCGAAAAATCAAAAAATTCAAATCTACATCTACAGTATTCTATGTTACCAAACATAATCTAGTGTCATATCATAGTAAATGACAGGTTTCACAGTTCATGTAGAATTGTCTTTCATAGTTCATGAAATATGCACATTGGTCCCAGTTTCATATGTGTTACTGCACAAAAGTCAATAAAGCAAAGTGAGGATACATATCTCGACATAGACAGCAGCACCGGTGAAAGTGAAGTACAAGGAGGCACAGAAGTTTTAGATTTTATTCACATTATTTTATTGAGAAAAGAACCCACAGCAAGTATTATGTCAGGGCTTTTATTTGACATGAGTATTTTAAACTGTTGTATGCTATCAAGATCACAGAAATTAGGGATTAAGCTGCTTGCTTTATTTACAAGTTCTATTCTCTGAGCAGTGTTATTGTTGCACACTAAAAGGCAATGTATTTCATCTTCAATGTCACCTGTGTCACATTTGTCACATTTTCTAAGCTCTACCGGGGTCTTGGGTATATTATGTCTTCCTGTCTCAATTTTAAGATTGTGAGAACTTAATCTGAATCTTGCAATATTAGTGTATATTTTCTTTGGGAGATTCAAATTTAGATATGGTTCCAGGCAGTAGCTTGTCTTAAAGAGTTTATATGTGCGAAGTTTAGGAAGCTTTTCAGAGTCAGTGAGTTCATTAAGAATTCTGTTCTGTTCTTTTGCGTATAGTTTTAGTTTCACTTCCTTTAATACTGAAGTGGGATCAGCTGTAAGCCAATTTGAGATGTCAGCTTCTGTCGTAGTTTTCTCTACCTTACTGTACCAGTTATTCTGACCTGTGTTATGTAAATCTTCCTGAATTTTAAGACATTTACTTAGGACATCATGATTTGGGAGATCTTTTAATTTGGCCCAATAGGTTATTGTGCTAAGTTGTTGCCTCAATCGAAGGGGGAATCTACCTGTTTCTGCATACACTGCTAATGTCGGCGTTTGTCGTCTAACATTAAGTATATGTTTTAGGTAACCAATCTGAACTTTCTCAATTTTAGAAATCTCCGAAGTACCTGACCAAAAGGTGCTATTGTATTCCAGTATAGGGAGGACATAGCTATCAAACATTTTAATTGCAAGTGATGGGGGTATATGACCAAGAGACGGTTTCATCCGTCCATGCAGAGCAAAAAGAGCCTTTTGGGCCTGGGTTGCTATGTAATCTGGCATCTCTTTATGTATCTTTTTATTGTTGCTAATTGTATGACCCAAATATTTAAACTTTTCTACATTTTCAATGGTTTTATTATCATATAGGAAATTAGCGTGGGTTTTGGATCCGATTTGCATTACTTTGGTTTTAGAGATATTAACAATAAGGTGCCACTTGGCACAAAACATGTGTAGAGAGTCAATGCTATTTTGTAGACCCTCTACCGATTCAGATATGAGAACGATGTCATCTGCATAGAGAAGGTGTGTAAATACTGTACTATTTATCTCTATTCCATCTGTTTCACTTAAATATAGTGGTAGATCAGAGAGGAATTCGTTAAACAATTTAGGGCTCAGGATGCCACCCTGAAGGACACCATAGATACTGTCTATTGGGGCACTTAGTTTGCCCAATTGATGTACTTTAGCTTCGGCCTTTTCAAACATACTCATGATAATCTTAAGCATTTTCGTACTCATTTTTTGTTTAAGTAGTTTATAGTAGAGAATATGAAATTATGTTAAACTTCTGTGTGTAATTATCAGCCGATAGACTAACCTATGAAGGTGTCTTTCCAGTCATTTTCCTTGTAATTCAATTCAGACTTTAATAGTCACTGTAATTACCTATTAGAGCTCAGATTTAGTTTTCAAGGAAATCAACTGGAGCCACGCACTTGAAGCTGTCAACTGTCATTAAGTCTTTCCATGATCCAAGGATGTTATTAAACGAACGTATTCTTTGCTAGCTTCATTTACATCATTTTCTCTTTTATTGGAAGTTCAAATTACACAAATGGAAGATGTGCCTTTATTCTTGCAGTCTCTTCAAATTAAGTTAAAGGATATACATTTACTCGCAATCGGATAATTTTAAAATACGAGTACTTACATCAGCTGTTTGTGGCAATTAATGGCCTCACAACAGGCCCTATCCAATGCAATCAAATGAACATTCAATTTGTCATAGAGTAACTTGTGACCTCATTGATGAGAACTGTGACTCAGTAGGTAACTTGTTTTAATAGCATTGAAAGAATAGGATATGACCTCATAAACTGTGTATAACAGAATAGGATATGACCTCACAGACTGTATTAATTATAGATGATTAGGCTACATGGTATGGATAGGGACAAAATGCCATACTGGAAATGATTAGGCCTATATTCTTCTTCATTCTTCGAAATGAATGATTGTATATTATTCCATTAATTAAGACATCATTGTATCAAGCAAAACACTCCATATCTATAGGCCTATGTCACAATTACCCATCTCAACAACCAACTCAAAAGAAAAGTGGAATTTTTTTGGAAACGTTATTATCAAGTTGACAATGAAAGAAACATTTGATATTCTTGGAAATGTTTTTCAAGGTAGCTAGCTAGTTGTTACAGCCAAAAGGTCTACATGCCCGATTTGCAAATTGGGCTGCTTTTTGCATGCCAGACACTAAAATAGGTATTTGTCATAACATCTACTCCCCTCACCATACTTTGCCAATATCCCTCACGAAATATCCAAAAGGTGCAACCAAGCCTCATTTTCTACTGAACTTTTCCAAAAGTTCTAATGAGCAACGTTAGAAACTTTGTCATAGTATATTTGACAGCGATGTCTTCTACATCAAATAGTGATCAAATAGTGTCTCATGGTAAGGAACTATTTGGGACACTATTTTTTAGAACTTTGGGCTGTCATGCACTGCTATCTCTTCTACAACACAAGAGGGCACTGCAATGTACATCGAAGTGCATGCATGCCAGGGCATCCGAAGCCCCCTCTGCTGGATATTTTTTGGAACCAAAAATAGGACCCAGAGAATAATTGGCAGATGCCAAAGCACCATATGGTCTGCCAAAGCTCCATATGGTCAGCCAAAGCATCTGATGGAATGCCATGTGATGAAACAGGTTCTGATGAAATATCCAAATAGCATCTTGGGAGATTTTTGACCTTTTCAAATATCCTCATAGTGCTATTTGGATTATCCAATGTCTTTTGTAAAGCACTTTTTGATGTTAGACACAATGGCAGTAGAGACATCGTCACAAGCACTAGTGATGCAACCAATTAACACTCACAAGAAGGCCTATTTTTGGCTAATTTCTGTTACCATCCTCTTCAGAGGGAGAGGGGGGGGTTGAGAACTTCAGGTGAGAACTTTGAAATACAATCCAAGTGGATAAAGCAAAGTAATTTAACCAAAACCAAACAGGGGGCAAGGTATGCATATTGAACTTTGAAAAAGGTCATCACTTAAGGTGGTGAGTTAAGTGCTTTATGGCCTCAGAATGCCCTTGGCACTTGTGCTGTTGTGTTACGTCACAGAGTATTGATTACAAACACACATCAAAAGAACGTTTTGCTGTAATATGCCACCAGGTAAGTTTGTATGACCCCTATTTGACAATAAACTTGTACTCCTGACATGCAGCTTGTAGGGCCTACTCAATTAGCAAGAATTTGTCGCCGGACTATTTGAGTATTTAGTCTGATTTATATGACCCCTGCTTAACAAGAATCTCACAGGTAACAAGACATACCAATTACATGTAATTGTACTTGTCTATCAGTGATCCCGCTTTATTACTTGGCATTTTGTCAGTTGCTTTCTAATTCCTAAATCACCCCAACAAGCATGGACAATTGGACATGTCTCAATTAAATTATTCAAATATCTCATTTGGACTTGGCATTGTGATCTACTTATGGAATCATCTGATTCAAATCTGAACTCTCAGGGGTTAATCTTATTCCATTGCTATATTTGGAAGATTAAGCCAATTATGATATTACTGTTATTTCATATTGCAAGTAGTATTTCCTGACACTATCCAATAACAACAATATCGTTTACTTTTTGTCACACATAGAGTCATAGACCTTTATAATAATAAATGTTTTATTTAAGCCTACTCGCTTTTACATTGTTTTAAAATGCACTTTTACTTTTATGCCATATTTCCCTAATGGGAGTTTAAATAAAAGAATGAAAATAAACAATATGCCCTGACACAATATTCTGAAGAAAAATTAAACAAAGTCAGTTTGCAGTTAATGCATTCCCTTTCTGTATGGTAATAGTTGCAACATTTCAAGATAATGGGATTGCTCAACTCTGCATCTCTATTCCCTTTGATACAAAATTCAGGGGCAGAAATGCTTGTGGCACTCCTGATCTATGCTGACCTAAGGTAAAGGAGTAATTAGTCATTTTCATCAATCACTTTTAACTGAGAACTTGTTAGTACAACAGGCAGAGCAATACCAAGTAGGTCTGACGATTCCTTTAAGACTGAACATGCAAGCCCAAATCAACTTCAATATTTTAATATCCAGTCCTATGAGTTTGCAATTTTCACAGATTTTTAGCTTGAAGGGGTTTAATTTCTAGCAAGGGTATTTCTGAATAAGGCGTTGCTTGATTTAGGAATACATATTCGGGGACTTTGTATGCTCAGAATAGAGAATAAATAAATACTGCCACTGTTACCGTAAAACAAATAATTTCCAACCGAGGAAAACTTCAAGCTCCCTCTCCCAGGAAATTAGATGGTCACCCCTCAATTTTCATTCAACCATATTAGTTAACAAAATGTTATTGGAGAACTTAGTGATGTACAGAAATAAAAACAAAATGAGAATTCAAATGTTACTTACATCCTGGTACTCGCATATCGCAGCGCCCCCATTGTTTGTTGGCGTCATAATCAGGCGTCGTGGCACACCACGGCTTTCCATCATTGTCCAACACTGTGCACTGGCTGTACATTTGTCCCTTGTATTTGAAAGGGAAGACACAGGCTGCTCCTCCAGAATTCCCATTGAATGTCATCATGGGGTTTTGACATGATATCAATGTCCATAGGTTAATTAGTGTCAATGACGTTAAAATCAACATTGTAAAATTAAAAAAATTAAATTCCTTGGTGAAGTTGGTAGAACTGCAAGATTAAGATATAAAAATTCCCAACCAGTCTTCCTGTGGGTCCTATTCCTGATAGCAAATGGATATTAACTGACTCCAGGAGGCAGGAAAGCCTTAAATAGTTCCAGTCACAGTTGAGTGGTCAGCAATGGTCAGCTATGCATGACTGGACTCATCTGACCAAAGGGTATAGGGTCATCCATAAGTTGCCTTAAAATGTGGCCTCATTCAGTGAACTCCAGAAGTCAAAAAGTTAATGCCATCCAATCAAGAAAGGGTCATTGGAGGTGCGAAGCTGAGTTTATTTGGTTTTTGAAAATCGTGCAATGATGGTGTCGAAATTGACTGGAAAAGATTCAGCAAGAGGTCATGAAGCCAAAAATGATCTAAGGACGAAGATATACAACCAAGAAGTGCAATGGAGTAGCCAAGGAGTGAACACTCTAAAAAATGTCGGGACAAAATTGGTTTTTTAGATTCAAAATGGTTTTTTAAAAAACCAAATTTCAATACAAAACCAACATGGATTTTTAATAAAAATACATGTTGGTTTTTTGCATTGAAATTTGGTTTTTCAAAAAACCATTTTGAATCTAAAAAACCAGTTTTGTCTGAAATTTTTTAGAGAGCTTAAGGCTTGTAATCTAATGGTTGCAATGTCACAGGACCAGCTTTTTTTTTTTTTTTTTGCAAATTTAATTCGACTCATGAGCTATTTGTAGTTGTTCCAAATGTTTTTTGCACTGTCTTCAATGTTTTGCCATATTTATAGGTGATGTCTAATGGCTGTTAACCTAATTATTACAATGCTGCTCTCCTGGTGAAGTGTCTTTTATGCGAATTATTAATGTCCATTGCCTTCAGTGAAAACACTTTCTCAATACTTTGTGATGTTTTTTTCTTCACACAGGATCATCTTCACTCTCAATTGTCAATTTTTGGCCTATTTTTCTTCTCTTCTTTTTCTGTCGTTTTTCTTCTGGGGTCAGCTACCTCTACATTACATTAAGATATATTAGTTTTATAGGCTTGAGCCAATTTGTTAATTGGATTCTTAACAAGATGAAGGAACGAAGCCCAAACTTTTCATTTTATTTATGCCCAACATATACCCTTGTCGAGTTTTATTGAAATCATCAAAATTGGCAACTGACCCTGTGTCCTTTAGATTAAATAACTGTATTCCGATTTGGCGTTTGTCTCCAGTACTGGATTGTATCAACGAGTGGGTTAACTCTAACCTGTGTTAGTGAATTTCTGTGTTAGTTAACCGGGTCTACAAAATTGTGTTAGCTTGTGATGTATCAACAAAAAAGTGGTTTAGGTTATCTTTTTATTGTTGTGAGGGACATTTAACCAAATTTTGACGAGGATTCCCGGGGGTTTCCCAAAAATTACTGCGTCTTTTGACACGTGAAAAAAAGAGGATTGTAAATACCATTTCCATCGCTGTAAAAATGGAGTAACTCGGTCAATTTTTAAGATACACACTTGAAATTAAAACAGCAGCTTGCCGGATACTGCATACTCGCTGACCTAGGCATGAAATTTGATTTGGCCGTTCCATTATATCACTCTCTAACCGAGGATTAAAACGTTTTTCATATGACCAACTTTAGAGAGCTAGCAAACAATATCTTTACGTGCTTCACAATGTATGATTGAGGCTTTACGTCCTGGGTAGGCTAATTAAGACAGGAGGAAGACTCAGCAATAAGGCGAAGGATTGAAACAGCCATCCAATAGGCCCAGGTGACTCGGCAAGAGCTGGATTCGAACCCAGGACCCAGCAATTTGCAGCCCAGCATGCTACCACAAGACCAACTCTCCCCCTCCCCCAGTTCATTTGTAAGAAAAATAAAAGGTTTGAGTTGGCCCCTCTAAGCAGTGGTGTATTTACATTTAATTTATTGTTTGACCTTAAACTGCGAATTGTGTTGCTCATGCCTCACTGATACACAATTGGTGAATTGTTTTGATAGCACTGAAATTATCGAATATGACCTCACAAATTGCTTATGAGTCATAGAGAATGACATGGCATGGATAGGGATATGACCTCACAAGGAACATCTCAGTCCAATTCTGAAAGCACTGGACATTCATCAACTGTAATGATGAGGGATTCAGAAGATGCTATTCCACACAGAATGCCGGCTTCTGCAGCATCACCCCTAGTGGTGGCACTTTTCATCACAGCAAGCAGCCGCTTAAGTCTGCTTCAGCTGGTCATTGCTTTTGGTGGAACAAGGAATACCTGTCCTCTGAGGTAAGGTTTCTCAAAAATACATCTTATTCCTGCCTTGAACTTTTTTTCTCATAATTTTGTAAGTCATTTTTATCCTGTCTTTTTTCATACCAGACTTTTACACATTTAAACGGTTTAAGATATAATAAGTGACAATCAGACTGACCATTTCTGTGGTGAATTATTGTTCTAAAGTGCAAAACTACTCAAAATGACCTGTACTGATTTTACTCAATGTCAGACGTTTGCCTGAATAGTTATCATCAATATAGAGATTATGCCGGACTTGCTGTTTTGCAGTCAGGCAGCAAAAGGTAACTCGACCATCACAGTTCCAATTGGAGGTTCATTGCATAAGCTGTCATAGGCCTAGGTCAATTCTGAGTGGCTCTTCCACAAATTTGTGCCATAAAACTTGTATGTCCGAACATAGGCGGACGGCGCGCACGATATTTAGGGGGGCGAGCGACATTTGCCCGAATTTGAAGATCTAGATTTAATGCCATTTCAAATGAAATTGCCTGTAAATCATTAATTTACAATATTCTTTATTTAATCATCTGCCTACTTTTTTGCCTTTTTGCCCGATTCTTACTGTTTCCCAAACTTTTGGGGGGCGATCGCCCCCCCTGCTCCCCCCCCCCTCTGATACGCCTATGTGCCCCAATCCACTATGAAATTTTGGCACAAATTTCATAGCCCTTCGTTTTGAGGCTCTCACTTAGGTGGAAATAGGCCTGGATAATATATAGTAGCTTTCATCCACAGACTTCATGACAAATGTTTTCCTAAGGGGATCGTATTGGCTTTGTGAGTGACACCTTACTCCAGACCTTGGAAAACTGTCACATTCTCACAGAAAAGGACACGGAGCTATCATTGTTGCCTGCAGCGCAACACACGGTTGGGTGTATGACTGTAGGGGAGAGCGGGGCACAGTGAGACACTTTTTTTTATTTTCAAGGGTTCCAAAGTGTTGGCAGTTAAGAGTAAAATGAGTTCAAGTCCACATTAAAGATAATGAAGTTGGGTGTATTGTCCTGTACTTACGGGTTCCTACCTTTTGCAGGTTTGGAGAAACTTCGAGTTACGTCCATGCTTGTCAAGTGTCTCACTGTGCCACGTGGGCTGAGCACAGTGAGACAGTAGACGGGCCACAGTGATGCCATAACTGCTAATACTCAGCACCTGTGGAATTGTTCTATTATAGTATAGTGGGTTGGGTATAATAGGTTGTTCCTAAGCACTTGGCTTGGGGCTGGCCCTTTAGCTCAACTGGTTTGAATAATCACTTCATTAATATAGCAAATGACCTCAGTGAACCAGGTGATGTCATAGGAAAGTCATTTGAATCAACTCTAAAATTTTTGCAAAAATCACCCATCAATACTTACCATAAATGCTACAAGACGTGATGACCAGTTCAAATTCTCCAAAGTGACGCAGAAAGAAGTACTCAAAAGTATCAATAAGCTAAAAGCAGGAAAAGCCTGCGGCTATGATAATATTTCAGCAAGGATCTTGAAAATAGGTTCCGAAGCACTTTGTGTGCAACTCACTAACATTATTAATTTATGTATAGAAGATGACAGTTTTCCTGACCACTGCAAACACGCAGTTGTATCAGCGGTCTTTAAAAAGAACGATTGCCTGAAAAAGGATAATTACAGGCCAGTTAGTGTCTTAACTGCTATATCAAAAGTAATTGAAAGCATTATGCGTGACCAACTTATGGTGTACTTTAACAAAATAATGTGTTATGACATTTCTGCATACCGACGTATGTATAGTACGAATAATGTAATTATCAAATGCAGTGAGGAGTGGAAGTATGCTCTTGATAATAACATGGTCATTGGCTGTGTGGCAATGGATCTGTCCAAGGCCTTTGACTCCATCCCCCACAACTTATTAATCGCTAAATTAAATGCTTACGGTCTATCTGAAAGTGCTTGTAAATTTGTGGGAAGTTACCTATCTGACCGTACCCAAAGTGTTAGGTTGAATGGTTGCCTTAGTGAATGGAAACACGTGCAAAGGGGTGTCCCTCAAGGGAGTCTTATGGGACCAGTACTGTTTAATATTTACATTAATGACCTCCTTCTCTTGTTGCAGAATTTCTGCTATATTTTTAATTATGCAGATTACAATACACTTTCTTTTCAACATAAAGATGTTAATATTATGAAAGAAAATCTGGAAAGAGCATGTGTGCTCTCCACTGAATGGTTTGAAAGCAATTATATGAAAGTTAATGCTGAAAAATTTCAGCTGATGGTGCTCAATATGAAACATGAAGAGGTCAGTCTAAAGATAAATACAACTGTAATTAGATCTACTGATAAAATGAAACTGTTAGGTATCAATTTGGACTCAGATCTGTGTTTTGATGTACATATTAATGAGATAATTAGCAAAGCATCAAAACAAATTAATGTTTTATGTAGACTATCAAAGGTATTAAATTTATCATGTAAACTGAAAATTCTTGATGCATTTATTATGTCAAATTTAAGTTACTGTAATGTTGCATATCATCATTGTAAAATAGGAGATGCAAGGAAGTTGGAAATGTTGTTTAAAAGAGCATTAAGGTTTCTTTATTTAGATTTCACCTCAACATACAAAAGAAACTGTTATATAAAGCTGATAGGGCAT